>CM054376.1:84031803-85281803 GCA_028858755.1 Ara ararauna | reverse complement strand
TTCCCTCTGGGTGCTCCACAAACACTTTGTCCTCCCACAGGATTATTCCTGCACCCTTTCACGACTCACTTCCACTCCTACACACGTCTATCTGCTTGCCTGTGGCCCTCCTCATCTGTTTGAAAACTAGGGTGGTTGCATCCAGCTACCCTAGCTGCGCAAGGATGCTGTGTACACAGTTTCTCAGGAGTGTTTCTGAAGCAGGTCCTGGGGCCTGTATTACACTTGCATTTCTATATAAAATGTTCTTATTTGAATAACTTTATGTTCTGATACATAAACAGATATGTAATGTGTGCTATTGCATACCTGCATGAATACTAGCATATCTGTGGTTACCAGTGCCTGAATTCGTAATATTAAGATGTGTACATGTGTATTAATTTAAGTCCATACGCATATATTTATGCCCTTTTATTTCTGAGCATACATTTAAATAATCCAAAGCTATTTGCACACATGCTACTTTGTACGTACAAAGGTATGACATATGCAGGTGTTTGTATCAGTGTATACACAATATATAGCTGTATTTTTGCATATCTGTGCTTGCTTGCATTCATGTATCTAGTATGTTTGTTTATATGTATGCATTTCTGTGTACCAGTATTCACCTGCGTGAAAGCCTGTATTTTTATTGCCTGTCTTTCTACTGGACACAGCTTGTCCAAAACCAAACATTAACTTTCACATTTGCATTAGCATTCACATCCACAAAAATAAAAGCAAAGTAAAATCCTACACGGAAACTTCTGTAGGTAATGAAGGAGGGGGTTCTTCTTAGTATTTTGTTGTGCAAAAAAGTTCACTCTTTGCAGCGATAAGGTCTCAAAACCCGGAAAAAGAGAGAGCTTGAACAGTAGAGATAAGAGTTTTGCTGAAAGCATTAAGAAACTTGGTACTATTGACCAAATCCTCTAAAGGTGCTTTTCCAACAAGATGTGAAGGGCAATGCTTTTGATATTTTACATCACTATTTGCAACATTAGTCCAGTGAGAGTCCTCCCCCCAAAACACTGGTCTGAAACAGCTCTCACTGTGGCCCCGTTTCTCAGTGAGGATCAGAACAGCTCTTGAGAGCTCAGAGACTCCTTCAAGAATAGGCTTAGAGGCAGAGATGGTTCAAATATCTTCAGTACTGAGGTACATCAGACTTGCGTTCCCCAGAGACAACACACATTGTGGAGCAGCTGGGAGGAAACAGGCTCTGCACTGCTCTTTTGGTCTGTGATAGTAACAGGTTCATAAAGCATCTACACCACTTGTTCCAACAGGGGCTTCACCCTTGAATGCATTTCTTCAAGGTACTGGAGCGGATTGTACAGGTATGCACTGCACAGAAAACACCATCACAGTTGGCTCTGACCCTGCTGTGTTCTGCCTGAGCAGACAGGCAGGGGACAATGGGGATGAGCTGTCCATTCCACGTCTCCAGGTAGGGCTGAGGTGGTGTTCAGAAGGAAAGGCATCATCCATCTTTCCAGGAGGGAAAGTGCTTGGCCGCAGGTCATTGCTTCTGCACAGATTTGTTCCAGTTTAATTGACCAGGTGGGAACAGGGTGCACTTTGTTTGAAAGAGATTATACTCCTGAATTAGCTCTCCTGCCAAGTCTGTTATCGCTCTGCAAACAATGTGAGTATGGGGAAATGGACCTGGGAAAGCAGAGACTGGATGCACAAGGAAGAGTGTAGATTCCTCTGTTGATGACACAGATAAATAGAGCTGGCCATTCCCCAGCTCAGCAATTAAACTAAAGAAATGAGATGGCAGGTGTAGGATAGCAAGGAGCCACAATGCAGGGACTAGATGCTGGCCAGTCCTTTAACCCTGGCAACTAACAGAGCTACAACAGCACTGATAAGTGGACAGATGGAAGGGAAAACCACCCTCAGGGGAAGACAAGGATCCATCCAGTCTTTAAACCTGAGCTCTTCAGCCAATGGTCTTCTTCCCACAAAACAGCACATTAAAACATGAGTAGTTCCCCTAGGCAGGGGCAGGCACCATGTCTGTATCCGCTGGCTGGGTGTCTTGGATTAGCATGTCACATAACCCTCCTCTAGCCAGCTCTTGGCACCTCCTGTGTTTGTGCCTTTTCCTTGTCAGGCCATCTCTCCTATTTTTTTTCCTTCTTTCTCCAAGTCTCCTTCCATTTCCTTGATGTTTCTACATCTGTCCTTTTCCCTATTGCTTTGTCTGTTCCCAAGCAATGTACATCTTTCTGTACACTCCCCCTTTGACATACATTGCCTCTTTGATCTGCTACTCATCCGTGGCTCCTCCTTTCCCTGGCTGCTCTCCCTCTCATCGCTCCTTCCCTCGTTATTTTTCAGTGCCTGTGCACTATACTTCTATCAGCCTCTGCAGCTATGATCCCTCACTTCCACCTCAAAGTCCCTTAGGAAAGGATACTATGGTCACCACAGGGTTAAAAGCTTGAGTGGGAGTGGGGAGCTGCCCTTCTCTGTCCTTGATTCGTGCCATCAGCCTTTTGGGAGACAGGAAGTGGCCAGAGGGAGCTGGGCTGCATCCTCACGTCTCTCACGTTCTCGGCACACAGGGTGAGTGCAGCAGTCCTGCTCTCAGCACTGTCAACGCCAGGCAGGAGGGAGCCAGGTAAAGCAGGCAGTACCACATGCAGAAGTGTCAGAAACATGAGGATCAAAGGGGATTCATATGGTGAGCAACAGCACTTTTTTAGACAGCTTGAGCATATTCAGTGTCACTGTCCTTGTGCTCAGACATTCTGCGGTCCTGCACACGGCTCATGTCTTCCTCCAGGCTGCAATAAGGCTCCTTGTTCTTCCCTTCCCACAGTATACCTGAGTCCCTTTTAGTAATCCTCACTCCTGACCCACCTACTCACACATACATATGTGCATATCTCAGATCCCCAAGCAGCTGAATTTCTAAAGAAGTGAGTATCTCACAGCAGCCAGTCTGACAGACATCCTCCCTGGAAAACTTGGGAGTTTTCCCTTGGCAGTGCAGAGAGTGAAGAGATAGACGTAACAGAATGAGATCTTCCAGAAGTAAGAGCAAGGAGCAGACATCTCCTCTTGAGACATCCACACCCCCTCCACTCGGAAACACAGCGGGAGAATTTAGGCGGTAGAAATAAAAGAAATGCCAAAGCCCGAGAAGACTTTGCTGAGTGAGACAGAGCATGGGAATTTAGGCGTGATGTCAGGGACTATGCCTTTGAGTCATATGTCCCCAGCTGAAGGACTGCTGGGTTACTCCTGCTGCTGGTACACACAGTTGGAACAGACACAGAGTAGAGCATTATCTTGTCAGATCCTCAGTCTTCAGGGAATTGCAGGAAAACACGTCAGGTGCCCCAAAACGTCGCAAATGGCACAACCCCCCGTGCATGAGGCATGAATGCATATACACCATTTCTGCAGCACTGCGGGATCTGGACACCTCACAGCCTTGATTTTTCACAGCACCCCACTGAAAGGAGGAGAAAGCCTTTTTCAGATGCAGAACTGAGACAAAGAGAGACTAAAAGTAGATCTGAGACTGAGATGCCACAACGCTGAGCACTGCAGCATAAACACTTTCTCAGTCCCTTAAATGGAAACCAAAAGCCTGGAAGGACAGATTAATACTGCTACTATGGATCCAAAAAGATAGCACCCAGGGGAGCTGCAATACAAAACGGCACATAGGAAAACAGTGAAGCCCAGAACTGGCAATTTCTTAGGTCCTCCAGTTGCCTCCAGTGGTCAGAAAGGCTTCTTGTAAAGGCGTTTGTACAGAAACACACAAAGCACCACTGCATTTCATGCCATGTCTGATCCAGTGTGGATGCAAACAGTATCTTCAGATATAAAGCAATGAAAAAATTTGCATCCAGTATATGACAGTCACCAATAGTGGTTTTTTTGGGAACATGTTTTTAAGTGTGGTTGACTAAATTCTGCCCTTATTCCACTTTAGATTCATATGCTCCTGTATTGAAGTCTTCACTACCTGTTTGCAGAACGAGTGACTGAACAAAGAGTTCATGAACTAAGACAGACATTGCTGTGGCCCTGAGAACCTCTCTTAAGAGAGGAGGTTGTGTGCATAGTAGTGGTGGGATACAGCTGGTCAGATCTACTTCTTGACTCCATCCAGTGTCCTGCCACTACAGCCACTCTATCACTCCTTTTCTCTAACTTTAACTCTCATCTGGTTTTCCTCTAATGGTAGCACATGACTGAGACAGAAAAATGGAAAAAAGAGATAAGAAAGAATGGAAGCAAATAAAATAAGGGAAGAGAATACCTGTCTTGCAGAAAATTAAGGGAGGTCAGGGAAAAAGAAGTGAGAGAAAAACAAGAAGCAGGTTAAAACAATGTAAGAAAGGTGCAGAAGAAATACATGTGAAAGAACGGACAGGGATGTAACAAAAATGAAGAAAAAGGTCAATAGAATCAGAGACAGCTGATAGAGAAATACACCTCTTTCTGGTAAGTGATATTCTTCCAACTTTCAGCAAGTAACTGGCTACAAGTTGCACGACAGTGTAAGGGAAGGATGTTCTTGCAGCATTTTTGTGTGAAGCAATTAGTGTAGCACTGAGCAACTGGGGCAGAATACATGCAGCATTCCTCCACTGCCTGCAGAAGGATTACCTTTTCAAGGCAAAGCCCACTACTTCAGTGACTCACTAATTTTCAGGTCTTCAAAGTTTATCTTGGTCAAGAAATAACTCCTGTACTATCCCTGATGCTAAGTGCAGGCTCTGTGCAGCACTTTGTGTCACAAAGGCAGAGAGGACCACAACCATTCAGCCTAACCTACACCAAGAGTTCAGGTTTCCCTGGGAATTTGGGACCCCGAGCCAAACCACCTTTAATGGGTTCAAAGATTTATCAGATAACACATTCTTCAAACTTTCAGAAGAATCACTGGATCAGAGACAGAGAAGACAATGCACCAGTCACATGAGACACTAAATCCTGAACTGACCTAAAAATGCAGTGAAGCTCAAAGCTCCGTAAGTAATATTTATCTGCAACTGATTCTAAATCAAGTGTTGATGCAAGATTCTGAGAACACCTTAAACTGTGGGGTGAAATGTAGAACACATGTCTGACCACTGATGCCATTATCTGATGTTCAGGTATGTATGAATAGATGTTCGTACAGTAGACCCAAGCCTCCCTGAATCCTAACTGATTCTGTGCCAGGCTCAGTGTAAGATCTGGAATCACCTCCCCATGGCAGCCACTCCCCCAGTTCTCCCAGAGTTTACTCAACTTTGCTCAAAGTACTGCAGAAACCCACAAATGAAGCTACTGATGACGTGATCTTCAGAGCCTGGAGCCAGCTCTCTGAATCCATATAATAATATGGATTATTAATAGGACTAATTAGTCCTCTTAAAGGGTCCATCTTAAATCAGGATGACACTGTATGTATATACACAAGAGATAGCCATGTCCTGAAGATTTATCTCAAGGCCTACATACATAAGGAAAAAGAAACAGTACTAACTCTGTTTTGCTGATATGGGAACCAGGCATGTAATGATTACACGGTTTGGCCCAAGAGAAAAATCTGTGATGATGCATAAATCAAACCATAATATCCAGCAAACCAGACCAGCGCTTCACCAGCTAGGCAATCTACAGTCTTCCTCTGGGCTCAAAGCAGACACCATGGCACACGCGGTTGTTGGGTCTTCTAAACAGAGCCACTGTGGATGCTGTGAGTTCAGTGTGGTTCATGTTCATCCTAGATTTCATGCTCCTTTACTAACTTGAAGCCTCTGGCACCGAAGAATAATTTTCTAGGAAGCAATAAAATGTCGTTGTGGATCATAAACCCTCACTTGCCTGCTGGGAATGCGCAAAGCCGATGCTATCAGGGGAACCTATGCATGTCAGACTCTGTCCATCTAGCCCAGGCCAGAAACAAGAAAACTACCTTTAGAGTCACACTCCAACTTTTTGCGCTTAGATGACTGGGAAACTGATGTTCCAGCAGGACACTCTTCTTAAACTAGGAAGAAAACCAAAGGCACCCACTGGTTGGTGTTATGCACCAAAAGAAACTGGGGTACAGCTCTGGGGATATTCCTGCACAGAACATGAAAGCATTGTTGTGGCTGCTTGTGTTAATTTTCACTGAGAGGAATAAGAGCTCCTCAGCACTGTGACATTCATTGTTCCTAAGCTGTTGTTAACAGGAGACAATCTGATTAAAGAGAGGACCACTGAAGAATACATACCAAAAACACAACCTACTCTTTCAGCCCTATAGCCTGTTCTCCACACTGGAGTATTCAAAAGGCTAAACCAATCCGTGGTGGCCTGCAGTGCAGTAAAAGACCTGCCTAGACTGTAGTCACACAGAATCCACATGGCATGGTCAAATAACACACATCTTTTCCTGTCTCTAATTTTGGCTCCCTAATCACCCAATATCTGGACCTGCTGCAAACTGCCGTAGTGCAGCAGGTTCACACATGTTCAGCACGCTCTGCCAGGCAGCAGGCGTGGATGTTGAATCTGCCCGGCCCCTTCCGCTGGTCAGTTTTCAAGGTTCCCAGAAGACAACAGGGAGGTCAGTTTGTGTTGGCTGACAAACACACCCTGCTCTCGGGCAACAAACCGTGCCCATGTTCCCGAGCAGATACCAGCCTTTCCGGTTCCATTCTGCTTTCCTTCCCCTGCCACAGGCTCAGCTCGTGGGCAGTCATGTTTCAGCTTCCAATGAACCAGTGAGGGTGTTTGAGATACCTCAGTGGGATAACTCTACAGGCAGAGTCCCTGATATGGGGACGTTTTCTCTTCCAAATTCCCATTTAAGGCTGGCTTGTAAGGCAGATAAGCTATTCCTGCTGCTCCACGGCAAGTTACCCTCCTCTTCTGTTGCCTCTCACCCTTTTCTGCCATCCTTTAAGCAGAGAGGCATAACCAGAATAGGAGCAAGTGCACACATACACAGGAGTTGGGAATTTGTGCAATGGGGGTAGGACACATGGAGCAGATATGGATTTTATCCATGCAGGGAGGACCTTACAACTGCCCTGACTTCACTCTGGCTCTTCCCCAGCAGGAAAGATGCTGCAAATTCTGGCAACAATCAATGGCATTCAAGTATCGTGTTCCTCCCACTCTGTGTTCCCTGTATCCCCACCTTGCCTGTAGCTTTGGAACCCCACCAGAGATGCCCCACTTTGTGACCTGCCACTGGCAATCTGTCAGCCTCCACCAATGTGAAACTGAGATGTACCCACAGCATTTTAAGTGATAATAAGTCTAATCCCTTTCAAAGAGAACAGGAGAATGTATGCCACCTATCCCACCCACTGCACGAACCGCATGAACACAAGCTATTACAGCCTGAAAAACTGGATAGAGCTTAAACACAGCAATCCAACAGACAAGCCTGTGTATGTTCACCCCATATGTCAATCTCCACCTCTTCCACAAACCTCTTTCCTTTGAGGCTGCCTCTGCCTGCAGCATCCCTTGATTACACACCCAGGTAATCCTTGTGGAGGACTTCTGCTGCCATTTGAAGTCTTTGCCCTCACCCTGTGCCCTATGACACTTTCTGCAGCTGCCTCCCTAATTCTCTGACATGTAATTACCCTCCCACTTTCCTCAGGGCAACACCTCCCGCTCTGGAGACTCTGATACCGGTGTCCCCCCCAAGGCTTCCAGCCTCAGCTGACCCCTCTTGATCTCCATCCTCTACACAGCCTGCCAGCCTCACCTGCCTTCACTGAGGAACACGGGCAGGTGAAAGGCAGCATAGCAAAAGGAGGAGCCACATCTGGATCAGAATGTTAGCTGTGCTGTCTGCAGGTCTCTGCAACCTGCTTCCAGATTTCCTTTCATTCTAAAGAACAGAGGGGCTGATGTCTTTTTACTTGCCCCCTATGAAAGCCCACTGGCTGCCCAGCCACAAATACTGTCCAAACAGGACTGTCTGTCCTGGTGGATAGAAGCCCAAGGGAACCGGTATTATGGCTGCACTGGAGACAGTAAACCAGACTCCAGTACTGCTGGGTCTCAGATCCTATCCAAGATCGGACCTTCAGGGTGTCCCCTCCTTTCCCCTTTCACTTATTCCTTACTTCCTTTACCCTCACCTATGATCTCCTTCTTCCCCTCTCAACTCCAAAAGCCTGGAACAAAAGTGTTGCCAAGGGGATATCACTGTCACAGCAAAAGCCAGCATGCCAGCACCCACTCAGGACCAGTGATCCTGGGCAGATGTGGGTCTGCAACATCTGCAAGGTCCTTGGCTTTGTTGTCCTTCCTTGCACCCCATAGGTGCTGGAGAGGCAAAGACACAGACTCTGCAGGGCCAGCCTGGCTCCACCAGCAGCCTGCAGCAGTTCCCTGGTGCCTCTGGGCTTGCCACAGGGTGCTGTGCAATGCCTCTCACCTCACCAGCTCATCTGTTTCTAGGAAGCTTGGAAAATGACACACGGCACTTCCTCCCCTTTAAACCTTGATGGTTGTCTTCCATTCACAGGTGTCCTCGCTTGCTCCATCTGGGACAAGGGTTCTGTCTTTAGGTATACAACAACTTTAAGTATACAACAACTTGCAGGGTTACTCTGGCTCATGGTTTTGGTAAAAGGCTGACATTTTTCCTTCTTTCAGACAAGGAGTGTCTGTACCTGTGACCATGCTAAAACATCCTGAGCTCTCCCAGCAATGCTTCCTTTGACTCCATCATGGGCCACATAAGCACAGAAACTGTTTGCCATTCTGCTGTGCATTGGATCATTTTAGGCTTTTTATCTGCATTTGACAATGTGTAGGTCACAAATGGGTAGCTTTTCAGAAGTGTAAACAAATTCATCTTGCAGTTTTTCATGTGAGTCATCTCATCTTAGATCTGTTACAAAAAATCTCTTATCAGCCTGTTTCACAAAGAACGGTTGTTTTGATAGTTACATGAACCGTTTCTGGTGTGTGTTGTTTCAAAGCTCTGTGCTTTTTTTCCTGACTAAAAAATGGGTTTGGAGGCAGGGGTCTTATTACTGATTGAGGTAACTTTTATTCTCTATGGAAACAGATAGAGGAATAGCCACAGCAGAATAATGATCCCACTGAGATGAACACCGGTTTATTTCCCCTTGTAAATAAGTATGGCTAGATTCAATGACAACATGAGCCATTGTAGCCAGGAAGGCCTTAGAACAAGGGAATCTTCTTAGTCATATTAGTATCTCTCCAGACAAAGTCGGCCTTCATACGTCATTAACTCTTTACTCAGGACACCGTGTTAAAGACGGCACAGAGAAACTACCACAGCAGCGGGAACTGATATTCCCAATAGTTTACGAAGGTCAGAATTATTTAATGCCCATGCCCTATGCCAAGGGTCAGTCATGCCAGACCTGGAAATAGACTTCAAGCTTTCTCATTCTGTAATCCCATTATCACCTGTTCCCTACCTCCACAGCAGCAGGAATCGCTGGCCCTTCTTATGTTCTCTCCTACATCAGCATCTCTGCTGCCAAAGCTCTGAGACAGGTAACATGATGGGAATGTGCAACAGGATCCCCCAGCCTTCCCTTCTCACACATCTGCCCTGTGCTTACTGTCCTGCAAAGAGTCCCCTTTCACCCCCAAGCTTCTGTGCTATGCTCTGTACCCAGCATTGCCCATTTCCTGCACATCCTCTCTTGCACATTACACATCCCCCTTGCCTTTGCAACACTGACCTTCTGCATCATCTCTCCACCATCTTTCTCCTCTCCAGACTCATTTTTTCCAACATGTACCCCCTCCTCACTCTTTTGGGCTTAATCAAGACTGAGTTGAAGGTGTGATGTTAGCCACGAAGGAGAATCTGGTCATTCAATCAATTTAATATGGACACAGCAGACTGGCTTCAAGTCACGTTAACTGGATCGAGTTAGAATCTAAGAGGTGTACACTAACTCCTAATTGAAGCCAGAAATCTGTGTTTCTTTGCATATCTCTCAGTTTTTATCAGTTTCTGACATGCTTTCCAGAAGTCTCTCAGGGTTTCTTCTGGTCATCATCTTTTGGAACCTGCCTCTTTTTCCTCCCTTTCTGCCCCAGAGAGGATCCTTTACACAATGTCTTCATCACCCTAAACAGGACACAAGTCTTGCTTTTCCCCTCAGACGCAGCTACCCACAAGGTGGTTTTTAACCTACTCTCAGGTGAATAACATGGGTTTTGGCATTTAGCTGCTTCCCTTCTGCATGTGTTTAATATGTGCTTGCTTCTCACTCCAAGTTTATTGCTCCTGCCTCTAATTCAAAGACAATTTTTTTTTTTAATAGAAGAACAAAGAACTTATTTTTCGTCTTAGATATGGATAAGGTGAGGCCAGGATCTGGGAGGACCGTTGCTGATCATACAGTGAAGCAGAGAGGGCACAAAAGAGAGACTAGAATACAAGGCTGGAATGAAAGCATGAAGACAAAAGATTACAGATAGGGCTGAATAACAGCTAACATCAGGAACAACGAAGAGGCCCGGTCCCACCTTCCCAGGGGTGCCTTTGGTATCCAGGACAAGGCAGGTGGTAGCAAAATCCGGATTGCATAATGGGAGTCAGCCCACTTCAGCACTCCCCTCTGCCGGCCAGAGCCCGGGGATACCAGACAGGGAGAGCTGTGGTGGGGACAAGGCTCTCCCTTCTGCCCTGCGAGACAAGGGCACCACTATGATTGACAAACCCGTCTCTGTTAGCTGAACCACAGCGTTCTCGCTGGAGGTTGAGGACGGCTGAATTATGGAATCACAGAATCATAGAATTCATCCAAAATCATAGAAAATCATCCAAACGGGGTGGAAGAGACATTAAAGCTTATTGAGTTCCAACCCCCTGCTATGGGCAGGGACACCTTCCACTAGACCAGATTGTTCCAAGCCCCGTCCAACCTGGCCTTGATGGGGTGGCCACATATTGGGGAACTTTAGCCAAAGTCTAGATATTTATTTTGTGTTACTCATTCAAATTTAAGATCAATTAGTCTTTTACATCTTTTAATGCACACTAATATATTGCAACACTCGTCTCCTTATGACACCTAACCATTTCCTCTGCTGGACTGGCTTTTTTTCCTTGCTGCTGTTAAAAAGAGGATACAGGCTACAAGAAAATGATAAACAGGAAGCCTTAAAAGGCCACACCATTTACCAAACAACACGTAGGCACACGTATCCATAACGTATTGTGGATAACGCAAAATAGCATGACAAAGTTTATTTAGCTGTATCCTTTTGCACTTAGAGAAATACTGATGTATGGTCTTGTTTTAACAGGCATGAAGAGCTTGGCCTGCTCTCCAGGTGTGCACAGATCTGTAAAATTTCCCAGAGCTTTTCTGTTGACAATACAATATAGAAAGCAGTATTATTTGGCTACAGCAGAACTCTCACTGTTTTGTTGCAGGGGATCTGCAATGAACATCATGTCTGTGGCATGTGTATGGAAGAGAGTTCCCTGATTTCCTTCCTGTGCCTTAGGACTGCTGGCTTACAGCCAAGTCTCATTTTTTCCTAAGGTTCCCCAGCTCTAGATCTTTTTGCAATTTAAAATTCCCTTTGTCTTGGTTTCAGTTCCAAGTTTTAGACAGGTTTCCTGCGGTACTTTAATCCTGGTAATCCAACACACACTCACTCCTCAAACCTCCCATCTGCACCCCACTCTCCACTCTGACGCTCATCACAGATCTTCCCAGCTGCCCTCCCAGTCATTCCACCCACTGCCCCTCCTCCCCTCAGCTCTCCCACCCACTCCCTCTTTTCCCTTCTCCGTTTCCCTCACCAGCCTCCCTTCCTTTCCTCTCCTTTCCTTCTTCCTTTCTCTTTCTTTTTCACATTCCCTGAATGACTGTAAGGCTGCCAGGACTAGGCAGATGAGCCGCCCCCTGTCTCTTGAACTAGCTAACTTTGCCAAATTAGCTTTATTAGCTACATCAGCTGTGTGCGTTAACAGGGAAACCCTTTTTTCGAAGCTCACCTCTGCCATTCCTGGAAAAGAGGGCCGTTTTTAGGGATTCAGTTTCCAGCTGTGTGACGCTATGTGCCCAGCCAGAGCAGACGGGAGGTGTTCGTGAGTACCCGAACAGTTATTCATGATGTAAAAATGCGCCCGTTGCCCCTGGAAACCGGCTCTCCCGCTCGTCTCAGGCAGGGGGTTGCTAAGCGATGCGCTTGTGCCTGGGGGCAGGGAGCTAAAGATGTGGCAGCACTTCTCTTAGGAGGGACCTGTTGCAAAATAGAAGGGCAGGGACAGGTAGGACCGCTGCCGCTTCGTGGCAGAGGCTACGGAGATGATGGCTGAATTATCGCAGTGTTTGACTGCCAGCGATGCAGCCCTGCACCCCCATGCACTGCCCCTCGGGGCACTCCCGAAGCCCGCTCGTCTACCTCGACGCCTGTCCTGAATTCACCCTTAGCTATTTTCGTTTCTGGGTCAGCGAGGACACATCTGCAATAGTCAGCAGGAGCTGACTGCAGAGCGGGTTGGCACATCCATGCCAGGATCAGGAACGCACGCCACACAAGCAGCGTTCCACCACTGCCCCCAACTGCACAGACCCCACCATCTGCGTGCCTAGTGACAAGAAAATCACGCCGGCTTGTTTTGTTCTCTTTTTCCTTTCCTTTTTGGTAGGCAGGCCGTGCAGACGCCCCTGCAAACCTTCCAGGCAGGAAAGCAGCAGGAACTGAGCAGTCGCTGCAGAATCCTGCCGCGCTCAGACGGATTTCTGTTGCCATCTGGTGGCAACCGAAGGGCACCTAGAAATGTAGAATAAATGTCGAGATCCCCGCCTCCGCTACTAAATCGGGCTCGTTTTCCTCCATTTATTCCACAGGCGTTTACTCTGGCCACATCACAATTCCCTCACTATAGAATGGAGCGAGGGACACCGTTAATGCTACTAGATTATTTAATTATTTATTATTTAATCCAGTCTAGATTCCAGATCATTCCCTGCATGGCAAGCTTCCTCCATGGTTTTCAATTCAACACAGGCAGTTTTCTTGCCTGTTCCATGTGCTGTAGTCAAGACTCTGTCCTAGCCTCTGAAGCCTGCCGTTTAGCTCACCCTAAATTAGAGATCCTCACTCTAGCCCCTAGAGCTGCTGAATGAATCATCCACAGTGGGCCAGTTAATGAACATAAAATTACCAACCTCACCTGCCTGTTGCAGAAACCACCTTATAGGATTGCACACCTGTTTACCAAGGCACATACGCATCACCAGCCAGCCTCAGATTCCCTCTCTATCTAGGCAAAGGCCCCATCACTGGCTTCGGGGCAGAGGCCTCATGGAAGACAGAGATCTCAGATCAGATGGTATACCCTGACACATTCCTTTCATGGGCACTATTGCAGGTTCTGCTGCAGCCCAGCTTAAACTGCAGCGCAAGAGTTTCTGCAGGTAGCCACAAGTTCACCCTCCTGTCATCTCATTATCCTCTGGCAGAGAATTATTCCCTTTCCATTTAAGAAGGGCACCAAACCCAAAGACTGCATGGACAATACAGAAGCCGGACATCCTGATGGCATTTGACTGTAGTCCTTTGGGTTTTGTTCTCGTCCATGCTCAGCTCCTTTTTGGAGCCCTAACTTTGTGTTTTCCCCCATGCCACCCTTGATCTTGCCCCTGTTCCCTACGCCAGCCTGCTGGAACTACCCAACCTCATTCATGACCATCTTGCACAAACTCCAGCAAACTGCCTTTACCAGTCAGGCACCCAGTCCCCTGTGAATTTCCAAGTCTGGTGTTCCCAGAGGCGGGGATGACTCACGACATCTTGTCACACCCAGTAATGCAGATGATGAAATCCCAGGAGCAGCCAGCCACACTCCAGCTCCATGTGGATGTTCGTGCTTCTGACTCCTGCCTCTTAGGCCAGGAGCAGGTCTTCACTCACTCCAAACTATTTAGTGACAGTGATTATTGGTTACACAACCACACTAGTAAATGAAACGGTGGCTGGAAGTGTTCCACAGCACTGAAATATGATATTTAAAGTTTTATTGGCAGCCAACTAGCAATCTTCCAAACAGTTCTGTGCATGGTTTAGGAGTCAGCACATGGCAAGGAATGGTCCAGAAGTCAGTCTGCTTGCAGCCAGCCTGTGCTGGTGCGCAAGAGAGTTTAACAGCATGGCTACTACATGCCCATTAGCCTCAGAACCAGGGAAGAGTTCTGTTTAATTTAGTACCAGAGTCAGCCTTTCTCTCTGAGCGGGCACTGAGCCAATTTATAGACACTTTGTTCACTTTTCATACTTCCCAATTACTTTAGGCTCTCTGCATGGTACTAAAATCATATGGGGCAGGGACTAATGCAGTTTAGGTCCAAAGTTATCTTTCATTAGCGTGTCATGTAATGCTTGATTCACCATGATGGCAGAGACAAGTTTATTGATTTTATTGTTTGTCTGCTTGGGGTTTTGTTTGGTTGGTTTGGTTTTGGTTTAAGTTGCATTGCCTTTTTGCATCGCTCTACCAGAGTCGTGCTTTATCACACGACTCCCATTGATTTGATTCCAGTCACAAAGACACCAATCAGAGCCAAAGCCAATGCTGCTTTGAAACAAAGCCAGGTTACTCTGAACACTAACATAGGGTTCATGTGTTCCCAGAGCTTCATCTTCAGATCCCCATGTTCTTTCTGAGCTGGAAAGGAGAGCTCACTTAAATCTTGTGCTGCCTATCAAGAACTGAAGAGGAGTACTGGGAAACAGAAATACCTTTTTCTTTGTATCCCTGAGCTACTTGCATGTGTCAGGTATCACTACAAAGCTACAGCTGGGGAAGCATAGACGCTCTAAATCCAATAGGAAACAAATGTTAAGTCTTCCAGGCCAGAACCGATCATTTTGAGTATATGGCTCCTCATCTTGCTGACAGTAATTCTTCCAGGGGCTGCAGGCTAACTTAGCTCTCAATATTTTGCATCATCACCAAGTACATGTCATAACTGCAGCAGTGCCATTTTAAGCAACCCAGAGCAGAACTGCTGGCTCATACTATTTTTAAGAAGGGCTAAGGACAATTCACGTTAAGATTTCAAACCTTACAGATTGAGCCAAGCCTACTGGTGTTCAGGGACTGCAAACGTTTACTGCTAATTTGTTACCAATTTATCAAGTAATCTCTCTCCCTCACACAGACTCCTTAAACAGAAGACTGTATTTCAGGACAGCAGCCATTCAAAAATCCTTTGAAATCCTTACACAAGCCTCTGTAAATACTTCTTTTTCCCTTCTATTCATCCTTTGTTTCCCCAGATGTTTGAGACAAAAATATTTTGACGATGCACAGGAATGCAGTTATCCCAGTTCCTTCCCTGGACAAGCCATCTGATGCTGTCTGTTCCTATAAACCAACAACTTCAAAACATAATTAGCAATACTGTCAAAAAATCCTGCAAGTAATTAGGACCGTGTCCAGCCAACGGTAGCATTACTTGAAGGACTATGCTGTGCTTTCCAGTATGGACTGATCAAAAAGCTTTGACAGTTCAGGGAAGAAACTGAATTAAGTTCAGTGGCTGTCTCCTTTTCCTCTTTCCACTCTACCACCTTAGGCTGAGTGGAAGCGTAGAACAGCAAATAGCTATGAAAGGAAACATAGGTCAACTCCCTTCTTCATCTCTGTATCTTCATTTTAAATTGAGTTATGTTTCAGTGTGACTCATACACCTTTGGGACATCCTTCACTATAGTCCCTCCTGGGCATCAGTCACCTACCAGATAATTTGGTGTCCTCAGCCAGGATGTTCGCCTCACAACATCTCAACAGCCTCTGGGAGCATAACCCTAAGAAATACCCCTGTCCCAACTGTACTGTCATTGTGAACAGCGCAAGATACTTGTGGGAGCTACATAAATGTCCAGTTCTTTCTGAAAGCTAGTGAAATATTTGGCTGTACCACTTCCTTTGGCAATGAATTTACCAGTGTAATCTCATGATCCGGAAAAGCATTTCCCCATTTTCACTCCCCAGTTTCATTGAATGGTCCCTTGTTCTCAGATTGTGATACAGGAAGAACAGAAGCTCCAAGTCTACTCTTCCTACTCCAGAAATTATTTTATAAATTATCTGTCCACTTTTATATCTCTCCTTTCCAAAATAGCAATCTCAATTTTTCCAATCCCTCTCTCTGAGTCTTTACATGCATTAATAGCTCATGTCATCATTTCCTGAAGTCTCCTCTTTAAGGGCAGACGTCCATGTCCTCTCCAGAGCATTCAGGTAAGACTATCCACACAATGGACATCACACAATGTGTGATGAAATCTCATGTTTATGATTAATGTAGAGTTAATTTAAACCCCAGAAGGAGTAACATCAGCCCTTGCCATTGCACTGTTGATATAGAATTTCAATTACTGTGTGCTGTCCAGACGCCTTCCCTGTTTAGGTCTGACCAAAGTATTCCACAAACCTCTCTCATACAGCTACTCTGAGTAACTTTGTCTTCTGTAGAGGTCGTTGCTTCACTGTTCACTTTTTTTCCTCTTACCAGATGAATAATAAAGAAACACAACACAGGACACGGGATAAATCCTTAAGAGATTCTGTTTTTAACATTTTGCCATGAAAATTAATTGCTCAATTCCACCCTTTGCTTGCTGCTTATAGGACAGTTCTTGTTTAAAAGCAGTTCTTCTCATCTTACACTGTAATGCTTAATGCTTGAAATTCTTACATATTTTTTGTCTGCACAATTTAGGGGAGGCCAATTTTGAAAGTCCCTACTTAGTTCTGATTTTTTTTCCCTACTGTTCAGCCTGACTTGGGCCACTTTATACATATTCAGTCTTAAACTAGTAGCATAGTTCCAATTAAAAGCTCCTTTCCCTACCTGTTGCTTACCACCAGGGGTGTTTCTGGCCAGATCCATTCCCAATCTCAATTTTCCTAGGCAAAGTTTTTAAGACCAAAGTTCTGGTGATAGGATCTTCATTCTCCAGAAAATCCTAGAGGTCATTCTTACACCTGTTTCAGTTTGAATTAATCATTACTGACAAAGAATGATCAGAATTATTAACAATATTCTATACAAGATTTTTAAAATAGAAAATGCTCTTGATACTTTCCTGATCCCATTTACCTTTTAGCAGTTCATTATGTGTGACCAGCTAATACTCAAAGGTCCTTTTCCTCCTTCTCTTTCATTTCCAGGAACTGAGTTCCCAGGAGGAATGAATAAATAAATAAATAAATAAATGTCGGTCCCTATATTCATGGCACTAAATTTTGCATACCTGAATCTCATCCAAGATTTCATTTCATCCAAATCTCAGAGGTCTTTCAGTATTCATTTATAATATCCTATCATTCTGTCCTTGTGCCACGAGCAAATTTCATCCAAATGCTCTTTTTATTTATACCAAGACCATGAATTCAAATGTGAAGCAAGATAAGGCCCCAAAGTGACCTACATTAGTAATCTCTTTTCCCTATCAGGATTCTGCCTTTGTGGAGCAGCCTCAAATGCCTTTTAAAAATCTAAATATATCAGATTAAATGTTTCTCTTTTATTAACTTCTTTATTGACGCATCCAGAAAACTGAGGAAGGGATTTATGAGATACTCTTTGCGTAAATAATTCATCTGGGTTATCACAGTCTTTCAGGTGCTTTGACACATTTTTAATTACCATTCCGACCAGCTTTCAAGAAACAGATAAAAACTTCACTATTCTATTTCCCTGCTTCATCCCTAGCGCCTCTTATTTAATTGCAGGTACAGTCTGTATTGTCTCTCTTGATGCTCTGGTACCACAGCATATTTCTCTGAAAAACCGTGTATTTCCAAACCCAAGAATCTCAGGTGCCCAACTACTTCTCACTTGAAGTTCTCTGGAGGAACGCCATATTATGGTTTAAAATGATTAGTTTGATCCAACATTTCTGCTTATGAGAGCTCAACCTCAAAAAGCTGCTTCATTGTAAAAACCAGATTGTTCACAGGATAAGAATGTAAAAGCCTCCTACATCTTCAAACCTGAAGGTAGCTATAAAAAAAGCAAACTCTTTCTTAATTGTTCCCTTAACTTCCCTTGATTCCAACACATCCAGTAATTCTTTCACAGCCTTCTTGGTCCTCACAGCCTGGAAGACTTTCGTTTACATTTTTCATTACTTTCATTGTTTGCTCTGCAACTTCCCATTCTAGCTTCCCTCCTAATTATTACATGCTGCAAATTCAAGCTTCTGCCTACTGTAAATTTTGAAGAACCTCTTGCCTGACTCCCAGCTTCTCAGAAATTATAACTGAAGTCACATGGGTATCCTGTTTTCCTTTTGATCCTCAGGAATGCTTGTCATCCAAGACTATTATTGCTGATATCATAGGTATCCGCAGCACTTCTAAGGATTTTAATATTTTACTATTAACTCTGATGTCTACTTCTCAGTCAGAATGCAACAGCATGAACTGCTCATTAGTTTGAGCTATTGCGATCAAACCTTACATCCTGTCTGCACTTTCATAGCATCAGCTTTTGAAGTGGTAGACAGCCTGAAATCAGACTTACTGTGTGTCAGTGTCTGCCAAGTGTAGTGGCTCTTTGAAAAGTGAATTGAGATGGTTCTACATTTACCATTTAACAGCAACTTCTGTCCTCACTTAAGGAAGACAGAGCTTTCCTAGCTGTCAGTCCTGGGATTTGACCACAGCTTTCCTTTCCTGGCACCATTGCCTAACATGAAGACCCAAACTTTGAAGCACAACCCAGGGGTTTCCTTTAAGGACAGTTAGTAATTGATCTTGTGGTTTGTTCACTATGACTATCTGAAAGTTAGAATGCAATTTTGTCAGTTCAGTACAGAAAGGAGCAATATCCAGCTTCCTCTCTTAGAGCTATTTTTTTAATTCTGCAGGGTTAACAAGCAAGAAAGGCAGTAAAAATTATCTCAGCCCGCCAAGCCAGAAGGTTAGTCAGAATGCACCTAAGCATCTTAACTGCTGAGTAAGAAGGTATCTTTTCCTGTACAGCTTTTTAGCAGAGAATCGCTAAAAACTCTGCTGCATTGTTTTTTGTATTCATTGAACCTATCTAACAAAATGTGTAAGAGTACCTCTGAGCTTTTGGGCCTCAGAATCTAATATTGATTATAATTTTGTCTAACTACTGAAACATCTTACTCGTAAGTACTTCATAATCCTTAACACAGTAACGCTACATAAACCTTCTGAGACAGGAAAGTTCAGCTACCACAAAAATAATTTTCTCATGGAAAACTTTTTAGATGTTTTACACTGACAGAAAACCAGCATGAACTGAAAATGCACATAGAACAAATTCACTTCCTTCACTGACATCCCCTTCTCTTCCCAAGAAAGCTCCTTTGTTTCATCCAAGTATGCTAGAATAAAGCACAGCAGAATAGGCCACTTGAAAACACTTCAGAAGCACTGGTCAGCCAGGAATCCCATCCTCAGCTGTCCCCTGCTCTCTAGCCTTATGAGCACCAAAATCACACAGAAGTCTGCATTTAAGTATGACTTCTGTCACCTCTGACTTCACACTCCAAACTTCTCAGCTTGAATGGAAGCTGCAGAACAAGATTCCTGTGTCCGATTTTCCCCCACTAGTCTAGAAGATATCACTCATGGAGGCCCATTCAGAGCACATCTTCGCCACAAGGAACCCATAGGAAGGGCTGGGCAGACCAAGCGTGTCATGGTTAAAACATTTTCCCCAGCTTGTGGGAGATGTGGATCCCAAATCCTGCCTCCCCACATTGCTTTCTATCAGAGATACCACAGTCTGAACATGCAATTAAGTATTTTGCTGTAAGTATTTGTCATTTTGCAGCTCCCTGGTATCTCACGTATACTGACTGAATGTCCTGAAGACCGGAGTTTATAATCCATCTATTTTTGTCTCCATGAATATTTAATCATTCACACAAGGAGGAAGAGCTTCAAGAAAAAAAGGCTTGAAGAAGCAACTGCCTCCAACTATCCAAAGCTGGTAACAAGCATTTACCTAAGATATGCTAGCACATCTCTTTCAAATAGGGCATTCAACCTTGGGCAGACAAAGCAGGAACAGTCTCCTTCTGTTCATGATCCTTGGGAATGCGCCCCACTCTGCTCTGGTACTTATCTACAGCCGCTACACCTGACTGAAAGACTGAGGGCGAACCAGGTGCTCGGGTTTAAACATTTGTTATAGAGCTACAGTAAGAAGGAAAGTTCCTTGCAGAGATCTAAAAGAACAAGAACTCCTGCGGAGTTCATGAAAATAAGAGACCAAACACAGGAGAAAGACTTTATTTTTGTCCTTGCAGGGGGAAGGCCATGGTACACACTAGATTTAAAAGGCACAAGAGAACCAGAATGAAAAGGGACATTACCAATTAGGGGAAAAGCATCAGTTAGAACTTGTGCTTTATCAGTTGTCAAAGAATCCAATTATGAGACCAAAACTGGTAAGCAACCAGGCTTTGTTACTTCTGCAATTCACACAACTACCTGCTTCAAAGCACGCTAAAGTGCAGCTGTAGTCTGAAAAATTACTATCACAACCAAGCCGATGGTTTGGAGCCTACACAGTCAGGCATGGAGGGAACAAAGACCAAACCATGAGTCACCGAGAAACGGAGACTAGGGCTTCCCTTCTTTTGCAAAAGACTTTCTGTATTGAAATTACTACCAACGTCCTGCCTTAGGCTTCTGCAGGCTTCAGGAAAAGCCGCCTATAGTTGCAGGCCCTCCTTGAAAGCAGGGGTGGGCCCATGGCAGAGACCGGGTAGTCCATGTAAAACTGCTTCTGTCGGTGGTCACAGACGGAAGGGCTTCTGTCTACCTGAAGTATTCCATTATCTTTCCCAGTGACAAACACCTCTGATGCAGGGCTGATTTTGTTTTTTAATGTAACCTGGCACAGGTACACTGGCACGCTCCTTTAGCAGTCACAGTTGTAACAGACAGAAAACACTCTGAGCTCGAGCGGAGCCTAGGTGGGGAAAGGATACAGCTCACCCTGCGAATTCAGTGACAGCTGCTGCGCGAACAACCCAATCCAATTTAATGGCTTCTTTTACTCCTATCTACAGTGGCACGATCGCAAGGATGACAGCGAGAGGGTTACTGCGCTCCCCCGCGCCACCACCACCACACACCCGAGCGCCCCAACGCCTGGCACTGGGCACAGCCCCGCTCCCCCTGCAAACGTTAACAGCCGCTGCATGAAACGGCGGAGGAGACCACGCAGACGCCTTGTGCCGTTTTACACGCGCCGCCACACGGCATCCCCCCCGCGGCGCATGCGCTGGCCAGCGGCCGGAGGGCACGGGCGGGCGGCGGGGCGCGCGGAGCTCCGCGGAAGCCGCCGGGCCGGGGCAGGAAGTGGCTGCGGCGCGCGGTGACAACCAGCCCCGCCGCCGGGGCCCGCGGCCCTCCGTGACTCATCTGACTGACACGCTGGGGGCCCGCCTTCCCTCGGGCAGGGGCCAATCGGAAGGACGAATTCTCCTCGCCCTTTGATGGACGCCTGCAGGAGCCAAGCGGGCTGCGGGATAGCCCCGCCCCCGCCTCCCGCCAATGAGCGGGGCGGGATGAAGGCGCCGGCGGGCCCGCGCCAGGCGCCCCCGCCCCGGCAGCCTGGCGGCCGCTCGCGCCCCCCTGCCCGCGGGAGCTGTGCACCCCCGTTCCGCGGGCCGGGGCGGCCCCCGCGGCGCGGCCCCGCGGCGGTTGGGCTCCCCGCCACACGTTCCCAGGCTGGATGCGACACGGGGCGGGGAGGAGCCGCCCGGCCGCTGCGTGCGGGGGCTCCTCGCGCCCTTAAGGTGGCCCCAGACCCTTCCTGGCTGGCCCGGCCGCGGCGGGAGGAGGAGCAGCTTGTGGGGTGCCCCGCGCCGCCGGCGGGAGCGGCTGTCCCGGGGCGGGGGGGAATCGAAGCCCCGCACGGTAGCGGCGGCCACATTGCTTCAGGCGGAGGCCGCCTGGAGTGAGGGCGGCGCAGGGGGTGCTCGGCGGCTTTACTGCCCCAGCAGGCTTCCAGGGCAGGGGGTGGCCCGGGAAGAACGACCCCCTTTGCCGTCCGGGTGAGGGTGCCGGGAGGAAGAGGAGGTCTGTGCTGGCTTCATGTTCCGGGGGATGAGAGCGTGCCACATGAGCCTGACTGCTGTGGAGACGGGGCGCAGTCACACCGAGGGAAAGGCAGCGGGAGACCAAGTGTCTGCCGTCACAGGTGTCTGAGGCCGGGCCACCAAACACGTCGTGCCCCGGCTCCCGTCCCGAGGAGGCCCGGTTGGTGTGGCAGAGATGAAGGGTACACGTCCTTTCTTGGAGTCAAGATCTTAAACGTGTATTCTAAGAGCCCGGTGTTAACCACGAGTTTCAGCCTCTTGATCATCGCATGGGGCTACCCTGAAAAAGGGGCAGATAGATCATTTCCTTATAGCACACTGAGAAACGATTCAGGGAACATGAGAAACTAAATTTTTATAGAAACATTTGCACACAAATACATAAAGGAAAGATTTTGCTGGTTAAAAAGAGGTTTTGGAAAAAAGCCACAAACCAACCACCAAACCCTAGTCGAGGAGAAAAATACATCAGAATACCTGTATGTCACTGAGATTACCATGATGCCTGTTTACTACTAATTACAAATGGAACAGTCCTTCAGCTAGCAAGTGGAAGAGAATTCTTTCCCAAATACCATCAGTTTCAATGTCGACATTTGTAGCTTTCCCTAGACAAATATTAAGAATTCAGTCATGCACAAATCCAATGGCATCCTGAGAAACTGTGAGAAGGATAAAATACACTGAAACTAATGTAAAAAGTTATGTGGTGACTAGTTTACTTTTTTCCCCCATGTCTCCGTCTCCTATCCTCTATCTTCTGCTTAGCTTGCAAAGGCTTTGGGATTAGGTTCATCTGAATGCTAAATATGATAATGGATCGTGAGCCATTCACGTGTGCATTTCTGCAATACAGACTCTTTGACTTGCTTCCCTGTGGCTTTTTGTGTGTGTTGGATGGCATTTTTGTATTTATATTCTTTCAAGTAGTGGAATAAATTAGTTACATCATATATTCATTTGGGAGAGAGGATCCTGAAAACCAAAAGGAAAAATAAATAGGGAACACACATTGGATGCCTGGCACATGCCAAATCTAACCACAGTTTTTTAACACCTCTGCAGTTGGCTATAGATCAAAGAAGTTTCAGATACCACCCATCAGTGCCTCCCAGCACAATGACTCTTTTGCCTTGTCTGTCAGTAGAGTTAAGAGGAACCCATGCACAGTACGGACACAAATCCTAGCTAGAGAGGAACTGGAGAGCTTGGTGTGCGAATAGCAGGGAGGCCCAAAGACCACCTAGCCCGAACAGAAGTCAAAGGAGAGGCAGAAGGCCAAGAGAACTGGAGCTAAGATGTTTATTCAGGACTGGAAGGAGGCTCGGAGAAAGGACAGAATAGGACGCAGCTCTGATGTGGACGTGTGAGGGAATGAGATGGTTGTTGGCCCTTTGTAATGATTAGGAACACTGTAATGGGATCTGCAATGAGATAATATGAATAATATGGGAAAAGGGGCAGAAACCCCTCCTTGACAGAACAGGTAGTAGCATGAGAAGAGCTACGGACAGAGCTGCTAGCATAGGAGCAGAGAAAGGTTTGGTATAGAAGAAGAGGACACAGCATCCTGAGAGATTAGAGATTGAGGTGCTTTCTTGTGACTTCCTGAAATAAAGGCATGGGACATTGGCACAGCTTTTGACCTGTTGCAGGAATGCAGATGTGAAACTACCCACGGAAAGAAGAGATTATCGAATACAGGGTGTCTTTGAGATAGCTTGGGGTAGGACCCCCAAAAGAGGTAATGCATTTTGGATTTCCATGTAAAAGCGGCCTGCCTAAAACACTGGCCTTATATAGGGGCATATCAGGCAGTGCCTGTTCCTTCTTACACACACATTTTGGAGTATTTGATCTATTCAGTTTACTTCACCAGAGAGACCCTTTAATGTTGTAAAATAATGGACGGTTGCCTTGGTCTGTCCCTAAGACCAGCCTTGAAACATACCAACAAGAGACTCCCAGTTTTCAGCCAGCTGGGTAAGTGTGAAACAATTCATGTGGTTTTTGGTATGGTTTTACCTGGTTGTAACACATCAGAGAGGTAGCAATGGGTTCTGACGGAAGCACCTCCCAAGATCCGGGGATGTTACTGCAGTAGTTTTTTGGCGAAGTGTGAGGGAAGAATACCAGGGATGGACTGTGGAATCTTCTGGGGAGCAGGAGAAGCCTCTGAGCGGGCTGGTCTGGAGCAAGGTACAACCACTCTGTGCCTTACGTGAGCAGGGATCACCCAAGGTGGCCAGCCTGATCCTGCCGAGCCCGGTCCTAGGCCCTAGACCCAAGCAGCCATTCGGGGGCTACATGGGGCTGGAGGGGATGACCGGGTGAGCGGCTGCTGCAGGGGTGGCCCAACAGCTGCCGCTGCCAACCGGGGGGCGGCAAGAGCCTGTTGCTGGCAGCGCCCAAGGCGCAAGGGTCCCCCGGCCGGCGGCCATCTTCGGGGTGATCCCAACCCCCTGGCCGAGGTAGGAGCAAGGGAGGCCGGAGAAGGCCGCGGTCCCGGCTAGTGCCGACGGGCCGCCAGGCCGTCCGAGCACAACCTGACTCTCACTTCCAGCGGGTAGAAGGGCGCGGCCCCTGCCGGGCAGCCGCGGGGATCCAGACCGGCGCCTCCTTAACCCGGGGAGGCGGGGGCGGCCGCGGTCGGGGAGAGCCGGGGGAGGCGGGGCGGAGGCCGGGGAGGAGCCGGGGCCTGCAGTGGAGCCGCAGCCAGGAGCGGGAGCGGCAGGGCCTGGAGAGACTCAACGCCGCCGGGCCGGGGTTCCTCGCGCCGGAACCCGGGGCGCCCCCCGGGGACGAAGCCGAGGCCCGGCGGAAGGCGGCGGAGGCGGCCGCTCATCCCCGCGAGCTGCCGCGGCCTCCCGTGGTAGCCGGGCCCGGGCAAGAGGAGATAGGGCCTGGGGGGAAGCCAGGGACAACCTCCGGGCAGCTGGGGTGGGGGGACACCCCCGTAGCCTGCAGGGTGGGGGAGAGACCCTGCCCGCCGCCCCCCGCCCCATCCGCAGCCGTGAAGGGGCACCCCTTTAGGTAGCCCCGCTCCCGGCGGCGGGGGACACCCCGGCGGCCCCTCGCCGGCCCCGCCTCGCTGGCAGGCCGGGGCGCACCCGCCTGCCGGCCCCCTTCCTTGCAGCTGGTGGGGGAGCTTAACGCTTGCCCCCATCCCCGCTAACGAGCCAAGGGTGGGCAGAGGTCCCCGGCACCAAGCCCTCATAACTATCTAGAATCGGGTCTGCTCTTCCTCTCTGTGGAATAGAGCCTCCTGGAGCTCCCTCAATACCTGTTTTGTGGAGAGGTGTTCTCGGACCGCAGTTTCTGAGGGTTTTGAGCATAACCCTTACCCCCTACTCCCCCCTGCTGCTGAGGAAATTCTTCCCCCAAGCAGAGGAGGAGGCAGTCCTTCCCCAGACCAGATAGTAACAGGGCAGTCTTCATCGAAGAAACCCCGTATGCCCAAGAGTGGCAGTCCCCAAGACAGAAATAAGCCAGAGCTCCTGATACTACCTAGTAATTTTGATTATTTATATCTGCTTAGCAGGCAACAGAGAAAGCAAATCAGGGGAGAGAAAGCAGAGGCAGATTTAGATACTCTTCTTCCCTTTTCCAGTTGCTGTTAACCACTGGAGATAAAGGTAATTTCCAATACTGACCTCATCCTTCTCCTTCCCAAGGAAGATCCCTCATCCCCTAATCCCAAGAGGGTTTTCTTCAAATATCCTGTGCAAGGAGAGAAGACGCACCTCCCAATTCCCGGGGAAGAAAAAGGCAGGTTTTGCTAGTATAATATCCACAGAGATAGGAAGATTTAATTTTTTTTCCTGAGAACCAGATTTGTCCACACTTAAGGACAAGGTGCGCCTAGAGGAAGGAGAAGAGAGGTTTACAGGTAGGGACATTGGAGAAACTGATCTCTCAAATAATCTGAGAATCAGTGAAAAGGCTGTCTTCCAAGGAACACCGCTTTAATAGTTAGCTGCCAGAGGGGAGAGAGGATCTCCATCCTAGGATAAAACCAGCAGGTTTAGGGGACTGACGGTCCCAAACAGATTGTTTTAATACTGAAGATCCTGATTTCGTCCACAATCCCTTCGCCGTCAAAATATTTCTTGAAGAAGCTCCTGGAATAGCTGACAGCAATGCTCTGAGGATGGGTCTCAGAGAAGGAGCGTGAAGGGCAGCACCGCAGAAACTAGCACTGAAGATAATCCACCTCCCACCAGAAAATCTTCCAGGGTGAGTGACCACATTATATCACCTCTCTATTCCTAGCAGTCCTTGTGTTTTGCCTTCTCGTTTTCCATCTCTATTCTCACTGTATCTGCTTTCCTTTTAATCTTTTCTCTCTCATTTCTGAACCTCTCCCCAGGCTTCTTTTTTTTCTGTGTGCCTTTCTTCATCTCTCTCATTTAGCTCCCTTATATGCTATATGGAATTGACCTGATTCTTTCCCTCACTGTTTAGCTTACATGAGACCTTAGCTCTATTTAATTGTAAGAAACCTCTCTGCTCTTTCCATTTTACTTTCTTTCACTGCTGTATTCATACTAGACTCAGCCGTTATCATCACCAATGTGAAATTAATTTCTGTCATTTAGGGGTCATTGAGGAGGATAATCCTAGCCAAAAGGCTTTGAGGAGGCAGAAGCAGTGATTTCTAATGCTACTGTCCAAGGATGCACTCGTGGTGTTGGAGTGTCAGTTGTTATCCATGTGGGTCCTACTATGCTCATTACTGTGGGAATAAAATCCTTGTGTGATGCAGACCTCGCTGTGCTTGGGGGCTGAACATTCAGATTCCAGTGCTAGTACTCTGAGATGTGTGCCTTAATGTACCTGAGGGTTGTGGGATGAATTCTGGGAAGAGTGCCCTTGAGACTGGCTTGTGTGATGTCCAGGAGCCTGGGAATGAAAATCATGACAGTGCTGGTGGAAGCTGCTCTTAAAGCCAGGAGAAGCCATTCCATTGCCATTAGTCTTCATCTGTGTTTTATGCTACGTTCAGAGGCTAGAAGTGTTAATTCTAATGCTAGTGAGCCAGGCTGGTTGCTTTTTGTAAATGAGGCAGCTGATTTCCAATCCCAAATGAGTATTCTCACATTAATGTAGAGATTTCTTGAGAAATCAAGTCTGAGGGGGACTTCACCTCAGATGAAGCCAAAGCAGATTCTTGTAGCTGAAGAGTCATGCCTACGCCTAAGGATATCTCACCTGACATATTCCTGTTTCTGTTCTCCAGTGAGATAGCAGTGAGGAAATACAAGATCAAAGGGTCCTTGCCCAGGACAGGAACCCTTCTGGAATCCATTTGGGAGCACAGTGGTTAACAGGGAGTCCCTGAATAAGGAACTGCTTGGTGTAATTTGCTAGCAAGATCAGACAAAAGATGCCAAAGTGATTCCCCATTTTGGCAGAGAATTTTGACAGTTATCCATAGCTTCAGAAGGTGCCTTTCTCTGAGGGTAGGCTGAACCATGAAGTGTACATATGTTCTGGGGGTACTGCTAGATGCCCTCCTACCTGTTGCCCTATAGTTATGCAATCAGCCTGGTTTTGAGTACAGCTGTGTTATCTAGCACAAGGGAAGAGATCGCCGAGGCGTATTGGCCTTTGTACATTCAAGGGGGGAACTGACTTTTTATACTTCTGAGGTTAATCTACCTCGTTCTGTTCCCCTTCCTCACAGTAATGACTTGACATTTTTCAAGTGCTTTTGGCTCCGGTGGATGCCAGGGCACTTCACAGAATTTATATGCCAGCCTTACAGAATTCTGCTCTCCTGCAACAAGTATCTTTCTATATATGAAATGGGTTGGTTTGTTTTTGTTTTGGTTTTTTTTTTTTTTCTTCATTATTAATGAGAAAGAGTAAGATTTTTGTATTAGCTGCCTGATCGTTATGTGTTCATGACAGACACATAAGGTTGGAAATCATGTGCTGTAGAGTGATTGTTATTTATTTATTAATTGCTGACAGGGCAGTTGGTGCTGACTCGGACCACACAGTTGAGATGATCTCTGTTCTGATGATCTCATAGTCTAAAACACAGCAATACAAAAGCTAGGACAAACTGATAAATTTAAGGAAGTAAATAATTTTTAGACAGCATAGGTCTTTAATGTGATCATGATATTTCCATCAAATGTTTATCACAGGTGAAAATGCAGTTTCCTCTGAAGTGGAATACTGCAGCTGTTCTGCACCATGTATTTTATACAAAAGTATCCATACAAGAAAAAGGAAGAGTATTATTTATATCTTCATAGAAGTTCAAGGTACTCAATAGACACATTTAAATGAAAGTGTCATATCTTTAAGAGTTTACATTAAGCATATTAAACCTGAACACCTACAATTAGACTTTAAAAACCATGTTTGGGTACCTGAGTAAATAGTAAACTCTCCTAAATGTCCATATAGAGTTGACTTCAACAGAAGCAATGAAACCTTCAACACTGAAGTAAAGAGACAGTTACACATATATGCGTTTGTAAATTTAAATGGGGACATTCATGCTTCCAAAAGTTAACTTTTTAAGTTGAAGCACTCTCATCCTGTCCTATGGGCACTCTGCTCCCATCTGTGAACTGTGAGTGTGGCATTTTTCAGGTCAAGCAATTAAGTGAAATGAAATGAGAAGGTCTGGAGAGTTATGGGAAGAGGATTACGTTACTGCAAGATCATGAGGTTACATTAATGTTTAAGTATGCATTCTGTAAGTTCTTGGATTTTATCTTGGAATCTGGTTCTTTAGGCAAGTTTCTAGGACAGAATAAGGATTCACAAAAGTTGGAATGAAATACATTAAACAGTTTGAGGTTGGATATAATTTCCCAGTCTTGAGACAGGATTGTGACTACTCTAGTTTTTTGAAGGGTTTTCTTTGGGTTGTATTATTATAATTTATTTTATTATGTTTCCCCTACAAAAATGCAGCCAAATGCTGGTGTCTGAAGAAGTTTTTTCTTACTGCAGAGGTCAAGGTATCTTCATGTGCTACCTCCTCCCCTAAACTTCAGCTGACTTTCTTATAGTGGATGACTCAGTCTGTATCACAGTTTGGATCTTTGGCCCTTTCTTTCCAGTATCAGAAAGGAGGTATGGTTAATGGCAACTGTGATATGGACAGCTGTCCCTCAAGAGCAGGACTGAGCTGATTATCTCATTTCACACAGCTGTCAGGAATTACATCTCAGTCATTAGCGACCAAAAGATGAAATGTGTTTGGACTCATTTTTCCATTTGCTTCTCCCAACCTTGGGTAGAATTGTAACCAGCAACTTTCACAAAGAACCCTCTGTGTTTTGTAGTGCTCCATTTACAGAATCTAACTGAGTGGTGCTGCTTCAGAATTGAAACTTTAAAATACATTGGTTCTAGCATTTTTGGTCTGGGAGACAACTTTGAAAAGATGAGTAGTGCCTAGATTAATGGACAGCCAAAAATAGTATCTCTGTAGTTTTTGAACTCCCCAGTGGTGTTAACTCTGAGGCCTGAAGAAAAGCATTTAAATCTCTATTGCTGGGTCTTGCGCATTGTGTTACTTTAGTAAAAATATCCAGTTGATATGTTCAACCCCCAAATGTTTATCGTCTTGGTAGGAGTCAGTATTGCTGCTTGCTACATATTCTGCTGTTTTTGTTTTCTTATTCCTTCTAAGGAATGTATGAGCTTAAAAACCTGTAACACATTTCTGTCCACTCATCTTTTCACTTTTAAAGGAAATCTGTGTATGTGTGTTACTAAGAGCAAGCATGCTGCAGTATGTTTTCACAATTAAGGCAAATTTTCATTTTAACTTTGAAATGAAAATGCAGAGTATTGGGAATGTTTCAGTATTCAGAGACCTCACAGCAGTTAACGTTGCGTCTGTGGTGCTTTGCAGAGATTTGGACTAGACTGTTGTTTTATCATTCTGTCTTTGACCTGCCCCATCCTCTACTCAATCCTATTCTGATCTTCGGAGTTGGTGTCACAGATTTTGCTGGTTCCTGTCCTTTATGAACCCTTTCCTGAACCCTGTCCTGGGCTTCCTAGCATTGTATCACAGCCAAGTTCCTCTCCTGCACCTTTAAGGCCCAGCATATTTCCACCCCGCCTACTTCTTCACTCTCATTTCCTCCTACATCCCACTCCTCCTCCCAGCTCTCTCTGTACTGCTGTTTGCATCTCATTTTCCGTGCTGCCCCTTTGGCATTCTGTCCTGTGGACCTATAAGCCTAAAACACTGCTTCTCTCTTCATCAAGCATGCATCCCTCATCTCCTCTCTAGGATTCTTCACTGACATGAATACTTTCTTACTAAATCTTGCAGGCCCCGCTTTTACTTTCACACCTGCATTTTGACCTGTTCTTGATTTGGCTTTCATTAGATTATGTGCTTGTGGACACACAGAGGATTTTTTGTTTGAGGTTACTTCAAGAAACCTGTTATTATTTCCACTTTATAATTAATAGAATTTTGTTCCTCTGAAATATCCAGTTCTGCTAGGCTGGGGAATGGCACTTTTGTCATTTGTTCTCTCACCATCCCTTTTCCCCTGCCCTCTTCCCTTCCTCAGGAACAGTTGGATTTTATTGGTTAGAACGAAAATCCCTTGTGTGACATTCTCTAGTCCTTCTAGCACTTCAGGATCTTGGTTTTGAGAATTGGGGTGAACAGCTAGTGCAAGGCCCAGTGCCTCATTCCTCATCTTTCTGAGCTGGTCAATTTACTTGATGTGAAGTCAAGAAATCAGGGAATGTGTGGGTTTTTTTATGTAGAAGAGAGACTGAGTAATGAGGGAGAGATGACGAGTGACAGCTTTTATACCTCGAGGAAAAAAATATTTACTTTTTTGGTTTTTACAATTAGCAATTCAAATTTTGTTTATGTTCTCTGCTATATAAAGACTGTGGCTGGTTATAGCAGAAATATGTAATTACTGTTAAAAGTTCAAAAGTTCAAATCTGAATAACTGGGGAGAGATCCCAATTCTTTGTGGTCACAAATGAAATGAGTGAAGTTTCTGAATTCTTATTTTCCCCAAAAAACCCTATTGTTGAGTAAGACTAAAACAATTCTCCCTCCCCATCAGAAATTTGCAGAGAAATATAAGCTGCTAAAATAGTTCTCTCTGAAATTCCCTTTATCTGAACAAAGCAGACAAGCTTTGAAAGTGGAGAGTGGGTCTGGGATTTGAGATCTGTGTTCTCTGCATGGTTCCGCTACTCCTTTGCTGTCTGACCTTGGGCTTCGTGCTTCCCCATGCATGGCTTCCCATTTATCCTGAAATAGGGTATTGATCCTTTTTAAGGGCTGCAAAGTATAAGGATGATAACCCTTTGTAAAGGCTAGCTGTTCTTTTTGCTGTTGATTGCCTTAATTACAATGCGATACTGAACTCAAAACCTCTGTAGGCCACTTCTTGTGGCATTAAGAAACAGTAAAATCATGATGCCTGGATTAATTTTTGTTTCATTGAAGGACCTGTGACTCTGGAACTGAAAGATCCTGTACCTGTCTTCAGCCTAGAACTGTTTTTTAAGTTGACTTCAATATAGATATTCTAACTCCCTTGAAGCTTCTCCTAAATTCTCTAATGACCTTTTCTTGGCCAGGTCTCAGGGTCTCTATTCCATCTTCATCCTTCTTGGCTTCCCTGCTGTTTTTGACACTTGATCATGCCCAGTCTTGTCCTCCTTTGACTTATGTGTCAGTATTTTCCTGGTTTCCCTCCTACTGTTCTAGTAATTCAGTAGCTTCTGCACTAATTTATTTACCTTCCTCCATTTTTTTTTTTTTTCTTTTTTAAATTAGGTGCAAAGCCCCACCTCTGGTATATTCTTGTTTCTTTACCTCCTTCATGCCCGTGACATTCAATTACGCAACTTGGCATACTACCTTAACAGCTTTTTTGAATGATTTGCTGCAAGTTTAAGACTGCTGAGGCCAAGATGGAACTCCAGAAAGCTCCTTTGAGATTTCCCTTTGTTTCCTACTTTCCTCTGTGAGCATCTACAGTTGGGCCTATAACATGGGGTTTCTTGCACTCTTCTTGCTCTGCGTATACAGGATAGGGATGACTCATCCAGATTCATGGCCTGAATCTCCAGTTTCTTTCTTAGTCTCTTTGGGTAACCCTTATGCTTTCTCCTTCATTTACCATCTTGTTTACCAATAGCTGTTCTTGCTGGCCTCTCACAACTGTGTTACCTTATTGTCTTCTTAAAAACACAGTTACTGAAGCTATGCTTCTGGCATGTCTTGTCAACATGTTGCTGCCTCCTCGACAAGCCTGTTCTTTGGCTATCATCCACCACATAAGCTTAAGCTTTCAGCTTCTTGTACTCACTCTAAGGGGTCTTCACATTTATATTTCTGCCGTATCTGTTGCTGTGTCTTATTGTTTTGTCCTTTGCTTTGCCAGCAACGCAAGCACGACATCATGCCTTTCCATTTCTTGCATGAGCCTCTCTTCACATTCTTCCTCAGCTGACTCATACTTTGATACATATAGAAAAATTGCCAGCCAGTAGAGGCCAAACATACTGGAAATCACTTACTTTCGTGTTTTAAAATCTTTTGACAGGTCCAACTAACTCAGAGGTAGCTGTCATATTACATGTGCCTTCCTCTCTCTGGCTTCTATTGTAAAGAAGGATGATTACTAAAGTAACTAAAAATTATCATAAGCAAAGATACAACATCTCAAAGACAAGAAAGATAAGGGTTAAAGTGGAATAATATTTACTTGCAGTTGCAAGTTGGCAAGTGGTGTGGAAGAAAGCATCTTCTTTCAGTATCTTTAAGGAAATGAACAGAAGATTTAGTTACAGGATGGTGCACAACGTGGAGCATTTTAGGAGTGGGATGCAGAAAGCCAAGTAGCAATAGTAGTGTTTTAAGACAGAAGAAACTGTTAATGGGTGTGTGTCCCTTGCTGTTGTGGTTCTGAATCCTCTTGACTTTCAAGCCTGGTACAAACATTTACGAGTTGTGAGCCTGGCTAGGGATTGTCAGGTGTTTGTCTCCTGGAAGACGGTTCATTCTGTTTAGTTCAGAATAACAACTAACAGAATACTGAAAAGGAATTGTGTTAACACAGTGGTTGAGACCTAATTTATGAACTTCACACAGTATTGCTTAAGTCTTCTGATCATTGTCCAACTTCAATTTCAGCTGTGTGTTGCTTCCAAACTCCTCTTTAACAAGCTTTTCTGCAGTGCTTTGGTAATTTTAACTCTGGCAGTATGTGCTCTATGTACATTTTTGCCACATGGGGCTAATCTAGACTTGATACAAATTTCCTTATTTTCTATGAATTCAGTACATAGTTTTTGCTGATGCTTGATACCCATTTCCACAAGTGAGACAGAATGGGTTGTGGCTTCTTTCAGCAACTATTGCAGAATTGATATTGACTTACCTGTTTTCAGTGGTTCAGCCTTTGTTGAACAGGTTTTGACCACTTGCAGTCAGATTTTCATTTTCACTATGCCTGGCTGGCATTCATTTAGCCCGGGGAGCTCTCTTACATAGAAGCTTCGTAGTATTACTATTATTAAACTGCAAGGTTAACTGTCATTTTCCCCTGATAGACCCATTTTTTAAATGGGAAAAAAATACAGGTTTTATGTATAAGTACATGCATGTATTCTTTTAACCTGGGTTTCTGTACCTATCTTTGCAATGATGTGAAGATCTTCTGAGCAAGATATTCTGCATGCTGATCTACTTCTGATGTTTAGTGTCAGAGACAATCTGGGTATCATATCAGTGTTTGTATATCCTGTACTGAAGGCTTACTACTGGATGTGATTCTGACAAGCAACTAAAATTGCAGTCCTTCTCTTCAACCTGAGTGCTCCCAAAGAGCTGGGGGAAATACCTTCTCTTGGATACAGTTTCTGTCCTGCAGACTTTCTGGTTTCCGTGAGAGAATTTCATTCCAGATATGTGCTCATAAATTTGAATTATTCCAAAACCAATACTTGATACCTTTCTCAGTGTAAGAGTAATTGTTCTGTTAATGTTGTTAAAGAATATGCCAAAGATTTCTCTTGCCTGCCTTGGCATATGTTTAAAATGCAGTTCCTACTTCCAATGGTAAAATATTACATAGTGGTACTGAGGATGGAGAGATGCTGTAGAAATGTTTCTGCTGCAGTGATATATTTTCATTGTGCTTCTTCAAAGAGCTTGGTTTACTTCTTATTTCAAATCTGTTATTGGGAGGGTTGTCATGGGACATTGGCTTATTATTACAGTAAATCTTTTATAGTAGTCTTATTATAAAGAATGTAATGCTCAAAAGTATTTTAGGCATAGCAGTGTTCTCAGTATCATTTGCTGTTTCTTTTGACAGGTGTTATGTATTCCCCACTTCCACTTCCACCATTAATAAGCAAAGTAACCTTAACTTTGAACACATATTTTCAGGCTGTCTGAGTGGTCTTTGCAATGTTTGTGTAGGATTTCTCACTGCATTTTTGCTGCATGCTTATATAGCAGACAACAAAAATACTTGATTAAAGTCTTATTATGAGGTCTGATTAAAATCAGGCGAGGGACTAGCTGGGCTTAATCATAGCCTTTTATGCCTGTAAAGGTACTGTCTCCCTTGACATGAGCATATTTTAGACTTTGGCTGTAATGCCATCTGTTGATAAGTTTAAATAGGCAGGTCAGGTTTTGTAAACTATACCGTTTTGTCAGTAGTTTCATACAAAACTAAGACATAATTGCTTTTGGAATTGGTTCCTGACACGCTTCCAACATAGGGGTTTTGGTGACTTTATAGGCCCCACAAGACTTCATCCTTAGTACCAAGTATGCATGCATAGTCAGTGCTCTTCATTTGCTAAATTCAAACTAAAAAATTATATGCTGCTCATGCACCTTTCACAAAATGGAGGGAATCGAAAGCTCCTAAGTTAAAATATGCTATTGTGATATTTATGTTATTAATAACTATTACAAAAACAAATTTGTTTTTCCTCGAGACTTATATGAACCTTGTTGCTGAGATTCGTTTGTTAGAGGAAAACCATAGCTGTATAACAACTTAACTATAATAAGAGAAATAGTCCAGTGATTTATATTAAGCTATGCATAGTCCAAAAGTTTTCATCTTCCTCTAACTGATTTTTTTCAGCACCGTCTTAGGGAGTTATGGTGTAACTTGTAACAGATTTCCAGTTCAGGGTGCCGTAATTGCAGTATCACGTGTGTTCTTTCACACAGCGTAGCATTGACCATTCAAAGACATTGTCTTGCACACCAGGTAATTTTGAGCAGGAATATATAGTCAGACCAGCATGATATAGATAGGCACAGATTGTGACAGTTTGTATTCACATAGGTGATACCACATTGTGTCTTCTTAGGTGACAGTAACTTCCTTTGGTTGAATTCTTTTTTCCTTTGTGGTTTGTGACTAGCAAGAACTGTGTGCCCCCTGTTGCCACATCTGCAAGCCTATAGTGTATTGGGGAAAGGTTTTTCAGCTTGCTCCCAAAGAAGGGAACTGTGGCTGTAGGGTATGATTTCTCTTACATCTTTGCCCCAGGGACTGTTTTCCCTCCTTTCATGTGGCACTGCAGACAGAAGTGTACTTTCAAACTGCAGTGCTTTTCTTTTGGTTTGCTGATACACTAACATGACACCTACCACTCCTTCCAGGTTAAGTTTCATTTTATGAACAATACCCAGCAGCTTCTGTCTCCCTTCAGTGTTTGATTCCAGAAACATGAACGTTTCCTGAAGGCTTCTCACAAGTAGTTTCCAAAGTGATGCATAACTATTGCAGACTATTCAGGTAATTGGTATTCTTTTTTTCTGTTTTCTTACATGAAACTAATACCTCTCAGTGACAGTGTTTGCTTGGAGAAGATACGAGTGTTTTGTTTATGTCCTCTTAGTTCACATCTCCTTATTTTTGAGGGAAAGTACATGTCTTAAAATGGCAAATGTCTCTTCCTGCCAGAGTTAGCAAAACTGCTTCTTTCCCTCTCTCTGTATTGGTATAAGAATACAGGTTTCTTGCATGTGTAATTTACACATGTATGTCAAAATTGCCCTTTTCCATCAAAGTAGAAGCTGTCCATTTCTCCATGCATGTGGTTTTCTTATGTTTTACTTCCTTACCCTTAGAGGCATTTTCTTCTAATTTGCATCGTGTTCACCTTTCTGCTTCTGGAAGGTTACAGTCAAATGGTGGGTTTTTTTGCCAGTTTGGGCTTGAGGTGTTTTGTTTGTTAAATACTGCAGAAGCTAAGTGTATCTCTGAGTGTATTGGTTCTGTATTGTTAGATCACTGGATTCAGGCGCCTAAATAGAAGTGGCCTTATTTTTATAGTGTTCTACAGCAATGCCTCTCACTGCTTGGTAGCCTGTTGCACATTTGTTCCTTCTCAGAGTTTGAGTCTCCTTTGAGTGTTTGCCAGTAGTGTTTCGTTGGGTTGGAATAGCAGCAAATAAAGCAACAGTGAAAGTAAATATAGAAAAGTAAATGTACAGATTTATTCTAGAACAGGCATCTTCTGTAGGCTGTGCACAGTGTTATTTCATTCATTGTATGACTGTCTGCTTTAGTCATAACTGATTATGACTGGCCAGCCTTTTTGTTCAGCCTTAGAGAATGTTTCAAGCTATAAATGTTTATTAACTGCATTCAGAATGACCCTTAGAGTGCTGTTTCCCACATTTCATACATTTTTCAGTCCTGATACATAAGTAGCAGTGACCTTGGATAGGATTTGACTGGTTCAGAGCAAGCATTTGCGGAATAGTAGGGCAGGCGAAGTACAGATTTCTTCAGTCCTGCTGCAGGGATAGTACTAGCCTATAGACATAAAGCTGGCTTGCATTTTCAGCCTGAGGTTCGATTTGCTACTTGCAGATATTCAGAGTAAGGCAGTGGCTTTCCTGGAACACTGTAGTGAAGTATTACTAGTCCCAAGTGAATTAGTGGTTATTAAAACGTGTTCAATGCTAAAATTTTATTTTATATATTTTTCTTATGAATCAGACAGATTCTCATCCATCTAACTGTAGTTTTGGGTCAGTGCTCTGCTGTCATTTTTGCATCTCTCTGACCTGTCTTGACTTGGGGTTGTACTGGAACTAGTTAGTGCTTGAGAAGACTCTGTAGTCAATTTCCAGCTGTTGGTGGTGGTTATGACTTGGCTAACTTAACCCTTGGCTTTTAAAGTCGGCCAAATACATATACAGATACCACTTACCATGTAAAGTGTGAGGTTATGAATTTTGGTCTTTGACTTTCTTTTTACTTCTTCAAAGTTAATTCTGGCTTGCTAATGTGGTAGGATTTTTCTTAAACACCCTTGATTTCAGTTCAGTGGGTTTGTTAGTCATTAGTGGTTTGGGTTTTTTTTTTTTTTCCTTTGTTGAGTAGGATCATAAGAGAAGAGTTTGAAAGAAGATTTGCCAGGCAATAAACTGGGAAGGGAAAGTTGGAAGACTCATGAGTTGTTCTGGTTTGGCTGTGGTCTCATTTTGTCATACCATTAAGTAGTGTCAAGTGTGCTGCTTGGATCAGGTGAATGAGATATGCAGCACGAAGTCTAGCAAGCATTACTGTTAGAGTAGGTGTTATTTCAAATAATTTAATAGCCAATTACACCAAATTATTTTTGTACTGAGAAGTGGTGAATGCTCCATCCTTGGCAATGTTCAAGGCCAGGTTGGACAGAGCCTTTGGCAACATGGCCTGGTGTGAGGTACCCCTGCCCATGGCAGAGGGGTTGAAACTAGGTGATATTAAGGTCCTTTCCAACCCAAATCATTGTTGATAGTGTTCTGGAAATGCTACCTTACCTAAGGTTTGACTGTGCCTGATTATTACAAGATTCCATATTGCCAGGATACAGACTTAGAAATCTAGTATCATGATCAAGTACAAACTTAGAAAAAAAAACCTTATTCCACTGCTTGGAAATTTCTCACATGATTCCTATTGGGTCCGAGTCTTCACTTTCTGTCCTAAACTACTGTCTAGCTTATACATTCTTAAAGAGCTGCTGTATTTTACTGAAAAGTAGTTCTTTCAGTACTGAGTGATCAGTGCATGTGTATAAACAGGATTTTTTTATTTAAGATTTTGGAGTTTTGTTTTGTCATTGAAGATTTTTGTAAAGCAGGGAATGAGAATGCTCAGCTGCTTAATATGGGTGTAATATGACCCAATTGTAACCTTGCTTGCCTCCCTGACAAGTGTATTTCACACAAAACACACAGAAGTTTGTGTATTTGGCAATGGGCGTGTTGCTTATTGACCTTACATTTCACTGCATGGCCAATCATCCCAAAAGCTCTAGTGACATAACCTGGGCAGATTTGAAGCTCTGTGCAAACTGCAGTGCTTTCTTCTGCTGCTTGATTTTGTGGTGCTTCAAATTGGTATCTTAATCTGACACAGGCTTTTATAACCTATTGTCTTGACTTCTGTGTTTGTCTTAAAAAAGGAGGGGGAATGGGAAATTTGTATTTAGTTTACTTCGGATTTGTATTGTTAGTGCAGTGATATTTCATTATGGTTTCAATGTGCATATGATAAGCAGCAGTAATTTGTTCTCTGATTGCGCTGTGGAAATTAAAACTTACATGAGGAAAACTCACAGAAATAAGCGTTCAGCTGATATTTAGTTCATGCTTGTTTTCTCCCAAACTGAGTATTACTTTCAGTGAATAAACTTACCATGTAAACTGTAAACTTACCATGCAAATGTAACTGTGTTTCAGTGACATGGATACCTCAGTGGACTGTCCATCTGCCACTAGATAAAAATACATTGGTGCTTTCCCCTTGTATAATTCAAGAAGGAATAGTGCTGCTTGCCTTTTTCTTTTTTAATCTAAAATGTTTGAGACTAGATCAATTCAGCCAAAAAGAGCAATCATACTCAATAAGCACCAACTTGAGGAGGGTGGATAATGGAAGGCCTTTTTCAGCTCTGATGGTCTAGTTAGCTGTGTAGCAAGTAGTCACCGCTATCATGTGTGATAAGTGTGGCAGATGAGTAGATAGATAAGTTAGTAGCAGTTGGGCTTTTCCTTTCAGCCACTGACAGAAAAATGTTTCCACTCACTATAGATACTGTAGTGGTGCAATTTTACTTCTCCGTCGGCATGTGCACAAGAGTGTGAGTGATAATGTTAGCTGTGCAGTTAGGAGGTGTTTTCTGAGCCCAGGGCTTTGGAGCCACTGCTTGTGGCAGTTGAGGATGGATTTTGTTGTGGTTTGAGCCCTAAGAGGTGTGATTAGTATGTGCATGAAAATTAAAGGTTTACTGCAGACAAACGTGTTGGAGTGTAGATTCTTGCACGCTTTTGTTTTGCAAGAGTACTTAAGTGCAGAAGTGCAAGGTATCATGCATATGGTTGTGGGGGAAGAACAGGGAGCTTCTGTGTCAAAATGCTGGGCGCATCTGTCTCTGGATCTGTGCATCCACACTGTGTTATTGTCAAATACCTATTTTTAGAATGAGCATCTAATTGGTATTCATGCAGATGAGTGTCTCCCTGTCTCATCTGATCCACTCCTCTGAGTGATGCACTTGGTGGGAGGTGTCTGCTGATGAATCTTCCCTAAGCAGAGTGTGTTCATGTCTGTCAGTTCTCTCTTACTGTGTTTCATTTGTTACATGAGTGTGTATGTAAGTGTGTTTGTGCATTTACCTTTTGTATGCACTAGCATGCTCAAAGTATCACCTAATCCTCTACAAAGATTAATTTCAAAATGAAAGATGCAGAACTTGCAGCCCTTCAAGACATGATTCTTCTTGTTATGCAAAGAGTAAATGCAGAGCAGTGCAGGTTGTGGCCATGGAAACTTAGCTACCTCAGTCCAGACTTCAAGGATTGCTCCTGGTATAGTGATGAGTAAGAGTGATGATCTTTCTCCTGCCTTGACTACTACAAAAGACTGCATACAAGTTTGTGTGCTAAGTGTACAAGTTCATACAAGTTCATGCTGCTAAATATTTTCTTCATATAAAATAATTAGTAAGTAGAAAACCCTGAGTACAAGTGCTAGCCATGTTGGACAGGTGTGTTTTATAAGGGGAAATATATAATATTTATGAGAGGAAAGATCCAGAGTCTGTTTATACCCTGTGGCAAACTTGCTGTGTGACTTTTGACAAGTAAGTTTTTATTGTGTCTCAGATAGGGGAAAATACTTGCTTGTTATGTTGTGAATTAAGTGAGACTTAATAAAATCATATGTATATTTACGAAAAATAGGTTATGGTAGGCAAAGCTTTAACTATTATGAGCTTAATATAGTCTGTTCCACCTCAACATGGTAGATGTAATTATCTATATATAGCATTATGCATGATCTTGGTGTTTTAAAATGATATGTAATCCTAGCTCTAAGGAGTAGGATTAATTATGTCACCTAAGGCAAAAAGAGAGGCTAGGCCTTAGATAGAAATTAATTTATCTCCAAATTAAGATAGTCACAATCCTGAGTTTCCAGATGATCTAATTAAATTGTGGTTTTGTATATGGCATGAAGGAATATTCCCTTTTAGCTATGATTTTCCTCTTACCTGACACAGTTAAGCCTACTGGATTACATGTAATTCCTGTGAAGGGTCCCAAGGTTATGTCACTTACGTGATAAAACAGTGAATGTGATACAGCTGCTGAAAAGGCTCCACGTCCTTTGAGGAGATCTTAGTTCTCTATCTGGGAACAGTTGGGATGCTCTGGCTAAGACTGTTCAAGCAGTGTTACCATCAGCACTATCCCCGCTGCTATGAATAAGGATGGTCCTCCTAGAGACATGGTCATAGTTGGTTTTGGATGATTCTTTCTGGCTGAGAATAAGGTATATGAAGTAGGATGATCTTCACACCAGTATTTGTGGTAGGGGGAGAAGCAGAGGAGGAGTGCAAACAGATGTTTCTGTTCTTATGGTTCACCTTGTTTATATCTCAGGAGTTCCTTTCTCTTTTCTTTCTTTTCTCCTTACAGATACTCCTGCTTCCCGCATCATGGCCTCTGACCTGGAAAGCAGCCTCACTTCCATAGACTGGCTCCCACAGCTTACTTTAAGGGCTACTATTGAAAAATTAGGGGGTTCCTCACAAGCAGGACCTCCAGGGACTGCCCGAAAGTGTCCCCCAGGCTCACCAACTGATCCCAATGCCACCCTGAGTAAGGATGAGGCTGCAGTGCACCAAGATGGGAAGCCACGTTACAGCTATGCCACTTTGATTACGTATGCCATCAACTCATCACCTGCCAAGAAGATGACGCTTAGCGAGATCTACCGTTGGATTTGTGACAACTTTCCCTATTACAAAAATGCTGGTATTGGTTGGAAGGTGAGGGCTTGCATTGCTAAGGTACCCTTTTTCTCTAATTACAAGAATTATTTTCTTAATTCTGTGCAAACTGTCCTCATTGAGCAAAATATAAAGACGGATGTGAAACTAAGTTGACCAACTGGAGAAAATGCAGAGCCAGAAGTTCTTGTTTTCTTCAAGAATTTTGTTGTATGTATGTCATGGCCTCTTAAGAAGGAGTGTGCAAAACCCCACCACCAACAACCAAGAAAAACAAAATCACCACCGCCTCCCCCAAAACCTACATCACTACCAACCTCTGCATCACATTGATACTATTTTCACTGCACCTTCTGTAGATGTATGCATGGTTCAGCCCCATATTCATCCTAATCCATCCCTTTCTTTTACACAGCTTCTGCTGTGCTCCGTTCTGGGTATATGTAGTGAGCTTTGGCTTTTGAGTCTGCAGCATCCTTCTATTTTCTGTACCTGCTCCCAGTCATACTCAGACGGCTGTATGTTTTTGTTATAGCACTTACCTGTATCTCTTACTGTCTCCTCAGAACTCTATTCGTCACAACCTCTCTCTGAATAAATGTTTCCGGAAGGTGCCTCGACCAAGAGATGATCCTGGGAAGGTAAGAAATCTGCATGCTCCTAGGCAAGCAGTTTAAAACTGCAGGGAATAAGCTGGGCTTGCCCTTTCTAACTCATGCTTGGAATTTGAAACCTAAAGTGTCGGCAGAAATGGAAGCAGTAGTAAGATTTACTGCAGTGCTTTGGCATTCACTTAAAGGGAACTTGTGAAGGGGCCTTAACAGTTTTAGCAACTATTTTTCTTACCTGTTGTCTTCAGTTGACTTTAAAGATACTGGAAGAAGGGAAAAATGTGGTTGAATGTACTTTGTTAGTTTTGTTTCTTTTTCTTCTTGATCTTTATGTGTAAAATGTGGGTCTAGTCTACCCTGTTCTATTATGAAAGTCTGTAGTGGCTGCTGGTGAATGGCAGGACTATGATGTGACATTATGGGTTTTATGGAGACAAGATCCATGGAAGTGAGAGCAGAACTACTACCTATTTAGGCTGCAGAATGTTTTGTGTTGGAGGAAAAAATTCACCATAAGATAGTTCAAATCTGTAGAAATTATTTACAAGTAAAACTCAAGAATTTAGGAATTTGATGGCTAAGTAAGAACTAATAACGCTCTGTTAGTATATATAGATTGTAAAGGGGAATTGTTGACAAAACCATGACTTGGCATCTTGGCATGCAGATATTCCTGTCAAGAAAAAAACCAAACAAACCCAAAAACCAAACAAGGAGAAGGTGGGAACAAGAAGCTGTGTATTTAGAGAGAAAGATTTTCTTTCCTCCCCACCATCCTAAAGTTCCCAGAAAGGGCCACTTGCTCAGTCCTTTTACTTCAGGTTTTATTTAAAGGACTAAGTGGTGTTCAGTTGGCATCTGTAAATGGAAGTAGTATATCTTTGAAGATCACTGCTCAAAAATACCATTGATTATACAGCTTATTCTGGGAAATCCTAACTGACTTCAGTGTGCATGTCTGCAGGTGTTCATTGGCATGTTGGGCTGGGTCTGTAATGGAAACCTGTTCTGTGCTTGTCACTGATTCTTCAGATTTCAATTAGAGGCCAAAGTGAGCTAAATAACACTCTAGAGTTCTCTTTACACTTATTCAGAAAACAACAGACATAATTATAGGCCATTTTGTGTTGAAAGGGACCTCTGGAGGTCAACACGCATCCCCATTCCACAAAGGAACAATTAAATTGGGTTATTGAGGTCCCCACTGAATATTTAATATCTCCAGGGATGGGGATATCACAGCTGGGCACTTGTTCCAGTGCTGCACAACACCATTGTGAAGAAATTTTTCTTTATACTTGACTGTAATTTCCCTTGCTGTAACTTGTGTTTGTTGCCTTTTATTCTTGTGCTGTGCATTTTTGAGAAGAGTTTGATTCTGTGTTCTTTATAATCTCGTTACACAGTTGAAGACAGTGATTAGATCCCCTTAGCCTTCTTTTGTCTTCTTGGTGTCCTGTCTCAGAGTGATGGAAGTATAGAGCATTCTGCCTTCCACCAGTAGCATCATATCTCACTATTCAGTACAAACCAGTGCAAGAAATGAATGTCTTTCCAACATGCGAGTCTCTGTAGTCTGATGTTGTGCAGGGTGGGCCTTGTGGTCCTAATGTTTAGTCGTTGCTGCATTCTTTAAGGCAATACCCTCCTGCTTCAGGATGCTTTCTCATTTAATCATACATTCACCAATGGGTTTTCTTTCCAGGGCTCTTACTGGACAATAGATACGTGTCCAGATATGTCTCGCAAGAGGCGGCATCCTCCAGATGATGACGTGAGTATTGTTCCTTACAGACTGCATGAAGCAGGAGGGGGAATTCCTTTTGTGTTCCTAGTAGTCCTTTCAGCACTGAACTATGTTATCATTTTGGGGCAGGGTATATAGAAGGGGAGACAAATCCTTGGACAGAATGAACTAGCATGTATGTCCTCCTGACTGGCTGTTGTTACTGTTGTTCAGTAAAGTTTAAGCTTGTTTAAAGTCCTTTATCCTGACTCTTCAGTGATTAAGGCCCAGTCCTTCTATTTTCTAAGCCATGAACTTCTACAGTGGGGGAGCTGGCTTCCCATCTGCAGTTTCACTTCTCCATCTGTTTTTGATTTCTGCTCCTTTCCTTTTCTCTTCCTTCACCATCCACAGATCCCACAAGACTCCCCAGAGCAAGAGGCAAGTAAAAGCCCCCGAGGGGCTGTTCCAGTCAGCACAGAAGCCTCTTTGCCACCTGAGGCCACCCCTCAGCTGTCGCTCCAGAGCAGCACCTCCATTGCCAACTATAGTCAGGTAAGCAGCACAAAGGATAGAAGCCTTATAAGGGTGGGAAGAGAGGCAGAGAATAACATGAATAGAAAAGCAGAATGGTGAGGATAGAGGGAGTCATGAAAATTGTGATATAGAGGCAAAAACAACGGAAGAAGCTGTAATTGCAGAGATGGAAAATTAAGGAGGAGGTAAATTTTAACAAAGGGCTGGATGGGGATAAGGGTAAAGGCACAATGGTATGAGATAGCTGAAGGAATGGCTGAAGCCAGTGTGCTGCAGAGGGAGGGAGGTGGTTGATTTTTCTCTAGGCAAATGGGCATTTGGGAAGATTTGCTGGGAGATGAGCTAAGTGATATGGGATATCAGTGCGTGTTTTACCTGTATCTAGTCTCCAGATTGCTGTCTCAAGTTACAAACCCTAGTACATTCTAAAGGCCTTCCTTCTACCTTCCTTAGCAGGGTGCAGGGCCTGTGGATGTTGCCTCTACGGTAGCAGGGGGGCAGGGCCGTGAAGGGGCTGATGTGCCACCCCCACTGTACAGTGCCAACCATGACTTCAAGTTCTCCTACTCTGAGATCAACTTCCAGGATCTTAGCTGGTCCTTCCGAAACCTCTACAAATCTATGCTGGAGAAATCATCTTCCTCTCAGCATGGTGAGTAACTATATGCGTCATGTGGGGTGGGCAGGTATCTGCCCACACAGTCTTGTCCACCGATCTATCCTTGGTATCTCAGATCTTTCCCTGTTTTTAGGAGGCTGTGCAAACAGACTTTCCTTGTTTGGCATGCTGTAATTAGTTCTGCCAGGAGCAGATAAGAAATCTGCATGTCTTTTATCTACTGCTGCCCCTAGTTCTCTCAGAATAAAGAGGATAATGATTTAAAAATACCTTGTATTGGTACAAAAGCAAATACTAAAATGGCAGAAGCTTAGAGAAAAGCGTGTTGGAGAAATACTCACAATGTCAGGCTAGAAACCATGAGAGGAAGGGGATTGTTGCATGTGGAGTTTCTCTGAAAGGAGAATGAAAAGTTGTCAGTGCTCATATGTGTTAAAAGCTAGTACTGTTCAAGGCCTTGGAAAGTTGAGCTTTGTGGATTGAGAGTGAAGAAGAGATCCTACAGCTCCATTCATAGCTTGCATTTCTGGGATTGAGGAAGCAGCCACAAGAGGGCAGAATGACAGTAGGAATATGATCAGAAGTTCATGGGAAACAAGAGCAATCTACAGTTACTGTTCCCACCTTTAAACACTCTTATAGCCTGGTGTAAAAAGGAATACATTATTACCTATGCTGTCAGACATCACACAGTGCAGGCAGTTTTCTACTTTAGGAGGATCCTCTTAACTTGTAGCCTCATTGAAATAAAAATGTATTACTTTTACTGCTTTCATCATGCTGGCACTTGAGATTCATAGCAGAAGCCTGTTGTGTGAGGTACTGTAAAATGGACAAGATACAAAAATGTAGAGAAGAACCTCACCTCAGTGTGTGCCTCTGTTTGTAAAACTTAGCAGCTGTCAGGTTTTTTGTCCTCAAGTCTTCAGCTGTAAGGTAGCCTAGGAAAATTTGCGTTTTGAGGGAATTTTGAGTCAGCGTGTGGCAGTATTCATCCTTTTGCCGCATTACAGTAGTAGTAAGCTCTAAGGGTTGATTTTAAATCTAGTGAAAAACTGATGTTTGCTTGTGAGTGGTCAAGTAAGGGCACTCAAAGTAGGAAATAGGTAGCTCAGGTTAGTGGCATGTATTGCCTTTTACTGTGATTTTTTTTTTTCCTGGAGGTTCCACAATATAAGGGGAGAAGCATGGGTTCAAGACTGCACAGGTAACTTTGGTAAATATAGGAAAAATCCAGTGAGGAATTTAAGTTCCTAACTTTGTACTAGAAGATTAAATCTTGCTGGGACTTTGTTGTAGAGCCTTTTGTTTTGAAGAGAACCTGGAGCAACTGTGCAGGTGATAGTTCCTAGCAGCCTGTAGAGGGCACTCCAAAAGCTTCATAAATAACAGGATGAGCAGTGTGAAATTGGAGATGCATAATTTAAGCAGAGGTCTAATCCAGGAGGCTCTTAAAGTTCCCTTCTTTTTGCTTGGCAGGTTTCTCTTCTCTCCTTGGTGACATGCAGCCTTCCAACCACAACTACTACATGTACCAGCAGCAGCAGCAGCAAGGCCCCTCATCAGTGGGTGCTGCTCCCCCACTCCACACTCCAACCCCAGAGGGCTGCCCATCCCAAGGGGCAAAACAGCAGGGTGGTGAAGGTTATGGCCCTCCACCAGTAATGTCCATGCACCCACCCCCAATGCAGCATGGAGGCTACCACCAGCATCAGCAACATCACCCACACTCCCACCCACAGCAGCAGCCACATCAGCACCAGCAGCAGCAGTCACAGGCTTCAATCAACAATGCTGGCTTTGGTGAGTCAGGGGCAATGGAAAGAACATCTGGGGAAAAGGGAGCAGTGAAACAGTGAAGAGCCCCCAGACAGAAATTCCACAAGTGAGCTTTCCCTAAGTAGTGCCTAAATTGTGTGTGGGGAAAAAGGGTGAAAGCCAATTATGATTGAAATATGAGGGGGAAAATGCTTTCTTACCGATTGGAAGGAGAATACATCCACACTGGGCTTGGGATTCTGTTCAGGGATGCAGAATAAAGTCATGGGCTAAATGAAAGGCACCATCCCTGGTCTTCCAAGTGAAAAAGGATTGCCAGTGACTGTAGCATCAGGCTCTTTGGTGAAGAAGGGCTAATCATTTTTATTAAGGGGTGGAGGGAAAGGGCAGTCTGTACTGGAATAATGTTTTCCCTATTTCATTTCAGCATTTCCCCCCGATTGGTGCTCCAACATCGATTCCCTGAAGGAAAGCTTCAAGATGGTAAACCGGCTGAACTGGTCTAGCATTGAGCATTCCCAATTCTCAGGTCAGTGTTGACTCAGTGACTGGGTGTAGTGATTCAGTGACTAGGGCTGTAGTCCAGAATGTGTGAGTGCTGGACCCAGATCTTTGGGTTTTTTCGAATGTAACGGTGTCAAGTCCATGGGTTTCGCAGGGACTCAGCAATTCTGTGTGTAAAATGAGGTGTCCTACTTCATGGGTTTTGTTAAAGACCCTGAAGCTCTTGAACACTGCAGGAATTTGGGGCAGAGGCAATTAATTTGTACAAGAACATCAGAAAACTAACTCAGATTTTTCCCTTCCCATCCCTACCTGAGTCAGTATCCTAGATATGGAGCTCTTCAGGAGTTTGGTGACAGATTCAGAGCAGTGAAGTTGGGCTTGTGGGAAGAAGGTGGGATTTAGAGGTAGAAGACAAATTCTGCACTGAAGACCACAGTGTGAGTGTTGTCTTTGACATTGTCCTTTGTCCCCTGCAGAGCTGATGGAGAGTCTGCGCCAGGCTGAGCGGAAGAACTGGACGCTGGATCAACATCATATTGCTAACCTCTGTGACTCCCTTAATCACTTCCTTACCCAGACTGGCCAGCTCCCTCATCTGGTTGGCCCACAGCAGCCCCCCCGAATCTCTGATTCTTGTGCCCTGAACAGTGGCAAACAGGAGCAGTCCATGAACCAAGGTAATTAGGAGGGAGACTAAAATGACATTTAATTCAGGGCCAATTCTGCGAGTGTCCTGAACTACTTGCAGCTTTGCCAGGCAAAGTAGCAGCAAGTAACTCAGGGCTAAGCCGTTAAGAGCTGTTCATAGCAACTCAGCTTCTCTGGCTTTAAAGAATTATTATGTCCTATGGCTGTGGCTTAGGCAGGCCATTATTATGTGATGCTTACGACTGACATGCAGCCTCTCCAGGTAGAAATACGTTTGAAAGGTAAACCCATAAAAGAAGGGTGTGAGGATAGCCTTTGTAGGGGACTAACAGAAAGGAATGGCAAGGTAAAGAGATTGCTATTGCAGATGGCAAGAGCTGTAGGAGCTGTCAAGAAGAAAGCTCTTGCATCGTTGTCGGGGAAGTACTGTCTGCACAAGAAGTAGGAGGATTCACTCTGAATTCTGAGGAGAGCACAGAGGATATCATGGTCTTGATAGAACTGTGATGGTATGCGTCGTCTGATACAAAGTTAAATGGATGATACTGAGCCAGCTTGTGGTGCTTCTGGATGAAAATTTTTTTCTTTTACAATAGTAGAAACTCCTGCTGGCTCCAAAGAGCAAGATCTCTGACCAAGTTATAGCTTGCAGTTAGGACCCAAGAGCTGAACACCTCCCGCAGTATCCTGTGGATCTGAGTGATCTATGGCAGAGCCTCCACCCAGTCAGGGCCAAGACAGCTGACCAGAACATTAACAGTTTAGTTTATTTTGGTTTTCATTTTTTTTTTCGGGGTTTGGGTTTTTTGTTTGTTTTTCTTTTTTTGTTTTTGTTTTGTTGATTTGGTTTTGGGGTTTTTTTACTCCTTTCACAGTGAACTCCTATGGCCAGCCCCAGCCCCCCCATCTCTTCTCCGGGCCATCTCCTATGTACCAGATGTCCACCCAGGACTCTCCAGGATATAATCGCCCAGGTAAGGGGTGACATTACAGGTAAGGGGTGTACAGTTCTGGTGTCCTCAACATAAAAAGGACATGGAGCTGTTGGAGCAAGTCCAGAGGAGGCCACGAAGGATGATCAGGGGCTGGAGCACCTCCCACACAAAGACAAGCTGAGATGGTTGGGGCTGTTCAAACTGGAGAAGAATGTGTGGAGACCTCACAGCAGCCTTCCAGTATTTGAAGGGGGCCTACAGATGATGCTGGAGAGGAGCTCTTCATCAGGGACTGTAGTGATAGGACAAGCGGTGACAGGTTTAAACAAGGAAGTCCAGGTTAGATATAAGGAAGAAGTTCTTTACTGTGAGGGTGGTGAGGCACTGGAATGGATTGCCCAAAGAACTGGTGAATGCTCCATCTCTGGCAGTGTTCAAGGCTAGGTTGGACAGAGCCTTTGGCGACATGGTCTAGCGTGAGGTGCCCCTGCCCATGGCAGGGGGGTTGGAACTAGGTGGTCTTAAGGTCCTTTCCAACCCAAAGCTTTCTATTGATTCTATGATTAAGGTGTATTATACCAGGGAACATCGAAGAGCTGGTTCCCAAGCACTTTGTGCATTTTTCCCAAAGCACTTATTAATCAAATGCAGCACTGAGAGTAGAGAAGGAGATTAGACTACAAGGGACCCTCCATTTAGGGCTCTGCCATAGCTCTGGCAAGGTTTGGGATTTCAGTGGCCTCATTTCTTTCACTTCATGTAAATAGTCTTCGAGCTCAGCCTTGCGCTCAGTTGCTTGAAGGCAGCTTTACAGAATAAGGTTCTATTGATGAAGTGCTTTGTGCTCCATCAGCAATAAGCTGTAAGGAAGGTTAAGGAGACCCAAACTTAACCTCTATAGAAGCTGCTGTGGAGAATTTCGTAGCAGACCACCTACAGACATTGGTAGGTGCTGTCTGACAGAGAAAATCATGCCAGTAGTGTTCTTGCTTATTCAGCTGTTGGAGAGGAGAAGGCCCAACTCTCTTACACTTTCTTTTGCCTAAGGGCCTGCTGTGAAAAAAGTGTGACATTTTTTATTCTAACTGTTCTCTTCCCTTTCTGTTCTATTTTTCTGTTGGTTTTGGGCAGCTCACCATCTGGTCCCTCGGCCTCCAGGGCCTCCTCCAGGCGCCACTGAGGAAATCCCTGATGATTTTGACTGGGACTTGATCACCTAATGAGTTACAGACTTGATAGCCCGTCCTTTGTGAAGGACGCGGGAGCGGAGGGGGACACGGGGTCACTGGTGCCAGCACCACCCTCCCCAGCCTCCTTGCCTTGCCTGTATATAGATATATATTCTCTATCTCCGCCAGAGAAGCCACCGCAAGATGCTGCCGAAGATAATCCTTCCTTGCGTCCTGTTTTATCTTCTTTTTCTTCTTTTGTTTATTATTATTATTATTGTTGTTATTATTATTACCAATAATTGAGCACAGCCCTCCCCCTCCTCTGGTGGCCTTGGACGCATCAGATTGGCTCTTTCGTGTTGCGTGGCGCCCTGTGGAGGGCGGAAAGATGGGTCCTTGGTGCCATGAAAAGACCTTGGAAGGCTGAATCCTTGAGTGCATCTTTCTCTGCCTCCATCATTTTGCGTTTAACAATCCCTCTTTCCCTTCAAGGTGGCCGGTGAATCTGTTGTATTGGCTACTGGAGTGAGAGAGCCTAGTGGACCCTGGGAGCCTGTAGTTCTGTTGTTTCGTAAATGTTGTAAAGGTCCGGGGGCTAAAGGGACACTGGGGAGGTGATCTTAGCTCTGTGAACTTTCTCGCACCAGCAGGAGAAGCAGGAAAAGAAGTAGAGTTCCCAAGTACAAAGAGAGGGTAATCCCCAAGGTAGAGAGAGCTGAGCTGGGAGGGTTGACCTGAGTTTGGAGGAAGGAGAATGTAGCAGAGAAGTTGGGTTTTGGAATACAGTGCCACCTGTGACAACTGAAGGAGATTTTAAGGAAATCCTGACCTGTTTTCTACACTGCCTTTTGCAGTCTCCAGGTGAAGCCTACATGCCCATCAGGTAAAAGAAGCAGTCAGGGGTGTCGCATGTGATTCAGCAAATTCTATTCCCCAGAGCTTTTAACTTCACCCCCCACCCCTTCAAGTCCTTCTTCAAAATAGTATCAAGGCTCTTAATTGCATATGCAAATTCAGAGGTTTTTTCCCATCAGTATTTGTTCAGTTGTTTGATCCTCTAGCCCTCGGATTTCTTTGGAGACTGCTCTTGCCTGTGGTTCGAGAGCACCAGCAGCATCAGGGCTCTCGGTGGTAGTTCCCACTGTGTGAATGGCCTGTGGTGGAAAGAGTAAGCTGCTGCTCAGAGTAGAGGTGAATGACAGGATGATGGGCAAGGGGCTGGACCTTCTGGTCAAGTAACTGGGAGGCCCTCATGAGTGTTTTTTCTAAGAGGTGCATTAGAAGAGAGGATGAAGTGGGGCAGATTATTAAAATGAACGGCCAAAGAGTGTAGTATAGAACGGAGGAGGGTGGGTCAGACCCCTTTGCAATTCAGCTGGGGAGATGGTGGAATCTAGTGTAAATCCCAAAGGATAGGTTTTGTCAGCACTTGTGAATCAGGAAGGTGGAAAAGGTGCAGGAGCAGGAGTGAGCGTTGAGATGCCTCCTCCCCAAAGCTGTGTCCTCTGTTCCCCTTTTTGCTGGTATTGGCTCCTTTCTGTCAAACCTCTTGTTTCTTCTTAATATTTTGTAAAGCCTCCCCCCAGCCCTTATTCCCTGTTCACCAGTGAAGGGAACCAGGATAGAAATAAAACATTAGGACTGCTTGACAGATCTGGGGCAGGGGAGTGATAACCTCTACTCTGGCTGCAGGAAGGTAGGGAACTAGCATTGCTTTTTAAATTTGCTGTAGGGATAAAGCGATTGGATCTTTGTCAGGGAAGTGGACAGAGTCTCCCTGGATTGGGAGGGTGGATGGTTTTGTTTCTTTTTTTTTTTTTTTTTCTCCCTTTTTAAGTGTGCTTTTGGGGGGGAGTTCATCATTGAGTGTTTCCAAGAGAAATGAGGAATCCCAGACAACTGCAGCGTGGAGTCAGCTATTCTCTCTGCTGCCTCAGGATGGGAATGATACAGCTCGGAAGCATGTGTGATGGGTTTCTGTGGCAAGTGGCACCAGAGACAACCAGGAGAGATGACCTCTGGTGGGTGCCAGTTAGTGCTTTGCAGAGGGTATTACTGAGAGCCAGCTCTGTGGAAGTCTGAAAACACCACTGGAAGAGAAACCAACTGCGATGGCTCCTTCTGCGTATAAAGTGCTCCTCATTTTCATATTTGCCTCATTTGCGTATTAAGTTGTGCCTCATTTGCATATGTAAATACATGCCGGTCAGTGTGCAAATCAGCCTCGTTCCTCTGCCCTGAGATAAACGTGTGTTGTTGGTGCGTGGTTCGGCCCTGGGCAGGCGTGTGGAGCTCCGCAGGGTGCGCGGTGCAAGTCCCCTCTGCAGGCCCCCCCGTGCTTTGTGTCAGTGGCCAGGAGAGAGGAGCGTGGTCTCACGAGTTTATTTTTGTGCATGCTTTCTTAATAAAAGCAAAAAGTGAATGTTTATGGTTTAACCCTCTTGGTGCCAGTATTGACTTCTTTGCCAGTGGCGCCCGGCTGGTGGGCACGGTTCCCACCTACTTACATCAGAACCAGAATTTAGGGGCTAAATGAACAGCCCCCACTGCTTATGGACTTTAAGACCAAGACTTTTCAGGATGTCAGAAGTTCTCAGGGCACAGAGATCAGTGAGTCTCTCAACTTGTGCTTGCCAGAAAGGCAAAGAAAAATGATGCCAATGCTTAGGGACTGTTTGTCAGACCATTCATTTAGTTTACTCCTTTAGGGAAGGACTAACACAGAAAGGTGGTTTTTAAACCACTTCAGAGTTCCTAGGAAACGTACTTGCGCGTTTCAGGAGCAGAGTATCCAGACTTGGAAAACACCCCCAACTAGCTTGACGGGACACAATTTTTATCCTCTTCCACTAGCAAGACAGAGCAGGTTGGCTGTGCTGCAACAGGCTTATTCCCCACCCTCTTGGGGTCAGAGTGGAGGTTGTTACTTCTCAATTCCAAGGCTTTACCAAATGCCTGACAGTCCAGCAGCCACCTAATCTGGTTCAGCAATGAGTCCAGTTGCTCAAATTCCGCTCGTGCGCCATTTTAAAATGCGGTAGGTACATTTGCATGTACCTCCTAAAAGGCAGATTTGGGACTCCAGTGATAAGAGGGAGTGAATGAGTGCAGGCTAATGAATATAGCCATAGCATGTGCATTTGACCAGTTACTGCCGTACAGTGGTGTACTTGCCAGGACAAAGAAACATCTTAGGCATTATCTACCTGGCCATGGAAGTCAGCTCAATGCAGCTTACTGGGGCAAGTGCTCTTCTAATGCACTGCTGCGAGAAAATGTAGCACTCCCCTCTAGGGAAATGTTCAGAGGAAAAAACCCAACCCTCAGACCCCAAGTACATTCAAAGGAGAGGGAAAACAGGATGACAGAGACATCAAAAGTTGCTTTCATCTGCAGTTTATCAGAGGCAGAAGATGTAGAATGTAGACATATGCAAATTACTCTAATGATGTTCTCCTCTAGCAATTCAGAGGTTAAACTACATGATCCCACCACAAATCATCCTGCAAGCCTGCTTTCGTCTTTAAAAGTTGAAGTACTCTGCCTCCTCCTTCACCAGCATCTTCCATGACATTATTACTCTTGGTACTTCAACTTCCCATCTCTGTAGGATCTAAAGGGGGTCTGCTATTGTGAGCTAAATCATCTCAGTGCTTTGTGTGTGGAGCTGCAGATTAATCAGATGTGCTGGAGAAAAAAAAATAAAGCTGTTAAGTGGAGAGTGATTGATGTGCAGGGCCGTAGCTCCTATTCCTACAGTGGTGATCGGAAGTCTTGCATTACACTGTGCTGCTCGTGTCCTTCTCTGCTGAAGTCTTGCTTCTGTGAAGAGAGCAGGGGGTGGAATGTGTTGACTCCTCCGTAAAGACACCTTCCAAGATGCCTTGCAGTGATTGTCGTGCCTTTGCCCTGAAGTCGCGCCCCACAAAAACATAGAGAGGGGGATTGATGCAGCTGTTGGCATATGCAAGTGCTGTAGAGAGGTGATCCCAGAGGATCAGTGACTGCCCCAGTCGTGTTCCAAGAGTAGGTATAAGGTACAGAATCCCAACTACGTGGTATGGAGCCCAGCAAATGAAGAATGCAGCTACCACGAGCACAATTGTTCTCAGCATTCTGTTGCGTGGCTTGTGAAATTGTTTTGCATGTGTTCTGAAACCAATGAGGGCATAGCAAACTGTCATTGTGCCAAAGGGGAGTATGAAGCCAAAGACAACCCTAGTGATGTTTACTGCCACTAAGGCAAGTGACACAGAATAATCACCTTCATAGACATTAACCCAGGAGTCATTACGACTGTAGTCTAACAGTGAGTATTCTTCCTGTAACTCCTGTACAGGACCATCCACATAATCTGGCACTATGTGATCTCCAAAATTGTACCCACACTCAGTTTTGCCATCATGAGTGCTAGTCTCACGGTAGTGGAAGACAGGACAGCAAAAAATGAAGGCCAGGATCCAAATGCCACTGCATATTAGTAATACAGATTTCACTGTTCGATGATTTTGACACCAGATAGGTTTCATCACAAGAAGGCACCGGTCAATGCTGATGGCCGTAAGTAGGAAAATGCTAGCAAACATGGTGAAGATTATGACTGATGGGATGACTTTGCAGAGGAACCAACCGTACAGCCAATGTTCATGGAGGGCCAGGTGAACAATGAAAAATGGCAAGGATAGGCAGCAAATTAAGTCAGCCACAGCAAGGTTTAGGAACCAGACAATGTTCACAGACCTTTTCATTTTCAGACCAGCTACCCATATCACCAGTCCGTTGCCTGGGATACCTATGATGAAAATGATGATGAAGATAACAATGGAGACAATGGATTCTGATGCATAATGTTCAGCAACCTGTTCATGTGAACTGCTGTTATCCAGGAGTTGAGGCATTCTGTCGCTATAAAACAGAAAGCAAATTAGTAGGCAATTCATGCCCTCCTTCCCAATTCATCTCTCTATTTGTACGGAAGCATCTCTGAGTCAGGTGACAGTACAGAGCTGTCAGTGTACAAAGACAGTTTGTGCTAAAGGCTTAACTAATCTGGCCATTATATACATTTTTCGTTTTCATGGTGGCTAAGCCACATAAGCCTCACTCTACAAACAGGAGGGTTGTATGCACTTAAGTCCTCCTGTCACTGTCATCCCCCTTAACTGCAGTCTGGTTCCTTTTAGTCTCCAAAGTGGAGCTCTCTGTTGACAGGCTCACACTGTCACCCAGTGTCTTTCCTGATCAGCTTCCAGCTTTGTATACACTTCTTCAGAAAGGTAATTCAGCATTTAGTTCCTTTTCCCTTTAAAACAAATGATTTCTTGGCACAACCAGTGTAATAGTTTAGGTTAAGAAAGCAATGCTTCTCTTCAAGAAATCACCCTGCTCCACTTTCTGGGCATTATAAATAGAACAGACAGGACAGCAATCCTGTTTGCTGAGGGGTATTTTTAGGGAAGTTTCAGTAAGCACTTCTTTCTCACTGCTTTTGTTTTAAGCTCTCAACTGGTTCCTTGAAAAGCTAGTCTTGATGAGGAGAAAGGCAAGAAATTAATGGTTTAAGAAGAACAGGCAGAGATTTGGTTGTAGAAAGAAAAATTAAAATACTGAGCAATAGCAGCAATGTTCTTGAGCATTTCAGATATAAGAAAAGGTGTCTTACTGCAAGATAACTAAACTGAGTCACAGAATACTTCAGTAACATTTTAGAACTGTGAGAATAGTACTGGAAAAACTTTAATTGCTCAATTATTTTTGGACTTAGATATTAGTAAACTTAGAAATGAAAGAAAATCTAGCAAAGTCAAGATGGAACTGAGAAAGAGTCTGATCTTCATCCTTTACGCATTAACAGAATTGTTTCTAAAATCCCTGTTAATCCTTTCCATGCGAATGAAGACAGTTGTGTTGCTGAAAGGTCCGTAAAAGCATTACCAGAATGCAAGGGAGCTGCATAGGTAAGAGCTGAATACAGCCTGCAGAAGCAACTGAGGAGACATGAACAACCCAGACTGACTATTTTAACCCCTATTATGCCAGTCAGGGTCTGTTGTGTGCAGGACTAAGTATCAATATAATCAAAAAAAAATGTCCAAATCCGCAACTGAGGGCTTAACTTCATATCCTAACAAGTCTTGCTGATAGATGAAGCAACATTTACAGGGAAAACTGGAGAAGAACTGAGTTTTGCTGCCTCCCCACATTGACTACAGAAGATTCTGGGAAGGTGAGAGGGAGTCAAGAAACGCTGTGAAGATAGATAGGAATACACATCCTACTCCATAGCATACTGAGGGATGGATCAATAAGAAGATCATGACTACGCTATGTTTTCAAAAGTGCTAACAGGGCTGCTATGTGGTTATGAAAATGGAAGGGGGTAACTGGAGGGAAGAGAGGTTTTGAGGAGTGAAGAATAAGAAATTGCAAGTTAAAGAGGAAAGCAGAATTCAGTTTATTATACCTACCCAAGTGAAGCAGGGTATTCCAGTGTGTCAGGGAGCGAGTACCATCAGTCCTGCTTCTGAAGTGACTGAAAACTGAAACTCATATAACATTTTAGGAACTGCTTTTTTCCTGTATGTGCGTGTGTGTCCTAAGTATGTTCTTTCACCATGGTGGAAAGGCTTAGAATGACTCGCATTTGAAGTTTTAGATGAGATCTGCTGATAAAATAACAAACCCAAAGAGGCTGTCTCAACACCATCAAAATAATTAGTGCCCTGAGTCAAAGAATCATACAAAGCAAGGGAATGTGAGGCACAGACACAATCTTCACTGCAGTCTCCGTATGACAACCAGATCACATCTTGCCTGTTGGCATAACACTGACCTTTGCTTGATGTAATTCAAAATTCCAAATCCTGCCATCAGGTGTCTGATCTGTTATCTTGTAGTCATTTCCATGTTTTATCAGATCAGCATATTCACACAGACAGTACCATTTCTGGGATTCTTATCAATCCAGATCAGCTTCTGTCCCAGCTTGAGACAGCTTAGTTTACCAAACACGTAACCTTGTACTTGGCAAACCCTAATTGGTCACATCAAAGGGATTTAAATCTGATTTCTGACCTTTCTGGGTATTTCAAGTCTTATTGTTGGCTGGGTTTTTTGCTGTTGTTTTTAAGAAGGAACTTGACGGATGAAAAGTTAGAAGCGGTTTAACTGAAATGCTGATAGCACAAAATGTGACAAGACTATAAAAAGAAAAGGCACTTAGGGCAAAGCATTTCAAATGTGCAACAGTAGGGTTCCCCCTCACCCCTCCAATCTAGGAAATCAAGACTGCTAACAGAAGTGACAAAGCTCAGACATACAAGAATTAGTCTTGCTATTTTGGTTTCAGTCTGGAAAATGAACCAGGATGGAGCAGAGTTCTGTGCCTGAGCATGTCTCTGTGAAACACAGGAATGCCGCCTCCAACACAAACAAAATCTGAAAGCAGAAACAGGAAGGCAGGCTGGAGCTGGGCTGTACCCCAGAGATGGACAGGCTGGCAGCAGCCTGCCACAAAAATTCCTCTAGCTGCATCCTATTCTTAACTGACATCTTTCCTGGGGGACTCCTCAGACCCAGGCAGAAAGTGTGCACGGGAGGATACTCCTACTGGCTCCTGTTGGCAAAGGGACATGCAGCTTTTTCCCCACCGTGTGCTGGTTCTACTCAAACTCTCCTTTGCAAGAGGCCAGCTGTGATCTTCCCGGTTGAACCCTCTCCCCTGCAGCCAACACTGACACAGCCAGCACTTTATCTTTAGTCCAGCCAGCTCACCCTGGACAGTGGTGAGATGATGTAGCACCTCTCTGTAGAGCTTTCCAGATCAATGAACTTCTTAAGCTGTTGCACCTCAGCAAAAAGGGCCAAATAACAAAGACACTCAGAGAAGATAATGCCAGGTGGAAAAAAGGCATTTTGTTAACTTCCATAAAATGGTTACTTAGAGCAGACCAGACCTTTGACTTGCAGCTTTGATGGCAATCCCAGATCACTATGCTGCATTCATTTTTCTCTTCTGGATCTATTTTCTCTTCTGAAGTGTGTTTTTTTGTACATTGCTGAGTATGATCAGGTAAGCACAAGCTTTGGATACCAAGCAGGGAACCAAACTTGGCAAAACTTGCACATTTATAGATCATGCATAATTAAAATGTAGCTCTTCACAATAACAGGTTCTCAGTACTGGCTGAGCGTTCAGGTTCAACGTTTTGCCAGGGCACCTTCTGGGAAGTAAACACCATTTGTAATAGTGTTTGGACTGTTTGGTAAAAATAATCTTGCGATCAACCTTTAAGTTATCTCACGAGTTGTTCTGTGAGGCTGGTTCCCCTGTACCTTCTGGGCAGAGAAGGAAAATTCCAAATATTTGGTCCATCCATTCTTGGACAATGCCTTATTTTATTTTATTTTATTTTATTTTATTTTATTTTATTTTATTTTATTTTATTTTTATTTTAGTCTTACATAAGCAAAACAAATGCAAAACAAAAGCCCAAATGATTCTTCTGCATGGTTTATTATGAGGCTACCTATGGACTGGCATGGACATTTTACTCTGCTTGTGTCGGCCTTTTTATTTGGACACCTCATACGATTGAACATTGTGGAGTCCCAGCTGAGATTTCTGCTACTGCTTGGTTTTCAGTCACTGAGGATTTCTGCGTGGGAAGAACATGAATCCTCCATTGCTTTCATAGTCCGAATTTAAATATGTTCTCCTTCAAGATTTCAACCTCACTACTTAATCTTTTAAAAAACAAGCAAAACAAAACAAACCCCCAAACTTTAGCTACTTTTGGCAATGCTTTGTATTTTCTAGGTCCAGAGATGCTTGTTTATAAAAGAAAATGTTATGTTCTCTGCTAGTTAAGTCTCAGTGGAATTGAATGGGAGATATATTCCCAGTGCCCTAGTGCTGCTTGTGTATCTTTCCTCAGATGCCTTAGAGAAGTTGGCCCTTGGCCACTCTCTCATCTTAGATTTTCTCCTTCTAAAAGAACTGTGGGAAGATGGTGGCACACTGAATGACACCACAATAAAGAGGCAGGTGAAATTTAATATTGCTAATTGTGAATTATTGAATTTGGAAAAGCAACCATAACTATACAGAGTGATGTAAATAAGATATTATTACCATTTAAAGAAAAAACTTAGCAGTTACTGCAGAAAGGTCTGTGAAAAACCAATACTGGTCAAAAGGTTAAATATAACAGAATCATTCAGTTGATTCTTGAATATTGAATGCTGTAACAGTCCTCAATCTTAAAAACAATTAGAGAATCACAAATGATACAGAAAATTATGACTAGACAGCCAAGCTCAGAACGGCTTCTTCTGGTGGACAAGCTAAATAGATGAGAATGATTCACCTTGGGAAAGAAACATCTAGGTAGCAGTATGAGAGACACATGAAGAAGGTGACATAAATTCTTACAGCACTAGAACTAGGACATATCAAATTATCAGGCAGAAGTCTGAAAACAAAAAAATTACACTTTTTCATGTTGCACAATTAGATTCATGGCTCCAGGGATGATACGGGTAACTGACGGTATAAATAAATTAAAGAAAAACCCAAGTAGAGGAATCCACGCAGAACAAAAGCCTATAAAATACTGATAATAAATGCACACAAGCTTCTGGCCCATGCAAAGCCCTTATATTAGACAGTGAAGCTAGTATAGTAGGAAATTAATTCTGTACTGTTTTATAGGCTTTCTTCAAGCAGCTCTGTTCTTCTGCAAGGTTTGTCTCTCATTTATCTTCTTTGCCTTAATTCTGGCAGTCTGGCAAGCAATGTAACAGTGACATACTGCAAGCAGCGAGGCAGAGTCTTCTTTTACACTATGGCACATACCTGCATTGAGTATTGGTGCTGTGTATTCCTACAAGTTCTTGTGCGGGGTGCATGAAATGGTTCAAGTCTATCTGCCCACCCCACCGTGCAGCTTGGCAAGGCACCCCCTCAGCTGGCAGAAGGGAAGGGGAAAAGGAAGCTGCACATTCGTATCATTCCAATCTGTTCATGTACTTAGCTCATGCCACTCATGAGTCTTTCCTGTGTATCTACTCAAACAGCTGTCAATATAATTTCTGAGGGAAACTAGGCCAGTGACACTCAGATACGCATGTTAAATTGCAAGTATTCTACTTTGCTAGTCTCAGCAACCCAATACCATTCCTGTCCTTGTCTTCAAAAAGGACTTACAGATCCATGGAATCAGCAGGCTCCCTTTCCTTGTTTCAAAGCTTTTCTGCACTGGGATGCAATGCTGGGCTAGTCTGACGTTTGGCCTGACAGAAGGACAGCTTGTTTGACTGCTATGATTGAGGTTCATTACCATCCTGTTCTACTTCTCTTTGGAAACAGCAGGAAACAGAACTCCAGATACAGTTTCAGCCCTCGCTGCATTAACTAATGGTATCCATAGCAGGGGAAGAAAAATAAAGAAATTCCTTAAACTTAGCTGTTTCATTCACTTTTTGCTTTACACTCACCAGGAAGCTGTGCTCACCCAGTCTTCCATGGAGAGCTTAAATGACTGCCTAGCACAATTAGCCCATGCTATGCCCATCCCTGGCTATGCAGATATAGAACTCTGTAGCTTTTCGCATGCGTTTTCTTCCCGTTTTCAGAGTAAGCATTTAGTACTTTTACATACTCAGTCATAGGCTACTGCACAGCAGTAAGCTTCAACACCAGTCTTCACTGAGAAGTCATGATTAAAAAAACTAGTTTAAATGCTATTGGTCTTATCATATTTGTTAAATTAGCCAGTAACCATACACTTCTCTTGGCCACATTTCTGGAAAGTCACACTCCTGAAATGAACCTTTATATAACAGGCATTGTCACCACTTCCAGTTGCAAAACTTGTAATGGTTTATGCCACGTTTTCTCTTCGGTTTGTGATTTTACCAAAGGCTGAGAAAGCACTACAGGCCACACAAAACCCCACTTTCACTTAAACCCCAAGCTTTAACCCCAGTCTGCAGGAAAGAAAGCCACGCTGGGGAGAAGGCACTGAGGGCACGCAGGGATCTACTGATACTAAAAGAAAAACCACAAATTAAACAGTAACTATATTCTTTATTACAGCGCTGGATGCAGCACGGGGGATCTCTCCACCTAACGTGCATGTCGAGGATAATACAGTTACTCTTTTTATAGAGCTTATACATGCATATTCGTTAGGATGGTGTAACATGTAAATCTGCTCCCTCTTTGTAGGATAATTAATTTGCAAGTCTTTTCCACATGCGCTCTGCCTCCTGGTGGTCTTGGGTGAGGGTCTCGGGATGAAGTAAGAGTCTTCCTCAGTGACCTTTATACAGACTTTGAAGGTTGAACTTTTTACCTTCTTCCCTTGCGCATGTCCCTTGCTGGTTCTTCTGCCCCCTCTTATCTGTCCTTGGGAATTTATAGTTTCATAGATAAGGGAGCTTCTGCAGTTTCTCATAGACAAAGGAACATCTGCAGTTTGTGAAGCTTCCCGTCAAGGACTACAGGAAGCGTATCCGGGAAGCGTGTGGTTTAAAAGGTCTTTCAGTTTAGGCAACAGATCCAGTAACATCTTAGACTAAAGTTCATGTTCATACCATACGTGGATATGTACTAATCTAAAGATACACAACCCTGTTCAACGCTTAACTTTCAGCAATTTTCCTTTATCAGACAAGCCCCCAGCAGATATTCACGTGGCAGCACAAACCCCAGCCCTGTGTTTTGGCACGTCCCAGCCTTGGCTTCCCAATTCCTGGCGCCACACAAGCGCCTTCCGCTTGGTGACACCGGCGGTCCAGGAACAGCAGCCGGCGGCTCCCCCCCGTGCACCCGCGAACCGGGCGCCCGCCGCGCCCTTCGGGGCCTTTCCAGCACCCAGGGCGGGCACCCCGGTACCACAGAGCGCCTCAGCCCGCCCGGCTCCAGCATGGCGCCCGGCACCACTTCATCGGCCCGAACCAAACATGGGTGCCGTAGCGGAATTGCCAGGATCCAAGATGGTGCCAGCCCCCGTTGCTGTGTCAGAGCCGGCTTCAAGATGGTCGGCGCCCCACCCCGCGCCTTGCTGCCAGGACCTAAGATGCCTTCCTCCGCCGGCCCGCCGTGCCTCTCTTCCTGCCCGGAGCCCCAGCGGCCCTAGCTGGTGCCTGCCCTCATCAAAGATGGCGGTCGGAAGCACCCCGGGTTATTAGGCTCCCACCGCTCGCTCCTCGCCCGGTCGTTGGGGCTCTCGGGCGAGATGGCGGCGGCTGAGCTGGAGTACGAGTCCGTCCTCTGCGTGAAGCCCGATGTCAACGTCTACCGCATCCCGCCGCGAACTTCCAACCGCGGGTACAGGTGAGGGAGCGTGCGGCAGCTCGGATCGCCTTGCCTCGGCTCCGCGCGGCGCGGCGCGGTCCCCCCAGCCCCTGCCCGCGGGGATGGGGCCGCAGGCCGGAGAGCAGGGCAGCCGCGGGTTGGGCCTGGGCTCCCGGGCGAAGGCGTCCTCTCCCCGAGTGGGGCCTTGGGAAGCCGTGGCCTGCGGCAGCAAGCAGATCAGGCCTGTTCCCCGCGGCTTTACTTAGTGCCCAGCGGCCGCCGCCTTGGGGACGTACCGGGTTGAGCTGCCGGTTGTGGGTTGTCCGCTCCTAACAGCAGGAGCCTTTGCTCCGTGCTGTGGAGGAGCAGGGGCTGCTCGTGTGGAGGAGGTGACGGCCCCTGAGCGGCTTCCTCCTCCAGCCTTAGCTCCTGAGATGCCCAGTTCCCTGGGATATAAAGCGGTGTTTATATTGCATTTGGCCTATTGGCTCTCACAGCAGCAGGGAGGAAGCCAAGTGTTCAGCGTGGTTTTTTTCAGAAGAGATCGCAGGACCAGGAGTTTAAAGTGCTTTCTGTCTTGGACCGAAACCAGTGAAGTGTGGCTTTGTAAGCTGTGCCCACAGACTTACTGGAGAATGGACAGGGCTGGTCTCTGAAGAGCTGATGGGTGTTGGTGGTACTCAAGACTTTGTCAGGCTGTTGCTGCTGTGGATGTTGTGCCTGGCCATAGATGTTTGTTTTCAGTTGTAAAATCCTGTAGGTTGGAGATTTTCTCTTTTTTCCTTTTTTTCCCCTTTACAACAGTCTGTAGCCAAGAGTTTGATGCGATAATCAAGATGATTGTATGTATGATGTTTTACCTAGTGTAACCTAGCTGCCTCTAGGTTCAAGTACTTGATATTATTTTACAACAATAGGGTAGAATAATAGAGTGGCTTTTCAGCATGCTATTAATTAATTTTTGTGGTCTTCCTGATGCTCACAAGTCACTTATTAGTTGCTTTTGGCTTTACTGTTCTAAGTGAATGTCTGAGTTTGTCTCCCCTCTTCTGCAAGCTTATAGAGGTAAAGACAGAGTTGCTCTCTGGACTGTATCTATTTCCATTTACTCAGAGGAAAGAGAAGCCAGTCAGAGCCAAGTGTGTCAGTTGGCAGCAACAGAGAGGAACTGAGACCCTCTTTATTGTTTGGGGAGAGAAGTGGAATAAAGCAGCTGCACGTGTTAAAGGTTTGGGAGCAGAGGCTTTTGATAAGATGGTTGGGCAGAAGTGAAGGAGTCGATGGTCAGTGAACAGTTGCTTTTCTTTTCAGGGCATCTGACTGGAAACTGGACCATCCGGACTGGACAGGGCGGCTTCGTGTCACTTCCAAAGGCAAAACTGCATACATAAAACTGGAGGATAAGGTTTCAGGTAAGGGAAAGGCCGTGGCTTGGCAAGACTGTGACCGTGATTGCTGCCTATGAGCCTGTGCTTCTAAGCCTACTCAGAGCTATGCATGGCAGCCCTGGCCATGGTTTACCACGGGGTTGCTCTTCTTGACACCTAGTTCTTTGTGTGCAGGAGAACTCTTCGCCCAGGCTCCTATAGATCAATACCCTGGCATTGCAGTAGAGACTGTGACAGATTCCAGCCGCTATTTTGTCATTCGAATTCAGGATGGGACTGGTGAGTTGGGGGATTATGTATGTGCCAAGTGTTAGGGGTGGAGGAGACTTCAGCCTTATGGAGCTGAGTGTCTGTCAGGTGGATTGAAATGGTGTTGGGAGTGCTGAAAAGGCTGTGTAGTGTACCTGGAAGGGTAGGAAGGTAAGGTTAACAGAGGAGGGTTCTCAAATTGCACAGATTGCAGGGGCTGGGAAGGAATGTTCAGTTTCTGAGACTACCACTTGGGAAGAAGGGTACATCCTGAAGGCTAAGAACAGTGAACTGCTGTGAGCTGCTGGTGTCCAGCTGCAGGTGTGTCAGAGGGAGGTAGCACAGGGTGGTTTAGGAGAAGCAGAAGGATTATGGAGTGAATGAACACAGCCCAGTTGCAGGCAGGGCACCTCCAATGATGACTCCTGTCTCCTTGCTAGGACGAAGTGCTTTTATAGGCATTGGCTTCACGGATCGTGGTGATGCCTTTGACTTCAACGTCTCTTTGCAAGATCACTTCAAGTGAGTTGTGCTTTTCTGGAATGCTGTTTTTCCTCTGGCCTGTAGAACGTGGTGGGTGGTGGTGTATGTTCATTTAGCGCAGGCTTTCTTGGGATTGTCATGAAGCCCTGCTATGGCTCCATCATGCAGGCTGAGTCCTGTAAGGTCAGATCTGTAAGTCCTAAGCTTAGGTCCTGTGATGCTACAGGTGCAGTGTTAGACAGTCTCTTAGGTTTGTGGTGGTCTCAGCTTTTTACTGAGCTACACTGGGAGTAGGTAGGTAGCTGGTTTGACAGCGTGAGGTAGATCTTTGGCAGGATGGGGAGAGGAATCATGTGTTTGTCTGAAACCCTGTTCTGCTTTGCTGTAGGATCTTATGTCTTCCTCTTGTGTTTTTAGGTGGGTGAAGCAGGAATCTGAGATCTCCAAGGAGTCCCAGGAAGCTGAAACACGCCCTAAATTAGACTTAGGGTTTAAGGAAGGGCAGACCATCAAACTGAACATTGGGGTAAGCAGCCCAGATTACCCTGCTTCTTTCTTTGGATATGCCAGTGGAAACTTTTCCTCACTTGTCCTTTCTTTTTATACAGAACATGACAACAAAGAAAGGAGGAGCAGCCAAGCCCCGTGTCTCTGGATCAGGTGGCCTAAGCCTGCTGCCACCTCCACCAGGAGGCAAAATTGCTGTCCCTCCTATACCTCCACCTTCTTCCACAGCCATTGCTAACCACGTCACACCTCCACCTGTGCTGAAATCCAGTAACATGAGCAGTGCAGGTAAATACTAGCATAAACAGTCTGTCAGATGCTAGTAGGTGCACAGAGAGTACTTCCAATATCTGAAGGGGGCCTACAAAAATGCTGAAGAGGGGCTGTAACAGCAGGGCAAGGTGTGATGGATTGAAGAGTTCTTGAAAATGACATACCCCCATAGCATGAGCTGGAGGCTCTGTGCACATTCGGGCTGGAGTCCCTTTTCTGTCCCTGCATCCAGCAGTTTGTGTATATCAGTTTGAGCAGTTGTGATAGTTTAAATGCCTGTAGGTTTTCTACCTCATTAACTTGACTTGGCTTGGTTTTGGTTTTGTTTTTAAATTTGCTTTAGATATTCTACTAGACTTAGATGCTCCTGCATCTGCATCCAAGGCACCAGCATCAGCTACCACAGACCTCTGGGGAGACTTCAGCACTGCATCCAGGTAAACTGTGATGAAGAGAGCTGCAGACGAGAAGGGTAGTGTCCTGATGGGCACTGGAAGAGCCGTAAGTTAAGAAGTCTTATTAGATCCGCTCCTTTGATTCTCCTCTCTTTATTTCAGTGCTGTTCCAAATCAGGCTCCTCAGCAGTCCAACTGGGTCCAGTTCTGAATGGTTAAAGTGGAATGGGACAAACTGATGACCAAGAGGCTCTAGAGGCACCAAATGGGATCAGAAGGGGCACAAACCAATCTAGTCTTCAATCAAAAACAAGTTGGGACAATCCTTCCTTATTAAAGCAGCTCTTCACTTCAGTCAAACTGATCCCACAATGAAATCACTGAACTTAAAAAGAACATGCTCACTCCTCACAAGATGGGCAAGGAGGAGAGAGGTAGCCTCATCTCTTCCACCCCCTCGGCTGTTGCATAGTGCACCCTAGCTCTTTTTGCCCATTTTTTTCATACAGGGAAAGCGAAAATCCTGAAGAAGGTGGGTATAGGAGGAGGCTGGGTAGGTGCCTCTGGGCTCCTTGTCCTTTAAATTTTCTCTGGTTAGACTGCTGCTTTTTGTGGCTGCTTTCAGTGGTGACTCAAGTCTGCAGTGCTGAGGGCTGCCACATTTGGCTGCAGCTTGTAAATGGAAGCTGTAAGAAGACAGGTCTTTTCTCAGCACAAAACCCTTTCTGATTAATTATATCTGTGGTGAGAAGTGAGCTACTCCATGCACACACTACTCTTCTTCTTCTCTTTAGTGCAGTTCTTGATAGTGCTGGATGTTCCTGTGCTCCTGTGGGAGGAGTCATGCAATTCCTTGAGTAGACCTGCTGCCATTGTGCTGTAGCTCCAGGTGGGCACCCCATCTTGAGACTCCTTGTTTGACTTGCAGGTTTACTGGAGGAAATTCTCTTGTTTTTACTTGTATCTCCTGCTCATGCAAAGGCCTCATTGTCATTGAGCCGTTTCAGACCACCAGGTAATCCCACCACTGAGCATTTCATGTTCCTGCATCGCTATCCTGAGCCCTGGCCTTGTGTTGTGACTTGGCACTGTGTTACAAGTATTGCATAACCATGCCACAATAAGAACTATGGTGGGACAGTAGGTTATTCTTACCCTTTTCAGCTCACGCTTAGAATAAGCCCAGTCTTGAGAACTGTGGCAGCAAAATTTCCCCACCTGTGTTCTTTCATGTGGCTTTTCTGAGGCTACTTTCTAGTGATGTGAGCTGGTTATTGTAACTTGGATTTTTTTGTTTATTTTTTTTTAATTAAATTTTTAATATGCCCCAAACCCCCTCTTATTTCCTCTGTGATTTAGGAGGTTAGAAAGAGATAAAAGGCCCTTACTATCTGCTGTTGTCTTTGGGAGAGTTTCGTAAGGCCCCAGTGTTCCATCCTCAGCAGCTATGGCTGTGATCTGGGGTGTAAGTCTGCTGATTCTTCTGGGCAAAGCTCACAGGCAGGCTGGAGGCATCACAGTGCCAGCTACCCTCTGTGGTAGCTGATAAGCCAAAACACTGGCTGGGAAGGCCACCTCAGTGACTCTTCTGAAACTGTACTGGCATACTAGAACACTAGGGTCTTGGTACTTCAAGTAGAAGGCTTCTTCCTGCTTTGATCACTCAACCAGCAGCAGCACTTTTGTGACTGGAACACACTGCATGCAAACTTGTGCAAGTAAATTTTTCCCTTTGGGCAAAGTCTTCCTGGCGAGGCTTTTAAAAGAGAGTAGTTAGCTGTAGACACCATGTACTTGCAAAGGTGTCTTGACCTTTTTGACTTCTTTCTGCACCGAAGGCATTTTGGAGATGAAGTTTCACTTAGACCATCCCTCTAGGAAGCAAAATTCTTGAAAATAGCTCTAAAGCTGCTGTAGTTCTACTTATGGAAGTGGGGACCAGACTGCTCTTGGGTGTATTTTAAGTAGTCATTTGATTCTGATCCCCTCTCTCTCTTGGTGGTCCCTCTGCCATCACTCCTGCAGTCTCGTACTTCATGCCTCTCCTGATTCTGTGGGTGGCTGTTAATCTGCTGGCAAAGTCATGGACTCTGCTGGTTGGGTTTGGGTTTTTTTGTTTTGGTGGGTTTTGGTGGTTTTTTTTTTTTTGTTTGGTTGTTTGGGGTTTTTTTTTGTTTGTTTTTTGCTGGTTTTTTTTTTTGGGGGGGGTGGCGGTGTTTAGTTTTTTGGTTTTCTCTCAAGTTGTTGTGAGGTCCTGTCATTTCAACAATGTATCAGTTCCCCAAACCAAGGAAGTTCGTAACACCAATTAACAACTAAGTAGGAGCCTCTTCTGTATTGTCTTAGTATTCTGGAGATAATATATTATGTATTTGAAAAGCTGAAGAAGCAAAAATTAAAGGTATATGTATATAAAGCATAAGATGTACTGGTGCAAATGGTAATTAAACAAGTAATATCGGGGAAAAAAATATTCTGAGTCTTCCAAGTTATTGAATTGTTGCTTTGGAAGCCCTTCAGATGGGAGGTCTTTATATCTCCAGCAAGATCCTGGTGGCCTACTTACCCTTCTGCAAGTGTGCTATTGCCTGCAGGCTGGACAGGAGCAACTTCAGGAGTGAATGGGTTCAGGCTGTCTTTGAGTGAAGAAGCAGGAGCATGGAAGGAGGACACAAAAATAACCTTACAGCTGTTTCAAATAACATAGAAAAAAAAAAAAAACAACAAAACAAACCAAACCAAAACAATACGGAAACAGTCCTGACTGTAGGGGATGGTGTGATGCTTGATAAGAATGTGGATAAAGCTAGCAAGTGAGAAAATGTAGTTGCCCTGCCGTTTGGCATTTTGGACATCAAGGGCTTCTACACCCTGCAGATGTTTTAAGAATAGATTCTTGCCACGCTTGTAAATGGGAAGCAGTCTCTGCTGACTGCAGAGGTGAGCAAGGGGAGCTGAGTGGGCCCTTTATCAGGGAGCAGCAAGGGCAGGTTGCTCTGAAAGGGAGCAGCAAGGGCAGGTTGCTCTGAAAGGGAGAGCAAGCTGGGAAGCTGAGTCACAGCAAGGAAAGCAGGGGCAGTGGCCTTGTTGACAGAGGAGCGGTGCCACAGTATTTCGTCAGGAAGATAGTGGAGGTCAGGATGAGGAGTTAGATCAGCAGAGTACATGGCCAGGTGATGGGCATGGATGAACTAGCTCAGGGAGGGATTAAGGGTGAGAGCCTTAACTGAGATAAGCTTGCCAGCAAACCTTGCAGAGATTTCTCAAAGCCAGACGCCAGTATTATCCCATGTCCCCATGTCTTTCCTCAGTGAGGCCTGCTAGACTGCAACGGCTTGGTGTGTCTTGTGTAAATCTTTTCCCCTTCTTGATGACCATCAGGAACAGCCTTTCCATCTGCAGGGAGAGAAGTTGGCTGTGATGGTAAGGTGCTGGTGAAATGACTTGGCCCGTGACTTCACTGGCTGAATCTTCTCATCTCTTCTTGCACTTTCTGTTGCCAGTGGTTTCTTCTAATGTAGCGAAAGCCAGTATGCCAGCTGCTTGATATGTACAGTCTCTGATGTTGCAGAAAATAGCATTTGCTAGGTAGAGGGTAAGGCTGGGCCTTTAGTGTGGATCAGCAGATCAAACTGAGCAGTATCTCCTGAACATTATGTTCCACATAATAGATCAGCTGGTTTACTTAGGCAGCTAGAAAGGGCTGCCCCTTGGTCCAAGAGGGACAATGGTCAAAGGAGGAAAAAAGTTCTTGCCAACTGGGAGGCAGACTAGCATGCAGAAAAGGTAAAGAAACAAGTGTCAAAGAAAATCCCATTTTGTCTGATTATTGGTTGTCTTGTCTTTTGCAAGAGCTGTTGTTGAGGTGGGATGTGAGCATTTCCTCCCCTCCCCCCATTAATTCTGTGTCCTGCAGCTTAAAATTCTAGTACAGTAACTACTACAGCTGTGCAGTAACTACTACAGCCACACAGTTTGGATTGCAGGCACAAACTCACTAGCTTTAACAAAGCCTTGGTGTTGTGTGTGGGCTCCTGAAGAAATTGAGAGGAAGAGATATCCATTGGAGGAAATCAGACAAAAACCAAACAAGAAACCAAAAACCCTGAAGTCTTCCTGAGCTTTGGTGATGGGGAAACAGGATCTGAACCTGAACTCACCCTGTTAAATCAGCATAGATCTACAAAGCTCCAGCAGGGAGCACAACTAGGCTGTCATGCATAAAAATGGAGCACTGGGGCCTATGTAGCCAACATGCACTGTAATGCGTTAAGGTTGAGGCATTCCACTGCGTGCTCATTATGTTATGTGAACAACAGATTCCCAGTGTAGAGGCTGTTTTGGGTATCTTTCTTCCAAGTTAATAGGTTTGTCCATGTAATAGTCAGGAAAAGCACATTGCAGGATGAAGTTTGTCTTAATTTTGCCAGCTGCCATTGGCTATAGCAGTGTGCCCTCATCCAGAGTTGAGGCTCTGAAAGGCACTTGAAAGTGCCTCTGAGCATAGGAAGATCAATCAGCAGCAGCTAGTACACGTAGTGGCTCTTGATCAGAGCCATGTTATGCCGTGTTATGCATGTCACTGCTGGCAGCCTGTGGTGAACTTCCTGCATCACTTGTGTTTGGGGCAGGCCAGCCAGGTAACTTGCAATGGCCTGCTTTCCCAGGCATTGTAGAATGGCAGCTCCTGTGTGTTGAGGCAGAGGCATGTGACTTGCTTAGGAGACCAGGTTGAGGAGAACATTCCCGAAGGAGGGAGCTGCCTGTAACTTGCAGCCTGTGTGTTGAGTCTTGTGGTTTAGGGATGTAAAGAGTCATGGTGCTTCCCTGCCCTCCTAGCCTGATCTGCAAGTCTCGCTGGGTTGCTGACACCTGCGACTAGGGCTTGCAAGCTCAGTGTCACCCATGATCACATGCTGCCGTCCGCTGCTGCATCCCCCCTTGATGAGGGGCTTGCGGCAATCCCTGGGCTCAGCCACTGTCTCCAGGGTCCGGCTGGGCACCCAGCAGTCAGAAGGCGGGTATACAGGCAACCAGTTCCTGGCACCTGGGCTAGCACTGGTTCTTTGGCTCTCTGAAGAGAAATTGCAGCTGGCATCTGTAGCAAGAGCATGCTGATTCTTGCAGCAACTTCTGGGCAGGGGAGAGCTGTGTCTGGGAGGGACATGGACAAGTGCTGGACACAAAGCAGAACTGCAGCATCTGGAGGTGTTCTCAGGGGCGTCTGCGATAGAAAGGGAAAGGAAGCAGTGTCTTGACTTTAGCATGCAGGAGACATAAAGAAGAAGGAGGTAGGCAACCATAAGATGCCAGAACAAGAGCTCTGATGGGTCTGGTTTAAAATGGACCAGAACAGCTTTGCATGACAGCAGAGTTTATATGGGCTTTTATTGACTGCTTCCTTCAGTCCAATAGCTGCTTTGCCTTCGTGCCCACCAGTACCATAGCTTGTAATTCAAATGCTTTCCTGAATGATGACCCCAGTCAAGTTTAGAATTTAAATTTACAATTTAAAGATTTTTATTTTCTTCATCTCTCTTGACAGGTTGCAGTAATGGAACTCATGCTTCCAATTGTAACCATGTTCTGCTATCCTAATCCCTGCTGCTTCATTGCCTTCATGCACAGACAGCATAGTGTAGGGCTTGGAATCAAGATGTCTCAGAGCAGGCACGTATCTCATTTTGTGGTCTGCCAGTGTGCATGCATGTGTGTACGTATGTTGTCTTCAAAGTTTAGCTCATAGGAACTGAACTCCTCCTAGTCTTTTTTAAAGTGCAGTCTAAACATTGTCCATAAGCACTGATCATGGTGTTAAGCAAACTGTTCAAAGATGTGTGGAGGTGCTACATCAGTAGTACTAAACAAACCACCACTTTGGTTAGCTGTTAGGGGCAAGGAACTGGATTCCAGTACCAAGAGGAAAGGGATAGGAAAGCATTTTCTTTGGAGAATATGTGCTAAGGTGCTATAGATGCAGCATCATAGACTCTGTGTTTGGCACAGAGGGACTGCTGTCACTAATACTGAAAGCTGAAGTCAATATCATGGGTATGTTTACAAAGTATGCTTGCAAATGACTGCTGCGTATTTTTGGGGTAGAAGAACAGGAAAAGTCCTTAAGCAAAATATCCCCTACAGAAATAGGTTACTGTAAGCGGAGAACCTGCCCTGAGTAGCCTGGTCTGGCTTCAGAAGTAGTCCTGCTTTGTGCAAGGTTTGAACAAGATACCTACACCGTGAACTATTTCCTAGCACAACTTTTGTGCTAGGCTCTTGTGAGGTGGGTCCTGCAATGGGCTGGCAGTCTCTGGTGAGATGTCTGACATGCAGGGTTGGTAGGTGGTGGGAGCGCTAATGGTGATCCTTCAGCTCAGGGAGGGCAGAGGCTGTGCAAGGACCAGCAGAGTGTGCTGTGCCTGCCCACTCTTAAAATGCTAAATGTGCAGATAACTGTGAAAGAGAGGCAGAGTCTAAGAGACAGGGCCATGGCGCCACAGGCCAGCGTGAGTGAGTAAGCAAGGAGTACCTCACCCTCTGCATCAGTCGCCACTGTCCTGCAGGGAGTCAGCAGCAGGGCCCTTCCTCCTCTGAGTCTGTGCTGGAGGCTGGCACCCAGGAGCGCCTTTTGCCCACCCTTCACTTTACTGCACAGATGCTGACTTCAGCGTGGTAAAAGCGGGTGATGTGATCACCTGGAGAGTGTGCCCTTCAAAACCAAAACTGATTGTGTTGATGTCTGTGTCATGAGGAGGCTACTGTGTGTGGTTGAACACAACAGCTAGAGTACTCGCTGCCTGGCATTAAAACCTTCCCAGCGTATTTCTGTGATTCAGTGCCAGGAAGTGCCTGGCTGAGTTGGCTGTACTCCCTGGGTTTAATTCGGCTTTATCCAGTTGTTTCCAGATGGCATTTTCCTTGTCCCATGCTGACTGGACATGCAGGATGGCTGCATGGGCTCTGGAGGCAGCTTGGTGTCCCTTGCCCCGATGCTGGCTGGTGAGAGCATAGCACACAATGGGTGCAGAGGCTCCAAACGGCATGCAGGGCCTCCCTGGCTTTAGGGCACAGGGTAGAGGACAGGGCAGGCTCTTTACGATCTTCCTGCCAAATCTACCCTTGAGGCTAGGAGCAGCGTGGGGGAGCCCCGCGATGCCCGTCTGGGGTCTGGGAGGTTTCTCCTGCTGTTCCAGTGCCATCTGGTGGGACAGTCTAACCAGTGCAGCTCTCCCGAAAGCCTCTCTCTGAGACGTGCATGGAGAGGATAAAAGGGAAACAGCTTGAAATCAAATCAGCACTCCTAAAGTCACAGCATGGGTCTGGGAGACTTTACCTTATACCTTCCATGCTTGCCTGGCAACTGTGGTTGTTTTCTATTTTTGTGCTTTTCTTCCCACTCCCCATGAACCCCCTTAAAAAGGGGGATGAGGTGCATTCACCTCACTGAGCAGAGGTGTAGCCAAACTGAATCCAAGACCATTGAGATCTGTGCAATCCTTGGACAGAACTAACAATGAAGCAGGAAGGATTGCTTCTTTGGGGAGGTATTACATAGCTTGTCCATGTAAGTCCTATGTGCCTGCTCTGACAAGACAAACTTCACAGCCCTGCCTCTGAAACAGGCCACAGGGTCTGATGAGGGTTTGGATATGGCCCAGGTTTGGAGTCAGATGTGCACCTGGGGCAAGCAACTGCAGTATCTGGATCTGATCTCCAACAGTTTCTGGCCTTGACACTTGTGGCTCAGATCCAAAAGAGGAAGGGGGTGAAGGTGCAGTGTTCCCAGTAATAGCATAGAACAAAGCTGTGAGATAACGCATCTGAAGTTGTCATCCATTGGCTTTGTTTGGATAATTTGTTAATTAGGGGAAATAAATAAAGCATGTCTCTTTTCTTCTGAAGAAACAGTCCTGAGTTAGTGCTATAGGTAAAGAAGTGGGTTGAGGCTTCTTGTCTGTTTGAAAGTTTCCTGGATACTGTTCTTCCTTCTCTTATTTCTTCCCTTACTGAGGGATTTTGGGAGCCTATCGTCACAGGTGAGCACATGACTTTGCCTTTCTGAAGCTGATTGCATTTGAACCCCCTCAGCTCAGGTAGGTGTGGGACATGGTCTGGAATGCTTGAGCAGCTCTTGCTGAAACTTGGCAGAGATGTGAGCAGAGGAGGAATGCACAAACCCTTTTATGTGAAGGGACAGTTCTTTCTCATCTCTCCTACTTTTCTTTCCTTCTGCCATATTCTGCATGGGACTGTAACTAGCGTTTTGGGAAGTTGCTGGTCTCTGTCAAAGTGCTGGTGTTACTCTGAGTGGTTTTGCTCAGAGGACAGTGTTGCTGCTGACTCAGGCCTGCTTATGGTGAAATGCTGCCCCTGCCAGAAATTAGTATGGCTTTGCAGTGCTACCTTCTGTTTCATCCATTCCTCTCTTTGCACCTATCTCCCTTTCTCACTCTCCCTTCAGTTCTTCCCTGATGTCTCTTCACCTCTGGATGCTCAGATGTCCTTTTCTCTGAGCCTTCAGAGATCCATGTAACCCATTTCTTCCTAGGTCTCCTAATATGGCTGTAAGGCTCCCTGGTTCACTTTCTGTCATCAGCAGAAGAGGTCTCTTCTCCCTGCAGCTCTGGCCAGTGTTGTCAGCCTTGCATGAGAAGTGGGTAGTATGCCTTTCTCTCGGGTCCCAGCAGGCTGCTGTGCTTCATCATTGTCCCCTGGAGCTGGGGGAATTCAGCTCCTGCAGTGAGAACTTCAGCATCCTGTCCTAACCAGTTCCTTGCAGCAGGGTACACAGCGGGATCTCTTACTACTAGATCCCCTCCAACCAGCCACATTCCTCAGTTCTAAAGAAGATCCCTTTGATTACATATGTGCCATCCCTTACTAACTACTCAGTGTCAGGCCTTGGGGCCCCATTCTCCATACTTTAATGCCTTTTTATGCTCTTCTCTTGGCTGTAAGGGCTCTGCTCTCCATGGCCTTTGTACTTGGGAGAGAAGCAACGTGGTGTGGAGAGGGAAGACCAAGAGGGCAGCACGCATTCAGTTTTGATGCTCTTTTCACCCTGGTGCAGGGACAAAAAGCCAGTGTTGAGTTTAGGCTTTATCTGAGTGAGCTGGAGAATTGTGGTAGCTAGAGGGTGCCATAAGAGCAGGTGATGCAGAGCTATTGTTTCAAAGGGCACCTATGGTCCAGGTAAGATCAGAGCAGAGAGTTTTATCAAAGGACTGCTTGTGAGCTGTGCTTGAGTAAGTCTTGTGAGAAGATCTTGCGTTATCAATGCTCCATTCAAGAAACTGAACAAAACTACACATAAGGCTGAGTGATGATAAATACTTGGTTACATGAATGACAGTAAACTGAGAAAGTACAATTTGGCTAGAAAAATTTCCCCCTGCTTCCTCCACATTTCTGTCTTTCTGCCTTTTTTGCTGTCTGCTTTTCTTTCCAGAATGCAGCAAGCTGCCTTCCCCGTGTCTGTGCTTCTGCCACAAATGGCAGAGGACTGCTCCCTAAAAGACTGCTCTTCTACCAAAGGTCGCCCCACTGTCAGCCCAGCTGGTTGGGGAAACTGAAACCTGCTCAGAGGATGCGAACCACATCAGCAACAGCCTTCGTGCTGTTGGCTGCAGAACCTGAAGCTGTGCTCTCTTCACCTGGCCAGCCTTCACCCGCTACATGCTTTGGACAAATGGTCTAAGAAAGACCACACTGATATCAGTGCCTAAAGAATAAAAACAGGGCAAGCATACAAATTGTTCTGCTTTAATGCTTTGCCCCATATCAAATGTTATCAGAATAGGAACTTGTTGAGTTGGGTGTGGTTACTTTGCATTAAGTAAACTCTCAGTGCATTTCTCTCACATTTTTTGTCACTTTCCACCTTTAAGCCAAGTAAGCTTTCAGGATGCCCAGCATCCTGGATAAAGGAGTCCGTTGCCCTAAGCTGTGTTTGTGAAGAACCACCTTCCTTCATTAACTGACTCCTTTTATTGCCCATAGTTCTTGTATTGAAAGAAACAGAAATGACTCAGTCCTCACTCAGCTTTTCCTTGATGGTTCTGTAAATGTTATAATTTCTATTAACTTGGCTACTACGGATGTCAAACCTTTAACCTCCTAAATCTCCCTAGACTTCTCTTCTCCCCACACTTTGGTATATTCCTTGCCATCGTGTGGTTTGCTGATTAAAAGCAATTTAAGGTGAGAGGCCTCCCACTGCTATTAGCAACTGTTCCCCCCTGAGTTTCTTGGGAACTCCTGGGACCGTTTTGTCCAGACCTACTAATTCCATACCTTTTGCACAATCCCTTTTATTTTGGATAGGTCCTTTGGTTTAGTCTCCCACAAAACAGGGAGTTTATGTAGGAATTTCTCCAGTTCCTTCCACTGTCCCAGATAATTACTTTAGCTTTGTTCTGATGTCCTTGTTCTCTCTGACTGCTTCTTTTGTACCCTGCTCTTCAGTTGTCCTCAAAGCTTGTGAAAAGGTTTCTGCTTTCATTAGCTATAGGAAAGGATTTATTACTAGTTCTGATGGCTTCTGCTAGTGTTTTTCAGTCTCTTTTTTTACCTCTGCTTTGTTGTGCTTTAATGATTCAGTTTTCCTCATTTGGATGCAAGGTCAGCTTGTTGAAGAATGCATACTGATAATCCCTTTGCTTTGACATTTTAGCCATATCAGCTTCCTTTTGCCTTTTGTCAAATCTTCCAAAGAGGTACTAGATATTGGCTTTGGGCTGCCAATGTGATGTCCCTGTATAACCTCCATGCCACTTATGATGACTAAATTTGCTCAGCTGCCCCTTTCTGTATTCTGGCTGGCTTATAACAAGTGTCTCATTTCCCTGCAGCTTCCACCACAGCTGTGCTCAACTTCAAAAGGTGATATTTTTTTTAGGAATGTGTGGGATCCCAGCTTTAGGATTCAAGTACTTGTCTCTGCTTATGAGCTCAATTTTAACTCACCTGCTTCAGCTTGATTTTCAACAGAAGGCATGTGCAATGGTGCTGTCTCCTGCTGTTACATGGACCTGCTTACTAAATTGGGTGAAACTGGCTGTGAGGTGAAAGGCTTGCAGGTACTACTTTACCCAAACTTCATCAACAGGTAGGGGAGAAAGAGTGTTAGTGCCTCTGCTGCTTTCTGTTTGGGTTAGCTAGCCAAACGGTACCCACACAGCTTGGAGAGCAACCAAATAAAGGCAGCAGCTGGAGTGTAAGGAAGGGAAAACAGGACTGTTGTGTTGAGCAAACACACAAGTCCTAGAAAGGAGCTGAGGCTTGTAAGGTATGTGGGAATCAAGAGAGTGGGAGGTACCTGGCAGTGTGAAGTAGGGTTTAGATGAAAGATATTTGTGGGGAAATACACACATTGCGGGAGGACAAGGGTGTTCTGCATGGGATGGGCAGAGCACAGGTGGAAGGGGAAGGGAGGACCTGAGGAACAGCAGGGGGAATGCAAGGAAATAAAGTGTGAGGTTTTATTTATTTCTTTATTTTTTTTAAGCAAGGTTTAGTCCCCCCCCCCCCCCCATTTTCAGCCCCACAACTGACTGCCTGACTCTGTTCTCCATTTACGTGCCATCAGTGTGTATGGAATTTAAAGCACAAATTTTACTGTTTGGGATGTTACCTCACTGTTGTTGCTCAAGGGCCCGGCATTTGTATCCCGTGGAAGTATTATTCAGGATTGAGTTTTGACAGCAAGCAGCAACTCTGATGGCTGAGATGGAAGAATTGAGCTGTCTGCTGATGTCTGAGCATAATCTACTGTGTTCTAATAAAATCAACAGCTACATCCTGAATTTGCATTTGAAATGCCTCAGCTGTGTCTGGAGATGTTTCAGTGGCAAAAAGCTCATGAAGATACACTGTGACTTCCTTCTCTATCTGCTAATTGTATTTCCTGTATTTCTTCATGGTGTAAAGCTTGAAACCCTACAGGGAAGTAAGCCTTTTCCCCTGTTGTGGTTTAGTTGGCCAGAACAGGAGGGAAGAGCACAGAAGATTGCTGACTGAAATCTCAGTTTGAGGCATAACTAGGTTTCAGCAAACACTATGGGAAGCTTAATTCCTGTGAGAGGGCCAAACCTGAAGACAAAAGAAAGTGCTGGAAGGATACTGGAAAGAAAAGCAGGCAGCATGTATCTTCTCAAGGGACCAGGCTGTCCTGTTGCTGTTCTGTAAAAATTGCTCTTTGCACACAATACAAAAAGGAGAAGTGAAGCCAGCTCAGTGCACACAAGGCATGAGGAGACCCCTTACTAAAGAAATCCAGCTACATATGCCTTGTTCATATGTACATGGGGCAGATTCTCCATAATCTGTGACAGACATGCATTACTTCCCTTCCTTGCCTCTTACCTTCTGCCGCATTGTTCTCCTCCAGTGTCTGATGCATATTCTTCCTTGCACTGTCCTATCTCACCTCCAGCTCAGCCCTGTGTGCCCTCTGTGCTAGCTCCCTGGATGTCCTGTGAGTATCTCAAGTCAGGAAGGAAGAAATTCCATCTAGGCAAACTAACCAAGCAAAGCTTTCTCCTCCTTCCTTCTGGTTGTTTTGGAGACATTACTGTAGCTTTTCAATACTTAGAGGCGGCTTATAAGAAAGATGGAGATTTTTTACCCCCACCTGTAGTGACAGGCCAAGGGGCACAGGTTTTAAACTGAAAGAAGCTAGATTTAGATTACCTATAAGGAATAAATTCTTTATGATGAAGATGATGAGACACAGGGACAGGTTGCCCAGAGAAGCTGTGGCTGCCCCATCCCTGGCAGTGTTCAAGGCCAGGCTGACCTAATGGATGGGGCTTGGAGCAACCTGGTCCAGTGGAAGGTATCCCTGGCTGTGGCAGGGGGTTGGAACTGGATGAGCTTTAAGGACCCTTCTAACCAAAACTGTTTTGTGACTCCTGAGGCCTGTCTGCTGACTGAGCCATTTTTCTCCAGGGTATCCTGACTCACTGGCATTTCCTCTCAGAAGCCTTCCTGATTCAGTGTGCATCTCAGCAGCCATTTCCCTTAAATGTCTCCTTTAAACATCTGCCCCAGCTTGAAGTCACGCTAAGCAGTAGTCTGACATTTTCCTCAAGGTAATATCGGAGACCTTTACCAGAAAGCAGAAAGGGGAGATAAAAGACAGTGTTGGAGAAAAAAATATAAACCATCCCTTTTCAGCCTCAGAAATGGAGCCTGACTCCCTGAAGCAAACACTGCTCTGAATTCCCGCAGGTTGTGGTAGAAAGGTGTCTGCGTGTGCTCTTCCCAACGACCTTTCAAACCAGCAACATCATTTTACTTCTTTTTTTCCTACTTTGCTTGTTCTCCTCCCCAACTCTGGCCTCATTCTTCTCTGTGTCTTCTTGAATATATCAAACTTCTGGTTATTTCTATTCCTGTGTCTAGGGCTGAAATTCCCCAGCCTCACTTTTGAGGCAGCTCCTCTTTTGTGATTTGTTCTACTGCCAACTGGGGCTGACTTCCCAGGATGAGACATAGCATGCAATATTTGATGTAGCAAACACATCTTAACCACAAATGACAAGTGAGGGCAGAATGCATTTTACACATGGACGTGCCACAGCTTAAACTGGGCTAAGATTTGGGGCAGCTGGAAATCTAAGGGCAATGGTAGAATTACTAACAGACTAAGAAAGTCATGAAGATAAGGGAAGGAGAGAGAGTTAAAAAAGGAAGGATGGAAAAAGAAAAACAAACTAAGAGATCTTAAAAAGGAAACCTATCAGCTGAGATTCTGACATGGGGAAGTAAGAATGCAACTTCCTTTTCAGTTACTAGTTTCTCATTTATCTTTTCTCTCTCAGAAGTTTCCATACTGTCAGGTCTGATGCCCTGGGCTAAGAAACAGAGCATTTTTGAATTCCCAGGAATTCTTAGGTTGTCACCAGTACTTCCAGTGTTCAGCACAGCCTTCTTTGACAGAGAGAAGGTGAAGGAGGAGATGGGAAAGGCTCAGTAGCTTATTGGTGTCTCCCTCTGGAACCAGACACCTGAAGGACTCACGTTTTACGTGGCAAAACTAAGGACAGGGCCACTGATCACACTGTGATTAAATGGCATCAGAAATCACTTATGCTGAGGTGAAGTTCAAGAATACATCACCAGCTGCAGTGGTCAAAGGTAAGGATGGGTTATTCAGGGGAAGGGGACCTGGAGAGAAGGTGGCTGAAAAACAGGGAACAGAGACTGATTTCAGTGACTCTGCTTCCTACCTGGTCTTGACAAATGGGTGAGAAAAATGAGTTGTTTACCACTACATGAGCAGGAGACTGGAGGAATTTTGTATGTTATGTAGTCTTAAATGAGAGAGTAATTTTTGGACAAATGCTGAGGCTGTGATTTATTGCAAACAATCTGATCTGCCATAAGGGTTGAGTGGCTCCTGGGGCAGCAAATGACAGCAAATAAGCCCAAGCCCTGGCTGCTACTGCTCTTGCGTCTGGGAGAGTAAGGCTACAGATTCCTGCTCACGAAAAGAGCAGTAGTAGAGAACCAATCTGCCTCCTTATAGTAGAGCAATCAGTTGTCCTCTGCAGCTTTGTGAGAGGTGACACTGAATGCAGAAACTTATATTGTTTGTTGTTCTTGGTTGAGAACTGAGTCCTTAGAGAAGAGAGAGAACTGAAGTTACAAGGAAAAATGGGCTTGAACAAAACACCCTAAAATATACAGAGGAAGAATTATCCAAGATCTGTGGAAAGATCCAATTCTGTGATTGATGTCTACCACTCCTGAAAAATAATTAACACATCGAACAAACAAATTTTTATGGCTATTAAAAGTCTTGGCTGTAAAATGGTGCCTTTTCTGGGCTTTGTGTGAATTTAAGTCATGTTCTGATCAGTGTGTATTCTGTAATCATTATGCCACACACAGGAGCACGTAGAGATGTTCCATGTGTGGCTCATTTCTTCCACCCTTAGATACAGGACCCCACACAACAGCAGGTTCCAGAGGGGTTAAAGTATGTGTGTGTAAATGAATAAATGAATGAATAAATAATTGTTTATTGCTGCTAAGGATATTAATATGCCTATTTACCGCTTTATCTTAGTTTTGTAATTCCAAACAGAGCAGGCATCAGCTCCAGGATGTTTCCTGCCTGCTCTGAGGCATGAGTCATGGAAATAAAGAATGCATGTACTCCTGACTGACTTGAAAGTTCACTGTTTTCAATGCACCAAGATGAGCTGGTTCTGGTTACAGCTGGCATTTCCATCATGGTGAGCTGGGATGGTGGAAGTTCTTAACTGAACGATGACCTATTCCAAAGGACCTTATCAAGCCATGTTTCCTTGAGCTACTGATGCTGCTCACGCTGTAGATTTGGGTGTGTAGCTTTGAATTCAAAGAAACGACCAGTAGTACCATTGCGTGCAGTGCTAATATCTCTCACACAGCTTCATGGTATGCTCATGAGAGTTATGATTGAAAATTATTGAAAGACTGGGGGAGACTTGCTGCTCTGTTCTCTTTCTGAGTGCTTTTTCTGGCCATGTAGACTCCATGTTGGTAATGGCCAAGCACACCTCGGTTTTCTCATTTTGTAGCCTCTTCCAGTTGGGCTCCAGATATACCAAAATTGGCAGTCACTGTAAGATAGAGAGGAGAAGGCAGCAGCTAATCAACATATAATCTATGGCAGGAGATGGCAGAGAGTATGGTGGGTGGATGGGTGTCACACCACAGTGCAGTTAGGGTTCCTGTATTTCCAGCCGGTTGCATGTGAGTTGGAGTTGTGTGAGATGTTGGAGTTACATGCTGAATAATCAGTATATGCTTATCATGTTTGTTGTGCTGTGATCATGCTGGACACATTGCAGGCTAACTGTAGGAAGCACTTTGCAAGGAGATTAGCCTCCTGTGTATGCAAAGATCTACTGCACTTCAGTTGTGTTGGTGAGGTGCATACATACTGCAGTGTTCTCTCTGCCACCTGGGTGTGAGTGAGGGGTGCACAGGATGAACAGTCAATCTATAGACATGCAGCACATTGAAAAATCACTTGGACTGCTCAGATCCACTGTCTGAAGTAGATGGCTGGACTCCAGATCGTGACCAGGGTTCTTGTTTTCCCTACAAACAAAAGCTCTGGCTAGAAAAATATGATTTGGCCAGGGACATCTGGGTCTTGTCAGTTTCTGTATGTTTTCTGATAATGGAAGATGATGCTTTTTGCCCTGATGTAGCAATCTGCCCCAAGCCTTTGGGAAGCAGGCAGAGGGCTTCCCCAAACAACAAGTTTCGGGAAGTCTTGCTTACTAGGCATGGGTGGCAGGCACACGTGGCCACTGGCAGACATGGGAGTTTCATGCTGAACAATGAATGAGATCTATCTAAAGCTTACTGGTAATTGCAGCCTCTCACAAAACTTATTTACTCCTGTCCTGCACTGATCACTCTTGTTTCTTTACCTTCCTGTTTTCCCTGGCTTGTGTACCTGCCAGAACCTATAACAGTCTCCTAACAAGTATTTGCTTCTCCTTCCTTTTAACCCATTCTTCTGCCTGCTCCCCAGACCTCTTCAGTCCTGGCAGTATCCCTCTAGAGAAAAGCCAAGCCCTGGCAAGTCTGAATCTGAGCAGAATACTTTACTGAGGCTGCTGGACACGGCCCTCTGTTCTCCTCAGGCATCCAGCCTAGCACAGCCTAGTTTTACTGCAGCAGATCAGTGAACCATGGGTCAGGAAGCAGGTATAGAAGGGGTTTGGTTTGGTTTGGTTTTTTTAAATCTTCCAGTGATTCTGTGGCATCAGAGCTTTGCACATTTTTTGTCTCCTGTCCTCATTTGGCTTACACCAACCTTCTACACGGGAGGTCCAAAAAGCTATGAAGGAACTGAAGCAGGCATGAGAAGTAAGCATGAAATCAATGAAGTAAGCATGTGAATGTCTCAAGTATCATGGACAGAGCAACGCTGTATTCAGCAACTTCGGGCTTAATCTAGAAAGACATGGTTTCAGTCCAGATTTTGAGGCTATGTGGAGACCCCTTCCCCAAACATCAGCAATTAACATTACTAGCTCGTTAGCTGGGCTGGGGCTGTGAACACTGTCCCTGACCTCCAGAAACCACAGAGGTCCCCTGCTCTGTCCCAGTCCACTCCTCTCCGTGCTGTGTAACTTCCACATCAGAATTGAAATAGCGTTTTTTTGGAGTAGCTCCCCCTTGAGTTATATACCCTTGGTATGCAGACTGACTGAAGCACAGTTGACTGTGGTGTTGTGTTTGGTGTGTTCCTTCACTTTTAGTACCTCCTGAGACAAAGAAGCAAGAGCACCATCCCCAGAAATACCCCCTATGGCTCCCATGGCTGATCTCACTGCTGCTCCTCCTGCTGTGCATTGCCCTTGTTACTGTTCTCCTTGGTGAGTATGCGTAGGCTGGTTGCAAGAGAGAGGTCTAGGGGAAGTGCTGGGAGAAAAGCAAAGAAATCAGAGTCCAGAGGGGAATATCTTCTAACCAGGAGGCAGCTTTTACTAGGGAACTGTTTTGTCATGAGAAAGGATGTAAGCACCAACATTTGGACTCAGAAAACCTGCATGTTGAATATTTGAAAGGTATGTTTAGGAACAAAATCTTTCCTGACTACTTAAACACTGGGGATTTAAGGGTGCAATTGCGACATGACACAAACCAGCCAAACCAGATGTTTGGTTTGCAGGAGCGAGGACTACCACAGCGTTATGCCATATTGTTCTGTTATACCCATCCTCTTAGAATGACAGATTCAGGTAGGAAGGGGCTTCTGAAGGTCTCTAGACTAGTTGAGGCATGGCCATTTTCAGAATTTCAGGGGGTTTTGGGCTTTCTGTAAGGTCTCACTTTGCATGTGTCTGCATATACCTCCCAAATCTTCCACTGTTTTCCCTGAGGCCTCTGCAGCGTTCCCAGATCGAGGTTTCTATGGTCATCATTTTTTCTATGATTGTATAATCCCCATCTTGCAGAGCCTCTTTGGAACTGTGGAACAATTCTCTACCTTTGTACCACAAAAAAAGAACTTAATTGCATTAATGAAAGGGGTGAGGAAGAAATGGAGATGGGAGCAGAAGTGCACAGGCAGCTGAACCTGCACTTGAGCTCTCTAAGGGCTTGCATGCACTTCACATCCTAATGGAAAAAATGGCTTTTCACAGTCCTGGCACCTCCAAGAGTCTTACAGTGTACTGGAATAACTCATGAAGTTACACTCGCACACACGGTTTGTGGAGATTACAACCACTGTTTCATTCTCATTTTCTGTGAAAGATCATTCATGGCACGTTTGTACAAATTGTCAGTAAAGATGATGGATTCTGGAAGAGGCATGTTGTAAGGATAAACTGCTGCCCTTCCTTTTGCTGTCAACAGTTCCTGAGTCCCGGAAGTTAATGTGATAGGTGTCAGCAGGCCACATCAACAACGCAAAGGGCTTATCACTAACTCAAACATTCAGGTATATTGACTGGAAACTGATCAGCGTGTGATAAGTAATTCATATGTCTATTATGTAAATGCCTGTGGTTGGATGGAATCAATTCCACCCTGTTTGTCATCTCAGTATGATGTCCTTCCAGTGATCCTTCTGCTCTCTGACATTGAAGATTGTCACTTTCTGGCTGGGAAGGCAGCCATACCATTTGTTTGGGCTGGTTTTCTCAGAGCTGTGGACCAGGGATCCACCAACCCCACTCCTTCAGCTCCACAGCATCCCTGGGGGACCTGGTGTCAGCTGCTCGGGGCTGGGACAGACTGTTAACAAACAGCTATGGCCAACAGGTGCTGCTCGGGTGGGTCTCAGGCTTCTCTAGCTTTGTTGGCCAGGTCATCCCAGCTAGTCTTTGTCAGTCAGCGGTGGGGAGGAGTCTTTGTGGGATGCTGAGAGCAGAAATGCGTTTTCCCTTTGCTGAGAGGATGGCAGTTACCACTTGTGAAGTGGAAAGAGACAACCCAAGGATCGGTGATGCTGGGGCGGTGCTTGGTGGGGAAATGTGGAAACAAGAGTGAAGCCCAGAGATGCTGTGTGAGGAGCTGGGACAAAGGGTAATCCTGCTGCCTTTCCTCTCCCTTTCCAGTCGCTCCCTTCTCCCATAGCAGTGATCAACCCCCAGCCTTGAAGCAGAAATTCAAGGAGTGGTTGTGTGATTCAGCAGCACCAGGAGGCAAAGGTCAGTAGTGCTGGCGGAGGTGCAGGGCAGGAACAGTCAATGCTGGGGTCTGCTCTGACAGCAAATGACAGTGGGAGCAGACTCCGGAGAGGCCGACTCCTGTAGAGAGAGGTGGGGAGAGAAAGGATTTCCTGCTAACAGCTTATGGAAAGTAGAGGGACATGTAAATGATGTCCTGGAGGACAGGGTGGCTGTGAACACTGACAAAACGAAAGGGACAGCGTATGGTGGTGCAGGAAAGGTTAGCAATGGAGCAATAATAAAACTGCAGCTCTAGTCAGGGAAAGAAGCAATATTGCCTGTTCCCTGTGTCTAAAGCCCTAATGTAAAAGGAGAAGGCAAACCAGATCACTAAAAGTAGCTTTGTTGAGACTGGATTACTATGCATTTGTGTACACAGAGCTTACTGGTCATGCCTCAAAGCAATGGCAAGAAATATCTATACTACCCTTATTTTTTCAGGCACTTTCTGTCAGGATAAGTGATCTAAGGAGAACATGAGCAGCCTTCCAGTACTTAAAGGTGAACTACAAGAAATCTGGAGAGAAACTTTTTACAAAGGGCTGCAGTGACAGAACAAGGGGGAATGGGTTTAAGATGAAAGGGGAGATTTTAGATATCAAGAGGAAATCCTTCATTCTGATGGTGGGGAGATGCTGGAACAGGTTGCCCAGAGAAGTTGCCCTGGCAGTGTCCAAGGCCAGGTTTGACAGGGCTTTAAGCAACCTGGTCTAGTGGAAGGCGTCCCTGCCCGTGGCAGGGGGTTGGAACTGGATGAGCTTTAAGGTCCCTTCCAACCCAAACCAATCTGGAATTCTATGACTGTCCCTGGAGAACAGAGATCCTTGTAACTGCCGTCTCTTTTGTCCTTAGCATTCACCTCTACGGTTTCTTCCCCCACAGAGGAGAGCTGGGAATGCTGCCCAAAGGGCTGGAAACGCTTCCAAGGAAGCTGCTACTACCTCTCAGGTGATGTTATGTCCTGGGCTGAGAGCGAGCAGAACTGCACTGGGATGGGCTCCCACCTGGTGGTGATCAACAGCAAAGCAGAGCAGGTAAGTGCAGGGCTGAGAGAGGGGCACAGCACCCAGAGCCCCAGCGCCAGCATGGGAGGGGACTCAGTGCCTCTTTGTCCTGCAAGGGAGGGGGGATGGATGTCCTTTGTGCATCCCTTCAGCACCGGCTCCCGTCTGCCACCAGCCCCGCTCCACAGGGACTCCTGCCACCTCCCTCTGCTCAGTCCTGTATCTCATGGTCATTGCACTCTCCCTCATTTCCAGGATTTCCTCTCTAAGGAGGTTAAAAAGCCTTCAAGAGGAGAGAATCACTACATTGGTCTGAGTGCACACAAGATGGGCCAGTGGCAGTGGGTGGACCAGACTCCATTTAATATGACAGCAGCGTGAGTATTCCCAAATGGGAGAGTGGTGTGGCTTCTGTAGTGCAAGAAAGTAGAGGAGATATGAGGGTGTCTGTTGGTACATGAGATTGAAGAGACATAACTCCTGATGAGAGGTCCATGAGGAGCGGGAGAGAGCTGTGTAGGACACTAGGTTCACATGGCCCTATCAATGCTGGTTATTGGTTATTAATTAACTGTCTGTGATGTGGCCATCAATGCTGTAGGTACAAAAGAAGCTGCATCCTGCCAGCAGGAATAACCCTTCAGAGATGACCGGCCTTGCCTGACCTCCATACTGCTCCCACCATGCCTATGCGCACATATATATATAGGCATGCCAGTGCTCTGGTGCTATGGAAGTGATGGGGCACAGGGAGAGATCAGCAGGGCTGTCCTTGCTGAGTCTTCTTCTGAAAGGCAAACTTGCCAGGGAGGCAGAAGCATGCCTCTGCTGGGTGTGAAGAAGTGGTGAGTGGCTCCCCCTGTCAGGACTGGGCAGGGCCTGTTGTGTTTGCTGTGGGAAGAAGGCAAGTTTCCACATGAGACTGGTGCCAGTGGGATATTTGAGTGGGATGAAGAGCACTGCTTCTGTCCATGAATCAGCATCTGGAATTTTTCTGTCTTCCCTCCAAGCCTTGCATCCCACTGTGCCCTTTTCCAGCAGCGCTCTACAGGGTATGCTGGGGAGTAACACATCTGTCTCTGTCTCAGGTTCTGGCGGGAAGGTGAACCAAGTAATCCAGATTATGAGAAGTGCGTTGTCATCCATCGACCTTCAGGAGTACTCAACAACTGGAATGATGTCCAGTGTAACAGTCATAATAGAATTTGTGAAGCTGCAGCAATAATTGTATGATGGAGATACCCTTATCCTGAGTAAAACTGGGAGATGAGCAATGAGCTGGTAACAGGGCTGTGTTGGGAGGGGTGGGGAACTCTGGAGCCTTCATCTTCACTGTGTTGGGTGGGATGATGTGAGTGGAAGTGATATTACCCTGTGTCCAGCATCCCCAGTGCATACAATGGCTCAGGGAATACATGAAGGCTCAGGGTCATCAGAGCAGGTCCTGGGCTCTTATGTCCTCTTTGGGTGGGTCCAGCAGCCACTGGCTGAAAAGAGATAGAGTTCTCCAGGAAGAAGACACAGGAATGTAAGACAGATGTTCAGAGCTGCAATTTCCTTTGTCTCCTTGAGCAGAGGTGCTGCTCTTTGTTGAGTCACACAGAGAATGACCTCCAGTTGCACTGGTTTTGCTGAACAATTACTGAATTCTTATGCAAGAGAAAATATGGTATCAGACCAATAAAAAAGGCTCTGTGCAGTGTGTTTCTCTCTCTTTGCCTCACTAAGCTGCAGGTGTTTTGTGTAATCATAGAATCACAGGATGGTTTGAGTCAGAAGGGACCTTAAAGCTCATCCAGTTCCAACCCCTGCCATGGGCAGGGACACCTTTCCCCAGACCAGGTTGCTCCAAGCCCTGTCCAACCTGGCCTTGAGCACTGCCAGGGATGGGGCAGCCATAGCTTCTCTGGGCAACCCCTGCCAGTGCCTCACCACCCTCACAGGGAAGAACTCCTTCCTAACATCTAATCTAAATCCCCCTTTTTCAGCATAAAGCCAATCCCCTTTATCCTGTCTCCACATGCCCTGTAAAAAGTCCCTCTCCAGTTTTCCTGTAGGCCCCTTTAGCTACTAGTAGGCTGCTACAAGGTCTTCATGGAGCCTTCTCTTCTCCAGGCAGAACAACTCCAACTCTCTCAGCCTCTCTTCGCAGGAGAGGTGCTCCAACCCTCTGACCATCTTTGTGACCTTCCTCTAGATGCACTCCCATGGGAGGAGCAATCCACACCGCCTTCCCCAGACACTTCCTTACATGCACTATGGGGACCTTATCTCCTCCCACAGTATGTAGGGGTTTTGTTTAGGCAGGACCAGAATCAAAAGATGTTGCTGTGACAGGATACAGCCTTATGCAACTGCTGCAGCAGAAGTTGCATCCACCCACTGACAGGAAACCCCTCAGAGACAACCTGGCTACACAGACCCATTGCAAACAGCCAAAGCTTTGGAGGGGACTGGGTACAGGCAACCAGTTCTAGGGGTATTGTGAGTATTGGGGTTTAACTTTAAGGTCCCTTCCAACCTAAACCATTATATGATTCTATGATTTGCTTCCATGGTGGAAAGTCTTGCCCCAGAGAGTAACAGGAGCTTGTGCCAGGAGTCTCACCAAGGTCAGGCCATGCTTCAACCAAGTGTGAGGAGCTGTCCCCAGCAGCAAAATGACTGGGGCATTCAGTGTCACCTTGAGGAAGAAGTCTCTCTCCCAACTTAGAGCTGATCCCAAGCTTACCTGATGCAGCAGCCTTCCTGGGAAGCTAAAGCCCAGTGGTCCCTGTAAGGATGTAACTGCCCAGGCCAGACCATGCTGCAGAAGAGGCAGGAAAGGGCAGGGCTGCTGCATGTATGGTCCCTTCCACAAGTGTGTTGCCTATTGAATTGCCTTCATGTCTGTCGAGGTTTAAGCCCAGCCGGCAACGCAGAACCACACAGCAGCTTGCTCACTCCCCCCCTTTCCTCCCCCCACTTCCGGAAGGATGGGGAGGAGAATCGAAAGAATGTGACTCCCATGGGTTGAGATAAGAACAGTCCAGTAACTAAGGTGTAACACAAACCACTGCTGCTACCACCAATAATAATAATGATAAGGGAAATAAGGGAAGAGAATACAACCGCTCACCACCCGCCGACCGATACCCAGCCCGACCCAGCAGTGATCTAACCCTTCCAGGTAATTGCCCCTAGTTTATATAGTGGGCATGACGTGCTGTGGTATGGAATACCTCTTTGGTCAGTTTGGGTCAGGTGTCCTGTCTCTGCTTCCTCCCAGCTTCCCCTCCTCCCTGGCAGAGCATGAGGCTCAGAAAGTCCTTGGTCAGAGTAAACATTACTGAGCAGTAACTAAAAACATCGGTGTTATCAGCGCTGTTCCCAGGCCGAAAGTCAAAACCACAGCACTGCACCAGCTACTAAGGAGAAAAATGACTGCTACTGCTGAACCCAGGACAGAGGGGTACTTGGAAGGTGACAAGCTGGGGGGGTAACAAATACACCAGCTACTCTAAGGAGTAATCTGCTTCCAACCTCCCTTGTCTCTTAGGTCCCTGGTGACAAGATGGCAAGAGATCCTTAATTTCTTTTGGCTTGTGGGGCTGGCTTGCTTCTCTCAAAAGTGTGGCTCCACCAGTCAATCTCCTCCTCAGATTCCCTTGGTCGTTCCACCTCTTCTGACAGCTCTGCCACCATGCAGAGCAAAGCATCAACCTGGTCACATTTTAGACAGCCACCACCTAACATCGCCGACAGGCTCTGGCACACACAACAGCCAGACGCCTGGACAGCTACATGTTTATAAGGGACCCCTGTCTGGGTTGCCACATCCTTTCTGAGAGAACTTTGTCTTCTTTGCCTTCTGCCGAGAGGAAGCCGTCCTTGAGCACCTCCTCAATGACAACTGGCTGAGCTCACCTCTGAAGCTTACTGGGTTTCCGGGCCCTTTCTGCTCACCTTGCCACACCACGCTCTGTTCACCCACTTTGTTCTCTGTGCTCCCCAGGTGGTGTTTTATCCACCCAGGAATGGTGCCTGATATTTTTCCCCTAGTTCATGTTTCGTTGATCTTCTCTGTATCCATGCTTTGCTTGTTGACTCACATCTATATTGCAAGGGGTGTGAAAGTAGATTGAAGGTTCTCTAGTGCCTCTTCTAGGAGTGCACTTGTTATAACCAAGTACCACTGTCTTCATTGGTTCAGGGGCAGGAATCCCAGACAGTTCTGCACTGCAAGGCACCACTCTTTGCCACAGCACACTGATTTAACATATATTTGTGAAGTGAAATAAGCAAGGGTCACTCATGAAGCTCTTCATGACTGGAGCAGATAGAAAACAGCTGAGAATCTTTACTTACAGAACTGTGGAAAGACCTACAGGAATACTGAGGTCACCGATACGTGCTCTCCTCAAGCATGCTGCTAGTGTTTATGGAACAGGAAAGAGAAATAGGTTCCTGTCATTTTGGAAATAAAAGGTATTTGCAATGATTCCAGAGCTTCCCACTGAGAAGATAACATCTCCTATCACTGGTCCTAGCTGCCTGGCACCAGGACTACTGAGGAGTTTCTGTGCAGTCCAGGGCAGAGTTTGGCTACTGTCACCACTTTGTGACTCTATCCCAGAGTGGGACAGAGCTATTAGTCATCTGAGCGTTGTGAGCTCAGCTGTTGATTTCCTCGATGCAGTAGCTTGGTTTGTGATGCTGAAAAGAAAGTGATTTGCTTTCTCTCTGCTTTAGACCCTGCGCAAACACCAAAGTGAATTCATGTGAATTCATTGCACAGACCTTCATCTTTGTCAAATGGGCTGAAGAGCAACAACTGCTAAAATAGGAACGTCAGTGTAAACAAGCATGTGAATTGAGTGCCGGAGACTATCTGAGAAGGCATTTGCCCTAAACCCATTTGCCATGGAATTAGGAAAAGTCTTTTAAGAGAGACAATAATTGGTCCAAAACCAAAGTTTAGAAGAAGCAAGAACATTTTTAACAGAGAGAAGAGAAAGAAGCAGGAAGGAAGTGACAGTCAACACCTGGTTTGACAGTCATCCTGCAAGCTCTGTGACAGAGCATCCTCCCTGTTGAATACAGTGGGCAGCCTGCATTCCTGGCAGTAAGGGTGCAACATGTACAGACCCACAACTTCAGTGTGCATATGTGACCTTGTGCTTTCTCACTGACCTGTGGGTTAGCAAACTGTAGGAAATGGCATGGATACACATGTACCCTACCCTTCCAGTAGGAAGTGCGTAAGAACAGGGGAATTACTGCTCTTAGAAAAGGGGAAAGGGGAAGTTGCACAAGTAATCATGTGAATGTGTGTGTATGTGGGGTTTAGAGCTTCTGGAGATTTGCTTAGAGACGTTTGGAAATTTGTAGCTCTTTGTTGACATTTTGTGTCTGGGATTGCGCCTTATCTGGGTTGCTGATGCTGATCCTGAATATACAGGCAATGGTTTGCCAGTTAATTACATGCGATGAATTAATTAGTAAACTGCTTAAATCCATCCTGACTAGATTTAAACCATATGAACTAAGTACATGTTCCTTCTGACAGTTTTACACCCTGTTCATCTGCCATACCGATCAGCTGAAGCCAGCTCCCCGCCTATATGCACAAAATCAAGTGTATTTTAAAGCAATAGCAAATATAAGGCATTCTCATTTTTTAACATCTGTGGTGCATTTCAGGGCTGTTCTACAGCATGATGGCTGGGAACTTTTAAATATGTCATATGAGAATCTCACTGTGCTGTGAATCCAGTAGCTTGTGCCTTCTAGTAGCTTACAGTTTCTATGACAGTACCAGCAAGCACATGTACGGACCGTCTTTCCAATGCAACATAGCTGTTGGATGGTTCTACCCTGCTTGCAGCCTGCTACGCATTAAAAAACATACTCAGAGGATATCTTCTACATACAATTTAGGGTTGTTCTCATTTGTAACTGGTTTTGTGTCCTGCTCTTTTGAGACTTCAACTGATACACTTGCGCTATTGCATCCATTCCTTCCTCAGTGCATCCATTCATGCCTTTTCACACGGGGAAGGTGCTGATGGAGCATGGAAGAGTAAAGGCTGTCTACCTTCCCGAGTCCATTCAGAGTGCAATGAGATCCAGGAGGGATTCTTTATCCTTACAGGTATTCTTAGGGACAAAATATGCAAGGTTTTGAATCGAGTTGCCTTGAGCAGTGCTAGAACCACCAGCTATGGCTGTGTCTTTTGTTGTCGTGACTAAGTAAAACTTTGAGATCTGTAATGCACAGGGATTCGGACACTGCCTAGTGACCCTTTCCAATGCCCAGCTCCATGATGACAGGTCATATGCAATGCCTTCATTCAAAGCTCTATCCTCTTTTCCCAAGCAATGAGTTAACAACAGTGTTGTCAAGTTCTTCGCTGTGCTCTGGGTTACTGGGCCCAGGCTTCACATAGGGACTTGCCCAGACTGATTCATAGATATATTTTCTTACCATGTTTTGACTCCCTTTTGCAGGATGTTGTGAGTCTGTTTATCCCCTTGCTACCAAATACCAACAGTATAGGCATTTTCACACACATATTCACTTGCCAGGAAAGAGCAAATACCGAAGGTGTAAGGCCAGTAGCACGTCCTATGAAACGGCTTCAATATGTGCAAAAGGCGGTTGTTTGAGCTGGAATGGTACTACTCTTCATCTGCTTTCATTTCCCTCTGTGAGCTTCTGTGTTGCAAGGAGCATCTTGTGAAACATCCTGGCAGAGAAACTATGACAATGTCCCCATCTCCATGTGCTGTGGGGAACACCCAGGCTACAGTTTTTTCTGCATACCAGATTAGAGGCTATGAAGGCTCTTCACCAGTGTGTGAGCTACCCTAGTGCAGTCTTCTGTGCAGGAGGAAGGCTCTCTTTGTGGCCACATTGGTAATGTGGACTCTTGAGGAAGAGTGATGCCATGGTAGAGATAATGAATCACCGGGGGACAGTCAGTCCTGGAACTGCAGGTAACCCCAAAGCCTTCCTTTCTGTCCTCCTGTGGATGGAGGAGGTGGGCGACAAAGAGCTGGGATAGATAATGGGCATGGTGCAGTGGCTGGCCTCAAGGCAACAGATGAGGGAACTGGGGAGTGCCCAGGCTGGGAGCAATGACCTTTTTTCCAGAGCCAGGGGGAATGAAAGTCCCGACAGACTATGGTCTGCCATCCTCTTCAGTGCTTTTTTCTGTAAACGATGGGACTGACGAGTGCTATCGTATTATCATTGTCCAGGTAGAACTATCTGCATCAAGCTAGGTACAAGTCACTGCTCCCATCTCTGGTGTCTCTAAGGAGAACCAAGTGAGGGCTTTCCTAGGAGCTTCAAAGTGGCTGTTTTCTCTGTGGAAACAATCTCTTCTGTGGGTCTGCCTCTGCAAACACTGAGCTGGACTGTCACTCCTTTGAGTGAATATATACTATTGTGTAAAAGACCTTGGGGATAGAGCCAAAATAAAGATAGCTGAGAAGCTCTAAAGAGAGATGAAGAAGAGGGAGGAACAGAAAGAGCATCCAGTGCAAGACAGAAGTAATGAGGGCAACAAGGAAGATGTGTTGAAGAAAAAGGAAATGTAACAGGGCAAAGAAAAGAAGAGTGCAGTTTGGGAAGAGTACAGGTGGGACTGGTGATAAAAAATGAAACAAAAGAGCAGCTTCAGGGCAGTCCCTGTGTTGTCCTCTGTGGGTCTGACCCACTGCTAATGATGGGCAACAGGACCTGCTTACAGCATCTGTGGGCTGCCCAGCTTTGGAACAAGGATAGCAGAAGGTCGTTGGGGTACGGAGCCAACTGGGTTATCCTGCCCCAGGCTCTAGGCTGCGGGATTCCCACTCATGCCTTATGTTTTTCAGCCTCAGCAGAAGAGAGATGTTGCTCCCGACTGACCCCCTGGGTCTTCATTGCTTCTGGCCTTGCCATCAAAACCGTCATTGTAACCGTCTGCCTTGGTGGGTTTCAGGCGCTGTTAATTCCCCTGGGATGAAGGAGGCAGTTTACTGCCTTTTGTCAGGTGGAAAAACAATACCCTAGCCTTCTGCCTGCAGGCATTTATGCCCTTTGCCAAAGCAGCCTGTTCTGCTGCCCCACCTCTTTCCTCTTACTCAGGGAGCAGGGCCCCTTCCACAGTTAAGGTTTGTTCCCTGGCAGGGCCTTCCCACTGATCCTCTCACTTTTCCTCCTGCCTTGATAAAGCCAGTCCTGGATGAAACCAGCTCCCACCAAGAGCTGAGAAGTTTCTCTAGTGTCAGGGGACATCTGAGCAGGTTCCCTGAAGGCCAGCTCTTGGATGCTGGCTCTCCTGAGCTGTTCTCTCTCTCAGAGCTCCTTGTGACAATACTGAAACCAAGGAGCCAGTGTGATAGTCTGGGAAATACTGGTACCAGGCTGCCCTTATTTTAGCAGGGTGGGGGTGAATCCATCATGATGCTCCAGCCACACTGCCTGACCGACCAAAAGGCAAATCCTTTGCTTGTACTGTCCTGGAGTTTCACCCTGCTCTGTGATGACTCTTTTGTGGTTTTTCTTAACTCCCTAAGCTGAAGCCTTAACGCTCAACAGTGTTAAGGCCTTCTTGATAAGGATAAAAGTGGGGCTCTAAAGCTGCAATGCCTGGGAAGATTTACAAGGGAATTTATATTAATATTCCACCATTATTAAGTTTATCCCGTGACTTCTTTGACCCTTTCATGACCTCATCCTCAAAGGATGTCTAAGCTGATTTTGTCAGCTGGGAAAATGAGTCTCTCAGCCAGCAGAGGTGAGAGGAGCTCATCCAGTTGATGCCTGCTCAAAGGAAGGAGTGATCACTAGAGGGAGAAATGGCCTGCTGTTTCTCATCTCCTTTCTCATCTGCCTTTCTCATCTCATTCAATACCCATTTCTGAGTCTCTTAACGCAGAGTCTATGCGGTAGAGCCAGAAGGTGGAGGACAGGACAGGTTGCTCACGGATGAGGACAAAAAGATGACAGTATCACTTTCCTTCTCTTTCTTCTCTTCCCAGTTGTTTTCCTTCATGGAAGCTATGGCCAGTACATGACTCTGGTCCAGAATGCTACGGGGTGGCACTGTGTCCCCAGTGTATCTGCAGGCATAGGTGAGTGATGCTAAGACCTTCCTACGCAACTCTAAGAAACTCACCAAAATTTACTCTGCTTTCAGTTAGCCTTTGAGTTTGGGAATGGGATTGTCAGCCATAGCTGGATTGTTTTAAAGAAGGAAGCTTGAGAACTGAGGAAAGACAATGCTGTATTGCCAGTTTTCTTAGGATGCTGTAGAAAACTGCTCTGGAACAGTGGAAGAGCGTGGCTTGTTCCAGACCTACTTCTGACTACGCTTCCTACTCTTCCCTTCTCACTGGCCCTCACACAACTCCTGAACTGCTATTGCAGTTCACTGATTTAGCTGAAATTGCTCCATTCCTTTGTAGGGGCTGATTCAGTTCAGCTCCTCTCCCCGTGCTGGCTCACTGCCTGTTTAAGCATCGTATTCAGTGTGAGGGAGAGAGGTAGCAGTGGTAAGAGGATGTTGTTATGCAATTTAGAGTAATGGAGAGCTGGGCTGCAATCACACATGAAATGACAGCAATGGCAAGCGCTTGAATTCCTGCAGTGCAAATTCCCCAACTCAGTTCAGGGGTCTGTTCTCATGTAGCCTCATGATTTGAGAGAATATATCTGTGTTTTTCTAATCCATGACGTGACTTTCTGGCTATAGGGCAGATCTCTAGGAAAACCTGGCTAGTCTAAGGAGCTGCTTGTGGTGGCAGTGAGGCCATCAGAGCAGTTCATTGTACATGTCTGTCAGTCTGCATGAGTTGAGAGCTAAACACTTGGACAACACTTCTCTGATGGAAGTATTCTCAGAGGAACGTGAGCTGACTAATTCCCGTCTTGCTTCCTCAACAACGGTAAGGCAGAAACTGTGTGTCTTGCCAAACAGAGGTTGCATGGACACTGCAGAACAGATAGAGAAAGGGAAAGACACTTCAGGCAGGGGCCTTGAGTCAGAAGCCTGTCAGGCTGTTTACAGCTTTACATGTGGAGCATGGAAGAGAGTGTTTACCTCTGTCCCGACTAAAGGTGTGGTTCAAACCCCTTCCCTGACATCTGGGACCCTTCATTGAGCTCATGGAGCTGAAGGACAGCACAACTTGTTTGAAAGCAGGATTTTCCCCCCACAGAGGAGGGCTGGGAATGCTGCCCAAAGGGCTGGAAACGCTTCCAAGGAAGCTGCTACTACCTCTCAGGTGATGTTATGTCCTGGGCTGAGAGCGAGCAGAACTGCACTGGGATGGGCTCCCACCTGGTGGTGATCAACAGCAAAGCAGAGCAGGTAAGTGCAGGGCTGAGAGAGGGGCACAGCAGCCAGAGCCCCAGCGCCAGCATGGGAGGGGACTCAGTCCCTCTTTGTCCTGCAAAGGAGGGGGGAGGGATGTCCTTTGTGCATCCCTTCAGCACCGGCTCCCGTCTGCCACCAGCCCCGCTCCACAGGGACTCCTGTCACCTCCCTCTGCTCAGTCCTGTATCTCATGGTCATTGCACTCTCCCTCATTTCCAGGATTTCCTCTTCAACTTGGCGAAAGGAGTATTTACTAATGCCTACGAAACAAAATACTACATAGGCTTAACTTCTTACAAAACCGGGCAATGGCAGTGGGTGGATCAGACTCCGTATGATATGACAACCACGTGAGTATCCTGGGGGAGTGAGGAAGGCTCTTGTACGTAATTCACAACCCTCAGTCCAAGTGACCAATACACCGTGTAAGGCAGGTATGTGCCAGAGGGGGACTTCTGTCTCCAACTGCATTGTAAGTCAGAAAACTCAACTACTTTTCCAGTCAAAACTATGACTCCTGATGTCTCTTACAGTAAACTTCCCCTTTCTCTTCCACAACTGTTTGAGGTGACTTCACCCCCGCTGTCATGCATGCAAATACATTCCCAATAGAGGAACTTTCTTTTACAGGTTCTGGAAACCCGGGGAACCCAATTTACTCTTTGCGGAAAAATGTGCTGCAATTCACGTCAAGGGAAACAGAGACCCCAGCACTTACAGTAACTGGAATAACATCCTGTGCTTCACAAGCTGCTATCGAATTTGTGAGCTGCCAGCCAAATATGTCTGAGGAAGGAAACTCCACTTTGGTTGGAGGAGCTGAAGGAGTATCTTTGAGAAAGGGCAGCTCACGAAATACCTAATGAAAACCTGGCCTGAGCTCACACAAATGCTTCACCTTACGATGCAGGGTGAGCAAGCCTGCTACAGAATCTCAGATCTGATGGACCTCAGTTCCCAGCCTGTGTCCCTGCAGCTCTTTCCTAGATGGAGATCAGTCCTGGATGAAAATGCTCAGGCTGATGTCAAGGACCTTCTGTGCCCCTTTTCACGGTCCATCTTCACAGATGAGTGCCCTGATCATCCAGTACTTTCCTTGACTCCTTGTCCAGCCAATAGCTCAATGATGTGGAAAAGTCCCTCTCTGTTTCATGGAAGGATACTGGTCCTACGAGTCATTGGGGCAGAATTTGAAAGAGGAGCATGCAGCGGAGCATGCTTGGCCCACCCCTGAAGGGAACAATTATTCACAGTTCATCTTTAATGTTTCCTTCTTCCTTCAGCAGGTTCTATGTCAACAAGTTAAAAACCCCTTATCAGTAAATGTTAAATCCGCCCAACGCATGAGGCTGTCTTCTGACAAGTCCCAGCACCCTCCCAACCTAGCCTCCTCCCTGCATGAAGGTTCTAACTTTGCAGTGTGTTTGGCACCTCCAGGCAAGAATATTACTGTGAGTGTGCTGGAGTGACCAGGAGCAGGAAAAATCCAGTGTTCATCTGCAGAACATGTGTGAAAGAAAGGCTCTGAACACTTGTGGAGAGTCAGGGAAGCCACAGAGCAGGCTGTGTAGTAGTCAGTGCCAGCAACTTTTTGCTCAGGATGCAGCAGAAAGCAGATGGATTTTGAAGATCCTACTGAGACATGTGGCGGGATTAAGCATGACAATGAAAGGGAGAGAAAGCAATCAAATATCACATGAAAGACAAAAGCCAGAGTTTCCCCAGGAGGGATTTATAACATGAGAAAAAGGTAGAAGACCTCTATCGGAGGCATCACTGTAAATCAAACACACAGAAGTCTTGAGCAAGTGCTCTGCTTCCCTCAAATTCCCCAAACCTCTGTCTGTATATTCTTCCTCTTCATCAATGATATCTGTGCTTCTTGAGCTGGGAGTTTCCAGTTTGTGACTAAAAATACAACCTGAAAAATCAGTTACAATTTACTATTTTTTTAAATTCATCTAAAATCTGAGCACAAATTTGTGTCCTTTTCATAAGAAGCGATTTGCCAGGTTTCTGTTTCAGCCATGGGACCAAAAGCTCGGCTCTTACAAGGTCTTGGCCTCCTATTTTCTAAAGTCGCTGGGATCTTTTCACAGTGGAGCAAACTTTGTTGTCCTGTCCAGCATGGCAGCAAACAAAAACGTTGCAATGGACTTCCCTTTTCAGTTTCCCCCAGCTCATTTATGGAAACCACCGCAGCGGAGTTTTGAGGAAGAAGAAGGGTTAGACAAGACACACAGTGACTAATGTATTACAGAAAACTTTAGAGGCAGCTGCAGTTCTAGCTCCTGGGAGGGCAGAGCAAAACTCACGCCATAAGACTGGTTTGCAAGAAACTGTAACTAGCTAGAAACTGTCTCCGTGTCACACATTTGGAACACAGCTTTTCCTGAGATGTCCTGACAAAAGAGGGGTCTTGGGAGATGATACTGGGTTTGCCCGCAGAATCACTGAAGGGAAGTTCCTCCAGTTCCTGTATGTTCCTGTATGCAGACACATGCACACACAGAGTCTGAACCCATTCTTTTACGTTAGTTGTACAATACAGCAAATGCAGGTCCCTTCTCTGTGCAGTCACTGTTGAGGGATAAGTGGTGAAACCCTGGGTAAGAGTTTCAGGAATGTCTCCGAGCAAATCCAATTCCCTTGACTAGTCCATCCCAATAGCAGCACTCAGGTTTTAGGTAGGAATGGACTCTATACACGGTATGTTTGCACAGATGTAGAATAAAGCAAAAGCCTTCCTGTTACTGTATTCTTCAGTATGGATTTATCTGACAGATGTACCTTTCTCCAGCTTATGAGAAACAGGCATTATGTCTCAAGTTTGTCTGGGTTCAGGATGCAGCATGAGTCATAGCAAGACAACACAAGATTGTATGTCAGGTATAGTGCTTTCAGAAAGCTTCAGAAAGGCATTGAGCCATGAGGTTGGCTGGAAAGGACAAAAAGTTTATCAGGTTAGCATACTTCATGATAACATCTGCAGTCCTCATTTTAAGGTGGACATCCTGGCCACATCCCAGCTGCCTGTTAGAACAAGACCTGGATGCTCACCACTCCTTGGCACATTTCCTTTGGAAAGGTACTCTGGTCTGAGGATAGGAAAGGAGCCACAGTGACATTCACTTCTGAGGATACTTATACTGAAAACATGGTCTGACTGCAGAAAAAAAAACCAAATAAGCCTGTGGTGGTTCAAACTTAAGCTAGCTTCTGGTTTTCCTCAAGAAACCCTGTGATGCCCAGTCTTTGAGACACTGTTTTCAGCTGGGAAAACATCAGAAGAGCCATATTGGAAAGACATCCTATGAATATACCTTATTCCCCTGCATATTGCCTCTTTTGCTGAGGAAAGCACAGCCAGTTCTCCCCACTCCATCATCTTGCTCTTCAAGCCTTAGAAATTCCCCACCGGGAAGCTTCTTACAGAGTAAGTGGTGCTATGTCCTGTTGGTTTTGTTCCACCTGCTCAGATATCAGCCCAGGTAGAAAGGGAAGTTGTTTTTCTTTCTACTGCTGGCAAGCACTGTGTCTATTGATGGCATCATCAGCATGAGATGGAAACAAATGTCAGGCATTAGCAGGGAAAGAAAGAGAAGCAAAAGTGGGAAAGAGATAGGAATGCATTCTGTTTTAGAAAACATCTCAGCAAACTTGCTGAGGGCACACAGTCTTGCACAGTCTTCCATTCTAAGTTAATGCAGCAACAGTTTCTGCTCTCTGCAGTTTGATATCCATTCAGAAGATAAAGGACGAGAAGAAGAAAAATAAAGGGGAAAAAAACCCTTTTTTGTTAACTTCTGTAGATAGCCCTGTGTGCTCTGTCGATGTTACATGCAAAAGTGCCATGGGTCATCTCCCTCAGGAGGACCCTTGCTGGTTCGTCTTCCTTTCTTTCTGTGCCCGCTGTTGGGAAGCCATTCTACTGCCTGACATTGTTCACGTAGTCAGAGGAGGAAGGAAAACTGAGGGTAGTGGGTAAGGTTGGGATGAGTGTGCTGAGGGACAGATCAATGTTGTCATTTCCTCCTGCCTGAAAAGTGGTTGATGTGGAAGCCGTATAATGTGGCTACACTGCAGAGCCAAAACATTATGAGTCATTCCAAAATTGTGAGACTGTTTTGTAGCTCTGAAAAGCAAGTGGTGGCTTCCTGTTTCTAGAGCGCTGTGGGTTTTGCTGAGGTTTCTGGCCATCCCTCCACAGCTACTGGTATCACCAAAGAGTTATTAAAGCAAATGTAAGCAGTGGATGAAAACTGTCCAAGTAACAGATACTATCACACTCTTAATGGGAGTGTATCAACCCTGCTCTCGGTAGTTCCAAACAATGGAGTTATTGATGACTTGTATCCACACGAGAACAAGCGCCTGTACTTCCTACACAAGCATCCAAGTACTCTACAGAAAACAAACATAATTCCATGAGGGAAGCCCTTGTCTATGCCAAAACAATGCATGTACTGCAACTACAACCCTGTTCTGTCCAAATGTCTACCCATGCCTGTGCACTAGGCTAGAAGTTCTGGCAGGAAGCAGTCAGTATGTACCACTTCAACAAGGCGGCCTGTGTAGTTCTAGCTCTCCTACAACTGATATGTAGCAAGGCAACCACAGAGCCACCATTGCCATTTATATTTCTTCTGGCAAAGCCGTGTGAGCAGGAGAACATCCCGCATTTCTGCTAGGCATGTGGGTTGAGTACTGATAGAACACTACTGGCTCCATTGCAGGTGCAACAGTGCTGGCATGTTGTAGAGCACAGGGGAACTAGGTCTTCAGTCATCCTAATAGTGTCCCAGAGCAGCTGAGTTATTGAAGCCCATTTAGCAAAGCAGTACAGAGCTGAGGTACTAACCTGCTGCTGTGATTCCCTTTTGGATCTCCTAGACAGACTTTTGTTAAGTGGAAATTTCTTAAAAGTGGCCTTTAGATCCTTTCTTTGTGGGGGCCACCTCTGCCCCAGGGGACAATTCTCTTCTGTAGGGAATTGAGGCCCCCATGTGCCCACCTCATGCATCATTTAGGCAGGACTTTTTTTGCCAGAGGTGGTATTCATGATATGGAAAGATTGCTAATACTTGTCCTTCCCTCAGACTATTACTCCCTGTTGCTCTTCCATGTGGGCAACAATCAATACTCCTGGGGGAGACCTGGAGCACATCAAACAGGACTACATGGCTTAGGGGACAAGGGGCAACGGAATCAGAGCCCAGGTGATGTTCTCCTTGATCCTGCCAGTGATAGGGAAGTGCCTGAGGAGTGGATGGATCCTGCGGGTCAAGAACTAGTTGTGTGGCTGGTGTTGGTGTTTTGCACTAAGAAATGCTATTTCATTATGATCCTAGTAAGAAAGGCATTCAGGCTGTAAGGTACCATTTAAAATGCTGTTTATCAGAGGTAACACCATAAGGAAAGAGTGGATTGTGCAGATATTCCTATGTCCCTCCTGATGCTGGGAACGCTGAGTTGTGCAGCACTGAATGGTTCTACAAATCAGGTCACAGAACACCGAGCAGATCCCATCTCTGCAAGGGTTACCTCATTTTGCTTCTCTGAATTCTTATAGGACCTTATTACAAGGAAAACAATTATACTCATCATTTCTTCTGTGCAATAAGAAGGTGTTCACATGGGTAGTTCTTGCTGCAGCCTTAGGCCCCACAAGTTCAATCCATCCAATAGCGAGCTGTTTGGCAGCTAATAGACTTGATCATCTCCTTTCAGCCCAGTTCCAACTTCTTTCTTTTTTCTGCCCTGTGCTCACCAAACCTCACCAGTTTGCTGAGGTTCAATACCCAGCCTCAGAGTCATAAAGGCTTTGTGTTTCCAGTGCCCAGGCAAGCAATGTCTGTACAGGGGATGGAAGGGAGGAATGACTGCAAGGGCCTGGCAAGCCAAGAAAGGAACCTACTTAAAAGGAAAAGGAGGGAGAGGGCACTGTAAGGTGAGCCATTCACATTTCAGAAGAACAGGGGTTGGAAACATCTGGCAAGCCCTGCCAGATGAGTCCATGTCATGCACTGTTGACATGACCGGCCATGCAAACCCATGGTAGGTCATATCAACAGGGGACTGCTTAGTTCAGACTTTGGCACATCTCAAAGCCAAGAGCAGGCAACTGGGTCCCTTCCCAGAGCTGGCCCATGGTTTCCTTGTGACACAGCTGTGGGCAGAGGTTCCATGTTTTGTGTTGGTGTCAGCTGCTCAGGGCAGCCCTGCAGAACCTGCCAGCTGGTGGAGGACAGGTTCTGCTCCACAGCTTGGCTCCACAGGCTGAGCTGAGAAGAGTCAGACTTGTTGCCCGGGAGGTCCCTGGCTAAGGTAAGCACATCCACACTCTTTCTGGGCTTTCTCCAGAGCAGGTTGATCCTCAACAGCTGGCTGCATTCACACCTAGTGACAGTTCAGCCAGCACAACCCAAGGCTCTACTGCTGGAAGTGCCCCCAGCTCTCATCTGTGTGAGGGCATTTACCTCCTCCCCCAGAGTTTTCCTTCTGGATCAAAACCACTGTTGATAAACAAGTCTTCTGCAGGATTTGAGGGGAGGCTGTCATGCCACCTTCTTCTCAGGGGGACAGAAGGAAATGCTGCCCTTGATGAGGCAGGTGACTAACAAGGCAGAATGTTCAGGTACAGCGCTGATATTCAGGATAGACCCTTCCAGGTATGCAATGTCCAGCTCCTGATGACAAGTTCCTCACTGGGGAAGGACTGAAGAGGATTCATGGTGAGCAACGCCCACCCAGCTTGGTGCCAGACCTTCCATGGTGCCTGTTTTTCTTTTAGCCTTCCAATGCAGACCTTACCTACCTTCCAAAATTTCATCCAGAATCAAAAAGATTCAGGGATATTCACACCAATGTTCCAAATGATTAGGTGGGAGCAGGGTTTGGCTGCTAGTATCTCATGAGTGATGATGTTAATACTGTGGAAAATATCAGGTCCCATTCCACCTGTCAGTATAAGAAACATCTCCTTTGTCTACAGTATCATCCACCTCTTGGTGGTGTTTTTGATCCCATCCATCCTCATTATCTTCTTCCACCAGGAGGTCACCAAGTACTTTTGGATAATAGGCACTGACAGCAGGGCTTTCAGGAAGAAAATGAATATTGTCCCAAGAAGAAAAGTGAAAGCCATCAGGACTGAACTTCATGTTAAACTTGGTGTTTCTCCTCTTCTGGCTCCCCTTCTATGTGGTAAGGCACCCGCAAGAAACTGACTACAGAAAGAGCTCCCTTGTGACATACTGGATACCTTCCTGTATCAGCAAGGGACAGGGCAGAGACCTAGAAATACAGCATGGGGAGATGAAATAGTGTGCTACTTCACACCTCCCGCAGGCTGGATTGAATGGAAACTCTAGCTATTTAATATATGCTTCCTATAACCTCAGTGAAGTGACTGGCTGATCTAAACCCATTTTTCTGGCAGCCGAGAACATGTCAAAATAGACACCATGTACAGTTTTCTGCTGTCAGTTTCAGCTGAATGTCAGAGTCCTGAGTGCACCAAAAGGCCATGAATCATATCAAACCAGATCTGCGAATTCCTCACTGAAACCACCCATTTAAGGTTGTTTCCTTTCCTCTGTTTGTGCTGGTCAAACCGCAGGTGCTGAGCCTTGAGTCCTCAGAGTAGGAACAGGCAAAACCAGGCACTGAGGGCAGAGCAGCTTTATGGCCACATGCACTTTAGTGCATGCTGGATGAGAAAGGCCCCACCTCAATAATGTAAACAGACTTGGAATAAGCAGTCTGTTGGCACGGAAGTTGGATAAACTATCCAGAATAGAAGGATGAGAGAAAAACGGCATGGTAGAGACCATAAGTATCAGTGGTGGCTTGCTGTGGAGACTCATCTCCCTCCCCACACCCAGTGCTGTCTGTCAGAAATGTGCACTCTTGGTCACAAGCAGCAGGGAAGCCTCTGAGGGTGCAAGACAGTGCCCACACACCATGTCGCCATCTCTGGACTTCGAGCTACAGCCAGCCATGTTCTTCAGTCAGGAGGAACCCATAGGAGGGTGATTCAGTTGGAATTTGCACTGTCATGCAAAGTCATCTGTTATGGTTTAAGCCATCTGTCACAAGGCCTTTAACACTACGTAGATGGCACTATCTCCTGCTACTGGGGTCAAGCATTTCCTCTCAGACCACAGAAGTCCCTGACTTACTCATGTCCCCTTCCACAGCCCAGTGACACCCATGTCCTTCACCTCTGAAGCTGCTCCTGTTTGACACATCCTTGAACCTCTCCTCTATGTGAGCATTGTGGGACATCTTAAAGCACAGCTAAAAATATGTCTCCACTGACAATCTCTAAGCTGCTTCCTCTCCTCTACAGTATTAACATCAATGAAATTGTTCTTCTATATTTCCACACCGTTCTCCGTGGAGCGGTTTAATCCACCATGTAGCTCAGGACCCTGTTACTTGTCTTTGGTGTGCTGTGGGAATTTCAGGGAGCTCTGTTTCAAAACCACATTTGCCGGAAAAGTGCTTCTTTATGAGGTAGCTTCAGATTAATCCCTTGGCTACACTTAAATTTTTGTGGGACAATTTCCTCTCTTTTGCAGTCACATATGTATGTTTATTTCAAACAACGGGACATTCGAGTACACTATTTAATCCCATGCTGGTCATGGGATTGCTTTTGGACTCCCAGGAGCTGGATCCAAGTTTAGAAACTGTACACCCCACACATACCTTTTACATTCTGCAGAAGCACCAACAGCTTTGGGCTGATTCTGTGCCTGGCCCTGTATTTTCCCATGTAAAGAATGGCAGGAGGCCATGCACCACAGCTCTCTTATGTTTCAGGTTCATTTATCAGCCATTACAAGAGCTGGACCATCTGGACCATATTCAATTTTGCTTGGGTTTATTCACAGCCAATTTGGTGAAGCCATATCCCCTACCAATACCAAAGACCATGCACCTGCTAAGTCATCTTGGTGACACCCAACACTGCTCTGTTATACCTTTTGGTCATCCTATTTAACTTTGTGCCTTCCACTGCTTATTGTCATCTCAATCAACCACATGTCAGCTTACAATATGAAGGCTGTAACAGTCATAGTCTGTCTATATCAGTGCACACATCAGTTCCATACCTAAGCTCACACACTGGCATTCTATGGATCACAGAGTTGCCAAAGTTTGTATTTCAGTTTCGTCTGTGTAGAGGATCTTGACTTCACTGATTTAGGGGAGAACAGTGATGTATCCAGTCCCATTGAATTCAATACTCCAAGCAGCTCCCAAAGAAATCATCAAGATGGTCAGTGTATTGAGCTCAAAGCCAGCAATACTGAGCCTCTTTAGGACCCGGAGGAAGAAATAGGTCCAAAGACCCAAGTAGGCGATGTACATGTTAACCACGCAATGGGAGAGTCCCAATTTCATGTTCTATCAACTTTTGGCCTCCTGGACCCTTACTCCACCATGACCATTGAGCCTAAATAATGGCCATGCTGCACAAAGACAAGGCTTTATGGTTTGCAAGCACCTGTGCTCTTAGCCAGTGACTTTTTCCCTTATCAGGCGCCTTCCATCGTAATTAATTGCCAGCTGTTTTTCCAGTTCCATCCAGGCACAGAGACTATGTATCTAAACTACTATCAAGCAAGAGTTAATCCAGTGTCACACAATAGGGACAATTTTAACTGTAGAGGCAAATGCAGAAAGTAGCAGCTATCGATTCGTTTATGTAGCCCAGGGTTTCAGTAATGTCCCCTGCTTTTAACCCTTTTTCACGCAGGTCCAGAAAGAGAAGGTAGACAAATATTGCGCACAAGAAAGACAATATCAGACACTTAAGAATGCAGCTCATTTAATGTCTCATCTAAGTAGTGGATTTTTGGATTACAGTTTCATGAAAGCCCACAGACACAGAGCAATGTGAACTATCATGTGCACAAGGTACGTCGTATCACCCAAGCTGCACTGTACTGTTTCTTTTTCAAAAAAGAACAGGGATGATTTACCAGAATCATGTCTGTATATTTTGCAGAATTCTATTTATTTTGGAGGGCATGGTGCTCAGGTGCTCACTGTTATAGAAGGCAACTTAAGCTTAAAACAATGCTCTAGTTTGGTATGATGATTACAGGGTAAGTAAAGCAGCTCCCTCAGAATAGCCTAAACATCTGCAGGTTTGTCGTGCAATTCATGAAAACAAGAAGAAAAAAACTAAATCCTGTCATACTTAGGTAAGAGATCTGATAATATTTTGAGTATTTTGTTAATGGACATGAATTCAACTTTCATTGGTAAACTCGTTACGGGTGAAATCCGCTTCTGTAGATAGGGTCATGTCTAAATCTTTATACCATGTGATTTTTCATCTGAATCTCCAAATAAGGACCAAAACAGTACTAAAACACTGTCTAAGCTAAGATTAGCCTCTGAATTCATTTTATTGGCAGAACAACTCATACTAGGAAGGAATAAGAATTGAAATTAAGTTTGAAAGACAAAGCAAAATATTAGGCCAGTGAATTAAAAGAAAATCAACCCCATCTGGGCCAGGACAAAAATAAAAAGCTGTTGTAACAAATCCTTGGGTCCTTTCTAGTCAGGCTTTTTATTTTTTTACCATGAGACAATGAAGTAGGACCACATACACAACCTGAGAGTCCACATGTTTGTTTTATTTACTGCTGATACACGAACGGGTTGGGACTGGTATGCTATTAGGCTAAGCATTAGCATGTTTGCCAGTCCCTGTAATAGCCAAGCAGTTGTGAAAAAAGTAGCAAAAAACATTAAGTTCTATTGCTCCTTGGAAAAGGCTGGGCCTCCGTTTTGATGAACTGTTGTCTTCCTGCTCTCTGACTATAATCGAATTCCCCCTTTGGTTCCACTCTCCTGTCTTGCATGGCATGCATCTTGCTGTCAGGCTATGGCAACTTATAATTGACTTATGCACACAAAGCTGGACGTTGGGCCACAGTCATACAATGTAGGAAGAAATCTACAGCATTTCAGTGTATTATATAAGCTGTATATAAGCATTATAAGGGCACTTTCATGATAGTAGGCGTGGAAGTTCTGCATACTTAGAGCGATTAGAAATTAGGGATTTTAGGGTAACCAAAACAACAATGAAAATCTCATGTCACTGCGATTATAACTGAAGAATACAACATTGTGGAGGCTACTATTTACTTTAAAGATCCAGTATTCTATTGGTATTGTCCTTGAGACTGCTCCAGTGTCTGCTCCACCCAGAAAACTTCCATTTCATAAGAGACAGGTTCTGCAGGAACTAAATCTACTCAGAATTACATTCCTCCTGAGGTGAAAAACCCAGAACAAAGTTTGTGCATCATTTAACCCTACAGAAAATGGCTTAGATAGTTGCTGATCCACACACAAGATTCAGTTGAATTTCTGTTGCAGCTGATTTCCGTTGACAGCAAGAAGCTAAAGCTAAGCACCCAGTAAGCTATCATGGATGCTGACATGAGCTATCAACACACAAGGATATAAACATAGGCCACAGCTAGTATGAGAATCAAGATTTACATCTTTTCCCTTCATGGTTATAGGATCTCATTGGGTCCTGTTCCCAGCTGGGTAGATAGGACAGTTCCACAGACAGCTCTTTCTTGATAGGCCATCCCCAGGCTGTGAAAAATGGAGCCAAGTTCTTATTCACCTGCTGAGAAAACTTCTGTGCCCATAAATTCATCTTAGAAGGGTTGTCTTTTGGGATGGTGGACATTTTCTGGTAGTCAGAGAAGAGATGGATGAAGGGGTCCCAACCAAACCCTTCCTGCAACTGATGGAGAAGAACATATTGTCAAAACAATGAAGTTCTCATTTCACTGGCAGTATACCTGTGTTGTAAGCGATAGAAAATACCATAGGTTTCTTCAGTGTTTTTTAGAATAAACGTAGTGTCAGATGAACGCATCCAACTTTCAGGCTTCAGAGCATAATTCAGAGCATTAGATACAGAAAAATACACCTTCCCATTATAATGACCTCCTAAAACAGAGTCAAAAGATGCATTGGGAGCAGCCAGAAATGTCACCAACCTACTATACAAGCAGCTGCTTTGAGCAGAGGAAAGCTTCTTCTGCAGTGAAAAAGCATCAAAGAAGACACCAACAGAAAACCCAGAAAGAAGGAGCGCAGGAGAACAAGTAGCAATCAGAAAACAGGAAGGAGAGATTATAAGCAGGGCATGCTTTGACTAGGAATAACAACAAAAGGGATTCAGATAGAAAAACTGCTGTTGCAGCAACTTATGTTGTTGCTCAAGATAAGCTTACTATGAAGAGCTGACTTGGAATAACAGTATGACAGGATGCAGAATGTCTACTCAATGTCCACAGTTCTTTACCAAGCCATGACTTACATCTCACTTTCTAATACAAAACAGATTGACACTAAACTGCATTCCACAAATCCTCCATCATGCTGAAACAGCTAAGCAGTTCAGCACTTATACCTTAGGCAGAACAAACAGGCAGGTTATCTACCTTTGATAATTCCCTATTGATCTGAAAACTCCTGGTGCTGAGATTAGCTCTGGACTAGGCAGTTCTTATGAGGATTAAGGGGAAAGTGAAAAATCTCTCTCTCATGCTCCTCAAGATAATGCACTTTAATCTAGGACAGGTTTCGTGATTTAGAGTCTTGATCACAGCGAGGGACCCAGTTACATGTGCAGGAGGATAAGCAGAACCTTGCCACTTGATGGACTACACTGGCTCTACTCAGAGCATCAGCTAATATGAACACCCTGCTCTTTGCTATGTTTTGCAGATCCTAGCCATGTAACTCATCAGGATACCGCTAGAATCCTGGCTCTTCTACACACTTTACAATGCCAAGGGGCTTTTTACCAACTAGCTCAATGTCACAGGAAATCTGCAGCAGATTAAAGAGCTGTGCCCAAGTTTGTTCACCTTTTTCCGATGCTGTGTAATAAGGAACAGTTCCTGTTTCTGCCCTAGGGAAAAAGATTTGTATATTGCACTAAGCTCTCTCCCTGAGTGGCTAAGCCCAAACCTGGCAAAGGAAGGTTTTCAGGAGACATCAGCAGTATACACTATCATATATCTCACAGGTGCTTTTTGGACCCAGCATGAACCCAGACTGTAAGCAAACACAAGACATGACAGCTACAGTCACCAGGTTGCAGACATTCTTCTGACACAGGCTTCACTGACTGCTCCAATACACCTCCTTTTCCCAGTTACCTGCAGGTATGTCTCCAGAGCAGTCCACACCTTCCAGTCCTTCAGTTGAGCACCTTTCTTCAGATACTCTCTTATCCTTTCCTCCCGACACTGTGACTTCAGAGCCTGATGGGCCCGATGCCTGGGAATCCCCAGTACCTTCTCATGAACGTAGACAGACCAGAGGTTGCAGGTCGCCTCTGTGGTATGAGGAGGAAACTCCCATCCTTGCTGCTGTTGATTGTGTCCCAGCTCATGGACAGGACCCCAAAGACCAGTAGTTTGCATACGCTTCACATCTAACATCTCCTTCACCGAATCTAGGTGCCCCATGATGGGGTAGCCAGCATGCATCCAGCCTGCAGGAAAGACAGGTACCAACACACATCATAAGTGATCACCCCAATGCCCCTTAGACGTAAATGACTGCATATTCTTCTTTCAATTCTCTAGTGCCTCTCCTTCGTCTCACAAATCACACTCTACTACCATGAATGAAAACTTTTTTCCATTGTGAGATATGGAAATACTATGTTTCACCCTAACAAATAATCAAATAAGCAGTATAGAGGTAGTACTACCAGAAGGGTCAGTTAAGCACAGTTTACACAAGCATATGCTCATGGCTGGACTGAAGTTGAGATTTTAGGACGAAGGAAAAAGCCTGACTATTGCCCACAATACTTCTGAACTCTCACAAACTGATGTCAATCCAACCATGCAATAACGTGGTTCAGCACCCTGCCAGAGCTTGAGTCTTCCCATGCAGAGTGTGGATATGGCATGTCTGCACTCCAGTAATCAGCAGTGTGGATGAGACACATGGAAGTCACAGTTTCTCATGCTCACAGGCTGCAAAGCTGGTCATGCTTAAGCCTGTTTTTAACCTCACAGACAGCTATTCTGAAACTTCCTAGCATCACACTTGGCAAGAATCTTGCACTGCAAGGGATTTTATTTATGTCTCCTTAGTGTCTTCATCCCTAATTTGTCCTTATTTTCAAAGATTCCCAAAACTTTATACAAGAGTCACATACCTGAACTCAAACACCTATTGTAGCAGGGGATTAAGCAGCCCTTTACACTCACTACACAGGGAGCCTACACAACTTTCTTTGTCTACAACACTCAGGTTGTAGAGAACATGAATGAGAAGCCCCTTTCTGCAGGAACCATTTAAGATCTTGAGCTTCCTCTTTTTTCAGTAAGACAGACACATGTATTTAGCAGCCACTGGCACCCAAAAAAATCAGGTCCAAAAATGTGAGTGAAACCATTTAGTCCACCCAAATCAGAAGGGAATTTTATATCTGCAGACTATGATTTTTAAACTGGCGTTTGCTCAAGACAGCAGAACTTAACACTCGCAAGATGTGCAACAAATTCTTTCCATGTGGCTTAGCAAAGGGTTAGGACATGAGTGTTCACGCCAAGCCCTTGTCTCATTGTGGGATGATGAATTTATCCATCTAATTTAAAAAACAGCTGAACAAAACTTGCATTGCAAAGTTTCACATTTACCATGTAATTTGACTATAGATCAAATCCACTCAGCTGGAAAAGGTGGGGGGAGGGGAAGGGGGTGATGGAGCAACAGCTGCAAAACTACACAGTCATGAGCTTTGACAGTGATACTGGTTCCGCTTCTCCACTGCCATCACCTCAGGCACACATCTTTTCTGGCTAAGCTTTGCCCACAGTAACCAATACCTGTGGAGCAGGTAGGCACACACAGGTTCAACAGTTGGCCCTGAATGTGTGAGAACAGTCCTGCAGCTGAGGCAGGGGAAAAACAGAAATCAGATTGCTGTCTCTCAGCTGTAGTGACTCTACAGTGCATTCAGGAGGAAGAATGAATGAGAACTACACACAAGTCAAAGCCACTGTAGTCAGCAGCCCTGCCTCTTAACACAAGCAGGCAGAAGAACAGCTGAGTGAGACAACACTCAGAGAGAGTGGGAAGCACCTGAAAGGGTCAATACATTTTTCAAACCCTGCCTTACCATGTTTCCATCCTGATGACATAGCTCACAATTATGCACGGGTCACAGACATTTAACACCTTACATATATTCCCAGTCTGGGCTTTGCAAAACAACCTCGAAGGAACAGACATTGGTGCTAGAGGCCACTTGTCCCTTAGCCCTTGAGAAGGCCACATGGCAATGTACCTACCACATGAGATCTGGACATCTGTTACAATCCTCTCTGGCCTTGGGAATTTTGTTGGTATGGCTGCCAATTTGCTTATTGCCACCATGATCTCGTTCCACAGGGTCAGCAGAGGCTGTGGGTTCTCCATGTGGCGGATGCTGTCAGACGGCACTGTCAGGATGAGATTCTCAACAGCCAGCTCTGCCCAGGGAGCAGGGTAGTGACGGATACAGGCTTCCCACTCTCTTTCACAGGTCTCCCCTACATCAATAACACAGAAAAGCGGTTTAGCACAGTTCTGACTTTTGAACATGCTCCCAGACGTTAAGCTGGAGAAAGAGATCACAGTCATGAAATTCTCTTGGAAAACAGTATGTGGTAGTTGCAGGACTGGGGGTGGTGGCTTTTAGCTAGTTAACCCTTATGCTGTGCTTGAGAAGTCTCCTCAGGCTCTTTAATGGACAGGAAACAGACAGAAAAGGACTGGCATACAACAGAGTAGCAGCATAGCTAGAACAGATCCCTGTTTTCCATCTGAGAACAAGACGCATCAGGCTTCTCCAGTGTCTCTTGATGACCTCATTTCTTCTTCTTCATCAGAGATTTGATGTTTCATATAACAACCCTGGCTTTCTTTAGCATGACAGAACAGGAAGAAACTGCATAACGGAAGAGACGCTGACAGCAACACTGGAAATTTAGCAGAGATTTACTGTAGGGACTAGAAATGGCCATACCGGGGCACAGTAAAGCAGGCAGAAGGCAAAGCAAGCTTTATTGTGACAGAGGGTCAACCTGTCTCCCTCCAACATAATGGTTTCCATCAGAAATGACAACTCCAACACCCAAGAAATGCTGGTTTGGACAAACCCTGCCCATTTTGTGACAGCTCCTTCTCCTATCTCTGCCATGTAACAGGCACAATGTGACTAAGTCCTGGAATCCCAGAGGACAACAAAGCAAGGAAACTAAATCTGGATATTCCTAACCCCAGGCATTTCTAAGAGAATCCTAAGCACAGAATCATCCTTTCTTTCAGGCACAGGACAGCAGCATCTTTGAACAGTGCTAAGGAGAAAGGCGCCAAGGTAAACAAACCTACCAAGCTTGAAGAAAGGAGCTCTGACTGCCCCTTCCACCGTGATGGGCACTTTTCCCAGGTTGCTCTTTGCTGGTACTACGATGTATATGAGGCCACCCCAGAGGCAGGAAACAGTCTGTTTCTGGCTGGCAATATCACATGTACGTATTACTACTGGGGCCCGTTTCAGCTCTGTGGCGTGAGAGAGGTCATCCGTATGACACCCAATCTGAACCTGGCAAACAGGAGGGTAGGAACAGCTGGTCAAAGGGCTCCAAGTGTAACTTGGCAGACCGACAACAACACCTTGAGTCATCTGCTGCCTCACTGTCCCTGCAGGGCACACACACAGAAGGCCTTCCAGCCTAGTGCAAGTTTTCAGCCTGTGGTGACACGAAGCAGTAAACAGAGTGGAAAAAAAAAACTTGTGAAGTTTAGAGCTACCCCTATCTCAGGCAGTCTTACAGCTATACTCCCATTATTACTGGCTCAACTACATCCTTCACCAGCAGATCAGGGTACCGCAGTGACATCTGTCGTTGCATTGTACTTGCATTGCTAATTCCTTCACCCCTCACCAGCACTAAAGTCACGTCCTGTAACATATGAGTTGGAGAGATGTGATCACTGTTGGCTTCCTTTATTGTGCCTCATCCTTGCTCCTCATACAGTAAACCAGACAGCACGTGGCTGTAGAGAAACAGAGAGAAATCAGAGAGAAACACCTGAGTCTATTTTGCATGTCAGCTGCAGGGAGCTCACTGCAAAAAGTATCCAAGGAAGTAAGCACTTATCTGCTTGTTCTTTGTGGAGAACAAGATCCCAAGTAACTAGTTTATACCTGATCTGGATACATCTACATAGCAACAGTGACAGCACTGTGCAAGTACTTTATGAGAGATCTGGAGAGACAGAACTAAATTTGATGCATAGAAGGACTCTATTTATCTTGGCCCTGAAAATCACCTTTTATCAGTTCTCTTTGCACGGTAACAAAAAACACCAATACAGCTGCCTCCAGGCAGCAGTCACACTCACTTACCCTGCCAGCACACAGAAATAAGAGCAATACAACAGGAAAGTGGAAAACAAGGTGAAAAAATAGGCCAATTAACAGAAAGTGCCACAGAGTGGCAGCAGTAGGAAATAACTGAAAAGGCAGCAAAACCAGGGAGAAAACCCTTCTTGGTGCTATTTTTGCGTGCTGACCTGACAAATACATGAGTGTAAAGAGAAGCCAAATTAGAGGCAGCTTACCTTTAGACCAGCACCCATCACCTGGCAAGGGAATGATATAACTGCTGTGTGCCCTTCAGGGATGTAGAGTCCCGTACTCCTCCAGGCTGTCTTACCTAAAAGGTAAGAGAACATAGTCTTAAATAGCCAAGCACTTCTTTGTCCTGATGATACAGATTCTGGAGATTTCAAGCTGCAACACAAGACTCTTCAATCATTTTATTTTCCCTTGCTCTACACTCACAGAGCTGTCTCATGTTTTATCCAGCCTGTCAGAAATACAGTTTTAAAGCAATAGGGTACCAGTGTGAACAAGATCATCACACCACTAGCAAGTAGGCTCACTCAGACTTGAACTTCTGTAAATGCCAAGCTTAAATGTGTTTACTAGTATCTTTTAAAAATAATCACAATCATAAACAAAAAGAAGAAACCAAAACCCCTACACTGCTTCCACTCCCATCCTCTTACCCTAAAGCCCTCAAAAGAGGTACATATTGTGGTGGTATTAAACATGCCTGAAGCTCCAACGGTCATGAAACATTTCCTAAATAGCAGACCGACAGTGACATCGCATTTTTCCTTACCGACTGGTCCAGCACCAGGAATTTCTATTTCTAGCTGCCTGAAGCTAAGAGAAAGCCTAAAATGCTTTGCTATGCTAGATGTAACTGTAAGATGAATACCCCACCATACCACTACAATTTATAGTGTTTTCAGACAGTCTTCCCATGGAAATGCAAGTCTCCTCTGCCTAGGTCTCTGTAAACATCTGTAATACACAGAACAAAACTGATTCATCTCTATTGTACTGATCAGGCAAAATCCACTCCCTAATTCTGACATAAAGTTTACTCAAGCATATTTCAACACGAAGAGCAGAAGTCCTAAAAAGAGCTGAACTGTCATAAAGCACCCAAATGACAGCCTTTTCTGCCCTCTGAAGGCAGGACGGGTTTTGTCAAGCAAAACCTAATCCAAGGAAAAGTGCAAATTAGACCATATCACAATGGTTCATCGATTTTTCTCAGTTTTTGCTGAATTTGCACCAAATGCAGTTTTGAAACAGTGTTCAGGGTTTCCTAGCATTTCTTTCTGTTTCCTTTGTATGAAATAACACAAATTCTGAGTATTTCTGGCCAAAAATACTGTGCTCAATCCAGTATGTTCAGCCTCATTTTCACCCCCAAAACCAGACCTTCACTCCATCAACTGTGCTAACACAAGCTGTGAGACTGTGCTATAAGTGGCTGAAATTATCAAGATAAAAACCAAACCTGTTGTTCCTAAGTCCTACCTCTTCGTAGGATGGCCCCATGGACAGTTGTATCAGCACAACTATGGCAACAACAATCTGCAAGTAGAGACTAGGGTTTCTCAAGGGAGCTTTCTCGCCGAAGCCATTGTGCTGTGCAAGTACCCTGAGGCACCTCTGATAGGCAGTTCTTCCGCCACAAGTGCCAGTGCACCAACAGTGAGGGAACAGGACTTTCATGGGGTGTTTCAGAGCGCTGAAATCAGGGCTGGTCACATAAGGATCCTGTCTGCCACTACATGGAGGACAGCCTGCTCACAAGTCTACAGTGAAACTGCACATCTGTGTTCATGTTCAAATGTATGCAGACACATGGATGCTGAGGACAGGCACCCCACCAATCCCCACAACAGGATGCCAGAAAGAAGTGAGATATACTCCTCACCTGGGTTTGTGCCATCAATTTCCACAGTGATGGGGAGGGCACAGACCCCAGCAGCAGATTTCTGCACTAGGACTGCACTGTCTGTCATGGTTAAGGACAGCTCAGTTGCCATGCACAGAAGGGCTGCCTCTTTGGAGTTGCTCTTGATAGGGCAGTGCTTGCTGACTTGCGGGATCCCACTTCTCTGAATCACTTTGGTCAGGATGCGGTGGAGTGAAGCATACGCAGGGCAGTCGTGGAATGGGATGTGCAGAAAGGCAGCGCAGTCTTGTGCTAGCCTTTGCAGCCAGTCCTTCATGGGGGCCTGCACCTCCTCATGGTTGTCTACGTACCTGCTGAAAAGGGCGAGTGCCTTGCGGAAGTGGTAGTGCTCCCCAGGCCCCAGAGGCAGGTACTTAGCTGCCTTGGTACTCTGCCCCAGGATGCTCAGCCCAAAGCGATTCAGGAGTTTGTTGCCAGGATATTGTGCCACAGCAGCTTTGCCGCAGTTCCGGGAAGCCCAGTACCAAGCCTGGCCCCCTATCAGTAGGCCACCTCCCTCTGCCACAAAAGCGTGAACCCTCTCCGCCTCTCTGATGCCATGAGACGAGCAGCAGTACACACTCATGTCACCTGTCAGCTGTGACACCTGCGACTTCATCTCTCCCTGGGAGAGGAGGCTACACAGCTTCTTCAGGCTGGTGTCCACACCCACCAGCCCCTTTCTCCCGGCATCCAGCCAGCAGACAGCATTGAGCAGGAATCTGGACAGCTTTGGGGAGAACAGCTGGCTCTCATGGCTTGCCACCACAACACGGCCGCGGCCATAGTGTCCCGCAGCTAAGAGGCAGCGGTGTGAGCTGTCCAGGCAGAGTGGGAAGCAGAGTTCGCCGTGCACCAGTAAGGTGGAGGGTATGCCCCCGGTCACCAAATCCAACTCCAACACACCGCTCAGGAGAAACTCAGCATCACGGCTGAGGTTGGCCTGGTGCCTGCAGAACCAAGAGAGGTCCAGATTAGCCTCAGCCTCAGAATCTTCTGCACAAAAGGCCACCTTGCACATCTCAGCCTCTTCTTATTACTTATCCTAGTACATCATGTTACCAGTTCTTTCATAAAAAATTAAATTCACCAGTACCTAATTTTTCCCTTTTTAAAGCCTGTTTTTTGCAGCCAAGCAAATCTGTAAGGATCTCAGCACTCATTTAAAAGAACAGAGAGAAAGAAGTCAAAACAAAGTTTCGAGACTTATGAAGAGCAGCCTGACAACCTAAATACATTGCAGAAACTAAAAAATCAGAAGACCTTCTGTATTGTTTAAACTGCAAATGATGTGGGAACTGGCACATCATTTATCTCATCATTCCGTTATCTCCTAAACAGAAACTTTCTCCATTTACCCTACCCAAGCCATTATGAACTAGGCAAGCCCAAAAGATTTCTGTGTGCCTTCTCCCATCCTCTGCCACTGTTGAGAATTGAACAAAGGATAGCTAGGCCAGATGGGCAAGATGGACAGGAAGACACACAGCTAGAGAAATAACAAGTGACTAGAAAATGAATCAGGGCTCTAACACATAATCCTCACATTACTGCTAGTTGGCCTCCACAATAAAGAGATTATATTGTGTAAGACCCGCTTATCTCTGCTATTTCCAAATGACTCCTGTATGTTACTGTGGAGAAAGACATGTTGAATTCCTTTCATTTACTTTGTTTACACTTTCTCCTGGTTCTGCCAAACACGGTTTTGCCCCGATACCTGGAAAAAATCTGTTGCTAAGTGGCCATTGCAGCCAACTCAATAAGAATAAACAATGCTGCCCTTCTGCATGCCCGTAGGACAGGAATTAAATCTGCAGCTTTCCATTGGTTATCACTTCACTGAGACCCTTTCTCAACACAGTATGTACACAGGCATATGGCACAGCACCTGCCCCAGACAAACTGGGAGCATGGAGATTTCCTGCCCACAGCCTGCATCAGGAACTGAGATGTGGCACCCAGCCCACCTCCTCAGCTATTTGCCAGCCCCAAGGTTCCACTTGCAGAAGGTGAATTTCTGCAAACAGGCTAAACAGGTATAGCAGCTGCCAGCCACAGCCTGGCCCAGAGGGCTAGCCTGGGGCTCCACCTCCAACCTGGTTTTGAACTGTGGGAAACTTGCCCTGAACCTGTACACACATGTGGGGAGAGGGAGAGGTACCTCCTCCTGTCTCCATGTTCTGTGTTGTACTCAGACAAACTTTGTCAGGCAGACTGCTCTAAAGGATGGCTCTTCTCTTTTCCTCCCCCTTCCAATAAATTCCCCAGAGCTGGCCCAGCTGTTCTGGAAGCGAAGACACCCTACTTTCTGACCGCAACCAGTGGAGAGATCCCCCTTCCATTGGAAGAAGACAGTTGAATCCCATCCTGGCGATTAAAGAACCAGCATTCACCATCATCCTCATTTCTCACCTCAAGAATCTTCTATAAACACCTCACCTGCATAACCTAATCAGTCATTTAGATGGAGAGCAATTCAGATACTTACGGGACAACTAATGGGATCTTGGGAATTTTCTTGGCAACTTTGAAGATGCCTTTCTCCACAGCATTTCCTGTGAAGTACACACCAGCCACACTGGTCACCTGGTTCCCAGGGAATTCAAACAGCACCTTCTCCTTGCCATGTTGTCTAGCCCAGTGCCAGGCTTGGCCACCAACAAGCAGCCCTCCACCTCCCTTTAAAAAGCCAACCAGGTCTTTTGCCTGCATGCAGTCATAGGCCTCCATACAGTACACCCCCAGGGAGGGACTAAGCTCTGCCCCAACATGTACTTTGGTGCCAGCCCTCAGTAGCAGCTGGGAGAGGGAATCCAAACGAGGGTGGACCCCAACCAGGGCCTCGGGGGAAGGCTTGAGCCACTCCACAGCATTTGTGAGGAACTGGAAAAACTTGGAGTCCTTCAAGATTCCTTCACGGGAAACAACCACCATCCGGCCCTTCCCATACTGTGAAATGGCAATCAGAACCTGCTTCTTAGAGCTCAAAAGCACAGGATAGGCATCCTCTCCAACAAGCAGCAATTCACAAGGAACAAAACCGCCAGTGAAGTCCCATGGCCCAACACCATTTACTAACATCTCATAGGTGGCAGAGGGCTTCATCTTCAGGTCACACCTATCTGGTGGAGAGAAAACAAACATTCGGTACAGTACGGCTCAGCAATCACAAACAGCTGTAACAACCCTATGGAGTCATTTCTTTGTTGTCTAGTAGGAACTCCAAACATATGGCAATCATTTACTGGAACTGGCTTTGTGGGCACAACCTTTCCAGAGACTTGAATTCTTTTTGTTTGCTTGTTTGACTTTGTTATCAAACTCTTTACAATTTAAACAGGAGTGACAAGTGTATCAAGATGATGGAGGAAAAGAAAGTGACTGTTTCAATATATTCTGCTACGCATCATGGAGGAGAACAGGGAAATAAAAATATTCACTTTCCTGTTAATGATTTATATGGAGCGGGAGAGTGCCAGAGTCTCCAGGAAGTCTACTAGGAACTTGCCTGATAGAGGCGGTTTACATGGAAATAGCCAGGAAGTTGAACGACCTTATCAACACGACACATGGCATAATTCAAACATGCAGTTCACATTTTAATTCCTAATTGGATACGTACTGAGCTGCACACAGTTGCTGCGAGATGGTATTCCAAAATTGTACCTCTGATTAGGCACTATAAGCCCTTGATTAGTATTAGGTGATGCTGTGAGTGGGAGGAGAGGCAGCAGAAATTATGGAGACAACCAACTCCCCTGGAATAACTGATTTTCAGTCACAGTACCTAGAAGAGCAGGTTTGGGCACAGGAGATTCATGCCCTAGTTCCCTGATCCAAAATGCCCCATGATCTCAAGGAAACAATTTCCCTCTTCTGTAGCTTTGTTTCACCTGTTTTCCTATCTACAAAGTAAACAGAGTAGTACTGACCTCGACTGCCAAGCCCTTTGAGGTCTCTGGGTCAAGTGCTCTATTCAGGCTTCCTCAGTTTGAAAGTTTATCTCAGCTCTTCACCAGTTCTCTTCTGCTGAGCCTCGGCGGCTGTGACTGGGAAAACAGGAAGGTTCTGAGGCAGAGCACGGCCCAGTCACACCCAGTTCCTGCCTTCAAGATTCACAAGGCTGACTTGGAGCACAATGCCTGTGGCAAGGGAGGTAGCTGCTCTGAGGCCAGCCCAGCTGTTTCCCTGGCAGCACCATGCCAGCACTGGAGCTGCAGTGTCTGATCTTCATACGCATTTCAGATCTGGCTACCCTGAAAGCAAATTCTTTGCACGCAAACACAGGGAAATAGAGAAATCCTTGGAGAAGCAGCATCCTTGATTTGGATTTGTCACAAGCTACAGGGTGCTTGGAAACAGCAACCTTATCAAGACTGACAGTACAATTCCCGTTGCTTATCCTCTGGACATGCCTGCAAGCTCCTGGCTTTTTTTCACCCAGACTCTCGTGGGACTCCACTGTTGTTTTACATAGGATTTATGAGTCAAAGCTGCTGATTAGCATATGATAAAAATTACATTGCCCAGTAATTCAGTGCTGGTGTGCTGGCTTAGTCTGAATTCTAGCTTTGTTCCCCAAGGTTTGAATAAGCCCTACATTTAAAGGCAAACATAAAGGCAAACACGAGGTCTAAGTGGTTTAGGTTGTTTTACCAGGAATCATGCAACAGAGTAGTGACACGGCTTGGGGAAATAGGGAGGTTTTTTCCTGGTGGCTTCTGTGGATTTGATACTAATGCACCTATACTGATACACTGACCCTAGTGGAGGAGAGAGGAAAATCAGGTGGATAGTTTCAGCAATTCGTATTCTGCAGAGGACCACCTTACAGGACTAGGTTTGTAGTGAAAACAATCTTTACTTATTAGCTCACACCCTTCTTATCACAGGATTTGAAAGCTAACATCCTAAACTCCAGGCACATGAAAAGATGGGTGCTCCCTGGCATCTTTCCAGAACAAGGTGTGGCTGTCTTGGCAGGGATTTGAATTCTCTCTTAACCGAAATGCAATTATCACTACATGACAGAATACCCAATTTTTATGTAATCACAATTTCTCCGTTTCCATTGTATTAACCATTTTAGTGTGGAGAGAAGGATGGAAAGAGCACTTATTAGACCCAACTACAGGTGAACTCCTCCTTCTAGAGAGAGAAGGGAGAAGACCCAGCAGGCACACAGAACACCCATGTTGAACAAGAATTGCAGATTGCTGCAGAAGACTGAGCTGTATGTCACGTTAGACAGGAGGGCAACAACTATTAGCTCTGCACACACACAGAGGGAAGAGAAAAATCTTGGTTCCTAGCTGCATCCCTTCTTAACATGGAAGTGCTCCATGATGGTGCCTTGAGTAAGTCAAAGATTCAATTCCTTGTCTTCCCTCCTGCCTCTTCCACCTCTCACATCCAGACAGACCCCACATCCACTTCCCACAGATCTGAGAATATTGAGAGTAGGTATTGGAGCATACACTTATAAATCCTACCAGATGACGTAATTCTCTCCTAGTCTTTCTTCTGTCTCTGAAAATGGGACAAAACTATGATGGGAAGGTACTGGGGCTTCATTAAACGCAGACTTAAGATTATATCATCTACTGTTCAAAAAGCCATCATACCCAGGCAAAAAGGATGTGGTACAAAGGAAGGGGTACCCCTTGGTACACTCAGGACGGACATCTCTGGGAGAGACATGAACTTGGGGGGGCTCTAAGGGTGCATAAGGGATACAGACTTTGAATGTCAAGTGTTCAGTCACTTCAGGGTGAGTCTTTAAGGTCCTTGTAAAGCCTGTGACAATCTTCATGAGTAAAAAGTATGGGACTATGTGATATCTGAGGGAAAAGACAAAAGGCACAGGACAGCCACTAGATGGATCACTTGTTAGGAGCACAGGCAGCCTAAGCAAGTGAGACAATTCCTAGGGATTTGGCTGCTCTTCCTAAATAGGGTGGCTCTCAGGCTTCCCAGTCTTTCTTGCAGTCTATCTGCCTGCACAATAACCAAGCACCAAGTATGCTTCAAAGTCTGCAGGCAGTAAAGAATCAGTGTGCTCTTGCTTCTTCATGTTTATCAAAAAACTGAGCAAGGAAAGGAACACTAACATTCAGTATTTGCTGAAGAGACAGTACTTGTATTCATTATGCCTGTTCAACAAGGTTTTAAACGGAAAGAGGGCAGATTTAAGCTGGATATAAGGAAGACATTTTCTATGATGAGGGTGGTAAGACACTGGAATGCAGTTAACTAGAGAAGCTGTAGATCCCCATCAGTGGAAGCATTCAAAGTCAGGTTGGACAGGGCTTTGAGTAACCTGATCTAGTGAAAGATGCCCCAGCAGGGTAGGAGGGTTGGACTAGATGATCATTGAAAGTCTCTCCTAACCCAAACTATTCTATGATTCCACGATTCTGTGTCTTATGTACTGTGCAGCACAAATGCAAATTTAACATACATAAAACTGCAAGTGTAATTCAAAGTTCTATGGCACATTCTTATAAAGAAAGGAAGAGTCTTACGCTGCAAGAGTAAGCGGGCTCTAGGGTTGACCTACGCATATAAGTGAGAACCTGGGCTGATGTTAGGGCAGTAATATGCTCAGGCTCTGCCCTGGTGAAGGACCAGGAACTCTGTCTTAGCCAGTGTGTGCTCACACTGGCATACATATATACAGAAGACAGGGTCACTGTGAGGCTGGACCAGTTGAGAACAGGCTCAAACTTGTGTTAACCTGAAGTTGCAGACAACGACTCTCAGGACTGAACATCTCAGGTATGTTCTGCATGCTTCTTCACCCTTCTCAACAGCTCTGAAAGCATAAGCACTATGAAGCCACCAGTAGGGTAGGCTAAAGCAGTAATCCCCACAATGCAAAGATCAAGCAATGTGCAAAAAGGGGGGTGAGATGAAGCAATAAATCAATAAATTCAGGTGCAATGGATTGCATGCGAAAGGGAATACAACATTTAAACTTTGACAACCTTTCTTGAAGAACTGCTCAAAGCTACTCTAAAAGGAAGGCACCTCGTGGAGATCACAGAATCATAAAATATGTCAAGTTTGAAGGAAAACACATGGATCATCAAGTTCAACTCCCTGCTCCTCACAGGATTACCTAAAATTAAACAATATTACTAAGAGTGTCATCCGGATGCTCCTTGAATTCTGACAGGCTTGGTGCCATGACCACTTCCCTGGGGATCCTGTTCCAGTGACTGACCACCCTCTCAGTGAAGAACCTTCTCCTAATGTCCAAGCTGAACTGCCCCTAGCACTGCTGGAAAAGTACAGTGGGGAAGTGGGAGGCAGCCAAGCCAGAAAGCTCATTTGGGAAAGACAACTTTAGAAAAAAATACATCAAAAAAGCATTTCTAACGTTATATAACAAAAGTCAAAGAAACAAAGCTAACTACAGCAAATGGAAATAGAGCCAAAGAAGAAGTAGACTAGGCTGTAAATTAATGACAACTCTAAAATTGGGTTAAGAAAGCAATTACCAAAGAATTTCCTAATTTTTTTTAGCCACCACAGCGTTTAGGATTGTTAGAAAAAGAGAAGTACTTTTTTAGTAAAAGTGCAAGTGAATTGGTCAGCCAATTTCTAAACCTAGTAAAATGCTGCTGTGCTACCTATGGACAGATGTCTATACAAAATCCCGCTGGTTAGCATTTTTAAAAACCTACATCTGTGATCTAAACAGGACAGCACATATCGCATAAATGAGATTACTAAATGACAGTAAGCAGTGGAAGCACAGAAGAAATCAGAACCTCACTAGAAAATAATTAAAACAACCCCCAAGAAGTTGCCTAAATGCAAGTCCTGTGGCCTGTGGTTTTAGAAAAGTGTTGACACCTACTGGTGAACAAGAAGCAGAGCAGCTCAGAAACCTCCCGGAACTGCAGACACAGAACCCTTTTCCAACCCCATGCTGCTATGTAACAGATCATCGCCCTCTAAAGGTTGCTAGGTTTTAAAGCAGGGAATGAGTGTAACACCATTGTTTTCATTTGAAAATGAACAGAGAAGAGATCTAACGCTCTTTGCATGTGGGCCATAATAATCTACTGTAGTATGCAGTGATGTGGTGAAGTATAAGGAAAAACAACTTCATCCCTTCTAAACTAAAAGGACAACACAGGACTTCATTTTGCTATATACTGCTGGGGAGAAGGGGAATGCACCGATTCTAGGACAGCCCACTGAATCTGAGAATGAAGAACAGGCAGGGTATAACTCAGGTGGCAGGCAACAGTCACATACTTATGGCCTGTCACAGACATGTCACACAAACTAATAGCATAGGATTAGACTGATGAAGGCCTGTGCCCTACTGTGAACTTCAAGGGAAGCACATCTTACTGCAACAAAATAATGTGGAATTCACATAAAACTTAACATTGCTTCCCCTGTCCAACCTGGCCTTGAACACATGGAGTATGTCCTCACTAGACTTGAGCCACGCTGTGTCGAATTGTGTATTCCCTGGCAGCTGGCATCAAGGGTGCTCCTGCTCATGGCTGTGCTCTTGGTCCATCTGCCAGCAGGCAGCTAGTCTGAGTCAGCAGAGAGTGTAATGGCTTCTGTCTTTTTTCCTTTCTTACGCCCCATGCTCAGCCCTTTCAAGCCAATCAAGCATGAGCCCAGTGCTCATGATGAGTTGGGCTCAGTTTGTGTTCCAATCACAAATTAATATTCGGGTTGTTCCCTTTTTGATTATTCTGTTACTTGTTATCTCATATTGTTATCTTTGAGCTTGCACAGACTTGTATGCCTCATTTCCTCTTATCCCTGTTTGTGGGAGTCTGTGGTGCCAGCTTGATCCACACAACCGGGCAAGTGAAACTCCAAGCCACAGCCTGTCATGGCAGGGCTTTGGTCAACCTACACAGTCTCCAGTGACTTGAGCCATGATATACCTGAAAAGTTGACCCTTTGACAGCTGATCCCAAAGATCTTTCCTTCTTGATGGGCTAGGCCACCTTGAGTTCTGCTCTTGTCTGTGTAGGACCTGTCAACAAAGGTACAACTGAGCTGCGCTGCCCTACGTCATCTTTGTGTTTTATGTCCAAACCTTGCTATCTCTAGCAACTTTATTTAAACCTGTTCATAAATACAGCATGTTGCCGACGAGTTTTGGATAGCCTTCATGTCCTGGAAAGCTGTTGAAGACTTTTGTTGCAACTCATTTGGTTTTCAGGACATTTAACACCTAGGCTATTCTCTGAATTTTTAGATGATCACCTCACTTGTCTTTTCGCTCTGCCTGAAGGCTATTGCCAAAATTCTCATGTTCACCTCTCCTGAGTGTACCCATCGAGTTCGGAAATCTTTCCTTTATATTCTTACCACTTTGCTTAGCTACTGTCTTTAGTTGTCTCGACAACTATGATACTATATACATGCTATATAATTATGATATTATAAGCATGCCTTAAAAAGGCTTAAAACAAGCTTTAAAAGAGAGGGCAAACTCTTCTGACCTATCTTCTACCCATACATACCCCTATGAAAGTATTACAGCATTGACATCATCTATAAAATCCACAGCCTTTTTTCTACTGTCTCTGTTCCCTTCACAAAGTTCACAAAGCCCACCACATACAGCCCACTATCACCTTTTGTCTGTTGCACCCTAAGGGAGGCCCTTAAACAATATCTAAGCAGTCCTCAAAAAGTTACTAAGGGATGTAACCTGCAGTACTGGGTTTAAATTATTTATCTAAGAGTTTGCATCACTATGCTAAAAACAGGTGAATGGCTGAAAATATGAGATATACAAAACCTGTAAGAGATCTTCACTAAAAGCTCTCCTTTCCTTTTTTACTATTTATCACTTTCCTAAACTTGTTTCTAGCACGTTTGGCAGTTGTAGCTGATTTAACAACGTTTGTACATACCACAATGTTTAAATGCTGGATTATTCAGTATATAACTGAAAAAGTACTAGTCCAGAACAGAAACTTCATTGCCAAGCATAAAGCAGATGACCACAAAAAACTTATTGAAACCAAAATATAGTTTGCATGGAGACCTCACAGCAGCCTTCCAGTATACTGGAAGGGGGCCTACAAGGATGCTGGAGAGGGACTCTTCACCAGGGACTGTAGTGATAGGACAAGTGGTGACAGGTTTAAACAGAGAAGTCCAGGTTAGATATAAAGAAGCAGCTCTTTACTGTGAGGGTGGTGAAGCACTGGAACAGGCTGACCAAAGAACTGGTGAATGCTCCATCCCTGGCAGTGTTCAAGGCCAGGCTGGACAGAGCTTTGGGTGACATGGTCTAGTGCGAGGCAACCCTGCCCATGGCAGGTGGCTGGAACTTGATGATCTTAAGGTACTTTCAAACCCAAACCATTCTATGATTCTATGATATAGCTGGTTTATTAGAAAATCTAGGTGAAAAGAGAGCTCAGATTTGATGTATTGGGAGCGCAGAGAACTCGTGCATTAGTGCTGACTGGAGAATGTAAATTCAGTACCATATAGACTCATTAGGCAGGGGACAGATAAAGAAATATCTCCTGGTTTTGCTATCTCTCCCCTAACAAGACTTGTTGGACCAGAGCCAGCTTAGGTGCTTTTGTGTTCCTCAGTTTATTAGGGTCTATGCACAGAACCAGCTCTATACTGCTTACGGATTTAATCTGTAACCAGGTAAATCATCCATGTTAAATTGCAAATTATCAGCAGTAGAAGCTTCTAGACTAAATGCACCCAGAAACCACAGTTGTTTCTTTGCCTCTCCACCTTCCTCAACTTATTCAGTTTGAAAATGCACTAAAGTATATGTTTGCTGGGGGTTGAAAAGCATGCTCATTTTCAGGGGAAACCTGTAGATTTTGCAGTTTACACCCACTTGCTAAAGTAACTACAGATTCTTTATTTAGGCTCTTCTGCTCCTACTTTCCTTTGGCATCAGCAGAACCCACCTAAGACTGCAGATTGTGCACTGTGCACAGATGCAGCTTTATAATGGCACAGAATAATTCCAAGCTGTATGCAAAGGCAGGACAGATGTAACACACACACACTCACAGAGTTATCTCACATACTGCCTCCAAGCCTTCTGCCGCCTTTCCACGGATCCCTTCTGAACTTAGAGGTCTGTACTGCCTTAAGACGGCCGAAACGCAGCTCCGGAACACTTGACCACCAGCCTGTGAGCCTCTTTCCCTTTAGCTTCAGCGACCGGCTTTGTAACGGAAAGCTCAAACATCACACCGAAGACGCAAAAGCAGCCGTCAGTCCTTTTCCCGGCCAGCAGCAGGGGGAGTGTGCGGTACATCCGCGGTTCCGCAGCCCCAGCTTATGTGGTTTTAGACCCGACGGTGCGGTGAGCGACTGCGGCAGGCAGAACGGTTCGTTGTGCGCCTGCCTGATCAGGATCTGTCGAGAAAACGGGTGAAAGAAAAGTTCAGGAAGGGCCGGAAAGTCGCCGCCTGATGCGGGGAGCCGGTGTTAATGGATTGCAGAGGGAGGTGGAACGCGTGTAATACTTTTTACTTTAATTATTTGTTATGTCCGAAATAATGGGCAAGGTCTTGGTCTGATTCTGCATCACTTGAAGTTGGAAACTACTTGGCCTAAAGTCGCTTACAACCTGTGAGGTTTGTACAGATCCCGAGTAACCCCAGAACCTGGTGTGCTAATTCCTCTATGCTTGCAGTAATGCTCTTCATATTCAGAAGTAGCATCTCTTTATTGATGGATACCCAAATCCTGCAGCTGCAGGTCAAGGCACGAAATGGTGTTACTTACCCTGGTGCTCACATTCAGTGCCCTAAGCATATCCTCGCTTTTCCTGGTCCGCGGTAACCAACCGTTTTTAAGCACATGGTTTCTAGCAGGAACCCCAGCCCTGCCAGCCAAGGGATGCCCGAGCTCCACAGGCTTCATGACACATTGCTTCCATGCCTATTTCTACGCCTTTTCTGTAACCATCCATAAGCGCGCGGTGGATGAAAAAAGAAGCCCATGCATCTGCAAAGGACTAACACCGAGGAAGGTTGGTTCGAGTTAAGCGCAGCCAGCGCTGTGAAAGCCCGCCCTCCCTCTCTCCTCTTGTGAATAAAATGCCCCTTACTCGCCTTTTCCCCCTTTCACAGACACCGCGACCATGGCGTCTCTGTCCCCAAGGGCAACACACACTTCCTGCCCGGCCCCTGGCACTGCCGGGCGCTTTGTGGCAGCCCAGCTGCGTCTCTAGAAACTTCTCGGTCCGTCCCTCCTCCTCCCCTCCCCTTCCTCCTCCCCACTCGACCGGGGGCCGGCGCTGCGGCGAAGGCAGGAGGGAAGGAGGGGCGCGGCGCTCGCCCGCGCTGCTCGGAGCCGGAGGCGCGGACACGCGGTAGCCCCAGCCCGGCAGGAGGCCGGTGCCGACCCCCAACCCTGACCCTGTGAGGCGGCCCTTCCAGGCGCAGCGGTGGCAGCGGCAGGCGCGATGACGGCGGAGGAGACGAAAGCGGACGGGGCACCCTTGGAAGGGACAGACATCACCCCCAAGCAGGATGAGGGCGTCCTCAAGGTACCGGGCGGCTGCTCCCCGCCTCGGGACCGCGCAGCGGCGGGGGAGCGGTAGCTCCCCGGGGGCCCTGCGCGCTGAGGGGACGAGAACCAGGCCGTTACTGAGCTGACCGCTGCCTGGCGGCCCCAGCGATTCAATATGATCGGCGGGGGGGGGGGGGGGGGCCGCTGCGGCCGCGCAGGCGCTGCCCGCACGCGGGGGCTCCCACGCGGCGGCGCGGGGATGTCAGCAGCGCCTTCCCGCGCTGCCCGCCGGGGAGCCCCGGGTCGCGGCGGGCTGAGGGGACGAGAGGCGCTGCCTCCGGGTACCCCCCGGGGCGGGGCGGGCCGGGCCCGCGGCTGTGCCGCGCTGCCGGGTTCTGGGGGCTCCGAGCCCCCCCCCCCGCACGTGTTCGGGGACTGAGAGTTAAAGATGGTGCCTGGGCAGCACACGTGTGTTTCGTATCCTGCGTATCTGGCGCTGGGCTGTGCTGCCTGCTTCTGCCTGGGTCTCAGGCGCCGAAAATGGGGCTTCTCCATGTTGTTACGAGCAGTCTCTTAGAGCTGAGGTACTGCGTTATACGCGAGGGCCTGATGGAAGTGCACCCCGGCGGCAGGAGCCGGAAAGGCTGCCCCTTGGCTCTGTGTTAGAGGGGAATTGCGCCGTTAAGAAGCTGCAGGTGAGGTCGGTCAGGCTGGTTACGGCGCATATCCGGAATGCCGGTAGATTGGCTTCTTCCTTTTGTACTGGGAAGTCGGTTGGTATGGGTAGCAGAATTAATACCGTGAGGGGGAGTTGCACTAACCTTCTCTGTCAGATAGTTCCTATTTCCATATCTCTGGAAGCTTCTTTAGTCTCTTAAATGGTAACGATCACTAGAAGCTTTTTTTAATCGCAGTGAAATTTCAGGTTACAGTGTTCAAAAGAAGAAAAGCAGCACCACAGCAAAGGCAAAATTCTGGATTTAATCTTTGGAACCCTCTAGCTTAAAATTCTGGGTTTGCCATAGAGGTGCTGCCTCCAGGGGTATCGGGGACCAAACTGGAGACACTCTGCTTTCCCATGTTTCCTGCTAATGTGCTTTGATGAGTGTCTATTTTTTCCTTTATAGCGCAGTATCAGGTTAGAGTTCTCGTTGGCATGGCTGTCCAGGAAGCTGCCTGCCCGTCTCCTGCAGCTCAGAGCCCTGAGCGTGGTAAAAGGCAGTGTCAGCCTACTCCATGCAGTACCCACCTTCTGATGATGGAGAAGCAGTAGGTGATGTTTTTTTTTGAGATTTTTAAAAAGGAGGGCAGGAGAAAATACTTGCAGAAGAGCCGAGGTTGTGAGAACCTCAAAAGAGGCGAGATTTTGAATTGATAAGGCAAAAGCTGCAGCCTTCATGGATTTTTCTAGAAATTTCCAGAAAGCAGAATACACCCATTGAAATCAAGGGTCTAACTCTGAAGTAACCTGCACCCTTTCTTGACTGGGATCATTGCATTGATTCCAGGATGGTTTTGGGCTGTTTTTAATTTGTTGATTAGCTTTGCATCAGAATAGTATCCAGGGTTTTTTACCTGGTATTGCTGAATGTGCTTGCACTGCTTCTAATGTAAGCGTTTCAGTTTAGAAACAGAAATATTTGCAAGCACAATGTGAACAGAAGAATGGGGGTTTTCCACCTGAAAGGGAAATGTAAACCTTATGAAAAAGAGGGTTGCTATATTGGATATATGAAAAAAGTGGAATTTGAGTCTCTTGAAAAAGAAACAAATGCAAAAGGTTAATATTGTGTTAATACAGAAAATGAGATACTCATTGCTTTCATGTTGGCTAACTTTCTGTGTCACTTCTAGAATATGGTATTTGAAAAGCTTAGTATTAGGTTATTTCAGAGTCACTTCTAGAATATGGTATTTGAAAAGCTTAGTATTGTGGTTATTTCAGAGTGACTTCAGGCTGACTCCATTAAAATCACTAGCTTGGAACAATTCTTTTTTTCTTTTTTTTCCTTTTTTTTCTCCCTCTTCTGTTTTTGCAGTGAGATGCTTCCAGCCTCAGTCTGACGGGAGCTGCCATTGCCTCAGCTTTGGGTGGAGGGTGTTGGTGTTTTCAGTCATATACTCAGTTGGAGGGTTGGTGGTAGGCAGAGTAAGGGTCTGACTGGTTGGTTGCAGGAACTTGAAGTTTGGGAAGGAGGCTCCCTAGGGTCTGCTTCCTTCAGTGAAGAACATGATTGGTACAGTAGCATGGCATTTTTATAGCTTTTCTTTAAAAGAGGGACACCAATCCATACTTCTGGATGACTGCCTTTGAATAAATGTTTATCTTTATGAACTCCATAGATGCAAGCCATTACAGTCCTCCATTGGTTCTCTTTTGCCTAGCTAAAGTAATTCACAGCTTTGGCTCAGATCTAGAGAGTTTCAGCTAGTACTGGGGAAAACTCAGATTTGTCCTGTTACGGGCAAGGCTTCATATGCTTGCTTTATGTGATATGTCAGTATTATTATCTATTTTTATATATATTTCAAGTGAATACCAGAGATATCGGCCAGTCTTGGTTTCTGTATACCAAGTTTAGTTGATACTAGTCTTACTAGGTAGGCTAGGAAATCTCTTGAGAAGAAAATCAGATCTCTGTGGCTGTACGTGGAATCGTGGTGCTAGCAATCTTTGTCAAAGTTCTAGGGAGACAAAATTAATGCCACATAATAATCCCAAAGTGTTACTGTGTTGACTGCTTGAACTAATCTTTGTTAGGGCGAGATTCTGTTAACCTTTGTTAAACTGTCTGGTTTAACTCGAGTAATCTCAGATCACGTGTTAGAATAGACCATGTGGAAAGAACCAGCTCATTTTCTGGTTTAAATGCTTTGCCTAGAGTGCCGAACTTGGGGGTAGTGGTAGAGTGGTAGTGGAGAAGGTGTTTAAATAAAGCCTAATGGTTTACCTGGAACATGTAAAATCTCGTTGAGGAAAGGTAAGTGACATTGCTAACCATAGATGCAGAGATCTGTAAGCTGGTGTCAACTGGTGCCAATTAAGTTCTCACGGCAGCAAGAGCCATCTTGAGGTTTCTGCATTTGCGACACTGCTCATCTGCAGACAGAATAGTCAATCCATTTCCAGATAACTGAAGAAAACCTGCAAATCCGGTATCTACTAAGGATAACTTACGCATCTAAGTTGATAGAATTCATGTCTAATAAGCACCGTTAGTTTTCATGCTCATAGAATTGTGTATGTTTTTCTTAGGTTGTCAAGAAAGAAGGCAGTGGGACAGAGTCTCCGATGATTGGTGATAAAGTGACCGTCCATTACACAGGATGGCTTCTTGATGGCACAAAATTTGACTCCAGTCTGGACAGGAGAGACAAATTTTCATTTGACTTGGGCAAAGGTAATATCTTATGCTTGGCGTTGCTCAGTTTTGGTAATAATTGAGATGGGATTTCTGTGCATGTTAAAGTTGCTGTTTAAACTTGTTTTCAGAGCTTATGGTTTATTCTCTTAGAATGACCCAATTGGAGCAACTTAGAGATTTTTCTAAATGAGAAAACTGTGTAGCCCCTTGATTGAAGCCTGCTGAAGAATTAGTTGGCCTCAGAGTGCTCCAGGGGAGCAAATTTGCCCTGAAACACAGTGATAAAGGGTAGTTAAGTAGCCAGGAGGTGCATTTTGTTGATTTTTGCCAAAGATTTGCATTCAGAAGTACTTGATTGTGAATGGATACTGGGCCAGGGTGCATGGGGGCAGCTGTCAGCTGCAGTGTGATGAAACATAATCTCTTTTCCCCTAAGTTCCAAAATTAACCCAAAGGTGAATCTTGAAGCAGTGCATCTCTTCATTGTCAAAAGACTTTGGTTTGTTTGTTTTTTGGTTTGTTTTTTTTTTTAATTAAAAAATCCTGAACATCCTTGTTATAGCAAATCTTGCCAGTCCATTTTTTTTTTTTCCCCCTGACAGTTCATTACTTGCTGCTTTTTCATTTAGGAGATAAATTCTGCAGTGTACTTGAATTTGAGATGACATGAAGTGTGCCTCTTAATACAAGACTGATAGAAAGAATGCTTGATTGAGTTGAAAGGAGCAGCAAGTAGGAGAGCTTGAGTTTAGAGATAGGATTTTGTTACTTGAGGTTCCAGCTTTCGGCTTTAGAAAGAATACTACTTGTCCTACTTTTCTCTCCCATTCTGTTACAAGTGCATGTAGCTTTTAGTTACCACTCGTGCTGCTCTTTGCCAACTGATAAAAGTACAGAGAGAAAATGCTCTTTGGATTGCTTTCAAAACACAAGCAGGCGATCTCTCACGCTAAGACCTTCCTCTTCGGAGAGTTACTGTTATTTCCTCACACTTGAGATTGTGCCAAGCACTTCAGCCCGCATCTGTTCAGATGACTATAGGCGAGGAAGTAAGGGGAGGAGAAGAATCACTCAATACACCTACAGTGAAGGAATTTAGCCAAATCTGGGTCCCCAGATAACAATAATTGGATTAAGATTAAAACTGATGTACAGAAATTGGAGTGAACACAGGCCTTTCAGTATTTCTGCTGCCTTAGCTTTTGTATACTAAAAGTGGTGATGCTCAGTTTCACAGCTGATTGTGCCTTTTTATATGCCTAGCAATCATGTGATTGAAATTCGACTTTTATAGGTGAAGTGATCAAAGCATGGGACATTGCTGTGGCGACTATGAAAGTTGGTGAAATCTGTCGAATTACGTGTAAGCCAGAATATGCCTATGGCTCAGCTGGGAGCCCCCCAAAGATACCTCCCAATGCTACACTGATCTTTGAGGTAAGTGAGAGATGGTTGTTAAAACTGCACGCTTGAGAAACTAAATCAGAAAATATTATTTCACTGTAGAAATAAGATATTACATCATGTAGAAAACACATGATGTGATACCCTTTCAAACAGGAATTTTGGGTTTTTCTGAAGAGAAAATATGGTCAATTATGGTAGTGTGGGTAAAGCATAGAATTGTAGTCTGGCTGCTACTGATCTGCAGTGGCTCAGGTTCTCTTATTTTGGAGTTTTCAAAATACTAGACTGTTTTACAGTGTTCACAATTTTAATTTTACAGTGTGGAATATTCACTGTGAGAGAGTACAGGTTGGGAGGGTGTATAGTCTCAGTGGTGGACCCTGGAGTAGTTGAAAAAATGAAAACCTTGAATCCTCTTTCCACTTCATAAGGCTCAAAGCAATAGTACTTACACATCCTAAAGTTTTCAGCAACAGAAAGAGCAATTAATGTCCTTAGCAATATATTTTTCATAGTCTTTTGTGTTTTCTTTGCAAAGTTAACACAATCTTATATGAGCTGTTTGGGGGAGAGAAAGAGATAGTTGCCTCATATAAACTGTTAGAATATAGTGTATTTGAACATCCCTGAAACTGTGAACTGTTTTCTATAGAGCTGAGCATTTTAATCAGCCTTAAAGCACCCCAAAACCAGTGTGGATTCAGGTTGCCTGTTGAGTAGCAAAGTCTCTCTGTGGATCCAGGTTACAGATCAGTCTTACCATGATAGAAAGTCATTTGTACACACTTGGTCGTGTGACGGATTCATCAATCTTGAGTTTGGTGTTTGGGTAACGCTGTTCCCATGGTCAGTTGGTCTCCTTGGTGAACTGCCGGTCTTGGTGAGCATGGGTGTTTCTTAATGCCACCAGCAGAGGACGGAATTTGTTTCCTACTGATCTTTAAAGCATCCTCCCTCTCTTTCCCCTCACACTCCTAAAACAGGGTGGAAATAGCAGCTCTCTTTTGTATAATTTCAGTAGTGAGAGTGGTTTCGCAGAATGTTGAGACTTTTTTTCTCCATAGGGGATGGTATTAAAGCTGTTTCTGGAGCATGCTCTTAACAGTCCAGTGTTTTTGGAGGATATATTTTTCTTGTTATTGAGACAGTTCGGTTTCTCACCTGAGAGAAGGCAGATGTACTCTTTAAGTGTGATTTCTAAAACTACTTCTTTGCTGTAGGATTGAATGTTTTATTTAATATCTGAAAAATAGGTCATGGAGTAGGGACTGAAAGCTTGTTTAGACTTTAATGGAAACAATGAGCATCTGTTAAGGGTAAATTAAACATAGTTGGATATTGTATTTGTATTAAATTCGGATAGTCTATTTGCATTTATTTTCTTTGCATTTCACTTGTGAGTAATAGCCTGTGATGTTTTAGGGGGAGGTTGGGTTTGGTTTGGGTTTTTTTTTGTGTGGGGTTTCTCTTTTTTTTGTGTGGGGTTTCTCTTTTTTTGGTGTGTGTGTGTGTGTGTGTGGTTTTTTTTTTTTTGGTGGGTTTTTGGGGGGGATGGTGGTGTGCTTTTAGGGGGAGGAGGGTGTTGGCTTTATTGTTTGTTTTTTTGAAAGACCAGCATACTACCTATTAGATGTCCATCAAAATAGTATTAGAGATGTATTTTGTAAGGAAGAATTAAGAAAAAAATACTGCCATTGGGTTGTATTCCAGGTCTCTAAGGGATGAGAATTCACTTAGAGTATATCAAAATTGATGCTTGTATTTCTGCAGTTGACTGTTGAAAAAGAATGTCTTGTAAAGCTGTTAGTAAATAGCATTTGTATATATATAAATCTGAAGATACTCGTGGTTTATTTATGTTGGATGAACCACACATGCTGGAACACTTTGTGTTTTGTACAAATGCAAGTGATGTGGAGAGATAAAAACACTAAAATACTCACTGTTCTGACCTGATTATTCAAATGCAAACTTTAATGTTGTTTGGGTTTTGTGGGATTTGCTCGTTTGTTTATTTTGGGGGTTTTGTTTATTTTATTTGTGTTTTTGCTTGTTTGGTTTGGTGTTTTGTGTTTTCCTATGTCACTTTTTTTGCTCACTTCAGTTTGGTTGAGGGAAAGGAAAAACAAAAACTTCAGTGTAGCAATTATTAAACATGTTCAGCTTCTCTGCTTTTTACTGTCCATGCACAGTGTCTCAAAGCTCAAGACCTCCTTTGTAGCATAATAAAGCATTTTTAGGGCTTATTTGTTGTTCTACAGCAAGAGATAACACCTAACCATTTGATAAACAAATGCTCTAACAGCAAGATGTGTTTTGTTTCATCAGAGTACTATCTGGTACAGTCACTTAGGTCATTTGCTTCCCACTAGGTTTTTCTTAATGATGCCAGTCTGACCTCTCCATCTTGTAGGTACTGTTTAGATAAGAAGTGTTTCATTCATGAGCCTTTATAGTCCCAAATGTCTCCCTGAGCAGTATTGTTAGAGGAGGGAAAAGGGAGAAAGAAAGAAAAGCACCCAAGCTGTCTGTGGTGTTTGTTTGTTTTTTGTTTTTTGTTTTTTTTTGGGGGGGGGGGTTTGTTTTGTTTTTTGTTTGGCTGGTTTTTGTGTTGTGTGGAGGTGTTTGTTTTGGAGGGTGAAGGGGGTGAGGGTTTTTTGGTTTTTTTTTGGGGGGCTGGCTTTTTGTTGTTGTTGGCGGGGGGGTTAAAAAGAATACCATTTATTTGATATTCATCAAAATACAGAGTTGGAAATAGTCTTTCTGCCGGTGCATTTTTTTTATTCCAAATTTCTTAAGTTCAGTATTAGGAACTTCTGCAGCATTAGCCCGGAACCCTTTTTTTTTTAAACAAGGTACTTGGCCTGAACAGTCACTGTTATAATAGCTTGCTCTTTTGTGCTGTTTTACTACTGTTTTAATCAAACACAGGATAGCAGAAGATTACTGGGTTTTTTTTGTCCTAATTTCACAGCAGCAACAAGAAGTTTATTTGTGACTAGATTATTTTGCCATCTTGTCATGGCACTCCTACTTTGAAGTATGACTTGCACTACAGACTTGGGAGGACATGTGAAGATTAAGGCTGCATAGTTATCTCCTACATTATCATCATCTCTTAAAAACTCTAGACAAATTGTTGCAGCAGCAAGTTTACATTAAATGTGGGCCAGATCATGGTTCTGTTACTTTATCATTCTTCTGGAAATAACTGTTTTCTGAAATGACCCACAGTACACAATGATAAGGCAAGGGGGCCTGTAGGGATGCTGGGGAGGGACTCTTCATGAGGAACTGTAGTGAGAGGACAAGGGGTAACGGGTTCAAACTTAAACAGGGGAAGTTTAGACTGGATATAAGGAAGAAATTCTTTACTGTAAGGGTGGTGAGGCACTGGAATGGGTTACCCAGGGAAGTTGTGAATGCTCCATCACTGGCGGTGTTCAAGGCTGGATTGGACATAGCCTTGGGTGACATGGTTTAGTGTGAGGTGTCCCTGCCCCTGGCAGGGGGGTTGGAACTGGATGACCTTGAGGTCCTTTCCAACTCTATAACTATTCTATGATTCTATGATTCTAAGACTAGAGGGGAAGAGGTAACAGGAGTAGAAAGTGAACATTATCTCTGTTCAGACATACAGTGGAGTTTTGAAAAGATTGTTCTGTGGCACAAGAGTAGGAGAATGAAGAAACGGGTGGGGAATAGCTGAAGTCTGAAAAGGTACTCTTGAATTTGTTTAAATATATCAGGACAAGCATTTGGAGTCAGTTTGGGCTCCGTTATGAGCATTTTGAAGTTGATCTGAATTTGGCTACAGATGGAATTTATGATATAGTCAGGACTTAAGGATAAGGATTGCATCTTTATATTTAATTTTCTTGCTCATTTTGCCCTTGCATTGCTAACAAACCTCCCTGGCCCTTGGATGCAGTGACACTGTTGGTGATTGTACTTGACTGTAGAGTAAGAGGGTGTGACAGCTGCTTTGGTTCCACTTCACAGCCGCATTTGAGAGCAAATTCCTCCTGGTTTAATGTGTTCAAAATGTTTTTTTTCCTTCATATTAAAAACAAAAAACAACCAAACAAAAAAACAACACCAAAAAGCCCCAGACCCTCAAGCCCAAGAACCCCTATCCATGCTTCTTCCATTAGCAAAAATACTATGAAAGCCAGTAAAATCTTTTTTTGCAGTAGTCGCTAAGCATTGTGGCTCATGTAAGCTTTATTCAGAAGCCAGGTTCACAGTCCTTTAATTGAAATGATGTAATTTGTAGTATTGAGAGATGAAGATTGCTGGAGAAAAAAGCCCTGAGGGCCTCAATATAATCTGAAACTCTGTTGTAGTTTTTCATTCAGCATCTAATGAATTACAGCATCTTCATAGCATTGGCTGTCTAACATCTTATGAGATGTTAATGCAGGTGGTGGCTTCCTAAACAGTTACAGTTTCAAAGATCTCTGGAAAATAAATCCCACTGATGTAATGAGAATAAATGCAAGGCTTTTCTTCCCTCTGCAGATAGAACTTTTTGAGTTCAAGGGGGAGGACCTCACTGATGATGAAGATGGTGGCATCATCCGAAGAATCCGTAAAAAAGGGGAAGGCTACTCCAAGCCCAATGAGGGTGCACTTGTAGAGAGTAAGTATGTTATACAAATAGTAAATGGGTTTATCATGTGGGAGGGCAGAACTTTTTCCCTATTTACAACTCCATGCCCTGGCAGAGAGGAATACATGGCTTCTCTTTCTTTTGCCAGGTGACTTAACAACCTAGAATAAGCTTTCATTCTCTTATTTCTAGCAAGGTTTACATTTTCCAGCAGCAGCTGTGTTCTCCAGAGGTACTGAATCTGATAAAGTGACTATCTGATCACAGAAGGCAGATGGGTCTAATAAAGTACGTTTGCTGAGGAACAAAAGGGGGAGTAGTTCTGGCACTTGCTGGGGGAGGAAGAGGGAGAGAACAACCAAAAAAAAGGGACTTATTTAATTTAGCCACAGAAGTTTTATTTGCTGCCAGTAGCCACCATAGGTAGCTGTTGAAAGAGAGAAGACCATTTAGGAGGAGGCTTTGGCACTCCCTATATCACCTATGCTACCTGTGCCTTACCATATATAGATATATTACTGTTTTTCTCTGCTTTTTGTTACCAGTCCAGTTTGAAGGTCGATATGGAGATCGTGTTTTTGACAGGCGGGAATTGCAGTTTGAGATTGGAGAAGGCGACAACTATGATCTTCCTCATGGTCTTGAGAAAGCAATTCAAAAAATGGAGAAGTCAGAGGAATCGGTGTTCTATCTCAAACCCAAGTATGCTGTTTCTGATCTTTTGATACTTCAGTATATACCTTAGTGTATCTACTAAGTATTTGGCAAGATTAAGTGTTTTGCTATTATGCTTTACAGCTTTTTTTTGTTTGTTTTCTTTTTTCAATGCTTTAAAAAAAATCAGCCCAAATAGTTTGTGTGAGAAATAGGAAGCTAAGATCACTTTGCCACTTGTTTGGAAGTCGTAGCATTCCAGAAGAAATTTACTGAGGTCTCTGTAGTGTTGATCTTGGTGAATATTAAAAAAAAATATTGTTGCTCTCTTTAGCTTACTTTTTTCTGATTCCTTTTAATGAAACAATACTTCTGCTGTACATGAAGAACAGCTCAGAATAGGAAAAGAGCCGGTGAGCCTGCTGAGCAACCTGATGTGACCAGATAGCTAGTCCTTACTTGATGTCGTTAGTAAAGAGTATCAGGTGTCTTTTGTCAGGAGATGATGTTCACTGGTGTTCTGAAAGCCTTTTGGAAAAAGACATTAAAGATCCTTGCGAGATAATTTCCTTTTTTTTTTTTTTTTTCCTCTCTTAACCTCTCCCAACCCCCAATCTTACAGCTATGGTTTTGGAAGTGCTGGGAAGGAGAAATTTCAGATTCCTCCAGATGCAGAGCTACAGTATGAAGTGAAACTCAAAAGCTTTGAAAAGGTAGGAATGAGAGATGGGAGGTGGGGGAGGAAGTATGAGTGCAGCTTGAACAAGGATGATGGAATCCTTGAAAGTTGATCTGAAATAGGGAAGCCATTGTTGCCAGAGATGACACTGAGAGCTTGTGGCTGAAACTATCTTTTCTTACTGTATTCCTTTCTGTTGCTGTCAATGTCTATCCTGTTCCAGCCCAGTTTCTAGTATCAGTGCAAAACTCTGCTTTGCCAGACCTGTCTACCATACTGTTAGTGGGAAGCAGGGTAGCTGCATAGTCCTTCGTTTCCCAGAAGCTGTAGCATTGACTTGAACTGTTCTGTTTGGGTAGGCTAAGGAGTCTTGGGAAATGAACACAGATGAGAAGCTGGAACAAAGCTGCATTGTGAAGGAGAGAGGCACTCAGTACTTCAAGGTAAATGATAATCCCCAAGTAATAATAGCATTTCTTAGTCCGTATCATGAGCTGATGACAGCTTCTGTCATTTCGGAGTGGTGTTCATGGTATTCTGTGGTGTTTTACAGGGAGGACTGGAATGGAAGGTGTCTTTAAAAAGAAAAAGCCTCAGAGTTGGAATAACTAAGGAACTAACTCTGCAGGGAGTTGGTTCTCTCTGTCAGAGCTGATAGCTCTGCCTACAGATAAATTTGGGGTATACATTGAATAGCAGCGAGGTTACAGTATAAAGTCCTGCTTTGGGTTAGTACTGTGAATGAACAACACTCATTTGGGCAGAGATATGTGAAGAAGATGTTTCAAACAATTTGACCAACTAAAGGCAGTTTTTCCCATTATCTTAATGATGCAGCAATAGTTCTACTCTTTGAAAATGCCCTGTCTTCCTTGTCGTGTATCAAAAGTTGTGTGTGAGATGGGAGTTGGGGTGAAATACCAATGCTGGCCTGTACTCTGGCTTTAGTGGGGGAGCCAGCAGGTCTTCCTAAAGATCTTCTGATCCTATGCAGGAATGGCTTTCAGAAGTAATATATTCTTTATGATAGAAGTTATTTTCTGATAGATTTTTTTTTTTTTTTAATCTATTGTTCAAGGTAAGCAGAAGGGTCGAAAGGGAGCTAAAATACTCTGTGACTTGTGTGATAATTGAACTGCCTTGTTTACAGGAGGGGAAATACAAACGAGCAGCCTTACAGTATAAGAAGATTGTGTCATGGCTGGAGCATGAATCAGGACTCTCTGATGAAGAGGATACAAAAGCCAAAAGCTTGAGGCTTGCTGCTCACCTTAATCTAGCTATGTGCCACCTCAAGCTGAAGGAATACTCCCCGGCTTTGGAAAACTGCAACAAGGTAGTAAGGGTTTATTTATTCTGAAACTATGGAGGTGATCTGACAGTTTATCTTTCTTTACAAATTTGAGGGATACCAGACCATGTGGTGTTTGGCCTTCCTCAGCAGCTTGCAGTACGGCAGTACTGATTACAAACTGTAAAAATATCCAACAGTTTATTGTTGGATATTTCTTAACTTATATCTTCTGCCTACTTTCTGCTATATTTTGAATACTGAAGTATTTAGATATGGTGAAGGTAGTAATGTTGGCAAAGGTCCTTCAAAGAGCTGTAATACAGCCAGGACTAAATCTTAGACTTGTTGGTTCTTTGTCAAGTCAGCCTATGATATTCAGTCCTTTTTGTACCTACTTCTACTGTATTCAGTTCACCTTATTAGTAAACCCTGACACGATTCATAAGTCTACATTAGAAGGTACAGTTTCTAGCAGTCTCGTGTGTTCTGACTGCATATTTAAAAAAAATAATAAATAAATCTTGCTTGTCTTGTGTAATGCAGGCGCTCGAATTGGATAGCAACAATGAAAAAGGCCTCTTCCGGCGTGGAGAAGCACACTTGGCTGTCAATGACTTTGACTTGGCCCGGGGAGATTTCCAGAAAGTGATACAACTTTATCCAAGTAACAAAGCTGCCAAAGTGCAACTGGTAACTTGTCAGCAGAAAATACGGGAGCAGCATGAGAAAGAGAAAAAGATGTATGCCAACATGTTCCAAAGGCTTGCAGACAAAGACTTAAAGGTAAGTAGCACTGCACCAGAAGTGCTGAGGTGCTGTCATGTATTAGACAGGGAATACTGTTTTAGGTATTTAGCTTACTGAGTACAGATAAACGTAGTGGAAGAACACTCAAGTATGTGTTCCTTGGGGAGTTGGTCAAAATGATTAGGCCATCTTGTTTGAACAAGACAAGTAGTAGTACCAAGCATTGTGCAGAATGCTTTTACTTATTTCAGCTGAAGTTGCAAGACTGGTCAGTGTTAATCAGAGAACAGTTGAAGTGATGAGATACAAACGTAAGATGCAATAAGTGAAAAAAGTGTGTATTCTCCTCAAACTGACTGTTGCAAAGAATAGTCTGTTTTGGTGTCTTTCCTAAGACATTAATGTCTGTTGTACAGATGGTGCTGAGCACCCACTTGATTCTCATGGAGACATGAAAATGTGATTGATGCCCTCCATCTCAAATGTCACAAATTATGAAGTGTCAGAAGTCAGACTGTTGCACGATTTAATATCCTACTGTATGGATTGTTTTCCTACTAAGTGTTCACTAGAATTTTAGTAAATACTAGTTCAGTTAACGATGGCAATATTTGAATACAGGTTGTAACTAGGTTGTATCAGCTTGCAAGACTCATTCTAAGTTACTGGTGAGAATCACATATCCTAAGAAAATGTTGTGTTTATATTCCTGAAATCTGATGATCCAGAAGGAGTAGCTAAACCTGTAACTTCCTAGACAAATCTGAGATTTATATCACTCACATTTTCTCAGTAATACTGGGGAGTGCAGAAGCTTGTATATTGTGAGGTTATTTTCACAGATCTTTGTGTCCACCTTTCCAAATACGCATGAAGAATCTAAAAACTTGTCAGATACTGGTATGCCAATATCCTGTGGCTAACTGTGCCAGTGAGTCTGGCCTGGGGCCCACTGTCCTCAAATGAGTGTATCCTGACAAGTCAGGTATCTCAGACTGTCAGTTGATAATTTCCTGCATGAAACACTTCACAAACCTCTCTTCTCCTTCCCTTCCTGCAGTCTTTCAAAATGAGTATATCTGAAATTGATTTATGTCCCATAGACAGTGGGAGAAGTATTCCATTTTTCATCTCTTACTCTAAAGTAGTAGTCATAGAGGGTAATAACTCCTAACTGGATGGTTGGGTGCACAAGCTGTTCTGCTAGTGGCTTTTTGGTTTTGTGGGGTTTTTTGTGTTCGTTTTGTTTTGGGTTTTTTTCCTTCTCTAGTATTAGCAGTAGTCAAGTGGATTTGGTTGTACGTGTCATGAAGGAGTGTAAACAAACACAAACGCAGACATTCTCCACTGATTCTGCAAGGAAAGTGTCATTGTCCATGTAGTTAAGTGTGGCTAAAGCAGCCTGATGTCATCAGTCCTTGCTTATTGGAGCTTGGAGAAAAGTATCCTGTCCTTCTAGACTTGTCATGTATAGACATGCAGTACCATGATTTTTGGTAGGCTTTAATGAAAAATCTTGGGAAGATAAAGACACAGGAACTTAAACTAGAATTATTTCACTGTTGGGCATCTTCACTTTTGAAATTGCAGGTTTTAATTGCCAGCTGTGAGGCTGTGCTGTGCAGGTTCACTTCAGGTAGCACAGCTGCTGGAAATCTGGCTTTCTGCACTAGGTGTTGGACAGAGTAAAATTTACTGAGAGAGGAAGAGTGGATTGCTAAAATAAGCTATACCCACTAAAAGTATGAAAGGGCTGCCTTCGTGCTTTTCAGAATGTACACTTCAGACCCCAAGATGGGAACTTGGTAGGGTTGTATGCTTGGCAAAAGGCAGACTCCCAGTCTTTGCATTGCAGACTGTTTTGGATTCTGCAAAGACATGGCACTTAGTTCCAGTTTTTCCATCTACTTCAGATAGAATCAGCTTACAGTCATGGAATCATTTGGGTTGGAAAAGACCTTTATGGTCATTGAGTCCCAACTTAACACAGCACTTACCAAGCCACCCACTAAACCATGTCCCCAAGTGCCATGTTAAATGACATGAATACCTCCAGGGATGGTGACTCAACTGCTTTCCTGGGCAGCCTGTTCCAATGCTTGACAACCCTTTTGGTGAAGAGATTTTTGTAATATCCAATCTAAACCTCCCCTGGTGCAATTTGAGGCCATTTCTTCTTGTCCTATGACTTGTTACTTACAAGACACCCATCTCACTACAGCCTCCTTTCAGTAGTTATAGAGAGTGATAAGGTCCCCCCTCAGCCTCCTTTTTCTCCAGACTAAGCACCCCAGTTCCCTCAGCCACTCCTGATAAGACTTGTTCTCCAGATGCTTCACCAGCTTCATTGCTTTGCTTTGAACGCCCTCCAGCAGCTCAGTATCTCTGTTGTAGTGAGGGGCCAAGAACTGCATGCAGGATTCAAGATGCAGCCTCGCCAGTGTCAAGTACAGGGGGATTATCACTGCCCTAGTCCTGCTGGCCACACTGGTGCAGGCCAGGATCCTATTGACCGTGTTCATTCTTCTCAGTAGATAGATGATCTTGGGAATACGCATATGTTTACAGTATTATTTTTTTTCTTGGTGTCACCTGGCCTTCTTCAAATTCATGTTTTCTTATTAAAAAAGGGTCAGTGGAACACTTAGTGCACAGGTCAGTTTGGGGCATCTTTCTTGCAAGAAAACATGTTTTCCTGTTAATTCATTTCTCATGTTGCTTTTGTCCTGTTGGGGGGACACATACATTCAAGAGTTCCGGAGGAGAGGGTTTGTCTAGCAAATGTCTTCTGGCTTCTAAGAAGGCAGCTTGGACTGTAGTCCTGAAGTTTATGACATCTGCATATCTTAAGGCTGCAGAAGTACAATAGCCACTCTTGCATGAGTAATCTGTTTCATAAATTTGAATAGTTCACATTTGCAAACTGTGACTTTTTAAAGGGTGGAATGTTTATCACCTTATCTTAAGCCCAGGATTGCTAGGTAACAGATTTTCTCTGGGAAGGAGACTTTGCCCTTACGTGCTTCACAGAATGCTTCTAAGGATGAAAAGTCGACATTTGATGCCAAAGGATGACCTTTGTTCATTGGCTGTGGTTGCTTGTTGCAGCTAAGATGATGCAACAGCTGAAGGATTCTGACCCTTTTTCCCCTTCCCCCAGTGGTGCATGTTCATGTCCTTGCTTCCTCTCGTCTGTCCTCACCTAACCTCATAATAAAACAGATAGTTCAGGGTCCTAAGCTGACAGGTTGAAGAGCAGCTGCATGGCACTCTTTCAAGGGTAAGCAGGATGAGGTAGATATTTCTACTTCCCTTTACTGTGTTTGAAAATGGTTGCAAGGTGCTGGTTATGTCCTATTGTAAAAACTGACCTCTGACACTTACCACATGGCTCTCTGCTTCCTATACCCTTCTATGTGAACTGGAAGGTCCGGCAAAGAAAGGGGCTTTTAGAGTAGCCACCTTGTCAGATTAGATTTTCTTCCAGCTAAACTCTTCAGAGAGGACTCTTGCCAAGTTGAAATCGCTCTTTATGAAACTAGGTGTCCAATAAAGGTATTTGTTTGTATCTTAAGTCTAAGTGTACATCATACAAGCTGGAGGGCAGGGCAGGGTACGGGAATTGTTGAAATTAAATTGCACCTTATTTCACTCACATTGCAATTGAAGCAGGGCAAAAGCAGTTCTGTGCAGAAGCTTCCTAAATAAATTTCAGTCTGTGGGAGAACACTTCCTTGAAGTGTTATGTGGCAAATGTGTGCACACCACATAGGAATCATAACCATCTAGCACCAGTATTATTTCTCAGCCTCCTCTAAACTCTAATGATTTCTGAGATGCAGATAAAAATGCTAAGAAAATGTTGGTTTGTCTTTGCTGAAGGTCCTGATACCTTAATTCAGTCTTGCAAGGAGACTGGGTACCCTCGTGATAAGTACCAGATAATGTTTGTGGTATTGTTTGCAAACACTAGCAATTTTTTATAACAAGGAATCTGTTTTCTTTGTCTCTATTTAGTCAGCTGCTTCTGTTCAGATCAGCCACACTGAAGATGCAGAAATGAAAGACGAGCAGAATGGAGTTGAAGATAAATCAGAAGTTGACACAGAAGCATAAAAACAAACCCTATTCCATTAGTTTTGTAAATGAAAGAATTTCCAGTGAATTAGACCTTTATTTTTCTACCTGGTTGGACAGTGGCTTCAGGGGAGCAGAGGCTGAAGCCACCATGCCACGATCAATTACAGCTTTATATGTCTGTTGAAGCTGAGTGGCAGCATAAATCTGGTTTAATCCTAGGGACTTTATTTATTCAGTCAGCCTCTGTTACTGTTTGGTTTCTGCCTGGATTTACTCTGCTTGGTTTATTTGCATTTTGCCATTGGTGTTTGTCTCTTTCTGGTTCCAGTTTAATTCCAGGTTCTGCTTCCTAAATTCATTTCCTGATTTCTTTCAAGTAACCAGCTTTTTCCAGAAGTCCTCACATGAGACTGGAGATCAAATTGGCACTCCCAGTTCTTCTGCCTTGGGATTGCCCCCTTACTCCTCTGTTCAGTATGGAGTCTCTTCCGCTAAGCGTTGTAACCTTTCTTGTATGCCTCATGTTTGCAAATTGCTGAAGGTGAAGACTGTGAAGTCACAGCTTAAGTAATAAAGCTCCACTTAAACTCAACAGAACTTTTTGTGGGTTTTTATTGGAATTTGCGCAGAGTTAAGGGAATTTATTGTCGTTCTGTCTTCTTGTGTTTTCTCATCCACACAGCTGTACAATAGCCACAGTACCTGAGTATTTTTGTATGTTGCTCATTCACTGCCATAGAAAATTCCCATAATAGTCAATACGGTATTTCCCCTTATATTTGCAACAGGAGAAGTCTGCTGTGGAAACTTTTACAAAAAGCAAATCTGTAACCTGTGCATAGATCTTATTTTCTGTTTCTATTGCTAGACTTTACCTTCCACATAGTAAAACTGGACCAGGGAAAAAAACATGTCTTTATACGGACTGGCTTTGAAGAGAAAATAGGAGATAATAGTGTAACACATCACAGATACTTTTAATGAACTCCAAACTTCTGAGCGATTTGAATGTCTGCTTGTCCTCATCTCACAAGAAAGCTATTACTTAGTACTCTGCTTCTTTCTGTAGTACATTTTGTGTCTTATTTGGGGGCTGCTATGCTTTTGGGTTTTGTGGGGACTTTTGTTGAGGTGGGTTTTTTTTGTTTGTCTGCAGGCTTGGAACACAGTACTCAAACTCACCTCTGTTTATGCTGCTGTGTAGTGTTAAAACTTGGCATCTTCACTGTCCTGAGACCCTCTAGCAGCAGGAACAATTTTTTGCCTGCTCTGCAGGAGGAAGGTAGATAAATCTCTTCCTCTCAGGTACAAAAGTAGGTTTGGTGGGTTGTGTTTGTTTGTTTGTTGTTTTTAACATCTGAAATACCTAAGTTTGAAATACTGGTCTCCTTTGCTGAGAAAAGCACTGCATAAGCACTTATTTATAGGGTTTTTATGGGCCAGGGTTTGCTTGGACCTGACCCTGCCAACAGCACCAGCTTGGGCCAGGCAGTTGTATAACTGAAGTGTCACCAAGGTTTTAAGGTCTGCTTGACATCCTGTCGTGCACCATGCCCAAAGCAAGACCTTCACCAAATGCTGCTGTGTTGGAGCTAGCTTAGGGAGCTGTGAACTGCGCTGCTCTGCAGTGTGTAGCCATGCCTGAAGCTTCAGTGCAGTGGGTGAGGGATGGAAGAGTCACTTTATCCTGTTAGGTTATCACATTTAAGGAAATGCTGATGTGATTTGCTTAGCAAAGCCTTAGTGTTGCCAGGTAGTACAGGTGGGTTTTATGAGTTCTGTGAATGAAGGGAGCAGCTGAAAGGAGGTTCCATACTGTCTTGAGGAATGGGGCCAGTTGACAGCCCTTGATGGCACACTAGTTGTTTTTAAGCGAGGGCATGCATGTAAAGTTCGAATACAAACAAACTTCTGTATCCGTATACAAAAATGCTTAAACAATTACAGTACTTTGCTAACCACATACACCTGTCTTGATCTACAAATCTTTCACCTTGTGTGGTGGTATTGTAATAGTTGTACAGTATCATTAAGGTAACAGAAGTGCCCTGTTTCACTATCAGCTGTGGCAGTGGGAAGACCTGACCTTAGTCCAGCCTGCAGCAGAAGCATACAGCAGTTCAGTGCTGATGGATGTACGACTGCTACCTTGGATCTGACCAGGAGCTAAACGTCGTTTGCAGAAGGCAGTACCGATCTCGTTCCGCTGTTACGGGAACTGGATCAGGCGAAAGCACAGCCGGGTCTCCTGACTGTGGCGCTGCTGCTGGGCCTGCGGCCTGGTAGGCAGTCCCACTGCCCGCTGTTCCCACTTGGCAGGCGGGCACTCTGCTGGAGGGCCCACGGCGCAAAGGCAAAAGGTTGCGCTTCCATCCCCGGGCTATGGGGCCGGGGGGGCCCTACGGCCAGACCCGACCTCGGCAGCTCCGACGGGCCCGGCTAAGGCCCGCCTTGCCCCGCCCAGCCCTCGCTTTGCGTCTGCGCGCCCTGGCTGAGTTGTCGACCGCCGCTCCGCTCTGTGCCGCTCCGCGCCTCGCAGGCCGGCGGGCGGCCCCGGCGGGATGCGCTCGGTCAGCTATGTGCAGCGCGTCGCGCTCGACTTCGGCGGCAGCCTGTTCCCGCGAGCCATCTGCCTGGGGGACGCCGACAACGACACGGTCGGCAGGCGGGAATGGAGCGGGGCGGGGGGGGAGGATAGGCGGGCTGCGGGAGGTGGTGCTTCCGCAGGCGGTCACTGAGGGGAACCGAACCGCGGGAGCCGCGCTCTGTCGGCCTGAGGAGCGCCCCGGGCTTCCACCCTGAGGAGGAGAGGGAGCGTGATGGGTGTCTTGAGCAGAGGAGATGCAGGGGTTGCATCCGACGGCCCCCTGAGGTCCTTTGCAAGCTGGCTGTCTCAGAGATTCCGGGCTGCGGCTGGTCAGTGCTTCCATCGCCGTTAGACCTGCTGGGCACCCCTCGGCATGGTCCCTGGATGATGTGTGGCTATAGAGAGTTTAAGTTTTGGTCCCAAAACCTCTGCTGTTGCAGTGGCAGGGATGTAGAGCTGTGGGGAAATGCTTTGCTGCAGCACAGTGGATCACAAAAAGGGTAGAGCTGAGTTTCAGTGTTTCTTGATCTGTATGCTGGACGATCATGGATCGGGAGTGTTCCTGTCAGCCCCCCCCCAAATGCTTCTTTCTCATGGGTCTGATTTGTCTATAACTAGGACGAGTTAGCTTCACCAGGTAGATGTCAGCTGTCGTTTCTTCTCTTCAACAGTCATATCTTATTACAGCCATATTCTGTTATCCTGGAAAGTGTCTTGGCTAGCAAAGCAGTAGATGATAAAACGCAGTTTCCCATGAGAAATAGTGTTATGTGGGGTAACGTATGCAGGGAGCTACTGAAATGCACACAGTTTAAGTACACAGGGGCATGATGCAGAAGGTTGGATGGTAAGAGCAGGCTCGTCAGCAGGGGTAGTTAGGTATTTAAAATTTTTAATTTAATATTTTTAATATCTTTATTAAATATTTATTTAATCGTTAAAAAAATCTTCTTTAAAGAAATATTCACCATTCTGAAGGACCTTTACCCCTTCATAAGTGAAATTGAACATTTGGTGTAAATCTATTGTAAATGTTCTTGCAGCCTCTTTCTGGATGGTTACATTTTCCTTCTTGCTGTATTCTTCCTCGTGTGATGCAAGAAAGATCAAGTCAATCTAGACTGAAGGATAGAAAATGTGATGATGCTGATGATGATGATTAGCAGAGCAGGATGTTAAAGCAGTGAAGAAACAATGGCTAGAGAAGCAGTAGATAATGGGATGTTGCTCTGAGGAGCTGCTCTCCAGCTCTTTTATCTGCAAAAGGAAAATCAATTGCTGGGTGTTTTTTTACCCCAGACCTTTTCTATTGGCTTGAGGCTGTTTCTAAGTCATGTTTTGCTTTGCTGCTTCTTCCCACAGAGTGATTTTTATATTCAAATTCTGTAATTATTGCTGTGTGAGAATGTTACTATAATTGTGAATGTCTTCTTACTAACCCAATCCTTTTGTGCAGCTGAATGAGCTAGTGGTGGGAGACACCAACGGGAAGCTCTATGTTTACAAGAATGATGACAGCAAACCCTGGGCTGTGCGATCTTGCCAAGGAATGGTCAGTTCTAGACAAAAGTTTTAATGGTTGGGCCTTTTGGTGTATATACAGCTGACTGTCCTTGACCGTTGCCTAGGAATACGTAGGCCGGAGGGGAATGGCAACCAGAACTGGTTCTGATGCCTTTCACATTGATCATAGAATAGTTAGAGTTGGAAAGGACCTTAAGATCATCTAGTTCCAACCCCTCTGCCATGGGCAGGGATACCTCACACTAAACAATGCCACCCAAGGCTATGTCCAACCTGGCCTTGAATACCGCCAGCAATGGAGCATTCACAACTTCCCTGGGCAACCCATTCCAGTGCCTCACCACCCTCACAGTAAAGAATTTCTTCCTCATATCCAATCTAAACTTCCCCTGTTTAAGTTTGAACCCGTTACCCCTTGTCCTCTCACTACAGTCCCCCATGAAGAGTCCCTCCCCAGCATCCCTATAGGCCCCCTTCAGATACTGGAAGGCTGCTCTGAGGTCTCCATGCAGCCTTCTCTTCTCCAGGCTGAACAGCCCCAACTTTCTCATCCTATCTTCATACAGGAGGTGCTCCAGTCCCCTGATCATCCTCGTGGCCCTCCCCTGGACTTGTTCCAACAGTTCCATGTCCTTTTTATGTTGAGGACACCAGAACTGCACACAATACCCCAAGTGAGGTCTCAGGAGAGCAGAGTAGAGGGGCAGGATCACCTCCCTCGACCTGCTGGTCACGCTCCTTTTGGTGTAGCCATATGCAAGACCTTGCTTTTGCCCACAGCTAGCCCTGTGGGCTAGAAGCGATGAGCAAAGTACTGAACAAACACAGGAACTGGGCTTCTGTCCCACCCTGTCCCTGTTCCTGTGCACTGTGGATTTGGTTCCGGGGCTCTGGGCAGTTGTGTGGCAGATCTGTTTCCATCCCTGACTTTGCTCTTTTGTCCTTGAAAAGGCTGTTTTGAGTTCAAGAGAGGGTTGTGAGAGAGGAGAAAATAGAGCAGAAATTTATCCCAAAGCATTGTTTGAGTTCCCTTCCCTCATGTGTGGCCTTCTTTTCTCTTTCAGCTCACGTGTGTTGGTGTTGGAGATGTATGCAATAAAGGAAAGGTGAGAGCAGGCAAATTCTTCCCGGCTGTGTCTGTAGGGCATGTGGGAGGTGCTTAGGGTCATGTTGTATCCTGAATGTGGAGAAGGACAGGTTGCAGGTGCTTTTTCTCTGAGTTTGCTTATAGTTTTAGCACTACTGTTTTAAAACTGTCCTATTTATGTATAGCTTCTGTCTTTCTGTGAGCCATAGGTAGGTTTCAGTGAGCAAGGAGATCCATCCTGTCTTCAGAAAGCACTATTCATTTCCACATCCCCCTGTGTGAGCTCCACAAGGCTTTGGTGGTTTGAAGGTTGCTTATTTTCTGTAGTGACTTTTGCCCTGCTCTGTGCTCGTCCCTGATGTGGGTTATGGCCCTTCTGCCACTTGGCTGTGTGCGTTTAAGGTCATCTAAATAAGACTGAGCCACTGAATAATCTAGTCTCCCAAGCAAATTCCACTGGGTCTAGTATGACTCCTTTTTCTGGATTGCTATTTCTGGGGGTTAAGCCAGGACCACTGAGTCCAAAAGTCCCAGGTTAGGCACCCTGCCTAATATACTGTAGCTATGTGTGCTCCAGTGGGGAGCAGAGCTGAAGTGCACATTGGGAAAGCCACATGTTTGGGGATTGCATGCACACATCAGCCTGATATCCCGGTCTGACAAGGGTGAACAAGAAGTTTGGACCCTGCAGTACCTAAGTAGTTTGCTGACCAAAAACCTTCTCCTGTTGCCTCTGTAGCAGTCACTGATCTTGATGGATCTACCCTTGTATCTTCTCTCACCTTGCTGCGAAAGATCTCCTGCAGTTTCTAAAATAGGAAAAGTCAAAAGGTTTTTCTCTTCCCTCTTAGAATCTTGTGGTGGCAGTGAGTGCAGAAGGCTGGTTTCATCTTTTTGACCTGACTTCTCCAACTTCAAAACACCCAGATGCTTCAGGCCACCATGAGTTGGCAGCAGCAGAAGAGCAGAAGCCAGTGTTCAAGCAGCACATTCCTGCCAACACCAAGGTCATGCTGATTAATGACATTGGTGAGCCAGGAAGACGGTGTGGGAGTGCAGAGTGAGGGAATTTGGGGGAAGAGCGAGAAAATGTGTGGGACTCACAGAAGGAAATTACTATCTTGCTGAAATATGTGCTCTAACAAACTACAGCTGAGTCATGGAGGGAAGAAGCAAAAACTTCAGGACTTTTCCTGAAGTGCAAGTTCTCATTACAGGATTGGAATGTTCAGAGATGCTATGTGATGGAAACCAGCACAGTGGTTTATGAATGTTGGGGCTCTTGGGGCTATGAAAGCCTGAGAGACCCCATCTATCTCCTTGTATTCCCTTCAGATGGAGATGGGAAGTGCGAGTTGGTGGTGGGTTACACTGACAGAGTGGTACGTGCCTTCCGCTGGGAGGACTGGTCAGAGAATTCAGACCATATATCTGGGCAGCTGCTCCTGTTGAAGAAATGGCTTCTAGAAGGTCAGGTAAGAAAACGGGGTGCTCAGATCAGAACGTGTCATATAGTCTTCAAGAGGTGGCTGTCTCAAGGGAAGAAGCACAAGATCTCAGTCCTGTGAACAAAGCAATTGTCATGTTAATGGCTTGAAAGATTTGCCCAGTGCTTGTCATGTACTTGCAGAGCATGTGGTGGGTTGGTCTGGGAGACCAGTCAGTTGCTCTCACCCAACTAGAGAGCATTAGTAGAAAATATTACTGTTGCTCTTAAGTGACATAGGGTAGGGAAACATAACCTTCTACTGTAACTTGAACATTTTGCTTGTAGCTGGATTTGTTCAGCTCCTGCTCAGCTCCGTCAGAAGATCCGCCATACTCAAGTTTAGGTACAAGGAGGACAGTGAACTTTTCTGAGATATTTGAAGTTCTCAGTTTTACTCCATCGGGGGTTTTCCTCTGCCAGTATAGGTGGACAGCCTGTCTGTGAACCCAGGCCCTGACGGCTCACCGGAGATGATGGTGTCTCAGCCAGGCTGTGGTTATGCCATTCTGCTGTGCACCTGGGATTCTGAGCAGCAGGCCACGACAGAGGGAAGAGACAACTCTGCCCCAGGCAGGTAAAGAGCATTACTGCATGTGATAGATGAGGAGATTCCACTGTAAATGCCCATGACAAGGGGGCACCACCACACCATCTTTCTGAGGGGGGGTGCTGTCATTTATCCTTGCTTCTCTGCCGTTGCTGCACTGCTGGGACTTAAGCACACCTTCTATGAACACTCTTCATGTCTCTGTCACAAAGATGAATACTGCTGCTTTCCTTGTATCCCACTCTTCTTCTGGGTTTGGGCAAGGAGAGTGGCAAAACCATCTCACTGAGAGGGACAGTACTAGGGGCTAAGGTAGGGAAATGAGCGACCTAGATCTTCAGAGAAAAAGTAGTAGGCAATCTTGTGACCTATCTAATGGTGGGAAGGGTAGCAACTGAAAAGCTGGGCTCTGAAGCCAAGGATGATACTTTGAGTTTATTCACTTGTTTCTTCCAGGAGAGGTAATTGGAGGTTTTCCTAAGGAGACCTTTAGCAGCCAGTGCTGTAAATAACAACCAGAGCAATAAGGATGAGCAGAGAGTTTATTGTCCTTGCCATTGGAGGGACCCCTGTGGGGGATTCAGGTGCTTCCATGGTGTTCTGTGGGACTTTAAGGCAAACCCAGAAAACAGTAGGAGGAGGGGCGCTAGGCAAGTCTCCTTGATGTCTTGGAGACCTTACTGGAATGATACTTCCTAGCAAGAAGCCCGGCCCAGGCATGATCTGTGACAAATCTGTGTAACCCCAGGTAGATGCTTCCTGAGTGAAAAGCAGCTGGGCTTACATGGCAGTAATGATTAAAATTGTCTTTTTTTTGGGGGTTTGGTTTTTTTTTTTTTTACTTTGATTGGAGTGCATGTTCTGCTGGCATTTTCCGTGCAATTTTTTTTTCCCATGTGCTCCTCTCCTTTTTGTTTTGAGCTCTTTACAGTTTTTTGATGTATCAAATAATTCTGTTTTCATTTTTTAAACATTAGAGAGTTCCTTTCATACCTGGGGTGGTATGCATTGTTTCCTTGGCCTTTGCCGTTTAAGTCCTAATCTATGCACAAACTCTTATCAGTCTCTGAATTTATAGATCTTTGGAGTACGCTGACCTTGGGATTATTGTTGCACGGTCCCAGGCATGGTTCCCTGGCCTTTCTCTGATGTCTCTTGTCTCTTTTTCCTAGCGAGGCCCCTATTCGAGATGTTATTCTGCACCAGACATCTGGACGGATTCACAACAAGAATGTTTCCACTCATCTAATTGGTAGCATTGCACGAGGTGAGAGAATAAGAGCTTGGGATCTGTGGCCCAACTATTGATAGTTTTTCAATATATCAGTCCAGCATTAAATCAGATTTCCTGTGGTTGAAAAATACCAGTGGGTGATAGCTGCAAGAACAGAGGGAGCTCTGCTTCTGTTACCCAGCTCCCAAAGAAAGACAGCTGGATTATTGCATTTGAACTTCTTACAGCTTTGTTCTTTCCCTGGGTATATCCAACTGTTCAGCTAGCACAGCAGGTTTTCAGCAGCCTCCACTGGCCTGCATTTAGTCATCGTGAGTGGCTGCCATGCCTTGCTTCTGCAGATGTCCTTGGTCTTTTGCATGGCTACAGCTTATGCCCTTCTTACTCCCTAGATGCATCTCTTCCTTTCCACAGCCTCAGCTTTATTCTTCTGTGGTTTTCAGCATTTGATTCCCAGTACCTGCTATCTGTATCCTGCTCTTCCTTCACCTAGGTGGTCCCAATCCCTCCAGAGCTTCCATATTTAATTTATATCACTGTCCTCTGTCTCCCTTCAATGTATTCCATTCAGCTGCTGTATCTAAATCCTCCACAGCTACTTTTTCCTCTCAGCCCTCACATGCTGCTGCTGTGTCCAGACTTTTTTTACACACTGCCACTGCTTTCCTTATGTAAATGCTGTGTGCTGTGATGTGTGCCTGATGCATCTGCTGAACCCTTCTTCTGGTACCTGTGGAAAATAAGCAGCTTTCACTTCCCCTTGGAGCCTGTGAGCATGCTACAGGAAAGCACAAAATTTAGCTGCTTTTGGTCTGTCCAAGTATTACCCTCTGCAGTGTTGTCTGAGAACAGTTTAGGCTGCCCAATGTAATTTAGAGCTGGGAGAGAAGAGCAGTCCACTGAACCCCCTTCTCTTCTCCTTTCCCAACTCTTCCTTCTCAGTTCTAAAGTTGTCATGTTTTTAGCATTGTCTCAGATGCTGATATGAGCAACATGGTCAAAAGAACATGAAATCAGTTATTTCAGTGCATACTTTCATCTAATGAAAGGTGTCTTGTGAAAAATGAAGGCACAGAGTAAAGGATGAAGAGAAGGTTGGGAAAAGTCCGCTAACGCTGAGCCATCAGTAATGAAGCAGCCTAAGAGTGCCATGCTGACCAGTTTGTAAGGGGGACACAGCAAATCTTTTGGATCAGAGCCTGTACAGATGAATGTCAGCTAGGGCAATAGAGCACTCAGAACAGCTGGTTTGCTATAAGCTGATCTGCAGAAACAGGGTAGTCTGTGTTCTGGGAGCATGCAGGTTGTTATAGCTTGGAGCTTTCTATGAGCAGTGGAGGTAGGCTTGCAGTATTATATTTCTCTGGGGAAACTGCCTATCTGCTTTCAGCTCTGCTGGCTTGTACCTGACTGCCAGGTTTCCTGGGTTCCTGTAGACCTCAGAGAGACAGTGTCTCTCCTGTGTTGTCACTGAAAGGATGAAATGCAGCTGTAGTTGAATACAGCTCCAAGTCCTGCCAAGTGTGACACCACTTTCAAAACCTGACCTTGCATGTCTTTTCTGATTGGTGGCTAGGTAAAGAGTGTACTGAAGGGCTGAACCAGCCTGATGGTCAGGGGAGTCTCCTCTTCAGATGTATCTAGTCACATTTGTCAGTGCTGTCCTGCACACAGCTATGATATACAGGTTATTTGGGAGAGAATACTGCTTGCGGGATTTTTACAGCTGTGTAAATATAGTCCAGGAAAACCAGGGCTGAGTGTGTAGATGAGCTATACATGTCTAATCTGCTCCTAAAGGGCTCTCTAGTCCTTGTGTTTGTCTCTAGACCAGTGTTTGGTGAGACAGGATCACACCTGCTGTACAGTTTTGCGGTAACAAAAACAATAGAGGTGGTAGCGTGATCTCTACAGACTCATTCAGGAGTTGCCATGAAGTGCTTTTGTGCTAATGTGACTAAAGCTTTGTCCTTCTGGTGGGACCTATCTTTTGATGCTGCAACTTGCCAGAACAGTCAAAGGCCGTGTTCTTGCCCTTGAAAGAAACAGTGAGGGTAGTTTTAATACTCTTGCTTGGACTCAGCTGTTCTTTACTTTGTCCCTTGTGATGGTCCTGCCTATGCTTGTGCATCGCATAGAGAGGATGTGATGCGGTCCACTAATATCAGAACTGCCATGGGCCTGCAAGCGCATGTGTGGTACAGGCAAACTCTTAAGAGCAACTAGCAGAGCCAGACATGCTGATATCAAGTGATAGAAGGTCTTGAGTTTTGAGATGCTAGTACCCTATAAATAAAAGTCATGAAGTACAACTGATTGCAAGAATCTGCAGGTATCTGCTAAGCAGAATGTCAAGGCTGGGCAAAAAGGAAGCAGGATGGATCAACTTGTTTGGGTTTTGTTGGTTTTTTTTAAGAGAAGGCAGGGACAACACTTACAAAATGGCATCAACTCTCGTAATTCTCTTCTGCACTTATAGGCTCCTCCAGTGAGAATAGTGGCTCAGGTCTCTTTGCCCTCTGTACTCTGGATGGTAAGTCCTGGAAGAAAGGCTTGTGGGGTGGCCAAGGCCTGTCACTGATTCAAAGCAGGGAATCCGGGGCTCAGTGCCTTTTGTTTTGAAAGAAGGGGAGCTGAGCTTCAGAAATGCTTCCTGAGTCAGGCAGGAGAATTTGACTCCAGGACTTCTGCTGACATATTTTCTATGAAGGCACAAAAACTAGGACAGAAGCCAAGGTAAGAGTTGTTACTGTGATCAAGTCTCCCATAAACCAGGTATGTGATAACATGCCTGTATCTGAGGGCCTGATGAAACATTAAAGCTGAGCCTGTCTTTCTGTTCCGTACTGAACTGGGTCTGGTGTAGCACAGGCTTGCTCTCTCCAGGAAACCTGTTGTGTTTTCTTCCTGTTATGAATATCTGCCTTTCTCGCTCCCCTGGTACAGTGTATTAATCTGTGGATTTCAAAGTATTTTACAAACATTACTTGTATGGTCCCATGGCCTATGGTGGGTAGGAGTATTAATACCATGCTGCAGCAAGCAGCTGGGAAAATGAAAAGGCTAGGTCATTGGCCCAAAGGCACGCTGAAAGCTTGAGATAGAGAGTGAGACTGGAACTTTCAGCTGCTGATTTCCAAGTTGCCTGCTTACCCATTGGTCAAACAACTGTCTGAGATGCCAATTCAAAAGTGCTGTTCCTGTAGACAAGAGACTACCGCAGCAGAGAATTTGGAAGGAGTTGGATTGCTTCCAAAAGCAGTAAAGGGAATGGACGCTGGAAATTGAGTATTGGTAGAGAGGAGCTGGCCTCACACAGGCCTGGAGACAGGTCCTTTTGCTGTGCCGCAACTGCACTCTGCAAAGTAGGACTGGTCTAATGAGCTGAATGCAGGGTTTCTGTCCAAAAAGCACAATGTGGAGACAGTATGTTATGCTTTCCCTTTGCAGATAGACAGCCTGGCCTATTTGGGCCAGATGTCCACCTTCCCAATGATGTTCTGTTGGGGAATTTCTGATTATTCTGTGGGCCTGAACTCTGAAGCTTCTGCATCTGTGAGGCTTCCTGCCTTACTCTGGTTGTCTCATGAGCTGTAGCAAGGCTGGATGGCACTGTGAGGCTAGATTCATGCTTATGTTCCACTTTCTCATGGCTACCCTCTCTCCACTCCCCAGTACTGTCACAGTATATCTGGATGATAGAAAAATGGTGTAAGGTAGGTGTCCAGTATGGTTTTAGCAGGCAAGAGGCCATGCACATGCTATTAGCCAGCCACTTGTCAACTGAAAACTGTCAACATACTGTCTTGACATGACATGATCTGCAGGACATGGTGAGAAACTTCAAGTTCGCTCACTGTCTCATGTGAGATCTGTTGATGTACTGTACTTTGGGAGCCTAGTTTTGGGCAGTTTTCTTCTTGTCTTAGAGTGCAGTCCATTCAGTAGGGCTGCTGCCACTTTTCCTCTCTGTTTCCAGTTACTGATGACAAGATAATGGGCTGCTGTCCTTCCCACTGTCACCTATTATCAACCACAGCCTGTACCACAGTCCCAATCTTCTGCCTGCACCAGATCCTGGTTGCTGATAGAATGTGTAGGGCCCCGTGTTAGCAAACATCTTGTTCCTTTCTAATACTTTCAAGACAAAACTTATTTTAAGGTTTTTTTATTTCCCTTCAGGGACGTTGAAACTCATGGAGGGAGCAGACAAGCTGCTCTGGTCTGTGCAGGTTGATCACCAGCTGTTTGCTCTGGAAAAGCTGGATGTTACTGTGAGTGTCTGTGAATGGGGCTGGAAGGGAGCAAGGCAAAAACGTGGCATGGTTTTGTGTGTAGGAATATGGGAAGGGCAGAAGGAATATGACTTGACTGAAAAAGGCTGGGGTTATCTCAGGATGACACAGAGTGCTCTGTCTGTGCTGATGCATTCTGCACTCATGTCAGTCTGTCCACCTGCAACAGGTTGAGCTGTGTGTGACCTAGTGAGCCCAGCATCCTGCTGTGAACTTTTTTGTCCCCCAGCTTCTCTTTTATTGTATTGCAAAGTTAAATGGTTTTGTACATTGCTAATACCCTGATTGTCTGTAAGATCTTATGATACATAAGGATTGCATCAGGGAAGAGAGACATGGTCTCCAAGTGCAAAAAGACTGGACAACTGCAACATGACTGAACAAGGCATCCAAAAGTGACATCTTATTCAGACAACAGTGTTCATGTCCCTGAATAAGCAGGAAAGATTCCTGACTGCCCATGGAAAAAGTTGAGGTCCATGCTAATATGTGTTCTTATGGTTCCTATAGGGCAATGGGCATGAGGAAGTGATTGCCTGTGCATGGGATGGTCAGACGTACATCATTGACCACAATCGGACTGTTGCCAGATTTCAAGCAGATGAGAATGTCAGCGCATTCTGTGCAGGTGGGGAGCCTGACTGCGAAGCCAGCCATCACAGCATTTCTCCCTCAAAGCTACTACTCCCTCTGGGGAGACCTTGAGTCCTTTGCCTGCAGTGGGAAGCAATTTCCCTGTGTGTGTTACTGCAGAAGGTCCAGCCAGTGTTTCCTGTGGTGGCATATGAGAAAAGCTGGGGTGAGGGGAGGTGGTGCTGAGGTTTGTCGGTGATGGTTTTGGGTTTGGGGCTTTTTTCTGTTGTTTTTGGGAGTGCTACAGTGGTCTCTTGTCTTCCCCACTGCTTTTTTTATTTTACTGTTCTCAAGTGGAGATAAGGAGCTCCATAGAACCAGCCTGAACCTTGCCTTTGCCTTTCTGCAGGCCTCTATGCATGCAAAGGAGGAAGCAACAGCCCCTGCTTGGTTTATGTCAGCTTCAACCAGAAGATCTACATCTACTGGGATGTGCAGCTGGAGAGAATGGAGTCCACCAACCTGCTGAAAATCCTGGATTGTAACCCAGAGTTTGGAAGTCTCCTGCAGCAGCTGGGTGTGGGTGAGTGCAGAAAGGGTGGATATATATAGGAAAAAAGCTGGCATATGAAGTGCTGGGAACTAGAGTTTCACGTACTTCTTGGGGAAGAAGGGCTTTCATGTACTACTTGCTGAGAATCCCTAACAACTGTCTGTCTTTTCCACAGAAAGAAGCGATGTGTCTGCTGTCAAAAATCTGATTCACAAAACACTGTATTTTCCTGAGAAACGGCAGCAGAGCAGCACCACACAGTGTCAGGACCCTGCTGGAATAGACTCCTCTGCCCACTGCACTGTCGTCCAGGATCCCTTGTAACAAGCCACATGGAGGCTGACATCTTTAATACCTGCACATGCTCTTCTGAAACTGGAATTGGTTATCTAATGACGACAAGACTGTTCCCATCTCTGTCAAAGTTTACAGACAGCAAAGGGCATTCAAGCCAGATTCTGTGGCAGGATGTGCTTGATTGTTGGCTTGAGTGAAGGTGGTGGGTTGATTTGGTTTTAGCTGAGGAAGCTACCAGAGCATTGCTGAGTCCAGGGTCCTGCTTGTTGGCCGCCTGTTGCCAGTTTCCGTGTTCTCTGATAGCTGAAGCGCTTTAGAGGTAACTGGGGAGGAGCACTGAGGACATAAATGGAGAGAATAGCTGAGTTCATTCTCTGTTTTGGCCTATTCTTACAACTGCTCTGGTGATTACTTCTGAGTTCTTAGCAGAATCACAGTGCGGGAACTGCGGATGGAGGAATTGAGTTAGGGAGCAGGCAAGGGCTTTCTCTCCCATCTAGGGGTGTTTTTAAAGTAGACCCACGCATTGCTTGCCTTTGCCACTGCTCTTTTACCAAGCGGTTTCTCACAAACTGTCTCCTGAGGAGCTGGAGACATGTTTGAGAAGAACCACAACTTGCACTAACAGTGTTGTCAAGCGGTAGCAGCTACTGCAAACTCAGCTGTGCTGAAGAGGCATTGCTTTGTCCAACTGCCTGGGCAGGGTGATCCCACGGATGGCTGTGACTTGGCAAAGCAGTTGTGAGCTGGGCAATGAGAGGAATCTGTCTTATGCATGGATCTGTGGTATTGAGAGAGCTTGGCCATTCCATAATAAAGAGTAGAAGTGCCATGCTTCCCTCTTATTGTGGAGAGTGCCATGCTATTTTGAGTCCTGCACAACTGAAAGAAGTGGATTGGAGATAAAGTTCCACTTGCTGGTATACAGTCTGGAAAAGGCCATTGCTCACCCAGGCTTCCTTGTATGCAGGGGTGAAGGCAGGAACCTTTCCACATGCTGCTGGTGTTCTGCTTTTCCCCATCTCAGCTTGCCCCTTGCTTAACTCTGCTTATTAGGATTGGAGCAGCAGGCTCACCTCCTGTTTTGCATCTGTTACCTTTTCTCACTTGTGTGATGTTTTTCTGGACATGCCTAATGGATGTACCTGTCCCTTCACTCTTGGGGCTGCCCCAGAGGGTTGTATCCATGTCTGAACAAATGGTAACATTTAAAGATCCTGCGGGCTGTTGAAAGCCTGCTGCGCTGCCCTCTGCAAAATGTCCAAGGGCAGCCCTAACTGGAAGAACTTTGTGTAGGAGAAAGGAGTGTCTTGTCTTTGGGTCAAAAGGACTGTTGAAGTATCCCTATGTGGTAGAAGGGCAGGATCTTTACATTAAGCCCTGTCTTGCAATTTCCATCTGTAGATTATATAAGCTTTATAAAGAACAGCTTCCGTACTCTGAATTTGATAGGTGTGAAAGTTGAAGCATGGAGCAGTGAACTGGTACAACCTGGTCTGTACCAGCTAGCACTCATTGCTTCTCAGATCACTCATTCTTCTGAGTCTCTGACTACAGTGGAAGTTTCTCCCCGTTTTAATGACCTCAGTGTGAAGCATTTTCAAATGTTCCCCTGTCATAGTGTGCAACTGGACCCTTCAGGCAGGAGCTCTCATGTCATAATAGTGCTTTTGTAACAGTGGTGTTCAGAGCAGCAGGGTTTGAGGTTGTCAACTGTGGAGTGCTGATATTGTAGGCAACATCTAGTGATGGGCTAAGGCAAGGACTCTTGAAGTGTGTCAGCTCTGGACTGTAACCTCAAGGAATTGTCACCTCTTGTGATTCTGAGAGGTACAGCCACCCATCCCAAGGGCAGTCATTATTGCTTCTGGCAAATAACTTAGTGTGACTGCTTGGGCTCTCACCAGTCTCTTAGTCCTTTCCCAATGAGGATGAGTCTTGTCGGGGCTACTAACAATCCCAATAGGTTGGTTTCTTGCTACTTCCAGGTTTCTGTTTCCCAAATGCTAAAGCTGCTCTCTTTCTGATCACCTCCTCTCTGTTTAGGTGAAGTCCCAGTTGCTACTCTTTATTTCCTCCTGTTGGCTGGAAGCAGGTGTCCCTATGGATGGGGTGAACAGTTTGGTTTGACTGTATTCTGGCATACTTTCTGCCTAGCCCTTTTGCTAGGCAGAAATGTTGCACTTCACAGTTAGTGGAACTGATACGAAGAGGAACCACAGTCAAGCAGGACTCTGCAGAGCAGTTTCCAGAAGCATATAACAGAAATGACCTTGTAGCAATGTCCAGGACGTTGCTGAATGTTTTGGCATATGCCATTCTTCTGTCCTGAACACAGACTACTTTTCTTCTTAGGTTTGTGTATTTTCTTTTCCTACTTCCCCCCACTCCCCTTTCCTAATTCTGCGGCTTCTGCCTTCCCCACTAGGGGTAGAAACAGGGTGGTTACAAGCAACAGAAAATAGTGATGTGTGAATTTTCAGTCATGGCTCACGCAGCCTGGGATCTATATTGCTGCAGAGCTGGTGGGCTCTTCTGCTGCGTGTGCTTTGACAAAAAACAGATGAACTTCTACAACAACTTGTACCTTTCATGGTTCTATTCAGCATTGTTTGGCTTTGGTGGGGCAGGTGTTCACAGATGTACTCTCTCCTCATCCACTGCTAAGACCCCTGAGGTCCCCACAGTAATTGCCCGGAGCATTTTACTTGGCTGAGAGTTGGGCCAGATTGAGCTAATCTGATGGCTGGATTTTACAGGCTACTGCAGTGCTGCTGTATTGTAATTCCCTCTCGAGGCCTAACAGCAAAACAGGATTGTTTACAGCCATAACAGAGAACAACTCAATGCTGCCTGTTCATGCCAAATATAAACCTTTATTAGCAACACAAGTGGAAAGGGTTTTATGAATGGTTGTGTGACTGAAACTGTTTTATGAAAAACAACTTTGCCGTACAGGTCAAATGATTTCCAAGGGTGGAGGGTCAAATTGATCCACTGTTGGACTGTTAATTGTTGAGAAGAAACAGGAAAGGGTTAATAAGGGAAGATGACATTTTCCTAAGAACTATATTAAACAGAAAATGGGGCAAACCCAATGCAAATGATGGACGAGGCAACCTGTGCAACCTAGCCCTCTACTTGTTGGCCCAAGGATAACATTGCTGTGTGCTGTGCAAGCCCAGGCATGCTGCATTGCGGAAAGCAGAGGTGAGAAAATACAGATGCTACAGATCATCTGTTTCCCAAAACTCTTCTGCAATTAAAACCATTTGAGAGGAAAAATCCTGATAGTCAAGGGTTTCCCTGTCAGTTTTACGTTGTTTACGGCACATAATAACTTGCAGATGCATTTTGCTCCTGTGTCCCTTGTGCACAGACAGAAATGAAAACTGTCTATAGAAGAATTAATTGGAACTTCTGTGCTGTTACTTGGTGAAAAGGTTACTTTCCTTTTTTTTTAATTCTTTTCTCAAGTACTGGACTCCAAGTAATAAACTAGCTACAGTAAGTGCTTCTCAGGTCAGTGCTTCAGGCTACTTCAACTGGCAACAATTGTCTACTCAGGGAAGGAGCAATGGAGGCTCTGTCTCTGGGCTGATAGTTATACTTTCATTGTAACTCATTGCCTGTTTGTCGTTGCCAGACAACACAAGCCGCACATTTGGAATTAGAAGTTGTTCCTTCCCACACAGCAGAAAATGTTGTTTGCTGCATTTTACCCAGCAGCAGATTGGCATACCCACTGGTGCCAGGAAGCTTTATGACCGGGCAGGATTTGCAAGACACAATTGTATGTCCCATTGCCAGCACACAGCAAGTAAGGAGTCCAACAGCGTTCTTGGTCAGCGGGGGCATTTGCAGATAAATGATTCATGGCTTTGGTTATGATGCTGAATTTACTTGCAAGAAAATAGAGGATGTGGCTTTATTTTCCTGAGACATAATGAACCCACTGGCCATCCCTGCGCTTGTTTTTGTGATCTCTGTGCTGAATGCAGTAATTTCCATAACTCTTCAGGTATATCCTGGCATTTGCCAGTGGAGTCTCTTGAAACAAGGACTGTCTGCAAGCATGTAGATGGTTCAGCAGTCTTAAGTTCTGTAACTTGCACACCAGCAGTGAAAGAAGGAGCAGGCCTCTGGGCGTATGGATAGCTGGAGCTCCCATTCAAAACCAAGAGATCCCAAGCTGCTGGAAATGATCCTGATTATGGCTTTGGCAGAGTGCATGTTGGCTTTGGAAGGGGCCTCAGAAGTCCATCTCCCCATCCTCAGGCAGGTTCAGCCATACGTATCTCGCGCTTGCCATGTCACACTTGCTTCTCTATTCCAAAGACCTTCTGTGACAGACACTTCCCTGCAGCCTGGTTTGCAACTGTTGTGTCCATTCTACTGGAGAGTAGCCCTACTAGGAGCTGAGCACCAAGGCGATTCAGAGAGATTATCCCTAGTATTCCAGTGTCTGTATTGAAGGGATTGATCTCATCATAAGGAAGCCAGTGCTGGACACATTCAAGATATGCCTATGTCCTGCTCTGAGACAGCAGTTTGTACTAAATTTCTACTTTCCATATGAAAGTATTATCATTTTTTGATCTCTAGTGGAAAAGACTTTTAGCTATCTCCTTCCTTCCCCTTCTCCCCCAGAAGCAATAGAGGTGACTGGAATTGGAGGTAGGGAAGTGTATCTGTATAATAGGCTTTTCCAAAAGAAGCTACAATTGAGAAGGTCTTCAGCCTTGCCAGCCCACTTAAAAATTACTGAGTTCCCTAACATAGGAAGACTTACCATGTTTGCAGATGGGGTTGAGTTTGCATCATCGAGATAGTGTAAATCCTGTTCTATAATCACATCTTTTAAAGCCAGGATCCTGTCTTTCACAATGACAGCTGGGATTCCCATGTAATGACACAAAAATGCTGGTCTTCGGAGAAACATGTCATTTAATGTCAAGGAACTCTGGGAGGTGAAGACCCACCAGGAGTTCTGTATGACAGTGAGGAAACCAGGTACTGACGCTGTCAGATTAGACTGTGATTTAGGGAATGAGTTGAAGAGAGGTCTCAGCCATGGTGTTATGACCTGCAGTACTCATTCAGTCATATGAATTTTTCTTTTTTTCTGTAAGCTCTGCCTGCAACAAAATTGGATGGGTTGGTTCCAAGATAACTTGGCAACAGATTACTCAGTGTTTGTCTGAGATCTTTATTGTGTGGACCCACACGTTCCACTAACGTGGACTGGAGGAAGATGAAAAGCATATCTTCTGCTCTGGAGATGATTTCACAGCTGAAAACAAGAGCTTTCGCATGCTAGTTTAGCTCTTGCTTGGAAACATCCTCTGTGACTGACAAGTGGCAATCTACATCTATGCATACATATTGTTAACAGCAAAGAGGAAAGGCTGGTGAGACAGTGGCACAACGTGAGAGAGTATTAGTAACAAGGATACAGGAAAGAATTCATAGGATTATCTAAAAGGGAAATAATTCCTTTTGGAAGAAGCAAATTTGTCACTGCTGTGGAAGAATTAATTATTTGCCTGGGGGAAGGTAAAGAGGATGCAAAGAAGGATTCATTATGCAGAGAAGAGAGGGACAGATAGAACTGGTGATTTTCACCTACTGTAGCACATTAATTCTCAGAGGAACCTGAACTATTAGTGATTTGAGAAGAGGCATGTGAATCACAGAAAGGCTTCAGAAGGGCTGGAGAATGTTCTGAAGGTGAGCAAAAGCAGAGTTATCCCAAGACTGACATATAGGAACATCATATGGTGAATTCCAACAGTAGCTAGTGTGTGGGTATCTGCAGTGCTGTAAAGTGACAAGCAGTAGTTAGAACCGTCCACTCAAAAGTTGTGCCAATTTTCTCTAGAATCTCATCCAGCACTCTTTAAATCATTGGGAAGGTTCCTGTTGGTTTCAGTCTGAGTTCAAGATTCCTATTCACCTGCACCCTCGCCCTAGCCAGAGTCCCACTCTAAAGTGGATGCCCGCCAGGCATGGCTTTCACACAGAAGTGGCAGGGACTGAAAGCTGTTGACTGCCCTCCACTTCACTTGGCAGTCCCTTCATAGCCCCATCAACACTGGGGCTCTGCGCTTGCTCTAGCACCTAACCCTCACCTAAAGGCTCCAAAATGCACACCCACCACTTGGGGCCCTCACACAGAAGTGGCCAGAGCTGGAAGCTGGTAGTGGCTCTCACCTTCCCTTGGCAGCCACTTGTGGGCATTTGCAAAGCCCACCAAAAGCTATTCGACAATCTGGAAGGCAGTAGGGACTTGCCTGGGTGTCAACAAAGCCTGGCAAAATCCCTGTGTTGCTCTGGAAGGAAGCAGGGCCCTTCGTAGGCCAAAGAAAAACCTAGCAAAAGCCCTAGCATGCTCTGGAGGGAAGCAGGGTGCCTTCTGGGCACTTGCAAAAGCCATCAGACATGGTTAGAGTTAGGTGATGGGGGTTACAGTTAGGTTTAGGGTTAGTGTTAGGTGTAGGATTAGGGATATAACAGGGTTATGGATAGGGTTAAGATGAGGTTAGGGGTTTGGGTTAGAGTTTAGTATTAAGAGTTAGAGTTAACATTTGGTTTAGGATTAGCGTTAGAGTTAGGGAATTGGGTTTAGGGCATTAGAATAACTGAGTTATGTGGTTAGATTTAGGGAGTTAGGGTTAGGTCAAGGTTATGACTAGTGGTTATGATCAGGTTTTTGGCTAGTGGTAGGGTTAGTTTCTGTGGTTAGGCTTTATATTAGGGGTTATATTAAACGGATTAGGACTAGGGGTTAGGGTTTGTTTCAAGGTTTAGGGCTAGGGTCGTATTTAGTGGTTAGATTCAGGGTTAGTGTGGTTGGAGACAGAGATAGTGGTTAGAGGTTAGGTTGGGGTTTAGTGTTAGGTTTGTGGTTAGTGTTTATAGTTAGCATTGTGTTTAGAATTAGGTTTACTTTTTGGGGTTAATCTTAGATGGTTAGAGCTAAGGGTTAGGGGTTTAGATCTAGAGGGTTATGTTTAGGGTTAGGATTTATGGTTAGGGGCTAAAGTTTAGGACTAGAGGTTAGAGTTAGCATTAAGGTTTAGGGTTAGGTTTAGTGGTTAGGGTTGGCTTTATGGTTAAATTTATGGTTAGGGTTACCTTTAGGGGATAGATTTAGAGACAAGGTTAGGTTTAGGGTTTGGATCAGAGGATTGGGGTTTAGGGTTTTTCTGGGGTTTTTTAATCATCAAAGTTAATGAATAATAGGAGCTGTAGTGGAGATGATATCTTTCAGCTTTAGCATTGTACTTGCCATCGTTCCGTATGCCATTTTTAATTGCAAATAGATTCCATCTGATACACAGTTTTAGGACAAGTCTGATCTGTCAAGAAAGACCCCTAATTTTGACAAGCAAGTCAGACATGCAAGTGATACAAATAGAGGAGGAATTTCTGGTACTCTGGAAGACAGGCTCATTGAGTAGACATGTCCTGGCATAAATGGGAGATGCTGGTGTCATTCAGGAGGTTCATGGAAAGTAGTTCATGGAGCCAGAAATAATCAGATGCACAAGTAGAAGAATGGCAAAGAAGCCAAGGAACAGATCAGAAGCTGCAAGATATGATGACTAACGATAAAAATCACTTGCCTGATGCTGTTTGTAGGTGGAGCAGAAGCGAGTCACACCATCTAACACTAGCAAGTGCATCCCAAATCACATCAGCCAGGCTGTACTCTGCTGTCCTTTGCATGTGTTAAACTACAGCATACAGCATCGGATTTAGGAAAGAGCGAACAGAAATGCATACACAAGTTCTTTGAGAAGCACAACAGAAACAATGAGTGGTTGAATAAAAAACAAAGAGAGCCAGAAGTGTTTAATCCAGGAAGATAGGCAAAATTGTCTGTCACGATGTTCTGAGGATGGACAAAGGGACATTGTGCAGTTTGGATAGTGAATCAGTAGTCATGAAGCATGGAACAAGCCCTCATCTGCTGCATCTTTCCTAGAGCAGAAGACTAGACTATGTATTTATCATACAGCTATGCTCTAGGACGCAAATAAATAGAAAAATAATTAAACCAATTAAGTGACTTAATAGCCATCATAGTCATCCTGGATGAGTTCATAGTTCTCTGACCTGCAAGGAAGTCTAATTCTTGTTTCATGCAGGAGTAGCAAACTTGATGGGCAGTGAGATGCCAGGACTGGAGGCTGATTATATCGTACGTATATTATATATATCTGTGTCCAGTCACTAGATTTCAAGTTGAAAGAAAGGATCTGAGAGAGCAGAAGACTCTGGGTGCTGTAATTCAGTATAGCGTTTAAACTGAGTGGCAGGATCTCTGATGATACAGCAGAGGTGATAGGAATGTAGATCTAGCAGCTGGAATGCAGAGAGAAGAGGCCTGGTCAGAAGATCAGGGTGTGCAAGTCTGGTTACTACTTACAAGACCAAAAGATGATAAAGTATTGCAATTCATATAGTATAGCTTAGTGGCCAAGGATGCAGTGGCAAAGTCCAAGCCCCTGTGCATGTCCACTGTACTCTAGGCATCTATGCTGAGCATTGCTGCAAAGGTTTCTTAGAATTAAGAACTCTAAAATTGTTCTTGCTGCAAGGCTTTTCTGAGAAAATACTTCTTTTTTGCTCTGAGCAAGCAAAAAGTAAAAAAATCCAGCTTCCCTAGAGCACAGGTGAGGGGACTAGCCACAGAGCCCTCCCACAAAGAAATGGGAGTGGACTCTGCTCATATTGAGGCAAAGAGAAGGGAAACATTCATGGCAATCTTTGGAGGCTTTGGAGAAGTTGCTTGTCCTCCTGTCCACAGAGCTATTGAAGATTGTTCATGGAGACTCTTGTCTCATGAATTGAGGGTATTGTAAAAATAAGTCATTAAAAGGGTAGGGTGAATTTAGTACAGAAGCAGAAATTGGAGTGAATAGGGACAGGTAGAAAAACAAGAACAAAATGCCCACTCATCACAAGGGGACAAATAAGAGGGTCCACTGAAAGGAGTGATATCTCTCAAGATGAGGCACTCCCAGAAACAAGAGTTTCCAGCACCCATTTGCCTTTGTCTGACTCCCCAGTGAATGCCTCAGCCTAGAACTTAGCAAGGTCAGGGGCATATGAGCCTCACCCTCATCTCTCTCTGAGGGCAGCAAGTCTCCTCAGCCCCGTACATGGGGAATGCTGCCAGTCACTGACCAGGTTCTTCAGAAGCATGTAGGAAAGGCAGCTCTTGACTCAGTGCTTTAAATCTCAGGACTCCTTCCTCCAAGTCGATGCAACACTAAAGAAGGGGAGAGCCAGTTACTTGCTGGACATTTCAGACAGCAAATCTCATGATGTCTTATGACTGGCAAAAATCTGTATAGCCACCAAACAATCCCACTTTGGGCTTTTAGAAACCTTACAGTTCCTCGCCCTGTCCCCCATGCTGTGTCTTTGCTCCTATTCCGTTCAATGGATTCCTCTCCAAACCCTTTACAGAGCCATTCCACTCACTCCTTCATATGGCTGCCTTTGGGGTGATGTCTTCACATCACTTAGCTGTTCAGCCCGATGTTTTTCCTGCTTTTATGAGTCTGACACATGACTACGAGTACTTGACAGGCAAGAGCAATCTTGCAGCAACCATATTCTGTGGCCCCCAGGAGTCAGGCTTAACAGAGCACTAACCCTGAACTGAGCTGACAAAAGAAGACTCTTTCTACTCATGTCCAGCTAGTGTTGAACCTGAATGTGTTCATATAGCTTTATTTGGCTCAAAGCAAGGACAGAGTTTGTTGCCATCTGCCTTCAAAAGGCAATGCAGCTGTAAGTGTGCCTTGCCTTTTCTTGTCTCCTCTTCAATTTCCTCTTCCTGTTTGCAACTTGTATGGTCAAGAATACAAAGAATGGGAGATGTGATAGTACCTTATCGGTTGATTCCTTTCTTATAACCCTAAAGAAGGACTGGAAAGGAATCAGCGGCTCAGAGCATCCAGCAACCAGGCAGCTGTGCAACAAGCGTTGCAAGTGGCAGCCTGGCAGACCTGGTCATAAGTATTTCTGATGCTTACAGCAACAAAATCTTGGAGAACTTCTTGAGAGAAGCCCTACAGTAAGAAAATATTCCTTACCTTGAGAGACAACAGAGTCTGGAGACCAATGCAAAACTCCAGCATTTCATCATCTGAGAAGAGAGAAGAGACTGATCAGGCTTAAGGCTATATGTGCTGCCCCTCTAAAGGAAGTGTGTCTCCTGTAAGATGGTGTGGAATATGAGAGCACCTGGTTCATAAAGTTATATTGTTATGGTCTATTCAGTATAAAGTAAATAAATAACAAGGAAACTGATTAATTAAACATAAAAACATTAACAAGCAGGTGGTAACAGTGACAATCACAGCACTCTTCTGCCCCTGACTGATGAGCCACTGAAGGAGCTACTTGGGCACAGCCCTGAAAAGAGTCAAAATGAACTCTGTAGCTGATACAAGGAGGGAACCATGATTAGCATGAGTAGTATGAGATATTTGAGGGAGCTTGTGGGATCATGTAAAACTTACTATGGGCTGTATAGGGGAAGGGCCAAAGGCAGGAGAAGGCAAGCAGCAGGATGGATCACGGAAGAACAAGCATGGAAAACTGGAGAGGAGAGGGGATAACGGGGCCAGTCACATGCAAGCAGGCTGTTGGTCAGTTCCCTTGTCCAACCGAACCCTGTGCCTGATGATCGCAATCTATCTGATCTTCTTATTAATTAATTTTATGAAGTAATTTTTTTCTGCATGACCTCTCTATCCTGTATGTGACTGCTGCAAGTCTTAAGTGTCAGCAAGTGTAGAAGATGCCACAGGTTAAAGGGCAAATAGCTGTAGATGTCAGCAACCACAAAGACTGGTGTGTAAGAGCGGTGCCAGTAACTGAAGGGACCACAGGGCATAGGGCTCATAGGGGTGTGTCAGGAAGTCCACAGGTGCCAGCGGTTAGAGAGACCAGTGTGTGAGAGAAGCCTGGGCGCTAGTAGCTGGGGAAAGAAGCACAGGCCATAGAGCTTATACACCTGGATGCCAGCAACTGCAGAGCCTGCACTTGTGTGTTACAACGTCTAAGTTCCAGAAACTGGAGAAAGACTATGGGTCACAGAGCTTTAGGTCTAGGTGCCAGCAACTGGAGAGATCCAGCATGCGAGAGAGATTTGGGTGCCAGCTCTAATCAGGGTCACAGTGGCCTTAGGTTTATAAGCCAGGACATGAAGAGAACAAGACATATGTTCCAGAGGTCTAAATGTCACAAACTAGAAAGACTTGTGTGTGTTTGTTATTTCTCAAGTGTGTTTAATACTATATGCTTGTGGTTTTGTATACATAATTAGCTAGCAATCTTCAATCTGGTCTAGCCAGTGAGTAGGAGGAAAAGTGTATCTGTAAAGACTTAAGGTGTGAGTCAGTGGCTAGCTAAGGGGCTAGGGTCCTGACATGAGTATAAGACAGATGTAGAAGCTGTACTGTTATTTGAAGACCTTGTATATATGAGTGTGCTTGTGAATCTAGAGACTAAGGATGTGTGAGCTTCTGCCAGTGAACTTCAATCCTGGTCATCCAGAGAGGAGTACCAGGACTGGGCTATTGTGCTGGTGTTTATGTGAGTGCTGATAAAGGCACTGCTCTATGTGTGGTAATCTCTATGGCTGGCCTTGTCTCTGTCCTCTCAGTATGTTCTTCTCTGGCATATACATTCAGCCTTCCTATTGTCTAAACCTAGCACTAAGAACATATATTGGACTATTGATTGGTGAGAGTGGCCTCCTAGGTCTTAGAGTCATCCATCTGGACTTCAATGGCAGAGAAGGAGGAATCCCCAGGTCCTGGAGTCTGCAGTATTCAGCAGCCACCAGTAACATCATTAATACTTCCCTTATCTCCTGGATGCCTGCTTGCCCTGTAACCAGTGGCTGTATTTTCTAATTTATTTATAACCATATATGCAAGAGCACAGTGTGCACAGGGAGATGCAAGGCACAGATGTAGCAATTCTGTTCCTTCCATGCAGCCATTTCCACATCCCAGAAGAGTGGATAGGTGCTACAAGGCAAAATTCACCTGGGCTGGTACTAATACAAGAGCAAGTAGAGGGGAAACCAGGCAAAGAAGAGTGAGCTGGAGTGTGGAAGAGGAGGAAGCTCTTTCTAGATGACTAGGAAAGTGGGAAGAATGGACATGAAAAGATGACAGGGAGCAAGGGAGGCCTTGGAAGATGAATAGTACTCATCAAAGATGAGGAGACAGGTAAAGGCAAGAGGGTGAAGCTGGAAGACTAATAGGGAGAAAGAACAGGGAAAAAAAGACGACCAAGTTGTTTTCGGCATACGCATAGCATGATGTAAATGCAGAACATGCAGCATTTTTGCTGTTTTCTGGGTGTGCTCCAGTGTCTGTGACTTGATCTTGTCTCCTACGGCTCCTTCCTTCAAAGAGTCCTGCCTTAGGACACCAAGGGAGACTCAGCACTCTGGGGCTACCAGGTTCTTCCAGGGTGCTCCCTGCAGCACAGGCAGATGAGTACACAGACAAAAACTCTGGGGAATTAGCTGTACCCTCTGTCAGTTTCTCTGATGACTTCCATCCAGCCAAAGACACAAGTGTCTGTTCAGCAGGAGAACATAGGGCACCAGAGGACTAATCAAGCAGTCTGGAGAATTTTAAGAGAGGTCCATTTCAGAAGGAAATGAGAATTTTCCACGTTACACATGTTAAGACCAAAACCCACCTCATTTCTCTCCACTTTCAACATCTGTCTTCTCTGTACTCTTCCTATGCCCTTTGCTTTTTGTTATATTGAGGGTATTCACAGTGCTTAATGAGGTGACTACATCACCAGCCTCCCACTGCATTACATTTTTCCCAGAGATCCTTTAAAATGGCTTTGGCAGGGCAAAAGGGACACAGGAAAACTGGGGAAGAGGAGGGGCTGACACTCTCACCTACAACCAGTGCTGAACACAGCACTGTCTCCTGGCCAAATTGCAACTCCATATGTTCTACTCGGCCAACAACGCTGGGGATGGATAGTGAGAGGTCTCCACAGTCCATGGCAGACACTTCTTCCAGCCTGTGGGACACAAGAGGCATTATTTCCTCAAGTGGAAGAAAAGGAGGAAAAGCAGGACTTCTCACTGATGGTCTTAATGGGAACAGGCCCACAAGGGGAGGAATCTTTTTCATACAGCATGTCTGGAGGCAGATTCCACAAGTAAAACCATGAGGCGCTGTCCATTGGGGTTCCTCATCACTGAGGCTAACCGTTAGCTGGGCAGTTTTTCCCTGCAGTACACACAGAATGACACAGCTCTGAGTTCTGCACACAACTTTGCCAGTGCTCCTGATACCTTGCTCTGTAGCCCACCCTCTGCATCTTCTTCTAAAACAGCCATGTGCGCATGCAAAGCTGCTAGTAATTATCATTGGGGCTGGGAATCAAGAGTGCTACGTTCTTGCCATAGATTTTCTTTCAGCTACCCCTCGTTTTCTACTGCACAAAGACTTACCCCAGCTGGTTTAAACAGCTCTTGGAGATGAAATTTGGTAGACACCCAGTGTTAACAGTCGCTTTCAATACCTGACCTTGGCACTAGAAAAAACAATAACATAATTACTGTGGGCTCAAAATTGTCATACCCACTCCTCCAACAGTGTGACAATCCCTTAGACCTTCCTCAGGAACATAGCCAAATATGTACTGTTTTAGGCAGTGGTCAGGAGACTCATCCAAGGCAATGGTGGTCTCCCAAGTGCTCTGCAAACCTCTGCCAAAGGCTTCTTTTTGAATTTGTAATTTTTAATTTCTGTTTGATTGCCCACTTACCTGTTACGAGAAACTTTAACTTGGCAGTTTTTCAGTCAAGAGAATTGGAACTAGATGATCTTAAGATCCTTTCCAGCCCTAACCATTCTATGATTCCATGATTCTATGTCTTGTGCTGTCTGGTTCTCACTGCCACGTCAGCAAGATTGTGGCAAGACTAAGCAAAGAGGCATGCTAAAGCACAAAGTGCAGATACATGCCAAGTATCTGTCTCCTCATCCTCTGTACTGTGCTTCCCTGTGCCTTCTCACTGTCTAAGCAGGTATACTAGCCATGAGTGTCAGGTCAGGTATGCTATCACGTCTGCCCAGACTGCAACCTGCTAACAGTGTCCAGGTAAATCAGCTCTTCCTGCTTAACAGACATGGATTCTACTAGGAAAGAGTTAACATCCCTGTAGCTCACAGAAGCCAGCTGTTCATTGCTCAGCTACAGAAAAGGCATTGTATCAGCTCTTCAGAAACAGAAGGCCTGGAGTATGGGTAGCAATTGCTAAAGAATCACTTTGGTAGCTGGCAGGCCTGAGATGCATTGTTGTGATAATAAACTGACACTATCACTAGGCAGATGCTTGAGGTTTGCTTCAGAGCAGGCTGGGAAAATGGCAAGTTAGAAATTTGCTAGGATATAACAGGACAGTGATTATTCTGTAGAAAATAGCATCTCATGCAGTGGTAAACAGGCCCGCACAGTTACCAGATCCAACAGCCTCACAAAAGCTATCTACTTTTCAATTATACCACTAACCATTTGTCCAGACAACCCACCCAGGAGCCTTAGGAGAGTCCTTGGTTCCGTGTAACACACAACGCAGGTCAGGTAAGGAGTTCACAGGCAGTTGATGAGCACTGCAAGCCTTAGTGGACTAAGGGGACTTTTCATCACATTACACTTTCTGCCCCAAGTTTTTCGGTCTATTACTATCAGTCACCAATAATCTTTATCTAAGGGTCAATTATAGAGGTTTACAAAAACAGAGGAAGAGTGGAGAGGAATCAGTAAGAATTATAAAGAGCTTTGTTTTCTGAAATAATGTCAGTTCCAAAGTCAAGAAGCTGCTTTAACCAACCAAGGTCGATCACAGATTGTTTTGTCACAGAGGAAGAACAGCCTTGGTACAGCAGTGAAATCTTTCAGCATCTATTTCCAAGTCAACGAGAGACACCACAAGAAAAATAACAGCTTGATTTTATGATGCAGATGCCATTCATGACACACTTTCTAAAGTGCTTTGCAAAAACTGCAACAAAAAGGGGCAAATCTGCTAAATAAATAGGAGCTGCGTGACTGTATTACAACACTTAGACTGGATCTGTCTGTGACCTCTGAAACTTAATAAGGCCTTAGGCACAGGGCAACTGTAACCTGTTAGAGTGAAAACACTTATTGCCTGAATTTCCATGTATCACTGAAGTCTATATATCTTAAGCTTTATTACCCAGTTAAGTTCAGCTAGTAGTCAGGCGATGCATTTGCTACCACTTTGACATTTTCAGGATACTTGCCCGAGTGTAAATGGAAGCTCTATGCTGGTAGATGTTCTTTTCTTAGGATATGCTGTCAGAGACAAGAGACTTCACTGGGGTTGTGTTTCATTTCTAATAGAAACTACACCATAGTGAAGCAGTTTTCCAACAGCTGCCACCTCACCTTTCTGGTTAAAATGAACTGGCAGCCTGAGTACTATTTCCTGCCATAGATCTGTTACTTGTTTTTGGAGTCCACGAATGTGAACATGAAAAACAGCAAGACTAAAAAGAAGGGGAAGAGAGCTTCCCCTCCTTCAATGTAAGAAGATTAAGTGGGGCAAACAGTGATTGGCTCTTAAGAAGGACAGAAAAAGAGAGAAATGCCTGTGCAGAAGATACGAAGATCAGGGAGAGTTAAGTGCAGTGTCAGACCTATTTCCTTGACTGTGATGTTCATTAACCTTCCTCCAAGAAGGAAGATTAATGAGTATGTCAGTGGGGGTACAGTCCATTAGCAACACAAAACGGGAATGAGTAGTGGACTCTGACACTAACTTAGCTGGGATATGATACCTATGCATGCCTGTCCTTGTTCAGTGTACATGCCTGGCAAAATAGCATCCTTTATCAGTGAGTTTCCTCTTACAGAACAATACAGAGTAGTGATCAAAGAAAAAGAAACACCTTCATTTGCTCAAAAAAACCTCAATGTATTTGAAGAAATTACACTGAAAGCCATTTTTCCTACTAGTCTGTATTCCCAAGAATGGTTATATTAACCTGGCTACACAAGAGTCTAAAACTCAGAGTAAGCAACGCTTAACTGCAACAGTAAAGGCTGGAAAATAAAGCAGACAATGGCTTTGCATGGTACTGAGACACCTGAACATTTCAGAAACTTGCTACCAGGCTGTGTTTGTATGATAGTTTATAGTGACAACTGAATTTTCAAAAGTATATGTGTTTTTCTAACATGTGAGATGTTCTTTAGGAAAGGTAACTGAAATAAACACAACTTTAAAATGGATCTTGCATACCTGCTCTGTGTCTTGGTGAGTCTCTTATCTGCATATTGCTAAACAACCCTAACCGTGGAGCCCTCTTTCATGGGGCACAGCTTTTGGATGTGCTTTCTTAACTACAGGGGCCAGGGAGTAGTGTGTTCTGCTGTGTAGGAGGATATAAGAAGAGAAAGGATCCGAAAATACTGCTTCCACAAAAAAATGCCATAGTGCTAATTCAGAGCACATTTAACCACTTTCTTAGGAGGTCCTTTGACACCTAAGTGAATCAGACCAGTCTGTATCCAGCAAATGTAAATCAACTAGGTGCATCGGTCTCAAAGTGATAAGGAGACATTTGTTGCTTCTGTATGCAGTTATGAAATATCTCATGTCATGGGAAAGCTGTCCTCCAAAGGAAGGAGGTGTGATTAAGGTAATTTATCTTCAAATATGGACAACTAGAATGCATGTGGCAGAAAGGCTTTCCTCTGTAGGAAGAACTGAATCTAGGCTCTAGGAAAGGCTGTGCAGGAAATATTATCTCTCTGGCTGCAGCTGGTTTTGCATTTAATAACTTAGTATGGCCCCTGGGAGTGAGGCAGCTGGAATTCATAGGACATTTGCCATAACTGTGGAATCAGCAGCACCAAGTTATTGCCTTACCTGGCACTGTATTAGCAGGGATGAAGTCTCTTTTCTCTTATCCTCTCTCTTTTCCATCTTTTCTTCATGGTCTTTTGCCAGTGGAGATTGAACCCATGCAGACTGAACCCTGGTCTCGCCCCGCAGCTTGTTCAGATTGCCTTCCAGGAGCCGCCGCTGAACCACACTATGTGGCTGCTGTCTCCATCACAAATGAAGAGAAATTACAGCTAAGTATGGCTCTAAAGGCAAGGACATTTGCTATGCCAGAGAAGAAGATTGCAAATGTTTGACCTTTTTTGATGAAAGACAGGCTTATCCCAAAAAAGATTTCTTTAAATCCCAAGATTGTTTCTGCAGCTGCTAAGGTGTTGTTAAAATGTTGTGACAGGCAGATCTCTGGGATGCAATTACTGGAGAAGAACATGTCTGATGCACGCTCTCCCCACACATATCTGTTCCTTCCGCTAAACATGCACACAGCAGTCTCATAAGTGTTCAGGTACTGCAATACGCTACTTGATGCATGTGTGCTGATATCCAATCAGGCACACTCACACCTTCTAAAAAGGGAGGGGATGGGGGACACAGCATGTGTACGATGTACATGTGGGTAAGAAGGCAGGATTCCAGAAATTTAAGGTGCACAAGCAATTACTGGTAGTAAAGTGGGAAGCTTCCACTGCAAGGGAACTTAAAACTAGCTTCTACTGTTCTTTGGCATCTGTCTTTGTTCCCCTCCATCAGAAGTGGTACTATTTTGGCTCCCTAGTTGGGGGAGCGTCTATGAAGCCCTATGTTGTTCACAGCTAGAAGGGAGCACCAGCAGCCATATCAATGGTTGAAGAAACTTCATTTACATCTCATGTACCTCAATCATATCTCATGTATTTCTCATTCCTGCCTCCTTTTTTTCTGGGCAGAATAAGGGAGGTGCTCCAAAATGGAAGAAAAATTGTGAAGATATTCATGTCTCAATATTGCATACACACAGAAGAAAGTGTGGCTTTGGAATGAGAATTCCCTTTGTTATTCAGCTTGATGCCCTATTTTTTGCCCAATATTGGCATTGCAGAGCCTGTCCCCGCACAGCCAACAATAAGCAGCATCAATGAAGTAGTCCTGTTGGAGGCAGCTTTACAAAAATCAGCTTCCAGATGGTACATCAGTTTGATGTATGACCTTATCAATGTGCGGGCCAAACATCTGAATTAGAGCAGACCTGCCAATAAACTGGACTGTATTAACCCTACAAGGTGTGTGTGCGTCAGTGTATCTTTATGCTAGATCAGAGAGCTGAGGCTGGGGGATTGTGTAAATTGCAACTCGAAGCACGCTAACTTGTCAGTTTTGCCCAATGGTTGGAGCAGGAGAGCTGTTACTGGCTCTTTGATTGCACTCAGCATTGCTCTTTGCAGAGTGCCAAGTCCGTCATGCCTCTGTTTCCCTGTCACCCAAGGGGCAAGTGACATACTGCAAGAAAAACACTGCAGTAGTTGAAAAAGAGAGGTAAAAATATCTCTCTGTTCCTGGTCTTTTCCTATCCAACTGTGCAAGCCCACAGCATACTTCACTCCCTAAATACTCTGAGCACAGTACCAGTTTGGCTGCCAGCTAACATCTGGGCCATGGGAAAGGGCAGGAAACTGACAGCAGGTCCCCAAATTCCCACCCTCCCTCTTGTCTCCTCTCACTATATAGCATGCAAAGGACCTTTCCTTCTCCCTGCAACCTTTCCCACAGAAAGAGCAGGCACTTTGCATCTGCCACATCTACCCCCTTCTTGTTACTCAGGCTGGGAAGAGGCAAGCACTGATGGGGAGTAGCTGAGTTTTGGGATGGTGGAGGCACCTGATTCAAGAACAGACTCCTGGGGCCCTCCCTGTCTTCTGTCTCACTGGTGGGACTGAAAAGTGGAGACCATTGTCTCTCTTGGGCTGGTAAGAAACAGTGAGATGAAGAGGAAGGTGAGGACCTGAAGGGGATTGTGTCCAGCACCTGGAAGGCAGGCTCTCTCAGGACTCTTAGAAAGGTCAGAGCAGATTCTGAAGTGCAACTCATCACATTGAGGCTCTTCAATGTGAAATCTCAAGGCTTTGCTATGACTAGCGAAGTGGCATGAGCTGAGGACCTTGCCTTTGGGAAAGGGAGAAGTCAGGTCTTCAGACTTCCAGAACATTTTAGCTCATGCAGCTACTTGGTTTTTTTACATTAAAAAAAACCAAAGTGTCATGCATGTAGTTGTTATAAAATTGGAAATGCGAGGTTTCCACTGACATGTATTATTGAACTCATTATTGGAGATTGGGTGGGCCTATCAAATCCCAGACCCTGTTGGGTGCATTGCATAAGCTGAATGAATACCCAGAATCACACAGCGCAGAAAGGAGTGGCAAAAAGTAACAGCCTGACTTTGGCTGTATAAGAAAACATGTAGCTTTTAAATGGCATGGGACCTTGCTCTAGTATTAGGACATGCGGGCCTGCCACAGCTGTTGTCTGTGCATTTTCAATGGAGACCTGTTTTGGTGAATTAATTAAACTCTCTTCCCAGTACATAGGAGTCTGGGATGTTTTATGTTTTGCACTGTCTCCAAGATAAACCTCTCTAGCTGCTTTGTTTTCAGCCCTGCATTCCTGTCCTCCAGGAAGGAGTCAGATCAATTTAGCACACATAGATGGAGTTTTGCTTGGGGCTGGAGGAGTGCCCAAAAGCATATTTGAGACTCTAATTTGTAGCCCCCAAAACATCACAGCGGTATCACAGTGACCATCAAGATTCAGGGACTGCTAAATTGGTCTTGGAAATCAAAGGCCTGGTTCTTCTCTTGCCCCAAAGTAAACCAGAAACAGAGGTATGCAGTTACCTCGTTGACCTCAGGCACTGTATGGTGTGTGCAAACTTTGCATGGGTACCACAGTTTATTTGCTGCCTTCTAACACCGTCACAAAAGTGCCATGGCAGAAAGGATGTTATGCTTTATTCACTGCTCCTTAGATCAATGCTAAAAATGTTTCAGCCATTCTGTTATGGACCAAACATGAACCATGCAGAGTTTTCCAGTGACAGAACACTGTGCATGCAAGGAAATCTCCTGGCTAGAACGCTAAATTTGACCAGGAGGTCAAATGACAGTTGCTGCTCATGGCAAGTGATTTGGACAAGGCCTGTCTTGCTAGAGCAAGCATGTAGGGATTCAGAGCGCCAGCCTCTGGAGGCCAAGGCTGCCACCCATACTGCGCAGGATTCTCACAGTATTTGGCTGGCACCACAGCTGTCATTTCGGGGCACGGTGAGAGTCAATTCCAAAGCAAAGCATGTAGACATGTTTTTCTGCCTTTGTGGCTGGGCTCAGCAAACACCAAAAGACTCGGAAGTGGCTCCTCCTCATCCCCTGACAAAAGCTGTGCAAGGAAGACCCAGGGGTATGTCTGGCTATCCCCTCCTGAGGAGATGTTTCAGCTGCAGTGCAGCAGGACATGTAAGGCCAGTGCTAGGCTGCCCATGCTGCCAGCCTGACCGAGGCCCTCAGGCTCTGGTGTGGCCAGACCACCTTCCCCGTGGAAGGTCCTGTTCCTTGCTAGCACAACACTTACGTGACTCCCCTTTTGTACTTCAGACAGTACAAGACACAGGCTTAGTTGTATTCAGGGCCAGAGGGACGCTCAAGACTACTCCCTGCTGACCGCCATGTGCAGCTGCTGAGGTCTGCCAGTGATGAGGCAGCAGCTCAGGGTGACTTAGAGGAGCCACCCATGACCCTGCCAGCTGTGGGACTTGCAGGTGGCTGCGGGGAGGGTGGTGGGAGCAGATAGGTGTGCCAGCAAGGGAACATGGCGCTTACCCCTTGTCTGCGCACAGCAGAGCTGCTGCACCCAGAGGTTTCAGCGAGGCGGATAGCTTCCACCCAGGCCCAGCGCCTGGGACCCTGCCTGTCCCGCGCACGTGTGCTCCCATGCACAGCAGCACCTCGCTGTCGGCAGCCATGCGGCCTTTCACAGCTGACTGAAAACAACCAGTGGGGACACACACAGAGGAGCAACCACGGCTCTTGCTGCAATGGTCTGAGAATATGGGGAAAGCACAGCTGCAGAGAGGAACAAGATCTTTTATGATACACACTGGCACAGCTGGGCTTATGCCCCCATCACTGGCCAGACCTAGGCCCTCTTTTGGGAAAATGGTTTAGACCGCCTCATCCTTGAGCAGCTAAACTCCACAGTGGATAGAAGTTAGACAGCAAAACTGCCACAGAGAGGGGGAGACATGTGCTGTTAACCTGGCGAAAGTGCAGTTAATCTGGCAAAAGATACTGTGGGAAACTGCTGCCAGCCCTCGGGCAAGTGCTACCAGATCACGGACTGCCCCAGCTCCTGGAGGAAATCCCCCTCCCTCGTGCCTCCTGCTCCACATCTCCACAAGGAGATGGCCACAGGCCTCGCTCCCGTGCCTCCTCCCCACAGCAGTTCCCAGCCGGGAAGAAGGCTGTCAGGATGATGCCTCTCAGACGCAGTCCCACTGGACTTACCAGATCCTTGGAGGTGCCAAGCCTTGTCAAGCCATCCAGGGGCAGCAGGTCAGCAGAGTCCTTGTGCACGAACTGGGTAGCCTGTTTAAGGCGCCTCTTCTGCTGCAGAATAGCTTTGTTCCTCAGCTCCACCTCACACTCCTGTCGCTCCAGGTCAGAAGTACCCTCGCTCTGCTTTTCCTCCCGGTCTCCTTGTCCCAGTGGCAGAGGGCAGCTCTTTCTTGTGCTCATGGTGAAGATTCACACAGATCAGGCTCTTCTTGGTATACTGGGGTATTCCCTGAACTTGTCTTCTGGTGTTTGCCTTCCTAAGGCTGACTCAGTCTCTGAGCTCTTTCCCTTCCCTATAGCTCTCCTTCTCTCCCTTTATCTGCCTTTCTTCTGGTTCTCTTAATTATAACTCATCCATCTCTGAAGTGTCTCTGTACCTTTTTATCCTTCTGTCCTCTCCACTCCCTTGGTGTCCCTCTGCCCCCCACCTCTTTTTCTCCCTCTCTTTTCCTGCCCTGACTGCAGCTCTCCCTCTTCCAGTCGGTGGGTCCCTGTCGTAACAGAAAAAGCCCCACGTCAGAAACCAATTTCCATAAATTACAGCAGAGCCGGCAAGGTGCTCCAGCTGGAAAAATCCAGCAGCAGAAGGATGGTCCCGCTGCTGGGGGCTGGACTTACCTCCCTTGGGCTGTGCATGCGCACGCGTGCGTCTGTGAGTATGTGTGTGTGCACTGCCTGTTCCCCCCCTCCATACACTGAAGAGACAGTAAATCAGGTTATGCATTTCAGTGTCTCTGCTGTAGGAGCTTTGACGCATTTTAGTGAATCTGTATGTACTGGCAATGACATGATTCAGCCAAGGAGATGATGCAGTGCTGTGATAAATGGGAGAGAGCATCTGCCTCAAGGCTCCTGGCAGGCATGCTCAGTATCATTTCTGCAGCGTGTTGTGCATTTGCAATAGGCTGCACTGAAGGATTTTGCTATGTAGTTAGATTGGAATGCTGAAGGCCTGGTTTCAGACAGAGGTAATTAGACCGGACCCTGCCCTCATTTTCACCCCTCTCCACCTGGAGAAATTCCCCATAGTTGTAGAAGCCTAAAATCACTGGCTTGTTGATGCCAGTGGACTTGATTCCCTGCTTACACTAAGAATATGCTTACAGGGCTGCACTGTGGGATGTCTGAACCGGAGCAGACATCCCTCCTCTCAGGTGAGAGAGGACATGGCAGAGCTCACCTTTTCAACTTTCTGCCTCCATGTTATCCTGCTTGAAACTGTAAGTTCAACTTGCACTGAAACTGCTTTATTTTGGTCTCTTTTCACTGGTGAATGCATTGCCTCAGTAAGCATCAGTTCTGACTTCATGTACAGTAGAGGAAACTGAGTTTCATTCAGGTGTGAAGCTGAGGACAGCATGATCTTTCCATGCATGTCACCTGGGAACGAAATAACTTTCATATACAACACAGAAGAAATAGCAACAACAGACTATGAAAATTGCAGCAAAAGGAGGCTTTCTGGTTTTCCCTTTGTTATTTCCAGGTTAGCAATATGTAACATTCCAACATTACTTGATGCCAATTATTTCTATGTTCTAGATTGTATATAACAGGAGTTTGTAATGTTAGGAAGTAAACCCAGTGTACAAAGTTAAGTCCAGTCAGCCATCGTGAGACCTCAGTGTGGTCACAGAAACTACAAAAAAGTTGGCGTTAACGCAAAACAAACCCTGGTGTTTAACTTTTACTGCTTGCTCCTCATCACAGCGTTTGCATTTTTCTTGGGATCTTTTGTTTTCAAATGTTAGAAGGGAGCCTGGTCATTTTTGGAGTCATTGTGAAATTTGAAGAGGTTAGCTTTTTTGTTCCCAGTACGCTAACTCTTTTACACAGGGGATCACGATTCCAACAGCACCAACCTGCAGAACCAGATTTGGCAGGAATGGGAGTAGAAATATAGTCTAACTGCTTTATAATATAAGGCCAAGCTCCAACATCATAGAATCATAGAATACTTAGGGTTGGAAAGGTCCTTAAGATCATCTATTTCCAACCGCCCTGCCATGGGCAGGGACACCTCCCACTAAACCATGCCACCCAAGGCTCTGTCCAAGCTGGCCTTGAACACCATCAGGGATGAAGCATTCACAACTTCCCTGGGCAACCCATTCCAGTGCCTCACCACCCTCACAGTAAAGAACTTCTTCCTTATCTAACCTTATCTAACCTGACCTTCCCCTGTTTAAGTTTGAACCCATTACCCCGTTATCCTGTCACTAGAGCCCCTGATGAAGAGTCCCTCCTCAGCATCCCTGCAGGCCCCCTTCAGATACTGGAAGGCTGCTCTGAGGTCTCCATGCAGCCTTCTCTTCTCCAGGCTGAACAGCTACAGCTTTCTGAGCCTGTCTTTGTATGGGAGATGCTCTAGCCCCTGATCATCCTGGTGGCCTCCTCTGGACTTGCTCCAACAGTTCCATGTCCTTTATATGTTGAGGACACCAGAACTGTACACAGTACTCCAAGTGGTGTCTCCCGAGCGCATAACATAGGCAGAATCTCATGAAGAGCTCAGCAGAGCTGTTTTCAACTGTTTTCGTCTCTCTGCAAACCACATTAAGAAGAGAGTCTAAATGATGGATATTCCTACAGAAGCTGTGTTCCTAAGGTCTTGGGTTTTGCTTCTAGGTTGTCATGATTCCTGATTTACACACACTTTTGACCTCTTGTGGCCTCACTGAGCGTCCTTCGAGTCTTGTTATTAAGTCCTTTAACCACCCCCATAAAGCAATACTGAATCATGCACTTCTACTCTTACACAGGGACAAGAGGTGTTCCCTCTCCTGCTGACTGTGAATACCTCAGCAGGCCATCCTTGACAAGGCAGCTCTGTGTCTGCTGGAGCAATGGCAGTGCCAGTTTTCTACAGTGTTCTACATAAAGTAGAACAGAACATCTTGGGACCAGATCCCATGCAGCCCCTGCCTTGAAGTCTATAGGCAGAGTTACACGATTTCTGATGAGATTGTCTCCCACCTTGAACGTGCATGTGGACATGAAGAAGAGAAAGGGCTCATAGCTGCCATTCCCAGCTGCTCCTTGCAGCTAGCTACCCTTTATTCTTCCACAAGTCTTTGGCAAACCCTAAGCAAAACTGGTTTGCCTTGCAGCTGTGCTGGAGCCACCACTTGAATAGTCCCGATTTCGGGTCTGACCAGCTAACTGGCCCCTAACTCACAAAATATTTCTCTTCTAGTGACTCAAATGGGAGAATTCTTCAAATCTTGTTTAAAGCATTCTCACCTCCTTCATCCCTTCTGCTACAAAGACCAGGTCACTTAAATCCTATGGCGCGTTAGTTACCAGATCTGGCAAAAATCCCTACCATTTTGGTGGAGAATAGAGTCAGATATTATTTTCTCCCTTCAGAAGCATGCTGGGTTCTACGTCACCGGTTGGTTTTTTTTCTATTCAACTATAACTTTTTCCATTCAACTATAACTTTTTCCATCCTGTTCTCCTTAAACAGAGCGTATCTGCTAAGTAGGTTAGGTGCTTTCAGAGTTTTTTTCAGAATGGACACTCTTAAAGGTTTTCTAATGGAAAGCCAGGCAATGCAACAAATTTCAAGTTTTTTCTCAGTATCTATGCCTTTCCCTATCAAATAGTATACACTATACCTGGAAAATAGCATATGACTCACCAACAGCTTGTGTTAGAAAAATAAAATGGATTTAGAGAATTCAGAATTAGTGCCCATATGTTTGAGGAAAGGCACTGAAAGCAGCATTTCCAAGTATCCGACCCAAAGAAACAGGAGAGGGGCAATATTCTAGACAGATATTCCTTTGTTGAAGAAATTCTTGAACCTGGAGTAGTGAAGGGGAGAAATGGACTCCTTTGCTGAAAGAAGCAACTCCCAGATTAAAGAATATGGGACAGAGTGAAAGTTTCATCTCCCTCTGCCGGGAGCATGAGGGAGTATCTCAGCTGTTCAAGGAGCTGCTCTGTTAAAGGCTTTCAGTGGTTTGACTTTAAATTTCACAAGCTGAGGTTCTTTCACCACAGATTTTCCTTGTTTCTCACTTCTGGAAAGCTTTACCTAACCAAATCATTCCTCTTTAAAATATTCTCTTACTACTTTTGCAACTCTAATACTTGTTGCCTTCTTAGAGAATTCTCTTCAGATTTGAATTTTTCTATTTCAATAATTCGAAAACTGTTATTTCACCCTCTTGTAGTGGCAACACAGTGCAGGTGGGAGGGTGGATTGTAGATAAAGTGCTTTATGTTGCTTTAATGTTAAGCTGGGCTGTTACAGAGCTCAGCAGTAGCCCCTACATTATGTAAGCAGCTCACAGGTTGTTTCTGCATTGCACCAGTTCTCTAGGTAGTCTCAGTTTGGTAGAGTAAGCTTCAAGTGCCTGTAGAAGTGACCTAAAAGTAACCATGGCAAGGCCAGGAGATTCTTTGTGTTGATCCAGTGCAGGATCACTATGGGATGACTTTCTGCTCATTCTTTGGAATTCTCACAGCCTGTGCACAGTCTGTGGATGCACAGATGGTGCAGAGGAGGGATGAGAGGACAAACCTTACTCAGCCAAACTGCGCTTGCTTCTCTCTCCTATCTCTGGAAAAAAGTTTGTCATTTAAAAAAAAGTTTCCTCTGCTTTGAATTCCCTCCAGTTTGTCTATTTGGGTAATAAAATAGCTTCCTATTCTTCAAATAGCAAGTACCAGGTCACAGGATTTATATCTGTGAATATGTCTGGCAATTTTCTGTGAGATAAATGTCGTCCCAGATGTGCGTAATGTTTGAAGCTGAGCTGCTGGACAGCAAAGTGTGTTCTGCCAGTAAGGTCAGTCAGAAAGTAGAATAGGTTGCTTAATTTGGTAAATTAGGGTCAACTCTCTGTAGCCATCTGCCACAGCAGCTACATTTATGAAAGCACTGTGGCAAACTTGGAACAATATTGTCCAATATGAATTCTCCGTGCTGTGTAAATGTTGCTTGTAATGATTTTTGTTCTGTCTATTTTGATTTCACTGCTTGAGCTAAGCTGCATACAAAGGGACCTTTTCTGTTTGGTGAAAATAGTTAACACTGTCATGGAACAGTTGCTGATCATGCAAAAGGCAATACAAAATTCCCCCTTTTGTTCCATTGCTGCATGAATTTTGCTAGATGGCTTAGACTTTGTTTTCACAAGGGGAAAGAATATCCACTTTTAATACAGAGTGGTAATGCACATAGCAATGGCAACTGTCTCACACATGCTAGAGGTTATCTATGCTCATGAAGATGTTTAAAGTAGAGAATAATTTCTGGTATTCAAGGGTCTGAGATGAAGGATGGTTGTGTATTTAAGGCCAATAGCACTGTACTTGGAAATGTGCAATCTCAAAGATGTCTCCTGTGTGTGTCCCTGGCTAGTTGTTTTCACTTCACTGTCCCTTTACTTCCTGTCCTTAGGGAGAGCAGTATTTCCATTATCTACTTAGCCTAAAGCAAAGAATGTATTTGTCCCTGACACAAACAGATTTTTTTTAAAGTCTATATTCTGCCATAATAATGATGAAAATTTTACAGCTTTAAGGCTCCTTTTAGAGGATGTCCTCCATGCTGTGTACTCAAACAGTAAACCCCTGCATTGTCACAGTTGCCTTGAAATGCTTGATTTGGTACGTATATGTGTGGGCTTCTTACTAAAAGCACATACAGTCTTGGCAAGGTGCTTTGAGTGGCTGTCTATGAGCTCCTGTCAAAGCTTTCATTTTTCCATATAAAGCAACAACAAAAGCAAAGATACAAGACAATCATTATACAGTTTTTGCCTGTGTCTAGCTAGCTGTCGAATGAGAGCAGATCTCATCTTGCTCAAAATGAAGCCCACATGTAGTCCTAGGAAGGTAAAGAGTCTCTCCATTGAGTGTCCTTGCCCCAAATCTCCTTTGGGGATAGGTTTTACTTTTAGAGTCCTCCAACAAATGATGCAGAAAACTTTCCTATGAGTACTTGCTAGGTGTACTGCACTGTTTCCTCTCATGTTTGTAAATAGCTTGCTTTGTATATTATACCAACTGACAACAGTCAGCAGTATTACTTGCAGAAATTGACTATAATCCCTTTAGCCAACTATATTGGTCAGTATAAACAGCCTAAGCCATGTATATTTGCGCCTGTAGCATGTTTCTTTTTGCTGCAATGTGATGCTCCGTGAGCACCTTGACTGGAGCAATTCTATGGAAGCAGGGTTACTCAGATGCTCACACTCAATTTGAGGGGGAGTTAGACACTCCAAATGGTGTTGCAGCCTACCTATGCTCTCTTGTTCAGGCAGGCTTTTATTTAGAAACACAGCAATTCAAGCATCAGTGCTCACTAGCTAAATCTTTAAAGACATGCTGCTGTGGATGGTTCTTCAGGAATAACTCCTCAGTCCTGCTGAGTGAATCAGCACCTTTTCCACATTGTGTTTTTTCCTTATTGGTAGGCGCAAGACACTGGTCTCACCCCTAGTAAAACAGTCAGACCCAAACCCTGAAAACAGCGTTTCATATTTCTCAGGCTTTTCTGTGGTATCAATTCATTTTGCCCCACTGTTAAACCTAAGGGCTGTTGAATGTGTGACTATGATGGTCCTTCTCCAAAATTCTCCTGTTTTTCACTCTCAAACAGCCTCAAGTTGCAGCAGGGGAAGTTTAAATTGGATGTTAGGAAAAATTTCTTCCCTGAAAGGTTTGTCAAACCATTGGAACAGGCTGTCCAAGGAAATGGTTGAGTCATCATCCCTGGAGGTATTTAAAAGATGCGTAAATGCGGCACTTTGTGACATGGTTTAGTGGTGGATTTGGCAATATTAGGTTTACAATTGGACTTGGTGATCTTTAAGGTCTTTTCCAACCTAAATGATTCTATGATTCTATGTCTTCCGACCCATGTCTCCATTTGGCTCTTTGGGTAACCTTCTTCTCATTAAGGTCTGTCTTCTTATCATCCACTCCCTGAAGCCCAGCAGAAGTCACAGGAGAGAGCTCATGTTCACATGCTCAGCTGCTGGCAGTCATTAAGAGCAAGTTCAGAAAGAAATCCTTATATACTCAGCAAGTCTGTGCTGGAGCACACTTTGTACTGAACTAATATCTCCTCAGGTTTTAGTTGCCAACTATGATTCTGCTAAGGATGTGAAATAGATTTTCCTGAAGAACATTTATAACAGCCAAGCATTGGAAAATTTTCATTCGGCTCCTAAAAAGGGATACATCAAAGCCAAGAAGGACACTCTGAAAAACTCCCTCCACAGCAGGGAGGCCCTAGGTCTCTTGAAAAAAAAAGTTTGCTCTTTATTTTTTTTTTTCAGCTTGAGCAAAATATACTTTCCTGTCACATAGAGAAGAAATCAAACTGTTTGAACCAAATTCCTGGTGTTCCCTGCCCCTTCCTTCCCCACTGGAACAAGGATAACTCTACCTGAGAGTGATAGTATGAATATTTTCTGCCCCAAAAAATCAGGATTTAACGATGGAAGCACCAGCACAATAGTGCTGCTGGTACATGAGCAGTTTTGTGTATACAATGCACATACAGTGACAGATAGATGATTTGATGGACAACAATGATAGTTCAACGCCGTAATTTATTTTAAATTATAATACTGGGTTCCTTTGGTTCTTGAGCCCTTAGGCTGCATGCATACATTGTATCACCCAGCTGTCCTCTGCATTCTTGGTGGCTAGGCCATGGCATGGCTTGAATGACAACTGAGATGATTATCTTACGATTTCCTGACTCTAGCAATCAAGATCTTAATAAAAATAGCAAACAAATCAAAACTGAGATTCAGCCATGGGAAACAGCAAACCAGCTCTTATCATTGTATTATGCCAGTCCCATGGGCATGCAAGAGGAATGCAGGCTGTCAAGCAATAATTAGCTACAGGGTAGAGCTCCTGAGATTAGACCATTCTGTGGCATTGATATAATTATTTGCAAGTACTTGGAAAAGGATATTGAAACTGGGATACTGAAAGCATCTTCAGTGACTCTACAAGTTGCAAGTGATGCACTTTATGGTGTCAGTTCTGCTGCATTCCTGGCATTTCTTACCCTTCTCTCATGGGATGCTAAATACATCAAACACTGTTAATTGTCCAAAATTTTAAGGCTACATTGTGATTTAATTCATAAAGTGATTTCAAGGGTTCCAAGTAGCCTTTGAGGCAAAGACTGATTAAGATGCATGGAAAATGAGAAGACGAGCTGAAATGGAGGGGCTGAAGGTCTACAAAGAGCACTTGTACGTGCGCCAAAATTATCTAGCCAACAGGGTGGGGGTTTGGAGGCTAGGGATCATCCTGGTTTGCATGTAAACACTTGGGGTGGTAAAAGGAAACGTAGAGACATCTAGTCTCCTGGGAGACTACTTCTGACAGAAACTGCAAACATGAAATCTCTGTTCAGAGATCTGGCAGGACTACTGATGGCCTGACACATGGAGCACCATGGCTTTTCCCAGCATCTGAGCCCTAACCTATAACATGCCCTCTGTCAAGAGAGGGGGAACAGACACTGCGTGTGGAGCAAAGATGAAGTAGGGTGTGATCATGGAGAACATGAGAGAGAACTGAGAAAGTCTAAATGGAAAAACAGCAGTAGCACATATTACATATGGGCACTTCCAGCCTACACGAAGTAGCCCTAAGAAGGTGACAAAGCTCTTGACAATCAATATATTTATTAAAGTTTCATGTACTGTTGACTGGCAAATGCCCAAAGCAATTCCTCTCCTAGTTACCTCTCTATGTGTAATAACAGCTAAGTAGGCAAAAGTTTAACTGCCCCAAACAAAAGCTTTTCTGAAGTGAAGCTTGAAGTGAAGAATGCACATTGATAATTCAGGACAGATTATACTGCAACAGTCACATAACTACCCGTAAATCAAAAGTTTCAGGGCTTAAAAATATACATGCATTATTCAGAATAGAAATTGAAGTTGGGATTTCATACTGTTCCACAATCCAAAATAACTTGTGCATAGACAAACATGTAATCTCAGAATTCAGATTTTAAAAATATAAGTGACCTAAACATTTTACTCCATGAAAAGAAGCATAGAGTTGTGATGGGATGCTCTGCCCTGCCGTGTAATGATATCCAAAACTTTACTTTTATTAAAATTTACACAAAACCACACAAAATGTGAAAGAATACAGTACACCAATTAAGGATACCATATTGGGAGTGAAAAAAAAATCGTTCTATAGAAAATATCAGCAGTATTAAAAGTTTCCTCTGAAGATGAGGCTTTTTTTGTCCTACTGAAAAATTGGTCTACCCATTTTTCAAACAGTGCCAATGTTAACGAGCCAGCGTCTTGCTTGTAAGCACAAAATTTTCCTTCTACAAGTTACATTACTAAATAAACAAAGGCTCTTTTGGAAGGAACCTCCTATATGCCCATTAGAAAGTAATAGAGAACCAAAGCAGGGGACATAAGCCATGCATGTCTGATTGTAGTTAAATAATCATTTGTGCCAACTGTTTTGCTTGACTTTCTGAAATAATGTAATTAAATTGTTTCTGGTTTAAAATAGGGAACATCGAAAACAAAACAAAGGAAGCAGACATAGAGGGTATATAATTCTGATGGTATATCTTTTATGAAAACAGTTTACCAATGTGGTCTATGTAATACTTCCCACAGATTTTGATGTGTGGAATAGAATATGCTTTCCATAATCTTTTGCCTCCATTGGTAAACTATGTGTCAGGGTATGTATCATCTTCATTTTTCCAATAAAAGTTATAACTGAAACTCAAGAACAACTGTGTCATCTGAACTGCATCAGTAATTCACATTCATGGCCTTTATGTTCTGGAACTCTGCTTGTATCAAAGCAAGAAATCAGCATGAGATGACTAGTGGAAGCAGGACACTTTCTTCTTAGTCTCAGGCAGCTAATACTTTGTTATACTCTGAATATCTTTTTATCCAGTTGTAGCTCACCTCTGCTTGAAAAACAGGAAGGGGGAGAGAAGCTATTTCTATTCAAGAGCAAGCTCACATTTGTGACAGGACAAACATGCCATTATACTGTCTGAGTCCATACAGCATTTTAAAGAGAGAGTCAAGTATTTTACTAAAAAAGATATCTCCACCTTTGTTTAGAGCTACACTTGCCCTCTGGTAGAGATACAGGCCTGACACCCTCACATCAGGATCACTGGCTTGTAAAACCAGTGTTCTTCCTTCCAAATGGGGAAGGGCTCGAGTTCTTCCTCCATTAGACAAGTTGCAAAAGAGAAAAGGTGGTAATGATCTTCACTTGCTTCATGTTGGGAGGCATCCAGTCCTTTTCTGCTGACAAAATGGAATAGGAGGAACCCTCTCAATCAGTGAAGGGGAATTACTTTCACCTTTGCATCTGTCACATTCGTTGCCAGGTATAGAGCAGAATTTTCAGAGGAGTGGAGCATCTGCAGCACCTGCTGGCTTGCTGTGGATGTGTGTCCAGATTCCTTGAAAATTGTATCTTAATGTTTTCTGTCACTGGCTAGAAGGTCTTAAACATCCTGCTTTGTTACCAGAGTTCAAGGATAGTCTTGGGATGCTCCTGCACATTATTCAAAGACCTTGCGAGTGCTACACAAAGGTGTGAAGAGCTATGCCTACCTGCTCTTCAGCTACAACAGGTTCACATACAAGTATAGCTCTGCTTTTACTTGGAGACTGAGAAGAGGCATGCACTATTTTACAAGATCGCATTTCTACACTATAATCCAAATACTGAGCCTGCAGAGGGACAAGTGATACCTGCCTTCTGGCCTCTTGTATATACATCTTCTCTATTCCAAGCTTGCTTCTTTGCTCTGCTCTTAAACATACAACTCTTCAATTCTTTGCCTTGTTACAACCTCTTATACTACACAGGCCTCCTGTTTCCTGTGAGTTTTCAACCTGATATTGCCCTGACACCCCTATCCCAAACGCCTGAAGTAAGATTTTTATTCACAAAGCCTTAATCACGTTCCCCATTCTTCCTTACAAAATATTTCTTTTCCCTACTGCCGTTGCTGTCATGTGACAGTCAAGCCTTTTACTGGTTACAACCATAGATCTCTTTTGAGAGACACTTTTTGACAACACTGTCAAACTGCTTCATTGCTGTCACTTGCTGAGCAAATGTGACTTGATATGTTTCATCTTATTCCTAAACCAGGCTAAAGCTTTAAGTAAGCACCCCAGAACAGCAGTAAGGAAGGAAATATGTGATGGAGTAACTGCAGGGAGGACATTGGGATTCTTTTGGTTGGGCTGGTTGTAAGCCCTGCACCTCTGCCTGTTCACAAACAGAAAGAGGTGGTATATGTACAATTTTCAGATAACCTCCAGTTTCAAAAGGTACAGTTACTCACTGAAAAGGGTTGCAGAGGGAGACACTGGCAAAAAGCATGCCAGAGCAACAAAGTCTGCCAATTTAATCTGACACCCTCCAAAGAGCTGCTTTGCTGAGCAATTAGAAGCACAGCTTTCTGATTCTCTGTCTCATGCCATGCTTATTTGCCTTCCAATACCAGAGCACACTTAATCTTGCAGATTTTCTGTGGGCTAAGTTTGGAATATTAAGAGCAAATGTCCTTCTTCCTTTGTGACAACAGAGATGTGAACTGTCTTACTGCTAAAGATGCAAGTATCTGTGACTTCTACACTTGAACAACTTTTCCCTATAGTAGTTTACATGCTGCAACAACGCATTCACATAGTGACATGTAAAAAACAGCAGGGAAAGAAGTTAAGACTTTAAATTTTCAGGAGTCTGGCTGCAGTCACTCAGACACTGGTATGACGACGTTACAGGTTTTCGTACAACTTTACTGTGGTAAATTAACAGGATGAAATTAAGGAAAGGATCCAGGCAGAATATCAGGCAGACACAGATGGAGAGAAACAAAGTAGTCTTCCTGAGAGCTGTGATGAAATCCTTGCCAAGTGGGGATTTGAACTGGTTTGACTGAAACACTGGTAAATCTTCTATGGGAGCAGGATTTTTCCTGCAGCTTTTTTGATGTAACTGCCCTCTAACAGCACCCCCATGTAATACTCAGCAGGAAGGGAAAACAGGCTTTGGCACTACTACATTCAAAATGCAATGTGAGGTGGCCATCAAAGCACCACAGCTGACAGGGACAGCAGAGGACCACCTGTCTTGAACTGACACCATCCTATTGTTCCAAGGACAAAAACATTTCATACTTTTCTGGAGATGTAACCCTTAGCTCTTGGATGTCAGTTGTGTGCATGCATCCTCTCAAGAGCAAGAAGTGAGAGCAAGATAGGATGTCTTGAGAAATCTAAGTAGACTGTTGAAAGCTGTGTAACAGATACTAGCAGAAAGCGCTCTACAAACCACAAAGTGTGTCTCTTTCACAGCACATGATCATTCCTTCTGTCTGCTTTTCTTCTTCCCCTGGGCTTTCTGGCTATAGGTTTACGGCTTTGCCCTCAGCTCTCTTCCCTGAAGACAAAATGTGTTGTGTAGCTTTGATCAGTTTTCATAGCAGCCTGTTATGATTTCCTAGTCAGAGAATTACTTACATCCTGTCTGGAAGACATTAACTCCTTCATAGAGGACGTTAACAGAGAAGGAGTCAAGACCTCCTGCCCGCACAGGCAGTATTGGCAAATCAATCCTAAACAAAATGCACACCACCACCACAACAGTTCTTAGTCCTAAGCTTTCAGAAATCCTTTTTTGTTTCCTGTTTAGTGGTAAGGAAACCCCAAAACTCAATCAGAAGAGATGGAACTTCAACTTGTAATCACTGGCAAAAATCTTCTGGTCTGAAATTCACATGGCAGCCTAGTAAAACATTTTTCACTGCTGGCCTCAAGCTGAGCAGCCACTTGTGCTAGGCAGACAGAAATGCAGATCTGGGAGTCCAGTATTGCTCCCCAGAAAAACTGAAATAATAGTCACCAACACAAAGTGCTTGAAACATCTTCTGAGGGCAAACAACCTTCAACATGCACACAAGAGAACAGCAGTTCTGAAAAACCACACACATCTAAATCCAATTTTGTGTGTACTGGGAAAAGTGGAAATAAAGATTTTTGTACGAGACTTGTTTTGCATTTATAAAATACAGAAATTAGTCTGTTGGTGGTGTTCTGATGTTTTAGACTGAGGTAGCTTGCTTCTGACTTGTAAAGTCAGGATTTACTCGTGAACAGTGGGAAAAAGTATATTAGGTGAAGCAAGGGGTTGAGTAATCAAATTTAATGCAAAATGGCCAATATGGCCTGAGGAATACTGAAAACATCCTAATGATCACTTACTCACTTAGCATAGAAAACACACACATTAGACAAACAAAACTCAGTTCTTCATGCTATGGCCCAGCCTGAGCATGCTGATAAGAGTGAAAGCAGTGAAGAATACTTGGCTGTGTTCCCACAGAAGCTTTATTGAGTATGTAGATACGTGAACCATCATTTGCCTAAAAGCAGAAGGTTAAAGTCTTTGTATGGCAATTTCCTTTTTTGACAAGAGTTCTAGGGAATTGGGATGAGTTGCCCTATTGCACTAAGAGAAGCATACCTTTTGTTTCCAGAGGTTGCTTCTCAGTGGAAATACCAGCATTCACTTTACAGGATTCTTCAACATTTTCAACTTATGACTGTAATAAGGGCAACTTTAACCAGTCAATAGAAGTCTGTCTTAATGCAACAGTGACTCTACCTAGTCCTTTAGGTACATAATAGTAGGAGTCTGGAACCGGAAGAGCTACTGAGTTTGATCCAAGCTCTTTCCCATTCCAGCCTCAGAAAAGGAAGCCAAACCAAAATTTTATGCTTCAATGCAGATAACAAACTATTTCACTTTGGCTTGAATCATATAAAGGTATTTTTTTCAGATTTTTGCCCCAAGAACATTCAGAACAGCCTAAACCAATGTGTTTCTGCAATCAAAGACAAAAAAAGTATTTTGGGCTGTCACCTAGGGTCAAATACAGGAGATGTGGAACATACAGACAACACTCTAAGACAAACCCTTTACCAGCCCAAATATTCACATAACCCTACAAGAATAAAATTATATTATTATAATTAAAAGCTAATTTAAGGAATATACAGTATTTACAACCATGAAAATTACACAGAAGATACTAAGTAATAGGAGAACAAAGTGAAGGGAAGTAAGGCCAGAGCTAGGAGGTCCCCAGGCTCTTTCTTATCGTACATAACTGAGGAGCGTATCCATTTCCTCTGATACCTTGAGTAGCAAATGCCATTCAGGGTCCACATAGATGTTCCCTTGTTAACCTCTCTCCAGAAACCTCTCTCTAGCACAGGGTTAGAGAGCTTCTATCTTATTCCACATAAAATCTATTGCAACATACAAAGGGAGCTCATAGCAGCCAGTGGGCCTGTCTCCCACCTTAGCAGGAGTCAATAATGCCCTGTGTTACCATGCATTTGGTATTTAGTCAAAAGCAGGCAGTCTTCCTAGACTACATGAACAGATCTCAGAAGAGTAGAGTGCTTTCTGTAATATCAGAACAAGCCAAATTCAGTCCTCAGGCCAGTTTGCTTCAGTTCAGGTATAAGATGAGACCAACTATTGTCTGTTCCTAAGTTTTCATCCTCAAGACCAGGAAAGCTGACATCTAGGAGAATTTTGCTCAGGCTGTCATTCATGGTATCAAGGATAAGGCCTTCCATGAGCGAACGGTTTTCAGTAAAGCCAGAAGCTGGCAGTTCAACAGATAATTGCTTAGTAGACTCATGAGTAAAAGCTGGAGAGCTCGTGAGGGGGATGTGCACCATGTCACTGGATTCTGTATTGAGCAGTTCCCAAGGGGACTCAAAGAGGGGATTTTTAAGAGGCGTGGTGTTAAAACCCAGCAAGTCCTGGTTCTCCCGGAGAGGGGTGAATGGCAATTGAAGGGTTCTCACCGGACTGAAGTCCAGCTCGTGACTTTCCTTGGTTAAGGATGCTGGCTTCCAGGGGTCAAGGCCCCCTAGTGGGGGGGAAGTAGCTGCTGAGACTTTGCTGGGAGTAGAAGAAATGGGCAATTTGCTGAACATCTCCTTGACTGGTGTTTTAAAGGGCCCCTCTCCCCCCTGTGAGCAGCTGAGCTGTGATGCATTCTCAAGAGGCTGGCTTTCCTGCAGGAAGGGGTGGTCCGCACCTAACCGGAAAGGATCAAAGCCATTGCTTTCTGGCAAAACAAGGACAGGCTCTTCTGAGCAAGGCAATGCTAGGCGTTGTTTCCTTCTGGATCTGCTCATTTCCCGCCTTTCCCGTCTCTTTATAACTAAAGTGTCAGAAACAGCCTTAGATGGTGACTTCAGTAGGGTGAATTGTTTCTTCTCCTTTGTGGATGAGACTGGGAGGAACAAGCTTGGGTCTTCCTTTACAGTTAGGGCTGAAGCAAATGGGGACAGCCAGTCATCCAGTTGAGAGCCTTCTTCCTCTTTAATACAGATGCTTTCCGGTAAAGAAGCTGATCCCTCACCAGGCTGGGACCTGCTCTCCTTTAGACAATGGGTTGGGGAAAATAAACCTTCATTACATTGACTCTCCTCCTTGACAGCAGCCGTGGTTAGAGAGGATGACTCTTCTGTAGATAGTGACATCTACAAAGAAACACAAGTGATATGAAGTCAGTAACCAAGGATCTAACCCCCCCAAAATCCAAATGATAGTGAAGAGACTACATGCAAATAAATGCTCTTTCAGAAGAAGCTCTGTATGTTACATATCTCTTCAGAGCTATCAAAAATATGAATGTTTTAGGGGCAGAACAAGGTCACTTCTTCCATTCGCATTTCTTCACATCCAAGTAGTAGAAAAAAAATTGCCCTGACCAGTCCATAGAGCCTTTGGCCCATAGAAAGCAAGAGCTATAGTAAAGAAAAATAAACAACCCCCCTCCCACCCAATGCCCCCTCCTCCAAAAGAGCCAAACCAAAACACCCTCAGAAAACAAGAAACCAACCTTTGGAGCAATGCACACACGCTTATTGCTTCGGAAAGCCTCTGAGCTGTTGATGGATGTTCCCTGTGCCATGGATACAGAAGGCTGCAAGACAAGAGGCTGACTCAAAGGAAACTGGATCGGAACCAGGTAGGAGTTGATACGAGGAAGCAAAGGCTTCATCTTCCGGCCTGGAAGGGAAAACAGACTTGCTAGCCTCTTGCCCTTCCTTTACTACCTCTTGAAACCCAGGCATCTAACAGGAAGTCCTTGTAAATACCCCAAAATAAATATCCAGAGGTAAGCTCACCTGCCTTCTCTGCTAAGTTTGAGGATACAGATTCCAAGCTGGAAGGCCTGATGAACAAGAAAGTAGTCCTTCATACAGATCATAGCCCTCTAGTTGGGGCAAGCTCTCCTTTCACTCCATTTGAGTACCCAATTCCCTCAATGTCCCCATCACATCCTCTCTCAAATACAGCAATACTGCCTTCAGCTCCAAACCTGACAGTAGGAAGACTAGAAACTGGTGAACCTGAATAACAATTTCCACTTTTATTCCTAAGGGAATCTGGGAGAGCACCCCAGATTTCTGAGACTGATTCTTTTTGGCCAAGGATGATATAGACACTCACGTGCATTTGGGGGTTCAGTTTTGCTACTGCTGTTGCTTCCCATGTTCTTCTGGGGATCTGGAAGATATCTTTTTTGCTGCTGCAGTCATTGTGAAGTAAGAAAGAGGAGAAGGAGAAAAGAATGAGATTTAAAGAGAAAAATCCAACTTTATTCTGCTGCCTTACCCAGAACTGAGAAACCAGAAGCCTATGCTTTGCTAATATAGAGAAAGCAGCTGTTAGCAACCAGCATTCATGCTAGCACTAGCTCTGTGCCACTTGCTGTTTTGCAGCCATGCCATCTCAAAGCCAGCTGCCAACCAAAAGCCATGTAGAAAAAAGAAAGATGGCATGACAGAGCTGCTCCAGCTGTAGACTCTACTGCAGAAGTGACCTGGTTTCAGTGTCCTCAGTGCCTGAGGAAACGCGAACAGGGTAGCGTTATTGTATATTTGATTTCTATACAAACCACAGACCAGAGAGATGCTCAAGTGGAACAGCAGAGGCAACAGAGAAATGAGAAGTCTAAGCAGACAGAAAGAAGGCCAGGGCTCTAGCCGTGTCAGAAAAGTGTTTGGCTGCTTGCAAACCTGTCATTGTTAAAACTGCTGAATGCAAAAGAAAGTGCAAACAGATTCATCCTTCTGAGAGTCACGATGCATCTGGGTTACAAAACTAAAAAGGAGCACAGAGAGATCCTGTTCTTTCTGGATCTGAACCCCAAAGCAGATTGGCACTCCTGCTGTGGAGATGAGGGTTTTACCAGAAATCTCTGTCTGGGCTTGTTCTCTGAAGCCTGTTGGTACCCATTGCAGCCTACATCCAGTTGCTCAAAGCTGTACAGCTCTACCAGCTGTAGAGACAGCATATAATCTGAAGGCAATTAACCTTTGGTCGACTCCATTCCCCAAAAAGGGTGTGCATGGAGCTGTATGATTATGTGCAGCAGTGACCTAGTCCCCCTCCCGAAACCTGTTGTCCTTTCCTTCAGTGATTGGCAAGAGCCAATGGAAGCCCAAGCCCCAGGCCAGAGGGTAAATCTTACTGATTCAGAATGCTCAGGCGATGTTGGTGACCGCAAGTCCAGCGGCTGATGGCAGCAAGGCATTGAGGGGGAAAAAATAAGATGAAGTTATCAACCAAAGGGGGAACAAATGGGACTTAAACATGTATTATCTGAGCAAACAAGAATCAATCTATCTGCCCACCCACTGCAGAAAACACAGAAGCGTTTAAACCTATACCGTACTCAGAAGCGCAGTTTCTCGCACAAAACAGTACTTCCTCAAATACCTACCTGGGAGAGGGCAATTCTACCCTATTACTCTCTAATCAAACAGCATAGGAACCCCTACTTGGTTTCAGTGGAAAGCTTCCCACTAAGAATTTAAATCATTACATTTGGCACACCACCTGAAGAATAAATACATCCCACAGAAGTTCCAGATCACATGCACAGACAAAGGCACCTTTTCTTTCAATATGGAGCTTTTGTCTATTTATCAAGAGAAATGACCGAATCCAGCTTCTACAAAAAGGCTGAAGTCGAAGAAGTTTAACCTTCCTGTAAAAATAAAGTGTATCTGGATAGAGTGGCATTTAGGAACTAGGTAGCCTGTTCCATTTCCTTTGCATGAGGCACTCACCTTAAATACCTGGTCCAGTGTTAGGCAGCGGTTTGCATCAGGATGAATAGTCCAGAATGAAATTTTACCATTAGCAGATGTCTCACGGACAAACATATCATGAAGGGACAGGTTGTGCCGAATGGAGTTCTGGGGGGGGGAAAGAAGTGTGGGGGAGGTTGAAAAGTGGTAGTTCCATTATCAGCACAGCAAGGCCCACCTCAGCCCTGGCAGAGGGATTAGATTCCAAAGTGCAGGCAACATGTACCTTCATATTTACTGCATACCCAGCCAACCCTGTCATCAATCTCTTATTCTATTTATTCTTGAGATCCCTATTCTTTCTCTAGTGATCAAACATCCCATCATCTTGCCTAAGTGGAATGAGAAAAGGGATACAAAAGTGGAACAGGGAACATCTGGAATGAGAGGGTACATGGGTGGGGTGTTTAATTTCCACTTTGCTCTGCAGGCTGCCTAACTTTTCATTTTCACTCAGAAAGCCTACAGAATACCACCCTGTAGCCCTCAGCAACTTGAAAGCCTGCTTGTTACCTTCCAACCTGGCTTAGCCACATGTTTAAAATATGGGAAATGATCCTCAATCCAGGTATAGATGTCCTTCAGAGTCATACGCTTCTTCTCAGTGCTGTTGATGGCAAACTGGATCATGGCCATGTAGGAGTAAGGAGGTCGTTCAGCAGCAGTGGCAGCAGGAACATCATCATCAGCAGAATCTTCTTCAGTCTGAGAGATGAAAGGAATGATACGTTAGTGCTCAGAAAGTTGACAAGAAGGGCCATGGAACATCCCTGGATCTTCCAGGTTCTGTTATTCAAATCAGAAAATGACAAATTCAAGTTACTTAGAGATGGTGATACCTAGCTTTTGCAAGTCTTCTGATCCACAGAGATTACTTCCCTATCAAAAGTTTTAGCACATGCTCTGTTGTCTTTGCCTACTTACCTTGATTGCTTCCTGTAGAGGCATCTGGTTCTCTTTCCCTGTGTCTTGCTTCACAGAACAGGTACTTAGCCCATCAGATCTCATCTTCCCCAGCCACTGGATGTTAGTGAGACTATTGTCCAACACAGAGCTTGTTGTCTTGCCACTGCCTGTGGGGGTAACAAGCCCATAGCTCTGCTTACTCATAATGTAACCCTCTTTCCCCTTCATCTCAAGTGCAAAAAGAAAGGAAGCAGTCACACTTCTAGAAGATGTATGCCCATCTCAAGATAGTGACAAGATGGTATTGCAACTCTAATGTTTCTTGTGGAAGGAATTCAACCACCATTTTGTCTCTGTCTTGCGCAGAGAAGCTGTGGCTGCCCCATCCCTGGCAGTGCTCAAGGCCAGGTTGGACGGGGCTTGGAGGAACGTGGTCTAGTATGTGGTGTCCTTGCCTGTGGTGGTGGAAGGGGTTGGAACTGGATGAGCTTTAAGGTCCCTTCCAAGCCAAACCATTCTATGATTCTGTGATCTAGCAGTAAATTCTCCATCCCTGGCAGTGTTCAAGGCCAGTTGGACAGAGCCTTGGATGACATGGTCTAGTGTGAGGTGTCCCTGTCCATGGCAGGGGGGTTGGAACTAGATGGATCCTTTCCAACCCTAACTATTCTTTGATTCTATGACCTGCCCAATTTCTGCAGCCTTAAAAACAAACATTCAAACCAGTCTATTGCTCTCAACCAAACCAGGACAATATTGACGCAGTATATCAAGAATTCAAGTATATTTAGTTAATGGATGAATCTAGTAAGCAGAGGCCAAGGAAAGTAGTGACAAACTCCAACTGAAAGACCTAGCACACAAGACCCAAGCTAGAACTTCTGATGTCTCCAGGTTTTTGAAATGCATCAGTGAAAACTAGCAGTTTTGTTATTTCTGGTGAGCTTGGTTGTAGCAGCGCAGCTACTGCAGCCGTCTATGGGTTTCTATCAGAAAGTACTATATTGTGGGATAAGGTTACTACAGCCCAAAAGCTACATAGCTATTTTAAGCTGCAAATCCAAATTTGATCTGAGCAGTGTTTCAAAGTTTCAACCCACTTCTAACATTTACTCAACAGCTTCATGAGACAGCCCAGGGGGAAACAGACTTGACACTTAGTTATTAAAGGATGGTAATCATCTCTTTTTCACAGCTCTAGGCCCGCATGTTTTGTCACTGACTAGGGTGCCCTATGTTAGTCTTGAATACAGCCATTACCCTTTTGCTAGATGAAACTCAGTCTTTTGTTCTTCTAGACTTGATTTCCTCAAGCCAGTTTTTTTCTGCCAACATTAAAATTTTGCTTTGCTATACACCTTTATTTGCCATCTCTTCCATCAAAAATATATCCACTAGGATCCTTCAGAATTCACTGTATATGCATAGCTATGTGGATTATTAAAATCAAATCCATGCTATTTGGTAATTAACAAAATAGTTTTTCTTATTGCATACTGAGATCCAGGATCTAAATTCATTAGTCCACATCTCTTTGTCTATCTGTCAGGACCAAAAAAAGGGTTAAGATTACATACTGTTGCTCTCCTGTTCCTGTCCAGCCACAGAATCAATTCTTGAATGCCAGAGCATTGTTCCTCCTGCAAGACCAGGTGGCTGTGTAACATTCCTCTCTGTTTCTTGACCATTTGCTGCCTTAGTTACTGTACTGGGTTTCTTCTCTGATGAGAGATGATGTGATGGTGCTGGACCTGCTGAACGGTATGTGCCCCCACTGCTAATGAGAATGAACTTGTTGGGCCCATTGTTGCCACATTCTTTTCCTTTTGCTGTCAGTGCCTCTATGATGCTCTGGATATCCGCATCTTTAGGAATGGCCACCACTTGTGTGTTGGGCATGGTAGGATGGTCAATTATCTTTATTCCTGTTGGGAATTTCTGCAGGCCACAGTTCATTTTGTCTCTGGGTTGGCTACTGTGTTGGTCCTGCTGGCTGACCTCCTGCTTGGGAGTGTTTTCATCCTGGCTACTGTTCTCATCTCTTTCTGAGGTACTGGGCACATCATTCTGTGGAAGGGACAGTTTCCGTCTTTTGAGAATTAAGGGCCTGCGAGGGCTGGTCCTCATCATTGACCTCTACAGTTACTCTCCATTGAAAGGGATGAGAACAAATCCTGCGAAACAGAAGACACCACATATGAGCGCAGGGGGCATGAACAGTTAGGAGAGGTGCAGAAAATCACGCAGAGCTCCTCACACAGGGCACGTTCTCAGCAATCGCTACAAAGCTAGCAACAAGGGAGGAACATAAAAATAATAATAATACAAAAAAAAACATATTTAATAAGATTGAAAAGGCTTCTGGAAAACAGCACTGTACCTCCTTTGTCCACACCTTGGGGTGATCTCAGGAGAGATATTTGTGAGATAATTTGCATCACAAGTTGGGAGCCACAGAATACATCGTAATGAGGGAAATATACATACGTGTTTTGCAGAAAGGGAGACTAAGACTTAGGAAGCTGTAACATAGAAATAATAATCCCAATTCTTACATTTCATTGCTGTAACCAGATTACATGACCTTACAGAAAAAGGAATTTAACAGATTATTTAAGATCTGAGAGGCAAAGACTGTCCCAGATACTACAGAAGCACACAATAAATCCAGCAGAAGTTAGGCGCTTTAAAATAAACGTAAAGTGAATGCTTTAGTTATTCTTTCTGTAGGTTCATCAAGAACAACATAATTTTTTTCACTAGGCATCATACAATTTAAATGTCAAACTTTCAGACAGCAGATATTTTAGATTATAAAGAAGAGAAGATAAAATTTAGAGATACTGCATTCAGGATAAGATGCAGCATGTCCCTGCTGAGAACACCACTTATAAATATTATGCAATTCCAGAAATAAATTGAGGCCATCTCCTGCAGCAAAATATACCAGAATAAGAATACACAAATAATATTTATATATGGCAGGCAGAACAGAAACGAAAAAGGTCTTTCATATTAGTAGATTTGACTGTGCAAGCAAGTAAGCGTGAAAACTCTTAGTATAAATCACCTACATACACACAAACCAGAAAGAGTTCGACAGATGGAAGCCGAGTTGTTGACGCCCTATGTGCAGGGAGCAGGCAGCCCTGCAATCAAGGTCTGCCCAGCAGCCAGAGGCCACAAATAGAGACGCTCAGGCACGTAAATGGCCCTTTGCGGCCTGCTTCACTGCCTTAAAAGAGAGATCCCCGTAAGACAACGACAAAAGAATAACCTTTAGGTTGCATTCTCTACGGGAGAGAGCCATTTCTCAATAAGGCCTCAAGCTGCTACCACCGGTACAGGCCCGGGAGCAACCCCCTGTACGCACGGCCCCGAAGGCGGTAAGGGGGTGAGTGCTTAAGGCCGCCCAGCTTCTCCTTCACCCACCCCAGCCCTGCCGCGCTCGCCGGTAAGTCCGTCTGCCCCACAGCAGGGCCCCTTCGCCCCGGCCCGGCCTAGGCGCTTCCAGCTCCCAGCCGCACTGCGCTGTTAGCGCGGCTCTCGTGGGGTTGCCTGCCCTGCGTCCAGCCCCCGCGCAGCGGCAGCGGGAAGAGGGAGGGAAGGAGGCGGCAGGAGGTGCCCAGCACAGGTCGCGACTCACCACCTCCCCAGCCAGGCAGCGGCGCTTCCGGACTCTGCCTCTCTCGCAGCACAGATCGGTTTGAATTTGGCGCCCAGTAACTCGTTGGCATCACGTGCCCGCCTGGACCAATGAGACGTGGCAGGGGCGGTGCGGATCGGGCCAATCGGCGGCTGCGGCGGGGGATACGGGTGCGCCGGGAGGCCGCCTCGCTCTCCCTCAGGGGTCCGCTCAGCTGGCACTGCGCGCTCCGTGCCGGCAGAGCCACCCCAGCGGGGCCGGCCCTGGGAGCCGCGCTGCCTCGGGCAGGGAGCCCTGCCTGCTGAGCGCCTGCCACCGGCCCCTGGGCGGGCGAGCGGGCACCTAGCCGCGGCGCTGGCCGCGGGCCTTCTGAAGGGGCACGGAGCTTCACCGTTTAACGGGTGTTACGGCCGAGTCTGACTAGGGCGGCTCGCAGGACTCCTCGAGGAGGCTGTGCGTCTGGTAAGCAGTCAGGCTGCTGCAGCCTTGTGTATTTGGTAAGGGACTGTATTTCTCAGAACGCGTTATCTTTAAATTTCCTTGTCTTTGCTAATCTGTTTTTGAACGGAAAATTAAACTTTCATTTCAGACTTATTCACCAGGTTAAAAATAATGAGGTTAAAAATAATGCAAGATACAATAATACAGGAGGGAAACATCAAAAGCATAGGCATAGGTAGTCAGCAGCTAGAAACTGAAAGACTTCTGGTTATCTTGCCCCTACAACTTATCTTGGCATTACAAACCAGTTTGATGGATTGAATTGGGGATAAGGGGGGAAGTTTCATTGACTTTCAGTTCCTAAGCCATTTTTTGTCTGTGACTAAACTAGATATTGAGGTAATGTGAAGAGATTGCCTTAATTTTCTTGATAGCTGAATTGACAAAGAAGGTTCAGTAGGTCAAACACTCTCATTCCTTTCTCTTCTTTCCCAGTGGTTTCAGTGACAGCTGGTTCTCTAATTCAGTATTTTAGACAGGCATCATCATAGATGGATGCTTTTCAAATTGCTTCAGAAATATTTTCATGAAGAAAAATGCCTATGTGAGTTTGCCTGTCTTGCGTAGTTAAAATATGTATTTTTGTAAGGCATTAACTTATCCAGTAACATTGAGTCTTCCCCAAAGGCCAGTTCAGAACTCCTTTTGCAGCCGGGACACTTGTTCACATCTGTGTCTCCCCAGTGTATTTGGCTATGTGAAGCTTTGGAGCATCTATCTATTCTGTTCATATCTAAACCTGTCTGAAATCCGACAGAAGGTTCAAAAAGTACTGGTAGGAAAAAGTCCACATAGAGATGTATATGGCATACCGTTGCATGTATATTTTACTTCTGTTAAAAACTAGATCAAACAAGTTTCTCTTCAAATCCATTTATTTGCCTTCTACAGATCTGAGAGCACTATAGCATCTTCTGTGCTTTTCTCTTTCACCAATTGGCAGTAGCAATCGCCATGAGGTTTCGAAGTGGTTTTACCATATCTTTTGATGCCTCCGAAGAAGAAATGTACCAAGGCCAGGAAGGCAGAGCTGGTATTCCTTGAGAGGCCGCGAGAGGGACCCATCCATTGCTATGAAGCTCCGCTACGTTCGGCTGAGAAACCAAGACGTGTTCCTACAAAACCTGTAGACCGGAATACCTCTGCTGCCTGGGTTGGTATCCATTATCCTTCCCCTCGAGTCCCGCAGCAGCAGTTTCTGTACATCTCAACAGAAAGATATCTGTTCTGGATACTGAAAACTAGTAGTACTGCTTGAATTCATAGTATCTGACTAAAATAACTGCTTTTGAGTTGCTTCATATACTAACTGCAACCACTAAGGTCGTGGTTATTTGAAGGCATAAAACTGTGTAGTGTGTACTGAATAATATGACTATTTGTCTTATGAAAAGCTAATTCTCATTAGGAAAATGCTGGTTTCTATGGCAACAGAAAACCTGGCATAATAAACATTAGGGGGGATTTTTTTTATTGGCTTGCTGCTTGAGATAAATGCAGAACTCCAAATATTACATGTTAAAGTACTAGGTGTTTTGCTTAAATCTGATACTGCTAAATTTAGAGAATCCAGGCTTTTACTTCAGGTTTAGTTATTCTAACCTGCCCTCTTTTCTATTCTGTGGTATACATAGTTTTTTTCCATATCACTCTTTAGATGGGCTCCTTTTCTGATCTGAAAGAATATCTTGGGACTGTTTGAAGTATCCTAAGATATTCCTTATATCATGCAATGTAAGGTTTTATCTTTTTTCAAACAAACAGGTGCTGTAGAGGCAGACTGTTCCTATGCAGCAACAGTCATCACCTAGGGGAGCTCTGTTTAATCGTTATTGCTGCTTGACATTCTGTTCTTCATGAAGCAGGTTCAGGAAACATGGATTCAAACCTGCATGAAATGTTCTTTTGTTCCTAGTGACCTGGAGTCATTTTTGTGGTGTCTTAAACTTGTAGTAGAACATGTTCAATTTTTTCCTCTTTCTTTCTTTCTTTCTTTTTTTTTTTTTTAATAAGCTTGAGGCAGGTAGCTCTATGGCTCTTGAAACACTAAGTAAAATAAATGCTGTGAATAGGCATTCTTGTTTGGAAGAATTGGAAATATCCACACTGATACTTATCTCTTTGATTTTGAACATACAATGATTCTAAAATTTGTTTGGAGCTGTGAGCACTGAAACAGTTGAACATTTTCCAGTTGAAAATCCTGGTAGGTTTGTGACTTCTTGAAGTATTCTCTGCAGAGTTTATGTCATCTTATTTCAGTGGCAACTGATTTTCTGTTCCTCTCGATGTTATCTAGGTTTTTCATACCTTCTTGACTACCAGGCTCCTGCATTGATAAAGCCTACTCTACATGTTGCCTGAACCCAGAAAGTCATATCCTCAAAGTCAGTGGTTCACCTGTGTTCTTTTAAATATGTGCCAGGATATAATTATCAGGGAATCATGTGTTTCTCTTCCTGCATAAAGGCTTTGCGTTCAAACAGTTCAGTTGTACAGTGGAAAATCACTATCCTTAAATTAAATTTCACTTAGGGTTTTTGGGGGTTTTGTTGTGGTTTTTTTTTTGGGGGGGTATTGTTGTTTTGTTTTGAGGGACTATGTAGTAACTTAGGAATGCTTGAAGAGATCTGTAATTATTGTAACTAGATCCCAGTTTGGTATGCTGTAGGGAAAAGCAAATTGCAAGAAAGGGAAGCTGACTCTTTTGTTGATACCCAGAAAAATAAAGACTACTGTAACAGGGATTTTCAGGTTTTACATAAGAGTTTGGAAACTTTCAAAAAAATATAGATTTTGAGCTTTGACCTTTAGAAAACTTTTTCTAAAGAAAGCCAATTTTAGAAGTGGCTTTTGGATGATACAGAGATTAACTTTTGAAGTAAAGAGGTTTTGGGGAATATAGTGAAAGCTGCAGTAACATAACTAAGGTGACAGAGCTAAGTAGGCATCCTTTAAATCCTTTTGCATTGCTTTCAGTTCAACCTCTACCTGTTCAAGGAGACAGGATGTAGTTTATTGGTTTCTATTCAGAGTTCTGTGGAAACACAGAAAGAAACAGGATCCAGCTCTGAACTGCTTTTGAAACCTGCAGGGGTTACAGGAGTAGACACCAGTTAGAACATTTTTTTTAAATCCAAATCTTTAATTCTTAAGTTGCCAGAGAATAGCTCACTTGCACCCCAAACACTTTTTAGAGAAGACTGGCAAACACTATGTTGAAGTTCAGCAGTATCTTCTGCTTAGTAGCTTGGTTAGTGTCTGGCTTGCTTTTCTCAATGAAAATACTGAAAAAAGATGGGGTAAGTGGAGGAGTAGAATCAGGTTGGTATTCCTTTGTATGGTGAAAACTGTTGTGATTTTTTTTCTTATTATGTCTTTCCCTTCAGGTGTGTCCACAATTTGACACAACTACATCAGTGGCATTGAAAACATGCCAGAAGCAGCATCGTGGTCCTCATAAACCCCAGAATCATGATGCCAACTACAGTTCACTTCATACAGGAGGAGCTTGTCGAAGAGCTATAGCCTGCAAATTTCCTCCTTTAACTTTTGAGAAGACAGAAGGAGGTGCAGTCCATACCTCAGATGATCTGAATCACTTGAGGAAGCACACACAACACTTGCACAGGCAGCCAAAGGAAGGGACAGCAGTGAAAGCCAAAATCCAGGTGAACAACAATCTGGTGAACTGTAGAGAAATACCTTTGTTACCTGCTCCTCAGTCTGTGGAGCCAGAAGTCTGTAGTTCACCAGATGTAGAGACTGCACAGGTGCCTCCCATAAGTAACTGGAGATGCAGCAGTGCTCTGTCACAAAGTAGTAGCCATGCCTGGCATCCAGAAAAAGAGCTGGTATTCGGTACTGACTCCTGTGAGGGGAGGGAGTTGGAGTCAGCAGCAGTACTGGTTACAGATACTCCCGAGCACCAGTATGGAGTAAAGGTTACTTGGAGGCAGCGGCCTCTTATAATGAAGTATCTGCAGAACAGGGGGAAGCTGAGCGCTGCTGACATACTGGTGAAGACGAACCTCGAGCTCTCAAGGGGACAGACCAACGTCTGACTTGCAGGAGCAGTAAACCCGTGCAAAACCAGATCTGAACAGACTGTTAATTTCAAGGATGGAATGGGGAGCTGATTTAAGCCAAGCCCTGCGCTACGGCTGGCTCATTCTCCTGAGAAGTGCCACAGATGCGCGGAGGGTGTTTTCTTCGCGATGGGGGTATGTTCCTTGGGGAACGGGGTATCTCGTAACGAGCTTTAGCTTGTACGCGTCCCCTCGCCGCAGCTGTGACTCCAGCCCCCGAGGCAGGCAGGGCGCGGTAGGGCCCGCCCCAACCGCCACAGAAGGGGCGGGCCTGCGCTCCGCTATGGCGCACGGGCGGGGCCCGCCCCTCCCCGCTCTGGGGCGCCGTGGCCAATGGGCAGGTCGCGTGCTGCGCCTCCGGCCAATGGCGCCGCTCTTCAGTACCGAGTTCCGTTGCCAAGGGTAGCGGGGAGGCCGGGGTTGGGCGCGGTAGCCGGGGCCCCGTAGTAACGGCGGGGCTCGGGATGGAGAGCGCGAGGGGCCGAGGTGGCCGCGCCGGCGGCAGGTGAGAAGGGCAGTGCGAGTGAGGCTCAGCGGGGCTGTTGGCGGCACAGCACCGCAGCTCAGTGAGGGCGGTCCGGTTGCATCTTCCGACTGACGGGCAGGGTTTCAGGGCGGCGGTGTCTCCCGGACCAAAAGGGCCGGGGCTGCCCGGCTCTGCGTGCAGCTCTGCCTCACATCGCGTCAGCAGAAGCGCCCGGTGCCGAGCCGAGCATCCGCAGTGGGGCCTGTGTTCTGCCCCCGCTGCTGCTGCCGTCTGCGCTTGGGGTAGCGTCGGGCTGCTCGGCTGGGGGAGGGAGGGTCGCTGCCCTGACAACACCCGCGTCCCGCGGGCAGGAGCGGTGTCAGACCCGCTGGGTTTAGGTGTTTGGCTCCAAACCGTTCGATTTCGAGTGTCGTGTAATCACATGGAGGCTGAACTGCTTCTGTGGGTCTCGGTCCACTATGCCTGTTTCTGGTGTTGCTGTGATGCATTTTTTGCAGTGGTGTTCTCCTTTTCTGTTCCTCGTGAAGCTCTTGGGGTACATAGCGACGTACTCTGTGTGCTGTTGGGAGAAAAGAAGAGAGGAAAAAGGGAAAGGGACTTGACTGATGTAGCAGGGAAAGCAACTGTAAGCTTTGGGGAAGGTGTTTTGGGAAGAGATTATGCCTGTAGCACTGAAATAGCTCAAACCCGAAATTATTTGAAATGAAATGTGAGGATATAGGCAGGCAGTGAAAACTTTGGCAGTATGAGTGTAAAAATACAGGAAAAATACCTTATGTACCTCTGGTGTTTGGATAGGGAAAGGAGAAGCAAGTGAAGAGAGAAACCTAAACTTCTAGTAGTTGAATTATAATGAAGACAGTGTAGAAAAGAAACAGTATTTATTTATGGCATACAGCTGGTAATTTCAACTGGAAGTGAAAAGGGGCAATAGAGTGAGAAGGGGTCCTGTAATTGCTTTGCTCCACCAAACATGCTGTGCAACATTAGAAGATGACTTCTTTATGCAGACTTTAAAGGTTGAGGTTTGTATACCATTCTGGAAACACCTGTTGAAAAAATGAAGACCAGATGCGCATAAATTTCCTTGCACAGCTATTAGAGGTTTAAGTTGAAGTTACAGGAAATGATGCTGCTTTACTTGAAACAATTGTTCTGTTATAATTTCTTTCTTCTAAGAAGCTTGTTTTGCATGCTTTTATGGTTGCCTCACAGAAACAGCCTAACACCAATGGCAGTTCATGTGATAGTGCTTCCCTCCCACTCCCATTTTATTAAACAATCATTTCCTTAAGTTTCTTGGTCTCTGTGGTTAAAGTAAGAAAACTAGAATACAGAAAAAAGTTTAGAATGAACCTAAATAAAGGTACAAAGTTTTTAAATAGATCCTTAAGGCCTCCTGTTTTTAGGGGTCTGACTCTGAACTTAGAATGTTCAACAGCACTATAGTAAAGTTGCAGGAAGACAAAAGATTGTATTCTTAAGAAGGATATTCTTTTTCTGAGAAGAGAATAGTAAAATTATCCATAACTCATTAATTCAGCCATTGGGACTCATGCTTGGCAAAATAATTGTCAGTTGTCCAAACAGTGGTTTGTGTAGATAAAGGAAATGTGATACGTAGTAACTGGCAGCTCATAGCAATGAAGATACTACCTGTAAAGTCTAAAAATCCACCTGAGCTGCAATACCTTTACTCTTGAGCAATATGTAAAATGCATATTAAGATATAAAAAGTATTTTACTTCTAATAGACAAAGATGAAGCGAACAAGTCAAAACTAAATGTGTATACTTTGTAAATGGGATATTTATGGATGTATGTATATAAATGTATATAAATGGGATATTTATGAAATGCTGTGGGATACCTGATTGTGGACAGACAGCTGAGGCCTTGGCTGTAGGCCAGCAATCTCTGAAACAGACTGTCCCTTGAAACTGTGCCACTGTGTTAACCTGTCTCCTGTTTGAGGTGGCTGCAAGTGAAATTGCAAGTTCATTTTAAAGTTTGATTGAGTTTCAGGGAGACATAACTGTCTTAATGCTTTAAAAAGTGGTAGGGTAGATAGTGCTATTTCATAGTTTTGATAAGGGCAATACCTTCTCTCTTCATTTGGGAAAGTCCATTTTGAGACTTTATAAGAATTTAATAATGTTGAATACAGTACAAACATTCAGATAAAAGTAATTCTAAATCATTGTAGGGTTTTAAAATATCAAGAAGGAAATTTGGTTCATATGGTATTTTAGAATCTTGTGGACTGATGAACTTTGTCTTTTTGCACACTAATTATACGGTATACAGGAATACTTACAGCTTCCCACATGCTGCCTTCCAAATGTAGTTCAGCTTCTGACTTGCAGCTGTCATATATAAAACCCCATCATTTTCAAGGGGCAAAAAATCTTGATGGAATCTGTAGAGACTACAAACCTTGGTGTCAGTCACAGCAGTCCCTTGTGTAATTTGGATGCTTCTTTGGTGAAGAAGCTGAGACATGCATTGGTTAGTGGTTTTCAGTTTGGGAACTCAGCAACTGTAGGATATTTCCTCAGTGTCTGCAGAAGTTAATGAAGAAAAAGAGCTTATTGCCAATAATAGTTCAGTTTTCAAAAGATTATGATCCTGTGGACTATTAAAGGTTCAAAAGTAATTTTATATATTGTTGTCCAGCCGAAAGCCTTTTCCATGTTTCAGAAGTAGAGTAGTTGAAGTTATCAGGAGTCTTGGTGGCTGCTGAGTTTGACTGTTTTATATAGATGCACCTTAATTACAATTTGGGGTAAAAAAAGACAGTACTTTTCTAATGCTTTTAGCTGTACTTGTAATCCAGACAAGTTTAAATTTGCTTTTAAAAGCCTGTCAGCTGTTCTCTTAGTCCTTGAGTATTTTTATTTGGCCACAGGTGACCTTGCTGCAACTAACAAGCACTGTTTTGTAAATTCCAGGTTTTATAATTCTGCAAATTTTATCCTTAGATAAAAGAGAATTGGCTTAATATCTCATTTGCTTCATCCCTTTCAAGTCTGAACATTATAACCAAGAAATCTGTCCAAAATGGCATATTGATAAAATGCAGATATTTTATAAATGTGGTTGAGACTTATTGCTAGGAGTAGAATTTCAAAAGAAAATGAAACCTTTTGCGACTGCAATTTGATGCCACTGCTGTCAGTGTTAATGAAAGAAGGAATCGCCTCACTTCCTATGGTGTAGACAGCAGTGGCAAGAGAGGAAAAAGGAGCATCACTGTAGGTGTAACCTATCAACTCAAATTTCCAAACTCTTGGTAACAGCAGTTGTTCAACAATGAAACGTTTGTCTCAAAGTTGAACCTTGTTTGAATTGTTGCTTCAGTTTCTGGTAAGTTCTTCTTCCATCTCCTATGGAACTTAATTGAGACAACCATTATTTTTGTCTTCAGCTGCCTTCTGTTTATTTCCTTCTTTAACCACTGTTGGTATGGCATCTGTAGGAGTGACCAGTGCCCTGATTTCAACAAAGTTATGACTTTGAACATGCAAAAACTTTCTGCAACTAGACTGGATAGCTCCAGACTCATTTTGTCACTGATGGACAGCTGGGTGATCTCCAACATAAAACCGATTATTGTGTTGTAATTGGGTCATGGGATGAATTCTTTTCCAAGTGTATTTGCTGATATGCCAGTTGACTTAGACTACTGCAAGAACATATGCACTTGCTCCTACTGTTGTTTAAAACATATATTCTGTGGATTGTTAAGCTTTAACTGTGTGTTATAATTACAGAAGTATGTGGTCACTTCTGCATTCCTTACCCATTTAGCATCCTTATGTGAAATCTGAGGCAGAAAAAGAACAAGAATCCAAGTCTAGCAGTGGTAAATTGCTGAGTCACCTGGTATGAGATGGAAATTAAATTTGCTGTTTCTACCTCTTTGATGGCTTCCCCTTTCAATCCTTAAAAAATAAAATAATTTAAAAAAAACCCAAAACAACCTGGGACTAAAAGTCCACAATCAGTTCTAGATGTCAGTTCAGCAAATTTTCTTTATGTTCCTTCCCCCAGTTTTAGTTTCGAAGACTATAAAACAAGTGTAATTTTTGGCGTGAAGTGAGATATTTCATGGAACTTTGAGGGTTTTTTTTATCTAGTCCTCGTTAAGCATACTGTGGGCAATTTAACTGCTGACTTTGTTGTTGGGAGAGAATAGCATCTGTTTTACATTTCACTGTTTTCGTGTTGTAATGGGGTTAGAAGGTCAACAAAAGTAACAGGCAATATAATTCACAAACAGAAGATAATAGGATTCAGAATTCTAAGCCCCTGTGGGTCTTGCTTTGTTCTTTTCTTCGATAGAGCAATTTCTGTAAATGAAATGACCCTGGAGATTTGGTGTGTGTAGTTGAGAGGTGAAAATACAAAGCTGGTGTTCTGCCTGTGGAATAAACGTCTCTTTTGTCCACCCACCCACCCTTTTTTTTTTTTTTCTCCTCTTTTTTTTTATTTCCTTATCAGAAACTGAAGTTGCAATAAATTCACCTGAATAAACAAGATTTTGGAAGTACAGCATTCTGCAGTTGTATTGGTTGGTAAGAGTTTTTACTCAAGGAGTCACTAGCTGTGCACTCTTGAAGCGATGTGCTGGTAGGAGATTCCATGTCTCCCTTTTCTTGCAAATGTTATAATAAGAACCCAGTTTAAACCCCCCTGTTTGGCTACACACTTAAAGATAAGTTTATGTGCATACTCTTATGGTTGTCTTCCTCTGTGCCACCCTTCCAGCATCCACGGTGGCTTGAACGGTAAATAGCCTGTGTGGATTTCTGGCTTCTCTTGGCCTTCTTTTCAGGAAATAGTACTGCTTTCACTTCAGGTATGTTGTAATGAATTACTTGAGACTTTTCTGGCTAGGGAAAACAAGGATCTACTTTCTGTTCCCCCAGTATAGTATGGTAGAGAATGACACAGGCTGTTGTTTGTGCTCTTTATAGTCCAGATGTAAGATCTACTAGCTTTTTTTCCAGAGTGTGCTGCTTTATTCTCTTTGCTGTGTTCCCTTGTTCCAAGTAGGAGGAGCTAATCTTTGGTACTTGGTGAGTCAGTTTTGGAATGGCATATGGAACTCTTAAAGCAGTACAGTAGTCAACATTGAATAGAACTTAACTTTTTCATGACACTTGTGTTCCTGTTGCATTTTCTTGTAAGAGCCTATATTCTTTACTCTCCTCTAGTTTATTATCTCATCCTGTAAAATGTCTTCGTTTACCTTGTGATCTCCAGAACCCAAATGGACAAAATCACAGAATCGTGGAGGTTGGATGGAGCTTCTTGAGATCATCTGGTCCAACCCCACTGCTCAAAGCAGGGTCAATTGAAGCAGTTTGCACAGGATGATGTCCAGTAAGATTTTGAGTATCTCCTAAGGTGGGGCCTCCACAGTGTCCCTGGGCAACCTGTTCCAGTGTTTGATTGCTCTCTCAGGAAAAGTTTTGAACCTTCTTTTTCCCATGCAGAACAATCACAGCTATCTCAGCTTTTCCTTGTAGGAGAGATGCTTCAGTCCCTTGTTTTTTGTGGCCCTTTGATCAACTTCTTCCACTATGTCTGTATCTTCTTGCACAAAGGAGCCCAGAACTGGACACAGACTTTGTGTGTGGTTTCACCAGTGCTGAACAGAGAGGTGGGGTCACCTCTCTCGACCTGCTGGCTGTACTTTTCATAACGCAGCCCAGGGTGTTGTTGGCCACTTTTGCCATGAGGGTGCAATGCTGGCTCATGGTCAACTTGTCCACCAAGATACCATCTATCCATTTCTGAAAAAGGCATATCATCAGAGAGCATATGCTTTATTATTTATTTTACCATAATTCAACTCTTCTCCCACAGACCCTTCATTTCTTTGTGTTACTTTACTAGCAAGTTCCTGTATAGTTCACTTGACAATCTCCTGCCATGGTAACTTTTCCTATTTCAGTGTGTGTTTGTGTATAATGGTGCAGAGCATATCCCATTGCATTTGTGAGATGATAATTTTATACTGGGATTTTGTGCTTTCATGGATACTGTTTTAAAACTGAAGATAGAGGGGATTCCATGAAGGATATGGAACTGATGGAGCAAAAGTCCAGAGGATGCCACAAGGATGATCCGGGGGTGGAGCACCTCCCATATGAAGACAGGCTGAGAAAGTTGGGGCTCTTCAGCCTGGAAAAGAGAAGGCTGCATGGAGACCTCATAGCAGCCTCCAGTATCTGAAGGGGGCCTACAGGAATGCTGGAGAGGAACTCTTCATCAGGCACTCTAGTGACAGAACAAGGGATGATGGGTTCAAACTTACACAGGGGAAGTTCAGGTTAGATGTAAGGAAGAAGTTCTTTACTGTGAGGATGGTGAGGCACTGGAACAGGCTGTGCAAGGAAGTGGTAAATGCTCCATCCCTGACAACATTCAAGGCCAGGTTGGACAGATCCTTAGGCAGCATTGTCTAGTGTGAGGTGTCCCTGTCCATGGCAGAGGGGTTGGAACTGGATGATCTTAAGGTCCTTTCCAGTCCAAACTATTCTGTGATTCTTCTGAGCAGTTGTTTCACCTGGCCTACACAATTTCAGTTTACCTGACAAAAATCACTGGAACAAGTCCTGTAAAGAAAAGAGAAGTTTGTGTCTCCTTTACTGATAAATACTCTTTTCTGGATTAATTTGGCTTCAGTCAGTCAGTACTAGACTGTATTGTTATTTACCTGGTTACATTTGGCATGTGGTTAGTCACCCCAAAATGGATACATTTTCAGAGAAACTCCTTTAGGCCAGTTGTAGTGTGCTCTTGCTGAACTGTTTTAACCTGAACAGCCTGTTACTTTCAGGTAGGCTTCACTTTACTATTGGAGAAGATGGTGCTGCAAGGATAGGTTTGGATCAAATTCACTGCTTTCTTGGCTTTATCCAACAAAAATAATTATCAACCTCTTCATGTTTTTTAATAAGATTTTTTTTCTGTAGCACATGTCTCATTTTTTTTCTTGAATTCTTTTTTTCAGCATGGTATTCCTATTGCTCTTGAGTTTTTTGGGTAGCTGTTTTGCCACAATAAAGGCAAAACATATCCATGTGTATATAGACAAAGATTATATATATATCTACAAAGAAAAAATTGTATCTGTTTCAGAATGCCAGCTTGTTGTGGTGATGGTGGTGGGTTTTGGTTTGGGTTTTTTTTTGGGGGGGAGAGGGGGCAGGGTTGTTGGTTTGGGTAGTTTTGGCACGCTTTAAAGCATGGCTTTTAAGAAAAGTACCTGATTACAGTGGAGTTCCATTTTTAAACTCAGAAGTAGGTAAAAGCAAGAGTATTAAAGGACTAACTTGCCTTTGTATTTATTTTGATCTTCTTTAGTAAGTTGTAAGTTGTTCAGATAGTTGCTACAAGTTATTGTCAGGAACATGTAGTGCCTAGAAGATTTGGGTGTATTTTACAGTGGAGTAAGACATACAGATCTGGATGCTTGTCTTTCTGCTTCTCCACCCTAATCTGGCAGGTTTTGTTGTTTTTATTAGTTCTTTTCAAATAATCCGCGATGTCTTATGTGATTTGTATCATATGGGACATAATTTGTGTATTAAAGCATATCCAAGAGAATTTCTATTCACGATAATCACTCATTCAGAATTGCTTCCAAAATAGTGTTCACTGTTGCCATGTCACTGCTTCCATAATATGTTCAGCAGGTGAAAAACTTGCCAAATGAATTTTGTGAAACCTTTCTCAAAACAGTATGCTATTGGCATTCGGAATCTGTGCGTGTTTATTTAGGAGGAGGAATCAAAGGTAAAACTGATTTCACTGGGAGATAGCATTCTTTATGTGAAAAGCCAGACAGAGTTTAAAACTTGCCCTTGTTGAACTGTCAACTGCATGAAAATAATTTATAACTGAAATGCTGTTATAAGAACTGTTGTGTAGCAACCTGTGTCACTTAAAAATGGGGGTAACATTTTATGGCAAATTTACAGCAGATCCAGTTTACCTTGGAAGATTTACTGGTACTTAAATTAATTATAAAGGAAAGAGTATTCCATGTTTGCCAGAAAAACCCTCTACTTTTCTGCCTCAGGGAAGGCGGAAAACATAGATAATCCTCACTACTATTGTTCTGTGTTATCTTTTTCCCAGAAATGAACAATTCCAGCTGTGTCTGTCGCAAGGAAAGCAGATGGGACTCCTCTCTTTTGTGGATTGGAAGGTGCATTACAGATAAATTTTTTTTCTCAGCCATTTTCCAGAGACAGTATTGTAATCTTTTAAAAGATAAGAATCCTTCTTTTCTACAGCCTTTGTTTCCTTTCATAGCCATAGTTTGGATGTAGTTCCCAGGAAAGCTCTTTGGAGAGTTAAGAGTGAAAACCCCTTCATACCAGCTGACTCTTCATTTCTTACTGAAGTTGGTTTTACTTGTGCTTCTACAGCTAAAAATAAATTCAAGTGGACAAAAATGTGTGCCATAAGCCACATCCTTCTTCCCTGATTCTTAAGTTCTGGGGGTGTTGCTCAGAGACAGAACTGCTGCTACCACATTAATAAACTGTCCTGCAAAGGAAAAATGAGTTACATGAGTAAGAAATGGAACATAATATATTGGCAAGTTTGTGACATCTGTAGATGAAAATGATGTTAGTTTACTGTGCCTTTGAGTTCCTTTAAAGGAAGTAAATCAATGGAAACAGCTAAAAATATAAGGACCTCTTAAGTTATCTCTTCATTGTGGTTAGTTTGATATTCCCAAAATGGTTAGGAAAGACCGAATTAAAACATCCATAATAAATTTGTCATTCATATTCGTATTGTAACATTTTCATTTCTGCTTATTATATGAGAAGAAGGCTAATTCTAATTTCAGCAGGAATGTGAGGGTTAAAAAGAAAACATTTTGCTTCATATTAGTCTGTTGGATCTAGAAAGGAATCTGTGAGGTCGAATGGATATGTGAACCCCTTTATGTGTTGCTGTTCACATTCAGACATGCTGTTGTATCTTCTCAGTTGAGTGTTTCCTGTTAACTAATTGTTCACCACACTCATTTTTATTCTGTATCTTGGATAATAATTATTCTTCACTTCTACATTACAGTCCGAGTCATTTTTCCTTTTGCTCTGGCATGTGTCCATTATCCATCATGCAGCTTTAGTGGGAGACCTCATGAGTTCTGGTAAAGAGGAGTCAGGGGCAGGGTCTTGTATAGTCTGCTCCAGCGACTGGGAAGAGGAAGATCATGGCAGGCTACCATTTTCAGTCATTATTTATCAAAGGTAAATGGGTGACTGTTTTGGTGGTTGTGTTTTGGGATGTTTTTTTCATGTTTTGAATATTGTTGTTGCAGCCATGGAGATGCAGAGTATTTTCCCTGTTCCTACTGGATATTTAATTCCTACTACACATAACCCCTTCAAATAAAAAGCCATAGTTAAGAGCATAGTGGTTCAACGTGGGCATGTCCAAAGAGCACTTGAATGTACTAGTCTTTGTAGTAAGACCATCTGAAGGAGGATTTGCATTTGAAACCTGCAGCTCTATTAGCACACTGCTTGCATTCCTTTGTGATGAGCTGTGGGAGTGACTAGCACAGCGTTTTCCTGTAATGTCTGTAGTAACATCAAGCCTGCTGTGGGGGGTAGAAAAAGATGTAAGGTGTGTGTATGTGTGGGAAGCTTTTTTTGGTCTGGTTATTACATTACACCTTCACAATGACCAAGTGCTGGAAGGAAGGTCGCAGGAGGAGCAAATAAAAATAGTAGGTTTGTTTTGTTTTGGGGTATTTTTAGCACTATTTACAGTGGCACAGTGCTCATTTGTGGCTTTAATTGTTTCTTTTAATTTTGTTCGTTGTGTGGATCCTTGCACTTTATAATGAGAAGAATTGGTGACTGCTTTCACGTAATGGCCTGCTACAAGGTGGTTTTGGTCTGTGCTTAACAGTAAACTGTAAAAGAGAACACTGTTTGCTGTCTTTTTGCTTTATCAAGCTCTGTGACCTGTTAGAGTCTTTATGTGTTTCAACCATGCCCAAGCCTCAGTTAAGCAGTTGGAGGTTGGACATTGTATAGTCTGTGTTATGGTCCCATTCCACAGGCCTTTAGACCTGTCTTTGACATTATATAGCTTTATTCCAGTGTGGGTAGATAATAATTTTCATTGAGGATTTCTGCAAGGCATGTATGTGAGTCCTTGTATTTCACCATTTTGCCATCCTTCAGGTAAAAAGGAAAACCTGGAAATTTATTCCATAGACTCCAGTTGTTGGGAATGCATTTTCTATTAGGAAAAGCAATAAAACCATAGATAGAAGCTTGTATCTACATGGGACATCATTGTAGTTCTTTTTAATTATATAAGAATGTGTCCATAAATCTGATATTGATAAGAGCTACATAGCTTGCTTTATAAGAAACACTTGACTACAGTTAACAAATGTCATCTATTTCTTAAGTCAGTAGGCAGAAGAAAATATAAGGAAAGGAATATCCCTCCCCCCTGCTTTTTAATTATGATTTTAATTGGAGCTTTCAAGCATTTATAAAAAGCATGTCACAGTTTTACTTTATACTGAAGTTTTATGTGGCAACTCATGTATCTTGCTGCACTCAGTAGATGTGTCTCTGCCTGTTTTTTTTTTTTTTTTTTTTTTTTAAATTGTGGATGTTTTCAGGTGAAGATAACTGTATTACTGTAGCTGTTGCTGTAGGGACATGCCATACCTCTCATTCCCTCTTCAAGAAAGTAATTAGTTTTTCCAGGCCCTCGACTGCCTTTGAATGTAACGTGCCACACATGGCTGGTCCACATGAGGAGTAATATCAGTTTTTAGAAGCATGGTGTTTTCAAGGTCCTAGACCTCCTAAGTGATGATGCTTGAAATACATTAGGAGAAGAAAAAAAAATAAGGAAAGCTGCAACGTAAAAAGCAACAGCAGTAATAACAGTGCTTTATAATACCATTAGCTGGGCAGTAAGCATCAATTTTAGAGTATATAAGCTGTGTGTATACAAAACTTTTTCTCCTACATGTTTCAGCCTCCCAGCACAGGACCTATGTTGGCTGGTGTAGTATGTCTGTAAGGACCTCTGATCTGTTGTTTGCTTGCCTGGAAGTTGAGTCAAATGTGGATTTACTAGGAGTTAAGGGGATTCTGAGTCCTTTCTCCTCTTGTTAGCTCTATGTGCTGTGATCCAATTTCCATGGCATGTGTTTTGCAGAAACTCCAGCCCACCTCTCTCCCCCTGTCTCTGGTTTTCTTTGTTTGGATTCTGTTCAGCATTGTCTGCCTGCTTGTGACTTCACATGATTGGACATTTCTGCACACCTGGACTAGACAGAGAATTTCCTGTTTAAATTGCAGTCGTGGCTAGCCCTGCTCTACTGCATGGCATCATAAAATATATAATGCTTGTCTGTTTCCCATGTTATCTTCTTCGTGATGCTTTCTCACTGCCAGAGAGGTCTTTGTCAAAGCTGTGTAGGCAGAATATGTGCTTACGTGTCAATTAGCCTTTCCCCTTTGTAAGGTTAACTGCACTAAATTGAGTGCCTTAGCTTATGTAATAATTCACTATCATGCAAAAGGAAATGGTAAGTCTCTATGGAACATAACTTAGGATGAAAAACTAGAGTTCTTATGAAAGTTATCTATAAAACTTAAATAGTCAAATAATTTTTCACCTCTAGGAACAGATATCGGGTGCATCCATAATGAAGCTTTTGTTGCTTACAAAATGTTTTCAGAACTGTTTACCAAGGTGATTAAACTACAGTTTGGTCCTATTTATGACAGAATATAACGTATGTTTTATTTTTTGATGCATTGTAACTTGGTCTTCTTGTGGGATAGATGTTTTACGCTTGTTTTAAAGTCTTGATGGTGAAGTTGTAGCCTGCAAATAGCTTGTGCTCTTATAATGCAAACTTTACTAGTGATAATTAATTTGTTTCTTTCCCTTTCCCAGCATCTTTGAGGATGAAACGATGAAACTACGACAGCTGAAACTAGAGAATCAGGTAAATGGTAGTGTTGAAGCTGGTAGAAATAAGCATAGGAAAATAAATATTAGCCTTGACTTGAGAAATAGGGGTTAAGTGTTAAGAATACAAACAAGAACTCATTGCTATGACAAGAACATTTTTCTTTAAAATTTTAATGGCTTTCATTAGTTTAAGTCAACCTTGCTATGGCTTGTAGGCTTGATTTCTTTGATATATTTATTTTTCATATGTCTCTCATTTAGTTGGGATTGACCCACCCCAATGCAGGAATGAAGCAAAAGGAAGGCTGTAGAGAATGATCCATTTTAAGCATTAAAGGAAAAGAAAAGGTTTTCCTGAGCTATAGAAAGATCTCTGCTGTTGAGAAGGATTTCCAGCATATTTTGATTTGTTTTGTTTTGTTTCCTATAAAGAAAACATTTACAGCCAAGCATTTGTCAAATATTAGGTTACACGTCTCAGTTTTTCACAATGCATGACATCTGTGGGCCAGCTCTGCCAGCCAGGACGCTTTTATCCAGGCTACTGCCTTTTCCGTGAAGAGAGAGCATGTGGCTGCTCGGACTGTGCTTATGAACGCGCCGCCAGAGGCGTTTCCGTGTCTTTTTGAGGCCCTTGCAGCTCAAAGTGTAATGCTGCCACCTCCCTGTGGGTGGAGAGCGGGAAGTTGAAGGCCTGTTTCTGAATGCAGTTGGTATGGTGCTTTTGACTCAAGTTTTCGTTAATGCCATCATAACTAGTATTGTTCCTGCTGCCTGAGCAGTTGTTTTACTAGGAAACCATAAACATCAAATATATGTGCATCTTGGAAAATTTTGCAAGGTAGATGAATTTTCCTTTTACCAGATCAGTCCTGTTTTGATGACTATAATTTTTTATGCTTGTTTTCAGCTCATGCTCTGCCCCTCTAAGTCTTATCTCTGAATACTGGTTTCTGGGAACTATTTGTTTTGAGTTCTCCCTCTAAGATGATAGCTTCTGACACAAAAACCTTTTCTTTTGCAAGTCCTGACTGTTTCAGATCGGATTATAAATGACTGCTGAATTTGCCTACATATATGAAGGATTGCTGCAGTTTAGACTAGATGAAAGGAGTTACTGGTGATGCTCTCAGGATAGATCAGAAAACAAGCAGGTGTTCATCTCCACTGACGGAGAATCAAAAGACAGGGATCACTCCAAAGACAAAGTGATACGTGTCTAAGATTTTTGTAAGAGATTACAAGAAAATTTCAGGTGTATTGGAGATCCTGATCAGGGACGTGTTATCACCAATAGCTAAGGCATGGTTTCTGCTTCTCCGAATGTGGTCCTTATGTCATGCTTTTTCTTTATTTCACAGAGAGCTCTTTTAGAGAAGAAGCAGAGGAAGAAACGTCTTGATCCTTTGATGGTACAGCCAAATCCTGAGGCAAAGCTGCATAGGTCAAAGCCCAAAGGGTGTGAGGAGCAGACTCCTTTAGTAAAAACTCCTACCCCTTTCCACAGTGATGTCATTTTACATGGTAAGTAATCAACCTGGTTGCAACAATGTTCCCAAAAATGCCAGTGCATGCACTTTATGTTGCAGATGGGCACCACATTGCTGTGACAGTGGTCAAGTGATAAACAAGATTGATTACATACCTTTATATATACAAAACTGGAATTGTAGTACAGTATGGTTGAGCAATAAACCAAAAACCTTACTTTGAATTTTGTGATAGCTGAGAATCTTCATGTGCCTTTGAAGAACATCTCCCTTGTGTTAGACTAAGAAGAATTGTAGAAATAGGTTAGGAACTTCTATAAAGGTAGGGAGATACAAACCCAGTGTAAGATAGTCTTACAAAGCTGTAGGATAAAAAAAAGGAAATAATCCAGTAGTGACAGCCTGTACTCTTCATCATGGTATACTCCATCTAAAGATTGCATATGACTGAATGATAAAGTAAACAAGAGCAAAACAAGATTCTTATGAATACTGAATTAGGTTTTTTCTGGGTTTCATCTTATCTGTTGTTTTCTGTGGGCTTTGGGGAGACAACTGAAACATAACAAGCAAGCTATAGTGGTCCAGAAAGTCACAAGCACAGAGTGACATCAGAGCCAAAGGCAGTAACTTAGTGATCTCAAAACATTACAGTAAAATAGAAACCATTCTGTTAGGAGTGAAAAGGAATACAGTATTGAGAGCCTTAAGTTTTCCATGTCCCAGGGAAGAAAAAAGAGCAGCAATGAAATCTCTATATTCCAGTGAAGTGTAGTTTGAGAGCATGGATCTCATCAGACTATCAAGAAAGTAACAGGAAATATCCAAAGGCTTAGAGATGCATGTTACTGCAGGATGTTAAAATAGCAGTTTTATTAATAGGGAATTAATGTATAGAGTAGAGTTTTAAAAACCCAAACAAACTAATGTTAGCTGGTTTGAAGATCACATTTGGAAACACGTTATCCCCTGCCTTTTGAATGATTTTCATGTTCTGTTCTCCAGGTGTCTTTCAGGATCATAGGACTGGGAGGAAAGTAATGATGGATGGTAGCATTTATGTGATTAAAATCAGGTGGGAGAAAGCTTCTGCTGAAAGACACTTCAAGTCAAAAAGATTGATATAACTTCTAAGCTAGGAAACTTCAGTAGTACTGAAACTACAAGAAAGAAAAATAAAAACTAACTGCTCCTTCACTAGCTTCCATAATTCTGAAGCTTTGTCAGTACAAGCAAATTCCGTTAAGAAGTGATAACAGGAGTAAAAATGTCAGAAATCTGATAATTAGATAAAGCAGTAAAGTTTTAAGAAGGAAAACAGTGGGAAAGCAAGAAATCCAAAGCTGGAACTGCAGTTACATATCGTGTGCTACATAAGTGTATTAAGGCCAGAACCTGACATCAAGATGTCTCCACCAGTTATGGACAGTGCAGAGCTGTATTGTATGCTTAAGTGTGGAAATTTGTTTTCTACCAAAAAGAGGGCGTCCGTTTATAGTTTTTTCTGCTTGTGCCTCTGGATAATTTTATCAAATTTACTTGCAGTGTGAACTGTAGAGCGCTTACTTTTTGGTTTAGGAGCAAATGAGGAACATGAAGGAAAAGAAAATAGAGTAATTGCCCATAAATAAATTGAAATGTATTGATATGCATTACAAATACAACTCATTTTAACTGCTTAAACCCTTGTAAAAAAATAGATACAATGACTGTATTTATAAATAGAGAAGCTGATGCCTGGTTATGGTTAAAGTAATAGGCTGTCTGTACCAGAGTCAGGCCTGGATCCTTCCAGTTTTCTGACCAAAATCAAACAAGAAGACATCAGTACTTTAAAGGGATGCTTGAGCAAGGAAGATGTAAAGAGCAACCATCCTGGGATGTGTTTTTGGCCATAAAAAATAGACTTTAGCATTCTGTTCTGTTTCGGCCTGCAGGTATTGATGGACCAGCTGCTTTCCTGAAATCAGAAGTGCAGGATTTGGGGACCAAGCTCCAAACTCTCTCTACTGGATCTTCCAAAACAGAAGACAATGCAGATCAAGAAAATGATGGAGAGGCTCTAACGGAAGCAGCAGGCAAGCCAGATCTGCAAGAAATCTTACAGAAACGAGGTAATGTAATGGGCGTTATCTTGACATTAATAATTGATGGGCATTAAGAGTTGATAATGGGCAAAGATGTTTTTCGGGGCTCTGAAAAACACCAGGAAAGGTGTGTTTCCTGAGTCAGAGGCTGTCATAATCAACAGTTTTAAAGTTTTGTATTCAATAGCTATATCCCATTGAGGAGTTTCCCAGTGGAGTGTCCATCTCTGTCTGCCACTACCACAGGAAACTTTTTTTGTTGAATGCAGCCTAAGCACTTTGCAGCAAAATAATGGCTAGTGTTTAATATAGTGCACAGCTTGTTTTTATTTTGCTGAGCATGCCTCCCGGAATGGTTCCAGTACAGTTTATATATTAAGGTACTACCATATCTAGAAATACATCCATTCAATTGTCAGATGCAACAGCTTCTTACCTATGGATAGGAACATTATGCAAGAGTTGGGAAAGGAAGTAGGAGAGCATATCCATAAACTTCAGGGGAAATTAGTAGAGATAGAATATAAACAGTAAATTTTGAAATTGGCTGGAGTACTAGGGTTAACACCTTTCCTCTTTCCAAATGTGCTTTGTGAAGCTTACTGACAAGTTGGTTAAGACTACATTTTTCTATTTCATCTGAGATAAAGAACTTCTAGGAGTGCCATGTTAGAGTACTGTTATAATATTTGCTCTTGGAAAATAATTCAGTCTGTTTTTTTTCTATAGTGCTTTCCATTCTACAGCCAAATTGAAGAATGGAATCTCGGAATAAAATTACGCAGTTCCAAGTAAACACCAAGCAGTTAAACACCAAGCAGTTATGTGTACTTCTGTACACATAAACATTCTTTAAAATGTTTTTATCCAGAGTTATTTTAGTTATATACCTACAGTCATCTCTACGTACCTGTGACTAGGTTAAGATTAAATAAGTCCTGGAACTACTCAGACTGCACTTCTGTTTTAAAAAGAAAATCATCAAGAGTATTCGTGAGACCTGGGTTATTGCTACTGATGTAAGAATAGGAGGGGCTCTTACAGAAAAATTATCCTGCTCCATTTCAGTGTGTATAAGACTAAGGGGAAATGGTAAAGAATATAAGCTGTACAGACTCCAGTTTACAGCGGAGGTGTCAGCATATTGATCTGGATTTCCTTTTTTGTTTTTTAAGACATGGAGGACTTTTTTATGTGAAAATAGGCAAAATTAACTCCATGACAATGTATATTAAGCAGTATGCTACATCATTTAATATCATTTAAATAAGTATTTATAAAAGTCTGACAGCTGTTTAATCATGTGCATGATGACAGCTGCAAAATGTCACTAGGGTTTTGAATTAAAAGTCCTGGGAAGCAATATGGCACATGAGGAAAATCAGGAGTTGATTTTAATTAAATCAACTGAAATTAGTTAAAAGAGTGACTATGCAAATGTCATCTATGAATTAGTGATGCCACGAACTCATGACATCTTTCAGAGGTTACTTGCTTTATTTTGACAGGAATTTCAGGCAGTTTGAATTTTGATGAGGAGGATGCGGAAGAGGAAGAAGCTAGTAAGAGTCCAGCTTCTCATTCACCATGTCCTGAAACTGAGAGGCCTAGCTCTGCAACCAGTGTGAAATCTTTTGCAGTAAGTGTCTTGAAATTGCTTTCTGATAAGGGCTGGGCACATGCTTGATTTTAGTACTAACCCCTTGAGCACTGGGTTAAAATATAGTAGCTAGCATATTAATCCCTGGAGGCAGAGGAAGGTCATGATTGTTAGGTTATCTGACTGAAAAGCCATTGAGTTAAACACAAAGACCAAGTAACGATTAAAGGAACAGTGGTGGGCAGAGGAACCCAAGTAGCCTGATCACTGAAGATGGGAACACAGTGAGTCAGCTACTCCTATGATTCTCAAAGGAGACAGATTAGGCCATTGTCTCTGGTATAAAAGCCACCAAGATGACTCGGAGAAACTCTGAAATGCTGTGAAAAATTAAGAGGGATTACTGCTTGAAGGTTTATCATACTTACTGTGGAATGTAAGAGGGAACAAACAGAATTTTGGAATGGAACAGAAAATTTTGGGATTGGAAGAAACCTTTCATGGCTGGTTAGGGGAAGGGAAGAGGAAAAAGAAAGGGGATAAGGTGGATCAGGAAGTCATAAGCACAGGAAAATAGGGACTAAAGGGAGTAAAAGGCACCAGATGTGTGTAAGCTCTGCAAGACAGTATGCTGGTCTGTCGAAGCCTTGTGCCCAATTACTGCAGCGTGTCCTATCATGCTGTTTCCTGTATGAATGTGCTCTCGTGTGTGTGAGAGAGTGATACATACATACATATGCTGACAAACTATATGCTGTACTAGCTAGTAAGTTGAAGAGACCTGGGGAAGAACCAGGGTTGGATCTAATGATGAGACGAAGGGCACAGGGTTTGGGCATGCATGCTGGGCAGGCTTAAAAGTCCATGCTACTATTCAGAAGACCTGTGTGAGTACATTTGTGTGACGAAGTAGAATGAAGAAATTCTGAAGATCATAATATGGATTAAATAGTAATATTTAGTGTGATAGAGCTGAAAGTATTGTTTAATTAAGGGTTAACACTTCATCTCCTTTCCGTGCAAAACGTGTTAGCAATTTGAGAACTTGTTGTGTGGGTAGGAGATCTTAATTGTTCAAAAGCGTTAGATGTGTGTCTCCCAAATCTTTTGGATTTCAATAACTTATGCCTTTAGGCTGCTCTCAAGATGCTAGCCAAGTGCTTCATAGCAAGTAACTTTTCTGGCTGCTGTATTTAATGCAGTAAATTATGCCTTGTGTGGAATGAACAGCTTTTTCATCTTAATGGTAAGAGAGTTTTCTACATAATACTAATAGTGAAATGTGCGCTTGTATCCACCTCTGTTCCTGATCCAGTGCAGTGGTTGCATATTTAAGATTAACTTCTAAGAATGATATAAAGATAATATTGTGCTATTCAGTTTATAAAGTTAAGCAAGATTTAATGTTGCAAGAATTGCAAAATGGCAATAAAATCTGATCAAGTGTGTTTAAGAAGTTGCTTTGAAGTGCTTGAAGCTTGGCCTTTTCTTCTATTTGGTTTAGAACTAACTTCTAGGATGTCCTCGAAGTGTACTTGTCTTAAATATATGTAAACCCATGTTGTGTCCCTATTACTGTTACTTGTTTGTGCAGTTATTTTCTGGTAGTAAATACATGCTAGGACTCTGATTCCTCTGGAAAAAATACTGTATGCTCATAAAAATTATTTAGGTATTTTCAGCTAATATGCAAAAGCTTTATTTGCTGTCAAAGTTCTGTACTCTAGGAAAGAATGGGCCTTCTCATACAATCTTAGGCTGGTCAAGTTATTTCTGGCTTTCAGTAGGTGTAAAGTCTATTTCATATCAAAATACAAAGGTAGATGGTGCTGGGAGGTGACAAATGTGTTTGTAATGCTCTCTCAGGGAAGTGTAAGGAGAAATTAATATTACATTAAAATGTAAATTATAAACTGTCGTGGTTTAAGCCCAGCAGGCAATCCAGAACCACACAGCTGTTAGCTCACTCCCCCCCCCCCCCCTTCCTCCCCTCAAGCTCCTGGAGGGATGAGGAGGAGAATCAAAAGAACGTAACTCCCATGGGTTAAGATGAAAACAGTCCAGTAACTAAGGTATAACACAAACCACTGCTGCTACCACTAACAATAATAACGATAAGGGAAAGAACAAGGGAAGAGAATACAGCTGCTCACCACCCGCCGACCGATACCCAGCCCGACCCAGCAGTGATCTCCCTTCTGGGTAACTGCCCCCAGTTTATATAGCGGGCATGATGTGCTGTGGCATGGAATACTACCTCTTTGGTCAGTTTGGGTCAGGTGTCCTGTCTCTACTTCCTCTTGGCTTCCCCTCCTCCCTGGCAGAGCATGAGGCTCAGAAAGTCCTTGGTCAGAGTAAACATGACTGAGCAGTAACTAAAACCATTGGTGTTATCAGTGCTGTTCCCAGGCTGAAAGTCAAAACCACAGCGCTGCACCAGCTACTAAGAAGGAGAAAAATGACTGCTACTGCTGAACCCAGGACATAAACACACACAAAAAGTATTTTTAACTGTTCGTCTGAATTGTTCAGACTTCATTTTGCTTTCAAGTAAGTTTGAATCAGTAGAATATAAAGTCATAAAATATCAGTTATATCCTAAAATAATGAGTTTAATAGTCAAGGGGGAATGTTTTTAACCTGAAAGAGGGTAAATTTAGATTAGACTTTAGGGGGAAATTCTATAAGATGAAGGTGGTGAGGTGCTAGCACAGGTTGCCCAGAGAAGCTGTGGCTGCCCTGTCCCTGGCATGTTCAAGTCCAGGCTAGACGGGGCTTGGAGCAACCTGGTCTACTGTGAGGTGTCCCTGCCCGTGGCAGTGGAAGGGGTTGGAACTGGATGAGCTTTAAGGTCCCTTCCAACCCAAACCATTCTATGATTCTATGAGTGAGTAAGTAGTACAAGAGATCTGGGTGTTGGCTAATTGGGTGACTGGGCTATGATTGCCAGCTACTGGAGATACCAGATAGGGGATGCTGTAGAGGGGGAGGGTGAGAGCCACTAGTGAATTTCAAGTCTGTGTCTGTAATCACTCATACTTCCTACCAGCTGTATCTGAGAATGGCGATAAACCATCACCAACAACATCAACTCCAGAGCCCAGTAAGGGAGGAGTCTTCTGGGTTCTGCAATACACAGGATACAGCTACCTCTAAGAAAAAAATTACTTTAATGACTTATACCAGATTTCCTTTAGAATTCCAGTTCCATCGGTGACCATAACTTGCATCCTGAGTATATACACTGTTCTGAGGTTCTTCCAGCATTAAGTGGAGATGGCTGTTCTGAACCAACAAAATCTCAGTGCTTATTTCAGTCACAAAAATCCTGGCCTGTCTTTACTGCAGCATCCATCAGTCCAGCTTATCATGCTGCCTGATTTCCCACAGAGTGAAGTTCTAAGAGCAGAGAGGCTCTTTGCTTAGAATATTTGCAGTGACTCATCCCATTTTTTCCCGTTTCACAATTCACTCATCTCTGGTTAATGGGTACTTTTTCTCCCCTCTCATTGGAGGGCTGATTTTTCCTCAGAGTAAAAGTCTTCAGCCACTTTCTTCACAGAAATATAGGTGGTATCTCATTTAACTTCCTTTTCCCAATATGTCTTCTTGAGATATGAGATCTTTCTGTTTTAAAAGACCTTTCTTTTCTTGGGGAATACCAGAGCCTCTGATCTCTATTAATTTGCTAATATGATGGTTCTTCCCACAGGAAACAGGTGCTTCCTGTAGTCCATCCCCTCCGGCAGATGCCCAGCTGGGAGAAGTAGAAAACTTGGAGGATTTTGCATTACACCCTGCACCCCGTGGTATTACTGTCAAGTGTCGAATCACTAGAGATAAGAAGGGAATGGACCGGGGCCTCTTCCCTACTTATTACATGCATCTGGAAAGGGATGACAACAGAAAGGTATTGGAAGCAGCACAATATCTTGGCTATCGTACTCGTACCACAGGGTATTTTTTGTGTAAGGGAGAGCCAGCATGCAGATGAGGGCAGCTCATATTAGGCCAAGGCACTAAGGGGAGGGAATTGGGAGGTTTGAAAGCCATAATACAATGAAAGATGAAATTTTGAAAAGTATAAAAATGTCAAGTATAAAAATGTCAAGGATAAAGAAGAGCAGGGAGACAGCTGCTCTGCAGAAAAGGAGGGAAGATTAGAAAGGACAGTTGTGTTAAATCTACACTGTTGAGTGAGCTGATTGGAGGAATAGGGTTTCTGGGTGTGCACTTGTGGAAGATACCAGAATTGTGGAGACAGTAATATCAGTACAGAACAGAACAAAAAGGGAATTGATTTGGTAAATGGAAAGATAACAGTTTGGATGGCAATGTTTCTGGATTCTTACATAGCTCCAGTCTTGACTGAAGTTTTGTATTTCCAGACATTTCTTCTTGCAGGGCGAAAACGAAAAAAGAGCAAAACATCCAATTACCTCATATCAGTTGACCCAACTGATTTATCCCGGGAAGGGGAAAGCTTCATTGGAAAACTCAGGTAAGAACCACAGGTGAAAATTACAGACAAGAGAGACTGGATTTTCATTTTAATTAAGTTGGGGATATGAATAACAATCTGGTGTCAATTCAGAGAGAATCAACTTGCATCATCCTGCTTAATGTAATCTGTATTCACCTGAGTTGGCAACCTTTCTTCAGTGTTACCACTCACCATGGCAATTCACATAAGGAATTCTGGCTTGATGTTTTTTCACGATATGTTCAGGCTCAGTTCACTGTGGGCACTCGTACTGACCTGGCAATAGGAAGATGCAGATGGCAGGAGATGAGTGTTTTCACTGTGCTGTACAAATACCTTCAGAAGATAACAAAACTTTCCACTGACGCCTCTCTCTTTTTCTGTCTTTCCATAACCTGACATTAGATCAAACCTCATGGGAACAAAATTTACAGTCTATGACCATGGAGTTAGCCCCCTCAAGGCACAAGGTCTAGTGGAAAAGGCTCATACAAGACAGGAGCTTGCAGCTATTTGTTATGTAAGTAGTGCCTCTCCCCTTTTGCCCCTTTCTTCTTTGTTGCCTGGTTACAGACGAAACAGGGCTTACAAAATCGTGCTGCCTGGCAGCCTTCCCCACTTAACTTTGGAACCAACTGACCAATTTCAACCAGATACAGCAAAGGACAGAAGCTTCAAAGATAAGTTCTTGTAAGCTTGATGAAAAAAAGAAAAAACAAAACCAACAAAAGAGTGCCAGGGGAGGGAGGGAGAGAGATGCAAACTAACACCCTGATAACCTTCTTGTCTGACCTCTGGCATGTGGCCAGTCAGCACATCCTGTATGTGGAGCCAGCCACAGCATAAACTGCCTCTTGCCCAGCTGGTATTTGGTGGACACTAAGAATTAACTGGGAGTACCCTGTGAAGTAGAGATATTTTTCTGTTTTGCAGAACCAAAGGCATTTTGGTGAACAGGAAAGAGCTGGTATTATTTCAGTAGCAGCCTGTGGTTAGTGAGGATATAGTTCCAGGAGGAATCATGATTTGGTAGCTCTCTGTCCTAGAGATGCTTTTTTCTGGTTTTGGGGATTGCCTTGGTCTAGGCTCCAGAGTGGCACTTGTGGATACTCTAGAATTATGTGAGGGTTCTCATCATAAAATCGTAGAATGGTTTGGGTTGGAAGGGACCTTAAAGATCATCCAATTCCAACCCCCTGCCATGGGCAAGGACACCTTCCACTAGACCAGGTTGCTCAAAGTCCTGTCCAGCCTGGCCTTGAACATTGTTTGTTTCATGTTCCAATCCTAAAGTTTGAATAAAATTTGAGGTTCTTTACAAAATGATGGATAGTGAAGTGGAAGGTTTTCTACTTTTATCACAGGTACGACGCAGAAGTGTGAAGGTGCATTAACCTATTGGAACATGATCTTGATTTTTATTTTTCTCCTGTTGATTGTAATGTCACTTGGGGAAAAAAATCGCTGCCTGATAGCAGTATCATTTATCATAACAGTATCATGTCAGGTTATTTTCTTTGTGTACAGTATTCTTCAGTTCCTTACCTACTTGTACACAGCAAGGTGTTAAAATGAGTACAGCAAATAATATAAAGTTGTTTTTTCAGATCTCTGAGCTTTTATATACAAGAAGTTCAAAGTTGATATATGAATAAAATCAGTACTCTCATTCGCATATGTGCTCCTAGATTTTCTGAAGCAAAATACTAGAGGTTGCAACCCAAAGACCTCTGTTCTGTGTCTGCAAAATGCACTAGCATGTTAGGAGAAACAGTATCACTTCTATCAATCAGTTCAGTACTTCCAAAAGATTTTTGACTTTTTAGTTGGCCTTTGGGAATTTTAGAGGTTATCACTGACATTGTTACGAAACACTTTAAATGGACCTTTGCATTTTGGTTGATATTATTGAATGGATGGCTTGGGAATGCCGAGACTTTTTTGCCTTTGCTTTTTATATTCAATCCACTTGGAGCAGTCTCTTGCAGTACCCTGGAAAAAAAAGCTTAAGACTGAAGCTTGGACAGGTGCTAAATTCTGTACCTTTTGGGTCTGTTCTTAGTCATTTATAAAAAAGCATGATTTGAGAGAAAATTGTAGGTATGCTCAAACACAAATAACACCTAAAGAAGAGTGTAATTCACTTTTTCAGGAACATTTTAAATGGTGATGTATAGGTAACATAGTCTGGGGTCAAAGATACTTGTCTTTTATCATATTTAAGACTTCTTCACAAGCAAGATTTTAGCCTGGTTTTGCCTCAGATGCACAAAATTATGCTTGGAAATTGCACTTCTGTGATTTTATTATAAATGTTTCATTAGGATAACTGATGAATTCTAAATTAGGTAATATTATGTGTCTTAACACTGTTCTCAAAATAGAACAGAAAGCTGTTCTAAGTGATTAAAACACAGTTGCATTTAGATAACTGCTACTACAGTTGTAGCTAGCAGATCTCTAAAAAACAATATAAATGTGGATTCAAGTTCGGTTATGTTGTCGTTCCTTGTTTGAGATGAAGTGTCTCGTTTACTGAAAATGTCTTTCCTTGTCCTTCAGGAAACCAATGTGTTAGGATTCAAGGGTCCCAGAAAAATGTCTGTGATCATTCCAGGAATGAATATGAATCATAAGCGAATTCCAATACGTCCACGAAATGTGAGTTAGAGTTTGGTCACGGTTCAGATTGGGTGTTATGTAGGTTTTATTTAGGTTATCCTCAAAAATCCAGTATTGTACCTGTATATAGTACTAAAACATTTACTGTAGCCATATCAGTCAGATCCCCACAAGGGGTTGTTTGCTGATGATTTTTTCCCATTAAATAACTTCAGTTTGGATTATTTTTCTAGGGAGTTCTCGCATGTATTACTGGAATTTATTTGTTGCAGAACTTTTAAAATAATATATCATATATTTCACTCACTACAGCTCCTTGTAATTCATTGTTTGTTGAATTTATTGTGCTGTTTTACCTTCTTTTTGTATCTTTCTGGTTTTATTTTTCTGCTTTTCATATTGTGCATCACTTACTAGACCCATTTAACCTACTTAAGGCATACATGCAGCCTGCTGCAGTCTTTGCACTTTCTACTGAAGCACCCTAGGGCCTGGCACTATGCAGTTAATTGTAGATTATTTTCTTTTGTTTCAAAGTTCAGATTGTTAGAAATGAAAGTTCCAACAGGATCAGAGAAAGCTTGTGAGACTCAGAAAGGATTCCTGCCAGCAGGATGACAGTCATCCTTTGGTCTGTGGATTGCTCCCTTTCCTGTACACACACATCCTTTCTCTCTCTTTTTTCTTGTTTGTGTGGAGATATAGTGGTAGCTTATTGAGTGGAATGAAATGCTTGGATGGGGAATCCATTAAAGTATCTTCTTGGTAAGTGCAAGAAGTTTTCAATAGGACTGAGTCTAAGTGTTGTCATTGTGTTTCATTAAACAGGGAATGACCTTCAGGTGACAGAGTATACACACGAGAGGCAGTAATCAAAAGCAGAGCCATTCCAAATCTGATAAATGTATTTCTTTGTTCTGATCAGGAACATGAGAGTCTGCTGTCAAAATGGCAAAACAAAAATTTAGAGAACCTCATTGAGTTGCACAACAAGGCTCCAGTCTGGAATGACGATACTCAGTCCTATGTTTTGAACTTCCATGGGAGAGTCACACAGGCCTCGGTGAAGAACTTCCAGATTGTGCATGACAATGACCGTAAGAGTCTGGTGGAGAGTGTGTGTGGCTTATTTGAACAGGGACAACCCTATTTATTTCATGAGGTTTGGGAGGAATAGGATCCTGTTCCTGGAAAAGGGAGATTGGGTGGAGAAAATCAGCTCAGGATTACTGGGGACTTCTCAGCTGTTAAGAAAATTATATAAGGCCTCCCTTTTTCTGGGGTGGGTGCAGACACTACTGTCCATAGCTGCAGCAAAAGAGAGGGTAAATGCAAGCTTCCTGAAAGGAAACAAAAGGACTATACAGCATCTTCATGCTAGCAAGAGAGTGGTTCAAGCTTTGGTTCTGAGAAGAAAGATAATCTGTAGAATAGCAGTCACTCTAGAGAACAGATTACAAGGCCACTCTGGTGAGAAGGGATGGATACACCAACTACTTATATTTGGGACTGCCAGACATTTGTGGTTTTTTGGTTGCGTTGTTTTGTTTTTTCTTTGCTATGCTATGACATTGTTCATTTCTGGGTTTTTTTGTTGTTTGTTTGTTTTTTTCTTTTTTTTTTTTTTCTCCCCAGCTGACTACATTGTGATGCAGTTTGGTCGTGTAGCAGAAGATGTGTTCACTCTGGACTATAATTATCCTCTCTGTGCTCTTCAGGCCTTTGCTATTGGACTCTCCAGTTTTGATAGTAAATTGGCCTGTGAATGAAAGAAAACCTACTTGAAACTCACTCCCATCCCTGCATCTTGTTGTAAGAGTTCCAGATGGAGTAATGAAAAGCACATTGGGGATGGAAGGGAGCTGGAGGAGAGACTTCTGCAGGCTTATTAGAAAGCAAATACCAGGCCTTGGAGCATTACAGTAGTTGACATCTAAGAGTGTCCTAAGACTGAGCAGTCTCTGTATGCGTTGTGGAACAACAAGAAATACAGGTGATGCTTTTGACATTAGTGGTGATTCTGCTTTCAGAATCCTTGTAACAGATGCTGCATGTAAGTGGGCTAAGAAATTTAGCCCAGTAACTGGAACCCGTTGCAGCTAGGATTAGAAAAATGGTTTAGTGTTCATATACCTTTGACTTCCACAGTGCCCCTGGAGATGATGCTACAGACCTGATCAGGAATTAAAGATTTTCTTCTCAGCTGAACTCACAAAAAAGGAGGACAGTTATTGGCATGTGTATCATTTCGTTGTCTGTTACGATAGTCAGACATGGAAGGACTCAGGTTATGGCTTTGTGCAACTGTAGGTAATGTTCAACAAATACAGAGCTGGAATGAGACATTGGCTCTAATAAAACACTTTCCTCTTACTCTGTGGGATGATTCTCTGTTAAGGTTGATAGTCCAGTTCCCTTTCATTATTCTAATTGCTCCATATCCCCTGATAGTCTTTTTACCAAATAAAGAACAATCAAATCTGAAATGCTTACGTTTTAGTTGGTGATATATCCGTTACTGTCTCTGTTATTCTTAACCATGTGAAAAATGAGACTGAACAGATGTTAGAATCTGACTGAATTTGGCAGAATGTAGTATTGTAACAATACATACAATAGTATGGTACTGTAACCATACTATTGTAACTGTACAGTATACAGTCCTATTCCTGAAAAGCAGTGTTCTGATTGATTTAATGTAGGCTGTATGCTGATCAGAATTATCTTTTAATTTGTTGTTTGTAAAACTTGCTACATTTTTAGGAATAAGCGGCTGATTTGATTTTTTTTAATGTCAAGTCACGACATATAGAAGTTGATTTTATATAAATAATTTTAACCTAAATATAAGAAGGAGTTAGCTCAAAAGAAGATTACAGGTGTTTTCAAAGGCATCAGTAAGTTTAAAAAAAAAATTAATGTATCACAGGGCTTTGCAATGTGCCCTTCCAGTGTTCATTTTTAATGCTGGATATACAGTATGGGGACTGTAGGTCACAGCGTGGAATGCTTCTTGATTCATATGGCCTTGGTTCATCAGAGTGAATGCTGTGTACATGGCACACTGTGACATGTAAGCCTCATAGTGTGCACGTGTGTACTAAAGCAGAGAACTATCTTTCCTGTTTTGTGGCCATTATGCATGTTCATGATGATCCTGGAAAACTTAATCCCTCTATCAAGACAAGAATAGATGTTTTCTGTCTTTGGATATTGCTATTGTCAGCAGACTAACTCTGTTTCAAGCTCCAGAGAGACAGATTTATTGCTTTTGGGCTCTGGAGTCTTTGAAGTGGTAGGTATCACTTGCTCTTTCAAAATAATGAAACTTTGTGAAGACATTTTCTGATACTGCCAGGAGGAAAAAAACCCAACCAACCAACTATGGTAATCATGTTCAGACTCTGTATTTAACTGTAAATTACAAAGTGATGCTGTGAACTCCAGCTCCCATCTCTCAGATGCCTGTATAGTTGGTGAGCCATTGTCTTGAGGTGATCTCATCAGCAGATCTGTCCTGAAGAGAACTTGATTCCTGCATCTCTGTTGTGCTTTCATGTACTTTCTGCTCATCAGGCTGGAGTCAAGACCTAACAGTGTTGTTTTCCGTTTGTGCTCTTTTGAGTTCTTTGCCAGTGCCTTTGCATTCCCTTTGCCCATCTAGAAAACTTAGTTTGTTGCCTGTCTGATTATTTTTCTGACTAGGTCTGTGTGAAAGAAACTGCCTTATATTAGTTTGGGGTGACCTGAAGGTAGAAAGCTAACTTTGATTTCTGATTCAGAGAAAACTCCAGGAACAAACTCACCAACAAAGTTTTCTAGTTGACAAGCAGGTATTCTTTATTGTGGCGCCGGGACACACGGGGGACAGCTCCTCCTAATGTGCATCACCGTATTGCCACACAGGCCATCCTTATACAGTCACTGGGCATGCATACGTATTCATGAGGCTACGCATGAATTACATCATTTTCCAGAAAGTTTCCCGCATACAGACAAAAATGTGGTGGTGGTCTTTGAGAGTCGTTTGCTTCTTCCAACAATCTCCATAACTGCTGGCAGTCTTTGAAGCACCAGCTTAATTAACATTACAGACATCAGTTAGTTTAAATGCTCCCATCCTGGACATCTGCTAGTCCCAGGCACTCCCCATCCCCAGGTCCTGTTTTTCTGTTGTTTTTCCCACATTTTTTTGTACTAAGGTCCTAAGGACCCAAAACTATGTCAGCTACCTTCAAGCACCAGTTATTTTCCATTACAAAGCCACCAAACTGAGCCTTACCCAGAACTGATTACATTTGGTGCCTCTTTGTCTCAAATCCCCCTTTTTTTCTGTCCTTATGCAAATTCTTTTACAATATTTTATGTATTATCAGTACCATCTAGAGTCTCTTTGAAATAATTTCCTGTTTGTACTTGATGCTTGATTTCATTTCTTTTCCAATCTTCATAGCTTATCATAGGTCGTGTACAATACCAGAAGGAATATTGTATCAAACCACAAGTAATCAACATGAAAGCAATTAACATTAATATTCTTGCAACCAGTTGCCTTAATCAGGAGAGATTAGGTAACCACAAAGTTAACTTTTTCCATATTTCTTCAAACCCCCAGGAGGTATCATCCATGGTGATTTCGTGAAATATTTTAGTTTGTTTCCAAATTTCCTCCAGATCTGTTTCAATTCTGCCACTTTGATCTATGTAGGAACAGCAACTTTCATTGATGATGGAACAAACCCCTCCTTGTGAAGCCAATAACATGTCTAGATCCATTCGGTTTTGTAACACCATTTTAGATAGGCTAGTTATCTCTTCTTGTTCTGCTTGGATTATATCAATGGTTTCACTTTCTATTTCCTCTATGGTTGCTGAGATATTTACGATTGCCTTCTCTAATTCACTTACTCCCAAAGATGGAATTAGCCATCTCACAAAACTATGAAATGCAGTGTTCCATTCAGCAATAGGGTTAGACCCTCGCTTAATCCGTTTAGCAAAACTTCTAACCTGGGTTCCAGAAGGATACCTGTCAATAATAGTAAGATTGAGTATCACAGCACCTAAGGTACATGCCCCCTTCCAGATGGGGAGTAGGGTCTTATAACCATTTTTTTCACATAACCAATACCATCCCCTTCCTTCAGGAACAGGCCACCACTGAACCACAGTACCATCTATATTAATAGTGTGATTACAATTTGAATAGTGACCTACATCTGTGGCATTTAAACAAACATCTACCCTGGTTCCTCGTGTAACACATTTTTTTATACAGGTATAATATTCTTTACTTGGATTAGGATTAACTGTCCCAAATCTTAACCTTTCCCTTGGATATAGGTTGCTAGTGTTCACCCACAAATTAGTCCATGAGATAGTGTTGGGAACTGGAATGCCAATTAATGGTAGGTCTGGATTTTCTCCTGATTTAGGCAACTGTGCACGCACCCAACAGTCACTACAATTAAAAACCTTAGTAACATTTTGCATTAATTTCAGGTATAAGTTTTGGTCCCAAGCTTGTACACCAGTTATAAGTCCAAATCATGACCGATGCAATTTCATACATAGGGTTCCTGAACGTTCGATCCACCATGTTTTCTCTGGTTCTGATGCCTTCTTTGTTCTTGAATAATGTATCCAAGCAGGTTGTTCCTTTTATCTTCACCCCTGTAAAGGTGGTCAGTAATATCTGGCATGGTCCACTCCACTTCTCCTGTAGAGGATGTCCTGAAAAACTCTTAATATAAATCCAGTCTCTGGATCTAAAAGGGTGAATCGGATAATCCAAACCTCTCGCTCTTGTCCCTAATATTCTCTTATTTATTTCTTCTAATTGTTCTCCCAGATTGACCAGACACTGTCAGAGATAGCTTTCTCCCACTTCCTGAAGACTTTCTCCTTTAAACTGGGACTGATATGGTCTTCCATATAAAATTTTACATGGCCTAGCCTCTTCTTTTGACCAAGGTTTAGCTCAAATTCTTAATAGAGCCAGTGGTAAGGCTTGGTACCAATACAAATTTGTTTCTTGACATATTTTACTAATCTGCTGTTTGATCAGATGGTTCATTTTTTCTACTGGCGCACTGGCCTGAGGCCTGTACGGAACATGTAGCTGCCAAACAATTTCTAATTTTTTGCTAATTTCTTGTAACAATTTTGCACTAAAGTGTGAGCCTCAGTCGGAAGAAACTGCCGCTGGCCCTCCAAAACAAGGTATTATCTCATTTAATAATGTTTTAATTACTTGTCTTGCATTACTTATTCTACAGGGGAATGCTTCTGGCCACCTTGAAAAAGTATCCGTTAACACCAACAAATATCGATAACCTCCTTTTGTTGGTAATTCAGAAAACTCTATTTGCCACTGCTGTCCCGGATAACCTCCTCTCCCAATTGTCCCAGTTTGATTTCTATTTTCAGTTTTAGGATTATTCTTAAGACAGAGTTGACATTGTTTTGTCACTAATTGAACTGTGGTGTATAGATTCCTTCCTACAATTTGTTTGTCCAGATATTTATACAAAGGGTTGCTACCCCAATGAGTTTTATTATGTTCTTCCCGAACTAACTTCCAGAGTTGATTATAGGGAATTACAGTTCGCCCATCAGGTATCTGAACCCAACCCTCTTTGTTTGCCTGTGCTTTGAGATCCTCAATCAATTTTCTATTCTCCTTTGAATATCTAGGTTTAGATTTTTCGATTGCTAGTTTGCCGTCAGGGATTAAGGACATAATTTTGGATTGTGCAGCTGTTCATTTGGCTTCAAAATCAGCCAAATTATTTCCAACTTCCTGATAAGAGTCACCTTGTTGATGCCCCGGACAATATAAAATAGCTACTTCCTTAGGTAGCTGAACAGCGTCCAGTAGTCATAGAATTTCTGTAGCATGTTTAATCTGTTTCCCCTGGGTGTTCAAAAGTCCTCGTTCTTTCCAGATGGCACCATGTGCATGGACTACACCAAATGTGTATTTAGAATCAGTCCAAGTATTTATCCTTTTGTCTTTAGCCTATTCCAGGGCTCTCGTTAATGCTGTTATTTCTGCCTTTTGGGCGGAGGTGTTTGCGGGTAAAGGTTTAGCTTCTATTACCTGTGAAGTGGTGGTAAGGGTATATGCTGCCTTTCGTTCACCATTTTTCATGAAGCTACTACCATCAGTCAATCAATAATCAGCATCTTCCAGAGGTTTTTCTTTTAAATCTGGTCGGCTTGAATATACAGTCTGTATGGTGGCCAAGCAGTCGTGTTAGTGGGTCTGTCGATTGTTCCCGCAAAAAGGATGCTGGATTCACAATATTAGCGACCACAATTTCTATATCATCATGCTCCATAAGGGTGGCCTGGTATTTAAAAAAATGTGAAGGAGGCAACCAGTGGGCTCCTGCCTGTTCCAGGACTGCTGATACAACATGGGACACTAGTACAGTCATCTTTGGTCCCGAGGTAAATTTGTGAGCCTGTTCAATATTCATGACAACTGCTGCCACAGCCCTTAGGCATCCAGTCCATCCTCTGCTCTCTTCATCCAGCTGTTTTGAAAAATACGCCACTGCCCTTTTATAGGGTGCTAATTTCTGAGCAAGGACTCCTATAGCTATTCCCTGTTTTTCATAGGAATATGGCTAAAAGAATTTGTCACATCCGGAAGTCCCAGAGCTGGAGCTCTCATTAGCTCTATTTTTAAATTTCTAAAAGCCTCTTCTGCCGAATCAGTCCATTCTAAAGAGGGAGGATTTCCTTTTAACAGTTCATATAGTGGTCTTACCAGAACACCATAATCATGGATCCAAAGTCTGCACCATCCAGTCATTCCCAGGAACATCCGTAGCTCCTCGATGGTCAACGGTCGTAGAGTCTGACAAATGGCTTCTCTTCTAGCAGTCCCAAGTGCTCTCTGCCCTCCTGTTATTTCATATCCTAGGTAGGAAACTCGGGTTTGGATTAGTTGGGCCTTTTGTTTGGATACCTGATAACCATTCAGTCCCAGAAAATTCAACAATTCCACCGTCCACTGGATACATTCTTCCTTTGTTTCAGTAGCAATTAATAGGTCATCCACATATTGTAACAGAGTCCCCATCTGAGTGGGTGGCTTCCATGACTCTAGTTCCCATGCTAACTGATTTCCAAAAATCACTGGACTGTTTTTAAGCCCTTGAGGTAATACCGTCCAAGTTAATTGAGTTTTCCTTTGCATGTCAGGATTTTCCCATTCAAAAGCAAATAGATTTTGGCTTTCTTTGGCCAATGGTAAGCAAAAGAAAGCGTCCTTTAAATCCAGGATGGCAAACCATCTCTGATTTGATTTTAATTTGGTCAATAAAGTGTAGGGATTAGCCACTACAGGGTGGATGTCCTCCACTATTTTATTTATTGCCCTTAAATCTTGAACTAGCCTATGGCTTTTCCCATCTGCTTTCTTTACTGGTAAAATGGGGGTGTTATATTCGGATTCACATTCCTCTAATAAACCATATTTTAGAAATCTATCAATTATTTCTTTAATTCTCCTTCTATCTTCTATCCTTAAAGGATACTGTTTTATTCGGACTGGCAGGCCCCCTTTTTATTTCAATTTGAATAGGCAAAGCATTCTTTGCCTTACCTGGGATTTCAGATGCCCAAACTCCTGGGTATACCTGATTGAGGATTTCTTCCACTTCGGGTAAATCGGACTTCCTAATTTCATGTTGAATTAATGACACACTCAAAGCTTCAATTAATTGATCCTCTTTTAGTTCTATTTCACCTCCTTTGAAAGTTATGGTTGCCTCTAAATGTTCTAATAAATCTCTTCCTAATAATGATTTGGGTGAATTTGGCATATACAGAAATTTATGTATCCCAATTTGTTTCCCTATCTTAAAGGTTTTAGAAAGAATGCTTTTTCTGGGCAGCCAGTAGCTCCCACAACTGTTAGAGTCTTTTCCTTTTAATGTCAGATCTTGATTCAGGACTGAATAAGTTGCCCCAGTATCTATAAGAAATTCCACTTCTTTTTCTGCAGTCCCTAGCTTGATTTTAACCAGTGGATCCGCTAGGGTAGATTCACCAGGTCCCTGTCAATCTAACTCTCATTCAGTAGTCAGTTGAGTTTGTTGTTTTCCTTGTGGACATTCCCATTTCCAGTGTCCAAAATGCACATTGATCCAGACTCAAGGAAGTCCTTCTATAGCCCCCCCCTCTACCTCTCATTAACATTACCTGGCCACTCCTGCCTCTCATTCCACTACATCCCTCATTCGCTTGTTCCAACGCTGCAATTGTGGCTGTTGTCAAAACCTTTCCTAATTTCCTTTCTTTTGCTTGTTCTCTATTCCTGTATACTTTCCAAGCCACTTCCAGTAACTTTTCTATATCCCTTATTACAGTCAGATAATTTTTGGAGCTTTCGCCTGATATCCTCCGATGACTGCCCCACAAAGGAATTGGCATGATGCAATTTGCCGCCTTCTGAGGAAGGATCCATTGTGGTGCATCTTCTCATAGTTTCTCTGAGTTTGTCCAGAAACTCTGTCGGTGACTCCTTTGGCCCCTGTCTTATTTCAAACAGCACCGACCAATTTACTGCTTTAGGTATAGCATTTTCGAGTCCATATTTAATCCAATTTTGATATCTCTTTAGGGATACATAATCTCCAGTATCATTATAATCCCAGTCTGGAGCTGTAAGGGGGATATGGTCCTCAACCCTCCCAGCTATCCTCCCTGCAGTAATCTGAGCATTTACCTGAGCACAAGCAGTTTTTATAACCAGTTGTTTTTGTGTCTCTGTTAAGGCATCCAATATTGCATCTATGTCCTTCCAATCAGGATCCTGACTTTTTGCCAGCATCTCAAATTTCTTGGCTACCCCTATGGGGTCATTTCGATAGTTTTTTGCAATCTGCTTCCAATTATCCATATCTCCTAAAGAGAATTTTACTTTTATCCTGGTACGCCCCTCTGGTCCCATTCTTTCCCTAAGAGGGGCTTGCAGGACAGTCTTCGTTTTACTAAGGACACGGGCGGCAACAGGAGTGGAAGGAATTCTTTTTACACTTTGTTCTTGCTCTTCATCTGAATCAGAGGATTCCTCCTGAATCGGAGGTGATCTCTGATGCAGTACCTTTGGAAAAATATAATCCTCCATTCTGTCCCCAACCATGTTATCCTCAGCTCTTAAGTTTCAAACATATTTCCCCAATATCACAACCAGAACAACATCTTTCCAATCTGTCCCCCCCCTGCTTCCTTTCTTTTTCTAAAGCTAAAATTAAAGGACCCGAAGGTGCTATATTAATTCCACATCCTTTCTGCCATTCCGGGTGATTTCGCAACGTGAAAAACTTATCTGCATACATTACTTCATCCCATTTTCCCTGCCGCCTCAAAAACAACATTAATTGTAACAATGTATTATAGTTCAGGGTTCCATTTTTAGGCCATTTTTCCTGATCCTCCAGAGTATACAACGGCCACCATTGGTTACAATATTTCACCAATGTTTTCTTATTTACTGACCCCCCAGGAGACCCTCCCAGTTCTTTCCAGTGTGCCGAAATGCACCCTAAGGGACTCTTTCAAGATCTCTCCACTCTGCCGATTTCCCATTATCAATCTCGCATTCACACACACACACTGGATCCCACAGACACACTCGAGACAGAGATAGAGGCTAAAATTCTATCAAACAAACAATTAAAACACAGTTAGTCTGTCCCCCATACTGAAATCACAGGACCAAAATCACTATAACAAGCCACAAAATAGACACATTCCACACATTTACAACACTTGAGACAGGGACAACAATTAGTAACTCAGTCACAACAGCCTGTCCCCAATACTGAAATCACAAGACCAAAACCATCATTATAACTAGCCACAACATAAGTCTAATACCAGTAAAATCCAAAACCTTTTCTACAAGACGCCCACTGCATCTTGTAGGACCCAAACCACAAGATGCCCCCTGCTTCTTGTGGGTGTATACCAAATGGATTATACCAGTATAAATCCAAAACCTTTTCTACAAGACGCCCACTGCGTCTTGTGGGACCCAAACCACAAGACGCCCCCTGCTTCTTGTGGGTGTGTATCTCAATTTACGGAAGGCTTCCAAACCTTGCGTACGCTTACCAAACCAATTTACCAAACCAAGATGCCCCCTGCCTCTTACAGACTATATAAAAGAAAAGAATACCTTTTATGAAGATGGTCCTTGTTTGCTCCCGCAGTGATCCGAATGAGTCGAGGGGTCCCCTCCGGGAAAAACTCCCGAGGGCCCTAGGGAGCCCTGTCCTCAGCGGGTCCTGCAGCCGAGCAGAGAGGGTCCCATCTGGGTCGCCAAATTGATTCGGAGAAAACTCCAGGAACAAACTGGCCAACAAAGTTTTCTAGTTGACAAGCAGGTATCCTTTATTGCGGCGCCGGGAGACTCGGGGGACAGCTCCTCCTAACGTGCATCACCGTATTGCCACACAGGCCATCCTTATATAGTCACCGGGCATGCATACATATTCATGAGGCTACGCATGAATTACATCATTTTCCAGAAAGTTTCCCTCATACATACAAAAATGTGGTGGTGGTCTTTGAGAGTCGTTTGCTTCTTCCAACAATCTTCATAACTGCTGGCAGTCTTTGAAGCACCAGCTTAATTAACATTATAGACATAGCAATCATCCTGTCCTTCTACTTGTCAGTTAGTTTAAATGCTCCCATCCTGGACATCTGCTACTCCCGGATACTCCCCAGTAGAAGTCTACACCAGCTTAATGGGTTCATTAACACCACAAACATAGCAATCATCCTGTCCCTCCACCCATCAGCCAGTTTAACTGTGCCCCTCCTGGACATCTGCTAGTCCCAGGCACTCCCCATCCCCAGGTCCTGTTTTTCTATTGTTTTTCCCACATTTTTTTGTACTAAGGTCCTAAGGACCCAAAACTATGTCAACTACCTTCAAGCACCAGTTATTTTCCATTACAAAGCCACCAAACTGAGCCTTACCCAGAACTGATTACATTTGGTGCCTCTTTGTCTCAATTCAAGATGATTTTCTCTCTGCTCAGAAGGCCACCATAGCATCCCTTTGCTCACCCTTTCAGTTAGGTTTGTCAGCAGTGGCTCTTCAAGCTATTTGTTGACATGAAATGATCCTAGCAGGGCCAGGGCCTCTGGTTTCAGTCAGATTGTGCAGACAGATTAACTGATTCTGTGCTCTTTTATCAGATAATGTTTCACATTAATTGTATTTATAACTTTGATTTCTAAATGAAAATAAACTAATTTATATCTTGAAAAAATCTATAATTCTTAATGAGTTTTTTTGTAGAATTTTGCTGTCACTTACTGAGTGCTCTCTCTTCCTCCTGTAGAAACTACCTCAGTTCCTTCCTGTCATATCTCATCTCCCTCCTTACTCCTCCTTTTCCTTTGTAATTCTCAGTTCTTTTTATGTTGTTTGGGTTTCTTTTGTTTTGTTTCCCCCCCCCCCATAGACTTAGAAGGCTGAAAATAAATGTAGAGTTAGTCTGTATTTTTTGTTTTCTTCTCAGCACCAGTTCTTCCTGTATAGTTCTTGGTTTCCATTTGATTCTTTCTTTAAGCTAGTTGCACTTCTCTGCCCCGTATTTTCTAATGTTTATTCTAGCATGTGGTTAGGGCTTTTGAAATAGTTTGTTATGCATTTTCATACCCTCCATCTGAATTCATTGTACTCTCGAAGTACAGTACCATGTATTTCTGAATCAAGAACTGAAATAATACAAGGCTAGGAGGAACACCAAGTTGAAGTGGTTATTTTTTCCTATTTCCACTGGGAGATGTATGAACTTCTGTAAGAGGAGACATGGTGGGGCTGATAATCTGAAACTACCACAGCTCTCGATGTGTAAGCCCTATTCTTCATGCACCTCTCTTTTTTTCTCTAGTAGTTCCGTCTGAGCCAAGTGAGGTTTAGTTGGGATAGAAAACTGAGCAGGAAGTACCACTAGGCATTTGTTCTTAGTACAGTAATATTAGTTGAATATGTGCAAATGTAACATTCTTGAAACCCCAAAGAGATCTTGCAACAACGAAGGAAGCATATTAAACTGTTCAATATGAATCCTAAAAGCAGATCTAGCAGACTAAAATAGCTACGAGGCTGTTCTAAGCTTCTTGGCTCACAAAAATAAACCAGTGAGTAATTTCTTGCTCTTTTAGGGGTCAGTCCCACTCTCATTGAAGTTTTACTTAGTGTACTCCTTGACTTGTCGGTATTAACAGCTCTATAAATCTCTCAGTTGACATTGATTTCTTGGTACAGAAGACAAGCAAAGCCTTCCCCATGATTTACAGGTCAAGAGCTAAGAGTTTGTGCAAAGTCTTGAGAAACTGAACTCTGGAAAGATTCCTTCTTTGATGGAGACAGCCACAATATCAAGCTGCTGTACATAACTTCAGTTTGGAACTCCTGCTGAAACCCAGAATTCAGAAAGATGCTTAAGGTATGCTAGGGCAAAGAGATTTGGTCCAGCATACGGTTATGAAGAAGAGTAGACAAGCAACATTGCTATAAGGGCTTCCTTAATAACAGGGAAAACAGCGTGCTACAGTGGTGAAGTGGTAAGAATTAAAAGCCCCTCCATGAAAGAAGGCAGAGCACCTGTACCCACTGTTACTCGTGTATCTCTTGAACTGTATGGTCCAGAGAGTTTTTGTCTTCCCATTCTGTCCCTTAATATGTTTATATGGAATTACTCTTTCCTCATTGGAGCTGGAGGTCATTTCTTTGATCCCAAAATGGGTGAAGAATGCAGAAGCAAACTAACTTCACCAAAATGCATTAAGATAAAGACTGTTATAACAGAACCTGCTCTGGCAATGTAACATTTAATTTAGAGAATACAGAAATGAGTTACTTTATTCTAGAAGATGCGATTTGTGATTATTCACGTTAACATTTCCAAACAAGGCAAACCATTGCACTGTCTGCAACGAAACAGCTTAAAATTATGACAAAACCAAGGGATTTAATTTTTTTAAATGCTTAATTGAATTGATCCCTTCATTTATTAAAGGGGAAGTAATATATTTTACTGTGAGACAATAGTTTAAAAGCTGCACATCAAAATCATTCAGACAGAGTATGGATAGGGTTGGGGAGTCAGGTCTCACCAGCTTGCCAGCTTCCTGTTCTGAGCAGAATAGTTTGCTTTCACATTACCACCAGTAAAGGAAAAATAAAAAATCATTAAAAAAAAAACCCCAAAAACCCAAAATCAAACAAAAAAACCAACACATCAACCAAAACCCCAAAAACACCACCACAAACCACCAAAAAGCCACCTCCAAAAACCCTCTGTTCTCTTGAGCAGGTTTTCCTCTGCAGTTGAATGGAGTCCTGCAAACAATTTGTGTGATGATTCACAGGAAGGAATGGGTTTCAATTCCTTCTCTTTGAGCTATGTTGATTCTGCAGGGAAATGGGAGCAAAACTATCTGTTAGTCACATAATCATGAGACCTGGCCTCGAATTCATAGTGAACAGGCGTGAAGAGAAGTGAGCTACCTTTAATACATGTTTTTTGTTAAATGACCTATTTTTAAATACGGCTTAGTAGAAACAGTGGCTAAATGAGATCACTGCAGGGTTTTAAATAACAAACAAAAACCCCACAAAATAGTTGACTTTTGTAACTGCATATTTATATTTTATATATAATATATATTCTTACAGCTGTATCATAATTTTTTTCTTAAAATCTTAAGTATTCATAAAATATTGCTGCATTGCCTTCCAAAGAAAAGGAATTGTGCATTAAAAAGGTTCACCAATATCAGTTACCTTCAGCACTGCCAAAAAGAAACAAAATAGAAAAGGTGAAATCCCAGAATCCCAGGTTGGGAGGGACCTCAAGGAACATCTGGTCCAACCTTTCTAGGCAAAGCATGACCTGGACTAGATGTTCCAGCGCCCTGTTCAGCTGAATTTTGACAGTGTCCAGTGTTGGGGAGTCCAACACTTCCCTGAGAAGGCTATTCCAGTGGCTGATTAGTGACAACATTTCTTCTTGTGTCCAGTTGGAATCTCCCCAGGAGTAACTTTGTGCCCATATGGCAAATTTGGAGGTGGCCTTCCAAATCCCAAGACTTAAGTTTATGAAGTTGATGGATTTTGCCATTTAGTTTCTGAGACTTTAGGACACATCTAGCTCCTGTCTTTTCTCTGCAACTTAAAAAGAGTTACAACAATCTTAGCTTTGGATTCTTACCAGAAGCTGAAAATTTTCCTATTCAATTTCTTCAGTATTTTTACTGAACTTCAAAGTTTTAAACCAAACCAAGTGTGTCATAACTCCACCACAGGTAGCTACGTGCACACCAGGAACCTGTGACAAAGTCACCTGCTGGGGACTTGGAAAAGTTCATTTTGTTGATGTAGCAGCACCGCTCAGAGCTGCTGACTGGATATCGTTACATTTACTTGCTGGTTTACTACTGCTTTGGGTTTTGGGATGTGGCTTTCCAACCTTAGTGCAACTCTGAGCTTTGTATCAGCATTTTCTAGTGCAACATGTTGGCGTTCCTGTATGAACGGACAGGAAAGGAGCAGCTTCCTTGTGAGATTGAGAAAAGCCACAGAGAACACCCCTTTGCTGTTAGGCAAGTAGTTTACATTCTGGAATGCTCTCGGGGCAATTAAACTGTTACAACCACTTTTGCGGTGTTGGGGTTGGTTCCTTTTGCAGCGGCGCAGCGATGCTGGCTGGAAATCACATCACATCCCTAAGGGGCTTCCAGGAAGTGCTGTCGGAGGGCCGCGCTTGTTAGAAGGGGTCAGCGAATCCCTTCAGTGCCGGGGTCCCGTCCCTGGGAAAGAACTATGCAAGCGGCGGCCTTTCCGCGGCTCTTTGCCCCGGCCGAAGCCGGCCCGGTCTGGACGCGGACTCCAACTTCCCTCCCCGCCCGGGCATCGCGCCGATGCTTGGAGGAGGCGGCGGCGTCCCGGCCGCTCCCCGCTTTCAGCCGCCCGGAGTTTCCTTCCTCCGCTCCCCCTGTGCGGAGAGCCCTTCCCCCACGGGCCCCCTCTTCCGGCTATTGCCGGCGTTCCCTCCGCCCCGGTCACACCTGGTCCCCGGCCAGGGAGCGCCCGGCCCCGCTGGGTTTTGTTCCTAACTCCGCCTCGGCACTTCTCTCACCAGCCTCCCCGCTAGTCCCCTCCCTAGCCCCGTCTCAGCCCCTGCGCTAGCCGGCAGTCCCCTCCCACGGCCGCGTTCATTTCATACCAACTCTCATTCCTCGCATTCCTCACTTCCTCCTTTCAAACTCCAGGGGAAATAAAAACCCTCCCTTTTCCTTCCGAACTCCTGCCCGACCGCGAACGCCGCTGCCGCCCCCTCGCTGCTGCCGCCGCCCGGGTTCGCCGTGCCGCCGTCCGCTCCCGCGCTCCTCAGGTGAGTGTGCGCTTTGTGCCTCCGCTCCCGCCGGCCCCGGCCGCCGCTCCGACCTCCCCCTCGGACACCCGGCCCGCGGGAGCGCCCGGCCCGGTATTGTTCTCGCTGTCCCCGACGCTGCGGGACCAAGGCAAGGGGGAGTCCCGAGGGCCCACCCGATCCCGGAGCCGCCCCGGGTGCCGCTGGGGCTCCCCGGCAACTTTTCTCTTTCTCTCCGATTCGGCGGCGGCGGTGCCGAGGGCGAAGCTGACCCGCCCGCGCCCCCTTCCCAAGCCCCCGCTCCCACCCCTGCGGGCTCGGGGGTGGGGATCGGGCGGGAGCGAGGGGCAGGCGCGCAGGAGCAGCCGTCGTCTGCTCTTTTGGCAGAAAGTCCTGGAGCAGAAGGAGGAGTTGGAGCGGGTCTCCGCTGCCCCTACGGAACAACATCCGCCCTCGCCTTGCTCAGGTCAGGACACGCTCTTTCACGACCATCGCTTTCGCGCGGGGTGAAGGGGTACGGATGCGTGTGGGAGACAGGGTGAAAAGGGGGGCGGGTGTGTTTGGAGCCGATCATGTGCGACAGAGGAGGCACAGCCATACAAAGGAAGCGATAGGAACATCCTCAATGGAGGCTCCGGCGCGTTCCTCCGTCGGCGAGGGGTTGCTGGCGCTGGGACTTGGGCAACTCCGTCGCTTGTCGCATCGGCTGAAAACTGTTAGCGCTTCTAATGGGGAAAAAATAGGCTTCTGGGCCCCTTGTAGAGATGCTCTTGGGAAGGGTGGAGGGGAGGATCCGTACTCCCTGTAATAAATTCTGATGTAAATTATGGAGAAAAACAAACAAACGAAAACCATAAGCAAACCCGTCCGTGAGAAGGCATGTGGGTTGTTCCAGGGCATTTACCAAAGACGAGAAATGCTGTTGTCCCAGAGCAGTTAGTTATTCGAAAGTTAGCGTTGAGTTTTGATGGCATGCCTCTGGAAAGGATTTAAATTGAAAACAAACAAAACCACACGAAAAACGCCAACCAAACAAAAAAAGCCCCTCCAAAACCCAAACAAAAATCTTCTCCAAGTAATTTTCCATGTAGATAATTCCACTTAAACAATTCCTTGCATGGGATGCTAAAGATGAGGCTTTTTTTGTAGAAGGGGAATATTTCAAAGACTTCTGTGAGGCACTTTATGGTGAATGGTCGTATATGTTAAAGCAAGCAAACAGAAAGAAACCACCAAACAAACCAAAACCAACCGCAACTAAATTACCCTTTTTTATTTAACCTGAAGTTACGTTCGTGCTACTTTCGAACCTTAAGAGTTAAGTTCTGCAAATCCTCTGCAGGGCACTTTTCAGATGCAGGGGGCTGGGTGGCAGGGAAGGAGACTTGGGGATTGTTTTGTGGGGTTTTTTTTCTCATGTTTCCTATTACAACAGATCGGCTTTCCCTAGTTTTGATTGCACTGTGTGCAAGTGAGCAGAGCATTCGTTCATCTGTCTGTCCATCTGTCTGTGTAGATGTAAGAGGTTTTATTGTTCTTCTACAGAGCAAAGTGGGCAGTAGGACATGGCAGAGGGTAACATGGAGGAACAGAACAAGGGGGGTAACAGATTGGGGATATAATAAGTGCTAGGTCCCGGTTGAAGCTGCTGTACTATCACCTGTGCAGTTAATGCCTTTTGGTTTTGCTAGCTTTTTCTGATAGCAGAGCAGAACCTGGATCATGCTGTAGTGAATACAGTGGGGGCACTTTATTGGGGCTGTTGGATGCTGAGGGACTCTGTGGTTTTCTTTGGAGCTTGTGATAGCAGAACGAAGGGCAACCAGCCAGGATGCAGTGACCTTACAGGGCTTTCCTAAATCCCAGTCTGGAGAGTTCCCTCAACTCGAGCATGTGACAAAGTCTATCATCTCTAAACTGGACAGTCAGCTCCTTGTTCATATCCTCTTGGAGGTGATCTTCGGAGCAATTATGGTGCATGAGAGTGAGCGTCAGAAATTTCTCCGCTGTCCTGGCTCCTCCTCCATCCTTTGGATTTTTAAAATGGATTTTACTGATTGCTTTGAAGTATTTTAGGTTACTGCTGTGATAAGTGTCGTGATGTTAGCGTATTACAGAAGGACCATGGGAAAACTGCGTGAAAGTGGTACTGTCAAGCTCTGAAGAGAAAAAGGGCTCCATGGTGCCAAATTTTGCTTGTGATTTAAAATAAAATCGCAGTTGCTGTTGGTTTTCTTACTCGGGTATTTGTTTCGCAGAACTCGAATACAGTGAGTAGAGTTTTGAGAAGGTTGCTGAGGACAGTTTCCAGTAGGTGCTGTTCGGATCTCTGTTTGTAGCAGCATTATACTCGTTCACAGCTTTCCTTCGTTAGCATTATATGGCTTTTTCTGATTGTATCTTTCAGTTCTTGGTTTCATCGCAACATAACTCAAGGGATGGGTCCACAAAGACTTCAGGCTGCTGGTGTTGTAGACAGAACCTGTCTGCACAGCCTCAAACTGTCCATTTCCATATTTGTCACACTTACTTCCTTTGTCACTGGCATGGGTATTGGCGCTGCTGTTTCCTGACCCAGGCCAGGGGGCTGATCAGCCAGCTCTGTTCTCCAGTCCAGTAAATCATGTGGTCACATAAATGCTGATGTGTTTGGAGAAGCTGTGCAACGAGAAGGGGATGGGCAGTGGGGAAGAATGGACATTTCCTTAGCAATATTGCCATCTTTTCCCACCTTAAATAGTTCCTTGGACCATGTCTATAGTTGCTTCTGTGATAATGAAATTATTTTTCTGTCTTATCTGGCCATGGCTCTATCTTAAGAAAGCAAAAATTCACTGTTGCTTTGTTTTAAAGATCTGTTATACTTTCCCTATAGCTCCAGTTTGTCCTTTGCTCACTTGTTTGTTTTCTGTTGTGTCCCTTGTCCTCTGTGCCCTGCCCCTTCCCCAGATGCTGTGCAGTGGATCTTCAGTCATTTTCTTGGGCAAGTTTTCCATTGCCCAGTGTACTTCATTAGCAGAAAAGTTCTTTTGCTCTACTGCAGCGGTGTGTATTTCTGTGAAACGATTACTTACTGTCTGCGTTTGCACCTTCCAGGTTCTTGCAAGCTACTAATGAGACTAAACATTTTTCAGAATCTATTGTTCTAAGCCGTATGATTGTTTTTGTATACTCTTCAGTTTATCTCTGTTACTTCTGCGGAATGTGATTTGATATTCCACATGTTGGAGGTGATTCATCTCTGTTGCCTGGAGTGGTATCTGAGCATAGGCAGACAGAAGTTACATTGGTCATTCTGTGGAAGCATTTGCTTTGCAGACAACTCTCATTTATTCAGCATTCTCACCCTTGCATGTCTTTAGCTCCTGTTTCTGGCAGGGCTTTTTCCTTCATTTATCTCTTTTTTCATTGTTTGTTTCATTGTTTATTCAGTTTCTTTGCATTGCTATTTCCTCATGGTCTTATTTGTCCGCCTTCCTTCTCTTGTTTGTTTTTGAGCTGTTTGAATGCCTTTGAGTGTTTCTATTCACTGTATTCTGTATCACCTGCAAGTTTCATTGCATTCCCTTTATTCAGTCTTAGGTTTCTAAGATGTTAGAGAAAGCTGGACTGGTAGAAATCCCTGCAGCAGCCCAGTAGATGCCCTCTGTACCTCTTTGTTCCACTGGTATATATAATTACATTTAGGTTTTGAATCTGGTAATTTTCTAATAATGTGATCATTACTCTCCAAAGTCAATTTGAAGTAATTTTTCAGCTATGATTTCCTTGGACAGTAGTAAATGCTGTTCTAAATCTAAACGTATCACATCATACACTGTATCCTTTTTGTTCCTGAACTTCATGGAAATTCTGTTACTTTGAAGAGCAATCAAGTTTATCAAGATTCACAGTAGTTTATGCTCCTCTCTCCAACTTCTGTCTTATGCGTACTACCATGCTAAGTAAACAGCCAACACGTCTCCTTGTAGAGCCTTGTAAAAAGTCAAGAACTCGCACGCATGGAGCTCATTAAAAGATCTGATTAGAAAGAGTTTTGGGGGACTTGGAGGTGGTGGCTTTGGTTCTTGTGGGTTTTTTTTGTTTTGGGGTTGTTTTGGAGCTTTTGGGTGGTGTTTGGTTTGTTTGGGGTTTTTTTCTTGGTGGGTTTTTTTTTTTTTTGTGTGTGTGTGTTGGGGGTTTTTTTTGTTGGTGTTTGGTTTTAGGTGGGTTTTATTGTTGTTGTTCCTGCCCCTTGGGTCCTCCTTTTTCTGGAGATGATGCAGTCACTCCCCTTTGTTTTTAACACCATATGAATTAGAGTTTTCCTGCTAGGGAGGGGCAGGTTTTCCAGTTCCTGGTGCCACTGGCTGAGTCACTAGCTCTGTTTTTCTGTTCCATTGTAGCCTTATAATTACCTTCTTCTTACCTTCATTAAAGTATGATTGCCAAAGGGTAGGTATTTTACTTTGCTGTACTTCTGAGACATGAGTGCCAGTGGCTTTCAGAGCCTACATACAAGCCTTTGAAGGATCTGCTTTGCTATTGCCAAAGAGAAAATAAATTAGGGTAGTCCTCAAAGTGCCTCCCTTCAAACAGCATTAATGACAGGTGTCCAGGCAAAGTCTAATCTCTTGTGACCAGAACTACTTTTAAGTGAAGGAGGAAGAGTCAACAGAGCACCGAGCATGTGTGTGCTGAAATGGAAAGGAAGGGTTTGCTGATGTATTTTAAGTTCATTTTACTTGTTCATACTTCTTCATAGCTAGTCTCTGCAATAAAGCTCGCTGGTACCGGATTAGCAGGATTTAGAGAGGTTCTTCTGCTTTGAAAATCCTGTCAGTTAAGGGAAAAGAACAGGTGTAAACCAGGGGTTTGCATAAGAAGGTTTTCTTCCAAGTACCCTCGCTGCTCTTTGACTTATTTTTATAAAAATAAGTAAAATCCTATTTATTTTCCCACCCGCGTTTGTTTGTGAGGGGTCTCCATGAACAGAAGAAAATGACTGGGCAGGAGAAACAATGTAAACCTCTGTTTCTAGTCACCCAGTAAGCTAAATGGAAAATTGAGAAGGAGGTATCTTTTTACCACTCTTTCTGGTCACAGGTTTTGTTTGTAAGAATGCATTGTAAAAACTGGAGTCAAGTTTGTTGTTAGCTGTGTCCCTTTAAGAATCTAGTTTTGCTTGGCTAGCTGCCCTTGTTCTCCTGTAGATTAATCCAGCAGAAGGTATATAACCTGTTGACCTTCCTGGCAAGAAGGGTCTGGAAGGGCAAAGAGATAAATCAGTGGTTTTTTGCTTTCCTGTAGTATCCGGGGGCCTATGTTTTTCAGGTTTTGTCTTTTTTTTTTCCTAGTGGTTCCAATTTGAGGGTTGCGGTTGTACTTGCAATACGCAGGTTCTCATTATCCCTGTATGTTCAGCAGTTTGGATAGGGTAATATGTTTATGCCACAATTGAGAGGGAAGAGTTCTGAGCTCAAAATTAAACTGGTGTGAGTTGAGGGTGGCTTTAATATCTCTTGTGTCAAAGTGGTAGGAGAACTGGTATCTGGCTAAAATGGCTGTTATCTGTTTGCTAGGGTATCTTAGACAAAAGCAAATCTGGTGGACTTTCCTCAGTGTAAGCCCTCAGGAAGTGATCATCTGAGCTGTAAGCAGTGAATGTTCACCTCGTAGATGTTCTAGGTGGAGTGTATATTCCAAAACTGAGTTGGAAAACCCCAAGAGGGTGAAGCTTGATTGGTAGCCATGAGTAGGATTCATTCGTATGATGCAGCTGTTTCGTGGTTGTTCTTTACTTAGGCATTTGCTTAGCAAAAGTATCAAACACCTTTAAGCTCCTAACTCTACAAAAATCAAGGCACATGCTTCATCAGTTGCTTGACTTGAGGTCCCATTTTGTCTACCTGTTCTGACAGTTTGTGGTTTGCTTTTCTTTTGATGCTTTAGTGAGGGGCTTAACCCTGGCCGGATGGGTCATGCCCACAGCATAGACTGCCTGCAAGCACTGCAGATGCAGAAATCTGAGTGTGTTCCTGAACTGTTGTGGTCAGTGCTTCTATAGTATAGATGTACTGTTGTAAATCTCTTAGCGCAGGTTCAGCTATTTCTTTTCTTGAAGTCTGGCTCTAGTTTTGGACTTGAAAGTTTTCACTGCTTTGGATGAGATTTGGAAACATCTGTCTTCTGTCTGAGTTCATGTGACATTTTGGTGTCATGGGAAGCTAAGTGTGCCACAGTGCTGAGGGGTTTTTTTGAGACATCTAGCCTTGAGTCCTAGGCAAGAGGTTGAGAGATGTCATGAACAGGAGGCAGGATTAAGAAATAAGAATTCAATTTGGGTACCATAAAATGGGCATTATGAATGTCTCAATTTCCTGTTACTGGTCAGGAAAGGCTCAAAAGATGCCTGATTTCCAAACTAAAACCATGAGCCCTCCTGAAGTTACACCACTTGCAATTGCAAATCACTTTTAAAGCTCGCCTTCCCTTGTCTTGAAACTCATGTCTGGATTTTGCCCTGGGTCTGATTTTGCCGTTGGGTGGTTCGGTTCACTTGGGTGGTTCACTTTGTGCTATAGTGTTTTTTTTTTTTAATTTTATTTTATTTATAGTTTTTTATAGGTAAATTGGAGGCTTTTGAGTCTGGTGAGATTTTTCAGAGCAACTGACTTTCGATAGGTAAGGAGCGAGGCTTTCTTAGGTGGTCATTAAAGGTTCCCTCTCCTTTAATAATTAAGCGAATAATACTATTTGGGAAAATACTATTATTTATTTCTGTTTCTAGCCTGGTTTGGTAAGACTCAAGTCATTCTAATCTGTCAGCGTCTACACCTGTCTATACTTGAAGGGACAGCTGTGATTTAAATGTTAGCTGACACTGCTGGTGATTCTGTGGTAGAAAAGAAACGTGGTTCCTGGACTTCCTCCTGATTTGTTGCTTTCTAACCAGCTCCCTGCTTGTTGGAACAATGACTCCTGGTGACTGCTGCTGCTAGCACAAGGTTGGGTAACCATTTTCACCCTGCCACAACCTTCATTGGTTTAGGAAGCTTTGAACCACATTCCCACGTGTGAGGTAACGGTGACTCCCCAGGAATTGCGCTGTTCCTTTGAGGTCTGGGACCAGCCACTGTGTGGCTCAGTCCCACGGCAACCTGGCAGTGTCAATCTCTGCTGCCTTTGCTGGCTTATTTTGCTCTCCCAGCTGCGATGTAGATCATGCAGTGATCATTTTGTCAATCCAGGGCTGGTGGCCTTGTGATGTAACCTGTCTGTGAGAGTTGTGCATGGGTTGCTGTGTCTCGGGATCGATCCCCAGGTTGGCCACCCCTAGACTAGAGGGAGCAGAACCAGCCTTTGGGGTTTGTTGTTGGGTTGTGTATTTGCCTCCCCTCCTTAGGGCAGCAAGGCTCTGTGTGCTGTTTCCTTTATCAGAAATGTAACTGGTTGGATGGTGTGCAAGGCCACACACAGCCTTATCTAATCATGTACTGTTTGACTGCATTATCCAGGGCTGCACTGATAGAAGTTCTCTGCTCTGCTTGTTTTACATCGCTGTGCTGTACACTACATCCTCCCTCTGTTTCAGCCAGAGCTCAGCTACTGCAATCATTTAAGAGTGGTGTTTTGCTTTGCTCTGGAACTGGGGTACCTTTGGAACAACAGCTGCTGCAGGCAGTTTCAGTGTAGCAAGCAGACCAAGCTTGCTTTTGTGTAAGCATTCAGCTGGAGCCCAGGTTTATGTTGGGTATGATCTGAGGCTAGTGGTGCTTGTTTCTTTGTAAACCAGTCTTAGTGGGGAGATGGAGACAAAAATCTCACAATGCAGCCTGTATACGTAATGATTATGTTACCTTGCCCAATACTCACAGGGAAATAAAAGTTCCGTTTTCAGTGCCTAGTGCTGCTGTGTATTAAGAGCTTTTGCTTCACCTACAGCAAGTAAGACCTTAACTGGTTTTATTCACAGGATTAAGCAGCATTACTCAGGTAATGCTGGGTGCATAGATATCCACAGAAGATAGCCAGCATTGCAGGAGGCTCAGGGCAAAACGTGGGACTGTAGCCTGGTTTGCCATTTGGCTAAGTTATCGCAGAGTGCTTGAGTGAAGCCCTCTCCGAAGGCTCAGTGCACTGCACCCACCCATCTCCACTAGTGCTGAAGCTGGTGCTAGCTCCACTCGGATTTCATGATGGGAGTACAGCTCCTGAGGAGCCCAGGCAGCTGGCTGCTGGCTGATGCTACAAAAGTTCTATTATCTTCCTAGGTGTAGTTCAGTCCTAGTTGGTCTTGCTACAGTTGCATCTTTGTTTTGCTCTGTACAGACCCTGTAAACGCATTCATGACTTCTGTCCTTTCTTGTGTGGGGCTTTAACAGACCTTACTCATTGCTGATTAGCTGCTTAGCTGCTTTCCCACCATTTCCCTTTCCAGTGTGGCTTTTTTGTCTTTTCCCTGCAGTCTTTGAGTTGCCCCCCCCCCTTGGAGCGATCATCTACTGACTGCACTCATTCTTCTCTTTCAGAGGAACTGGGCTATTATTGTAGTGGCTTGCTGAATTTCCCAGACTTCTTCCTTTGGTAAGTTTGAATGCTATCTTCCATCATAACTTGCGCAATAGATTTTGTAGTATTCCAAGTTGTTGCTTTCCTAAACGCAAATCTCTTTGTATGACTGCATTGTGTAAGCTCATTTGTTGGCGTGTTCAGGATGGAAGTAACTGAGTGATTGGTGCTGTTTCCAGGTTTTCTTATTGTTACAAACTACTCTAGAGTTGTGGTTCGAGCAGCAGGATGTCTTCTGACCAGAATCATTCTTTTCTGAAATCCTCTGACTGCTGGTCATAAATGAAGATGTGGTGATTCAGTGATATACTGCTGTTATAGCAGCAGTATTTGGCTCGTGTTACCAAGGTTGTGAATACCAGAATTGTTTTATTTTATTTACATTACAATGATATAAAGGAATACCTGTAATGGGAAGCGGTCCCTACCCCTGCAGCTTCCAGTTCCATTAAATAAGACCAAGGATAAAGGTACTTTCTTCCTAAAACTTGTTCACAGTGCAGCCAGCTCAGAAGCAGAAGGGGAATTGTTCTGCCAGACTCCACATGGCTGTGCCTGGCAAGCGTTCCAGCCTGGGCGGGGTGAGCGAACCGGGATGTCTCTGGCTAGGGTGTCCTGCTCAGTTTCAGTTTCAGCAGGAGTGGGGGTGGCTATGGACTGGGGAGAGCCTTTTGGACAGAGCAGCTCTAAGAAAACTGAACAACTGGAGACAGCTGGCTGCAGTTTTTCAGATCCTCAAGAAAGCATGATTTTGTGTTGAGCAGCTGCTACAAACACTTAGGAGGGAGCTGTTACCAACAGTAATGACTGAGGGATTAATATTAGAAAGCAGATGTGTCAGGCCAGGGAATCTGTTAAAGATGTGCTCCCTGTCAATGAGACCTCACTGAAGGGCTCTCGGCAGCTGTCTAGCCCTGCAGGATTTCTGAATCTCAGTGAGATACCATGAAAGGAATGAGAGTTGGTGTTGAAATTACCAGCATCAGAACAGTTAAACTGAAGCTGCTGGAAAGCTTCTGGAGCTGAAAGATCTTTGCACTTTCTCCATGTTTTTATTCTCCTCTGACCAAAAAGTCTGCTTTCTTTTTTTTTTTGACTCATTAAGAGATGGGCCATGGCAGAAAGAAGAACAGGGGCCAAGGGTGAATAAGAAACAGTTATTTGGACAGAGGGGGGAAACATGAGAAGGAAGTAAAGTTACTGTGGAGTTACAGGAGGTGGAAGTGCTGTGAGGGGTGTGTGTCTTTGATCCAGGGAGAGAATTCATGACTGGACCCCACAAAGAAAAGCAGTTAATTGTCTTGGCAAAATAAGAGTAGGATCAGAATAAGAACAACTGTAAAGTACAGTAATAGGAATAAAAGAGCCAAGAAGTGGAGTGTAAGTTCAAACTGAGGGAATCTGAAGAGAACAAACACCAAGCCCTGGGACCTGTGACAAAACTTCCTGTTATGGGAGTAGGACAACATCCTCTGACTCCTCTGATCCTAAGAACTGTGCCTGGTGAGGAGATTCCGATGGGGATGGAACTGTATGAGCATATGCCTGGGAACTGGGATGTCCGTTTAGTGATTTCAAAATCAAATTCCTTCCACATCAGAAGAAAACGTGGTGATTGCAAGCTCTGCCACAGGCAGAACTTAACAAAACCCCAAAACAATTTATATGTATTACAATATTATTGATGGTAGAATACTCAGTAATACAAATCACCATTAAATTAACCTGTTGGTAAAGCTGTTGGTGTATAGTTACTATTGATTGAATGGGAATCCAGAAGCAAACTGAAAGCTAGATGCTAACTGAAAAATAGGTATTGTTAAAATAGTTACTAATGAATATTATTCAAACCTTCCTTATGAATAACACATTCAATATTAGCCTGTTTTTGAAAAATGCTGGGTTTAACCAGATTTCTTTTAAATGGAAAGTGATTCAACTGATGCTTTTTCAGTTTGCCATACTAATAAAGCCATTTACCATAGAGTTTAGCCCCCAACTTCCCTACAGTTTGCTTTGCTTAGTTTAATAAACAGCCACTTCGGCTCCCCGTGATTTCAGAGTTCATATCAACAGTGCAGGAAATGAAGGCCTGAAGTGTTCAGCCAACAAAGAGACCCACAGACCAGGTAATGCCAACCAGGGCTCCCTGTATTACACTTCATTGCTTCTGAGCACAGAGTATCCGCTGGGATTGCACATGGAGCTTACTATTTGAGCAACATTATTTAAGAAAGCTTTGTAGGCTCTTTAAGCCCTCGGCATCTTACAGAACTAGAGACATAGAGTTGTAAGGATTTCCTTGGTCGTTTTAGTCTATGGAATTTCTTTGGAAGTTATCAAGAAGAGGGCAAATTCGTGTTAGTGTCTGGGTGATTATGGAGATTTCAGCTGGAGAGGGCCAAACACCCTCGATTTTCTAGTCTGTACAATTCCACTTTTCTTATCATCCAGCAAGAATAGCTTCAGTGCCAAGAAGGGAAAGAAGAATCAGGCCAGGACAGTATACTTCAGTGCCTGCTGACCTAGCTGTAGCTTGGGATAGGACTAGCATTGCTGGCCAAGGCACAGAAAGGAAGAAGCATTAAAGAAAAAAGAAGTATCTGGTCACTTCAAGATTTGTAGAATTTCTTTTGTCATGGCTCTTATATTCCACACCACCCTTGATTTAAACCAGTGTGAGATACAGCTCACGTATTCTGTCTCTTCCCTGAATATACAAGTGATGTTTGCTTAAGTTGGCACAACTTCTCTTTCATGTTTGGAGAAGGGAGTCTTGCGAGTTGACACTGAACTGAATTCAGCATGTTTTCTTCTCCACTTATTCTGAAGCTTGGATCAGAACGGACCCAGAGTTTCCTTTGTCTCTAAAGGTGCTTGGTGCAGATGTGAAGTCTTGTAAAATGTGACCAGGCACCAACTTCAGGACTGGGGGAAAGGAGATAGTTTTGCTTCAGATATATTTGCTTTGCTTCCAACGTAAGTGTACCATATTTAAATCATCTGCTAGGTATTCATCTGTGTTGGCATGGACATTAAGGAGATGAAAATAACTGGAATTAAAACGGGTGCTTTTTATGGTTATGATGGCTATACTCCCTAGGAGATGACTTTGTCTATGTGAATGCATTGCTAGGGGATTTGTCATGATAGCAGAGGTTGTAGCTTCCAGTGACCATGACTCTAGGAGTCATACAGTTGAGCAGCTACAGATGTTTTTACTTGGTGAGGAGCCTGCTGGCTGTTAAGACACAGCTCCAAATGCAGGTAGCACTATGAATACCTTGCTCTCACACCTTAGTTTTCTTACTGAATTCCTTCATTTCTCAGCCTCTTTCTGAACTTTAACCCTTTCTCACTTAAAATTAGTCTGTGGACTAATGTATTTGTGGAGATTTTAATGTGCATTAAATACAGAGGGCCTTGACAAGCTCCAGGGGCTAGAGATGCTTGGAGAACTATCAAAAGAAGAACGGCTGTAACAGATAGCTTCTGTTTCTCCATCAGAGTATCCCTGTGAGAAGCTTGCTCCTGCGTAAGGAGGATTCCCTTATTCATATTCCCGAACAAGACAGTCTCTTGAATATCTGTGTAATTTTTTTATTGAGCATCTGCCCTTGAAAGGGGATGTATTGGTGATAGATGCTTGGTGAAGGAAGCAACTGCTATTGTTCGTTTCAGGGCCTCTTAAAGTCACACTGCCTGCTTTGGTGCCATTCACTGTGTGCTTGGGATGTCTGTCCTGGTGGTGTGAGTTCCCCTTTCTACTCCCTCCACTTCCCACTTTACTTTCTTTCCATGTTCATTAGAGCTGAAAATATATAGCATGGGTCAAGAGGATTGAAGTAACCTAGTGTAGGGACTGAAGTGGATGGATGGACAATGGTAGACCATTCCAGTGGTTCATGTGTTCAAAGCATTATCACAGGAAATAGCTTGTATGCTGGGTTTTCTAAATGTATATATGAAGCGCTTGTTAAAATGTTGCACCATGGTGTAAGAAGTGTACTGTGCTTAGAAATTACTAAAATGATCAGTATTACCTTATTTCTTTCCTGAGTTTTTGGTGGACATGTAAAATAGGTATCTGCTGCTGTCTAAAGTAATCAAGGAGCAGCAAAACTGACAGCCCGTGCTGTCAGCTCTTTATAGCTTCAGCTTTTGGAATGATAAAACTCTTAATAATTACAGCTTTTATTAAAAAGAAATAATCTAGTCCTTATGGTCTTGGAGAAGATTTTGTAAACCAGAAATCCAAAGGGAGGCTTACAAAGGAGCGTGTGATGTCAGGGTTTTTTGAAGCTGATGTCAGAGAAGTTTCTGGAGCCATGAGCCCAGAGTTTTTGAACTTACAAGGTTGAATGAACGGACCTGCTTTTCCCATTTGCCAATAACAGCACAGGTTTTGTCCTGGCTAGTTTTGTACATAGACCATGCCCGGATTTCTCTTCTGTCCTCCTTTACGTTATCACTGTGATATTTCTGAGCTAGTCTGACTTGGCATGTCAGAGCTCTCTCTTTGCTCTTGTTCAGTACAGGTTTGATGATTCTGTTGCTCTTGCAAAAAACAAACAAAAATCCTTAGTCGGATTTTCTTGCCACCCAGCTCAATGTGGTGATTTTCAGGGAAGTTTTGAGCTCTTTAACTGGATTCTCAAATTAACAGTTTTGAGATTGAGGCAGGGGAATGATCCATATGTTTAAAAGCCCTTTGTCTTTTGTATAGTTTACTGGCAGTGTCTGTATGGTCTGAAGTCCATACAGACTTTCTGAATGAGTGTTTTAGCAGCTCCACTCAATGACTTCAGCCTGCACTTTAGGAGTAGACTATAACTTATTGTAGTTTTCAAAAGGTAGCAGTTGCCTCCTTAGTTTCAATAAGAAACCAGTTTCTGCTCCTGCCCAGTGGCAAATCTAATAGCCTGAGACTGGTAAAAATGAGGGGGCAGAGGGCACTGAGAACCGAAGGAATTTGCCCATGGTCAATTTGAAGATGAGCAGTAAAAACGAGCGGAGCACTTGGTATTCTTGACCTGCAACCTAGTGCCTTTATCCTTTTACTCATGATGCTTTCTGCTCCTGCCAGGATATAGTGCTGAGATTTGGGAGACATTGCATTAAACCGTCTGGCTCCAGAAATTGTTTTTTTGAAGTGCAGCTGATCCTTGAGAAGAAGAAATGTCAGTGTTAAAAATGACACCGGCTACGAACTCTGATCCACTCAGACAGTATCTAAGAAAATTTCAGTGCTCAGTGATGACTAGAAAATTCATCACTGCTTTATTTTGTGTAGTCTTTCGCACAGACTGAACCCCTGTATGCATGCTTCAGAAAGTTAAATAACAGTTACGCAGATAATGGCAGCAGAGGGAGAAAGAAATTAGGAGACAAAGACACAGGCAAGTGTCTGAGAATTGGGAAGTGATGTTTAATGGGCCAAAGGGATATGGGAGCGGGCTGTTCTATAAGAAGGATTTGTAGAAAGGATTATCATCTCAGCATAAAGAGAAATCAAGCGTGGGGTTGCGTTACCATTTAAGGTCAACTTGAAGTAAAACCCCTCCTCACAGAGGTTTGTTGAACTTTCTTTTTTTTCTTTATTCCCTTTTTTATTTCCTAGAGAGGAGAATTTCTAACTGACAGATGGGATGTGTTTGTCATCACAGGTTCTGAGTCTGCTTCTCCGTGTCGCACCTTGGAGTTTCTAGCTGGCACCATTACCTCCAACGAGTGGAGTTCTCCCACCTCCCCTGAGGGGAGCAACGACTCAGGGGGCAGTGAGGCCTTGGACAAACCTATTGACAATGACGCTGAGGGTGTGTGGAGTCCGGACATTGAGCAGAGCTTCCAGGAAGCGCTAGCCATCTACCCACCATGTGGACGGCGGAAGATTATCTTGTCAGACGAAGGCAAGATGTATGGTAAGGAGAAAGGACATGTCACAGCGCTAGAGGCAGAATGCCCTGTGCAAGCCACTTGCTTTATACCAAGTGATGTTCTGAGTGAACTGTTTTTCTCTCAGGCATTTCTAAGTTCATGCAGTTGGTTGCTTCAAGCTGTATTTAGGAAAATCAATGAAGATTTTAACATTCACAGATCAGAAAGAATTATAGATCTCTTTTCTAGGGGAGTATCAATAAAGCATATTCTAGAGTTGGGCATGCTACTGAACTTATCTTTGGATAGATGTCACGTAATGGCTTTGTGTTATGACTAAGTCTGTCTTATGGTATCTCTCGCTGCAGTCTCCAATATTCTTGTTATCCTAACAGGTAAAGTTCTGCATCTCTGGTGCCAAAAGGAGCCCCTGAACCCCTGAATGGCTTTGCTGGTGGCATGCAAACACCATTTTGTTAACTAGTTATGCTTTTCACATCTTAGGAACAGAAAATGGATCTCTGGCTCCTCCCTTTCATTGTAGTTTGCCTTCTTGGAGCCCTGGCATGAATGTCTTTCGCCTATAGGTTCTTTCCCAGCTAGCTAGATAACCAGCCCTGAATGCAGAGAAGTGCTGGCTTGCAGCTGCAGCAGAAGTCAACTTTTTAGGTGGTAGACATGATTTTGAATTGTATTTTTGACCTATTCCTCCATTCAGTTTTTTTTCTCTTGATTTTTTTTGTCCACAAAAAAGCTGATCTGAGCTGGATTCCCTGGTTCAGTGTTGGAATAAGCTACCTGGTACTTCTGTGACTTAAAAGCACACCAAAGGCTGAGAGTGCACAATATTTGGTTAAAAGTCCCAAGGTGTCAAAACTGTTTTCCAAAGCACTAGCAAAGTCCAGTTAACTAGAGACTTCCCACTAAACACCAGTCCATGCTACCTGAGGTCTCAACCCTGCTGGTTTCAGCAGTCCATTCTACTTTGCTTTTGCTCTCACTCTGTCACTGAAATCCATCTGGTCCATTTCACTTTCTGCTCCAGACATTCACTCCAAAACCGAAGTATTTCAGGGACCACGCAGAATGACCAGTGAATTAAGGCAGCCTTAAAACACAACTGTAATTTTCCACAGTAATTTTAAAAGTCACCTGTTGTGAAAATCAGTGCAACAAGCCAGTTTTGCAAACTGACAGCGGCAAGGACCATGTCACCAATCTGTGCTTAATAACTATGGAGAGGATTTTCAAGTAATGTATTAGCTTGAGTAACATTTTAAAGCAAATATTGCTTCTGAAAGAAGCAGTCCTACCTTCACTTCAAACAAGGCTGCTCATTCCCATTTTCCTCATACTGTCCCTGAGTACTGGCACAACCAGTTGTGCAGCTGTGCAGTGAAAGAAATCAGGGGCTTATCCAGTCTTAAGCTCACTTTTTTTTCCCCCTTTGTGGCTCTTAGTTTTAAGCTGGATCAGTTCCTTGGTCAGTTCCACAGCACAACCACAAAAAGGTTTGTACTGGCATAGAGCAGGAATTGATCTTTACATAAGAATATTGACAACTGCTGAGCCTCAGGGTGATCTGCCTTAGTCAACATATATTGCTGTGTTCAGACACAATGATGTATGTACCCAGTAAAACCATCCATACTAGATAAGGTTCTGTAAACAAGAGCTCACCCATGCCCCCATAGTGAGAGCAATCTACTCACTAGCTCAGTGAACAATGGCTCGATGGGTGGACAGAAACCTGTGGAATGACTTGTGAAGTGCTCCATCTGAAGCTTCAGGGCATGGTGCTCCCATGATGGGGCCTGCATAGACACAGAGATTCCAATGTAAAGGTAAAAAAAACCAAGCACTGACATGGTAGGGGGAGGGCTGCAGAAGGCAGATCACCCTCTTGCAGTTTGAAAAGCAGAGGCTAGGCTCTGGGAGAAGCAACAGCTTTCCTGCAAGCCCTCCCCCACAACTCCAAATGGGACAGTGTCCCTGCTTGCCTTCACTGCACCTGTTCTCAGCATGGACGGTTGGTTCGATGTGCTCCTGACAGAACCCAAGGCACTGATTTATGCCCTCCTTTGCTTACTAGTCTCCAGGATTCATGCCAAGGAAGCGGGGCCCAGCCTGGGATCTATAGAAAGATATGACCAGGCAGGGAGAATAAATATAGTCCCTGATTTCATCTTCGCTGCTTGCGAGCCAGCTCACGAACAGGACAAGCTCTGTGTGGAGCTGGCGCTGCCCTCAAGGGACAGTTGTTTAGCTGTCCCGTGACTGAGTTGCAGAGTTTGCTGAACCAAGGGGCGAGGTGTTAGAAAGAAATGTATATGCCCCTTTCCCTTGACAGAAGTTGAAGCATTTCACTGTTCCCCACCGCTGCCCTTGCTGCTTTCTTATCCTACATTGTGTTTCTCCCTTCTCGATGTATTCCATTACTGGAGACAGCATCCTGACTGAATAAGCTCATTACACAGTACTGCTCTCACTCTCTTCTCCAGCAGCCTCTGCTTACCACCTACTTAAGGCATGAAAAGCTGTCTTGTTAGATATGGGGTGCTATATTTTGTCCTAATCGTTGTGTTGACATTAGAAGCAATGAGGCTGGTATCTCCTGGCATCTTCACTACTGGTCTAGAGAAAGAAGAGGTGAAGAGCTTGGTACCTTTGTATAATTTGCGTGGAGATGGTAGATAGAGCAGGTCTCCCAACGCTACTGAGGACAGAGAAATAAAAAATAGTAACTAGCAAAGTGAATACTTACTTTGACAAAACACTGTTGGGGCCTTGGTTTACAACTGAGGAAGTAAGAGCTTGGAAGAAAAGAGCTACTGCCTTAACTGTCCAGCGTTTCCTTTCACTGCACAAACATCTGACTTGGAGCACCTTTTCTCTAAGAGGAGCTAGAATTGGTGGCTGTGCGTTAGATCGCTGTTCTGTCAGAGGCAGTAGTTTAGCAACTCTACAAATAGTTCAGCCATTTCTGTGCTGAGCAGGGTGGGGCAGACAGCTGGGGGCAGTCATCTATCTCCCAGGCTGGTACCATCTGTTGGTGAGTCAAAGCCCTGACACAGCTCATAGGAAATGCTTGAAGACATCCAAAGCTCTGAGGCTGAGTGACAGAAGAAAGGATAGTTAACTGTGTTAAAACCTGGAGCCGTCAGTGAACTGCAACGATTTGAGCTTGCAACATGAATTAAGCTGGCATAAAAGGTCAGTCTGATGCTGAAACCTACCATGTCACAGGTGGTCTCTCCCACCCCTGTTGTGAAGTGACTAGGTAAATTTGCAGGATATTACCTTTGTCTCAGAGGGATATGTTATCAGTTAATGTTTTCTATGACCTCAAATAGTAACTAAAACTGGAAATCAACAAAGCAAACCCGAGGAAGCACTGCCTGTCCCAGTTCATAAACACTTCTCCTTGAGGGGTGGGAGGAGCATGGCAGCTATTACAAATAAGAAAACCTTCAAGGTGTCAGTCTTCAAATGCTTTATTGTAGATCTACTTTAGCATCTCACCTAATGTTGTTTCATTCAAACCAACTGGAACATGCTGAGAATGCGTTCAATTGACACTGAACTGGCTGGCACAGGTAATTGCAAAACTTGGATTTCAGCTGTGATATCCATTAGAGAGATACTTCTGCAGTTCCTATCTTTTCCATTATTGTGACCTAGTGAACCATAGAACAGCCCTTTTTTATCCCACAGTTTTGGTAACAAAATTGAATATCTCATTTGAAACGCTAGAAGACAGGTGAAACTTGGATTCGTGGACAGTTGGTCAGGATGCAGACTTCTCCCTTCTCTCTTTTCTTAGTGTTAGGTGTGATGTTGTTGGGCTTGCTCAATAACAAGGTTTTATTTCACTGAGTCAGCTTTTAACTTTGCTTTTGTGTGGTTCTAATCCTTTGTTGTTGACTAGATGAAGACTGATTCCTGGAGGCATTTGCAGCAGGTTGAACTTCTGCTGGAGTATGTAAAGTTTTCCTTCCATCTCCTTTGTAAGCTGAGGTTAGGGTTCTTCAAGTTAAACTGTATGTTAGTTTAACTGGTGTTTTCTCCATATAAGCATACAAAGAAATATTCTTCCATGAGTTCCAAGCAATTCCTGAATATTGAGGAATTCACCACTTTTTGAAATGCCAACCAGCCAGGAAACTGCTTGCTGTTGCAGTTAATGGAGTTGTTTAGCAGTGGCTGTGACATCTTCCCTTACCATGCTTAGTACTGAACAGAAATATAATTAGCAGTTTTATTGTGCATTACATGTTTTCAGAATTATTGTGACTGTTTTAGGGGGGCTTTATTCTGTTGCTTCAACAAAGGGCACATACTTTTTTTTCTTGTCCCTTTTGCTTTTTAGCAGCCTTGTAGTCCTGTTCTTCTCTCTCAGGCTTAAACCCAAGCGTGTTGTGTAGGATTGTATTTTTCTCACTGTATATATCTGCAGCCACAGAGCTTCCATCACGTTCAAGTAACTTCCTTCATTAGCTACGTTGCATCACTCTTTTGGCTCTTCCTCTAACTTTTAAATGTCTAAATTTCAGACATTTAGTAATTCTCCAAGGCAGACTTGCTCTGTAGTGGTATACTGGGTACCTTCTTACAGTTCCAGTGGTTTTCTGAAAAGTTTGGTAAAAAAGCCTTAGTGGGTTTTTTTACATTTTTAAAACACTGTGTTCTTTCACAATCGGAGCCAAATATTTCTAGTTGCTAATCTGCTCTTAAATATACAAATTGTTAATTTATATTTAAAATTTCAGATAGAACTCAAAACCCGGGAAGAAAATCAGACATGGGAAATGAAAATTAACGATGCCCACTGGGTTGGGTTTATTTTTTCTTTAAACCAAGTGCATGTAAAGCTCTGTTCTGGACTGGTTTTTGTGAGCACATTACCAGAAAGATCTCAAAAACATAGAGTGTGTTCTGAGAAGAGTAGCAAGCATACCAGACTTAACATTGAGCTCTGGGAGCTGAAGGGACTGATTTAGGATGAAAGATTAAAGTAGCTAAATATACATAGCTTGGCTAAGCGACGACTGAAAGGTGGAGGTTGGGGGGACACATAATAACAGTCTAAAAATATTTGAAGGGTGTTAACATTTAAGAGGGAGAGGGATTTTATGTGGAACATGTGAGCATGACTAGGATTAATGGGGGAGAAAGACGGAATATAGGATGGTTGTCTGAAGAAGGCTCATGATAGCATGGTGCTCAGTGCTGAGGGATCTGTCCTCTGTAATGAGTTAGAATGAAAATGCTGTTGTTGGGGACTTCTAAAATTGTATCAGACAAAACTATAAGGAATGTTTTCAAAACTAGTCCCAAGAAATGATGTATAAGTATGTGTTTTGTATAAGAGGTGCATTCTAGTTTAGGTGTACTAAGATTTTACACAAGAAACAGAACACAGACATCAGGTGGTGACCAAACATGGCTTTTCAATGTAAATATCTGATATTTTTTCAAAATTGTTAATATTATGATTTTTACTCTGTGGGTTTGTGACATGTGTAAATTTATTCAACTGATGGACACAGAGGCCTTTTCTCCGGTCTGAAACAGGAAGAGCAAACTTTAGGGTAAATACTAGGAGTGCTTCTTCAGAATTTGTCTTCTGTTCGTTAGTCAGGCATTGGGTAGAGAAGGGTGATAGCATTTCTCAAGCAAGGGGGTGCATGTACCTACGGAGAGATGCAAAGTGTCAATATGCAGGTCGCGTGGAGACCTCGCAGAAGAAAAAAGGAACTTTCTTATTTACAGTACAAGTAAGCAAAAGCTGTCACATGAACTCTCTTCTAAAGTCTCTTTCAAAGGCATGCTTTATTGCTGGAGAGCATGTAACTTAACAAAACTTTATAATAATAGTCCTACTGTTCAGCAAAACCACTACAAGGCAACATAACCATTCCCTGTTCTTGTGCCTTAAAGGGCTCCCCAAAAGTGAAGGAAAGCAGCTTGATAAGAGAAAGACAGCAAAAAGGAGAGGCAATTCTCATGAAGTTTGGATCCAAATAATGAGCACAGGAGAAGTAGGACTGCCTATTGGTTTAAACAGTTGCTCATTACCTAATCCATAACAAGCCGCGTATTGTCTGCGTATGATGAAGATCTGGGCAGTGAAACTGGAAGGCTGTGTGCAGGTTGTGCCCGGACAGATGGTCTTGTAAGTCTGTTGGTCACTGGCAAAGCTGACTTGAACCTCTGGGGCCTGGGTACACCTGCTGCTGAAGGGTGCATAGCCAGCAGCTGTTCCTCATTGCTGTCACCTTGAACTTGTGACCCATCTTCTGGTTACTCCAAATTCTCTGAGGCTCGCTGCATGCACATACACAGGCATGGTCTTGCTCTGTCTCTAGCTTCTTGAACAGGAATTTACACCTTCAGTTAAAGCTTTTTTATGTAAAATGTTTTCAGAATCACTCTTTTTTCCTCGAGTGTGGTTTGTGCAAGAACTACAAATCCCTTTTCAAGAGCTTAGACAGGAGTTTATGGACCGGAGTGGAAAGAGTGTAACCAGTGCTTTTGAGATGACCCAGTAGGAATGACCCATGTTGTTGACTGCAAGTGCTGTAGATGTATGCCTATTTCTAAGTTTGATAGTATTAGCGCAATGTTGCCTTCAACCTTTACTGGGAGTTATGAGCATTCCTGCATATGATCACTGCATCATCATCTTTAGTTGTAGAATCATAGAAAATGGTGCTGGGAGGGACCTTCAAAGGACATCTACTCTGTTCCTGTGCTTGGAAGCAAAGCCAGCTCTACTTAAGCTGTTCATGTCTAGTCTGATCCTTTATGGTTAAGATAAGGAAAGTGATTTGGCAATTCTAGATACAGCAGCTTGCATCTAGAAGGTAGTGGAAGCACCTAGGTATTTGTAAATTTCCTTCTGGACCTATATGTATTTTTAGGTATCCCTGCAGCTTAAATAGTTCTGTCATCCTCTTTTTTTCTACTCTCTGTCAATGTCTGAATCCTGGTTGCCCAGCTATCTATTAGACTTACACTGTAAACTCAGTCAGGGAGCAGGTGTTTAAAGAATGTAGAACAGAATTGCTCCAGTGTTAGGAGCAGAAAGAGAGCTGGGTCAAAATATCAACAGCCACTATAAGGAAGTTTTATGAACTTGGCAGAACTCGCCTATTATCCAGACTAGTTCCTGGATAGCTACTTAGTTACGAAGCCTGCTTTCTGCTAGGCTTTTCTGTCCACGTTCTTTTTTCACCTGTTACAGAATATGGCATCTTTAACGACTAGTTCTAGTTCTAACAACTAGTATCTTTGCTAGTGCATAGTAAAGAATAAATAATAGTGCATATTCACATATAGTGCAAGAACATCTTTTGCTCCCCTTGAAGCTGCTGCATAATTTTCAGCCAGTTGGCTAGGACTGGGTCCTGGTGTAATACATACCAAGTGAAGCAGTCACAGCTCATCACAGGACTAAGCCAGACTAGGCCAGATGCTTTGAGAATTGCATTAGTTCTGTGCTGGTCATGCAGCAAGTGGCTGCTTGGATCTCACAGACCCCTTTTAGCTCTGATTTCTGTGATAGCTGAAGCTTTGAGTGCTGGGTCAGCCTGTTACCTGGGTATGCACAAGGTAGATGAACACTTGGGCAGAAATGTGCAAGAGACGGTGTGCTGTTGGTGCCAGCAGAGGCAGCTGACTGCAAAATGAGGACAGATGCTGGAGTTCTTGCTATTGTTTGAGGCAGTGTCACTTAAGTGCTATTGAGCATTGCTTTCAGATACCCTTCAGCTATTGGAAGTTATTGAAACAAGCAGACAAGGCATTTCTTGACCTAAGGAAGAATTTAGCAGATGTCTGGGTCTATAATTTAGAACTTGGACTCAGGGGAGCTGGAGGATGTTATTTGACATGCCTCTCCATATTGTAGGATTGTTATTGGCTGTTCGGGGTGTTATATGATATACTCTCTGGCATATGAAGGACTCATATTACTACATGCAGCTGCTTTGATGTGACTGTGGGATTTCCCAGGCAAATTGAATTTAAACAATTTCTATAAGATTCTCATCAGTCTTACTCTGGGAAGTACCAGAACAAGTCCCAGCTCTGTTCTGGTTGCAGCACTTAATGTGTATATGGAGGAGTACTTATTGGATGGATTATCTTGCATTTCTGTGGCCTGAGGTGATAATGTGGGAAGACACAGCTGATGAGGGTGTTCAATTTATGCACTGAAAATCTGTATTAAAGGCTAAGGGGTGGTCAGGAGCTGTATAGCCTGGAGCTTCCAATTATAGGCTGATGGAGAGGGATTTCTGCATGCATACATTGTTGTACTTTAGTAAAAGCTCATCTTTAGAAGGAGTAACTCTGCGTGCCTTTGGGGCAGTAATTAGGAGGCACTTTAACTCTCTCTAGCCTTCAGACAAATGATGCAAGCACAGGAGGAGCCTTGCCCATCTTCCTGCCAGTAGGTATGCGAGTGAGCAGTTAGGTGGAGTACAGTTCCAGGCTACAGTTTCTCTGGTGGCAAAACTGGTTTAAACAGTTCTGCCCTGATTCTTCGTTCGCTCTGCTGTGCCGGTGCTGTGGTTAATGTAGCCACAAAATGACCTAGGTCACCAATCCAATTAAAAATAAACTGATTGGGGAAAAAAACAAAACAAAACCAAGAACAAAATCTAAGTGGGGAAGGGCTTATTTTGTAATTTTTGGTAATTGGAGTAGTGCGTTGTCCCACTCCAACCTTTTTCCAGCTGCACAGAGGAGTTAATGGAGTATTGCAGGAGGAGGATTAACCATCTGAGGTGAACCATCTTTTTAAGTTGTTTTGCTGATCAAGAATTTGTTGCTGTAACTACACCTGTGGTAACTAACTTTTAATTTATCTCCACTCTTTCTTTGGCATCAGGAAGAAGCTTCCCAAAACCTGCAGCATCTGTAATTATTATCCCCCGGTCATGTACCTTGCACGAAGTATCAAACTGGCCATCAAGAACCAGCAGTTTCTAAATGGCGATAGCGCTTGCGTTTCTAGCTGTGAATTTTAGGTTATAGAGTGGAAAAGGATCAAACACTAACCTTTCCAGCAAAGGCCTTTTACAGTAGGCGGGGTGTCAGTATTTAGACCAGTTAGTAAATGAGACAACTGAGTTTATGACCTCAGATAGACTGATCACCAGACTTCTATTTCGCCGTGTGAGGTGGTTGAGTGGCACGTTCTGCCCAGCAAATAAAGCTTCAACTTCTTTATCATTTCAGAAGAGGAAGGAGCTCAGCACTTGCACAGTTAAATGATGAAAACAGGTATGTAGGGGAAGAACTGACAATGTAGTGGTGCTAATCACTTCAGTATCGTGTTTTCAGGGATCTGATTGTTTTGATACTGTTTTTGAGAAGTACTGTTTCCGCTTTCTTTTGAGTCTTCATCTCAAAATCCCTTATTGTAGGGTCTGCATGAGCTCAGGGAACCTTCTTGTGGAAAGTTAATACTGGGCGAATTCAAGCGTGGAATGAAATGATCAGAGTGAAGAAACTTTCTTCTCAGAGCTGAATATACTGCAGTTTTGCATTGGTGGAGGGAGAGATGCTTTCATAGGATAGGTTAGTGCGATAAAATGTGCAATGTTTTTCTATCTTTCCTATCTTTCATGGGAAGTGATCGCAGTATGATGGTCATAGTGGTGTATTAAGTTCTTTTATTGCCTCCTGTATACAGTTCTCTGGATTCAGTGTAGAAGTTGGGAATAAAAATGCAGGTATTTGAAAAGAGCCTCAAAAGGAGCTTGGTTAGAGTGAACTTTGTCATTTTTAATATATCACTTAAAAAGTTGTCTCCAGCTCGTAAGTGAAAATAAATATGCTGCTCTTGAGACTGCCTACTGCTGCTGGGGCTACTTCCCACAGGCATTTGGCACAGCTGCAGTCCAGATAAATGGGAAAAACAATACACCATGCTGTATTACTTGCTCTGTATGTTTAATTTGTAGGTACCAACAAAGACTGAAGACCAGTGAGGAGCAAACTACCGAGCTTAGAGATTAATGGTGGGGGAGTGAGGGTGGAGGGTCCCAAGGAGAGGTGGAAAGATAGGGATAAATAGGGAGATGTTTATTGCAGAATTTTTTATTGACTTTGATGACAGCCTCAGCTGTGGTAGTGGAATTACTAGTAAAGGTAGCTTCTGGTACTGAACATCATCACTGGCAGAGAAGAGATTCAGAGCAGCCCTGCAGAGAAGGACTTGGGGGTTTTGGTTGATGAGAAAATGAACACGAGCCGGCGGTGTGCACTTGCAGCCCAGAAAGCCAACCGTATCCTGGGCTGCATCAAAAGGAGCGTGACCAGCAGGTCGAGGGAGGTGATCCTGCCCCTCTACTCTGCTTTGGTGAGGCCTCACTTGGAGTATTGTGTGCAGTTCTGGTGTCCTTAACATAAGAAGGACATGGAACTGTTGGAACAAGTCCAAAGGAGGGCCATGAGGATGATGAGGGGACTGGAGCACCTCCCGTATGAAGATAGGCTGAGAAAGTTGGGGCTGTTTAGCCTGGAGAAGAGAAGGCTGCGTGGAGACCTCATAGCAGCCTTCCAGTATCTGAAGAGGGCCTATAAGGATGCTGGGGAGGGACTCTTCATGAGGGACTGTAGTGAGAGGACAAGAGGTAACGGGTTCAAACTTAAACAGGGGAAATTTAGACTGGATATGAGGAAGAAATTCTTTACTGTAAGGGTGGTGAGGCACTGGAATGGGTTGCCCGGGGAAGTTGTGAATGCTTCGTCCCTGGCGGTGTTCAAGGCTGGATTGGACATAGCCTTGGGTGGCATGGTTTAGTGTGAGGTGTCCCTGCCCCTGGCAGGGGTGTTGGAACTAGATGATGTTAAGGTCCTTTCCAACCCTAACTATTCTATGATTCCATGATTCTATTGTGTAAGTTGTATACAAAGGCAAAGCTCAAAAAGAGGGGAAGGACCTATAGGATAGAGGCCAAAGTATAAAACTTCACAAACAAGTTTCCTGAAAAAGAGATTTAAATGTTGAAAGCAAGCATGTTAATAATCAAAAAAGGTGCTACATTAATGGTTGACAAAAGTCAGGGAAGATAGGATATGATGAAGGAAACTGAGGCCAAAGAAGGAAAGGTCATGTATGGCGTTTTCTCTTCTCTTGAAAAAGCTGAGTCGGGAAACTGGGAAGCTAGTAGAATTTTCTCCCCAAGGGTTTGGTAAGAAAAAAGAGTTTGTGATGGAGGGAAAGTCTCATAAAGATAGCATTAAAACAAATATTAAGGATTATATCAGTAAGAATTGAGTGTTCATGCATCTTGATGAGAAGATGGGATTAGCCATCAGAAAGAAAAAAATGTTGTGTTTTTTTTTTTCACATGCACCTTCTGGAATGGGTAATGCCCAGGAAAGCATTTAGTGTAGCTGGGAAGAGGAAGCAGTGTAAGTGGAGATGAAAGTAAGGCTGTGCAGGTCGGTATGGATTGGAGCACACTCAGAGCAGTTAGTCCCGTGTGTGCATGCAAGCATAACGCACACTGCTTTTGCCTTAAATGTTATTCTAGTAAGGCTTTCTCAGCAGTTAGTTTTGCTTTGTATGCGTAGACAAACACTGATGTTTGGTGGACTGCTGAGGTGTCCTTCAATTACCTCCTGTGTCTAAATGTATTTGTCATGCTGCCTGGTGCACACAGTTCATTATGTTTATGTTAATTGTGATCAACAGTTAACTAGATGCTTAGCAAGTTTAGCAAATAGCTGTGCCCCAGGAGTTATCATTAGGTGACACAAAGAAATTGAAATGATAGTTTAGATGTCTTCCTTGACCTTGCTTTCACTAGCATTTCATTGAATACAGCTGGATAGTTGCTTTTGTAGTTCTCATATCTTTGCTGTATTTCATATGTTAGGTGCATATATTTGCTTTGGGTACAGAAAAGGTATTGGTGCAAAGAAGAGGATGCTTTCATGCAGTTTCCCGCTGGGAGGATTTTGCAGAAATCATTGAGTTCTTTGCTGTCACCCATCACGGAAGAGAGGCTTTTGTTCTGTTTTGTTTGGCAACAGGTGTGCGAGGAATTCTTGGGCTTAGAGATGCTTTATCTCTTTAAGCCCCAAACAAGCCTCTCGCACAAGCAGTAGTATACCTTCACTAACAGAAAGTGAGCACAAAGCTCGCAATGAGAAAGAATTTTGGGAAATGCTTTCTGCGGCGCTGGGATTTCCTTGATTGTCCTCCTTCCTTACAGGCAGACGCTTCTTTTATATGGAAAGGTGCATGGGTGTAGAATGGAAAATCAAAAAACCTCTTGATTCACTTTTCTTAGCAACACCTTCCTGGGTAACTGAATGCAAAGTTTTGCAATTCAGTGTTAAGATGGAGTAGGAGCTAAACTGATGCCCTTTGAAATGTATCTGTTAGGAGTGAGAGGTAAAGAACATGCGAGTATCTCTTTACTCCTTTTTCATGCCATGTTTCCAAGGGGAAGGCTGCAGGGAGGATAAAGGTGCTGTGCTGCAGTTGGTATGTTGGCTAGAGCTTCATGAAACCCAATGCGTGGTTTTGACAGAGGGGGCACAACTGTTGGCAGGTTCTGGTGACCGTGGCAAGCCTCAGCGGGAGTTATTCTAAGAATACAACGTATGATCAGATTACTGAGGGACACTTTACATAGCTCTAAAAAATGAACCATCTGACAGTTTATGACAGCTCTGCCTGTTCCAGCCAAATGAGGAGTGTGCTTGTCTCTGCTGACCCTGCAGCCAGGGTTGTGAGACAAAGAAAGTGCTTTCCAGAGATTGCAGACCTACTGTGTAATACCTGCTTACGTCTAACTCTTGATAAGAAAACCAAAAGAGGTTTAGGGCTTGTTTCTCTTGCAGTTTTGATTCCTGGTAATTTAATACATTCTTGCTGCAGTTTATTTGGCTTGGCAATTTGTATGGTTCTATATTTAATAATTCCTGTTATGCTCGTGTCTTTGAAGAGTGATCTGTGTTTTTTGTTTTTTGCTACTAGTATCTCTATTAACTTAATATACCCTGCCACCTTGTTATTTCCCTGGCTCTGTAGGGACATGCTTCTGGAAGAAGAAAGCTGTGTGAGAGGTGGAGGCAAGTGGGAAGGGAGTTGTAAAGCTGGACATTTTGAGGATCCACATTTGAATAGAGAATTTCTCTCTAGAGTATTTGTATACCAGCTTCTAATATGTGCAATTTGTACAACAGTCTCCCCTCCCTCTAGTCTTCTCCAGTGAAGTGCTTTGCCTGAGATAGCGTTGGAATTTTTGCTGATGTTGTCAAAGACAAACGGTTAAATGCACGCTTAGGGAAACACCTCTCACTTTCCCAGGCTGTCTGCAGTTTATTGCCTCTCCTCCCCACTGCCTGGTCTCAGCTTCCCTCGGTTTATTCTCTATAACACTCAGTTCCTCCTAATTCCTCTCAGATGCTGCATGGTGCAGGAGGTTGGGGGTAACTCTGTAAAGGTTTCTTTCTGCTAGCCCTTGCTTTTTAGTTTGTTGGGGTTTGGGGGGTTTTTTGGTTGGTTTGGGGTTTTTTTCTTTCTTTTTTTTTGTTTTGTTTGTTTTGCTTTCTCTGGTTCTCCTCGCTTCTTGCTGCTTCTCTGCTCCTATGTGAGTTCTCAATGGGCTGCAGGCCTTTCAGGGTTGCCCCTGCGCTTCCATGTGTCTTCCATGAGTTGCAGTTGCCTCAAAGTGTACTTCTGCTATGGAGCACCTCTTTTCAAGAGCACCTTTCCAGCCATGTCCCCAGCAATGTCCCCTACCATGTGTCTCCTTTTCTCCTTTGTTTTGTCCAAATGTGTCTTTTACATATCTTGCATTTCTCTTTCTGTGCATCCACATACATGTCCTTTTTGTGGTTCCTTTTGTGTGTCTCTTCGTGCGTCTCCTGCCCCTAGTGACTATTGCTCTTTCCAAAATACTGTTTATTTAGTTAGTTATTTAGTTATTTATTTGACTAGGAGCAACTCGTGCTCCTCTGACTGGGTCAAGGGTTTTGAGGGGTTGTTGTTTTCATGCATTTTGGGGATGGCTGGAACTGACTGTGACCGGCACAGGGCTGTTCATGGCATCCTTTTGCATGGATTACTCCTGCAGTCTTCTGCTGACGAAGCAGAATAGTGCTCTGTCAGACTACTCGGTCTGTATAATTTCTTGACTTTCATGGAATCAGAACAAAGCAAAACTTGCTCTATAACATGTATTATCTGTTTGGGAATCCTTTGTAATTCATTTTGCAAGCATGATCCATATTTGAGATGGTGTTTTGAGAATATCCACGTGTTCAAATTGTTGGTATATCCCAATATGCACCCTTTAAAAGTTTGCCTGAAATTCTCCACATCCACTTCTTCTCAAGGCTAGTTTTTCCTCTTCCTTCCACTAACTCATCCTCTTTGCCACTCAAAGGGTTCTTGTGGTGTATATAAATATTCATTCTTTTTCTTTACAGACAATGGGGTTTGAGCACCTGGTTTGGTTCTGCACACTTCCCACTTCTGACATGAGTCAAAATGTCCTGAAATCTTGCACATGCTGGCATCTGTGTGAGAAGAATCACTCCACTTGTTTCTTTCCTTTCAATTTGGATCCTTGTCCAAAAGACGGAGGCTTTGAAAAGCCATAAATATTATTCCTGGGACTAGAAAAAAGGTGGTGTGTGTATGTGTTGCTAGTAATTAGTGTCGGCTTTGTAAAAATGGTTATGTTGGTTGGAAAAGCAGACAGGAAGAAGGCAGCATGGCAGCATCTACTCTCATCGAACACTCCAGGGCATGTCACTGTGCTAATGCTGAAACTGTGTAACTGAAGAGGTCAGTGGTTACGTGCTGGGCATTGTGTTTCTGGCGCAGTGTGTTTCCTAATTTGTGTACAGGGAAGCTGGAGCTGTTTTCTCAGCTACAGGCCTGATCTCTTCTCCCAGGGGAATAAGGAGAGCTTCTGTAATGACAGTATTAAGAAAAGACTAAGATCTGTAAATGTAAAATGCTTTCCTATCCCTGTGTAAGCTTTGGGTTTGTTTCATGAATATGAACTAAATCTGGTCATTGACATTTACATTCTTCTGTTTCAGAAATAGATGGAATTAGTAGCTTTGCCAGCCCTTCCCCAAAGGGTTGGGTGTTCAGTTTCTAGCACAGCCTTTCATTGCATCCAGCTTTTTTCAGGGTTGGGTTGTACAGGGGTTTTAAACTACAAACAGGTGCCTTTTTTTTGATAGAATATTAAACTAGTGGAATAAATTTTGCATCTATTTTCACTGCTTGCATTTTTGATGTCTGCAATGACCTAATATACAAGTCCTCAATTCAGCCCATAAACATTCCATAGAAAATAATTGGGATATTACAATTTTGTTAGAAATAAACTTCACAAGAGCTGTGGCATTGCTTTCCAGTTTATTCTGACTTAATTCCTCAAACATTTGCAGCCATATAAGATGTCTCACAGCCTTGCACTTCCCACTCCCAACTTTTTATAAAGGTTCTGTATCGCTACTGGTGTGGTCACCACAAATGTGTTATTTTGCTGGGACTGTTCTTTCTATCATGTTCTCTGCCTTGATTCAGCCTGGAGTTCAGATGTGTAGCTGCTGCTTTTCTGGTTTTGCTTTTTATTCCTTCATCTCCAGGAAAAGAACAAAATCTGTATGTCTTAGATTTGATGTATGGGAGCCAGTGCATGCAACCTGTATAGCGTGCCTCATGCCTTGGTGTCCACTCAAACAGTTCTGTGGTGCTAGCTGTCAGTCAGGTTTAAGATCGCTTCTCCCATTCACTGCTAAAGTTGTTGGTAGTTCAGGCTCTTCTGCTTCTCTTCTGATTTTTTTTTTTTTTTTAAATCCTGGACCTGAGTTTTCTGCAGTTTTCTGCAGTTTTCTGCTTTCATTCCAAGCAATTTAAAATTCTGTACCGGTGACCTTGTGGCTTCAAGTTTTGTTATCCATTTAATTCGTGTTCTTAATACCTTTACCCTCATCTGTCACTGTGGCCATCTTTTCTTTGCATCTCTGCACAGTCCTCTCACATGGAGCATAAACCTACTTGTCTTCATTTCCCATATCATGTCACACTGATAAATTCTGTGCAGCTGTTTCCATGTACTTCCTCATTGTTCATTTTCTTGTACTTGGGTTCACAGAATGACAGACTCATTTAGGTTGGAAGGGATTTCTTCAGATTGTCTAGTCTGGCCCTATTGTTCAAGCAGTGTCAGCTACAGCAGGTTGCCCAGGATTGTATCCAGTCAGGTTTTGAGTATTCTCCAAGGATGGAAACTGTACAACCTCTCTGGGCAGCCTGTACCAGTATTTGATCACCTTTCCAGCAAAAAAAAAAAATTGTTTTCTCTCTCCTCTGCTTTGTTTTCAGATGGAATTTCATGTCTTTCAGTTTGTGCCCATTTGTTTCGTGTCTTATCACTTGGCACTGTTGAGAGGAGGCTTGTTTTCTCTTCTTCATTGCCTCTCATCAGGTATTTATATGCATAGATTAGAAACTCCCACTGAGTCTTCTCCAGGCTGAACAGTCTCAGCTCACTCGGCTGCTACTCGTATAGAGGTTTCTCCTGTCTCTTAATAATTTCTCTGGACCTTTTGCTGTAATCACTCTAGTATTTCCACATCTTTCTTGTGCTGAGGAGCCCAGAACTGAACACAGCACTCCAGATGTTGCCTCAGTAGTGCTGTGTAGAGGTGGAGGATCACCTCCCTTGACCTGTTGACAGTAACCTGAGACAATGTTGGTCTTCTTTGCCTTGGGGTGCATTGTTGGCTCTCTGTCTGCCTGTTCTCAACCAGGGCTGCATCCACTGAGTCAGTTTTCAATCCACCTGCTTCTCTGCTTAGCTAGCCCATACTTTGTCAGAGTTGCCTATGGGGATATTATGGAAAGCAAAGTCAAAAGCTTTACTAGAGTCACAATATATACGGCTCTGTACTCATCCACCTCACTGTGGAAACTACCAGGTCGGTTAAGTATGATTTCCAATTTGTAAATCTCTCTGGACTGCTTCCAATCGCCTTCTTGTCCTTCATGTATCTGGAAATGGTTCCCAGGATTACATGTTCCATCACATCCCAGGGACTGAGGTGAAGCTGACTGGCCTATTATTTCCTGGATCTTCCTTTTTCCTGTTCTGAATGTTCTAGGGTGAGCGGCTTTCCTTTTTCTCCTTTGAACGGGCAATTTTGATCCATGTTTACAGATTCTACACACTATGGAAATATAATTATTAAGCAAAGCACATGGTTCTCCATTTTATTGGTGATTTTAAGCTATACAGATGCAAGCTGGGAAATAGAATTTGCAGTCTAAGGTTCTGCTCCTAAAACTCAAGCCATGTGAACTAATGAGTACCTTTCGAAGACAGAAAATAGTGTGACAGGAGTATCACCCTCCTGCTGATGTCTATAGACAGCTAATTCCATAATGCATCTTTCCCAGAGGTCATAGCTTTCTAAACCTGTATTTGCATTATTTCTCTGTTCCAGGCCGAAATGAGCTGATTGCCCGCTATATTAAGCTGAGAACAGGGAAAACACGCACAAGGAAACAGGTAAGTGTGAAGTTTTCACTGTAAACATTAGTTTTGTGGGGCCACTAGACATGATGAGGACTTATGAGAACAAATACCTTGCTGTTCACTTGTTATTACCTTCTGGCGTTGCCGGAAAGAGGTGGTTATGCTGCACAGGTTAATAAGAATGGTGGGAAGAGTCAGCTCAGGCATTTTACAGCAGGATTGTAACGCTCCTGTCTCCTCTGCTGTTAAATGGTGTGTGATTTCATTTGCTTGGTTTACTGCTGAATGTTTCAGTGAACCTCAGTAGTCCTCTATATGAAGAATCTTGTTCAGCCCAAAGAAAAGGACAGCCGTGGTGATTCTGAAAATACCCAGGGCATGGGATGAGAAAAGAATCTTTTTATTTTGGAAATGATAGTCCTGGCTATGCTGGACAAAGCACAGAGCAACAACCTAGACCTGCTTTGGGCAGGGGGTTGGTGAATAACATCCAGAAGTTCCTTCCAACCTAAATTATTTTTGTGATGCGTTTTGGCCCTCATTAGATGTGGGGAAGTTCTGAAAGTCATTATAGAATGACAGGGGGATAGAGAAGAGGATATAGAACACTGCTTTCCCTTCTCTCAAGAAGAGGCTAAGATGGAGAGCAAAGAGCTCAGAACTGTCAGTCCCTCGATTTAAGGATGGGCTCTTCAGTTTTAGATGAGGTCTCTGACTTGATAAAGCCACTGAATTGGAAAATGTCTTAAATGGGACCTTTGCTGGTCCCCCACCTCATTTCATTACACTTCAGTTATATTTAGAAAAGCATTTCATTGCTATCTCCAACTCCCTCTCCCCCCAGTCCTAAATAGCTCCCTATTGCACAGGGTGCCTAAAGTATGTTTACTTCTGTAAGCAGCTACCAAGTACTCCTCTGAAACGAAGATGGATTTTGTCTTTTCAATGCAGGTATCTAGTCACATCCAGGTCCTGGCAAGGCGGAAAGCTAGAGAGATCCAAGCCAAGCTCAAGGTATGATGGGTGTCCTTTAACATACCACCAAGCCCTCTGAGTCAGCTAGTCTTCCCTCATCCATTCCCTCTTTGAATAGCCTTAAGGAAAGGTGAGATTAACTGCTGAATTGTAGTAAACTGCTGTCATCCAAGTCTGAAAGACCCTTAGACTTGGGAGTATGCTAAGAGTGTTCACCTGAGAAGAGTTGTTACAGATGCTGACCACTAATTGGCTGCTGGTGTTGTGGCAGCCCTGGGTAAAGGTAGCCTTACAGTCACCGCACTGCTAGTTCCACCTCTACTAGTGGTACTGATGTGGAGTTGTCTTTGAGAAAGTGTTTGTAGTTGGCATAAACATGGAGAGGAGACAAAGCCATTTGGCTTCTTCTCAGGTAAAATGGTACCAGCTGAATAGACTTTGCCCCTTGATTAATTCAGACCTGATTTGAAGAGACCTGGGCTAATAAGATGGAAAATTTGGTTGACTACTAGCTTGAGCAAATCTGTGTTTTCCTTTCTATAGGAAGAGCTCTGAGATCACAGTAATGAAGTGATGCCTCTTGACATTTATTTACACTGATTTGAAGCAGAGAGATGGTTTATGCGCTCAGACTGAATTCAAAGATATGTCAAGAAGGTTGAGTTTATGGGTGACAATTGCACAAGAGGGTGTCCCCTGTTAGGATATGAGCCATTCAGAAAGGGCTTGCTGAGCAGGATTTGAAGTCTGGTCCTTGTTATGTATTACTGAAACAGCCAGAGAAGGAAGGTGCGTGCTGACCTTCCTGATTTGCTGTGGTAATAAATGATCTAGAAAGAAGTGTGTTTGCTTCATGCTTCAGGTGATGGTGATGATCTTGACAGCCCAGTCCATCCCTAACTGTTGAGTGGATGTCTGTTAGTATGTGCTTCCTCTTTGCTGGATGGGCAAGTCCTTACTGGGCAGTAAGAGAAGTGGACTGCCTGTGAGTGAAATGTTGGCACTCAGTCTTGACCAGTGCTGAAGTTCATGCATCTCTATTGCAACTAGTGCTTACCTCTAAGTCATGACTGCACCCTCCACATCACATCCCCAGCTCCATTTTAGAAAATGGTGTTGTGTCTGTCATTAGCCTGTTGTGTTTCCAGTTGCTCTGATAAAGAGAAGAAGCCACAAATTACTACTATCTAATTGTGTTTCTAGGTAGGGCTGACTGAGCCTGAAACCTGTGGTGCTGTTAAGTGGCCAATTCAGGTGGAGGCTCGCTTGAGAGGCGAGTTAGAGCAAGTAGGAAACAACAATTGCCTGGGGTGTTAAAAGATTTACTGCTACTTATATCTGTAACTTTGATTCCATTCCTTGCATGTCACAGCTCTGGGATTTGGCATGATTGAAAAGCCAGTCAGCCGAGCCTGTTTCCACTTAGCACACAGGAGCTGTCTGTTTTTGTTCTCAGGGAATGAAGGTGTCTAGGGAGCTCTATGGAGTCATTGGTTGTTCTCCTTTTGCACCATCTCAGGCCATGCTGTGAGCTCTGCCAGCTGCCTGCAGTGAACCATTCCCCAGTACCAGACTGTTCCTTTCTGCCTGCAGAGGCAAGTCTATAGCACTGATTCAACTCATTTACTTCTTTGCTTCTGCTAGTCGTTTTCATAGAGCAAGTAAATGGAATCCCAAAGGCTGCTGCCTTTCTCCCAGGTTCCTGCTGATAGCAGTGTGTTCTACTACCACTGTTCATTTGCCATAGCAAGTATATGTTTTCATATTTATATCCTAGAGATCAGAGCAGCTACATGCTGACTTTTCAGAGCAGTTATCATAATACGACTATTTTCAGACAAATTGGCATATCTCCTCTAACAAATGTATGTGCCTATAACATATAGTGGTGGGAAGGTAGGATAAAGCTTGGAGTAAAGTCTGTTCCCAGAAGTCAGTAGTTTTCTATGTCCTGGGTGGCCAACAGATAACGTGTACTAAGGAAAAAGAGGGAAATGGTGGTGATTCTATTATCATTATTATTATTGTGCATTTTGAGAAAAATAAAATACAAACATTGCAAATGTTTGGTAAAAGTTTTTTTGTCTACTTTAATACTTGCACAGGTAAATGCTTCTTCCCCATAAACTCAGGTAGACAAACATGATTTTTCCAGCGAGAAAGTAAGGGGAGAAAAAAAATCTTTCTCTGCAATGGCAACTGCAAGAAAATGGAAACGTCAAGAAAAAAAAACCAAACCCAACAAAACCCAAAAGAATCTTTACCTTAAAAAATGTTGTAGGTAATCCTTAAATCATTCTCTGAAACACTGTATAAACTGGATTCTGAAAAACTTCCTCATAGCTTTGGAGAATCTTGGGCGCTTTCTCAGCAATCAAAATCTTTCCCTTCCATTCGCTTAAATGGTACTAACAGGAGTCACAGACTCTTTGGAAAAGATTTGCAAGTTTCCCCTACTGATCATTCCACTTAAACATTGTCATTTATTCTTGAGCTTTTGTTATGCCTCCTCCAAATGTTTTTGTGCTAGACACATCAGGATCGCTGGGCTCTGGACTTTAGAAAACCTTACAGAAGGTTGAGGGGTTAGAGAGAATGGAGACCCAAGGGTGAGAACTTACTGCAGTTCAATGAATGCAACTGGGAGGTGAGAATCCCTGAAGACAGCCAGAGCTTATCTCTTTCAGCAGTTTCTCCAAGCCATGAGTTCATCTGTGGCATCACCATTATAATTATGTGACAGATAAATCTGGAGTGCTTGAAGGATGAAGATTATTCGTAGGGGAATGCAGGAGGGAGAATGTGGGGAAGCACTTCTGTTTGTATATTTATTCCTTGGAAGAAGAAATTAAGAATGCTAATTGTTTTAAGCATACATCGTACCACTTAGTTGCTGTGCCATCATTACCTGTAAAAATGTGTGGAGTTCCACAGCCCTGTTAAACTACAAGATGGAATGTCCTTGCGTATGTGCCCTGGGAATGTTTTAAGATTTTTTGTTTCCCCAGGGATGGGAATAAAATGGTCAACTCTACCCAAGTCTAATGTAGTCCCAAACAGCAGGTAGTGTGTTTGCAGCAGTGATGACAAACTCCTTTTGTGAATTTGTTTTTAGAGGATTTTTTTGATAAGCAAGAGTCTTTCCCTTTGAATATTACCAATTATTAAAAAACAAGAGTCAATTAGGGTTGTACTTTCCTTAACAAAACATTTCAGCTGTGCAGCTGAAAGCCTTCAGACAGAAAAGATAAATGCTTAGCAGTCTCTAAACCAGTGATCCCAGCATTTCAGAAAGGGTGGTTAATCACATCGGAAGCTATAGTAGTGGGAGAAAGACTTGATTCTTAGGACAGTTATTGGTAAGCCTGCTGCACAAGTGCTTGTTCCCTGCAAAGAAGCTGATGGGAATCCTGGTTATGCAGCATTAGACCAGCCAATTTGTTTATCGTCATAGTAATTCTGGGTTTCTTTTGTTTTCTTTCTACCCTTGCCCATAGGATCAGGCAGCTAAAGACAAAGCCATGCAGAGTATGGCTACAATGTCATCTGCCCAGATTATCTCTGCAACTGCCTTCCATAGTAAAATGGCCTTGCCTGGTCTCCCACGACCTGCCTACCCTGCTGTTTCGGGGGTAAGTGAATCAGTGTCCCAACAGAGTTGGGCTGAAGACACTTGAGTAGTTGAAAGGATGTTGGCATCTGCTCATGAAAATCCTGAGATTATTGGAAAGAATAGGCCACAAAGCACATGGCAAAAATTTGTCACGTGGCCTCAACGTTTTGAGTCTGATTATTTGCTCCCACTGAATAAAGTTTCATTATATGTACAAGTGAGAGAACAATCTGATCCTTTGGGTTTTCAGCTGCCTGAAATATCTTTAGGTATCTGTATCACTTTCCTAGTCCAGGATCTTGTTGGATTAAAGTCATTTGAGCCATCATGACCCTTACTCAAGTTTATCATTCCCGAGCTCCTCCCGAGTGCTTAGATCACAAACTGATGACCCTTACATAAAATCCTTAATAGACGAGGCCTGTCAGCATCCCTTAACCTATGAGCTGGGCCTAATGAGCTTTTGCTGAGCGTTGATTTCTGCCAAAATACTCATGTGGAGCTCTTCTGGAGAAAATGGTCCCTCTAAGAGGGTGAGCATCATTAAAGCTTTGAAGACAGAGGCACAAGGTGCATACATAGTGTTTAACATTAAAACCACTATTAGTTCAGTTGCTTGTATGTCACTAATAGTAGTGTGTAGAAAGAAAACTATGACCAATCAGCACCTCCACAAGGAAGAAACTGAGAGCGTTGAAAGAAGAGATAAAATTAGTCACATTTGTAAAACTCCATGAGCTTGCAGTTTCTTTCCTGAGAAAGAAGCAAGCCTTGCTTTTAATTTCTGTCCTGTCTTGCTATAGAGTTAATTTTCTTCTGAGTAGCTGGTGCAGTGCTGTTTCGGCTTTAGTGTGAGATCAATGCTGATAACACACTGATGTTTTTAGTTGTTGCTATGTAATGCTTACCTTGATCAAAGACTTTTCAGTCTCATGCTCTACAGGTGAGGAGGGGCACAAGAAGCCGGGGGGAAGCAGAGACAGGACACCTGACCCAAACTAACCAAAGGGACTAGCACACATACCACAGCATGTAATGCCCAGTGTAGAAACTGGGGGGAGTTACCCAAAAGGGACTGATTGCTGGTCAGGGACTGGTTGAGAATCAGTCAGTCAGTGGCTGGTGAGCCATTGTGTGTTGCAGCACTATTGTTTGAGGTTTAGTTTTTTTGGTTTTTTTTTCCCTTTTTTTTTCCTTCTTTTCCCTGTTGTGATTTGTTTTTTGTTTGTGTGGGCTTGTTTTTTGATTGTTTGTTTTTGCTCTCTCTTTTCATTATTTCCCTTTTCATTATTAGTATTATATTGTACTTTGCTACTTTAATTAAGCTTTTCTTACTTCAACCCAAGATTTGTACCTTTATTCTGATTCTCCTCCCCATCCCACAGTGGCTGTGTAGTACTTAGTTGCCAGCTGGGGTTAAAGCACAACGTGTCCTAAGAGCGGTGACTTTTGTCTCTATTTTTCTCTTGCAGTTTTGGCAAGGAGCTTTGTCAAGTCAAGCTGGATCTTCCCAAGAGTGAGTATTCCTTCATACGAGCATCTAAAGCAGATGCCTCTGCTGCTTCCTCTGTGCTTCCTGAGGAGCACCAATTAGCTGTTACAAGATTTATAAAATGCTAAGACAGATTTCTTGATTGTGGATCTGAGACTTGAGGTCCATAGGCATAGAGTAGTTAGGGTTGGAAAGGACCTTAAGATCATCTAGGTCCAACCCCCTTGCCATGGACAGGGATGCCTCTGAGAGACAGAAGAGAATCTCAAATAGATAAAACCTTGTGTCTTCATATGGTACTCTCAACACAAATTACACCTCTTTAATATGTTCCATGACTCAAGCAGCCTTAAATGTCCCTATAAGAAATCTTGTGCAATCCCAAAGTGCTCTTCCCTTGCATTCACTAATGTGTCCTATACCATCTAGGCAATAACCCCCTCAGTTTGTAGTGACTGGTTTGTAAGCCTCCCAGGTTGGCTCACTAATTTTGTTTCACACCTGGACAATGGGGCTATTGGCTCTGCTTTGGCAGCCCTCAAAGGGGTCTTTGCACGGACTCTGCTTCTCTGACTGCATTACTGACATCAAAGAGATGACCCTTTGATGGGCTGATCCTTCACCAGTGATGGCCATGGGTGTAGTTGTGTCAGAATTATTTATGTCTGCCATTGTTCTTCTGTGGATTATATAGAGACACACTTTTTGTCACAGAACCTAAGAGGAGCAATTAAAGCCAACTTAAGGACAAGCAGCTGGAAGGGTTTATGTTTTTCACCCAAGCTATGTGTTCCTGCTTTCTTGTGGTGCTATTGCTAGTGCTTGTGGAGCAGATCAGGCAACAGATACTATTAAAATATCTTATGGGGAAAAATGGCTAGTAAAAGAATATAAACCATCCTAGGAGAAATAAAAAGTAGATTTTATGCTTTTAGCTTGAAAGTGAACGAGGAAGCATAATGTGAGGGGTTTTTTTAGAAGTCTGAAGTATCTCTGATGTCAGATGATGTCTCCAGATCCTGATTTTTTTCTTACAGTGTTGTTAAAATGGAGCTGAGCTGTCTTGAAAGCTGGGTTCACTTATGGGTGTTGAACATCTCTGAATCTGGGCATGAAAGTCTGAGAGACACCCAGCCCTGAGGTATATCCACTTGCAGAAATTTAAATCTGTTTGTGGTTGAAAAGAAAGCATAAATCAATTTGCACCACTTTTATTAACAGGCTGACAGGATCTCTGAATAACAAGGCTGTAGGGAGAGCCCACTGAGCACATGCAGGGAAATCTTACTCAGTCCAGTCCTGATCTCTTACAGTTTTTGAGTCTTTCTTCATGACCCTTTCTTGCCTACAAGGAAAGATAATTTCCTAAAGATGCTTATGCCACTTTTTCTCTCAGGAGAAATACTTGATATGGTCTATGTCAACAGTTAGCCAAGAATTGCTTGCTTTCTCTTTTGTTAACCATCTCTCTTTGTGTACTTCTGTAGTGTGAAACCTTTTTCTCAACAACCTTATGCTGTACAGCCTCCATTACCATTACCAGGTAGGTAAGGAAATGTAGTTCCTTGCTTTGAAATTAAATTCCAAGTTCAAGAATAGCCAAAACTTAAAGTTTAAAAATTAATTAAAAAATATTTTAACCTATTGAAACATTTCAGTGAGGGCAAAAAGAATTTTTATATTATCTCCCCTTATTACTTGTTCTTATGCTTTTAATGAGAGAGCTCAAGCTTTTTAATTTTGCTTTATTAAAAAAACAAAACATTTTTTCCTGGTTTAGTCTGGTTGTTTCGGGATTTCTTCTGGCTCAGCAGAAAATAAAAATTTACACATCTCTACAGTTCTTCCACCGTTGTGCATGTACTAGAACACTGTTTTCCATGATTGCCTTTCTAATTTCTCATAAAGTGGAACAACAAATGTCTTTTCCTTCTCAGTTTCCCCATTTTGAGAGGTTAATGGTTATGTTAATGGTGATGCTTCATTCTGATACTAAAGCAGTTTATTTCACTGCTCATTTAGGGCTCAATCTAGGTCCTCTTAAAGTTGCTGAATGGGTTTTCTCGGGTGTCAAAACGGAGTAGGTTTTACATTGCCGACTGACAGTACTGTCTTAGCAGAGAGTCACTGAGAAGCCATTTAGAGCACAGGTAGAGTGAAGACCTTGTGAATGATATTTTTTCATGATGACTGCAGTCATAAGAAAATGTCATGAGTCAGCTTTGACAACAGGTGTTCTACTGGAAAGATGTTGCCAACCTTTCTCTTTCTGAATTTTGTTATATAAATCCTGTGTGCTTAGGGTTTGAGTCTTCTACTGGCCTCTCACCTTCCCCATCATCACCAGCTTGGCAAGGACGAAGGGTTGCTAGCTCCAAACTTTGGATGTTAGAATTCTCTGCATTCTTGGAACAACAACAAGACCAAGACACAGTAAGATACACACCTGACTTCCACCCCTCCATTGATTTTTGGTCTTCAGGTAGCTCCTGTTCATTGTGGTTATGTTATACTATTATATATGTATGGAAATACTTGTTTCATTGCTCTACTGAGAACAGAAAACAATCTGTGGGAAAAACAAGATATCCTTCTCTTAGAGGATAGAATTGCATATAGTGATATAGCCAGTTCTGTGCCATGTGCTTCTGGCCTACCTTTCCAGGATCATGAATGTTCACATACTTCACGGCACTAAGGTTGTACCACACAGTGGTACAGCCCCTGCCTGTCTATTCTAGCTGCGCTGTTCAGCCTAGGAGGATAGACTCAGAATCAGATGAAGCCAAGATCACATGAAGCCGCGTATTTCTCTGTTGTGCTGGGAAGTTAAATTTGGGGGCAACTGGGATGAATTTGCATTAATGTGTTTCCATGATGTCATCTATAAAATGGTGGTAAGATGCAGTATCGCTAAACGTTATGATACTGCATCTGGAGATGTACACTGGTGATACGCCAGTTACATTTCCTCTATCTGAGATAGGAAAGTTCAGAAAAGATGATAGTATTTGTCCTGTACCTTGCTGTGGGATTTCAGGCAGCTCTTCATAGGACAGGAGCATTGATGGTTGACTGGGTAACCTGTGACAGACAACGTTCTGTGTCTCAGGTTGTTTCAGACTATATAGCAGCAGCATGAGGCAATGGTTTAGGAGCGAATATAAGAAAAAACTCCAATAAAAATATTTCAGAAGAAGCAATAAGTGTGAATGTATTGATAGGAAAGAAAAACCAGTATGAGCTGGTACTAGCAGCAATACTTCAGCTAATATTTCTGCTCTTTTAGAAAATGCTATCAAATCTTCAGTAACTTAGAATCATAGAATAGTTAGGGTTGGAAAGGACCTTAAGATCATCTAGTTCCAACCCCCCTGCCATGGGCAGGTGCTCAATGGCTCAGTGTCCAGCTGGAGACCAGTAACGAGTGGTGTCCCTCAGGAATCAGTGTTGGGACTGGTCTTGTTCAACATCTTTGTTGGTGACATGGACAGTGGGATTGAGCGCGCCCTCAGCAAGTTTGCCGATGACACCAAGCTGTGTGGCTCGGTTGATACACTGGAGGGAAGGAATGCCTTCCAGAGGGACCTTGACACGCTTGTGAGGTGGGCCAGTGCCAACCTGATGAAGTTTAACCAGGACAAGTGCAAGGTCCTCCACGTGGGTCGAAGCAATCCCAGGCACGGCTACAGGTTGGGCAGAGAAGAGATACAGAGCAGTCCTGCAGAGAAGGACTTGGGGGTTTTGGTTGATGAGAAAATGAACATCAGCCAGCAGTGTGCGCTTGCAGCCCAGAAAGCCAACCGTATCCTGGGCTGCATCAAAAGGAGCGTGACCAGCAGGTCGAGGGAGGTGATCCTGCCCCTCTACTCTGCTCTCGTGAGACCTCACTTGGAGCACTGTGTGCAGTTCTGGTGTCCTCAACATAAGAAGGACATGGAACTGTTGGAACAAGTCCAGAGGAGGGCCACGAGGATGATGAGGGGACTGGAGCACCTCCCGTATGAAGATAGGCTGAGAAAGTTGGGGCTGTTCAGCCTGGAGAAGAGAAGGCTGCATGGAGACCTCATAGCAGCCTTCCAGTATCTGAAGGGGGCCTATAGGGATGCTGGGGAGGGACTCTTCATGAGGGACTGTAGTGAGAGGACAAGGGGTAACAGGTTCAAACTTAAACAGGGGAAGTTTAGATTGGATATGAGGAAGAAATTCTTTACTGTAAGGGTGGTGAGGCACTGGAATGGGTTGCCCAAGGAAGCTGTGAATGCTCCATCCCTGGCGGTATTCAAGGCCAGGTTGGACATAGCCTTGGGTGGCATGGTTGAGTGGGAGGTGTCCAGTAGTCTTCTGTGAAGAACCATGAATGTTCAGTATGTACTGAGCAATTTCCTAATTTCATGTTTTTCCTCTTTTTGCAGTATAACAAACACCTGTTTGTGCACATTGGGCAGTCAAGTGCCACCTACAATGACCCCTACCTCGAGGCAGTGGATATTCGGCAGATCTATGACAAGTTCCCTGAGAAAAAAGGGGGCCTGAAGGAGCTCTTTGAAAAAGGGCCAGCTAATGCCTTCTTCCTTGTCAAATTCTGGGTAAGGGAAGGCACCCTTTGTAGAGTAACCATTTGCTTATGAAGTTCCCAGTTTAAAAGTGGTGGCCTCGCTAGCTGTTAGAAGACTGCCACCTCCCAAAATTTTCCCTGTGCAGGGAAGTTATTACAGTCACAGCTGTAATAAGTTGCCTGCACAACTGCCCACCAACCGTAAGTGAGATCTTTCCCTGACTCCACAAGGCACCCATTCTGGCCTGGAGCAAGACATATGTTTCACATTGTGTTCACTTCTCTGTGTTGAGTAACTTCTCAGTCAGACAACATTTTTCCATCTCTTATCTCAGTAGCTGCATTTTGTGTTATCCAAGCATTTATATAGGCATATTTACTGCAGGCACAAGGACAGACAAAAGATGAGACATATGATGAAATTGGATTATACTGATAATATATTACTGGAATGACTTTTGGTAAATTGGCAGAAAGCAGCCTGGCAAAAGCCTACTCACTCAATTTAGATTTTTGTGAGTTAGCTGAAGTTTGCAAGAACTATGCTCTTGTGCTTCAGGGTACAAACAAAGTAGTTCTGGCAATCAATATTATTATAGGTACTACAAGATTAAAAATAATAGCAGCTTGGGGTTGGATGCTAGATGGCTGGGGGAACGTGTAATGGGATTTGGAGCCTGTCACCTTGAGTTTACGACTTATAATTCAACTCTAGGTAAGGAGTGAGATGGTGAGAAATGAGCTCTCACATCTCATACTCTTCATGCAAACTGGCACTAGAAAGCCTCTTCACTGGTGCTTTCAGGATAAGGAATAGTTAACTTCAGTGCCTTCAGATGCAGCTTCCCAGCTGTCCCAAGCCTCAGCCTTTCCAGAACTGAGTTAGAGAATGTTGGCTGGGAGTCTGCTTTTCAAATGTCTGGCGCTTTGAGTATTAGTTGCTGGTGATTCTTGGAGACACGTAATTTTACTAGCCACAGACTGTCCTACTGAGCTGGCCCCTCATGGGTTTAGCCTATGTTAGAGTACAACAATGCCTTGCTTGGGAAGGTGAAAACAGAAAGACCAGGCTTGTTCCAGGTGGAAGAGAAATACTTGAGAGAAACAGCAAGCATCTTGTTGAGAAGGGTATCCTTTGACTAAATCTAGGTAGTGATTGCCGTACTGATAATTGTTTGGAAAGTGAAACAGAAAGCTGATGTGACAAAAGGAAGGAAAAAGCGTAAGAGGGGATATCTTCTAAGAATGGTCCTTGGAAAAGTACTAGTTGCAAGAGCTGCTGCGGGGGAGGGATCCCAGGAAACTCTTCATGCCAGGTAAAGAGCATTGGCTCCTGTGTGGTATCACTCTGAAGTACTTTGGAAGTTTCTGGAACCAAAAAAGAAGGGCTTAGAGAGAGATGTTAGGTGGAGAGAATAAAATACTTTTGATTTCTTGACTTAAGGAGAGGGAAATCATGATGAAATTGTGACCTAGTGCAACTGTGATTTTATTTGAAAAACTGTTAGTGTTCTTTTGTGCCTGTGGGGTTGGGTTTGGGGATTGTGTGTGTTTGTTTTTTCATATCAGAAGGGTAAATGTGGCCTATGCATAATGTTAGACCAATGTAAGTTAAGCTTCTGAAGGATTTACATGGTGGGATGTCGTGAAGTTGGACTCTCTGGCACACATGATCGGGGCACTTCTATGACTTGTGCTGTGTTTTACATGAGTACTTTAGATTAATCTTGTAACAGGATTTCAGCTAGGATCTCTAAGGAGATATAACTAAAGCAGTTTAAAAAAAAAAAAGAAACCACTTTTGCTTCAGAAAATTTGGACTTTTTAAAGGAAAAACTTTAAATTTTTTTGCAAAACTTTGTATTCAACATGCCTGAAATATTGTGGTAATGCAGTCTTACATTTAAACAAAGCATGTGAGCTGTGCCTGTCAGGCACTGTGCTACCTGCATCATGGGACTTCTGGAGATTGGTGTATTGCAGTAGATGGCGTAGTGCAACCCGTCCACCACAGATGAGGCGATGTTATTTAACAAAACCACAAACCCAACAGTTTAACACAGGAAAACTTGATTTCAGCTGATACTGCATTTTTGTACCTCTGTAATAGTATATGCAGGGTTGTTTTTTCATTTTGCTACCTGACTGATCTGGACAGCTATACATATACAGTGTTGGAAGTCTGAAGTGGTGTTGGTGTCTAAAGAGCTGTACAAATACACTGTGGAATTTATAGCATGATTTTTAGGATAAAAGTATTATCCAAAAAGAAAGTAACAATAACCCTGAAACTTGGTAAGTAGAGTTAAATACCTGAAGGAGTGTTTTGGGACTTGAAGATATGATTGAGTTTTCAAAGGTTCTAAATTGAAGGGGTGCTTGCAGGTGACAAAGACTTAAAAAATCAAGTAATTGAATAAACTGTATTTGTTTATGTGGAGTTTTAGGCTTGAAGAACCTGAGGCAGGAACCTGCCATTACGGCACTAAGCACTGAATATACCAGATGATCTCTTGTGCTCCAGACACCTAACCCTAAACAACAGGGTTGGGTTTTCTTGGCATCACGGATAGCACTTAGGATCTAGTGTTACTAAGAAAGAGATGTTCCTGTTTGTTCAGTGGTGCTTTCAATTATCTATACAATAGCCAAGAGTTAAAAGTTGATCAGTTTGAAACATAAGCAGTGTTTGCAATTCTCCCTTGATTTTGGCACTGGGAGTTTAGTACAATGAACTAACTCTTGAACTTGGATTGGCAGGTTGTGTATGACATCTGTGTGACATTTCTATGTGCTCCAAGTGCATTCTAGCACACAACAATGAATATGAGATGTTAGCCTCCCAACACATGGGCAGTATTAGCTCTGCTCTTTTGCAGTGTAATATTATCTCTACCACCTGTTACATGGTTCTCCCCATGAACTCCTCCTATATGCATCGTTATTAATAGTTTGGGGAAGTGGTGTTTTCAGGGCTTTGCACATTAGTAGAATGTTGCACTTGCATCTTAAAGCTTTCAGAAGTTGTGAGAGTCTAGGTAGAAGACAGAAGGAAAGTGACAAACCAGGAATTCAGGACAGGTAGTACTTTGTCCAGAGCAGCCATCTGCAGAGGAGTGGATCAGGGGAATTTGCAGGACCTTTCCTGCAAATGATGAATGTATGTACTAATTTCTTCTCTTTGGCGATAGGCAAACTGAACCCATCACTGTTTTCTTTCCATTAAATGATTTATACTTTTCTGGAAGGGACGCTGGGTACTGCTATTCTGTGCTTGGGTTCTTCTGTCCCAAGCAAATTCGGTCAGAACAGCAGCAGTGCAAATTCCCTTTGGCATCCCGCCTTCAATCCTGACCTGGCAGAAACTGCCTGGAGAGCAAGGAGATTTAATTTGGTCTCCATGTCCATTCTTTCCTTGGCACTCCTTCTGAGGCAGCTAGCAACAGAGATTTTATACTTCTGCACATTTTTACTGAGAATGGATCTGACAGCTCATTAATTTCACCTGCAGTCACCAGCACAGCCTCCTACCACTTGCTACTTTATGGAAGCAAACTCTGTCAATGGCATTTCTTTCACCAAATTTGTTGCCCACAGTGTTAAACAGTATAGAGCTTGCTGTCAGCAAAAAGCAGATTGAAAAACTAAGTTGCTGTGTGAATTTGTCTGCTGGGTGTCAAAATAGCACAATCCTGGGGGGAGCTAGCTAAGTTGCAGCTACCCATACTGTTGGCAAGGCTTTCTGCTATCTTTGGCTAGCTTAGAAACTCTCCCTTTCTCCGTTTCTTGGAGGCTGAAGTGGCGGAGCCACAAGTTTTTGACTGTTCTGAAATAATTGTTCACCATATGCTTTTCAATTAACCATGTAGGACCTGTGTGCAAGATACCAGCATGCTGTGGATTTTTATGGCAATGCCATTTGGACTCTTGACCAATCACTGCTTTTCAAAGCCTCAGATAAGCTGAAGACTGATTCTTGAAGGTCACATTTCCCTCTGTGAAGAGTTTCGGAGAAATTTTGATTCACAGCCTCATCCTAGTAGGAATGAGGCCTTTCTTGGTCAACAGTTGTGAAACTCATTTCCACCAAAGATCAGACAAAACTGTGGCTTAATATATGGTTAAGACAGTGCACAATGACAACTTTTGTGTGTTTGTTGAGGTTGAGAAGTTGAGTGATACACTTGAGCTCAGCAGAGCTGTTTTCAGCAAAGCTACGAAGAGATTCAGATAACCAATATGATTTAAAAACCCCAAAGAGTAGTACAAGCTTCTTGAGGGTTACTTACCCTTGCCTGAACAAATCCCTTCTCTTCTGTCTAGAAATCTTGTCTTGTAAGTATTTAAAAATTCTGTTTACTTCCTTGGAAAGGAGGAATTCTCAGCTGTTTCCCCCAAAACAAGCAGGTCAGCTCTCTTGCATGCAATACGTAGCTCTCCAAGATGTGCTAGATCACAGATACGTGAGTGATTGCAGTTTCAGCATGTCTGGAAGTCATCAGGCCAAGGTATAGACAAGTATGTAATCCGTGCTGAGCTTGCACAATAAGTTAAATGCATCCCAGACATCAGATTGCTCTTATGCTAGAGTGTGCTTAGGTTTTCTCATCCAGAACTTCTTGAGCAGAAAGCAAGAACCCTGATTGTCAGATAAAGTAGTATGGTCCAGTTGGCGGCTCATAACTCAGATTTAACTTGTAATATGCCTCATCTGTTTGATCTTATACCTTTCCCTTGAAGAGATGGAGAACAGCTGTTTTTGAATGCTGGACACCACACATCCAGCTGAATGCTGCTGCTGCCTGCTGCAGTCCCATCCTGTTGCTAGCAGTGGCTAGTAGGAGCCTGGGGGGGGGGGGAGGTGACTCAGTACATTGGCTATGGACTTTCCTAAATCCTGACTATGTCTTCTTTGGCAGTCTAGGCTGGGGTAAGGAACATATTAAAGAGTTATTTCACTTGTTACTGAACATATCGATGTATTTGCCAGTGATGAGCTGAGGCACCTAAGTTCTAGTCTCCAAGTCAGAATGCCATTCAGTTATGTATTCAACAGGTTCCTGCATTCCCAGACTATAAAGTGAAGATTAGCCTTCCTACTTGAAGAAGTGCTGGGAAGATGAATTTCCTTTAAGTCATAGTCACTATTATTCTCTTGCATCTTTGAGGGATGGAATGTAGTGGACAGAGTAAAGCAGACCTCTCTCTGCCCACCTCAGGTGCTCACCCCAGGATTGGATGTGCTTTGACACAAGGTTTTCTTTAAAGGAGGAAATTGTGAAAGTGAAGAAAGGAAGAGACCTTTCCCCAAAGCAGCAGTGTGGTTTCTAGTCTTGATGGCTTAGGTATTGTGAGGAGTGCCTAAGAATCTAGACAAGGAGGCAGTAGCATTTTTAGATGTTAAGTTAAAAGCAGTAACTCTTTTAACCATTATAGACCCCATGATGTGCAGTATGATTTTGTCCTGCTGCAATTCTGGGAAGTTTAACTGCTTCCGTTAGCGATTTACCTCAGTGTCCAGTTGACATTTACAAGGTAATTTGGATGTGGCAGATAACAGTGTTCTTCCTAAATATTCTGCTTTGTCTCTCTTCAAGGTAATAATCTTCATAGCAGGGAAAGCTAACAGGTTAGAGTTCTACTCCTAAGTGGTTCTTTGGTTTTTAGGGAACTGTAATCTGAACTTTAGTAGTGACACCCTGGACATGTTTGTCTGGTTCTGCAGTGAGAGCTTCTGCTATGTGTATGTAGCAGTGGTCTGACCAAGCTTCGGTAGCCTTGACCCTTTGTTATTTTTACTCAGTGACACAAGTTCTTTGTAAAAGTGGAATTGGGTCCATACATTGTGTTTATCTTCCCCAAGGGAAATAGCTGAACAACATTATGAAGGACTCCTAGTTATTTCCTCTTTGGAGATGGGAAAGAATTAATCTTTATTCAGACAGCTGGAGTATGGGTCAAATAAACAATACAGTTTATTGCATTTACATGTAAATGAGAATTACAGTAACTCACTAAAAACCTAAACCAGAATAGAGTAGCATTGCTACTCTCTAATGCTTGTACATTTGTGGTACAAACAAATTAGCTTCATTAACTATAGTGGGGAAGATTTGACCGCAAAGGACTTTAGCATGAGGTGAATGCTCCATCCCTGATAGCGTTCAAGGCCAGGCTGGACAGGGCCTTGGGTGACATGATCTAGTGTGAGGCGTCCCTGCCCATGGCAGGGGGTTGGAACTGGATGATCTTAAGGTCCTTTCCAACCCTAACTATTCTGTGATTCTAGGACCAAAATTGACTTGGCAACCTGATTTACTATTAAGTCTGTAATGCCTGTGCCTTGTTGCTATTATTACCTGTGCTACCAAGTTAAAGCTAGCCTGGATTTGCCCACATGTGCTACTCCAGTGTAGACAAACCATTAAAGCATAACACTGCATTAGAGTCATTTAGGTGGTCATGAAAATGTAAAAGCTTCCAGTTTTCCTCCTGCTGTTGTTTCCAAGTCTTGTGCAAAAGTTAGCACTACCTCAGTGGTGCAAATGTGAATGATGTAAAATGATTTTTAAAGAAGCTTTAAATCCAGATAGTTTTACTGATATATTTTAACACCCAAATCTGGTTTTAGCTCAGTGAGGAGACAGAAAACTATGGGGGCAAAAAGGGAGAAATTGTTAAGAGAAGTCAGGAACCAATTCAGCTGGATAAATTGTTTTGTGCAGCTACCCTCTGAGGAGAAGCAAACATGAGACTAAACTGCTTTATCTCCTGATAAATCAGAGGATGCTCTTGAATATATAATATGCAGGAGATGGCAAATTTAGGAAAACAAAGGGACAAGTACACAGCTGATATAAACTGGTATGAGTGTATTACACATGTAGAGCCAAGCATATATACAAGGGTTGAAGATCTGCCACTACTTCAGAGGGAAGGATTATACGTAAAAGGGGAAGTCATACAGAAGAAAACAAGCCAGTCTGACAAATAGACTTTCTTTCATCCATCATCTCTGATGAAGATTATCCAACTTTTAAGGATTTTTTTGTAGAAATTATGCAAAACAACACAGTCATTTTGAAGAGTGATTCGTGATGATGTATTTAAATACTGTGCTGTTATGCTCTCCTTTGAGAGCAGTGTGAGCAGAGTGAAAGCTGTATGTCCATCCCGAATGCTGCTAGTGCTGATGCATTCTGTCATCTTGCCCAGATTGAATCTTTGTCCTACTAGAATTACCTGAATGCTATAACTGCTAGTCTAGGAGATACCCCAAGAGATACATTGCTCATTGTACTTCATGAAAAACTTATCCCAAATTTGCCTTTCAATTGCTTCTGAGTTTGTACTAAAAAAAATATATATAGTCATTGGATTTTATTGGTATTTATCTGTGGCATCATTTATCTAATGCAGATGATAGTTTTTCTGTACATGGAAATATGTGTGCACAATAGCACAATGGCAGGAATGTCCCAGTATTGTGCCAAGTGGAAAAAGAACTGATTTTTCTGAAATAAATGGGGACATGGTTTATTTCCTTTACTGCCTCATCCTTCACACACCTGAATTGGCAAATTAACAGCCATTGGAACTGGATTTGAATGGAAATACTGCAGATTATTACATGGCTGCTTCTCCTGCTAGCACTTTGGCATCAGTGTTGTCTGATGTGAGCTGCTGGTGAGTGTTGTGATACGGACATGGCCCAGCCTAGCTGTCTAGGGGCAAAACTTGAAAATTTGAAAAGAATTACAGCAGAGCATGGCTTCTAGTAGTTACTGCTGTAGTTACTCAATTCAAACCCAGCATTCACAAGAAGTAGTCCTGCCTTCTGCTTCCCCTATTGTAATCTATCCTTTCAACACATGTTCTTTGTCTGAACACACAAAAGTGCTTCTGAATCAGGTCAGGGAACTGATGCTGAGGACTAGCTGAGCAGTTCCTGAGGGAGTCTTGTTATACAGCTGGGAAACATTTGTGTCAATGCAGGAGAGGAATGGGGAGGCGCAAACTGCTCTGGGACAGTAAGGCTCCCCCTTCTTGGTGTCAGGACCCACCTGGTGTTACCAAACTGTGACTTTGAGGTGCAAGCCAGCCTGAGTACGTGTTGCTATCTATTTTGTAGTCTTTGTACCCTCAGCTTTTGTGCGTGGTCTCACCTCTTCCAGCTCCTGCAGCTTAGTGGAGATTCAAGTGAGCTTTCCTTTTCTGACTGAAAAATAACTCGCCAAACCCCCCCGAAAAAAATCCTTTTGCCTGGTATCTGCTCTCTCATCTGGCTGCCCAAAGAGTCAGTCATACAACTGCTAACAGAGGCACAGAGCAGCAATAAGCATGTGTGGCTACAGATGGGGAGAAGCCTGGACTGTCAACTTGCCTAGATTGACTTAAGCATCTTGTGAAGTTGCTACTTACAAGAAATTAGCTAACAGTGTTATCTTGTGGCAAAAAAGCAAGTTATTTTGTGTGGCAAAGAGAGATTCATTATTGAGGTGGTCCAGTTCCAAGTGTGGCATTTCTTGTCCGAAGTGTTGCTCTAGATCTTGAATAAAAAACCTTCACTGGCATTGGCTAAGAAAACCATGCTACAATAGCGCCTAATATAGTCCTATTCACGCTGTATCCACAGTAACAGGAATACACTTCAGTTTCCCATTTCCCTCAGTTAAGCAGGGAGAATAAAATAATCTGAAGTAGCCTACGGGAACTGATCATTTTCCGCTTTTCTGCGGATGTAAGGTAGCGCTTGGACTCGTGGAGAGCAGAAAGGCTTCTACTAAAAAGTTTTGAAAGCAAGGAAGCTGAGCTGGGCGCTGCTTAAGGGAACGCCTCTTCAAATAAGTGTGTTTTGAGTGACCCCTGGTGGAAACTTCAGACAACCAGGACTTTTAGGAGTTACGTCCCATCATGAGGCTTCAATTGGCCAGCCAGAGGCACCCGCATGTGAAAACTGGGACTGTTATTGGAGATGGGTTTGTATTCAGGTGGAACTGGGCTGGATCCATCAACAACCTACATTCCTTACATTGCATCCTGTCTACTTATGTTCTTCATATCACAGCTCCCGAGTCTCAATTTTGTGTGTGCTCACACATTTTTCTGTTCTGGCTCTTTTCCCTTACCTACATATCCAGGGTGGAGAAGCTTTACTCGAGTTACTGTACCTTTATTTTTCCTCCTTAGTGAAGCAGCCCAATCTAGCCCTTGGTTGCATTGGTCTATCTCTACAGTGCCTTTCTGTCTGCTCTCCACATGCTTTGTGAGTACCTCCATATACTGGTAAATATACTGGTAATTATCTCGATATACTGGTAACCAGTTATGGTTAATATCACCTAAGGTGAAGGACTGTCATATGCTTTAATTGTTAAGAGGATATTCCACCAGATTCCCACAGTGTATGCAAACCCCCACCAACATTTTTCTGAAGCGGGAAATGGGTTTTAGTGCATACTCTTCGAATTCCCCTGCTTGCTTGGTGCATGTTGGTCTGCTTAAGGAGCTTTGGACGCTCCAAGACTTTACAATCCTGGCTATGCAAGGTAATGGCAAAAACACCCACAACCATCTATTGATAACCATCTATTTTTCTTGGTTGTTGTTGGATTTTTTTTGTTTCTTTGTTTTATTTTGCATGTTTTTTTTTGTTTTGTTTTATTTTTTTGTTTTGTTTTGGGTGTTTTTTTGTTTTGGCAGGCTGATTTGAACACCAATATTGAAGACGAATCCAGATCTTTCTATGGCGTTTCCAGCCAATATGAGAGCCGAGAAAACATGGTCATTACCTGTTCCACCAAAGTGTGTTCCTTTGGAAAGCAGGTGGTGGAGAAAGTGGAGGTAGGGAGCAGACACCTGGGTGCAAGGTTCTCTCTGGCTGTTGTTTTGTCACTTCAAGTATTCGCATCCTGCATATACCTCAAGGCAAAATATATCCAATTCTTGTTGTCAGGAAGATCAATGCCATAGATTATTATTTCTGAGACATGCAGGTGTAAGATTGCTCCAGCCTGCAACATGGTTTTGTCTCAGGACACTGGTAGTGTTTGCTAATTTCTTTTTTGTTAAATCTCAGTTTCTGAAGATATGTGAATATGTTAAGACTCAGCTATGGTGGTTGTCTGGGGTTTTTTTGGGAGCAAAGAAAAGCTATAGGAAACCCTGATACTTGCTCTGTAGTCCAGAAATGTGAAAACAAATCGGCAAGACCTCACTCTCATCAGTGTTTTTAAATAGGTCATTTATACACTATCTTCATTAATTAATAGACTAATAATTTACAGACTATAGTCCTAACGTTTTATAAAGCTTATCCTAGTGCTCATACACTTGCAGCACTGTGTAACAGTGGAGCTGCATAATTATGCCTGTGTCTGGCACTGAAAGAAATTCTTTCTGATGCCGTATTCAGCTGCTAAGAGAGCTGCTCTGACCTGCTTCCTGCTGCTTTCTTTCTTGAGGAGCCTTTAGATGCAGGAGGAGCAGCTATATGCAGAACACAGGTATTCTTGTGTCAGCAGTCAGTTTAATTAATGTTACTTAATGTGACACCATTAGCCCCATGTGCTCCTTTCATGTTTTGCATTGCAGACAGAGTATGCACGCTATGAAAATGGATACTATTCCTATCGCATTCACCGTTCCCCTCTCTGCGAATACATGATAAACTTCATTCATAAACTCAAGCACCTTCCTGAGAAGTATATGATGAACAGTGTGCTGGAGAACTTTACTATCTTACAGGTGGGACTTTCAACTGTTTTCGTTGGAGCTTGGAAACCTGTAAGCCCCATGCAGGAGTTCACTGTTGTGAGTCAAAGCAGATTTCCTTTTACAGCTCAGTATCTAATTGAATTTAGTATCGCTCATGTGTATTGCACCTCAAGACCTTTTATGGAGCTCTAGAGATAGTAACTCATGCAGAGAAGCAGCAGAAGAATTTGCGAGACCCAAGTTAAGATGGAGATAAAAAGAAAGATAAAGGGAGAACTCATGAGGCAGAGAGATAAAGGAAGGAGAAAGATATAAAAGTCAGTGAAGGAAATGCTCATTCCACTATTGGACAAATGTTGGTCCTTTCTGTGCCCTGGTCATTTTTGCCAGGTAAAAAAAATAACAAGAGCACTTTTTAAAGTGCTCTTCCCATGGCTACATAATTTTGCCTTCACTGACCAGGTTGAAGTGGGATATGAGACAGGGAAGTTGCTTCCTCAGGACCATCCTGATTCAGGAGAAAATATGGAAGCACATAAAGGGCCATGTTGCAGGAAGCTCTGCGACACCTCCATGAAGTCTCTGAAGCCTTTTCTGCAGCCTCTAGATAGGGCAGTATTGCTAAGGCTATAGCAACTAGTTCTGCATTAGTATCTATGTTTTAGCAGAAGCCTTTCGAGGCTCAGACTTTGCCCAAATTTGGGAAGAGGGCAAAGACAGCTTAAAAGATGGATTTTCCTTGGGCTGAGTTCTGTGCTTGCCTCTACAACACGCATCACAGATCTTCACCCAGAGGAGCTGTGGTTGGGTAAGTAGAAGGTATGCTAGTGGCTGTATGAAAGAATGGAAATCAAGTGGTCTTCATTCCATTCTCTGGAAATCCTGTGGGACTTCAGGCAACTTATTTCACTGCTTTGTGATTCAGGTACTGCAGCTGTAAAACACAAGGTTACTAATATCCCTCAGTCACTCCAGCACTTGCTATAAATTCTATGAACAAAGTTGTTATATATTTATACTTCCTCTGGAGCTTTAGATTTTGAGTAATCTCACGTCCTTCCCTTATCCCATGTCACAGAGAGGCATGTCTCATGCATGCTGGCAACAGCCTGTAACATGGCCTTGCAGTCCTGCTCCCTGAGCAGCAGGCTGAACATTTTCTACCCCCCTGTCTGTACTGAGTAGCTGAAAAATGGTCATGCTTAGGTAAGGCACGCTGGTAGTCCTCAGTCCCCACTACCAACTTCTGAGGCAAGTCTAGTTATATTTTTTCTAGACCCATTCATGATCTTAGATACCCCATGTCTCACGAACATGGTCTTGCTTTGCACACTGCTGGATCTAGCCAAGATTTCAGAGCCCATTTTTCAGGAAAGGCTCTGGTGCATTAACATACCTGGATGTGTATAACTCACAATGGCCTGCAGAAGAAAGGAGAAGAGTTAGTTTGGCTGCAAAGTATGCTCATGAAGTAAGAAAACAAAAAAGAATAGACCAAAACCAGGCTGCTAAAATAAATGAGCAAGTTTGAGAATGGCTGGTTTTTTATTCCTGTTTGCACAAGAATGGTTGGACTTTGGTACAGTTCAAGCCTTCACCTGGTATGTTTTGCTTCTGCAGTTGAGTTGGTGCTCCTGGTGATAAAAATATATCACCTCCAGCAGGAGGGGACTGCTTGAAGCTTTAGCTATGACACAAACTCAGATGACAAGAATGTGCAAAGTTGTGCGATGACAGGGCAAAGCTGAGCTAGGAGCTCTGGGTGCATTATTTCGCTTGTCCCTGCCATGTAGTATAGGCAGTGCACGCTTTTGAAACTTAGACAACACTGTTCCATCATCATGCTGCTGACACCGAGTCACATTTCAGAGAAACTAAGGTTCCTGAGGGACCATAGAAGAAGAAATGGAAAAAAGGAGCTTCTGAAAGAATGCACAAATGTAGCAGCCAGCCATCCTTCTACTGACATCTAAAGTGTACGGAATGGGAGGCATAATGGAGTCAAACCTATACATCTCCTGTATGATGAGTTATATTCTGTAATGCTCATGGTCTGTCCTTGTCTCACTGACAAGCAGGAGCAGATGGAGGCAAAGAACTGTTCATGGCCGTGATACATCAACGTATATGTGAGCAGGAATGGTTGTACCACAGGAGGTGGCTTCTCTATACCCAACAAACAAAGCAAAAAGAGATTTTCTGTGAAACACCTTCTGTCTGCTGAAATCTGCAACACTGGGGGTGGGGAGTAGAGGACTTGGTGGACCCACTTCCATTTATGTGGTCACTGCTTGGTCACAACATTCTTTTCTCCACAGTGGACAATGCTCACCTCTCTGTCTCTTCACTGCATTGTAGCTCTGATGCTGCAAAAGTGCTTTGCTTAGATGTGTGAGCACACAGACTGGGTGTTGTGGTTGAGCTGTGTATCATTCCTGTTCTTTGCCTGTTACTGACCTTTTGCTCTACATGAACTATGTTGGAATATGTAAGCAGAGAAACAGCAGTTGCCATTTCAGTTTCTTCTCCTTTTCTGTCTAGGTTGTCACAAACAGGGACACACAGGAGACCTTGCTGTGCATAGCATATGTTTTTGAGGTGTCAACTAGTGACCATGGTGCCCAGCATCACATCTACCGGCTGGTGAAGGACTAGAGACTCTCAGCCCTGAGTCATCCATGGGATGCATGTCTAAGAAAAAAGCCTGTGCTTGAACAACCCCTGGCCCTCTATATCAAACTGAAAAATAAACTGCATATATTGTGTATTTTCAGAAAAGCACCTCTGAGCTGTTGTGTGATTGACAGAGTCAAATAAGTTTGTATCTGCAGGTTTGTGCAAATGGGAAAAAGACTTGGAGTCAAACAGGCAACTAATGCTTAAGGATGTCACCACAAACAGCATTCTTTGCAATGTATTTCCCGCAGAGCACACATAGGGTGTGATCTTACACAGGAAAGCAGTGGTATGCACCTCAGTATACAGGTAGGACAATGGCAGCAGCTTCCACAATTTGATGACATAGGAACAGGTTCAGGTTGAAAATGTTCATGCTACATCTGGTCTGAGGGTGTGCACATATATATAATGTATATATACACACATTCATTTGTAGGTCAGTGCAACATCAAGCACAGACATGCTTGCCATACATTTATATTGATGTCAGTTAGATGTGTGTGGGCACATGCAGGTGTACAGAGGTTGCACATATAACACATATCTATCTGTCTAGCACTCCACCTTAGCAGGTGTGCAGTCACAAGCTCCTTCAACCTTCCTCCTTTTAGGGGCTGGATACTATTTCTCTCTCTTCCATGCATGACAGTGAGAGACCGACTTTTCTTTTGCCTTCTAAATTAAGTTACACTTAGAAAATTGGGTATGTTAAATTATGTTGTCTTGCCCAGCAAATTTCCTCCATGTATCAGCTCTGCTAGCTTGACTGACTAAAATAAGTCTTGCTGCTTTTGCTTGTTCTGCCTGTACAATTAGACTGTGCAGGGAGCTAGACTGCTGTGTTCTTGTGCACCAGCAAAATAATTGGTTACTGAGATCAAATTCTTCCACCTGTTAGTTTCAGACAGTGAGCATGCAAGTATTGCAAAAAATGCCATTTGGTCATCAAATTGCTGGAAAAGGATGAGAAAGAATAGTGAAAAAAGGTTAGGTGCTATGTTTCCAAGGCATTCAGAGTCTCTCTGCTTTACTTGTAAACTGAGGTTGTTTACTCAGAGTCACTGAGAGGCAATCTTGGTCCCCACAATGCTGCTGATGTGGGGGAAGATCTAGTCATTTATGTTACTCTTGAGGGAAAGAGGTGGGTTGCATGGTGGCAGGCAATTTATTGGGTGGCCAGACACAGTCCCATGGCACAGATTTGGCTATATGGTGTTACATCTCTTTCCATAATGCATCACACTGCCTTAGGAAACATCTCTCACTTACTTCCGATGTTTCCATCCTTGCATTTTTGGCATAGAGTACTCATGGGTACCTGAGGAATCTGAGATATCATCAGAAAATCAAGAGTTAAAATTCCAGAAGGTAAGGGCTTCAGCCACACACGAATACAATCTGACTGCTTTCAAGAGCTCATGAGCTTGTTGGTACTCCCTTCTACAGCTTCTAGGCTGCTGGTTAAAGGGCTCTGGTGTAAAGGTAGTGTAGAACTCTTCCCACAGCATAAGTAGAGGCCTGCAGATTTATGTATCTCCTCCAGCTGCCTAACCATCTCCCTATCCTGTAACATGTTTTATTTCTGTATTTGAAATTGTCAGTTTTACTCATTTACATGGTACTCCAGGATTATTCTCACAGATTGATGTTTGTGTTTCATGCATGTTTAAATCTCACCTCCCTTCAAAGTTTAAGTCTTCCACTCCTAGAGAATGTTCTTCCCATGTTTTATGGACTGAGATTAATCCTTTTAGTACTTGAAGGTCTTAAAGGCCTTTTCACAAGTATTTTTGAATATTCCTCATTTTCTTATTGAAATTAATGAAAAATGCTCAGACAGTCACCTTCCAGTGTGCCATCATAGAATAGTTAGGGTTGGAAAGGACCTTAAGATCATCTAGTTCCAACCCCCCTGCCGTGGGCAGGAACACCACACACTAAACTATGTCACCCAAGGCTCTGTCCAACCTAGCCTTAAACACTGCCAGGGATGGAGCATTTACCACTGCTTTTGGCAACCCATTCCAGTGCCTCACCACCCTCACAGTAAAGAATTTCTTCTTCGTATCCAATCTAAACTTCCCCTGTTTAAGTTTGAACCCGTTACCCCTTGTCCTCTCACTACAGTCTCTAATGAAGAGTCCCTCTCCAGCATCCCTATAGGCCCCCTTCAGATACTGGAAGGCTGCTATGAGGTCTCCATGCAGCCTTCTCTTCTCCAGGCTGAACAGACCCAACTTTCTCAGCCTGTCTTCATACAGGAGGTGCTCCAGTCCCCTGATCATCCTCGTGGCCCTCCTCTGGACTTGCTCCAACAGCTCCATGTCCTTCTTATGTTGAGGACACCAGAACTGCACACAGTGCTCCAAGTGAGGTCTCACGAGAGCAGAGTAGAGGGGCAGGATCACCTCCCTCGACCTGCTGGTCACGCTTCTTTTGATGCAGCCCAGGGTATGGTTGGCTTTCTGGGCCCCGAGCGCACACTGAAGCCAGCTCATGTTCATTTTTTTAATCGACCAAAACCTCCAAGTCCTTCTCTGCAGGGCTGCTCTGAATCGCTTCTCTGCTGTAGCTGTGCCTGAACCCAGGTGTAGGACCTTGCACTTGTCCTGGTTGAACTTCATGAGGTTGGCACTGGCCCACCTCACAAGCGTGTCAGGGTCCCTCTAGATGGCATCCCTTCCCTTCAGTGTATCAAACGAACATAACAGTTGTTGATGGAAGAGGTGATGTCAGGCCCTACAAAGGATGTTTATTTAGCCCAGCATGTGAGGAATCCTGAAAATTTCCATTTCTAAAGAGATTTCAAACAGAAGACCAGAATATAGTCTACTTGCAAAGCCCTACTGAATAAGCTTTGTGTACATGTACAGTTTTAAAATAGACTCATTCCAGTTGGAAGTGACCTATAGTGATCATCTAGTCCAACTGCCTGATCACTTCAGGGCTGATCAAACTTTAAGCGTATTTTAAGGACATTGTCCAAATGTCTCTCAAACACTGGCAGGCACAAGGCATCAGCTTGTTCCAGTGTTTGACCCCTGTCTCAGTAAAGAAATGTTTCCTAATGTCAAGTCTGAACCTCCTCTGACACTGCTTTGAACCACTGCAGTGTGTCTTGTCACTGGATCCCACAGAGATGAGACCAGCACCTTCCTCTCCCCATCCTCAGGAAGCTCTAGAGAGCAATCGAGGTCACCCCTTAGCCTCCTTTTCTCCAAACTAGTCAAACCCAAAGTCCTCAGCCGCTCCTCACAGGCCATGCCTTCCAGCCCCTTCACCAGCCTTATTACCCTCCTCTGGACTCATTCAAAGACCGTAACATCTTAATTTGTGGGCCCCAGAACTGCATACAGTAGTCTTCAGTGAGGCCATACCAACATTAAATGTAGCAGAATGATCACCTCTTTTGACTGACTGGTTATGCTGTGTTTGATGCACTCCAGGATGTGGTTTGCCCTCTTGGCTTCCAGGGCATACTGCTGCCTCATTCATTGAGCCTGTTGTCGACCAAGACCCATAGGTCCCTCTCTACAGAGCTGCTTGCTAGCCACTCCTCTTCCAGGCTGTACTTCATCCCAGGTGCAGAATCCAGCATTTGTTCTTGTTAAATGTCTTGTTAAATTGATGATTGCCCAATACTCTAGCCTGTTCAGATCCCTCTGAAAGGCTTCTTGTCCCTCAAGAGAGTCAACAGCAGCTCCCAGTTTTATTTCATCAGCAGACTTGATGCATTCAACTGCACCCTGATCATTGACAAACATTGAACAGAACTGGCCCTGGAATTGAACCCTAAGGAACACTGCTGGTGACCAGTCACTAGGCAGATGTAGTCCCATTACCTACCACTCTCTGAGCTATGCCCTTCACCCATCACACTGTGAACCTGCTCATCTCATAGTATCAAAAGCCGTTGTAAAATCTAGAAAAACTACATCCACTGCCTTCCCTTTGCCCTCTAGGATGACTTTATCATAGGATATCAGATTAGTCAGGACTTTCCCTTTGTGAACCCATGTTGACTGTGCCTGCTGATTGCCTTTTTAAATGCCTTTCAGTAGCACCTGGTATGATCTTCCCCATAATTATTCCAGGTACTGAGGTTAGACTAACAGGTCTGTAGTTTCCTGAGTTTTCACACCCCTCTTGTCAATTGGAGTAATGTCGGCTAGCTTCCAGTCAGCAGGGACCTCCAATGTTTGTGCCAGGGTAAACACAGTCTGCACCAGGACTAGCCTTAAAACACATAGCCCTGCACCACTGGAATCCCTGTGGGCTTGGACAAATCAATTTGATGTGGAACGGGGAATAATTTACCCATTTCCTCATTAAGCTATTGCATGCCAGTTGATCTGTTTTAACTGTCCACTTTAGATTTCTATTTGCATGTCCTTCACAGGGATGAGTCTTCCCCAGACATTACTGTGGCGCAGCTGACAAGATACTGCTTCTGCAATGCACACTGCACTTGGCTGCCCATGGCCTGCAGGTCACAACCTGTTCTTTGAAGCGTGGGAAGGAAAGGATGGGGGTAAGGAGGATAGCAAAGATGATGCCATGAGATCAGAGATGGTTTGGATCTTGTTATTGGAAAAGGGCTCCTTTTATTTCTTACATATAACAAAGTATTCCCCCCTTTCCTGCAATCTGCTTTTAAGGACTGTGCAGGGCTGGTGCTGTTCACCTCTGTGCAGGAGCCAAAAGTAGTTACTAAGGTACAGAAGCACTTTTACACCTATTAAGCAAAATCTACACCTTCCTGTGCACAAAGTTCCTGTGGCTACTCCCTCCAAGACAAACAAATGCCTTCAAGAACTGACTTCAAAACAGCAACGCAGAACACAGATGCCAACAGCTTTCCATAAGATCTGTATGGCTGGTGACCAGAGTGAGTGAAGCTTGGAGAAAGACAAGCCAAATACTTCAAACACCTAGAGAACAGCATCTTGTTCTGTCCTGTGCTACACATGAAAACCTCATGCAAGCACAGTCGCACTCACCCACTGCATGTCATTGGCAGCTACAGATGATCCTCTGGGACTGAATTAACTACTTCCCTGTAAACCAGGCAGCCCCCACACTTGGCCATTTTGGTATGAACTACAGTCCATTACTGATGCATGCACCTGCCTATTTCAGTCCTATGCAATTTCCTTCCTGATCTCTGAACCATATGCAGAGCAGACAACAAATAAAACCTCATTGATGACAAAAAAGACTGACTCTTGGGAAAAGCATTTTTGGTCAGCACAGAAAACAAATATGTTTTGAAATTAAGCTTGTACAGAGAAAGGGCAGCGTCTAGTCCCCAGCAATAGGAAATTGCTTGTGATATGTATTAGTTCTCTTCTGCAAATGTAAGCCTGGTGACTTGAATGCATCCACTGCAGCTTTACACTAGTACAGCAGACCCCACAGAGTAGTCCCCAGAGAAGATGAGCCCTAGAAGTCTACTTAGTACATCAGTTGATCACAAACAAAACCACATTAGCACAGTTTTAAGATGTTATCAAAGTGACGAATGCAAACCAACAGGCTGAAGAACAGATGAAATCTTAGGACAGTTGATTTAGGGACACTCATGCAGGTCTGGTTTTGTTTGTTTGTTTGTTTTACATTTAGTACAATGAACTCTCATCTCTGGCACTGTTCCTTTCTGCTCTTGATCTTGGAGTTCACAGCTCCTTGGTGTCAATAACCAGGGTCAGCAAGAAACATGATCTACCTTTCAAATTCAGCAGAGAAACCAACAGAAAATTCATGTATCTATCTGAGAGGGTTCACTTTTATAGAGGTTACCAGATGATGAAGACTTAGTAAAGCTGTGAGACAAAAGGAGTACGGGAAATTTTGATCTGGATTGAAAGGCTCTGTCCCCTTGCAGACTGGGTGAGATCCATGCAAAGACTGAAAGGACTGTAGATCTCTGTCCCCAAGGCTTCCTTTTCTGGAATTTCACTAGAAGAAACCAGACAGTACATCAGAACTAAGAGCCAGCTGCAATTTTGTTGAAATTAAAGAAAGCGAACACCCAAAAGCAGCATGTGTTAAAAAAGAGTTAGCCTAGTTTCAAGAGGAAAGGCTAAATTGCACTCTAGACAACCAGCAAGAAAGGAGGATATCAGCGTGTCTTACAAGTATTATTTCTGTTAAGGCAGAAATACTAGAAATATTAACTGTAGCCTGTAAGAAAGTGCTGTAAAATCAAAGGACAAAACAGCAAAAACTGATTCTCCTGATCATTTTACAACCATAGCACTGAGACATTAGAAGACACAAAACAAGAGTCTAAATAACCATGCTTTCTTTGTAAGAAAGCAGCTCAAAAGTTTCCATTCAAGTGTGGCTCCTTTCTTTTTTAACCCACATGCTTCAGTTTATCAGCCCTTAATTGTGCATCTTGGACCAGATGCAGGAGTTGAAGAACTTGAGTGGTGACAGCAAAGAGTAAGAACTGATTCAGACAGGCAATAACACCCTCAAACTTGCTCTAAAGCTATTGCAGAGGCAGAGAGCCTGTGCTGAGCCTCCAAGAAGCTGCCAAGGAGTCATGTTGCCTCATCAATCACTGCAAGTACAGTCTACATCAAAGCCAAGTAGGAAGGTAGCAGACAACTGGCATGCTTGTAACAGAACAGCAAGAGCAGGGCTCCTCTACAAGGGAAGGCTATCTATAAGCTCAGGTTGACCATAGCTCTGTCAGTAACCTCTCAGGCTGTCTTATAGTCCCATAGCATCTAAGCAGGCGAGCAGAGCAAGGGTTGCAAAGGGTTCCACTGATAGTATAGTCACTATCAGACAAAGACCTGGTAATGGAGTCAGGGCTGAAGTCAGTTTAGGACTAGATACAGACCTACAACACAGTTCCCAGACCTGAGCATAGATAAAGCTTGGCTAAGGAGCACTGGGTGCACAGATGGAAACCCCAGGTAAAGCTAGTCAAGGCACCTGAAGCCTATTAGTATATTCAAGACCCCAAGAACAGCTTTGCCTCCCATCATGGTGCGCCCCACACCTTGCAAAGGTCTGGGTTTTTGGATAATCCTCCACTTGGATGCCAGATCCAGATCTACTATGCTGGTAGTCATGTTTTGCCTTCATCTGGGTAATTTAATATGCTGATTTAGGAACTAGTCAAGCTTTCAGATCTGTGATCCATACCATTGTTGGCTTTTAAAATGAACCACAAAATAGTGGTTTGAAATACAAAGTTTGAGCCTGAGTTATTTAAAGGTTTTCAACGATTCTGGAATGAAGATTCTTTAGTCTTCAGGTACAATGGGAGTTACTGCAGTAGAGCGGCAACATCCAGGAGAGGGACCTTTTTCAGAGCCTAGAACCAAAGAAACAAATTAAATTCTCTCCACAGACCTCTTTATATCCTGCTACATCATAAGACAGATTTCCTTCGTTCCTTGCTTTAAGGTAAACACATAGCAACATTTGTGTACTTTTGTACACAAAAGTTGTTCTTTATTTAAAGAACAGAAAGTTGATGCACATACTTCTCTTCAGAGGGAGAAAGAGGAGAACAAACATGCAGCAGTTGTGTTGGCAGCGCTACCACCAGGATGCTTAGTCTGTTGAACTGAGCAGTTTACAAAAGTCCACATAAGACAGAATGGAAGGTATGAAAGAATACATCTGATGTTGAACATGCCCTGGAATTGAGAAGCATGACAACAGCAGCAGCACCAGAGAAGGAAATGAGAATACACAGGGGACCTAGGAATGTGAAACAGCTCTTCCTTCTGCAGAAATATTTATGACAGAGCCTTGAGTTGCTCTTCATACACTGTAAAATACAATTCTCCCAGGAGGCCCATGTGCATAACTGCACTGGTCCATTTCTGTAGGTATCTCTGCCCCAATTCTGGGCCACCTTCCCCTCACTTTGCTTAATGGTCCACACCAGAACCATCCCTAGTTGTGCTGAGACTCGAGAGACACCTCTGCTGGATAGTTTGAAGTTGGCCCCATTAACTTTTATTGTGCTTCTACTGACACCCACGGGAAGGCAGACGGGGACCTTCTGTAGGACCATGGCTTTCTTTCACATAACGTCCTGCGCAGACAACAGTCTCTTGCAGAGCACTCAGACAAGCTCACCCGCTGTGCTGGAAGCCACAGCAATATGCCGGCAGAAGCGGGCTGGGACCACGGAGCAGCTTAGCCATGCATTTACCATTTGCAGCAGCGGTCTAGGCGCTTGCGGGTTGCATCCCTACCAGCCTGCCGGCTCACGGCTTAGCGTGGCTACTGCCCCAGCCTGCGGTCAACCCCAGGCCCCTCCGTGCAGGGGAGGCCGCTGACGGGTGGAGGATGTAGATGCCCCCAGCCCAGCCCGCCAGCTCTGGGAGGGAGCAGGCGGAGGATGCTCCTGCCGTCCAACCCAGAGCGTTCCGGGGGGGCCAGGGAGTGCGCGGGCGGCAGAGAGAGCGGGGCGGGCCTCAGGCGAGCAGGCTCCGGCCAGAGCTCTCAGAAAGGGGATTCGGCGCAGAATGGCGGCGGCCTCCCTGGCCGGGCTCAGCCGGGCCGGCTCCGGGCGGCGTGAGGCGCGCTGGCGGTGGCCGGCCGCGCTCCCGTCCCTCCTCCGCGGGGCTGGAGTCTCCCCTGGGCAGCGCCCCCAGCTCCACCCCGCTCAGCAGCGCTGGTCCGAGCCACTCCCCTCGTTTCCGCTGGCAGGAGCTGGAGCCGTGCTCTGCCGTGCCGCTGCGGCTCCCCCACCACTCGGCCTCATCCAGCGCGGCCCGGCCCGGTCCACGGACGCGCGGGTGAGACCCGGCGCCGCGGGGGGCGGCGGGGAGTTGCGGGCGCTTCCCGGCCTTGTGACTTGGCAGGAGCGGGGCGGAGGGGGGCAGCCGGTGGCGGTGGTGCTGGGGACCGGCAGTCGCAGGGTTCAGGGGCACCAGCCTGGCGGTTGGAGCGCCGGGGAGCGGCTGGGTCCCGGCGGGGTGCGGGTACGAGAGGCGTGCGGGGTGGCTCGTAGGAGTGAGGAGCGTGTGGTGAAAACAGTAACCCCCCGCCCCCTGCGTCTGTGTAATTCTTGCGGAAACAGGAAAGTTAGTTCAGAGAGACGGGACGAGCCCAGGGGCGGCTGCGTACGCGGTCCTGCACTCCGCCGGAGAGCCCGCGTTGCCCATCTCTCATGGGAGCAGATGTCTTCAGCTGGGAGCAGCTTTCGCTGCCGGGAATGATGCTGGCAAGCGGGGGCTTCCTTTCTTCCCCCCTTGCACACCTCCCGAGGCTGCAGCAGGGTGCGAGGGCGCCGAGCCGAGCCCTGGATGTTGGGAGTGCGGAGAAGACCGCGGGAGGGAAGCCTGGGTGATAGGAGGGAAGCTTTGGTCCAGGGGCGATGCGGGAGGAAGCCCGCGGCTGGCCGGAGGGCTGACAGCTCTCTTTGGCAGCGCTCCGCAGAGGTGGTGTCAACAGTTCCTGCCTTCCTCCTTCTTACGTAGACCTTGACTCTGGCATTGCCTCTTCCTGTTCAAGCTTTTGGAAACTTTTTCGGGATCTTGAATATCCGCTTGTCACTGTGCTCCTGATGGGAGGTGGCAGCTCTGTGAGCTCTGCCTCGCAAAAAAGCCTTCAGCTCCGGAGCTTTCTGAAGGGCAGAGAAGGGATGTGGTATGGGAATGCTGTGTTGGGGGAAAAACTAGACTACAAGGGTGAATAAAGCTACATTTCTCGACTTATTCCTTTTATCAACTAATATGTTATGTGCTTTTACTCTGGGTAGTTTTGTGGTTTGGACCACAGGGCTAGGAATGGGGCATCTGATTTTCCTACCTGACTGCATGAACTTACTTTAGTACTCTGGGGTAAGTCACCTGGGATTTGACTGGGATGTTCTCCAGAACAGCCATGAGAGTCAAATCATGCAACTTGTTACTCCTAAATGGGCCTAAACTTTACCTGTGGATGCCAAAACTTAATATGTTAATGTAGCAAAGTTCTTAGTTGGAGGTGCCAAGGTAGTTTTAATGGTTTATTTGTTGATAGATGAAGTTCTTTGTAGCCAGGGCGTATAATGGCAAAGGATAATAGCCGCTGAAGAAATGTGTTCATATGAGTTGTGTTGGTGTAGAATGTGGGGCCAAAGTGAGCACTCAGTAATTTAAAAAATCCCAAAAGATAAATTATCAGTGTGATGTGCATGTGGTTGGTAACACCAAGGAAAAATGAATCCGTCATAGTTCTATGCCCTTTGCTTTCCTTTTGCATTTTTTCTGAGCTCCAAGGATGAAAACCGATGGAGCTGATGTAGCTTCTGCCTCCAGATCTTTCCCTTTTGTATTTTTAGATCTCTAACGTTCAAATTGCAAATCCTACAGACAAGGCTTCTTCTATAATGGGGCTGCAGAACATATGGTGAATTTGGTTTCGGGCATCTGCACTTTCTTTAAAATTCTCTCATGAATAAAGCTGCATGAGAAGACCTTGGGGTCAAAACATAGCTAATGCAGCATCATTTGCATTATTCAGACAGAGCTCTGCTCTGAGGTTAGAATGATCCTGTTAATCTTGTTGAGGACAGTAGAGGGTTAACAGGGAATGTTGGTGTTATCTTAGTTATTATTGTGGTTATTTTAACAGAAAATAGCCATCTGAAATGCATATCCCACAGTCTTTGCTTTCTTTGCTATTTTAAGTTATTTTCTTCTAAAGCATGCCAAACCTCAGCCTGTCCATGAGGGTATTTCCAACACAACTGTGTATTTTTAGTGTTTAACCCCTCCCCCTCCAAATACACAGACTAAAATATTGCAATGAAAAAGGGAACAGCACCAGATAAAATAGCAGAACAACACTGAGGCTGCAGCACTGGTTGGAGGAGTTACTTTCATATTTGTGGCACATGTGAAACTAGCAACTTTGCAATAGAGAATCAAAGACTTTGTCTCAGTATTACTCTGTGAGAGCTGGTATGGAGGTGGTTGGGCCTTGATCGGAAGAGACTGCTTGTTTTAGAAGCAGTGTGTTAATGTTACTGTTGCATTTGGTTTTTACAACTGAAAACCTATCTCAGATTTTCATTTTTGTAATTTCAGAATTGTGCTGTTTGCAAGTGACTGATGTCCCATTAATTTTTTACATTACAAGAATGTCACTACATTTATCAATGCATAAAGAGAGATGAGAACACTTTAAAGAAGCTGGGCATGTGCCAGCAGTATGCCCTGGAAGCAAAGACAGCTGACATTGTGCAGGGCTATATTAAAAGGACTGCAATCAGTATACCAAGGAATCATAGAATGGTTTGGGTTGGAAAAGATCTTAAGATCGTCTAGTTCCAACACCCCTGCCATGGGCAGGAACACCACACACTAAACTATGTCACCCAAGGCTCTGTCCATCCTGACCTTGAGCACTGCCAGGGATGGAGCATTTACCGTCTCTCTGGGCAACCTGTGCCACTGCCTCACCACCCTCACTGTAAAGAACTTCTTCCTTATATCTAACCTGAACTTTCCCTCTTCAAGTTTAAACCCATTACTCCTTGTCCTATTGCTACACTCCCTAATGAAGAATCCCTCCCCAGCATCCCTATAGGCCCCCTTCAGATACTGGAAGGCTGCTGTGAGGTCTCCATGCAGCCTTCTCTTCTCCAGGCTGAACAGCCCCAACTTTCTTATCCTATCTTCATGTGGGAGGTGCTCCAGCCCCTGACCATCCTTGTGGCCTCCTCTGGACTTGCTCCAGCAGCTCCAAGTCCTCCTTATGTTGAGGACACCAGAACTGCACACAATACTCCAAGTGAGGTCTCATGAGAGCAGAGTAGAGGGGCAGGATCACCTCCTTTGACCTTTTTATTTAAGTTTTTTTGAAAGTGCTTTTTCCATTTGCTGTCAAAGTTCTTATGCAACCTCTGTCATGCTGTTCAAATGCCTGATGTTTCTGAAGGTGGAAGTGACTAATAGCTAGGGTGTTTATTTCCATGATCCCTGTTACAAATGCAAAAAAAGAGGAAACAAACTGCATTAGCTAGTGAAAAGCTGATTAATACTTCTGAGGCCAAGTCACTGCAGGTCTCTAGAATCAGCTGAACTCTGTTAACTGAGCTTTAGTTTTGACACTGATACTGTTAAAGTAGGCCTTCCTTTACTGTGGACAGTCTAAACCGGTTTACAATTGCTTGAACTGGTCTGTGTATACTCGTAATATGGATATGATGGAGTGTATCAACCTCATGCAGGCATAGGATCACTGTTGTTGTATCATCCTTATGTGACATGTCTGGGGAGGAGGCAGGGCTAGACTGGAGAGGGAGCTCAGGGGGGAGTAAGTGAAAATGCAGGAGTCTTGAGAAGGCAGTAGGGTAAGGGTGAGGAAGTCTGTGGCCTTCCCCTGGGAGGAAGGACTGAAAAGGAAAGATGAGGTGGTACACTGAACAGAGCGCTGAAATGCCACACCCAGCAAGTTTGAAGGAGAATTAGCTCAAAATCTTGTGACTGACCTAGGGAACAGGCATCAACTCAAATCCCAGAGAGCAGAGGGCTTGCTTTTGAAAGCGTATTTTCCTTTCTCTGTGTCTAGTGCTGGTTTTTTAGCCATAACTGAAAGCAGTTCATTGGAAGGTGGTTCTGCCCAGGATGTTCAACTAACTTCATTGTGAACGGTTCTTTGATTTCTCAAATATGTACTTATCCCAAAATCAGCTTTGCATTGCATTTTATGTTAAGACTGTAGCAAATGAAGGTTGTTCCTGTGCTTTATTTGGAGAAAGTGCAGCTGAAGTTGTGAAGAATTGCAAGTAATGTTCTAAGAATGTCTAGTGTATCATTTCCACTGGAGGGCAGTGTGCAGAATATTGTTTATATGTATTAATATACATGTGGACAAAATACCATCAGGGGAATGAGATAATGACTCTGGGAAAAGAAGATAGCTGTACTAACAAGCAGACGGGAGCGTGTCTCCTTGTAAAATAAAAACCTAACTGGCTGGCTTAAAAACCTGTAAAGGAAACCTTCCAAATATAAATGATGATTCTCTTTCACACAGGGGAGCATTTGGATCTCTCCAAGTGCTCTCTCACAAAGCTTTGCCAAGTAACAGTGGTTCTTGAGTGTTAAAAAGGCTCTTACTGATCTGTTTACCAGTGTCACATTAAGAGGGGTCTTCACCCCAGTAAGGGGTTTACCACCCCACTCCCCCATAAGAGGCAAGATTTCACCCCTTCACCTGTAAGTTTGATGGGTTTGTTACAGGCCCTGGAAAGACCTTAGTCCTTCCTGAGACCCTTGAACAGATCCTTGAGTCTGATTAGCCCGTCAGAGTCCTCTGCAGGGGTTCCACCCGACAGTGCACTGTATCGGAAGGCGATTTGACCATTCTGTTCAGGGTACACAATAGCAGATATACCACCAAGTTAATCAGAGTTTTTGAGTTAGCTTTTAAGCCAATTTGAAGTCAATTTGAGTCTCTGGAAATTCACACAAAATACGTCTTAATTGAGAATTTTTATTGTATAATTTCATGACAGTTTTAAGATTTGAAGATTGAAGGTGACTTTAATATACAAACTGCAAGATCAAGCATGAAAATAATATATAAAGCCAACTAAAAATCTGTCATTAAATGTGCACAGAGTACAGCTTTTACACAATAGAAGATGGGTTCAGCCCATCAACCAATCCCAGCAGTTATAATGGGATCTTCCCTCTCATTTTCCTCCCCCAGTTTCACGTATTTATATGATCTAATTTGAATCAGTAACTCCACGTAACCCTCCCGCCTTCTACCAATTGGTCAACTAATTTGTGTAAGGACTACATAATAAAATTAATTAAATGCAAGCTCAGGGGAGGGTTTCCTGACCTGGACAAGGGTCTTTTGACCTATGGGTGTGATTTGTAATATTAAAATGGGCTTATAGTGAGGAAAGTTCACCAAAAGGACCCTTCATCATGTTTTTCTCAGTTGTGAAAAACGTATTTTGATGATTGCTTAGGTTTTGTCAGGATGTAGCTGACTTCAGGGATAGTCTTTCTTAATTAGAGGTTCGTTAATCTTATTTTTCTCAGTCTTACTTTCTTCAGTTCTGTTTTTCTCGGTCGTGTTTTTCCTCAGTCTTGATTTTCTCAGTCTGCCTACAAGGCCAAAGCCTCTCCAGCTATCAGTTCTCATCGTCAATAACTGTTATTTCTCGGGTCTCCTGACCCTTTAAGAGGCTCTTGTATCTGTTCAGGCTCTTTCACAGTAATACAAGTCTTAATTTCTTGCCTAAATACCTTTGGAATTTTAACTATATATAGTTTAAATATATGATTATGGAGCTTAAACTAAGCACAGAGCTTGAGCATGTATCTGTAGAGCTTGAGTGGCTCTAATCATACATATTTTGGTGTAAAATTCTTTCACTTTCCAACCCTTGTTCGGCAGCTGCTAGGCAGTTTATCAGTGCATGGGATCTTCACGTTCCTACACCTGCAAAGAGTAAACCAGAGCTTGGTTGTGGTGTCTTCACTCTACTCCACTCTCCATTAAGTTTGTCTCGTCATATGCCAAGGTTGCCTGGGGAACTATTGTAGGGTAGATTATGTGCATATTAACCGCATTCCATCCCAGAAGTAGCAGCTGCATTTTGCCCTAAAATTTCTTTAATATTTTAACACAACTTTGAGGATTTGGGCTGTGGGAGTAGTCTTTAATTCCCCCCATTATTCCACACCCAGCAATGGTGAAGGCAGCAGGACAGGCAAGACTTTTGCACTTCATAGCACCTAGGACACTACTGACAGCAGCAGAGCAGCTATGGGGAGGATATAAATCGTGTAGACACCTATTTTTGGGCTGTTTGGTACCATAAAAGATGAAGATCAAGGGGAAAGAACTACAACTCTGGAAAAATTTCCAACTTTTACCCCTCAAAACCACGTGGGATGGAATACAGGCTGGATTCTACACTGTGAAGCTTCTCCTTTTTCTGGTGGGTAAACAGAGAAGACACAGGGCAGTATTTCAGGTGAATGTGGTCACAGAAAGTAAGCCATGGTAGAGTAATTGCTGGGACCAGTGGTCTGTAGAGGGATATGAAAGAGGAAGAAGTCATTGTGAACAGGTACTTTTTGGAAGTGTTCTTTATCCAATATAGAAGACAAAGTGAAAAAGACTGAAGCAGAGGAGGGATCTTTTAGGGAGAGCCAGGAGAAGGAAATGAGGGCAGAGTCTTAACTTCGCACACCAATGTAAATTCATCTGCATAGCTTTCAGTCTTCCAAGTTCCATGTTGTCCCACCCTTTCCTGCTGGATAGTCATCCCAAAATAGCTGCCAAGAGTTATACAAGAAACTCTTTCCTTTTCAGTCTTAAAATAATTCCTCAAGATACCTTTTTTAGAAGTCAGTTTTCCCTGAAAAATTCACCTTTGTAAACTTTTCTTTTTTTTTTCCTCTCATGCTTTCCCTTTTCTTACTCTACCATTTCAAGTTTCCTACTTTCCAGGGGCCCTCAAGCAATTGCTATCATGTCTTGCTTTCTTTTATGAAAGCAAAATTTCCTGCTTATGTCTCATTATAGCTTGCTTTTCCCAGCTGTGTAGTCTCCATCTTCAATGCTTCCGTCTCTTTCTGTTCTCCATCACTTCCTCTTCGAAGAGCTGAGGAAGTTTATTCTGTGATAAGAGAACCACACATTCTGTTTTGTGGCATGTGGTCCATTTCTTCCTCACTGTTTTTACATTGAACCCCAACAAGGGAAACAAACCCACTTAAAGTAATTTAGATATGGAACTGATTTTTCTGAACTGCTTTTTAAAGAGCTTTAAAGAGAAATGTTGCTTCATGCAGGAATCACCACCATTCTTTCTGCTTTAGTAAGGAGTATCTCATTCCTCTGTTTTTTGAACTTGAATGTAATTTCTGAAAATCATCTTAAGTCACTTGTCTTTTGAAGGTTGCTAAAGCATCCCTCTCCTTTACTCGTAAGAGACACTTAGAGGTTATGTTCTTTGTTTCATGTCTTAAGTCAGTAGAAGAAGATAGCTATCAAGTTATTTCTGCTTGGATCGCTAGAGAGCTCTGTTACTGTTTCACAGATCTGAAAGTGGTAAAGGTGTAGATTTAAATTTTATTAATAAAATGCACTCATCACATGCTTCAAGTGCAAAATAACCCCACAGCAAACTTGAACTTGCCAGTGACAGCCAAAGTAGGCATTTACCTGGTGCTGATGGCATTAGTGCAAGGCATCCATTTACAAAAGCAGACTTGCTTGCTCACTCTTGGGACGTGATTTGAGGAACTGAAAGATAAGAGTGCTTCATTTTAGAGGACCAAGTGTGGTAATGTACCTAGCAGTTATCAGGAGACCTATCAGGAGAGAAAAGATCTACGTTTTCTTCTAGGTGTTGCTAGCCTTCATATTATAAGACTTCTGGTTTGGAAGGCAGCTCTGTCTCCTGAACTCCTCCTGCTCTGAACAGTGGATTGGACAGATTGCCTGCCTGTTGAGTGTGGTTCCCCACTTATGTTGTATTGGGTTTCTGGCAAAGTTTAAGTGTGTGTGTGGGCACTACAGAGGTGGTTTCTGTGAGAAGCTACCGGAAGCTTTCACCTTGTCTGTTAGAGCCAATGTCAGCCGTCTTCAGGACAGAGCTGCCACTGGCCAAACCTGAGCCCATGAATGATGGTGGTAGTGCCTCTGGGATAATGTGTTTAAGAAAGGGGAAAAGTTACTGTGCAGCAGTAACTGCAGCTGGAGAGAGGAGTGAGAATATGTGAGAGGAACAGCTACGTGGACACCAAGGTCAGTGAGAAGGAGGGAGGAGGTGCTCCGGGCGCCAGAGCAGAGATTCCCTCCTTTGCAGCCCAGGATGCGGACCACAGTGAGGCAGGCTGTGCCCCAGCAGCCCCTGGAGGTCCATGTGAAGCAGATCACAGATCTCCACCTGCAGCCCGTGGAGGTCCATGGTGAAGCAGATCTTCACTTGCCGCAGGGACCCACGCTGGAGAAGTCTGTTCCTGAAGGACTGCACCCATGGAAGGGACCCATGCTGGAGCATTCTGTTTCTGAAGGACTGCACACCATGGAAGGGACCCACACTGGAGCCACCTGTTCCTGAAGGACTGCACCCTGTGGAAGGGATCCGTGCTGGAGCATCCTATTCCAAAAGTACTGCACCTTGTGGAAGGGATCTGTGCTGGAGCATTTTGTAGCCTGTGGGAAGGACTCATGTTAGAGAAGTTTGTGAAGAGCTGTCTCCTGTGGGAGAGACCCCATGCTGGAGCAGGGAAAGAGTGTGATGAGTCTTCCCCCTGAGGAAGAAGCAACAGCAGCAGAAACAATGTTTGATGAACTGATTGTAAGCCTATTACCTTTCACCTTGTGCTGCTGGGGGAGAAGGAGATAGAGAATTAGAGAGTAAAGCCCGGGAAGAAGGGGGAGGGGTTGGTGGTGAAGCGGAAGATTTGGTTTTATTTCTCATTATCCTACCCTGGCTTAATCGGTAATGAATTAAACTAATTTCCCCAAGTCAAGCCTGTTTTGCCCATGTTGGCAACTGGTGAGTGATCTCTCCTTGTCCTTATCTCAACCCATGGTCCTTTTGTTATATTTTTCTCCCCATCCAGCTGAGGAGGGGAGTGGTAGAGTGGTTTTGGTGGGCACCTGGTGTCCAGCCAGGGTCAGCCCACCACACACCCTGACAACATGGTGAAAGGAGCAAGTTTCTGCCAGATTTGCATCATCATTTGTGGCCGCAGCCTTGTACCTGCCTGAGCCCTGTAGTGAATCTTGGGGGATATGAATTGAGCTCTTGAATTGCATCTGCCTGTGAATAGTTTGTCTCCCAGTTCTGGTCTGTCAGAAGATACTATTTCTTTGAGTTTGTTGTCAGTGTTTGCCCTAGTCAATAGGAAGACCTCTTTTCTGTAGCAGTTTTCTTGCAACCATGTGATTTTCCTTTCTTAATTTTACTGTATAGACCTGGCTTACATCAGGCCAAGCAGCGTACCTCTGATATGGCTAGGACCACTACCTGGCACTGGATAACATGATTTGAAGACAATCTGTCTTTGCTACAGATCATGCTGTGTTCATAACAGGCTTACATCAGTGGTGAATGAAGTTCATCTTTATATATAGTTGACACTATAGTTTGTGTGCCTTCAGTTTGATTAACTAACTAATATCTATGCAATGGGACTGTGGGAAACTTGGATTATTTAATTTTTGACTTTTAAAAATACTTGTATCTTTTGCTAAGCCACATTTGACTACAATATGGTGAATTCAGTTGCTGAAATTGTCGTCTCTTGTGTTTCTAGGGAGCTAGCTTGGTTGGCTGGTTGCCTGCGTGCACTTGACATACAAGCTGACATCAGTGATGAGTGTAGTGTTCATATAGTATTAGTTCACTTTATGGAAGCTGTATAGAACTGATGTGTATGATATGTCGAGGTGTCCGTGTGCTCTAAAAGGTACAGTAAATAGACAATGTGAACTGCCAAACCCACAAGACTTTCTTTTGGCAACATAGGCAATGGTTAATTTGAGGTAAATTCTTAAAACTGGATGTAAAAAGATTGAAGGTGAAGGCAACAAATTAGCTCCATATTTACTGTTCTGAAAGGGGTAGTGTTTAGTTTTAAAAACATAATTCTTGAAATCGGGTTTCCTTATTGACCTTTAAAAACGCCTTATATTGGAAATGTAAGAACAATTTGAAGATTAATTATTTTCTCATAGATCTGATTGAGTACTTTTTGCAACTTCTAGGCTCTGAAAACATTGTTTCAGAGTCTTGATGCAGTGAGGCTGGCTAAGGGAAAGCATTGATTTAAAAACAGCAGCAACGGAATAATGAAAGCATTTCTGTTGACCGAGTTTGGTGAATAATTGCCTTTTTTTTAATACTCAGCCTCTAAGTTTTGTCTGCAGCTGCAATAATTTTGATAGACTTTTAGACACTGGATTTGGTACTGTTCTGGGTCTCTCCTCTTGGAGGACGTCCTAGTGTCAGTCTTGTCAGTTTGCTAATTTTGTAGCACCCTGGTGCTGTTACAGCCCTGAAAGTACCACTGTGAATTGGAGAAAGTGGGGTACTTTTATGTTACTCGTTTCTGTGTGATTTTCACTCCAGCAGGGATTTGTTGTACTAGGTGCAAAGGGAGTCAGAAATTGGGAGTAGCGCTGGAGAGTTCAGCAGGAAAAGTTTTACTTATTTCTGTTTTTATGGCTGTAAACAGGTCATCAGGTGTCTTGGTGATGATCGGGGGCCTAAATGCAAAGGGGAAGAAGCATTGCATTCGTCTGACTAGTACTTCTGATTTAATTTACATGCAAATTTTGCTTTCCCTCATAATCTCTGTTTTCCCTTTAGTTTCTGTATTTCTGTTTTAATATTTTGCCTATTGCTGTTATTTAAATTTGAGTCCAAATGAAATCAGTATATTATGCCGTAGAGACCAGTGTGTAGACTTATTTTGTTGAGAAGCAGGTGGGATTTGACATAAATTTCTTGTTTCCTCTGACACTCCAATCTCTCTTTTCTGTCTTCTTGAGGTAATTATGTTTGTGATGGGAGATGGGTCCAAAAAGCAGCCAAGTTCACTTTGGTCTTCTTCATCTCTACAGGTTTGATCTGTGACTTTTCCACTGGTGTACATCCAGTTATCTCAAGTAAGATCTTTCTGAAGGGTACTTGGACTCAGTCAGTCTGAGCTTTAATGCTGCTTACGTTGATGTTATGGGGAGGCAAATTGGGCCAATACTGAGCTCTTACAAAACCTTCTTGTGATCTGTTATTTTCATGCCACAAATGCTCAGAGAATCCAAAGTAATGGGGTGGTTCATGGGGTTGTCTCCAAGTGCTGCTGTAGGTACCCAAGGAAATGTAGCAAAGGAGGTCAGTAATTCTCTTTCCTATATGCATATATTCAGGAGATGCCACGCAATGGCTCAGTCCTGGGAATACGGCAAAGATGCATTGACCAGGGGATAGCATTTATATAATGGAAACAGAGAAATATACTGAGAGGGATTTTTCAGTGTCAAGGCAGTAGTTCTGTTGTATAACTGCTGTGGAAAATGTCACTTGTTGGACCTGTATGTTCCTGAGACTAAAAATTAGTAATAAGATGTATTAATAAGAGGTGTGTTCAAATGTCATATAACCTGTACATTTGCTAGTGGACATGAATAGCTTCTGGGTATTTCTGTTCCAAGAAAAAGAACAAAGAGATAGTTGGGGTGGTTAGGCATTAATATGGGTAACGTTTGTATTTGCAGTAGATGAGACAAAATGTTACAGCATGTAAGATAAAGAACCTATGGAATTTCATGCTGTAGAATTTAAGGCAGTTATAAAAAGCCTCGGCTTAGGCATAAAATGTCTCTCCTGTAAGGCTGCTATGTGTTTGCATCTTGCAATATTTTTTTCTTATTACTGTTCGCATGTGTGCCATGCTGTGAATCATACCAAATGGTGTTCTGTTGTTTCCTTTGTCTTAGGAAAGCTGGGCTCTGCCCTTGGGTGGTGGAGTATACTAGGGAAAAGATAGTTGGGGAAGCTTGAAATTGTTTCTTGGAGTTTTCTTTCTGTTCATCCTTGTGCTACCTGAAATGATTACTGTATTATGAGCACTTTGAACTTGTTTCCACTCCTTTAAAATTTGATACTGCAGAAATTAGTGTAACATTATCTATAATGTTTAAACTGCTTTATGTTATGAAAATGAGAATTCCCACAGCAGCGTTGACTCTGCCCCCAGAAGAGAAAGCACGTCGAGTCAGTGTCTTCAGTTGCACCATTATGTAGCACTGGGCACTAGGATGTACTGTTAGGCAAATACTGACATTTCAGATCTGGTCCAAGTCCATGGCAGTGTCAAGATATCATATGCTCATTATACTAAATGGTCATATTACATGGGTAAATAGGCATAGGCTTGATTCCCAGAGTGCTTATATGCACATCATCAAGGAGTACCGAAGAGCCCATATCCCTTGGAGAGAGAAGATAAATAGGGTATTTAAAATATTTTTCTTGCATGCATGGTAATGTGCAGTTTTCTCCCTTTTCTATTATGTTATTAAAATCAGTTTGAAAAAGCAGATTGAAAAATTAGTATCCCATCTTTAATGGAGGTCTAGAAATTACCTCACTTTCTTTACCTTACTGGTCAGTGTTAGCTACTCGATTTCAGATAGTCTTTACTGTAATTCAGGGATTTTCTTTCCAAAGGTGTCCGTTTCTGCTAGGAAGGTGGGACTTTGTCATGCTTAGCAGAGTGGGAAATGTGCTTTTTACTTTCCACAAAACATACACATACTTACGCATATTAAAAAGCTTGTCAGACTTGGATTTCGAATATCTGAACAGTAGTTTTGTTGTGAAAATGAAATGATTGAATGCCTTGTTCATGTGTGATGCTGAAGTTGAGTGAAAAGCTCCTACTTATCACTAAAAATTAAATGCATTGTATTGCAAAAGCTACTGTAGGAAACTGCTTATTAGAGAAGTCAGACCTAGATTGATTAGTGGAGACGGTCTTCAGTTATATCCTAAACCCACCACTTACTGTGATTATTTTTTTCTTTAATGTCCATAAAGCACTGTGAGCCCTAATTGTTTTCACTGTTGTGTCATGGATTCAAAAGGGGCATGTGATGTGCTTTGGTATGTTTTTGGCAGGCAATGATTTTAAAGAAGGCGGACATTTTCACATATGGGATGTATTGAATAATGGGGTTTAAATGTTTGAGGTGCTATTGTATGGGGGCAAGTTGGCGCTGTGCCTTACCCATGTGGTGGACTGTGAGATCTTCTAGGGTGACCCTGAATACCTCATTGGGGCAGGTCTGTTTTTATTCTTTGTATTGTGCCCAAAAGAGTGAGTTGCAGAGCAGGGCCTGGGAACTGATGTAGAGATATATAGGCTGTAAAGTTTAATCCAAAATGAGATCAGACAAACAAGGTAAGAAAGAGAAGTATGAGGACAGATATAGTTAACTTATTTGGCTCTCTTACAGAAATAACATGATGACCCGGTTGTGTCAAAGATACATATCTATAATAGGTGTATAACGTGCTGGGGTGTTCCACATTCAGGCCAACAGCTTGTTTGTGTCTGATTTGAGTGACTTCTTGGCATCAGTCTCTATTCTTGGTCATATGAAGAGTTTGTCCAATTAAATGGATAATGTTAGATCAGATCTTCAGGAACATTATTAGAAGTCCTGCTAAGGTAGCATGGATAAAAGAAAGTTCCTCTGGGCATCAGCCTGTGGTTGGCCTTTGGCCAGATCAGTGTAATTTCTTTTACAGGGGTCTCTGTTTTAAACTGGATTCTGAGGCCTGGAGGCACAGTTGTAAATGATCTGTCCTGAGAGTTACTAAGTAATATTATATAGCTAAGCTTCAATGTGCCATAAACTTAAATCTTCATATATAAGAGCACCCCACTGGTGAAGCGTAAATTTGTAAGGGAGAAAGGGAAATTATTTGTCCCAGAAATGTTGTTAAGAGTTAACCCCTAGCTCTTCTCAGGTTGCTTGAACCTGGAATATTTGCCCCCCTTATTAATTAAGAAATTCTCTTTGGTGCTAACCACTGTCACCAAGAAGACATGTTTTCTTAGTACTTCTGTTCTCTTGAAATATCAGATTTGTGGCCTTCTCCCACAAATAGGTTTTTAGTTTCACTTTAGTTTTTAATGACATGTATAATTAGATCGCCTTATGGATGATAAGGTGAGGCTGTCTCTTACTGGTTTGTCATGTGAGAGAAGGCATGGAGGAATGTGATGGCTGGTAGAGCACCATTTTCTGCTCTTCCTTAGCGTGTTGTCCTTTGTTTGTCACCAAGCTCCTGCAGAGCTGTGGTCCCAAGCTTCCTTCCATACAGCAGTTTGTGAGCATGGCTGCCCCTGAAAGCAGCTGGGGGGTGCTTCTCTCTGGTCTGAGCTGGTCCATGAGACCTATTTTGCTGCATGCAACTTATTGTGTGCATCTCTGTGATGAAATGGAAGTGCCACATTTTAATAGTGCTATGTTCATATCATATCACTATGAATATGATGAACAGTTCATATGCTAGCCTATTCACAGCTGGACAGCTGTGAACTAAATTCAGTTTCTTAAAAGCAGTAGTTTTCAGTCTGTTATCAGACCTCAAGCATTTTGTACTCTGTAGAGTAGACTCAAACCCACTTTGAGCTCTGTTTTTTTTTTTTTTTTTAACTCCTGTATTTAAAGTCTTGACCCAGCTGTTCAGGTTTGCTCTTTACATCGCACTCATGCTGCTCAGCTCCAGAAAGACTGTGTATGATTAGGTGTATTTATCTTAAGGAACCAAGAAAATGAACTTATTAGAGTACCAAAACTTTCATTGTCAGTGGATTCTTCTTTCTTTTCATTCTTTTTGCAAAAAATTACTGCCCTTATAATCCCTGAACAGTTTCCTTCATTGTAGGAGAGAAATGAGGTCACGTAGCTGTAGCTCCGTGTGGCCATAGTGCAGCTCCTGGAATACCCACCTAATTTCCTTGTTAGAAGCCTTGATCAACCCCCCATCATTTTCAAATATTGCAGAGGTTATAAATGGCAGTGAGGGGAAAATATTGAACTTTCCAGCCCTCTGTAGAGCCAGTATCAAATTGCTTCCTATTAATTTTGTTTCCTGGCACTTTGGTTCAGTTGTTGCAGGTTTTCAGATAGCTGAGTGCCCCTCAGGCAGCAGCACAGAAGTCTTTTCCTGATACACCTTATGCTTTTTATATAGTGTATCATTATGTAGAAGTTACTGCCAAGGCTTTTTTGCCAAGCCTATTGCTTGGGCTGACAGTTCAGTGCTTTTGAAAAAAAGTTGAGGGTATGCAGGTAACAAGAATAGCCATTATTCCTAGTTCTTTCCCTTCTATCAAGCCAACTTATCACCTTTCCCACTGCAGTACTGGGATGCTGTTAGCTTGTTCTCAGCCCAGTGCTGTTCTTGACTAAACTTGACTAAGCTGTTTTATTTTTTCTATCCTGCCAGTTCCTTCACTGCCTGTGTCTATATTGCCCTCGGACTGACATGGAGATTAAGTGACTTAGTATTGTAGAATTTTTCCTATTTTAAAGGAATGTTTAAGAAAGAAAATGGAGGAATTAAGAAATAAATGGTCAGGTAGGTAGGATGTGATGTGCAACATCTGAGGACAGATAACACAAAGCTGAGGAGGGCCACGAGGATGATCAGGGGACTGGAGCACCTCCTGTATGAAGACAGGCTGAGAAAGTTGGGGCTGTTCAGCCTGGAGAAGAGAAGGCTGCGTGGAGACCTCAGAGCAGCCTTCCAACATCTGAAGGGGGGGTACAGGGATGCTGGGGAGGGACTCTTCATTAGGGACTGTAGTGAGAGGACAAGGGGGTAACGGGTTCAAACTTAAACAGGGGAAGTTTAGGTTGGGTATGAGGAAGAAATTCTTTACTGTGACGGTGGTGAGGCACTGGAATGGGTTGCCCAGGGAAGTTGTGAATGCTCCATCGCTGGGGGTGTTCAAGGCTGGGTTGGACGTAGCCTTGGGTGACATGGTTTAGTAGGAGGTGTCCCTGGCCATGGCAGGGGGGTTGGAACTAGATGATCTTAAGGTCCTTTCCAACCCTAACTATTCTATGATTCTATGAAAGCAGTATTTTTAATAGGTAAAGTATGGCATGAATGCACTATTACTTTATAGAGCTCAGGATGTAAGAGGTGGAAAGCCTATTGTATTTCCTTTAATTTTCCCTTAGTAGTGGGTTTCAGAGGCTTATGGAGAGATTCCCCAACATAACTCACCAGGAAACTTCTTTTTCTAAGTGGGCTGCATCAAGCAAATCTCAGAACCTTATCTGATTCAGTTAGTTGATTGAACTGGGAGTTGATAAAACCTATTTGGAGTTTGATGAAGCATTCAGTAACAAAGTCAGGCACTAAAATCAGAGGGAAACTGAAAGCCATACCAACTGACAAAAGCCTGTCATGTGGACCAGGAGGAGGTTAAACAGCAAACATTTTCAACTGGCCTATTTGATGCTATGCAAGATTGATTAAATTTGAACCCAATGTCGCTAGCATTTGGCTTGTGTTTTTATGTTTATTTTTGCCTTCTGTTCCAGGGATGAACATTAAATCAGGCTTGAATGTACTAATGGTATATTGTACATAGTAGTACTACTTGAATTGCTAGTAGTAGTAGTAAAAATGACAGGAGATGCTGGGGGTATAGAGAGTGAACTGTGTGTGGCTAATAACAGAAATAGAATTCAGTGCCTGTGATTGTGACCAGGACAGATGACACAGATTTGTGTGGAGTGGTTAAAAAAGCATGAACTTACCTTTACAGACAAGTTTGATTGAATCTGGGTAGAAAGTAAGCTCAAAGCACAGTTGGGCTTTGCAGGGGCCCTGTCTCATCTGAGTGTTCACACACTGAGTGTTCACACACTGAGTGTTGACACTGTACTTATTTTGGATTGTTCTCAACCCAAACAAACTGAAGGGTGATGGACTTGTCATACAACACTACTGAAAATAATAGGTATCCTAATTCCAGTTACTGGGCAAAACTGATATCATGACATATATCTTTTTGTTGTATTAATTTTTATAACTTTTTAAAATTGTTTCTGCAATTTAAAGTGAAACCAGAAAACTGGGTAGCTTCAGATATCGTTTTTTTTAAAGTGGTTTTGATTTTAAAATGTATTTGCTTTTTTTTTCATAAACATACTTTTAAAAAGATAAAGTTTAACAATTGCTTCATATTGTCTCCAGGGATTTGTTTTTAAGCTAAATAGTGTTTATGTATCTAATTAATGTTTAATAGTAACATGATTCTCTGAAAGCATTTCCTGCTTTTTTCCTCTGTGCCTTGTACATATTAAAAAGAATAAAGAAACAGGCAGAAAAAGTTAGTGAAGGGTGCATGTTGAGACGTGTACGTTTTGTTCACTGTTTTGTTAATGTTTTTAATGGTTGCTATGTATTTAAACTTAAAGCATTGTGAGCAGCGTTTCTTAAAGTATGCATTATTAAACTGGTTTGGTTTGTTTTTTGTGGCTTGTGATTCTAAGTTCTGTTCACCTGCTAGAAAATAAAGATGTGATAGGAGTTGTTTGTTGTATGGGGAACCTCATGCAGAAAAATTGGCTCTTTGTCCAGCCACCCCTATGATACTTGGTGCTGTTTGGGTCATTCCAGAGATGTGCAAGATGGGAAGAGGACTCTAGGAGTGAATTGAGTATTTATATTTTGCAGTTTTGAATAAGAAAATCAGTACACTAGCAAAACAGGTATCCTGCCTTCTACTTTGTTATTATGAACTTGTTAATTAAAAAAATGCCGACAAAAAAAACCCCGAAGGTGGAAAGCCAGTGAGTATGGCTGTGCAACAGTACTATTGCTTTCCTTTGGCATTGACTAACATTTCTATATGCCTGACTTTCAAAGCTAATGGCTGAAATAAAATCTCAGGGGCAGCACTGACCTCTGTTAAGACTATACAAGTCACAAGTGTTTGTCAATTCAGTGGGGGTTTTTTGTGGGTTTTTTGTTTGGGTTTTTTTGGTGGTTTTTTTTTTTGTTTGTTTGGGTTTTTTTTTGAGGATGGTATTGGTTGGTTTGGGGTTTGGTTTGGTTTTGCTTCAAGTCTGCCTGCAGTGCATCTTTTATTTATTTGCATGATGCACTGTACAATGAAGACTTAAGCCGGCAAAGAGCTGGTGCCAAGGAATGTACTTTTTTAATGTTTCCTGCTTTTGTATTTTCATGCGAGTGGTTCCTTTGATAGCAGCGCAGAACAATACATAGACTAAACTCAGTGTTGTGGTGCGTTATGTTGTTTTTTATGAACAATTGTTGCTTGTTCAGGAACAGTGGTTTACAGTTGGCTAGTACCAGTCATCTACAACTGGTGGATGAGGGCGCAGTTGAGGGAATCCAGCCAAGCTCAGACAAATTCCTGTTTGTTAAAACATCCAGAGCTATGCAATGTGAAATATATTAAATTAGGCTGATGAACCTTAGATGAATGAAAAGAAATAAAGTAGTATGGGCACAGACATTTTCTCTCTTAAGGTAAGGTGTGTAAAAGAGAGAAAGACTAATTCTCAGTGTTTTCATTGAGAATACTGGAAATACTGGAACTGTTTAGTGATTTCATCCACTTTTTGCTCTCTGCATTCAATGTACAGAAGGCTGTAGGTACATTTGTGTACTCTTGTTTCGCAATAACATCTGTTAATTCAGTTTGTACAATTCTATTTTGCATTGTCATAATTCCATGGATACCAAATCAGAACAAACATATGAAATATTTAAAATTGAAAACATGTAGTGTTGTTATAAATGCTGTCCTGCCTTTTAATTTGACAGTCTTCCAAGATACTTTAAAGAAAACTCTGCTTTCTGTCATGTACAAGGAGAGGTTCACTGAAACTCCAAGCTGGGAAAAACAATGAAAGAAAACTTTATATTTTTTTTCATGTGTCATGTCATCATTATAGATTGTAGAAGTCATCATCAAGGTTGATAGTGAGTTTGTGAGTTTAATGCATTTAAAACAGTTGGGGGCACAGTTAGGTAATAAATAGCTAAATATAATACTAAAGAAATCGTACTTGGAGAAGGATATTAAATGTTTGGTTTCAGCTCTTAAGTCTATTCTTTACCTATTAAGTTCAATTAGGGATTTTCAAGTGGGAACAAGTTCTGTCTTTACTGACAGCTGTGAGATTCTTTGTCCATTCCTGTGAGAATATAGCACTTGGCTTTTTAAGACTGCACATGGTCTAACATTTTCTGAAGTGAGGCACCAGCAGACTCTGCATCATGATGTGTCAGCTCTGATCTGACCACAGTGCCAAAAAGCTTCCTGTGAAGGGACTGGTGAACTTCTGGTGCTCTAAGAACATGATGCATCAGTGCATCACTGTGTGCCAGGAAAGTTGTTGCATGCAACTGGATGCATGTTTATTATTCAGCAAAAATTGAGGCATTTTTGGCATGCAATGGGAATGCATTGTGGGAGTTTCAGGAAGAAGAAAGAAAGGAAACAGGCTGCATGTCCCTAGAGAATTAGTCTGCACACAGTTGTGGGAATGTCAACAAAAATGACGGGAAGTAGCCTTTGGTTAGATGAGTTGTTTTATAAAAGTGGTTGGATGCCAGGTTAGATGCTGTACTGACTCACATTCCCAAGGGATGGTACATGTGTTGGTTGTGGTATCTGAGCATGATCTTGCAGCAGAATTATATTATGCTGAGAAGTGCATAAAGCAGCAGCACTGCCATGAAAGTATGTAGCTGAGCAAGGTGATTTTGAAACTTCTGTACTTGATGAACTCTGGTCTCCTCTACTTTACAGACTTCAGCATTTCTATGAAATATTTATAAACATGATTCTCTGTTTTAAAGCTGTGTTTATCTTTTGTACTCCTAAATATTTAACTGCGGTTCAGAGATCCAGGGTGCTTACTGCGATGTAATGCCTACTGCTGATACTGGTGTTAACAGCATTGAATATTTTGACAGATTTCACAAAACTGCTGAGCAAAAGTAGCTGTGCAATGTGGGAGACTGTTCTGTATGTGTAACTGAGAGTCATGGGAGCAGCTCGAAGCCAAGTATTACATCAGACTCTGCATTCCAGGCAGCAATTTAGTTTGGCCTTGCTGGGTTATCGCTGCTCTCAGAATTTGTGTCAGCAAGTCTAGTCTTGATTTTCATGAAGGTTTAATCTAGATTAATGGCATTAAATGTTGGTTCCATCACTGACTGCTGTGGTGAGATACTTGACACTGTTCTACAACTGTTAGCCTTCATGCTAATGATGGTTCTCATGGAGCAGAGACAGTAAGGATGATGGCACTACAGAGGTGAGATACAGGCTAAGGGCAAAGCATCTGTGTCATGGAAACTTTCCAGGCTTGCTTCCAGCCTGGTTAAAAGCTTGTCTCTATATGTCCTTATACATCTTGGTAGCCATATCAGTATGTTTGCACTGAAGGAAACATGGAGTGGGGACACTGATTTAAATTTTCTTGAAACAAATGCTGCCAACTAAACACATAAGCTGCAGGTGAGTCAGCCCAGACATTCCTCAATGCTACAAACATATGCCAGCACTCCTTGTGAATGCAGAACAGGAAATCCTGGTGTAGGCATGTGCCAGATGTTAATGCCATTTCAAATACCATTTTAAAAGCGTTTATAAATGCATTTGCCTCAGAGTGGTGAGCACCCAAAATTAAACAAATTTAATTTTGCGTAATTTTGATGTTTGTGATGTTGCTATCACAAAGGGCATTGAATTTGTGATAACTCTGACTCCCTTTTGGTTAGGGTTATAAGGTGACATCACTTGCAGAATCATTCATGTTGGAAGGGACCTCCAGGGATCATCTAGCCCAGCTCCTAATCAAAGCAGTGTCAATGCTGACTTTTTCCAGGTGACTCTTGAAAATCTACGTGGGTATTGATTCCATGATCTCTCAGACACATGTTCCAGTACTTCAGAGCAGTGATGTTTTCAGTGTCCTGTAGCAACTTCAATTTATTGTCTCTTATTCTCCTGTCACTTACCTTGACAAATAGCGTGGTTCTGTGTTCTTGGTAACCTCTTAGGAATTGAAAGTTTGCTGTTATGTTCCCCCAAAGACTTCACAGGCTAAACAAGCCCAGTTTCTTCAGCCTTTCCTCACAAGTCCAGTGCTTTAGCTCCCTGAGCATCTTGGTGGTCTTTGCAGTGTGACTTGCTCAAGTTTTTCGATATCTTTCTTGTACAGAAGGCCCAAAACTGGATTTAGTACAGTTTTGAGTAAAGGAGAATGATCACTTCCATTGCCTACTCTGTATGCCTCTGTGTATACAGCCCAGTAAGCTTTTAGCATTCATTGCTGTCAAAGCATAATTCTGACTCCTGTTTAGCCTAATGTTCACTAGGGCTCACAAATCCTTTTCAGCAGAAGTCCTTTGCTGATGGGCTGTTCCTCTGGCCTGTATCGGACCTCTAGATCCCTGCTCTGGACGATATTGAATGTATCCTCTACTTTACTGTCATCTGCAAGCTTGATGAGAGGGTAGTGTGTCACCTTCTCTAGGTCATTGATAACGATGTTAAACAGGACACGCCTCCAGACAAACCTCTGTGGTACTCTACTTGTTGCTGGCCTTCAGCACGCAGTATGACACTTCAACTACTATTCTTTGAGCCTATCTTTCTAACCAGTTGTCGTGGTTTAAGCTGTAAATCACGCAGCCCGTTCTCTCACTCACTCCCCTCTCTTTCTTCCCCCTGCTCCCAGGTGGATGGGGAGGAGAATCAAAAGAATGTAACTCCCACAGGCTGAGATAAGAATGGTTTAGTAACTAAAGTATAACACAAGACCACTACTGCTACCACCAATAATAATAATGACAAGGCAAATACAAGGAAAGAATACAACTGCTCACCACCCAATACAAAGCCCAACCACGCAGTGCACGCCCACCCTTCCGGGTCTCTGCTCTCTCTTTTACATCCTGGACATGACGTGCTATGGCATGGAATACCTCTTTGGTCAGTTTGGGTCAGGTGTCCTGTCTCTGCTTCCTCCCGGCTTCCCCTCCTCCCTGGCAGAGCATGAGACTCAGAAAGTCCTTGGTCAAACCAAAAAATTACCAAGCAGTAACCGAAACACTGGTGTTATCAGCGCTGTTCCCAGGCCCAAAATCAAAAACACAGTGCTGCACCAGCTACCAAGAAGGAGAAAAATGACTGCTGCTGCTGAACTCATGACACCAGTTTTTGCCTATCTAATTGCCAACCCATCCAGACTGTAATATAGCCATATGTGAGGTATCCATAACTTGCATAACAAGAGCACTGTGAGAGACTTCTAAAGACTTGCCTGAGGTAAATGACATCCAGTGTTGTCCCATTGTCCACAAATCCAGCTGTTTTATCATAGAAGGCAATCAAGTTGGTTGGGCACGATTTGTCACTGGTACATCTGTGTTGACTGTTCCCAGTCACCAACAGCTTCTGCATATGCCCAGAAATGTGTTCCAAGAATACCTGCTTCATGCACCAGTATATGCTGTGGGCTGACAGTCTGGAAATCAGCTCTTCAGAGAAGGACTTTGAGGACCTGTATGGGTTGAGATTCTTTAAGAGATGCTTCACTCGATTTTCTTCATCTACTGATGGTCCTTATTCTCCTTGAATGCTCTCTAGATGCAGGGGCCTGAGACTTTCCTTGAAAAAGTTAAGGCAAGGAAGATATTAAGAACCTCAGTCTTACATTTATCTGTTGGCACTATATCATCCATCCCCCTGCAGGTCTGTGTTTTCCTCATTTACATTTTTGCTACTGATGTAGTTTTTCTTGTTGCCCTTGACCTCGCTTATCAATTTCAAGTGAGATTTGGCTTTCCTAGCAGCACTCTCTATGTGCCAAGCAAGGTTTCTGTATTCCTTCTCTGTAACCTGCCCATGTTTCTATTTTTTGTGAGCATCCTGTTAGCATTAGTGCTCAGTCCTATATTCCTTGTTTAGCCAAGCCAACCTCCTGTGTGTATACTTATTTTCCTCAGTAGTGGAACAGCCTGTTCTTGTGCTTCAAGGAGGTTCCCATCGAAGACCTGCCAACCTCTCCTTCCCTGGTTTAAGAGCTAGAAGGTCATTCATTCCAAACCAGTCAACTGGCTTTCCTGAGACTTCATGTCTTGATTAGATGTAGTGCAGGTTTTAATGAGGTGACAGGCCTGCTGGTAGATTGTCGTAAAGACAGTCCCTGGTCTTCCAAAGACATTAATACACATGTAATATCAGACACTCTCTTCAGAAAATCCTCAGTTACTGTTAACTGAAGTAGTACAACTGTAGTATTATATGGAGGTATTATCCAAGTCCTAAAAGAGGAGTAGATGTACTATAACAATATTACAACTGAGATAATTGCTCTTATCTCCCAGCTGGATTAATTAGATCAGGAACAGCACTGTCCTAGTGCGATCACAGTGTTACTGGCTCTGCAGCAAACTTGGTCAGTACTAGCTCAGAGTAAAACCTTTGCTTTGCATGCAACAAATGCAGCCATGAATAATGGATCTGTTGATTTCCATTGAACTGAGTGCGTTTTATCCAGCTTTAGACTGGGCACTGACTCCTTCAGCAGTAACACTGGCTGAATTTGATGTAGCAATCCAAAAGTGGTGGCTTTTTTTTCCCCCCAGTCATTATATCCTTGATCTGCATTTTCATATTTTAGCCCATTATATAGCTCATGTGTTAGAACATTTATCTTTCTTCTTTCAGCACTTTATATTCTGAGGTGCTTAGTCTTTTTGGCATATTAACTTTATTCCTTATTTTGTTAATGGTGCTCAGGAGTTCATGTAATTTGCTGGTAAAGGACTTTATGACCTTCAGAGAAGGTCTCCCTCTTAGTTTTCCTTGTTCTGCATGCTAGTTAAACTCAATTTAAAATTCATATGTGGGGCCTGATGAGGGAAAATGAGAATTTTTCATCTTAAATGCTTATATATAAACAACTTCTTTTATGCAAAGTGAATTATAAAGTTCTTCCTTTAGTTTTAATGTTTGCTTACCTTAGAGCTTGGGCTACAGAAGTAGATGATCGATTCTTTTCTCTCTTAAAATTCTTATAATTTCCTTCTTTAGTGTCAAGCAGAACTTTTCCTTAGTCACTGTTTTCAGTTTTCATAGAAATATAGAGCTGAAGTTGAGTAAAAAAACCTCCCATAATTTCATGTAGCCAACTGCTGTGGGGTAGAATGGCACTTTGAAAAGAACTCTTGAGAAACCTTCATTTTCAAGACAAAATTGGCCCACTGTTCTTTCTACTTTTTGATTTTTAGCTGTGCAGCTATATACTCAAGTATCAGTCTTACTCTTGGCTAGCCCTTGCGTTAATTTGAACACTAGAGGGCGATTGAAACACTTCAGTTATTTCAGAAAGCCAACTTAAGGAGCTTTCATTTTTCATTGCCATCAGAAAGGAATTTTGTTAACTGCATATAAAACAACGTTTATTTTTAGCAATTAATTTGGTTTATTTCCTTCAGTCCTTTTAAAAACTAAAAATCTAGCTTTTAACTTTCTAGTTTTCCTTGTGCCTTTATAGCTCTATCATGCAGTTAAACTGGTAAGTCAGGGAGGAAGAATAGTTTAGCATTTTAGTAGCTTATGAAGGCATACTGCATATGCTTTTTGCGTGATCAGATGGATGTTTTGAGCCACCTTGTTGCAGAAACCAGGAGAGAGGTGCCAGAGATGTGAATGTATTAAAGCTTTACTTATTTTTCTCAAGAAAGTAAAAAGTTATTTTGTAGCACTTCCAATTAATTTTATAGTTTTTGTTGGCATTAATTTTAAATGAAATTCCAAAACACTCGAGTCAATCTTTCCTTATTCTATGCTTTGAAGTAATTTTTTTGTTCCCTAGAAGAGCTTCAAAATGGCAACTCCTGTCCTTCCAGATATTATTCTACCCTCTCAGCAATTAGAAAACATAATCCAATATGAAGACTTCTTTAGAAAGGAAAGGTTAAAGCAGTTAAAATTTACTATTTTCGGAGCTCCCTTGAAAATTGTCACAAGAGTTTTTATTGGCTTAAACCTAAAACTGAAAACATTAAACTTTTTATTAAGAAAATGTGGTGAAATACATAGTGAAACATGGTGTTCATTGTAAGTTGCTTTTTAAGTATGTATTATTGAAGGTATGATACTCATCTATTCTGGTTGTAAAGTAAGAACCTCTTCTGTCTTGTGAGTTGGATGCTTATGTACCTTTCTGGATTTTATTTTTTCCTCTTCCTATTTTGAATACCTTATACTTAATGCAGGTGTTGAATAATATTTTTCAGTGGCTGAGTGATCAAATGTTTATTTGCACTTGAACTTCGAAAGGTGTTTGGAACAGGAACAAAATAGTATCAGTATGCCTTTCTTTAAGAAAGAAACTCTTTGTCTTTTATGATTAGTGTAAGAGATTAATCTGATTTTTCCTTAATTTGGTGTCACATGATTTTTTTCCTCTCTCCATAAATTATGTGATCTGAAAAGTAACCCATGCCTCTCTTAGGGATGTATCGCACTCTGGTAGTTTTGTAGTGACAGTAAGGACATAATGTTTTCTCTTTCAAGCTAAGCTTCTAGAACTGTGTAGTTATAAGAAAGTCTTGTCTGTTTTTATCAAAAGCTTTTCTTTAGCTTTCACAGGTGGAAAGAATTAAAATGTCTAAGCTGTAGGTACAAGCAATAACAAAAAATAGTGTAATTTGTTATTTCAGAGCAAAAAGGGAAAAAAATAAAGACTGGTTTCAGACAGTGGACTGTGTGGTTTGACTTGTGATGCTGACACGCAAAAACATGGATTGCAGTTTTCCCAGTTTTGAGGAGAGGAAGGCCTGAGCAGGAGTCTCTGACAATGGAATGACTTTATCTACTTTTCTTGTGATATCCTGTGCTTCAGTTTTCGTGCTGTTGCTTAGTTTCTCTCATCACTTCCTTTTTATGTTGCAGAGAATATCTATAATCTCTGACACTTCGTTGGCAGTTTTGGACATAACCTAAGCATTCTCACCAGCCTGTGCTGATTGATAAGACAGATTTTGAAAACAGTTGATGCTTGCTTAATTTTTTCATATGGAGTTCAATGCTGCTTGACTTTTTTACAGTGCCAGAGTACTACTTTTGGAAAGAGCTGGATTTCCATAGAAGTGACTCTAAAAAAAATGCAGCAGTAGAGCACTTTTCTGTCTTATTGGTTCTGGATTACAAGAAGGAGACAATTTAAAATGAGCAGAACTATAGCATTTTTATTTTGTTCATAGCAGCTGGCCTTGCAAATTGAGAGATTATAGTAGGCTTTACTTATAAACAATAGAAGAGAAGTTGCTGAGGGCCAAATTTTCTTCCTGTGAGGCCTAATTTTTGGGTTTTGATTATGCTCTGAACTGTTACCATGCAAGCTCATTGTTTCTTGATGTGCTATTAAACCACATTAAACCAGCTATAAATTATTTTGATGACTTACAGTCAAGGCCAAACTTCTGCTCCCTCTCTCTGAACTGCATTGCCTTCGTAGGACAAAAAGGAGTGAGAAATCTTCATTGGGTATTTTTATCATTATATTTAACATATGAATCTGTGGCTGTATGTAGGGAATAGACCTGGTGGAAAGACACTGCTTTTCTGTTGACATTTGAGGGCAGGGTGTATTTGAGCTTGCTGCTTAATAGACCATCCTTCTTCAGATGCGGTTCTTGTCAAAGAAATAACTTTGTAGTAGGCACTTTCTATATTCTAATATTAAGGTTTCATATTTAAAGGCTCTAGTAGACAGATGATCTTTGCTTTGTTATTTTCCCCTTGCTCCTTTCATATTTAAAATATGCGTGATTGGAAGACTAGCCTCTGTTAGTAGTTTGCTTCATATTTTTGCCTGGTTATGCAATATCCTGGAAGCATTTACTTTGTGCTTTTGGGAGAAAAGTTCTCACAGAAATTTATGTTCTGATAGTCCATTATAGCTTATTCTAGTATGTGACAATTTAAAGGAAACAGTCCTTTCCCAAAAATATAAAGCTTTGATGTTTTTGACATAGAAAATTGTGCTGTTCATTATCATTTACCTCTCCTCCACTACTGGCTTTTATTTTGATCTTGTTTGAGCTTTGCTTACTAGCACACCACTGTTCCATGTAGCATAAAGCAGACTAGACCAGCGCTTTCAGGAGTGAAACAAATCAAGCTTATGCAAAAGTCCTGTGGTGGGATTCTTCTACCTCAATTCTTTCTCTGTGCACTGTGAGGAAGATGTTGGCTGTCTTACTGTACTCCACTGCAGTCTGTCTGGGTGGGATGGGCACAGCAGAACAACCAATAACCATTTTTCCTCTTTCATTCAGTATGGCATGGCTGTATATGAGCAAGTCATAGGAGTGAAATACTTGATCTTTCCTGCATTACCCTGCTATCTCAAAGAAGATTAGGAGTCCAGAAGTACTCTCCCAGTGGAAGATTTTTGCAGCAACAACTAGGTGCTGCTTGCCCCTGTGCTGCTTTTAGAATAAAATGAATTGGACTGCTGTCTGTAACAGCACCACTGCATTGGTTTGGCTGGTGATCCACGCAGCATAAATTCTTGTAAGTTAATGAAGTTGGTGAGGAACTAATGTAATGGCCTCTTCCTCCCTAAGGGTGTCAAGCTCCTGAGAACAAACGTGGAAGCATTAGTAATGACAAAAGCCTCCTCTGTCTTGCTCTAGTTTCTCTCAGTTTTCTAGTGAAGAAGCATCTGGTACAGCCTTTAGCTGTCTTTTTACAGGCAATAAATCCTGATAACATTCCAAGTGACATAATATTACATTTAATTTTTATGGAGGATTTTTTTTTGGGAAAACAGAGCAGTGCACAATAGGTTTATTTGTTGCATGATAAGGTCATTCTCTAGGAATGAGGCAGAACTACAAGCATTTTATTTTTGTTCAGCTTTGACTTGTGATCAGTTACAGCTTCCCACAATCCAGTTGTAGTGATTTTTACTCTGGGTTATGTACAATGATTGTAAAATATAATAGAATGTAACCAACGAACAGACAAAGCCCACCAAAACAAAACAAAAGAAATTCGTTTGCAAGAAGAATTCTTTTTGACACCAGTTGTACAGTTCATGAACTCCTCACACATGTACTCTTCACACATAAATGCTGTTACGGTTGCTGGGTGTTTTTCCCATATGTAACAAGGTTGGAAATCATTAGTGGTAATGCTGGTGTCTAAACCATTCAGTTATTACCTGCTACTTGGTGATGCTGTGGATCAGCACATCTGCACTATGTGGCTCTGTTCCTAAAGTAGTCCTGCAGGATTTGTTTTGTGGTATAGGTCCTTTACTGTGAAATGAAATGCAGATAAAAGGACCGTTTATAAGTCAGTCACCCATCCTTTTCCTTGAGCTTGGGAAAGGTTGGAAGGAGTGAGAAAGTGTCCTTGTGTGTCCAGATGAATTTAAACAGTGCTGCTTTCAGAGGACATGAAAAAACTAAACAAAAAACCTGTCTTTGAGAACCCCCTTTGGTAGTTTCTTTTAGTTTATCTCCAAAGCCAAGTTGTTACATGAGCAGTTGCCAGCAGGTCTCAGTCTCTTTGGTAATTCTCAAGCAATTCGGCTGTAGTGATTAAAATCAGAACGTTGACATTTTAAACTTACAAAAACAACATGAGCCCTATGTGCTCAAGTGGCACAGTGCCGCCTCATAAATGAGCCTCAGCATTCCTTGTCAGATGCAGGGCCTGTACAGCATCGCACCATTTCAGAGCAGTCTAATTTTGAGGTGACAAATTCATGCATCATTGTGGCAAAATGTGATTGAGGCCAGCAATGATGAGCAATACAGTATGATGAGATGCAAGTGAAAAATAGTTCTGTTCGGTATAGCCTCTAGTTGTCAGCTGTTCCTGGCAAATTCTTACTTTGTTTTATCTGAAGTATCCAATGTATTGTTCTAATAGCATTCTTACGGGACTGTTTGATCCAAAAATTATTCTGGAGCTAACAGCATATAAGGAGTTCTAGCTAAGTGTGGTAAGGAGCTAAAAGGGGGATAGAACAATGTTATGCTGTATTAATTATATATTGCAGGGGACTTTGGGTTTCAGAAGCTTTGGAAGAAACTTAACAGACAAAAGTTAAAAACCAGACAGTAGAATATTTAAGTTGGAAAGGACCATCAGTGATCATCTAGCATATCATTACGGGCATTGCGCAAATGCCTCTTAAAAACTGACCGGCACAGGGCATTGGCCACCTCTCTAGGAAGCTTGATCCAGTGTCTGAACAACGTCTCAGTAAAGGAAAGTTTTCTAATCTCCAGTCTAAACCTCCCAGATACTAGAATCTGGCATTTGTTCTTGTCAAATTTCATGCCACTGATGATTGACCAATGCTCCAATCTATCTATATCCCTCTGCAAGGCCTCTTGTCCTGTGAGAGAGTCAACAGCACCTCCCCATTTGGTTTCGTCAGCAAACTTGCTAATGGTGCCTTCAGCTCCTGCATCTGGATCATCGATAAATATACTGAACAGAACTGGCCCTAGAATTAAGCCCTGAGGAACACTGCTGGTGACCAGTTGCCAGGCAGATGTAGCCCTGTTCACTGCGACACTTTGAGCTCTGCCCTTCAGCCAGTTCTTCACTCAGTGCACTGATCATCTCACCAATGAGTTTGTCCAGAAGGATGCTTCTGGGACAGTATAAAAAGCCTTACTAAAATCCAGAAAAAACTTAACTTACAGAAGACAAGATTAACACGCTACCATGCTCATGCAGGAACTATTGAAACTGAACTGTGCTCAGGTCTAGGCAGAGTCTCTCACAAGCTGTGCATAGTTTGGGGGTTTCACATACAGATTGTAGGCTCTTTGAGCCTCTCAGCAAAGTGGCTGTTTGGAGAGGATATAAAAACAAAGGGTAGAAGGGGGAGAGAACAAAAAAGAAAAAGTCAATTTACTTTTGCAATTAAAGTGGATGCTGTTTCGTGTGAGGTTCCCTTCCCTCCAGCTTCCCATTTTTCCTCCCTTTCTGTAGAACATGTAAGGTTGAGCATTTCAGCAAATCTGTGTAATCTCTTACTAGTCTATATGTCTGAAGCTATCAAAAGAACTCAGAACTGCTTCATTTCCACAAATTAAAACTTTCTAATTTCTTTATTTATTTTATGAAATATTTAGGCTGAATGAACAACTGATTTGGGAATCAGTAAATACTTACGAGTTCAAACTATTTTCAGCATCATGGATAACTCAGTCGTAGCTAGGAAAACTCACAGCATTTGTAAAATTTGAAGTCCAGTGTTGGTTTTTATTTCAGTTGTTTGAATTATTTAGTCCCATTAATTTGAGCATTTCATGATTTGTGTCTTTCTGCAAACATCCATAAGTCAGAAGTATTCAAGTTGCCTTAAGCAGCATTCTCATGGGCAGTTTGCCAGGAACTCAAAGGCTTCACCTAAATTGCATATTTCTGGGTATAATCTCAGTCTCAGCTGTTCTTATCTGTCGTTTGGTTTTTGCTTAGTCCTCCATCTAGCTTTTTACTGGGACAAGATGTGTTGCAGTAAGGGGTGGTGTCTGTAATTTGTATAGGTTGCAACTTCATAGTGTATTTGGAGGGAGGTACAGATCAGAGATACTGAAGTTAATAGAAAATATTTCCAGCAAGTTCCAACATTTTAAAAATAGTGTCTACAGAGGGGGAATAGTGGCTGTCAGAGCATAATAAACCATCTGTGGCTTCAGCCATGATTCTTCAACAGCCTGATCTCAGCTCATTAAGAAATCCAGTGCAGCTTCTAGCCATGACCTACAGCCTCATCATTCTGTCCTCTGTTCATAGTATGAGGCTGCACGTATTTGAGATATAGGTTGGAAGGGTTGGTCAGGAAATAGGTTTTGTCTGGACAATAGTTTAGACAAACTTTATATTACTTTTCAATGTATCTTCTAGACAATAGGTTTTCTTATGTAAAACATGGCTTTGCTTTGAATATTTAAAGGTTTTTTAATATGCTGTGCTAGTTGTTTTTTTAAAGTATATGTCAACGCTCCCTGATGTGATGAACAGCTTAAAATTAGAGATTCTTTTGTTTCTGTGGTGAAATAATGGGGGTTATTTTCTGGTTTTGAGCTCACACAGAGTGCTTTGAAACAATGCTTTCTGGAATCTGAAATGCTTGAAAAAACATATCTGAACCTGTGCCACTGCAGGACTGCATGAGCTGAGCCTGTAGGAGAAATTGTGAGATTTCAGTGCGGTCTTGAAGACTGACAATATAGAAATCCCTCAAATCGCAAATAGTTAAACTCTACTGATGGACAGGTTTATTGAAAGCTTCCCTCTTAACAAAAAGGCATATTCTTGGCAGCATGATGATACCGGCTTTTGATGAGGAAGAAAATTATCTAACTTCTAAGGGGAATTTTTTTTTTAAATTTTTGGGTGCCTGGTTATCAAGAGTAAAGAGTGTGTAGAGGAATAGCTGATTCAGTATAGACACTTTTTCTCTGCTTTCCAGTGATCTGTACATGATTCACCTGGAGTGGATGTGAACTGAACCCAAAGCGTTGTCCCTGTTCTTTCGTCTTCCCTGCCTGCTGGACATCTCTTCCTTTAATTGTGTAAGTATGCAGAACTGTGGCAGCCTGATTTGTACTGATTTAAACACTTTATCGCCCCACTGTTAAGAGAAAGTCCAGAAGTGTTGTGCTTGAGATCAGATAGCTAGCTCATTCAGCAATCTCCTATCCAGCTAGGCAAACCCTAAGAGGTTGAAAACAATTCTAGACAGAAGGTAAACTTCAAGGGTAAAGGACAATAGATTTGTGGAAATCAACTTTCTGTTTATTGTGGATGGAAAGCTGGGGAAAGCAAGTTAGGGAAAATTCTGTTACTTGTGTTCATTTACTAGAGATTTTAGACGGATGTGTTCCCTACTTTAAAGCCCTGCTGTTAGTGACTGCCGCTAATGTGCTCTTCAGGACCAGCAGTAACATAGACATCTGCATAAGAAATGTTAAACGTGTAGCTATTATGTTTTGTGAGCTTTGCAAATTATAAGAAGATGCCCACATTTCCTATTTATTATATTTTATCAGTCTTGACGTTTCCTGGGGTGAGCTCATTAATTTATTCTGGTCTTCTTATTTCCTATATGTTGATCTATCAGGACACTTTGTCATTGCATCATAATGCAGTATGCAAGAAAGGGTTTTGTTGTCTATAGATAGTACTGTAATAGCTTGCCTGAGTAAGGTAGTAAGGCTGTGAAGGCTTGCGGGTTTGTCTGCTTTAGGTGTAACAAAAGAATGAGGGAAATTGTTGTGGCTTAAGCCCAGCTGGTAACTCAGTACCACGAAGTCGTTTGCCCACTCCCCCGCTTTCCTCCCCCCCTCTCCCGGAGGGATGGGAAGGAGAATAGAAATAATGTAACTCCCACGGGTTGAGATAAGAACAGTCCAGTAACTAAGGTATAACACAAACCACTGCTGCTACCACCAATAATAATAATGATAAGGGAAACAACAAGAGAAGAGAATACAACCACTCACCACCTGCTGACCAATACCCAGCCTGACCCAAGCAGTGATCTAGCCCTTCCAGGTAACTGCCCCCAGTTTATATAGTGGGCATGAAGTGCTGTGGTATGGAAAACCTCTTTGGTTACTTTGGGTCAGGTGTCCTGTCTCTGCTTCCTCCTGGCTTCCCCTCCTCCCTGGCAGAGCATGTGACTCAAAGTCCTTGGTCAGAATAAACATTACTGAGCAGCAACTGAAAACATTGGTGTTATCAGTGCTGTTCCCAGGCCAAAAGTCAAAAACACAGCACTACACTAGCTACTAAGAAGGAGAAAAAATGACTGCTACTGCACATCTGAGTAGCAGAATACAAGCTCGGTTGGATTAGTGAGCAAATACAGGCACCAGGACCAGTTTGTGTGCAAGAAGTAGAGGCTTTCAAATTCAGGAATAGTAGCTATTCAGTATCACAAAAAGCAAATTGGAATGCTAAGAGTTGAGGGAAATAATAAAACACATAATTCTGTAAATGCACTACGAATATTCATTAATAGCCTTACAGGAGCTCGATATTGCAGCTCATTTATTATACTATAAGTTTCTTTGTAGAGGTGTATCAGTAAGCTTCCTGTTGGAGCTGCGGTTTAAATCAGTTCTTTAAGTGGAAAGTTACACAGTAGCAAGTTGAATTTTGCTGATGTGATGGCACAGTGTAAATTCGTAATCTATGTGAATTTAAGGGTTGTATTGAAGCAAACAGCATGTCTATACTGGCAAAAAAAGACCCGAGGAGTTCATTGGCCTATTGGTGGCAGTACTTGCTAAACTAGTGCTTTGTGATCAGTGTTGCACTCTGCCTGTTAGGTCACTTAGGGCTCATTAATGCTCTAGCCTTGCTTTCAGCTTCTTTCATTTTCTTGTTTAAGCATTGTTAAAGGGTACTGTGGGCAAAGGCTGTGGCTTGAAGATTGTTTGGCATGTGGGAGGCTGGATCTGCTCAGCAGAATACAGTTCTGAGTGGAAATCCTTGAGATAATAATAGACTGTAACTGTTCAGACTATTTGATGTGATGTGGCTTGGTGCAGTCATAGTTGCTTTGATGTGTGTTGGCTACAGTCCACATCTCAAGTCCTGTGTGTCAGCTACAGTCCGGCATCTCTATTCTGTGTTAAAATGAACAGAGCTTTGGGAGATACCCTTGCACAGTAAGAATTGTTGACACCAAGAGATCCAAGATGTGCTTCATAAATGAATTTTCTATTGAACTAAAACCAGAACTGAACTCGGGCTCAGTGGAGATGAAATAACTTAAGGGTAGCTGCAGAAATGGATAAAGTCTGTAGTGAAAATAATGTCCAGCAATAAACTGGGGATATTGCTGAGCTCTGGACTTAAACTGCAGTGTTTCTCTTCCTCATCTAAGTCCTACCCTCTGGCCAAAGGGTTCGTTTCCATAATTGCTATGTGGCTAGTTCTCCAGCATACAGTGGACACATACATTGCTGTTTTCACTAGCTCAAAACTTCCAACTGTTTGTCAGCAATAAAGATGCTGCATCAGCTTCTTGCTCACTACAGCTGGAACAGGGCACTGCCAAAACGTTCTTGAAAAGAAAACAAACAAAGCCAATGTGAATGTTGTGGCCAAAGAGCTGAGAGAGAAAGCTCTTAAACATTTAATGTGGTGCCCCCTCCCCCCCCCTTCTTTCCTCATTTTCCCTGCCTTTTCTCTATAGACTAACTGAGCTTCAATTCATAATCAGCAGAAGGACAGAGGTTTGCTGGTATGTAGAACTGAGGATCTCAAAGTGTGTTATAAAGAAAAGTGTTTATTGCCATTCCCCTTCTGGATGTGGTATCCCAAAACAGTGGTAGCACTAAGTGATCTGATATAGCTACCTGTGAAGTCCCTGTTGGACCTGAGAAGCCAGAAATCTCCTACAGTTAGCATGCTGTGGTTTCTTACTTGAACTGTTAAACCACATGCCTTCATAGAATCATAGAACAGTTAGGGTTGGAAAGGACCTTAAGATCATCTAGTTCCAACCCCCCTGCCATGGGCAGGGACACCTCCTACTAAACCATGCCACCCAAGCCTCTGTCCAACCCAGCCTTGAACACTGCCAGCGATGGAGCATTCACAACTTCCCTGGGCAACCCATTCCAGTGCCTCACCACCCTTACAGTAAAGAATTTCTTCCTCATATCCAATCTAAACTTCCCCTGTTTAAGTTTGAACCCATTACCCCTTGTCCTCTCACTACAGTCCCTAATGAAGAATCGGTCATTTGAAAGTATAAATTCTAATAAAAAGTTTGTTCACTGTTCACCCAGCTACTGCTTTTATTCCTGTTTTTTATAATCTTGCTTTTAATAATAAAATATGTTCAAGACCTAGGCTATTGCAGCTTTTACCAAGAATTTCACTAATACGTGAGTGCTAAGCAGCACCTCCTTGATTTGAAAGGAGAGACAGCAAGGAATTACTGTTTAGGGCTGTTTCTTTTTTAGTGAACATTTATTTGTCTGCTGTGGAGTGTCATCGCATATTCTGTAACTCAGAGTCACTATAATCAGAGGGATGCAGTGCAGGTCGCGGTGTGTTCTTATCTGTTGGCTACATCTGTGTGCAGCTCCTTCTCCATTTGCAGTAGGAGGGCAGTTGGATTGAGATGAAGTGTTGCAGTTCCCAAACTTAATCCAGAAATGATAAAAGGCAATATACGAGTCTGATATGTTTTATGCATAGTGGTCCTCACCACCAAGGGCCTGGCTGATTGCCAGTGAGGAGCTGAGTAGGGCAAAGTTTCAGAATGTGCTTGTGATGGTCATGAATGTCAAGTTTCCATTGCCTCTCTGAAATGAGATGTAGTAGCAGCTGTGCATTCCTATCCTGCTGTAAAGCATGCGTAGGATTCAAGTTCTGATTCATATTTATTTGCTAGAGTGAACTTCTGATTGCCTTCCAGATGGTGGTCAACTGTCTGTCACTTGGGTGTCTTGAAAGTGCCTGTTGCATCAGAGAATTCCAGGAACTGGGAGTGAAGGAAGAGGGAGAAGAATGGTCAGCAGACTTCAAAGAGCATTTTACTAGGAGCCTGGGTTGATGAGGTGTTTGTTGGCTGTATAAGGCAGCTGTAACCCAGTGCAAAAGGATTTAATCAGTGTGTGTGTGTAATTCTGTTCTTGGTTCTTTGAACTGCTTGCTGATGTTGGTACAGTAGTTTTATCAGTCTGTGCTTCACTATTCCTATCTGCTAGGTGGCATACTGCTTGTAAAATGTATTCAAATTGACAATGAAATACACTCTCATACAGCCAGTTACTAGGGATTGCATTTTTCTATTGTAACTTGGTGTAGCCAGTATGCAGAAAAAAGGTGTCCAAATGAAGCTAAGGAGTAAAAGAAACTAACTTCAACATTTTCTGCTTTTGTTTCATGCAATGCATTATCACCCCTACTTGTTTAACAGCTTTTAAACAAGCTTTTGTCTCTACAAATAAGATACTAAAGGTGTCTCTGCCCATGGCAGGGGGGTTGGAACTAGATGATCTTTAAGGTCCTTTCCGACCCAAACCATTCTAGATTCTTGCAAAAATTACTCTGCTTTATTTCCTCCTCCTCCCCCCCAAGCTTGTAATAGCCTTCTGATTCCGAAAGGACTCTGTCCCCCTTTGCCTTGCATTCACTGCTCTATCGTTTCCTGTCCTCAGGTTCTCAGCCCAGTCTAATTACTGTGAGTGCAACAGCTGCTGCCTCTGCACTGCTGAAATCTCTGTGTCTGTCCATTTCAGTGAATTCCCCTTTCATATTCAGGCTGAGCTGAGGCATACCCTCTGCCTGTGACTCTTGTTTTTGTCTCCTGATATGACATAAATTATTTTGGTGTACAGTTTGCATTAATAAGATGAAAAGAAAAATTGCCCCACAAAAAACCAAACAAGCACTGCACAAAACTGTATTGTATGAGCCAGTGGCTTGTTTGGAGCCTTATTTTGACATCCTTAGATTGGAAAAAAAAATCCCACTGTGCATCTTCATGTCTCACTGAACTCTTTCTTTAGTGAGTTAAGATCAGGTCCCTTTCCCACCAGCTCATTGTTTGATCAGGAGCATGCAGTTGTCCAAGATGCAGAGGAACACAAAGGGATGTTGTGTCTGTTCATATAGCATAAGTGTATATAGAGAGGACAGGTCAGCATAGTCTGAAAATATAATTAAATGTAATTAAAAAAAAAGTTGCAGTGAAAAACATGCATGTGTTATTCTAATGCTGGTCCTTTCAGAACAAAGAACAAATGTGGCTGCTGCTACTCCAGTTGCAGCCTGTTTTTCATAGTCTATAAGTATGCATGAGAAGAAACAATTTAACAGGCAGTAAATGTAAAATCAAAAAATAATTACCGGTGTTTAAGGATGGCCTCCTGTCAGATTGCTTTCTTTACTCTTTTCTTTATCCACTCTAAAGCACATGTAGTAAGTATAATGTGAAAAAAAGGGATAGAATTAAAAACCCAAACCAGGCTCTTTTTTGCTTTTGTATCACGTGAAGAATGCCTTTAAAAAGGTTAGTTTCTTTTACGTGTTTTGTTTACTTAGAGTCTTTGTCCCTCTACATTAGAAATTCAGATGCACCAGCAGTATGGTGGAAGCAAGATTGGTGTTAGTACAAAGCGAGGGAAACAGTGGTGAGAAATAAGGGTGTAGGAAGCACATCAAAGCTTTGTCTCTTCTGTCTGCCATGTGTCTTTTTTTATTTTAAAGCTATTTTGCATTTGTTTTATTTGCCATTAAAGTTCACTCTTACAAGCTTATTTTTCACAGCCCTGGAGACCAAAACCAGAATCTCCATTCCCTTTCCACTCTCCTATCTTTGCTAGCATAAACTAGAATTAAGAAAACATGTAGTTTCAGAAAATACAGTACAAATAAAATATTGACAACAGGAGGTAACACTGGGCACAGGTACTGGTGTGTCTAAGGAATTGTGGTCATTCACGGAGGCTATCTAGTATTGCATGCTTGATCTAATAAGAAGTAGCCTTAGAGTTGGCAATTTCATCTTCTGCCCATTCCTACCCTTCCACCAGTAGATGATGGTTTTCTCTGTTCGTACTTAATATGCCGTCACATTGGCATACACATGGGAATTTGTAGGTGACACAAACATTTAAATTGTCTCCTTGTCAAGGTAAGAGGTGTTTTTTCACTTTTCTTTTTCACAAGGCAGAAAAAGAGAAACTTGCCATTTGCCTGTGATTTCTTGATGACCCTGTCTACTGCAGGAAGTGTGTGAACCCGTAATGATCACTGCTTGATGTGCAGTGCATGTGTACTTGTTTCTGATGCTTTCTGTATGGTTACCTAGGATGCCTGGCCATTATTTGGGGGACTGAGAAATCTGGTAACCTGTTAGAGATGTGGCTGCTGCAGCTCTGTGTCTCCAGATGCAACCTGGCATGTATGAGGCATACATATATACCACCTGGATCCCTTCTTTCTTCTGCCTTTTTGTTTCATTCCCTAAACATTTTACAATAATTCTTGTGCAAACCCAAAATGTCTTCCTCTGCTTCCCATAATGTGTCCCATACTCATGGGCAGTAACCTTGCTTAGTCTATAAGGTGACCCTGAGAGCTTTTCCAGTTGACTTATCCGATTGGCATCACACCTGCTTAATGGTGCTGGTGGTTCTCCTGGGATACCCCTGGCAGAGGGCTGGGGCTCTGTTTTCTCAAATGAGTTTTTGGAAGTCCCTGTGCCTTTTTGCTCATATGCGTGTATATATGTACATGAAAACCTTTGAGGGGATTATTGTTCTCCTGTTATGGCCCTGGGAGTAGCTGCTCAAGGAGTTACTGGCGTTCTCGCACCTGCTGTTGCCTCTGTGAGCTCCCATGTGAGTGTTTGCTTATCAATGTAATTACACCATCAGCATCCACAGGAAGGTGAATAAGTGGGTGCCAGTCTTTGGGTACAAATCATTTCCACACAGGGCAGAAGAAATTATTATTTTTTTTCCTCATATCTCTTTTTGTATGAGTCTTACTCAAGAATTCTTAACTATTGGGTAGCTGCAGAACCTCTTTGTGTAGTATATGACAGTGATTGATGCTTGGCTTTCTGGTCATCTTTGCATTTATTTTTTTGCTAAGGGGATTTCTCTGGTGTTCATCATCAGTGTGTTTTCATCCTTGCGTAAAGAAGGTCCATGATGCGATGAGTGATGACCTGAGAGGAAGGATGAGAACTATTCTAGGTAATTTATTTATGCGCTACTACTTTTTTCACTTAACTGGTGAAATATAAGTGGGACGAAAAGGGTGTGGGAACTCCAACTATACCTCGTCTTAAGTGGTTTTGATCCAGCTGTTATTTTGGCTCCAGTACTCTGGTGTCTCTCTCCCCCCACACTTTTTATTTTTCTTCCTTCTCCACCCTCCAATCTGCTGCAGCTGTTAGAATTTCATCATTGTCTCCAAATGCCACATTTCCCATTAGCACCCCAGCCCCTTGTGTGCTAAGGGGAATGTCATTTGTGTGCTTTGCATGTGTATTATCTTTAGGTGATCTGCAGCCAAAGCAGTGCTTAAATCTGTAACTGCTGGAAGGCTGAATTCCTTGGAAAGAGGCACACGTCAGATGCAGCAACATTGAAGGGAGAGATTTTTAGATTTGCTGTTAGAAAATGGTTAAGCCTTTTTTGTTCCCATGCTCTGCTTTTCATATGCCTTTGCACTGTAGTTAGCCTTATCAGTGTTTGATTTAACACTGGATGCCTGTATGTTCATTCCTTTTGGCAGTTTTACTGTCACTTCACTCATTGGCTGTCACAGTTGTATCATATCTTAGATGGCTTATCCTAAAAAAAAAAAACCAATTTGCAGGTATGAAACCACTGTCCATTTTAATATTCCTTATCTATCAGTTGGTTGTGTTATTTTTAAAGCTGATTTTTAGGTTTGTGTAAATGTGTGTGTTTTGAGTCAATTACTTCTGTGAAGTTCTTTCTGCCCACTCTCTTAATTTCTGCCTCATATCCATTTTGCACTTACCTTGACTTCCCAGCAAAACTCTGGCAATGCTTTTGCTCTTTCCTTAGTCTCCTGCAAGTAGATTCTCTGCTGGATTCCTGCAGGCCTGGCAGTGCAGTTTAATTTGGACCCCAGGGCTTGGAGTTCTGACTTATTTGTACCTTGGTTCTTGTCTTGCTGTCTTGTTTTTTGTATCTACATGGAAGTAGTGAGGTTGGAAAGGACCTCTGGAGATCCTTTGGTCCAATCCACTTCCTTAAAGCAGATCATCTAGAGGAGGTTGCCCAGGTCTGTGTCCATTCAAGGTTTTTATATCCCCACTGGAAGGTATTCTAGTCCGTTAATCATCTTTGTGGCCCTTTACTTGAGTCACTTCAGTATGTTCATGTCTGTCTTGCATATGACATTGTACTCCATGTAGAACCTCACCAGTGCTGAGTTAGAGGGGAATGCTCACCTTCCTTGTCCTGCTGCTGATGTTGCTCTTAATATAGTCCTGGCTGCTGTTGCCTTCTTTGCCTCAGGGGCACTTGCTTGGTCACGTTCAACCCTTTGTCCATCAAAGACTGAGTTTGTTTCTGTAAAAGTGTTTTGCAGTTGGTCTGCCCCCAGCATATATTGGTGGTTGAGGTTATTCCTCTTCAGGTGCAAGACTTCACATTCCCCATTGTCAGTTTTTATGGGGTTCCTGTCAGCCCATTTTTCCAGCCTATCAAGGTCCCTGTGGGTGGTGGACAGCTATCTGGTGTATCAGTGTGAAAGCAGAATCTTGCCAGGTGATCTAGAGAGAAAGAGTGTTTTTTGAATGCGGTATGGTTTCATTGTGTAAAGTTTAAGAGAGTGTTCCTCCTCTTCAAGGCTCTTGGAAGTCCCCTCTGATGAGGACTATATGTGTCTTTTCTGCATTTTAATTATTCAAGAACTATGTCCTACACTACAGAGTGTTTGCTGATATAACGGCTGAAATGAACACTTCAAATGACTACTTTTGATGCTTACCTTTGATTCTGTTGGTTGAAAATTGCGTCAGCTATGGCTAATGTTCACAGTAAGCAATCCTGAAAGCGCATTTTTACCTTGTGTTTCTTGACCTAAAGGTTGTGGGGAGATCACTTGAAGCAGTGAACTTAAACTGGGCGAGCACTGGTCTGAAAACAGGTGTTAAAAACTGATTGCCAACTTGCTTTGGGGATGTGGACTTAAATAGTTTGTTCTGCTAACAATGTTTTTTATGGACTTACGTCTTACAAGTCTCATCAAGTCCTGTCTGCTTTCTCCTGCCAAATAAATATTCCCTAATAATCCCCAAATCTGTTCCTTCATTTTCATTATGTATTTGCTTGTTTAGTAAATAATCTTTTTTTCTCCAAGAAGCCTACACTGACTTGCATGTGAGCTGCTTCTTGGCTGAACCACACAGCAGATTCTGTATGGTGTGATGTATTTGTCAGTGTTCTCTGAAGAGCCACTGGTACTCTGGAAAATCAGCACTACATAATGATGTTCCTGAGGGCTGTGGAGGTGTCTTGGGAGAATAATATGAGATAGGTCTTGCATGTCTCTGCTATGATAAAGCAACAGGGAAGTAGTTAATTTTACCTGCATTGTACTGAACTTCTTTCAAAGGCTGACAATTAAATTATTGGCCATTTGCAGGATGTGAAGTGGATCTCCCTGTAGAAGCCCACTGCATGTGCCTTCCTACTTGACAGTACAGCATTAATATCTAGTAACCAGTTCATTTAAACTGTTGCATAAACATTCTGAATAATTGCTTCATAAGCAATCTGAATAAACATTTTGAATAATCTTTTAGATTTCACTTACTCTCATCTATTTTCCATGAGTGGCTCTTTAGAATGTAATGGAATAAAATAGACTATGTCATTGGTATTTTATGTCGTTTGTGTCAACTTCTGCTCTGTCAACATCCAAATGGAGGAATTTCACACATGACCTGCAGCACCATTCCCAAGGAACGAACAGGAAGGAAATGCAGATTTTTGTCCATGTCACTCACTTATTAATAGGTCCCTGTAGAATACTAAAGAGCTTCAGTATCCTTGGGGTTTTTAATTATTTTTATTTTTTAGCTAAAAAGTCATAGATTTCACATACACAGTAGAGGATCCCTCTAGCTGGGTACTTTTTCAGGAGAGTTCTGTATTATATTACGTGTTCCTAGCTGCTGGTTCAGATTTCTAAAGTAGGATTTTTCTGATTACAAGCTAAAGTTTGAATTTCCAGCCCCACTGAATCCCCCTCCAAACTTGCTGACTCCACCAGGCAGAGTGATATTCTAGTGGATTTGTTAATGTTCAAGCTACATTCTTACCATTCTTTTCTCACAGGAAAAATATCTGTAAATAACTCTGTCTAAAATTTCTTACTCGGCTGCATTTCTGCTCACCCTCAGGAACTTGGGTGCTTTCTTTAGTATTCTTTGTATGCGTCTAGGAATAACCAACGAGGGTATGGTGGTGTATCAGTGCCGTTTGGGTAAAGGAGGACGTGTTGAAATAAAACTTTGCTACCTTTTTTTAAAGGTGCATAGTGTGATTTTATCCTTGCATGTCTAAAGGGAAATTTTTATTTCTAGGCTTTAACCTTAAAATAGTATTATTGCAGCAGTAATTTCTTTGTTTCCTGCAAGAGCCGTTGTTTCTGTCAAGGTTTACTGCTTGAATCTCACCTGGAAGTGTTTGGATTTTTTTTTTTTTTAAGTATTAAAAGATTTCTTAACAAGGTTGTGGGTAATTGAAAGTTTTATAGATTGACCTTAAATATGAATTTCAGAACTTTAAGCAAACAAATTTCAAAGGTTAGTATTCTTGTTCTTTGGACCACTACCAGCCCCCATTACGCTTGGAATGGGTTTCTGTGTTTATTTAAAGAGTTACTGCTCGACATTTTTGATGGTTAATTTCTTAAAACCCCCCAAATAGTCTATTTGTTATCCACGTTAAAAACTTGATAGGACATCTGAGGCGTGCTAGGTAGTTCATATTCATCATGGATATTATCTCAGATTTCTGATGTCTTTTTGTGAGTTTTCAATCCTCTTAAGGATTGCTGTGTGAGTTGATCAGAAGGCTAGTCAGGATATCGTACAGCACTGTGCTGGGGCAAGAACAAAATGGCTTATGGCTCGGTTTGAGAGGGTTCTGTGGTTGCTCCAGCTTTTAGCTGTGGTGTGGCTGCCTGATGTCTTGTCTCAGAGGTGTAGTTGAAGCAGGAGTGTAGAAAGCTGTGCATTATCTGTAGTCTGAATGTATGAGGATTCCTCTCTTTCTCCATAGTTCTGTGCCTGAGTTGGATGAAGGCCTTATCGCATACCTCACCTGTTGAGAGTTGGAACTTTCTTTTTTGAAAGGGTGGGATACCTGTAGCTGATGGAGGTCCTGAGCATGGGAAGTCATGGTCTTCTTACAAACATCACCTTGGGAATTTCAGATTTCTAGTCAACCTTGAAGGTTAGACACCTTCAAGAAAGGAAGGTATTGTAATTGTGTTTTTTTTGGAAATTAGACTATAACAGGTAGGCAAGTGTATACAAGAAGTAGGACACAATAATAAGTGCAAATTCTAGCTGGTTTCAGGTAAAGTCTTTTTGCTCTGTTTGGATGGCACTTTGGACTTAACTGGATCTTATTTTTTTTATTGTGATAATTTATATTGAATTTAATTGCATAGTACTGGCAATAATAGGAATATTATAAATGTAACAAATCTTCTGCTGGGTGCTCTATAATACCAGGCATTTTCAAGAGCTGGCAGGTTTTGTAAAGGCTGAATTATCATGCAAACTATCTAGGAGCATATAATTTATGCCAAAGGTGCTGTAAGATTGCATAAATTTAAGACTTTTATTCTGAACTACTGTGTTCATACGCTAAAATAATTATAGGGTGCTGATGATGCAGCACCATTTAAGAAAATGAATGACTGAATTTTACTTAAGTCTATTGTTTAAGATAAAACTATGCTACTGTATTAAAAAAAATAGAAAAGAAAAACCCTGTACAAGAAGATGAAATGCTGTCAAGTCATAGACCATAACACTGGAATTGGGAGTCGCTTTCTTTGAAGAAATTGTATTGTTTTTACTTTCTTTTTTTCAGGCATCCTTGCATGATGAAACAGTTCATACAAATGCTGAAATTTGTGGAGATGGCTGTTGCTGTCCAGCTGAAAAATATTTGTAAACTATGAAAAAAATTTAAGGAATAAAAAGCCCCAAAACACAAACAACCAAAAAAAACCCCAACAAAACAACAAACCCAGGTTACATTCCTTCTGAAGAAGAGCCTGAAGAGGTAACCTTCAGGAACCAAAGAGCTGGACAGTCAGTTAGCAGGGCAAAGATATGATGCTGAGAGATGGCTCATTTGAAGCCATGTGTCAAGCCTTTGTCAAATTGCAAAGCAGTATCTCTCAGGAGTCCTTCCTTGTGCAGTGCTGTGTCTCCTTAGGTCATAATGCACACTGGTTATCTGTTAGTATCCTACAGCTCTGTGGCGTTTGTGTAAAGCTGGGTTTGGTGTTGTCCCAGGCAGAAGAAGCAATGGAGCTGAAGAGGAGAGGGGAAGTGGATGCTTCCTTGATATTATAGCCATTTTTTTCTACTCTTTGACTTCTTGCACAATGCCCTTACATAAGGGCCCTGAGTGCAAGTACAGTGTTAACAAGGGAAGTCTACAGTGCATCGCAAATAGTGATCCCTTCAGCTATTTGTCACTCACCATCAGCATTAAAAGAGAAATGAAGAAAGTACAATGGGGGGTGGGGGAAAGTAATAGATAAATAACTGATGCTATGCACTTTCCAGGTCAGCGTGGCACTGACAAACCAAGTCCAGTCATTCTAGGAATTTTCAATAAGAGCTCAGGCACTTGATGTTTGAGGTGACCTTTTCCAGTTTGAGTTGGGGTAGGTTTATCTTATCAGCTTCGCATCAGCTAATTCCAAACATTCTAAGATTCTTTGTAAAAATATACTTAAACTATTTATCTCTAGCAGTTGCCAGCACAGAGGGGTGTTGATATAAACATATATACTGGTGCTCTGCTATCCCAGCCTTCCAGAAAACTACTGGTCAGCAGCAACAGTGAAAGATAAATTTTCTTGTCTTCAGGTGATTTAAGTGAGGCGTGTGAACTTAAAGGCTTTTGTGGAACTGTGCTGCATTCTTGTAAGATAAATTCTATTCCAATTTTGTTAAAACAAGTGAAAGAACTGTAAAAAGCTTGGCAATTGCAATAGAGTGACCTGGTAGGGTGACCTATAAAGAAGGGAAAATGAGCTGCTGCACTTTCTTCTTTTTTTTTTCCCCCCCTCTCATTTGTGCTGCTTAAAGAAAGCTTGGAAAATTATTTCCATGTTTTCCCCCCTCATAACAATAGAAACTCAGATCTGGCTAAACATCCAAAGACATTTTCAGTAATAGAAGAGTAGTGTCACCACATCTTTCACATTACTTCGATTTGGAAATAAGTTATTACATAAAGATACCTTTTGTTGGTTTTTTGGGATTTTTTTTTTTTTAATGTAATTCCAACACTTTGGAATTCTGTGAGAAATTTAAGGATGGAAGAACCATGGCTCCACAGCAGAATCATGCATCTTCAGAAAATAGTGAAAAATTTTATCACTCTGCTATATTAAAGAGGTCCAAAAGTCCAAAGCGTGTTAAGCAAAGTACTTTTATTTTTGTCGTACAGTTTGAAATTGCCAGCTTTATGATAATCTAAATAAAAGGGAAATGATCTGATTTAATATTGTTTTGCAGTGTTAATTTAGTTGTTACTCTGGGGAAGAACAGATTTGGTGTTAGTTTTGGCTGGGAGAAGGGAGAATAGGAAAATGGGTTTTGCTACTTCTCATATAATGAATAGTCGAGAATTTTAATTTCCATGTGGCTTGCATTATGTTAAAAACTCAAAAAGTACTCATTTGCTGGTGTAATATTTAATTTAGGATTATGCAAAATTGGGTATGGCTTGAAATCTGCAAATGAGTTAAAACTATGAAACTTTGTTATATGGTTAAATAACACTACAGTAATTGTGCTGGAGACTTAACGAAAAATGCTTTTGAAAGCATGCTTTGCATTTAAAATTAATATTAGGGCAAAGCATCTATAGTATGTTGAACTGTATTTGTTAGTCAATGTGTTAAAGTATAGATAGGGAACTTCTTCCTGTATATTGAATTAAGGGGATTTTTTTAGATAGGAAGAAACCAAGCTTCTTTTTCCCTGTTGGTATATTTATTCTGTTTGATTGATTTGTTTGTTTTGTTAGCTTGCAACTTCAGGTGAGGTGGTGTTATGTGTTAACCCCAGCTGGCAACTTAGCACCACCATGCTGCTTGCTCATTCCCCTGTGGTGGGATGGGGGAGAGAAATGGAAAGGTAAAAGCGAGAAAACTTGAGGACTGAGATAATGACAGTTTAATATGTAAAGCAAAAGCCACAAACACAAGCAAAACAAAACAAGGAATTCAGTCACTGCTTCCCATTGGGAGGCAGGTGTTCATCCGTCTCCAGGGAAGCAGGGCTCCATCTCATGTAATGGTTACTTGGGAAGACAAACTCCATCACTCTGAATGTCCTGCCTTTCCTTGTTTTTCCAGCTTTATATGCTGAACATGACATCATGTGGTATAGAATATCCCTTGGATCAGCTGGGGTCAGCTGTCCCAACTGTGTCCTCTCTCAACTTGTACACCTCCAGCCTGTGCACTGGTGGGGAGGTGTGAGAAGCAGAAAAGGCCTCAACACTGTGAAAGCACTGCTCAGCAATAACTAAAACATCCCTGTTTTATCAGCGCTGCTTTCAGTACAAGTCGAAAGCATAGCCCCATACCAGCTACTGTAAAGAAAATTCACTCTATCCCAGCCAAAACCAGAACAGGTGGTGATGAAACAGAAGTAGTTGATTAGGCTGGAATGAAAACAGCAGCTTCTCAGAAGATATTGCTGCTGTCAAAGATGACATTCCCCAGTTCTATACTTTATTTAATGGCAAACCTGGAACACTTGAATATATTTATCTAATTAAAAAATACTTTTTTGGCTTAATAATTTTTTCATCTTGGAAGTTTTCATAACTTGGAATTTTTAGAAATTTCATTTTAATTAAACATACATATGTGTTATACTTGCAGGTATAACTGATTTACTTAAAGCATTGAGAGACAATGCAGCCACTGGTCACAGCCAGGATGGGTTCATGAGGTTCTAAGTAGTCCTGTGAGGAGCAGGGAGTTGGACTTGATGATCCTTATGGGTGCCTTCAAACTTGAGATATTCATGATGCATTCTTTTTTCTACTGTGTTTGCTATGAGGACAATGACATGGCTCTCATTTAAAGTGAAGCAATCACCCTCCAAGTTGTCCACAGTATTCTAAAGGATTTATTTTCTTTCAGTTACTCTGCCCACCTTAGTTTTTTCAGTCTTTGTTTTTAAAAGATGGCTGTTGAAAGTCAGTTATGATATTGATGTAGCTTTTTGCATTTGAAAGATGAACAGAAATCTGGGATAATGTTAATTCCTGCGAGGTCTGGTGTTAAAGTGCTGAAATGTATTTTTTAGCTGCTGTGCAAGGCTGTTGCAGAGGCCAGTTTCCCATCAGGGTTTAAATTTCAGAATGAAAAAGACACATGTGGCAAGCAGTCTCTGCATTGCGATGTTGCAGCAGAATCCCATAAAGTGAGGTATCTGTAATTCAAAACTTCAAGAGGGATCCAGCTGAAGCAACAAAGGTCCCACTTTTGGCATTCATGCAGCAGCTGCCTGGGCATTGTGCCATTCATCAGAGGTAATGCATATTCCCTCTCAATCCTGCTGTGATTCCCTTCCTCCCTCCTGTTTCAAATGCTTTTGTAGAGCTGAGCAGTGTGAACTTTCATCAGAGGAGGTGAAAGTGGTGTTGCTCATTCTGAACATGCCAGGATTATTTTCCAAAAGTCCTACTGAAGGTTTGTTCCTGTTTTATTCCTCATGGCCGCTCGCGTGTAGCCCTGGAATTGGCTTGCACTTCAGTGTAATTACACAAAAAAAGCTAAAAGCCTTTTCCAGGCAAAGAAAATTAATTTCCTTTTATTCTGAGCTGTACTGTATTACTGGTAATCCAGTTATATTCGGTCCTTTGCAAATGAAGACCATAAAAGACAAACAGCTTTGATCAATCTCAGTTACATTTGCCATCATATCCCATCCTTGGAGTAAATATGGAGGGTTTTTTTTCAGCAACAGTTGGTACAGTTTCTGAATGTTGAACTTAATTTTTGTTGTTGCATGTTAAATGGAGAAATTTTTATTGCCTCATTTTATGATCTGTAGCTGAAAACATAAATATCATCTATTTGTCTTCTGGAAGAATTAAAGGAAACTCCAAAAGTTTTTCATAATGAAATTAATCTTAGGGACCGTTGCACAAGAGCAGCTGTGAGAGGGAATACCTGATGGGTGGTCCCTCTCCATCAGGGAATCTCTCTTTTAAAAGCCTTGCTGATGTGAGGAGACCAGTGAGCATTTAGATGAGGTCCTAAGGGATAAGGCAACTTTCCATTTTAATATATACTGTGATAAGATTGTGGTGTTTAAAGCTTGCTTCAGCTGTTTCCCGCGTGACCTGGATGGCCATGTACTGAAGAAACTGTTGTGGTAAAATAGATGTGGAAGTAATGCTGATTATGAGCAATCGTATGTCTTGATGGTTGAAAGTGCATCTCTGGGTCACTCTGCCCAAGATGAGATTCTTGTTTAGAAGCTTGAAATTCAAACTTGAAGATAGTTCCCTGAATTGCTCTTAAATCCTTCAAGTTGTAGAGCATTGCCGCTCACCTTTTCTTGCTAGCCATCTTACACCAGGAGGCTGGATGACATCTATGTGATAGTCTATGATAGTCTCTTTGTATCTGTATCACTGGTTTACATCCAACCCAGGTGGGAAGTTCTGCCAGCTGTTGCCAACTGATAGCTTTCCAGGGGCTGTGAGAAATGAGCTACCTTCCAGGCCTTAGTGAGCAGAGGGTTTTGGTCCTTACTTGCAATGTCAGCAGAAGTGCTGGGGCAGAAAGAAACCCGGGAGGCTGGATTCCTTTGAACTTATGTGGCCAGAAAATAACTTGCATGTGTTTCAGAACAGACTACAAGGGAGGGCTAGGCTACAAATAGACTTTGTACAAACACAACAATATTGTTTTCACATAACAAGGAGTTAAAAGAAAATGCAATAAAACCTGTAATAGGAATAAACTACACTGGTTTTACATGCTAAAGAAGAAACTGAAAGAACATTACTGAAAATGCAGAAGTTAAGCCGTGATAAAAAGTAAAATTCAAAGGGAGCGGTTCTAACACTGTGGGAAAAGACAGCCTTAGCACAGATTAAGTGAAGAAGGTGCAGAACCTCCAGCCTTGGAGGCTTGTAGGAACATGGATTGTGCAAGCTACACAGATGGAGAGTATAGCCCTGGATAGTGAGTAGATGTTTCTGCAATTTTTGTGGGGTCTGGCAGACATCAGATACTTCCCACAGAGCTGTGAGAAGTAGTGTGTTTCTTCCTCTGCTGGTCTCCTGGGGAGCAGTTACAGTACATCTCTACCGTTCCCCAGCTGTGAGTGTGGCATGCAGCATCTGGCACAACTGGAACTGGGACACAGCTTCCTGCTGAGCAGATGTCTGTGTCTGTTGATACTGCTTTTGGAGAGAAGAGTATACCAAATGAATTGTTGAGCCCTACTTGGCTGTGAGTCTGATTCCATGAAAGTTACTGGAGCAGTGGGATTAAGGTATATGACTTTTGTTCAGCTGCCTTATGTGCATTCAGTGTGAAGCCACTTTTCCATTCCCTGAGATGGCATGTCATTGTCTTCAAGGGGAGTGTGCTGTACCATACAGCCAAGGAGCACCTGTTTTGCTTTTTACTCATTGTTCAGTTGTAATTGGTGCATGCTAATTTAACTCTGATTTGGAGGCAGCCTGTAATGACATTATTGTGTTGACATTGCAGTGCTTCATAAAATTTTAGGACTTCTTTTTCAGAGCACTCATTTGATGGAAAGTGGAGGGTTGCCTTTTCTTCACTGTAATGCATGGGAGTTGGACACAACTGGCTGCCCAGTTTCAGAGCCTGTATTTTTTAGGACACTTGGTGTTAAATCACAGCCCATGCTCACAGTGCAGGTCCCACTGTAGTTGTAAGTGCTTGGCCATTCTGCCTGAAGAGCAACCTTGGTCTCAAGTAACACAACTAAGAAAGAAGGAACATGATTAGTAGGAACGTAACTATATGAGGAATTTTGCTATGTATTGCAAAAGAACCTCTGTGGTAAATGTTGGAGTTGACTGTCTTGACTTGCAGAACATTATTCCTGTTTTGCAGCCCTCGCCTTCTCTGTTGCAGGTCCTGTATCCTCACATGTTACGTGATTAGGTTGTCCACGCTACTGCTTTCTCCTCCCTAGAGCAAGCTGGTTGTGCTCCTGGAGTGTGGAAGCCACTTTTATTTTCAGAGGAAGTAAACCTGTAATTGTATGAATGGACCAGCAGTGGACTGATAATGGTTCCCTGTGTTTAGTGGATGAATTAGCAATTGTAACGTCCTTTTAATGTGGATCTCAGCTTATTATTTCTCACATTTTTAAAAAACAAACATTAATCCCACTCAGCTCTTCCATAATATGTTGTGCTGCTATCATGGTCTGTAGGCAGGCAGTTCTAGACTCACAGTACTCATATCTGCCCCTTTTGCTGATGGTGCCTATTCTATTTCTGTTTGCTAAGCGGTTGTCCTCTGTGTTGGCCTCTTTGCCGCTGGGCTTTACAGCTATTAGCTGTGCAGTGGGATATATAAAAAGGCAGCTGGGTCTCACCCGCATTCTTGTAAGGAGTCAGTTCTTTCTTGGAGGACACCTTCCCTCAAAGATGAGTTTGTCTCCACTATCAAGTTTCAGCGGTGACTTGGGTATCTGTTTTTTTATTTTAGTCACCTTCTCCTCTGGCCTTGTCCTATGTCGGTGTTCTGTGCATTTTTCATATTTATGTTCTTGTTTGTTGTTGATCTGTGCCACTGGTATTTCTGAGGGCTTTCACTATAAGAACCTGGGTTTTGCACGTGATTCCGGTGAGCTTTAGAACTCCTTCTGTACAGTATTTGACAAACCACCATCTTAACGTGGAAAGTAGACGTGAAGGAACATGTCCCTGGTATTTAGCCCCTGTTAAAGACAAGTCACATTTTATAAATGTAGTTATGAATAAATTTATTGGTATTTTCATCACTGCAAATGTAGCCTGCTGTTGGGATTGATTCTGGTACCTATGAAATGGTTGGCTTTTCTTCACTTGTAATGTTTTCTCCTACCTTTTTTTCTATTATTGTTTTGTTTTAGGGAACATTTTGCCCAAAATGTCACTGTGCATGAGGATAAAGTGTAAAGTGATGTTGTTTTGAATGTCCCTTCTTTGTTCATGAGGTTGATTCATGTAACTTCCTGATAATGCTGTGTTCCTCCCTACTTTCCTTTAGTATCTAAGACCAACCTGTTGAACGTTTCTGCTGCCTCAGATTAATTTCATGATTACTTGCTCCTTCCATAAGGGGAGCAACCTACAATTGTTAATTATTTCCTTAAATAGTTAACATTTTTCATGGTGCTGTTCAGCAGGGCCTGTGTTCTAGCACCCACATGAGGAACAGTGTGTGGAGAAAGTGAATTTATTTCTTTTTTCCTTTTTCATGTTTATTTTTAATTTTTCTTTTTTTGTCTCTTTTTTTTTCTTATATTTTTTCATCCTGTATTTTCTTTTTTATGTTTTTTCCTTTTTTATCTTCTTTTTAATTCTTTCTAATATTTCCTTTTTTCTTCTTTCTTCTTTCTTTTTCTTCCTTTTCCTTTCTGTTTTGTTCTTTTTTTTCCCTTCTTCTCCCTTCTTCTTCCTCTTCTTTCTAATTTTTTTTCTTTATTACTTTTTTCTGGTATTTTATATAAGGAGTCTTTCAGTCTAAGGCTGTGAGGTCCTTTCCGGCCTCCCTTATAAAACGTAAGGATCTGCCTTACTGTTTCCTTTCCTCTTTAAGGCTTAAGTGCTTATTCATTTCCCCCACTCCCACCCCCCCTTCTCGCCTTCCCCATTTCCCACTGGTATCTAAGGATGCAGTGCTTCTGGCGTTTGATACGCTTGGTCTTACACTTTCTATTTGAGCAGAGGTTCCTGTCATGGGATAGTTACAGGCTGCATTCCTGTGCTGGAAATAGATGCTTTCTGCATAACCTGCTTCCTTTTACTATCTAAAGCCTCTGGTAAGGCACTGTCTCCACTACTATAGATAGAGCAGCATGGGAATCATCAAAAGCTGACAAAGGTGACAGTGAGAATGTAAAAGCTTGCTGGGTTTCCAAGAGGGGGAAGTTCAGAGGGTCTGTTGGTATTGAGATACCTTCACTGTATTATTATTTTTATTTAAGTTAAGGAGAGAACCTGTCTTTTTCTTTTTAGATATAGACGTAGAGAAAAGCCCAAATACCATATGAGGCATAGAATGACTTGATATACAAGCATTTATAGTCTCTTCATTCTTCTCTGTGACCTTAATAGGAAATTATTCATCATGTGCTGCTTTTGGTTTTGCCAAAAGTTTTCTTCTCAAGAACAAAGCAGCAAACCCCCCAAAATCTCAGAATGTATCCTGACGATCATCAGTTGGCTGTTTAACAGTTGTTTTCTTCCTCATCAGAAAAAAGGGACTTATGGGGTTAATGAAAAAAGAAAAAATAGTTACTCTTTATTTCAGGATCCTATAATATTAGGCAAGGACTGTTCTGTAGGCACCCGTTTCTATAGTTCCAAATTAATTTTTGCCTGTGATTCTGTCAACTGTGGTTTTTGCTGGTGGTTACAAATGACTGCAGCTGACTTTGGGAAATGAACTTTTCTCATATGGGTATTTGCTTCACATCTTTAAAACAGCACTTCCTTTGTCTTTTATGATTCCAGCTCTTTGCTGCAGAGACAGCTTCAAGTGACAGGGTCCAGTTGCTGGAGGCAACACTTCTTGAATCATGACAAGCCTAGATTCAGCATCCTGCTCCTGCCAGAGGTTTTGGGCGTGAGCTTTGGCAGTTGACTTGGCATCTCTTTGCTATCCATGAAATGGGGTAATAGGCATGTCCTGCTGTACAAGAATGTCCTCAGGGTTCATCTTCAAGAGTGGATATATATAGGCTGTGTATGTATCTTTTGAATACACTGCTTTTGAAGCTGACCTTAAATTAGGATTGCTGTGATCCAGCCCTGCTTTCCTTTTCCTTTAAGCATGCTTTCCTCTGACTGCAAGTACCTTGAGGAGCTGCCCTGGCCATACTAATGCTGCTTTATTCATAGTGGTAGTTTGTGGTCAGCTCAGCTTCTTGAAATGTCTTACTGAATAGATTCGAATGCCAGTACCTGGGAAGGGTGGGGTGCTGCGGGTTAAGTGAGGAGGTCGGGACAACTCAGGAGTTTGGATTTGCAATGGCTTTAAGTAGTCAAAATCCCACAACCTAGAAAGAGACTGCAGTGTTAGTGATGAAATAGTGATGTTGAGTAAACATCTGTATACAGAGCATTACAAAGACCTTGTTCTCCACAGACTTGGTATGCAGGTCCCCCTGGCTTGAAAGCTCTTACAGAATGGTAAGTTAGAGTAAAATTCTTAGTTTTCCCTAATCTCCTCTAAGTACCTTGAGAAATTTTCAACCTCCACCCACAATCTGTGTTCACCTCCCTGTGCTGAGTCTTCATGTTGTTCTTAAATAAGCAGGAGGATGCTTTCCCTCTCTGTTTCTTTTCCAAGATGCCACAAGTGCAAGGCTCCCCCCCCCCAAAAAAAAAAAAAAAAAGGCTGGATGGAATTGAAAATTAACACGTTTGTTTTGCCTTGGTCTGCAGTGTGCAGAGCGTGAGATACTGTAGCAAGTGTGTTGATAATGCAGTGTTTCACTGAAGAGTAAATAGTTCTTAAAGACATCTCATAAGGAACAAAACCCTGGGAAAAGTAATTTTTTGCTGGCAAGCAGATCTGCAGAGGGACCTGTGGGTGCTGGGTCGACAGCAGGCTCAATCAATATGAGACAGCAGTGTGCCCTAACAGGCAAGAGGGCAAACCACATCCTGGAGTGCATCAAACACAGCATGACCAGCCAGTCAAAAGAGGTGATCATTCCTCTATATTTAGCATTGGTACAGCCTCACTTGTATGCAGTTCTGGGCCCTATGACTTAAAAAGCATGTGAAGGGCTTTGAATGTGTCCAGAGGACGGCATCAAAACGGGTGGAAGGGCTGAAAGGCATGTCCTGTGTGTAACAACCAGGGACTCTGGGTTTCTCTAGTATGAGGAAAAGGAGGCTGAGAGGCAACCTCAATACCCTCTAGAGCTTCCTGAGGAAGGGAAGTGGCGCTGGTCTCATCTCCATTGTACCCAGTGACAGGGTGCATGGGCATGGTTCAAATCTGTGTCAGGGGAGGTTCAGACTTGACATTAGGAAACATTACTGAGAGAGTAGTCAAACACTGGAAGAAGCTTTCTAGAGTGGTGGCTGGTGCCCCATGCCTGTCCGTGTTTAAGAAGCATTTGGGCAATGCCCTTAATAATTTGCTTTAACTTTTGGTCAGCCCTGAAGTAGTCAGGCAGCTGGACTAGATGATTTTTGTTGATCCCTTCCTCTTCTACTTTGGTTATTATTTTCTGTTGCCGCTGGAGTCATTGGTCTGTGCCAGGTACCAGACGAGCGTTAACCTTGGCCATCAAGCAACAACTAAGCAAAGTGAAAAGCAGCTTATTGAAGTAGCTAACACATGGAGGAGGAGACATTTGACCAAAGTCTCCTGTTTTTACCCTAGTGTTAGAGAAACTGAAGACAGGTGAGTTGCAGACAGGATCATCAACATGCAGTGAGGAAAAGCTGATGTACAAGTCTTAACGGTGGAAAGAGATGCTAAGCAGAGCAACAGGGAGAAAAGCTTCCACAAACAGGCCAGGTAAGAGAAAATAGATGGGAATTCAGACCTAGAATTTCTTGGAAATGCAAATACATGCAAGAAAAAAAAAAAGCAAAGATGTAGGATGCAAACACTGTTGTTATGCCTGAGGGAAAGCAGCACAAAAGGGATGAAAGGGAAGGGCAGACAGGAGCAAGCCAGCTGTAGTTTAGTCAGTTCAGTAGGTTGAGATTTTACTAAGCCAAGAAGTTGTAAATTCATGCAAAAAAGGAGGAAGACCTTCTCATATATATGCTTAAAGCCTAAAGATAAAGCTCTACCTTGGTTGAGCTTTTAAACACTTTCTATTGCTTCTGTTTACACTAGATCAGGAAAGAGATTTCTCAGTACTGGATATATTGCAGGGAACACAGAAGGCAGAGAAATGAGTGAAGTTGGTCTGTTTTTTCACATGCACACTGTCACAAACAAGGTTGAATTACAGAAATACGCACATACAACTGGATCATAGTGTGACTTTAGCTTTATATATAAAATAGCTTGCACTATCCCTTGTACTTTCTGAAGCACAAAATCAGACTCTACAACTCAAGGAGAGTTATAAAGCAGGTATGTTTATTACAGCACCAGGTGCAAGGGTGATCACTCCTCCTAAGTTGCACACCGAGGGGTTAAGCAAGCAGCTATTTATTACACACAAACATGCATATTCATTAGGTTCCCGAGAGAGCGGTGGGGATATTACAATTAGTTTAGGTATTCATTATCATAAGTCTCCTCCCTTTTGGCGCTTGCCCACTGCCATCCGATGGTCGTGGGCAGGGGTCTTCAAGATGAAGTAAGCAGTCTTCCTCATGGTGCACTTTTCACCTTTGGCACAGTTGGATGCCCCAGTAATCACAATTAGCTGAAACCAGCCGTATCTGCAGGTTTCTGATAGCTGGCAAAGATTTAGAGCAGTGTGACCATGGTACAAAATTTATTGCAAGCAGGACAGGATGGGCAGACAAGGAGTATCCTAAGCTAGCAGATGTTCCGGAGTCGCGGTCTCGAAACTAACTGATAAATTAGAAGGATGGTAAGAAGTAATTCACTCATTAGAAGGATAAAAAGAAATAATTCACTCTTGTTAGTAAGACTACTAAATTCTGTTATCACACCACAGGCTTACAACACAAACCTTGTTCTCTATCTTAGACCTAAGTTAAGTTAAAAGTATTTTAACCCTGTGTTTTCCAGGCACTTGCTTTCCTTGTATCACTTTCTGTCTTCAGTTTTATCTCAGTATTTTTCTTATGTACTGGATGACTCAGTGCTGTTAAGGTGTAGTGTATTGCTTTGTTTTCTTACCTGCTTTTGTGTATTTGTAGAGTGTAACAGTTGTAGCAAAAAACCCCAACAAACAAACAAAACCAACCAACCAAAAAAAAAACCCCAAAAAACTTCTGTGAATGTTGTTGAGCATTGCCTGAGAAGTGCAAAAGCTGTGTGTGGAATGATGAAAACTTTTTTGAGTATTTTGGGATCCTTTTTTCAATGATTACATGAGGGCAGCCTTCAAAGTGAGCTTCCACCATGTCTCCTCTTAGCCATGCTGCTTTGATTATTGCATTTGTGTTGACTGCTGCTCAGCTGACAACGTCAATCAAAATCCCTCTAATGTCTTTAGCTGTCTCAGCTTCAGAGGCCTGGCTCTCATATATGGCATGTAATTTATCCCTCTTGCTATTATGATTCCAGGGACACCTGTGCCTGGTCATAAGAGTCAGGTTCAGTTGTGTGCAAAAAAGAAAATCATATTTACTTAATCCTGATAGGCATAAAATAAGAACGATGATCATTGATACATGAATATTCTGCTGCCCAGTCAAGTCATGGCCCCTTTGTGATGGGAGTCCATAAATTTCCTTGTAGAATGCTCTGCACTAGAAAAGAGAGCCAGGGCCGTTTTGCACGTACCTGAGGTTCATGAGTGCAGCTGACAAACTACCATGACCTGACTTGTGAATATTCACTTTCTGTTACTCTTGGTGGTATGTACTTGATGTTACTCTGCTTGCTGTAGAGGTGAGGATATGACCATCCAGCTCCAATTCCTTTAGCATTTAAAATTCTGCCAAAAGCAGAACGATTGAGTTCTGATTTTCTTTTGGACTCTCATGGTTGACCTCCTTAAAGATTTCTCGTGCCTTCTCCACGTTCCACCCACCCAGACTCCAAGATCTCCCCTACATCCCTCTCACAGGGCCATGCAGGATAAGAACACAGCACGCAGACTGCAAGCCCAGTGTAATGTGCCTGCCTGTTCTTCACACAGGCTCCGGGTCAGTTTTGCAGACTGTTCCTTCTTGCTGCTATTGATACCCCAAACACATGCTGCTATGTGTTTAATTTCCAGGACTCATGGCACCGTGCCTGCTCCCTTCCCTTCCCTCAGATTTTACTGAAGTTGATAGTCTGGTTGCATTAATCTTATTTCTATAGAAATCCAGAGTGATCTGGGGAAGGAGTAGCGAGAAGCCATTGCTGTTACCACGTTACAAATTCCTTTATAGCAAAGAATTAGATTTTTTTTGTTTGGTTGGTTTTTGTTCAGGAAGTGCGGATGCAGAGAGGCCACCAGGATAAACTAGAATTGACCACTGAATGACTTAGGGTTATCACTGGCTATATTTCTTTTAGAGCTTGAAAAGGAAGCTCAACTAATTTTCTGCATGTTCATCCCCTTCTTTGACTCTTGTAACGGCTTAGAGTACGCACTTATATGTACTGACATGCTGAAATGAGACTTCTAAACATCTCGGGGAGACCTGATCCTATTAGCAACAGAAGAATTGCTCATTTTTTATTTTTTTTTATTCTATAAGAACTATGCCATGGGTTTTTATCTTGGACTGTAGCGAGTTGTTTTTCCTCTGAGGCAATGCTAGTTTAACGTAGAATATGCTTACTTGCTGTGGGAAGAAGCTGTTGTCAACCTGCATGGCTACCCAGATTAGCCTTGAAAAGATAAATCATGTCAGGGTTTGAAAACCTGTTTGATTTTGTAAGAATGAAAGGCATGTAGAGCACTCTAAAGGTATGTGCATAGGATTCTTTAACTTGATAATCAAAATTAATTGTGTTCTATAGTCATGTGAATACTGGAAGTTTGGAGGTTAAAAAGATTTCAATTCTTTCAGGAGTTCCCTCCAAGCAGCTCTTCAGCATTATTAGCACCCAAGGAGCAAACCCATGTTTGTTTGTTTTCTTCATATTTTATCTTCTTTCTAGTATAACACAGTAAAAGATACAACAAAACACTGCAGAGGAGGTGTTTTCATATGCTTATGCTTGCATTTGAAGAGCTTGTGACAAGGAAGTTAGAGACAATGTGAATAATAATCGTTTAAAATCTCAAGGAAAATAACACAGTATGTATATCTGTTACAGAATGAAACATCTGGGTGGGCTTAGCCCAATGACAAGACTGTAACAGTTAAGGGCTCTAACAATAAAGCAGTCATTTGGGGATGTGGCCAGATGTAGCACCATTTTGCTTGGTAAATTGCCATTTTCCATTGAAAGTAGTCGTTTACTCAGTATTTTAGTGAAAAGTTTTATTAATCAGACCAATAAACATTGTTCATATGCTCCTTTAGCACTTAAGGGAACAAGAGCTGCTAAAGTCAGACTCCTGTCCAAAGTGTTTTATTCACTGTTACTACAGTAGCATCTGAGATGCCTTCAACTATGGTATCAGTGAACAAAAGGATTTTTCTTCCTTCTTCTTCTCCTACCCTTTATTCTCCCTCCCCTGTTCTCTAATGATTGTTTTTGTGCCAAGTTTCATGGACTCTCTTCCTCACTGGAGCTATAAAAAGGAAACAGTATTGTAGGAAAGCTGTAGTGAGGGAGATTCTACCATCTCTAAGCAATCTATTCCAGTGTTTAATTGTTCTCCTACCAAAGTTTTGTTGTTTTTTTTTTTTTTCCCCCTTATATTCAGAACAAATTTTCCCTTGAGGAACTTATTTCTATTGCTTTTCCTGTCAACATGCATCCTTTCGAACAAAGTACCACCATCCTCTGTAACTGCCTTTTAGTTATTGGAAGGCATCGATTAGCTTTCTAGGAAATGAGAATCTTTTAGCTGTTTAGGCAGGACATCTGTCCTGACCATAGTGTCTTCCTAAATCCCTAATATTAACATTTTATGAGCTGAAAGTTTTATTTCAAAATATGCCATCTCTTGAGGGCATCTTCATTTGGAATTTTGTCCCTAAGTGTGTACCTTTTCTCTTCTATAATAGAAGTCAATGGTTTAAGATTTCCTAGTATTGAGAAGTGTGCACCAATAAAGTGTTTTGACTTTTCATTTTGAAAGGTCCCTGGTTGCTTTAAAAATCTGGTTTACAGATTGTGCATAAGAACTACTGGTGACCAGCCTATGACATCAGAGAGGGAATCTGGTTGGCAGAACTTTGCAGCAGTAACCTAGTAGTGTATGATGTCAGACCTTAAGTAGTCTGTTTATTTTTTGGCTACTTGAGAATGCAGGACACTGTTTAGAAATCTGTTCTGGATTCTTTGGCTCTTCAGTATTTGTTCTTTATATTAAAATAAAAGTAACTGGACCTTAAATATGAAGGATGTTTAAAATGTATGAAGATAGTTCTGTGATAGACATTTTGAAGGCTCTGGTGCCTGGGAGCAATTTGTTAGGGAACAATTCATAGGAAAGAATTCATTACTCCCCCCCCCCCTTCCCACCTACAGCTTGGTAATGATGTAGTCTTTTAGACTCAGAGATCATGGATATGAAACAGAGGCTGTATAAACATAGCAGATCTATTAGGTAGGGACAAAACTGGGACACTGGTACAAATGAACCTGAAAGTGCTACAGAATAGCGATAGGCAGTCTTTGGGAGGCACTAAAGTGGAATAATCTTTGAAATGATCAAGACACTTTCTCAGTCTTTTTTTGCAGCATAATACATAAACGTGCATCAAATTTCAGGGCAGGGGCAAAGCATCATTCTGTTTGGAAAAATACTCTTTGTAGAAAGCGAAACTGCACCTTCCAGTTCATCAGCTCTGTTTGCTTTGTATGGTTAGAGATCCATAACTTCTGAGTCCGTTGATGAATCGTTTATTGCCTTTTGTTTCCTTCAAACCCATGGAGTTCCAGTGGTACAGCTGTTAGGGAGTGAGGAGAGTTTTCTTCTTTATTTTCAGTCTCAGGCCAAATTGCTCACAGTAGTTACAATTTCTGGACCTTTGTTTTCAGTGTAAACAGGGAACTGAGCTGACTTAATTTAGCAATCCTTGGAATGCAAGAAGCATAGGATTTTAGAGTGTAGTTTATGCGTCAGGACTTGATTGTAATAATCTTTAAAGCTGTGTATCTGAGTATAGCATTTCTTCAAAAGAGACAAACATACAGAGTCTTTTCATTATTGTATCTGCCAAATTATCTTGCTTCAGCTTGCAGTACAAGGTAGTAACCCCATTACTATAACTATTTAATATAACACTTTCCATGCTATTGGAATAGAAACGGTAATAGTGTTTAGAAGTACTATGTAGGAGTGTCCTGTAATAAAATCAATGGCACAGAAGGAGGTGGGGTAGAAAAGTTGGGTTTCAGATATGGAACAGGATGATGAGTTTATAAAACTCTTCTGAAAAGTGTCTGGGTGGCCTGAGAGACTTTTATGTTTCTTCTGGCCAGGTGCTTGGTGGAAGGGGGACTAGTGTGACATAAGAAATGAGCATATTGGAAAAAATATGCTTATAGAAAGAGAACCTATAGGCTGGATAAAATCCAGAAAGCAAAGTATCTTTCATGTTAGGGTGCCCAAACCTGTATAGATCTGAGATTAGAGGGTTAAAACAACAAAAAAAAACAAACACAACTTTACCACATAGGCTGTGTTATTACAGATTTACTGTTAACTTGTTCTTCTGGAAGGAAGAAGTCTGGAAAGCCATTTCAGTAAAATTAGGTTAGGTCTGAAATTAGTCCAGATTTTAGGACATTTAGGAGAGAACAGATGAAGTTCATATACGTATCATTGCTACAGGCATCAAATTTGACTCCTACAAGACATATTTGGACCAAAGCTAGCACTATCTACCCTTACTTGGTATTGAATTTTGGAAGCCTTTAGTTTGATTCATGTTGTTTAAAAACCCAGCCAGATATACACCATTTACTAAGCATTTATGGCCACGTATTTGATAGGTTCTTCTGAACCAATCTGCAGAGAATAGCACGAAGCATCATGTTGGTTGCTTCTGAAACAAAATGCCAGCATCCCAATTAATTCGTAAATGGAAGATATCTGCCTGTGATGAATTAACAACATGCTGCTTCTAAAGCCCAATTGATAATACATACTGTAACTACTGCATACTTATTACACACTTATTAAGTAGATCAGAGCAGGCTGAATGACACAGGTAGTTTTCCCCTCCAAAAACCACTTTTTTATCTGTCTGTCAGATACCACTATGAAGAATTTTTGCCAGGTTCTTAGTTTCTGGCTGGTGATCAAGAGTATCTTGGTTTTCTCATCTCCGAGAGACACTGATGATATGAGTAAACTTTTTCAAAACTCAAGTGAATGTGGGCTTGGCTTTTGGGAAAGAGTCAAACATGCTTGCATCCATTCTTTACACCCCATATAAGGCTCTGAATGCCTGGTATTGCTGCTAGCATGCAAGATTCTTACCAAGCGTAAATGAGTCCTCCTTAATGCAGATAAGGTCATAAAACTATGTTTTGCTGTTATGCTTCTGCCTTTACGAAAACTTATTAATATACTGTAGAAAGTTAAGTAGTTCCCATTGTAAATGAGGTATTTGAACTGCTGCATGGGTTTTTGTGGCTTGACAGACAGGGTGATGTCAAACTGTACTCTGATTCTTTTTCCTTTCCTTTCTTCCTTTGTAATTTTAAATCTCTCACACCCTTGTAATAGGAGCTGACGCCGAATGCAAAGCTCATGGATAGCAGCACCATTACATAAACCTGCTGGATTATACTAAGAGATTTACCTTGGTTTCATTTTTACACATGTTCTTGTATCTCATGAAGAATAGATGAGAACCATTTAGCCTCATTCCTGTGAGATGAGCAAGGTAGCTAACATATCTGCCTCCTCTTGGGATTTATATCTGATTATGTTGTTGTTGGCAAAGCAAAAAGCATTAATTGCATGACTGTTATGTTACAGGCACATCGTATTTTAAATGTTGAAGTTAATCACGTCCCACATTGTTACTACACAACATGCAAGAAGCAAGGCTAGATAAGCTTTATTGCAAGAGTAGATGCTCAGATAGGATTGTTTTTAGAAATCCAAAGAGCTTCAAGACAGGAAGGAGCCTGTAGACTTTTCTTTGGCTAAATGTGAGAGTTTGCTAGAAGCCATAGAAAGAGTCCAGCCCAAACCAGCGGGATAAAATGTGGCTGTTAGGCAGTGGTATGATCAGAACTTGAGAAGTGCTGTTAATGGCACTTCAGGTACGTTTGAGTTCTCTTGAATCATGCAAAAACTGTTTCTCATGAGCTTGGCAATGTCTCCCTTGAAAGGCAAAAGGAGGTATGTGTGGGAAATTGTTAGGCAATGTAGCTTGTTGCCACAGTTGGTAGACCTTAGGGAGGGTCAGGAGTAGGCTGGGGACTGAATGGCTGTAGAGGCGAGATCCCGCCCTTGCTTCCAGGCATTTCTGCCCTGGGTCACGCTGGGGGCCCAGTGGAGGAAAGCCTTGTACTGTGGCTTGAACTCAACCTACTCTGCTGACATTGTTCAGCTGTAAAGCTACTGACTCTGGGCAAGTACTTAATCCATTTGACAGTTTGAATCTCCTTTATGAAAGCTGTTTATTTTTCACCCGGAGGTGGAATCTGGGATTAAGTAAGTTTTGCTTGGAAATGCTCCTGGTAAAGAGCTATTTGATAACTCTCACTTCTCTGAGGTGTTGGCTCTCCAGTAACACAATCAGGCTGTCTCTTTCAGTGATGTCTTAAATTGGAGGCTGGGCTGGTGGTGAGTTAATGAAGAAGGGAGCAAAAAATAATGGTGTAAGTTTGCTGTCCATTGTAGGCTTCTGGGTTTCTGCCAGCCCTGACATAGTGGTTTTAAATGTCCTCATTCATAGAGTCACACCTGTTTATGCTTAAGTGCCAAAAAATGAATTTTTAGCAATGAAGAAATTCACTCAATTGTGAAAGGAATGTGCCTAGAAGTGTTCTTTCATGACATAACTGAGCAGGTTTCAGAGATGTATGCTGCCTGTTAAAAATGGATGCTCACATCATTCTCTTGGTTCTTTCTTCTCATGGAGCCATTTTAAAGGCTTTTTAAAACATTTGTGGGTTGGGGGTTTTTTTGGAGTTGTGGGTTTTCTGGTGGGTTTTTGTTTTTTTTTAAGTTTAATAGTTCTGCTAATACATAGACACCAGCTGTCAGTTAATTCAGAACAGCAGACTGCTGATGAGAAACAGCCTCTTTAGAACAGAGATCACAGAATATCCATCTGATTTCGTTCAAGGGGCTGACTGGTACACACTGGATATGGTTAGAAGAGCTCTTGCATTAATGAAGTCTTTCTACACCTTCTCAGAAGAAGGGATGCCATCTTGCCTGATAGGCAAAAACCTTCTGCTCTTTGCTAGCTTTCTTTATTTTGTAGTCTATATGGAAGACATAAAAATCTAAATTGTCATTTAAAGTACAAGTGGAAGAGAAACACTCAGATCATGTATCTTACCTCTGCAAAATATAGGTGGTAAATAAAAGCCCTTTGCACTTCCTCACCCCTGCTCTCTTTTTTTAGTTTTTAATTCTTAAAGTGTGCTTTTGGATATCTGACTTGTGATATTTCATCCCATGAGGCTATCAGGGATATGATGTTGCTGCCTTCCTGACCATGGTTGACAGCTTTCTACTCCCTTGATCTTTTGTTTTCTCTGTGCATGCAGTAAAAAGCACTTCTCTGGATATTCTTTTTTTCGTGTATTGGGAGGGGGCAGCAGTCAATACTGCACATTTATTTTCATCATTGATTGCTGAGGATTAGTTTGGCTTATGTTAGCCACTTTACAGGGAGTCTGTGACTTGAAGATGGGCTTATTGATGATTTTACAAGTAACTAATGTTAACCTCATGCTGCTGCAGTGAGAAAAGTCCCTTTCCTTCTGCAGGTACAAATTAAAACTACAAGGGTTTTCCTGTTAGGCTCTGAAATGTTGAACTTTTCAGAAACTATGTTTTGGTTCTGAAATAGAAAAACAGAATAGGAAGGAAGAAGAAAGGTCTGATGAATCTGAATGACTTCACTTTCATAGAGGTAAGGTATTGATAGAAACATCTGTTTGGGCACATGCTGTTCTCTTGCCCCTCATATTTTCTATTTTCTCCCACCTGCTAGTGGGAGAAATGGTAAGGTAGTTCTTGGACTTCTAAAAAATGTCCAATATAGCTATTCTATTCTAAGCCAGCTATTGGTGTCTTGTTTTCTGCCTGTAGTCTGTTGTGTGGGTTGACTTAATCTCCATATATACAATGCCAAGCACAAAAAGTCTCTGACTTCTAGGGCTTTTCAGATTTCTGGATTTTAGTTCTTAAGGTTGAAAATATCATAGGATTTCTCTTTGTTATAAAGTTACGTTTTTCTGTTGCTTTGGAAACTTAGGCATTCTTTCTGCTCAGTCTTAAGGCCCCTGAAGGACAACTGGAATGAAGGTGTGATATAATCACAATTTCTTAGCTTTAGGACCCCCTACTGCACTTCGACCCTCATCTTCCATGTCTCTTGTGCATTAGCATATCATGTAATCATCAGCACTGATTACAGTGGGTTAAGGTCGCTGTCATAGTTTATAAATAATTCCTTTGTACAATTCTGAGACAGAATCTCATTCTGTCTGTAGTGTGTAATCCTAAATGAGAAGTCTCAGCCACACAGGCACTGCAAATGATTTTTCATGGAAATCCCAGGAGCTAAATGACTTCTGCACTGGGAAGTCTTATATAAAACAGAATCTTTTTTTCTTGATAATCCATTCAGTGAGGACCCGTCTTGGAAGGATAAACTGTTCTTATTGGTGCATGTAAGTATAAATTAGTAAGAATTGAGGCTATTAAAAGAGATTTTACCTCTTTTTTTTTAACCTCTTTGCCTTGGAAGGGCAAGGAGCATTACTCATCAGAGGTTACTGTGACCTGTTAGACTAGTGCCATTGTGTCAGAGGAAACAGATTAATTCATTCCTTTTCATTAACCGTTTCAAGAAAGATAACTTTTCTGTGAGAATTCAGGACTGGTGAGGGTGGGTGTTGGGTCGAGGTGGCTAGACACTCAATTCCCATGTCTGTAAGAGCAGATCCTTTCCCCATACATCTCAGGAGTGCTCCATCACATGTTTCCTGCATCCTGGGGTGCTGTCCCACTCCTGTCTCTCTGCCAGGCCTCTATTTCTTCAGTCATGCCAATGCTAGGTAAGAGTCCCAGCATGCAGAGCTCAGGCCCCAAGACCTATCTGAGTGTCTCTTTTTTTCTTCCAACTTACGTTATATGCGCATTTACCTGACCAAAGTCCTTTTACACGGTGTCTGGAGGTGGCTTTCTTCTGCAGGTGGAACTGAGGGTCAGATGGTGCCCACTGGATGCTCTTAGGCCTACTACATGGTGAAGAGAGAAGGACATGAGCTAGTCTCTTTCTTCTCTCACAAAACATTAGAAGAGAATACAAGTTAGATCTCAGGCACCAGCAGTAAGTCTGTTTCTTAATGAATCAATTCTCCCCCTCCATCATCTATGTCCATCAAGTGCTCAAGGAAATGGTCATTTTCTCAGGGTATTAGAAATGGCTGTTATTCACACTAGTAGGGAAACTACTAATTTTTCTCTTCTCTAAACAATTGTGATTCTTTCTAGTATTTATAACAAGCAAGGTATTCATATATGCTTTAAATGACACAGGAAGCTATGATCAGTGATTGAAGACTCCAAAACTGAAGTTACAGTAGCTCTGTCTGTTTCTAATGGAAGACTTTTCTTGTTGGAAATTGAGTGTGTCAGAGGTAAAATACAGCTTGGGATATTTGGTTCTGAAAAAATCATCTACCATACAAAGTTGTCCATGAAACCTGTCTTGTTTCTGTCCAATCCCATGATGGGTGGAATGCTTTGGATTTACAAGGTGCAAGGTGGGAGTTTGGAAGGCCCCAGCATGTGGGTTAGAACTGTAAGAGCACCCAGATTTTTGGATACAAATCCTGGAGCCTTGGGGGCCCTGGGAACTCCAGGTATTTTGACTTGCTGGAGTGTAAGCTCTTTATTGCAGAACCAGGAGCATGAAAGTCTGAGAACTCCATGGTTTCATCTCTCATGTGATACTAATTTCAGTTCGATGTTTTTGGGCATTCTTTTCCCTTTAAGCTATTCCAAAATCAGTTCTGTGGGTTTTTTTTTTTAAATCTGAGTTTTCATCTGTGTACAGCTGTATGCCAGAGTTACAAGCTATTCTTTGCAACTCTTGTTCCATAGCTCCTTCTCATGGCCTTCCAGGTTTTGGAGCAGTGACTGGAAAGATATAGTCACTGACTTTATACTTAGCAGTCTGGGCTCTTTGTCTGATTAGTGTACCCTGAGGAAGGTTTGTATAATTGCGTTCTTGGTTAATATCATTCAAAAGAAAAGAATGAGTTTAAGAACCATGTCCGTTGAACACTTGATAGTGTATCCATTTGTTTGGCTCTCTGCAGGGCTCAGTATTGTTCTGAACTCATGTGGCAGGGTTACTAAAACTCATGATTTCTGAAAACAATTAATTTGAGAATGGCCTCACCTAGTATATAGCTGAGGCTATGTGAGGCACAGATTTGGTTTGCTTCTCTGCCAGCAATTTCATATTCATCCTCAGCAAATGTCTCAGTCCTTGAGTTCCCCATATTTAAAATGGTAACAGTAGCACTATCCTACATAATAGAAATTGCATGGTAAAATATATAATAAGTTGTAAAATGGCTCGTATATTGTAGTGATTGGATTTTTTTTTACTTTTTAAAAAAACTCTTAGAGTTTCATATTTCATGGTCAGGAATCATAGGGGAACATAAAAAAGGCCAAGATATTTTTGCTCAGCCTTCAGTGTTTCTTCCTGCTCTTGCATGCTGTAGTCCTTCTCCCTCTCACTGGATCAGCAAGATCATTTAAAGCGAATGTCTTGTAAAATGATTTGGAATGTTTACAAGGGGAAATACGTATAATTTTTATTTACTACTGAAATACATTTTATGTGTGTATTATGTCTGTATAAATACATGGTTATAAACACGTGTATAAACTTGGTCAGGTTTTGCTGTGTTTTGCAGCATGGTTCCACAAGCCAGTTGTGCAAAACCAGCTGAACAGGGAAACAAGCAGAGGGGCTCAGGAGCACTGTAGCTGGGCATAACTGGCGCTGAAGTTCTGCTGTGATAAAATACCCTTCTTTTCCATTTTTCTGCTACACCCATTGTGACATCCATTTTCATACCTAGTATCTGAAAGTGTCCAAAATTCTTGCCCTTAATACTTAGCTGAGCCTTTCAGGTGCAATGGGCTGATGTTCATTACCTTGTCCCAGGCATCTGTGTGGGACTGAAATGGTTTTCTCGATGTGGATATGTCTTTCAGATGCAAAAATCTGTGATTCAGTAATCAAAGATTAATGAAGTACAGAGTGAGCTTTTGAATGTTTTTCATACCCTAATTGCTTAACAGGTGAGAGCTGTAGTGAAGCAGAACGCTTCTGTTCTTGTGCTGAGGTTACACTGTCAAGTGGGACCACTGTAAGGTGCTCTTGAATGGCCTTGTAGCATCACATACTGCTGAAGTCTTGATCAGAGACAGGGTTAAGTGCAATAGCTAGTCAAAATACAGCTGTATGAACTGGATACAGCTTTTTTACTGCTTATTATTTTCAACAAATAAGCAGTTCTATGTGATTTATTAACTGAGCTATATACATACTGAGTTAGAGTTCCAGCGGGAGGAAAGGACATCTAATCAGCAAAAAGTTGCTCCGTGTCCGCAGATTCAAGTGGTGGAAGGTTACCAGAGCTTGTAAAGTCTCCCTGGTGGCAACAACATAACTGAAAGAGGGTCATATGTTTCCTCTGTGCACAATGAGAGGGGACGCTGATCTGGAATCGTGTTCGCCCTACTTCTTAATACTCAGGCTTGTATTTTGAAGCTGGATATTGGCTTCAGGCTTCAGCTTGTGTGTGTGGTTGTTTGTTCTGAAGTATAAACTATGATGTAGACCAGTCATGGAGAGCTATTAATGAAGATATATTGCAGGCAATGGCAAAGAAAACTAATCTTTTGTAGTATGTGAGGGCAAAAATGGAAAGCTGGAAAAAAACTTCAATACGGTCTGTGAATGAAAACTTGAAAAATAAAGCTTGGAAGGACAGGGGGCAGTTGTGTTGACTTTTTTTTTTTTTTTTTAACCACCTATAGAAATATTTACGCTATTTACAAATTCTGACTGAATTTGTGGAGACTTTTATTTATTACAAAATACTATGTATAAGGGGAAATGGGTTTAAACTTAAAGAGGGGAAGTTTAGGTTAGATATAGGGAAGAAGCTCTTTACTGTGAAGGTGGTGAGGCACTGGAATGGGTTGCCCAGGGAAGTTGTGACTGCTCCATCGCTGGCGGTGTTCAAGGCCAGGTTGGACAGAGACTTGGATGGCATGGTTTACTGTGAGGTGTCCTTGCCCATGGCAGGTGGGTTGGAACTAGATGATCTTAAGGTCCTTTCCAACCCTAACTATTCTACGATCTATTTCAGGTTTTTATCCTTGAGAAGGGCAGATTAATTATTATTGTCATGACACTTCATAAGGGAAATTAAGGCAGATATTTATATTGCATTAGTTTTCACAAGCACACAGCTTTGTTTTTTTTTTTTTTTTTTTTAATTTGCTGTAGCTATTCTCCATCCGAGTAAACTTTATGGCAAACCCATTGGTGCAACAGGGAAAAATGCTTTCAAATACTTGAACATTCTCATAATTATTTGTCAGAGAGCTCAATTTTGTGTGACAAGTAAAAACCACTGAAGTATCTAACTACAGTGTAGGGTTGCAGTGGCACAACTTTACTCTGCCAGTAAGTGAATTTCAAACAGAAGAGTTTTTTCAGACTTCTAAAACTGTATGTGGGCATTTGCCTTGTGTTTGAATAGCCTGCATGCTCCAGTGTCCGAGGCAGGTACCTGGCTGTGGCCTATGAGTCTCTTCCAGGTTTCTTTCCGAGAAAGTTGGTTCTTGATGATTGCTTACATTGAAGTTTGTGCACCATAGATTTGTATAGAAATGCCCCACTGCACTTTGTTCACTGCTAATTTCTCTTTTTTTACTTGTGTATTTTGTGTGTAGCCTTTACTACTGCTATCATACTCACTGCTGAGTGGTCGTCTTGCAGTTGCCTTTCTGATGGACACATTTGATGCAGGCAGTTCTGAAATTACTTTTGAAAAGCGAAGTGAACAAACACTGTTGGTACAGGCTTGGGCCTGCCTACTGTTAAAATATTATTCTAGAGTAGAAGAGGAGAGAGAAAGATGTAACGTGTATGAATATTGGGTATGTCGTGGCAGGAAGGACTTTATGATGGAGGGATCTTTTCTCAGGAAAAAAACCTGTCAAGAAAGGTACAGCACTGCTTTAAGGTGTTGATTCTAATGTTGTTACATAAAAATTGCAGAATTTTAAGGGGCTTTTGGACATAGATCCCTAAGATTAAATCAAGGTTATATTATCTTTTCTCAAAGATACCTGATAAAATAATCAACAATGCATTATAATGTGCATGTGAAAGGGTCAGTTGAAAATCATGCATAAGTTTTGCTTTTCCTGATAGCTGTACTTCTTTCATAGTGGTCTCCTAATATGGTTTTTAATCTACAAAAAGAAAAGAATAACCTGCATTTTAAAGCTGCTGTATCACTGCACCATCAGTGCGCAACTTTTATGCTTATGACAAAATGACGAACTTGGAAGCACCAGGCATGAAAAGTATTTCTTTTCCTTCCCTCTAGGCACTTGCACACATATGCACAGGTACATGTGGACAGTTGTGCCTTCCCTGTTTCAGAGTCCTGGCAAGCATGGTGTGCTATCTGGAAAAGAAATGTCATGTTTGGGTCAGTGTTTCTAATGCACAGACTACCTGCAATGTAAGATGGCTTATTGCCATACATGGGAACGACCTCTGACATGCTGGTTACATAGAGTGTGAATAGCTGCAGGTTCAGGTATCCTTATACTTCAAGAGTTTTAGGAATTGATGAATGACCCCATAAGAGACAGCAGCTCTGCTTTTCTGGTTGTGGTTAATTATATCAGAGTTGATGGTGCCGCATTAGGTGCATGTATAACTGAGACATGTGCCTATTCAGTGTATCCTGGGTGCTAATCTATTGCAGTTCCTTGTCCCATAGCATTTGTTTAAGCCAGAAAAAAATGTAAGTCACTGTTAATTTAATGAGCCAGGGGGAGGTTAGCACCTGCCTATCTAATCCACACTTTTCCAGGGTTTTATTGGATTAAAGGAGTATCAGTACCTCACAGTTCTTGCTCATAAACAGCTAAACAGTACTTGACATTTAAAGAGATTTTCTGTTGTGCACTTGTATAGTCAAGAGTAATTCTAATCCTATTAAAGATATTATGTCATGGAGGCGTGCCCTGCAGGAGAAGGCTGCTGCTAACTGGCCCAATGGAAAGCAAAGGGGAGGGGCGAGCAGGAGGGTGGATTTATTACTCGATACTTAGGTCAGGGATTTCTGTGGGAAATGCCCAGTGGTTGCAGTTGCTGATGATTTCACGGCAACAGCACTGAAACACAGAGTGCTGTCTGATAGCTGGTTACTGAATGAGATACTGCAAATGGGTGGAAAGAAAAAAGGCAGCATGTGAGAGAGAGTCAGACACAGAGAGGGAAGCTGAGAGCAAGGAAAGTGCTCCGGCTGGAGGAGTCTCCCAGGTGTACTGCAGAAGCTTTTTGGAAATGGATGCAAGGACCATCTGCTGCCTATAGATTAGAGGGCTGTAGATTAAGAGTGGAAAGAGCTTATGGCTCTTTTGAATAAAAATCGAAGTTCTGCATAACTGATTCATCAAGATAAATCATGAGTATGCTCTTGCATGGGATATTAATGTTTAAATCCATGCTACAGATAGACAGAGTGCAGACTACATCGTTATAAAAAATAAAGCCAGCAACGATGCAGTGAATAAATTCTGCAGTGATTATCTGATTTATGTACGAAGAAAAAGAAGCAAAACACAGAGAGCTGTTATCATACTATGGCATTTGCAAGGCACTGCATTTAATGCTGAGAGATGCTATACATTAAATCTGACAACTGTGAAAAGAGAGATCATGGAGAAGTCAAGTAGTGAGGATTCTTCAATTCACCGGAGTCCATCTTTGGATAGCAAAGACTCAGATTTTACTAAACCTTCTACCTCAGGGAGGCAGTTTGGTCGAGGTTTTACTGCTGGAGCTTTCTATGGTACAACTGGATCACGTACACAGAGCCACACTGGGCTCGGAACTGGGACCGGCATTGGGACTGGCGTAAAAAGTGACAAATACAGTGCACCCAAAGGCAGCAAATACGTGGTCTTTTACCTGGATCTATCCTTTGTTTTCCTTTTAGAATTTAAGAAGTGCAACATGGCAAGAGGCTGCCTGTGTTGTTTGAAATACATGATGTTCCTTTTCAATTTAATATTTTGGGTGAGTACTGCCTTTTCAGTTCCCTTCATTTGTTAGTGTGTCCTGTACTGCTGCATTATGTGTACAGTGATCTTCGGAGCAGTACTGTAACTCCCCCCCTCCACTCCATTTCTCTCATACCTGCTTTGAATATTTTCAGTGTTAAACTTGTGTCTATTAGGAAAATGTACATGCTTTTTATGTATTTATTACTACCTATTATTAGTTTGGCTACTAATTCCTCAAACTTGCTGTTCCAAAATGTATTTTGAACTAGATTATCTAAGAAAGGGCAGAATTGTTCCCCTTTAAGGAAGAGCACAATTATTGTAGCATTAAGATCCTGCAGTGGCAGGATTTTTGCATTCTGTTGTAATACATTGTGTTGCATTAAGCTGCAGGTTAATTTAAATTTTAAGTGCATTCTCATTGTCATCATACGTCTTATTTGTTTTTTGTAAACTTCATGTAACAAACTGCTTTTGCATTTGTAGGGAGTTCTGTCACATTTCTCTAGTTAAAAAACCAAAACCAAACCAAACAAAAAAAAACCCACCAAAAAAAAAAAAAAAAAACCAAAACCAAACTAAACATGTAAGCACGTATGTTCTAAACTCTAAAGATATCAGCATAAATGTGAGATAACTGGAATGGTGAATGAATCTGAATTCAGTTTCAGCTGCAGTTGTCCACATTGGTGTGTGAAGTTAGAGGCTTGCACTTGCTTGTGAGGGATTGAAATTGATTTTCCTCCATCAGCCAAAAGGTATGAGGAGTTGTAACAATGCCTCAGCAAGCAAGTTAAAAGTATAATGGCTACTTTGAGCAAAGTATTGTCATGTATATGGGAGGGAGGAAAAGTTAAGTCATCTGGCAGCTGAGCATCCTTGAGTGAATAATATTGTTGAGGAAATTGCAGGCTAATTGAAACACTGAGTATGCGTGAATATAGCTCAATATGCAATAGTTTGCTTAGTTGGAAATCAAAGATCACTGCTTTCCTGATGGTTGCAGAGCTTGGGCATTTGAACAAAATCATTCATGGTCATGATCCAGACATATGCAGTAAGCTTCATGTATAAATTAAAATGCCATCCTCGTATTTATTTTGGAAAAAAGGGGCATTAACAGTCTAGTTCAGATATCTACGTCTGGTGCAGAGATCATTGTTCAAATTAGGAGTCTTACTAGCAGCTTGTTTGTTTATCTTGACCCACTTACTGAAATAACCTTTAAGAGCATGGGTTAATGGGAGATTCGGTACTCGTGCAACGGTGAGTTTTTTCAGTAATAGACTGAAACGCTGCAATCACTGAACTTGCAGGTGTCTTACTTCAGTAGGAAAGTAGAAATGATCACTGAAGAATATCTGATCGAAGCTCATTTGTGATTTTTTTTTCTTTTTATTTTTTTACTGTACCAGAAAGTTGCCTTAACTATTTCTAGAAGAACTCACTTTGAACACACTGGATGTGTATCAAATTGGTGCATTAGTTTGACATTTTGGAAGTATTTTTTTCATATGCTCTATGTTGTGATTAGCTTTAGAATAGCTTTTTTCTGATTATTCATGTCCTCTGTGATCAGTCAAGTATCTCTTACCCTTCACCTTCTTAGTGACAATGTCTTTCTTTGCTTTTATCTTCCTCCCAGTCAGCAGTTTTCTTGACTATGCATCAGACCTTCAGAGTCTGTTTTTCCATTCCTTGAACTTGCAAAAATACTTCAGACCTCATCTGTGTGCTTATCTCTGTCTGCTCAGCTCCCACTGGGCTTCACACAAGCACATTGCTTCTTAGGTTAAAACTAGCCTACCATCTGGAACAGTTCTCTAGTGCCCAGTGCTTCTCGAACTCTTACCTCTTAATCCACTTTGCACCTTCCACTCCATGTCTTTTGTTTTGAGGTTTATACAACTTTTCTTTCTGTTATTAACCTTTGTCACCACATCGCTGTCTAATATTCTAAAAGCACTTTTTATATGAAACAGGCTATACAGAATGAAAATGATAGTCTGGAATGGTGAATCTGAGAGGTTACAGAAAAATCCTAAATGCAAGATGTCAGGTACTTTTCAAAGTAGTTTTCAACAGAAATTTGATCCACCAGGTAATGTTTAATTTGTTCAGAAGTCCCCCTTTCTTCGCTTTAGCTGGCTTATGCTCAATTTTGCAAGCCAGTCTTGATGTTCCCATGCATTCTGACAGAGGTCTGCAGTCTTACTAAATTCTTATTACTTTTTTTTTTTAAACCAGGCTATTTTGTTTTCTTGAGTCATTCAAATGAATAACATTATCACCTCTTTTTACTCATAGAAACTCAAGCTAGAATGGAGCACACTTACAGGCAGGTGTTCTCTAGTTTGCCGCCTCTGGCTTCATAACTGTAATCTACATTAGTTCTGCTACGGTTGAACTAAAACCACATTGTGGATGTTTGGCTCCGTATGTGCTTCTTGCTGACACAGTGCACTTGCAGTATCTCTCACTCCTGCCCTGAAGTCTTCTGCTAGCCATGCCTTGGGCTGCCCATGCAGCTCTTGCCAGTGCCCTCTTCTCTTACTCTGTCCTGAACACTCCCTGCTCTTTCAGTCCTGTATTTCCTCTTAACCAGTTTTTCCCATTCTCAGGTTTGCCTCTTCTCATTGCTTTCTTCTGAATTTTTGTTAAGAAACGCATGACCAAACCCACAAACTTGTGGCCTGCTCTTGAGCAGTAACGTCTTTTGTAATGCAAAGTGATTTAGTTTTAAAAAGAGAAGGCTCTTTTTAAGCATGAAATTTTCTGAAACTGTAACTCAAAGCTGAATGGGACTCCTGCTCTTCAAGAGGCGAGGAGACCACTGCCGCTCTGTTACCTTCTGCCAAAGGCAAGAAGAGTCTTGTTTTACCCAGGAACTGGTGTAGGCAACTGGAAACAGAGGTGGAAAAACTGTTTCAAGGAGTCTTTGAACAGGTGCCAGTCTAGCAGCTGTACAGCTGCAATAGGCAATCTGGTTGACCAGCTTGCTTTGCACAAAGCTACATTGTTCTGAGCCTACAGTATGGTTGTTCTGCCATAATAAAATGGTGTTTCTTAGATGCTTCCTCTGAAAATAAAGACAGGTGGTATCCTTTGGCATACCAGAATGCTGGGCATTATTGTATTGAACAATTCTTAGTGTTGGCCCAAAGAAGATGCTCTTCTATAGAAAAAGAAGAATCGTTTTCCGTTATGCAGAGAAAAAGGCTGGGACCTAATCTGTCCCTTATGGGGCAGTGAGCTGTACTACACTTTCAGCCTGGTAACCAGATTAGATATATTTAAAGACCAATTACATATGTATCTGATATATTATACATATTATTTTAATATAGAATATATAATTTTTAATTTATACACATGTATACACACATATTTGAAGGTGTGGAGAAGTGCAGTGGTTAGTAGATTTTCTCTGTTGTTATGTAGCAAACATGTTGTTGCTGTGATTACTATGATGAAGAGGTGGTGCATTGTTTCTGCCCAGCAAGAATTCAACTTCTGTGAATTAGATTAAGGACAACAAAATACAGCTTTTGAAAATTAGTAGCATTTATATTAGTTTTTGTGGAAGGATTGCATATGAGTTCTGCAAAGAAAATTGATCTAAGCAGGGCACAGCAGTAAGTTGAAATAGAAGGTGTTTCTCCAGCATATCACTAAGAGCTTCAGGTATTTCTCTGTGGCCCTCTGATCCTTAGTTGTTCTTGGCCATCTGGCATTGCTTTCTTTTAGAGATTAGGAAAGTCTGAGCTGAGGGTTAAGGAAGCTTATAGTATTTAATTGTATGGCTAGGATGATGAATTACACTGAATTCATCCTAAGTGCATAATACGTTTTGCAAAGAACTAGGTAACTATCAGTGTTAGTTGATTTAGTTTACCTTCAAGAATATTTACATGCAAACATATGGAGATTGCAAAGTAGCTAATATAGCTCTGCAGAAGAAAGAAAATACAAATTTTTGCTTCTACAGATAGCAGGTTAATTGTCAAAAAGCTAATCACCAAATATAAACATAAGGGTTTATGTCTTTCTAGGGCAGGTTTCACTTCACTGTTTTATTAGAGAAAAGGATCACAATAACTATTGTCACAAACTGTATCAGAAAATCTTATTGACTATAAAATGGAAATTTTATAAAATGTAAATTTTTAAAAGAAATTTCACTCATGAAATGAGAATTTCATAGGATCATAGAGGGGAAATTTTGACATGACAGGAATAAGTTATCAAAACTTGAGAACTTTACAAGTAGGCGGTGGTCATAGTTAAATTTAACTAAGGTTAATGAATTGACATACAGTGAAGCATTCGTAATACACATCTTGTTAGATTTTGACATTGCTTAACTTTAATATAAAATGCATTTTGTTAAGGGGAATATATGGCAAGATTATTAAACCTCTCATCCTCTGTGTTTCAGGAAGAGTTTTTCCTTATCTTAGGTCAAGAAGATCCTTATTGTAGTTTATTTATGAAATCATTTATATTTAAAACACTATCAAAAAAATCTGATAAGAATAATCCCTATTTATTAGTGGTATGATTATAAGCAGACATTTTTGTTTATCTAAGTTAAATGAAGTCAAATTTACAAATTCAGGTATTTAATCTTCAGTTCCAAAGGAAATTTTATAATAGATTAGGAGTGCTTTACTTTCACTACAACATGAGGCTATAAGGGAAAAAGATGGGCTGGAAACTTGCTAGTCCAGAAGAAGCAGCAGTAAGTCAAATACAGCAAATTTTTTTTCTGATAATCTGTTATTAAAATAATGGATAAAGTTTGTTGCTCCTGAAGAAGATTTTTCTGCTATAACAATTTGTCTAATTTAATCTTATACTGGGAGTAATCAATATTTTTTCCTGTCAATTAAAAACAATGTTGCGTGTTTATCAGAGAGCATAAAGGCAGTTGTACAGTAGCCGTGCAGGTCACTTTTTAGTAAAGACTTGATCAGACTTAAAGAAAGACAGCATATCCATTCTCTGGGTCTGGCTACTGTAAAGCAGCTAAGAATTTTAGAATGTTTTATGTAAGATAAGCCCTATTTATTTATACCAAACTGGAACGTATACTGTAGTGCACCGTTTAGTTTGAAGTACAAAGTTTTAATGCTTAACTTAACCTGTTGAACAGACAATGAAATGTCATGGAGAAGCTTTGTCCCTGTGAATAACTGAAAGTTAATCTCTGAGGTTTAAGAGGGGTGGACAGTTTGTCCTTGAAATGAGAACAAAATTATTAAGTACAGACAGCTTAGAGCAGGAAACACATTCAAATTCTTTTTTTTATTGCCCTCCCCGTGGTTCCATTATCTGATATTTCCCATTTTCTGACAGAAGCCCTAATGACTGGGAAAGACAGTGAGTGACCATGGGATGTGATCTTTTGACATAATAGCAATATTTACTTCTGTTGTATTTTAACTCTAATGGCATAAACCAGCAGTGAGGTCAAAGTTGCGGTACAATCCTGTGAGAGTAAGACTATTCAAACCAAACCAACCAACAGACGAAACACCAACCAACCAACCACCCCCACTCAACTAACCAACCTTTTAACGTGTCAATGTTTTGTCTGGGAGCAGAAGGAAAGGTAATATTTAGTTCAAAGTGAGTGATATCTTAATGAATATGAGGTAAATAAAGTCCATTTTAAAACCTGTGTGATGACATTATGGAATAATAGTCAAACATTACTTGAGGCCTGAGGTTAGGTTTACTTTAAAATAGCAAGGTTTGCTTCAGAGCTGAGTTGGAGTGGTTAATCCAGGTGGCGAGGGCCCCAAACTAGTTTTAGGGTCTAAGATGTTTCAACTTGATAGGGAAGACATCCGATATGGCATTTTTCACAGTATTCCTCTCACTAACTGCCCTTTGCTAACGCCGTGTTATATTCTGTGCAGTTTGTGGGGGAGGGGAGATGGTAACTTTTTTTTGTTATATTTTTATTTTTTTTTATTGTTTTTGTTTTCCTTCAGTGTGTGTTTTTACTTTAGCTGTAGGTAGGTGTGAAAGCCATTTGTTTGTGTTATTTTGGATAAATAATGAGTTGATTAATGACTCAAAAAGCAGCTATGTTTTATTCATCTGTTGTAATGTAGCCTGCTGGACATAGTTTAATTATTTGTAAGTGAGGAGGTATATAGTAATTGAATGTGAGAAGTGAAATAAGAATTTCAAATTGGAAAACGAATTACTTCTCTCCAGTACTCCCTGCCTCTCCATATTCCTTGAGTTAAATCTTTTTTTAAGTATAAAGCTCAGGTTCTGTTCCTCATGTCTTCCAGCTGTGTTACCTGAAGCAACTTAATTCAGCCTTCTGTGTCTCAATCCCCCTGACTTTTAAAAACAATGCTGATTCCAACTTTTATAAAGTGATAGCTATAACCATGGGGTACAATTATTTTTAACTTTGAATAAGCTTTGTAACAGTAATGTTTCTGACTTACCTGTGGACTCTTAGACCCATGCAGAACATTTCAGTAAGCTGCTTGACTGGGCCTTGGTTGGCATGCAGGCTTTTTGTCTGTTCTTGCTACCTTCCAGGTAAGTTAAGTCTGCAAGAGCCTGATCCAAAGGGATATAATCTTCCCCATCCAAGTAGAGGATGAGCTTGTAACTCCATTATGTGGCTGTCCAAGGAGGTATTTAATTTTCTTATTTAAATGCTGCTGACACAGAATAAGACCTGGGTAGAAAAGACGAGAGGATGCTAGTCAAATTGGGGAAAATACAGTTCACTTAATGGGGGTTTTGCTGTGCAAAAAATAAGACTGTTCCTCCCAAGTCGCCACAGATAAGATGGTATACTATACTTAGTAACTCCTTTGTGTTTATCCCGTATAATTTATAAAGTTACCTAACCTTTCAGCAAGTCATGGAAACTGTGAATCAAAGGAGGAATTCTGCTGGATATCTTATGCTTTGCTTTAAATATCTTGCAGAAATAAATAAACCACATCTTCCAAACAAAATAAAGGAACCTAGTATGGCTGTAGGTGTGTTATTAAAGAGTGAGTATTTACTGAAATTGTTGGGGACTTGTCACAAAAAAATGATTTTAATACCACTTTACAGAAATGACTGCAGGCACTGAATTCAGAGCATTTTCACAACTTTCTGAAATGAATTAGTTTTAAATCAACTCAGATCTTCATACAGCTCAGTCCTTTACTGCTTAGGAATAACTTAAGTTTCTGACTTTATTCAGCAGAGATAATTGGACCTCCAAGTGTTTGGAAATTTGGCTGGCATGATCATTCTTCTTTCGTCTTGCTTTTCCTTAGCTGGGCCAAAGATTACATGGCTGTCCAAACCTTTTTCATTTAACTACTCCATTCAGTGTAGCAGGATTATGAATATTCTTGGGACCTGCTGCCAGTTTGAATTTCAACTTATCTGCAGCTTATCTTCAGTAATGTCTCTCAAAACTTGGCACCATGGCCAGTAGCTTTGTCACTGCCCAGGTAATGCAGGTAGGGCAAGGTTTTCACAGGGTTACAATACATCCAGACAATGTTTGTTGTTGTCCTTAAGGTATAACCAAGTCCCTACAATCTTAGCAACTAATTGGAACCCATCTTTTAAGTGTTTAGTATCACAATTAACATGCTGGCTCTCTTATATCTCACCCAGAGCCTCTGTGCTGTGTGGGAACACAGAGCTGCTGGTTACCTCTTGTATACCTTGGAAGGGTGCGCAAGCTGAAGCACAGAATGACTAGCCTGCCATTTCTTTTATTTCTTCCTTTGCTTTCTTGTATTTGCTGTGTTTTTGTTGTTAAATGGTATAAATGAGAATTAACTCTTCAGAGTCAAAAGAATCAATAATGTTTGCAAGTACCACTTCTGTTTTAGTGGGGAAGAAATTCTGTACCCATGAATACTTCTTGAATCTACTTGGTCCTCTTTGCAAGCTGCATTTGGTACTCCTGTCCTTTTGCCTGTCTTCTAACTCTCCTGAGTGAAAATCCCTTGTCGTGTTTGTAATCAATGCATCAGGGATACATAGTTTTGAAAATACATTAAACTAGTGTCTGTATATCTTTATTTCCTTATAACCATGGCAAGTCATGAGGCATCAGAGATTGAATTTGCATTTTCTTTTATTTCTTTTGTGGAATTCCCCATAATTTTGTTTTATATGCGTTCTGGTACATTATCTACTGCTGTAGGTACGAATTATAGGTCTGCAGTAGGAAATTATCACATTACTTTTGATTCTTCAAAGTGTATGACACATGTTAAAAGTTGCTGCAAGGTATTAAAACCATCAGAAATTCGTATGCTAATAGTTTGTTTTTTACAGATTATTGATTTTAAGGAGTTGTGACTGATGATGTTTGAGGGCTTTTTTGTTGCTAAAATAAGTAGGTTTTAATGGCTTTTAATTATTTTTTTTTTCATGGTGAAGAAGATGAAACAAGACAGTCATGATCTGTGAATGAAGATACGATTATGAACAGATGACTATAAGCTGTAGGGATTCATCAGCTTAACGAATTACCAGTCATTAGCAGACATGCATTAGTTGCTGTGTGCATGTTTCTACCGTGCTGCACATGTGATGCAAAGCATGTTAACTTAAACCAAGCAGTTTATTCTGCAAATAACGTGTGTGATGATTAACAGTGGAAGCAGTTAACTTGGAGTAATTCTGTCATATACAATCACCACTTTATACTGCAATAGACAATCACTGAGTCTGAAATGATGCAAAAATGAAGCAGAGGGAAAAGAATAGGCTCTGTATTATTCAATCAAATTTTCTTAATTTGCTGTCATAGAAAACAGGATGTTACTGGAAAGGCTACTTCTGAATAAGAGGTTTGTTCTTTCAGATTTCTTGATTAATGTGTTAAGCACACTTTTCTTTAAACGATGCTTCTGAATACTTAATAGCTGTGTCACTGCTGAGTAGCATGGCTTCTTCACAAGGCTCATTTCTTCCTCTGTATTGTCTTGGAGAGTCTCCAACCAGTTCTGATCTTAAGCAGGGAAGAGAGCTGTCTTTTAATGGATTGTAATTCTAAAATATAAACATCCCATTTGTCTAATTTCATAGTAGTTTGAAACTAAATTGGTGGTTAAGAGGCTTACTTTCCTGTACTTCTGTGTCCTGTTCTGTCCTGCACCTGCCCCACCACTTTCTTCTGCAGTGTCCCCTTGATGTAAAGACGGTTAAATATGGGAAAAAAAAAAACAAACAAAACTTTATGTTCTCAATTGCTCTTTCCTTAGAATTGTGTTTGCCCTGTCATCTCTCATTTTCGCTGCTTTAAGGAATTGACATTACATCTGTAGCCATAATCACAGAGTGCCTTAGGAACGCTTGATATATTTATCCTCCTGGCACCTTGTAAGTATGGGCTGTGCTTTTATTCTCCTGATACAGATGGAAAGCTGAGCCACCAAAACAAATAGAATGTCTGCAGAGGAGCACTGGGTAGAGAGTTGAGAACTACTGGAGACCAGAACTAGGAAGTGCAGTTCAGTATAGTTCAGCAGGTAGGCTTGTGTTGACTTTGCCTGGCATTGCCCATGAGCCCAGAAGCACGATCATCTATTTTGAGCTTGGGTGTCTTTGCAGCTGTCTTCCCTGCACTTTCATTTCCAGATTAGCTTGGGTAGAGACAGCTTAAACCTGACTATATCCATGGTGTAGATATGTCCTACTAAGGGACTTGCACAAAGTTAAACTGAAATTGAATCTAGATCTCTAAAGTGTCTTAAGCAACAGACCATCTGTTATATGCCATGCTTTGTGACAGGACTTGTAAGCAAGCCACCTATAAACCCAACCTACTTGTGCAGCATGGTTCACGGGCACAGAGCTCTTTCCAGGTTTAGGATCTGTAGATCACCCTTTTACTTGGCTGTGTACTCCAGAGGTTTAGTTTGTCACTGACTTCCGGAAGTACCTAAAAGATTTTAGGTTTTCTCATGACACATAACACTAAACCTCCCCCACACTTGCAAAGTGTCACTAAGAAAACTGAAGTTCTCGAGACCCTCATGACAGTCAAGATGAACAGTTTACTATGGGATGTTTCTCTTTATGGTGTCCATTGCCGTTATTTTTTTTTTTCTTTTTTTTCTTTTTTTTTCTTTTTTTTCTTTTTTTCTTTTTTTTCTTTTTTTTCTTTTTTTTCTTTTTTTTCTTAAATGACACCAGGCCAGCTGATAAAATAATTCTGTAAATGATAAATAAATAAACCAACACTGTATTTAACACTTACAGAAGGTAGAGATAAGAAGAGAAAAAACTTTCCTGTTGCATGTCTGTCAGTAACAAATCCTCTTGCTTTCCATACTCCCCAAGCCATACGTTTGTCTTCTACTGTCAGATGTTTGCTCTAATGACTTTTTCAGACCTCTCATGGGATCTTTTTTGCCACTGTCAGCATTTGGGAGGATGATTGGTTCACGTCTTTCAGTGCAACCTTGGTTTCATGTCTCATGGGATGTACTTAAAAATGCAGAGAGGTAGTGTTTTCTTTGATCCTGTTTTCTTATTTTTGTGTGTTTAGGGTTTTTTTCAGGTGTTATCGAAGTGCTCATCAAAGTGACCTGTGGAGGTGGTTACAATGCATGACCTTAGTGTGATAGAGCTATCTGTTACTTTGACAGGTTGAAATCCCATTTTCTTGGGGATTTTAATACTTTCTTCAGGTAGAAATGGAAGCTGGCCCTATTGTTAGATTTTCTCCTTGTTTTGTTTACTAGCCTGTTCTTCCATTTACAACTTAATTGGAGTAAATCATTCTTGTGATTTATGATTTGTTAGATGTTAGTGGCAAGGTTTCTATCATTCGGCTGTGAGCGTTTAAATTGATGATCCAAATAAACTGTAGTGGGGTTGCAAGTTAAGATAGTTAAGACTGCTGTGTTTGACTCCTACGTGTTTGATTTATCTCCCATTGCTGAGGCTCAAATGTAAAACTGAGTATAATGGATCAGACCAGAAGTTAGTATATCCTGATTTTGAAAGTAGATGATCGAGAATGCTTAATAGACACTAAAGAAATGGAAAAAAATTCATGGAAATCCTTTGACTTATTAATCCTATGGCCTTCTTAAGTTCTCCAGCAGTATGTTCACTTGTTTAATTATGTATTCTGTGAAAGGGCACTTCCTTTTAAGCTTAGTGCTTGATAATTACAATGGATGCTGATGGATATTCTGAAAAACTGATCTGTCCCCTTTTCTGCTTGTTGTTATTGTCGTTTGGAGGTTTTTTGTGTGTTTTGTAGTTTGTTTTTGGTTTTGTTTGGTTTTTTTGTTTGTTTGGGGTTTTAAAATTTATTTTAAATAGAATAAGGCAGAAAAATCAGATAAATGCTAATTTAAAATGAGGTTAGTGCAAAAGTAAGTGCTTAGCATAGCCTACGTTTAGATCATAGAATCACAGAAAAATTCTTTACAGAACATCTGGTCCAACCTTCTGTTGAAAGCAAGGCCTTAGATTATATTACTCAAGGCACTGTCAAGCTCAGCCTGGAGTATTTATAGCAAGAGAGATTCCACCATTTCTCTTGGTAATGTTTAATTGTTCTCAACTCATTATATTTATACTCATTTTTTTCTTCGAGCCACACCAAAAGTTTCCCTGAAACAATCTGTGTCCATTGTTTGTCTTGGTGACATTCTGATGGATGGTCTCCAATTTCCTGAGCTGGGGTGACCAAACCTGGATGCAGTAGTCCAAGTATGGTCCAACAAGTGCTGAATAGAGTGAAATAATCACATTCCTTGATCTGCTGGATGTAGTCTTGCCAATGCAGCCTGAGGCTGGATTTAAATGCTTCTACTAATATTTATATTGTCCTGATGTACTGTGGTGTAGCTTTTAAGATCGAGTTTAGAGCAGCACCATGCACAGCACTCTCTATATTACTGAGATGAAGAGCTTTTATCGTGCAGACATTAATGTTTTCTTCCTCACTTTTGAGCATTTACGCTCATACCACGTTGCTGGAATTAAACACTTTAATTCTTTTATTGTGTTTCCCTCCGAGAGTGGATCTGACTGCTTTGCCCTTGTAACCTCCTCTGAAGTACACTTCAGCTAAACCAATTCTGCTTCTTTGAGCCATTCAGCAGTTTTTGTAGGCCATCCTGTAACTGTGTCACTGAAATCATACTTAGTTTTCAGCTCTGTCCAGCTTGAATGTACAGTTGTCACAAGTGCTGACAAGAACAAGAACATTGATCTTATCACTCCCGCATCCAAGCAGCTGCAATGTATTACTGTGTTCTTTGGTACAGTGTATTGATTTTATGCATTGCTATATGTGTTATGCTGCTTCACAGTGTTTACCTGAACTGTTGACTGCTTTTTTTTTTCTTCTGCAGTGCTTTTATTTCTGGTCTGATCAGGACTCCTGCAGTCCAGCTAGTGCTTGTTTCCTCTGTTGTGTTTAGTTTCTTTTACAGGGTGTATATCTCCAAATCATGAGATTTTAGGAGTTCATGATTTTTACCAGGGCTGGGGGTTGTGGTTTTGTTTTTTAAATAAAAAAGCTAATTATTTGTGTGTATATTCTCATGCGTGGCATTTTTTAAAATGACACTTTATATTTTAGACTTACGTTGAAGGGAGGTCAGAGAACAGCTCAACCTTGAAAACAATGTGTCTGCAGGAAAAATAGTCTGTAGAAATAGAGGTGTTAGGTTTTTTAAGTATTTTATTGAAGTGCAGACTACAGAACAAGTCTGTGTGTTTCCCAATGCTGTATCTGTTCTGATATGTGTCCTAGTTTTAATTCTTTTTCAAGTTCCTGAATGTGCTTTCTTCAGAGGGCTATGTTAGAGCCCAGCAGTGTTTCTTCCAGGGTACTTTGTCTTGCTTGTCCTCACAGAAGTAGCTGGGATCTACAGCAGCATGTTTCCACAACACAAGCAGTTTTGGAATGCAGGTTTTTCACTTAAAAGCTTCTGCAGCTGTGTCTGAGCAGTAATAAATGGTTGACATAAACCTCTGGGGACACATTTAAATGGGTGAACTGTTCGCTATTTGAGCAGTCTTGGGGACTTTTTTCCCCACTGTTTGAATGCTGTGTTATGAGCCTGACCCAATCCTTAGTGACAGCTTGTCAGGCTGATTAATACAGGCTCAAGAGAATAGCTCTTTGCTGTCTGATTGATTCATTTTGCCAATAGAATTCACATTCCTGTAGTGTGAATAATAAACAACTGATTTAATGAGTTGGTCGCAACCTATTCCGAATGGTATATTCTGATTGGAGCAGCACATACTTTTGAAAAGCTTGAATACTTCCTAAATTTCACAGGCTGAAGATCCACTGAATTACATGTTTCTCTGATAAATTTGAATTATAAAGTTAAGGATGAATATTCTTCTGTGTGGTATTATTAGACACATTATCAGAAATTTCACTGATACTTGAATTGCTATTTCTAATTTTTCTGAGTCTTAACCACTGATCTTTTTTTATTTTTTTTTTTTTCCCCTCTGTCTCTCTCTGTGCTTCCCACCCTGGGATGTGTTTCTCCTGAAACTGTTACTTCTTTGCAGCACTTCCTATTCTTTATCTCAAAAGGTGACATACAAAAGGTGGGAAAAAATTGTTCTTCCTCAAGGCTCTGTTTATCTCCTGCATGCCTGATGTAGGTATTTCTTGGTGGTATCCTGCCTTGTTTTGTGGTTCTGCGTTTAACTCTTCCGTAGGTATTGGCTGTCCCAGTTCCTGCATCTTGGGAGGCTCTCAGGAGCATGAAAGAACAGATAGAATGATGGCACAGCAGAAAGATAGGGGAGTGGAGCCAGGGCAATGGAAAGGAGAAAGTATTTCTTGTTTGGAACTGGATGGTTTTTGTTTCCTTGTTATTCAAGAGGAACTACAACCACAGACCACTGATCTATAAAGAGTTCTCCAACAAGCATATTCAAGAAGGATGTTCATGAAATTAATATAAAAGGAGGAAAACAACACTGTTTTAATTATATGTTCTCTTACTTGTGGGAACATATACAGAGAAGTATTTTTGTCTTTTAAAGCTTTACTGTGTGCATCGTAAAGAAATATGAGCAAAATGTGGAGGGTGAAAGTGTCCTTCAGTTTTCCTCCTCTGTTTCCCCTAGTCTTCTCCTCCTCCTTTCTTTTGTCAGAATCCACAGCACACAACTTGTTGCTGCCCCAAATTTAGCTGTACACCTACCTATCTGTTCTGCATGCCCAGCCTTGATGGCGATAATGTTGTACCTGCCCTTCAGTGGTTCAGAATTTGAGTAACTGAGTGGGGAAAGCAAAGATCCTGATGAGATTATGATCAGGTTTCTTAGGAAGAACAGCTGCTGGCTTATATACTTTCTTTCCCAGCCTTCAGCAGAGAAAGCTGAGTGGGTTTATTTGTACTTGTGTGAGGCACTGCTTTTATAAACCTGATAGCACTGTGCCTGCATGCACACAGCTCTCCCATATTACTTCAGATTTTTAAGGGAATAATTACTAGATTTTTCTCTGTTTTATCTTGAAAGAAACTCAGCACCTTCTTTCTGCCCTCGACTTACTGAGAAAATATTCTAGAAGCTGTAATTATAGTGCCACTTTTATGACAGTCTCTGGTGTAATTTTTTGCTTCACCGCAGCTTGAGGGAGAGAGGGAGGCTTCTTCTTTCATTGCTTCTGCCCCATAGTGTCTCCTACTTCTGTCTGTTTTTCCAATACTGCAACCTGATGTGACATTCATTTCAGCAGTGGCTCTTTTTGCTGCAGTATCAGTGCAGATGTATGTCTGGTCAGTGATGTATTTTCTCAGTAGTCAGCTCAAGGTTATCTGTGTTATTGGATGTGTTGTGGGCAGGTTTAGCGAAGAAAACGTTCAAACAAAATAGCATGAAGAGGAAAAAGAGGCTATTTGAATTATGGCTGTTTAGGATTATATAGACTTATGATCTGCTTTATGGCTAGAATGAGTACAGCAGTGCTGAAACAAAAGGCAGTGTGCAGAACCAGGAACATATGCTTGAAAGGAAAAAGGAGTACGGAGCTTATCACAGAGACATGACAATGTCATCATCATGCTTGATGGAGCTTGAATTATTTCCCCCACCCCCTTTACTCTGCTATTGTGAGACCCCACCTGGAGTATTTTGTTTGGCTCTGGGTCCCCCAACACAAAAGGCATGTGGACCTGCTTCAGCAAGTCCAGAGGAGCGCCGCAAATATGATTAGAGGGCTGGAGCACCTCTGCTCTGGAGACATGCTGAGCTTGGCTTGTTCAGCCTGGAGAAGAGAAAGCTCCAGGGGGACCTTATAACAGTCTTCCAGTACTAAAGGGGCCTGCAAGAAATTTGGAGAGGGACTTTTGACAAGGGCATGTAGGGATAGGATACGGAGGAGTGGCTTTAAGATGAAAAAGGGTACATTTAGATTAGATATTAGGAAAAAAATCTTCACTATGAGGGTGGTGAATCACTGGCACAGGTTGCCCAGAGAAGTTGTGGATGCCCCATCCCTGGCAGTGTTCAAGGCCAGGTTGGATGGGGCTTTGAGCAACCTGGTCTAGTGGAAGATGTCTCTGCCCATGGCCGGGATTGGAACTGCCTGAGCAATAAGGTTCCTTTCAACCCAAGCCATCTATGATCCTGATTCCTCTGAAGGATTAGGTAGTATTAGTGGTGCTTGTTTTGCTTTAATTAGGTATCCTGTTGTTTTGATCCAAAAGTGGTGAAGAAACACATGATCAAGTTTGAGATTGTTCTAAAGGTAAGGCACAGCTCAGCTCTCTGAGACCAAGCAGACCCAGCCTTTTGCCTGTCACTGCAGGAAGAAGGAGCAAGAATGTTTTTGGTTCTCCAGGGTAAAACAGTGGACTGGCTACTCTTGGTTATGAGTATGCCTAACTTAAATTGGTTTAGAGTACTTGACAATAGTTGAGCCCATTAAAATAAGCCTTTTTAATAGACTGTATGGTTTTTAGTAAAGTTTTTTCTTTATAACTCTTGTGCAAGTGCTTGGAAAATCAAGCCTTGTACTCTAGTCCTATCTGAGATCCATTTTTAGAAAATTATACCTGAGCCTTCGAGTGCAAAAAACCCCAACGAAATGGACAACCAAAAAGCCCACCACACAAGCAACTTCAGTCATGAACTCGAATATGCATAATGAAAAGCGGGATTTTTGCAAGCTTTTATTACTGGCTGGGCTTTACTGCTGGTGAAGTCAGCTCTCTGAAAGAAGAATGGGTCGATGTCCAGTTTTCGAACTCCTGAATGCCTGGTACTCTCTTCAGTGACTGGCCAGATGCTAGTGCCTGAGGATTTGTTAAGCTTGTTCTCAACAGCTTGTGATGAAGTTTTTTGTATTGAAAACACTGTTGACTCCATAGACAGGGGTTATCTTGCCTTAATTATTTATCTATGCTACGAGATGTCTGCTATGGAGATCTATGCTATGAATGCTGTATCTGACAGGTTTCCCAAAAGCTTCACTCATGCTTGACAGAAAGGCTATGGTTGAACTTGTTCTAATGTAGATGCTTCAGGTCAGACAGGTAAACATGATTACAAGAGCTTCTAAATTGTTACTTTGTTGATGGCTCAAGCAAACATCTTAGATTCAATATTCAGTATAGCGTCCTTGTGTCTGCGTGATTAATGACAAGGATGTTTCAATTTGCAGACTCCCAGTTATCTATCATTTAATGGGAGACTTAATTTAAAATGCCTTTGCCATTAAGCAAAAACTCTGATCTTGATTTAGTTGCTGTTAAGTCACATGGCTCCAAGTTATCTCTGTTCAAGTTATTAGGAAGAGACTTTTAAAAGTTGTTTTTAGAGCCTAGTCATTCAAATATAGCAGTAGGGATAGAAAATGCAATTCAGCTGATAAATGACATGAGCTTTTATTTAGCAGTTCTTATTCAAAGGTACTGAACTGGGAAGACCTGCTTAAATGAGTTCATTCTTCTATTTTCAGAATAGTGTAGTTCTGTAAAAGAGATTCCTGGTTATTCTCGACTGATAACACCCATGTGATCCCATGGCAAAGCATAAAGAGCTCCATTTATTCATGACTTCATGGGGACTTTCCACAGTCAGTGCAAAGCAACAGCACAGGAACACTGCCATAGTTACTGCTGAACTGTAGCCTTGAGACAAAACATGACTGATGCAAAAAAACCCAAAAATAGAGATGTATTGTAACACTGGACCTTCCTACCGCTTTTCTACTTCGCCTTTTGGAAGAAAGCTGTGCTCAATGCAAAACAATGCAAAATTTTAGTGGTTTAAATTTTTGATGCTCGAGACCTCTGGATGATAATGGTCTTTCTAGGGTGTTACAGGCTTTTGGAGCCAGTAATTCTGCAGTCACTTCCAGTGGTCCACAATGTCTTCATTCTTAAGTGATGCTGAACCAAGAATGGCCTGTAGGCTGCAGAAGGTGATACCTCTTGAAAAAAATTTATTTGTCTCTGTGTTGTCTCTCTACTTTTTCCAGCTGGAGAGGAGGAAATGAATTGCAGGAATGGGGAAGCAGCAAATCTGTTCCTTTACAAAGCCATAATCCTGCCAATGTCCTACTAGTTTGTAATTGTTGTGTTCCAAAAATAATTGTAGAGCAATTGATTGTAAATATGGTGAGAACTCTTGAAAGGTGAAGGAGATAGGAATCACACTCTGTGAATCCTTCCAGAAGACAGATGAACTTCACATGTTGATTACCAGCGTCCGTCTTGATCCCAAAGCTAGGGTTCCCAGGCTTGGTGAATGGTCTCTCTGACTGTCTGCAGGGAGTCTGCAATCCATCCTCTCTGTGCAACCCCAGTGTAGAAATTGACTGGCTGCTGTTTACCACAAAATGAAGGACATACTCCTCAGAAAAAGTAAGACAGAGCTGTTGTATTCTTGGAGGGTGACTAATGAGAACAGAGTTTTTAATTACATTGTAGCTCTTTACCACGATTAAACTGACCACGTTATTGGAGGGTACTTGCAAAGGAGGGAGAAAAGATATGGTGTATACCTTGCAGTGCGGGTGCTGCTCACTGGAGTGTTAGCCAGGAGGATTTTGGGAGTTTCATCCTATTGGTTTTAGTAGCTGAGTTGTTCAGGCTGACTTAAGTGTTCATGGTGAAGCCTGGCATTTTCTGTTGCACATTCACGCTTTCTACTTCAAAAAACGTTTTGTTTGAGGTTCTTAGGCCAGGGTGGAGTTCTCTACCTGGCTGCTTTATACTACGTAGGAGTGTATGCCACTGATGTAATTGGAAAGAAGTCTTGGGAAGTCACAAGTAGTACTTTTCAAAGGCGGTGCATTGAATTTTGTGCAGTGAAATTCATGGATACTGTAACTTGAGGCTGTCATGCACACGTGTGGCCTTCTAAAGCGATGAAGATTGCAAAAGTGAAGAGTGAATGCTGACCAATTCTAGACAGAATTCTGTCTAGAAAGCATTGAAAAAGATAGATAGCCATACTTTTATTAAAGTTTTTTTTAGTATTATTTTTAGTATTTTTATGAAATAAAATTAAATAATCCAATTGATTTAATGATGCTTGTAAATAGCTACATGGTTGTGTGTGTGTATGTGAAGATTCTGTGTACAGAAGTGTAATAGTGGTAAAATGTTAGTCTAAGAGAAGTTAGCCCTTTTTTACTTGTGTTCATAGTAATGCAGGAGTGATGGAAGGTGAAACTTACCTTCATCTATTGCACTTTCATATTGAAGTAATGTCATTCCTCTGAGAATCCTGATTCTTCATGTGCAATGTTGTGCTGCAATGAAGCTCCTCTCCATTTCACTACCTGTGGTTAACGAGGTCGTACAGGTAGCCTGTTCCCTGAAAAGTCTATGGCTATTTCCTGTCTTACCCTTCTCCACGTTTTCATGCCATGCTGATCTCTATCCTGGCTGATTTGTCTATGTTTTGCTTTTCAGTGCAGTTTTCTGTTGAAATTGTTTCTTGGTGGCTGAGGGTTTTATTTATTTATTTATTTAATTAATTAATTATGTAAACCCTTTTTGATCAGATGAATAATATGGTAGGAATCTATCATATTCTTATTTGCCATATGTCTTTGGCTACACTCACTTGCATAGCCAAAGATACCTGCTAACTCTTAATCACTTGGTAACTCTTTACAAAGACATCACTTGCTAACTCTTAATTGTAACTGTTGTACCAAGAACTTTCATGACCCCAGTTAGGGCCCATACATGTTGTTGCTGAAGAAAATTAAGCTTCTATGCATCTAAGCAATTTGGCAGTGTTGTAATGTGTGGTGGGGAAACAACTTTTCAGTGAGACCCCTGATCTCACTTCTTACTGAAGCAAGAGATTCGATTGCCCGTATCTTAGAATGCAGAGCTGCAGATTAATATATTTCATACTTTTTTTTTTCTGTGTTTGTGCGTGTTATCCGAATTGATCTCAAGGAAAAGTAAGGCTTTTTGATTTCCAGTTTGCATATTCTATTCAGTCCTCTTACTGCTGAAAGTAATATTAAATACTCTAGAGGGAAGGTCATCTATCAGGAAGAGGAGTTTTGGGACTACTGAAGAACTAGGTTACCTTTACATTATGAAACCACAGTGTCAGAATTAGGTCACTGTTTCCTTTAATGTCTCTGTGTAACTGGCTGAGAAATCTACAGAAAAATTGAGATAGCAAAGAGTGTGTTCTTGATGAACCAGGGAAGAGCACTTGTTTTTTTGAGTTGATACTGGTCTGGTCCACTGCTAAGGGATGCATTAATACTGCAAGTCACTGAGGTGGATCAGTAAAGACGGTTTTCTCAAACAAAAACAGATGCCTCACATAGGGTTTGGGGGCCATCTAGCACATGATGGGTTTATTTCCTTTGGATGAGAGGCAAAACAGCCTTCCTGGCCACTTTTCAGAAGTGCTGGAGTGCTAATCCTGGTATCCTAGCCAAGGCCAGCTCTGGTAATTATGTGCTGCCTTCTTAAATTCCACATCGTGCCCAAGTGGGCAGACTGCACTTCAATTCATGGCCCAGACATGGTATTACAGTTAATTATTTTCCCTGCTTGTGCTGATTATGTGGTTCTTACACAGTGCTACTGCTATTGCTTTTACCACCATTATTATTGTCCTCTTATTAGTGTGTTGAGGTCTGTAGAAAGAGATATCTTTATTTGACCAAATAGCATAGCTGGAGAAAAAAGCTTTAATGTAAGTGTCAGAGCAATGTCTAGAGACTAATAGAAACCTGGGTCTGGTTGTGCAGGATGTTTTGTAGCTGCAGTTACAGGCAGGGTCTGTTTCGGGAGCTTACATGCTTAGAAATTGAGTCAGGTAAAGGGATAAAAGTATCTGCTAGCAAGCAGAGTGAGGGGGTGATAGGAAGAGCTTTTGCTGGTGAATGAGGAGCAGAATTCTTTCTGGAGGTGGTTGAGTTAATCTGTGAGATATAGGGAGGAAGAAGAAATGTAGAAGAGATGGGACTTCATGAGCCTCTAGGCCAAAGAATATAGGGAATATTAGGTTGGATATAAGGAAGAAGTTCTTTACTGTGAGGGTGTTGAGGCACTGGGGTAGGTTGCCCAAAGAAGTTGTGAATGCTCCATCCCTGGCAGTGTTCAAAGCCAGGTTGGATGGAGTCTTGGATGACATGGTTTAGTGCGAGGTGTTCCTGCCCATGGCAGGAGGGTTGGAACTAGATGATCTTAAGGTCCTTTCCAACCCTAACTATTCTATGATTCTATGATTCTAAACTGGGTAAAGCAGAGGTGAGATTAGCAGGTTCTGAAATCTGGTGTTCAAGCAAGTGGTTGATTGGGAACAATGGAAGAAACTCTTCAGGCAAAACACTGTGTGATCATCAGTACCTATTTTGCCTACCATGGAACAAGCTGGGACTCATTCTCTATGGTTGGCCTCTGGGACTAGGTTCTTGGTACCCAGCTCTCCTTGGCTTGGGGTGAGTTGTGGAAGACTTGCGTAAGTGTCTATGGACGCAAAAGGGGGAATAGTACTTTGTTCCAGAGCTTACATTTAAGATGATTTGGGGAATACAGATAGACCTACCTTGGCCTTTTCATTCATTTCCTACTAAAGGTTGCATGAGCATGCAGGATGGAATGGTACTGGAATAGAATATCTCATATAACTGGTGATTGCGATGGTCAGTGAAGCTCCTCTGCCACTAAAGGAAATAGTACAGAACTTTTTAAGCAGCTTTGGGTCAACTTTCTGCGCTTTGTCCTCTGTCTTTGAAAGCAAGGAGAAAAGGGCTCTTAGCTTTAGGTTAGTGTTGCTACTTTAAGAGGAATTGGAAAGGTCCTGAGAAGAGAATGCTAGACTGCGCTCCAAACCACCTGCTTGCAAAACAACTCTTTTCCAGCTACTGTGGAGATCTTATTATTTGTTTGTGATGTTGGGGAACACTTCCATAAACACATCTGCTGTTTGCATCACTGTTCTAGAGTGTAGTTACCTTTTATGATGCTAGTTTATGCAAAAATTAGCCTTGAAAAAGTGGATTTTTCATTCAGTCATTCCCTGCAGACTTGCTGATTGCTTGTCTTTCAGCAACCAAATACAAAATACAAAGTTTTTTCACAAGTCGTTTCATGCAAACCATAGCAACTGGCCTGCACATGGCCCAAAAGTCAGGTAGGTGTAAGATCTCTCCCCCACTGGTTTCTGCACCATTCCTATGTGAGCGCAACTGACATTTGAAATAGCCTAGCCTGAGGAAGAGAATAATTCTTTATATACTGTAGTACTTGTGCTGAATTAGGAGAGCTCAGCACATTTTTCTTAGTGCTCTTTTTATTGTCAAAAACCAAACCCTGGACAGAACGCACAGGTCTGTGTTTTTTGACTGCTTAGTGGTTTTATCTCACTATGTTTTCCTTATGGGGAGAAGCCCTCCTAGCAGATGATGGGTTTATTTCCTGTGGATGAAAGGAAAGCCAATGTATTTTCACTGCTTCAGCTACGCAGACTCCAGTTTTGTTTTTTTTATGACTCCTTAGTTACCCCATTACTGAGCAGTTGAACGTGACCACCAAAGATAACTTTCCACTTGTTTCAGTTGTGCAAATGTGAAGTTTTAAACTTTTAGAAGGATATATTGTGTTGTAATGCTTACAGTGTATCTTGCCTCAGTGAGCAGAGTTGCAGGGAATAGAAAAAGATGGATTTTTACAAATAGTGGTAGGTTGATTGGTTAGTGTTTGAGCCTACTCATAGTGTTCTTACTAAATTAAGCAACAAAGAGTCACCGTGAGTTATGGGGGAAAAAAAAGACACCAAGTTCTATTAAACCCTTGCAGTAATGCATGCTCATTTTGAGCTGTTTGTTTTGTCAGCATTTGGTTTTGCTGTTCTGCCTTCTTGATCCAAAAGAAATTCCTTCTTTTTGTGTAGTAGCTCATTTTTATTATGAAGTGTGTGTGTGCTACCACTGTATGAGTAGATACAAAGCATCTAATTTTACCTTCCTTGACTGAATTAAAGCTCCATTTGAAACCAGTAAGATGGATGGATGACTTTACCAGCAAATTGTAACATGGCAATTTAGCAGTTAGAATTGGAAAGATTTCAATATTGCCGGAGTTGTGACTTTGAGTTTCCAGTCTTTCAAGAGTTCTCTTACAGCCTTGATCCCAGAGTCACAGGATTATAAATATGAATGCTCACTGAAAAGAAACCAAGCCAAAAAAATAGACAAAACATTAGCCCTTGCAATTTAGGAGAAAAGCTTGAAAACATGACTCAAAAGGTATAGGGGGGGAAATAAAGTCGGAAAAAGAACCTAAGAATACATTACTTAATAAAAAAGTCACTGTGGTTTTGTAGTACTTTGTTTTAAAAAATGCTCTTAAACATAAATTTTAGAGGGACCTGACTTTTAATTTTTACTGTAAACAAAGGGAGTAAAGAGTAAAATGGGAAGTGTGCATTTGTAAAGCAAGTCATCAGGCCATTGTAATAACAGGAATTGGCGGGAAGTTGGAAGTGAAAGAGGCTTCTCTTAGAGTAACTTACAACTGGAAGACTTACAAGGTAAATTGAAGGACTGATTGTGCTCACCTTTTATTTTCTGTGGGAGTTGAGCGATGACTCAGCACTTTGCTGTAGTGTTCAAATGGCTCCATTTATTGAGAGTGTTGAAAAGGGTGTACAGAGTGAAGGGAGTTAATACAAAAAAAGTGAATTAAGAACTCTAGAGTACAGTAAAATTGTTCCTGCTTGTAATGGTGAGGAGGGAGTTTTAGCTGTGAAAGAGACAGCAAAGCAATATACTCCAAAGCAGATTTTATCAACTGCAGCACTCTCTTGAAATACTTCCAAGTTCTTATTAGTTGCTCTGTGATTTGAAATTGCAGTGTTGGTTTCTTGGTTTGGGGGCAAAAGTTATGCCTCTTTGTGCTTTGAAACAGTGCTTTGCCTATGATGGGTGCTACTGTAGACAAACAAACAGTAGTGCCAGTAAAGTGGAACTTGTTTTCTCCGTCTCCCCACACACCAGAATTTCTTACAGAAACCTAGCCGTTACCCATGCTGTGTTACTTTTGAACTCTGTTTCACAAGAAGAGCAAAAGTGCCTTCCATGCTGATCTAAGAGAATACAAGAGGATAGAGATGTATACTATAGAGAGTACTGAATACCAGGTACAGTGGTTGTCTGTCATACACATTAGCAGCATCTTGAAATTAGTCTTTAAACAGAGATTAAATTTTAAATACATTTCTTAATGGGGTTTTATGTTCAGCTATATCATAAGCTGCTTTAACAGCTGTCTCTGATTGTATGCACCTGTGACTGTAGGTGAGTTAACAGGAAGATAAAATATGTTGCAAGCCACAGTTGTTCACTGGGTACGTTTTTGAGTAAGGCTTATCTATTACTGCTCCTTTGGAAGACTTATTATTAGGAAGGAACTCAGTTGCCCACCATCTAATGCGTATACGTCGGGATAGCTGCATCGTAGCTCTGGAATATTTCATGTTCAGCTACTGCCTTGGATTTAATCATGGGCCAGAAGCAGGCTGCTGGGTAATCCAGTGCTCAGGTGCAGAAAGGAGCAAGCTAGCATATTTTGGGGGTTGCTGAATCTGACATCTGGAAGATTTGAGGTAGATCGATGTGAAAAGTCAAGTACATTGTGTGTTAGAATAGCAGGCTCTGGAAAGTTGCTGTTCTGTTGTTTTCTGTTCTCCCAGCTGTGAGTTGGTTCCCAGCCTCTACCTGTTTCCCCTTCTCCCCTGCCACCTAACCCCCCAACTCTGTGTTCTGTGTTGTGTAGTGCTCCAATAAATTCAGAAGCTGCAATATTGCAGCTTGTAGGGTTGTGAAACTTGGTCACTGCTACTCTGCAACGAGGGGTGTTTCAAAATTGGTAGTGAAGCAGAGAAGGAATACACATTTCCCCAGGAGTTGTAGGAATGGATTCTTGTGGAATTTGCTCTCATTCAAACTCATTTGTAGACTGCTGTGATATGTGCCCAGAGAGAAGGGCTTTTAATCAGATGGGTTTGTAAGAACCATTGTATAACCCTTCCTGTATCCAGTGTATACACAGAGAGGAGTCAAAGCCATGTATGTACCGACATTCAGATGTGTGATGGTCCTTCAACCATTACACAAGGCTAAAGTAAGTTTTCCTGCTATTCAAACAACTTTAGAGGAGGATGAGCTTTTAGACAATTTCAGAAAGAGTTTAAATAAGAACTTACTTGAATCAGCCTTTCAACTGTCTTGGGTGCTGTGTGCTAGGAGGTGAGTTTGAAAAATATTTGAGTAAGATGGTGTTGCCAGGGTAAGGGGCTGAGCTATATTTTTTCTACCTTGAAATAGCAATTCCCTTCTGTTCTTCTGTTTTGAGGCCTTCAGTGTTGGTGCAAAGTTAACCTTGGTGTAAGCATGTTTTTGGCTGCAGAACAGTTCTGTCAAGCAAGTGTCCTACACCTATACATCCCACCCTGACAGAGTGAACTGGTTGAGGTCATCTCTGTTCATCCCCTATATTGCTGATTAGATGTTAGAAAAGCTTCCAGCTGCTGTGGGCAACGTGGAGAGTGGTAATGTTTTTCAGTCTGTTTCAAACTGTTGACCTAGATACAAGGTGAAAGGCGGAATATCCCTTGATCAGCCTGTCATCTCTGAAGCCATCTGGCTCCTTCCCATGCCGGCATATTTGCATTTATAGTTCAAATGCTGAAAGTCTGGATGGTGCCATGGTTTCATGGGTCATCCACTAGATGGATAAAGCAAAAAACATTTCTTAAGTGACTTTAAGAACCTCATTTACACTTACATGAAACCTGTCTCCCCCAGTTATGACTCAATGTCTGGTATCCTGTTACTATGTTTTTCTTTAAAAGGAAGATTAGGAATGATACATGAGCGAGATAGTGGAATCATAGGAATACCCAGGTATTCTGAAGTACTGTACATCGTAGAATCATAGAATCATAGAACAGTTAGGGTTGGAAAGGACCTTAAGATCATCTAGTTCCAACCTACCTGCCAGGGGCAGGGACACCTCACACTAAACCATCCCACCCAAGGCTATGTCCAGTCCAGCCTTGAACACCGCCAGCGATGAAGCATTCACAACTTCCCTGGGCAACCCATTCCAGTGCCTCACCACCCTTACAGTAAAGAATTTCTTCCTCATATCCAGTCTAAACTTCCCCTGTTTAAGTTTGAACCCGTTATCCCTTGTCCTATCACTACAGTTCCTCATGAAGAGTCCCTCCCCAGCATCCTTATAAGCCCCCTTCAGATACTGGAAGGCTGCTCTGAGGTCTCCACGCAGCCTTCTCTTCTCCAGGCTGAACAGCCCCAACTTTTTCAGCCTATCTTCATATGGGAGGTGCTCCAGTCCCCTGATCATCCTCGTGGCCCTCCTCTGGACTTGTTCCAACAGTTCCATGTCTTTTTTATGTTGAGGACACCAGAACTGCACACAATACTCCAAGTGAGGTCTCACGAGAGCAGAGTAGAGGGGCAGGATCACCTCCCTCGACCTGCTGGTCACACTCCTTTTGATGCAGCCCAGGATGCGGTTGGCTTTCTGGGCTGCAAGCGCACACTGCCGGCTCATGTTCATTTTCTCATCAACCAAAACCCCCAAGTCCTTCTCTGCAGGGCTGCTCTGTATCTCTTCTCTGCCCAACCTGTAGCTGTGCCTGGGATTGCTCTGACCCAGGTGGAGGACCTTGCACTTGGCATGGTTAAACTTCATCAGGTTGGCACTGGCCCACCTCACAAGCGTGTCAAGGTCCCTCTGGATGGCATTCCTTCCCTCCAACGTATCAACTGAACCACACAGCTTGGTGTCATCGGCAAACTTGCTGAGGGCGCACTCAATCCCACTGTCCATGTCACTGACAAAGATGTTGAACAAGACCGGTCCCAGCACCGATCCCTGAGGGACACCACTCGTTACTGGTCTCCAGCTGGACATTGAGCCATTGAGCACAACTCTTTGCGTGTGGCCATCCAGCCAGTTCTTTATCCACCGAGTGGTCCACCTATCAAATTGATGTCTCTCCAACTTAGAGACAAGGATGTCATGTGGGACAGTGTCAAACGCTTTGCACAAGTCCAGGTAGATGACATCAACTGCTCTACCCCTGCCCATCAGTTCCGTAGCCCCATCATAGAAGGCCACCAGATTGGTCAGGCAGAGGATTTCCCCTTAGTGAAGCCATGCTGGCTGTCACCAAGCGCCTTGTTGTTTTTCATGTGCCTCAGCATGCCTTCCAGGAGAATCTGCTCCAAGATTTTTCCAGGCACAGAGGTGAGGCTGACTGGTCTGTAGTTCCCTGGGTCATCCATTTTGCCCTTCTTGAAAATGGGGGTTATATTTCCCTTTTTCCAGTCATCAGGAACTTCACCTGACTGCCATGATTTTTCAAATATGATGGACAGTGGCTTAGCAACTTCATTTGCCAGCTCCTTCAGGACCTGTGGATGGATTTCATCAGGTCCCATGGACTTGTATATGTTCAGGTTTTTCAGATGGTCTCGAACCAGCTCCTCTCCTACAGTGGGCCCAGGGTCTTCATTCTCAGACTACCTTTGTCTGCCTTCCAAGACTTGGGTGGTGTGGTCAGAGCATTTTCCAGTGAAGACTGCAGCAAAGAAGTCATTAAGAGCCTTAGCCTTCTTCAATTCCAGGCTAGCCAGTTCTCCCGATAGCTTCTGGAGAGGGCCCATGTTGTCCCTAGTCTGCCTTTTATTTGCAATGTGCCTATAGAATCCCTTCCTGTTATCCTTAACATCCCTAGCCAAGTTTAATTCTAAGTGGGCCTTAGCTTTCCTAACCTGGTCCCTAGCTTCCCAGACAACATCCCTGTATTCTTCCCAGGCTGCCTGTCATTGTTTCCATCTTTTATAAGCCTCTTTTTTCCTTTGAAGTTTCCTCAGCAGCTCCTTATCCATCCAAGGAGGTCTCCTGGCCCTCCTGCAGCACTTCCTTCTAGTAGGGATGTATCACTCCTGAGCTTGCAGCAGGTGATCCTTGAATATCAACCAACAGTCTTGGGCCCCCCTGCCCTCTAGGGCTATATCCCATGGAATCTTACTGAGCAGGTTCCTGAAGAGGCCAAAGTCTGCTCTCTTGAAGTCCAGGGCAGTGAGCTTGCTGCACGCTCTTCTCACTGTCCTGAGGATCTCGAACTCGACCATCTCATAATCGCTGTAACTGAGGCTGCCCTGGAACATCACATTTCCAACCAGCCCTTCCCTGTTGGTGAGGACGAGGTCAAGCATGGCCCCTCTCCTTGTCGGCTCCTCTATTACTTGCAGAAGGAAGCTGTCTTCCACACAATCAAGGAACTTCCAGGATTGCTTGTGCCGGTCCGTACCATCCCTCCAACAGATATCAGGGTGGTTGAAGTCCCCCATGAGAACAAGGGCCTGCGAGCATGAGGCTTTTCCTATCTGTCTATAGAGCGCCTCATCCACGGAGTCCTCTTGGTCAGGCGGTCTGTAACAGATCCCCACAACAATGTCTCCCATCACTGTTCTCCCTTTAACCCTGACCCACAAACTCTCTGTCGACTGCTCACCTGTCCCCAGGCAGTGCTCCATACTCTCCAGCCTATCCCTAACATAAATAGCAACTCCCCCTCCCCGCCTACCGGGCCTGTCTTTCCTAAAGAGCCTGTAACCTTCCATTCCAACACACCAGTCATAGGAGCCATCCCCACCATGTTTCTGTTATGCCTATGATATCATACCCCTGTAGACGTGCACACATCTCTAATTCCTCTTGTCTGTTCCCCATGGTACGGGCATTTGTATAGAGACATCTGAGCCGAGCTCCAGTTGAAGCCAGCTCATTGGCTGGAGCAGCTGGAATATCTCTACATTGCTCTGAATGTTTACTATAGGTGCTGGCAAGTGACTGGGTGTGTTGGGATGGAATGATGCCCCCCTCCCCCAACACATCTAGTTTAAAGCTTTCTTGACCAGCCTGGCAAGCCTCCTACCACAACCGCTCTTGGCCTTTGCTGTCAGACCAGCTCCACCAGCCCCCAGTAGACCTGGCCTCCTAAATTGAGTCCCATGTTCAAGGTACCCAAACCCCTGACTATAGCACCACCCCTCTAACCATTTACTAACCTGGCCAATCCTCCTAGCCTTTTTGAGGTCCTGCCCTGTATCCTGGAGAATTGATGAAAAGACAATCTGCGCTCCAGAGCCCCTAACCACCTCTCCCAGAGCCCTGTAGTCCTTCTTTATGTTCTACTGGCTACTGCTATCTATATCAGTAGCACCCACATGGATCACTAGAAGTGGGTAATAGTCAGTGGGGCCGACTAGAGCCGGCAGCTTCTCTGCAACATCCCTGATCTGAGCCCCTGGTAGGCAACACACCTCCCTTGAGCCTGGGTCAGGCCGACAGATGGGTGCCTCTGTTCCTTTCAGAGTAGAGTCCCCTACTACTGTGGCCCTCCGCTTGTCACTGTCCTGTAATAGCTGCATAGCTCAAGTGAAGGGTTGGTGAGTATTTTTGTTCGTAATGCTTCAGTTGCCAGTGAGTTTGCAACTTTCCAGCTAGCATTTTAGAAGTAGACTAGTCAAAGTTTCCTACCTAAAGCTAGTAATTTAGATAGATTAAGAAAAAGGAGTCTAACATTACAAAAAGGCTTACAACAATTCTTGATAGTGCTTGCTAACTCTGTGTATGTATGTGTGCATGTATGTGTGTGCTCACAGAACAAAAAAAGCTAGGGAAGAATTGCTCTGATGTTATGTGAAATTCCCAGCTACCACCTGCATTTGCTTTCCTGTAACTGTCAGGTTTATTAATTCAGTGAAGTTTGGTAGAACCTACTAAGTCCCCCATTTATTAGTGGTCACTACAAATGAACACAAAGCAGACAACCCTTGCCCCTTGAAGACTGTAGTTAAGAAATCTGATTGAGTGTAATGGTTGATGCCCAGCCAAAAAGTGAACTTAAGGGCAGGTAGCAAGTTCACTAATGTGTGTTAGGTTCTTAGTGCTTTAAGTCTTGGTTGGTGGCAGTCAGTGTAACTGGGGGCAGTTGGCTGATGTCTTTGTGAGAGCTTTTAAATGAGCTCCTGGCATCTAACTTTACATGTTGAGTAGATTCCATGCAGTGTGTTTGGCAAAGAAGTCAGCAAATAATGTTTGGAAGATAAAGGTGTCAGTGAATGCTTAGGTGAACCATACATGTTCAAAATATCGTAAAGGAGTTTTTACAGCCGAAGTAGAAAGGTAGTGGATTTTGTAGGGGTGTGTTACCAGTAAAAGTGTGGAATGATGTGAAGGTATCTTGTATAATAAATATGCCACTGCATGACTGCTGAGCTGCAGTGGCATTGCCTCTCACCGCAGTAATTCTTTACAGAAAGATAGAATCCATCATCCAATGCTGAGTGGTAGAAACAACTCTTTGCTTTTATGTTGAGAGTTGTTTCATTTGCCTGTGTTGACATATCAATTACATCTAGAGTTAGGATCTAATTAATTGGAAAATTAAGTGCCTTAAAGCCATTGTCTGGTTAGAGTGTAGCAACAGCAGATTCTTATTCTGGTACTAAAATGACAGTTAGAGGAAATAGGCCTTTTTTTTCTGTTGGTTTTTGGGGGGGTGTTTTTTTTTTTTTGGTCTGGTTTGGTTTGTTTTTTTTGTTTGGTGGGACCTTGGCTTCTGCATTTCTGGAGGACAGCTTTCTCTGTCCATTTGCTAGGACCATTGAAGAAGATCCTCTGCAGTGTGCCTTCAGTATACATTTCAAAACTCCCCTTTTGGGAATCAGAAAGCAGTTCTATGTATTCTTCCCTCAGAGCAAGGGTTTGGCAGAGCAGATGCATCTGCCTCGAGCCATGGCTGTGCATTAGCCATGGCCCTTGCTGTCCAGAGCACCTCTGCAACCTTTCAGTGCATGTGGAATATCCGGGCAGATCCAGTATGATGCTGGGTCAGCTGTGTACCTCATGGACAAGGGAATTGTTAACACCTCTGTTATGGATGAGGCAAAAATCAGGAAGCCTAGCACATCTTTTAGAACCATGGTGTCATTTTAGAAGCTGGCAGGATTAAAAATAAGCCTTTAATTTGTGTGCTGGACACATCTGCTCAGGTACAAATGACAAATGTCAGAGCCTAATTTTAGTGGGAGTCTTTTTTTTTGCTTTATAGCCTGTTTGTTGAATGTATGCAATTGTAGGCATCGCAAGTTTAACAATAAAATATCTCTAGTCTTTTAAGCCAGAAACTACTAAATATAACGTATTTCTCTAGTTTTGTTTGCCTGACAGTGAACTGGAGGCTTGATCTGTGCTGTTATGAAGTGCTTTGTTACATTGCACAGAAAGATTAATCAATTCTTATATCAAGCAGTTATCACCTGCTTCTTCAACAGCATGCTCTTCTGTCATACTTTCATAGCATGGTGGTTGGAGATTGAAGATTTTAATACTATTTCACTGTAATGCTGTGGGTAAAAGGCTTGTAATGTCAAGCAAATGGCTTCCTGTATCTGCATTTCGTAACCTTGCAGAATGAAGAACCTGCAAATCACCTTCAATTCTGTGTATGTTGACTAACAGTGAGAGTCACAGCAAAAAAGCTACTTTCATTCAGCAATTCTCTTCCTATGCCATGGGAATGACATAAAACACAATGTAAAGGGTGCTGAAGACCACAGTTTTAATATATAGAAATCTAAAGACAGATCTCCATACTTGTTCTCTATTAATTTGCTCCTGTTTGGCTCCAATACTGACTTTAATGGTTTGATTTATAGTACTGTTGTTTTGCTTACAAATTGGAAATGTTATTGTGCTAAGCCTGTGTTTAAAATCGATGCAGAGTAATTGCAGTGTTTTCATAGTTTAAAGGCATTAACAAGAGAAATGTGCTATAGCAGCAGTACTTGGCACAAACACAAGCAACTACAGCTGAAGTCCATGTCCATTTCCAGGCTTATTTGAACAAATTTTTATAGTATAGGTTCTTAAACTTTTGAAGTTGGTTACTATACAAAGAGGGATAAAAAACATCAGGCTGAGCTATCTGTTTAGAACAGGTACGCTGCTTATTCATCCTCCAAATGCAGTTTTTAAGATGCCTGTCTCCAAGTGTCTGCTGCCTCATTTGTTTTAAAGTATAAAATCTTTGGTCACGTTGAGACTTCATAGGATGTAATGTTTTGTATTCTGTTGTAACTTTACAGTTTGCCCTGTCTTCCTTCTGTTCACCGTTTTTGCAACTCTGTTGTGGACAAATACAATCAGTTGTGTTTTGTATACCTATATTAACATATTTGCAAGCTCTCCTAACACTGGCGTAGTAGCACACTGGCTACTAACAAAGCAAGTTGCTCAGTCTAATGGACAGTATCCACTCCTGAAATAAGCAAAGTGTGGTTGTTTGATTTCTGTGACTGTCAGCAGTGATTTGGTAGATTAATTTGATATATGTACATAGTTTCCACTCAGGGGTTTTTTTGTTTGGTTTTTTTTTAAGTTGCCTAGTTTGCATATTGGAGAAAGTTTAAGTTGCAAGAAATGAGCATGTGCTGTTATATCTCACTTTCTCTGTGGGTCTTCTGTGGGTAGAGGAAGGATAATAAGCAATGGTAATTACAAATCTACAGAGGTGATAGAAGGCCTCTGGAGTAGGTGCTGAGTGATTAGAGATTGCTTCTGAATTGTACTGTTGCATTTTACCTGGCAAAGCTTAAAGTTAACTGAGTCCCTGTAAGTATTTTTACTCCTGATATGGAGGAAGAAGGGGAGTGGTGCAGGTGGAATTTCACTTGTAATCTCTTGCCAGGTATGAATTAAAGGCGTAAGAAATGTGCACAGGAGTTGTCATGTAAGCACTGAACTAGACAGTAGCTAGACAAGATGATGTATATTCTTTAGTTGATGTCATAGTATGGCCTGATGTTCTCTGATGCGTGACAGACAAATAGTGACAGCTTTCACAAAGCATTTAATTTTAGGTTTGACCTGATTCCGAAATCATTTTGCCCAGCTATGTATCTGCACACCTCCACTTTGTGAAAACATTACAAATTGAAGTTACTTTATCGCTTTATGAGCTAGTTGCTCAGTTTTGCTGTACAGAAGTGTGTGCATGTATGTGTATTATGACTTTCATATTAGATTGAAGTTATGATGCACAGCAACTCAGTTATTTTGTTATAAAGATCAAGGAATTTTCTCTGTCAAATGTATAAATGTAGGGTTATGTCAGGATGTCATCAGCATTTTACTACTTTTTTTCACTGTCAGAATTTCTTTCTTCGGTCTCATTCAGCTGGAGGAAAAACACGTTGCTTGTTACTGCTAGTATTGATCGATGCCAGGAACTGTAAAAAATTCATTAATGTTGTGTGTTAACACTTGAGTTAAAAATAAAAGGGTTCCATCTTGATCTGAGAGAAAAATTTCCATTATTGCTGTTGTACTCATCATGTAATTTCTAGTTTTCTTGTAGTGCGGTTTCTTGATTCTGATGTCCTCTCCAGAGATGAAAAGGTGCTTAGAAGTTCAGGTGACAGTATCTTTATACGCCCATTAATAACATTTTACTCTCACTTTGCATTTATATAGAACCTTTCATCATGGGACTTTGACAAGCTTACTATAAGAATATTTGGCATTAGGAGTGCATGGCTTTCCTTGTCTGAGAATTACAAGCTCTTTAAAAGTAAGAAGTGAGGAAATATAATTGAAATGATGTAACCAGGGCCATGCAGCAAGTTGCTGGCCATTGCATATCAAAGACTATTGTTGGGTTCAAGTGTTATCCCTTAGTGATAGATTTAAGAACTAAAGCTGGAACCTAAGAACAGAAGTACTGACTTGAAGCTAAGTTGCTGTAAGTCCTGCATTATCCTACTAAATTAGTCATATATTTGATATACTTTACACTTGAGAAAATTGAAGGGCTTTAATAAAGAAACACAATGAGCCTGTCCTTGTGGAAGAGAAAGATGAAGAATATAAACAAGTTAATGTGAGTATGAAGTATGTGCAGCCACCTTTGTGAAGGAACTGTGACTCTGTCTACATCAAAAGTTTTCATCATTCCATTTTGCCGCCTTTTAAGGTTTGCTGGGGAGTGTAAGTAAAATGGTAGAGGTAATCCACTATTGCATCAAAAGGATGTATAGAGTACTATAAGAACTTAAAGGATGATGCACATTCCTCAATTAAAAGATGCATATGGGGGGAAGAAAGCTGAAAGCTCACAGATTTTTAAATCACATGCTGATTTCTTCATCCTCCAAGTTATATTAGACATCTGTTTGGTGCTGTTTCTGCAGCCATTCTGATGACAGATTTGGTATGGACAGAGTGAACCCACTTCAGGCACTTTCTCCATCAGACTTATTCAGGTAGGCAACATGTGATATGTGCGTGGTGCAGAAATGCTTGTTGAACACTCATCCAGAGGTTGCCCTCCACATGTGTAAAACACTCTGCTATATTGAAACAAACTAAATTACTTTTGTACTAAAGATGAAAAATAAACTATCACAAGCTGCAGCAAAGTGCTAGATTTTTAGGTCAGTACAGTAGTATGGATATTGATAGTTAGAAATGACCATGTGATCCTTGAGAGTGGACAGTATTACAGAGTAAGCAAATTACCCCCATGGATCCTAGAACTACTGCTTCAGGGAAACTCTTTTCTGAGCCTGAATCTGTGCTTCTGTTTACTTTGCTTTCATAGTCAAGTCACACCAGTAAGCTTCCTGCTAGACTTTCAGTTCTAGGAGCACTAAAACCCCATGAAGTCTCTGTTTTATATTCCCAGAGAAACAGAATGCCCATCGAAACCAAGCTATAAATACTCTTGCTTACTAGTGTCATTCGCAGTGTTACCAAGCTGTTTGTGGTGGGGATGTCTAATACGAATATTGGGGTTTTTTCTCTAGTGGTCTATGATGAAAATTGACAAAGATTAGTATTTATAGTACTGTGAATGTCAGACAGAGGATATCAGTAAGCAATAGTTTATACACAAACATATTTCTTTTATAATACTAATTGATACCTACCCTCAAAAGGGATGATTTTGGGCACACAACTTCTTTGTTAGATTTGAGTCCCTCTCATCCTTAACGTTTCTTCAAATCACTTCCATAGATTTTCTAGGAAGCAGCCAGGTTTGAGATACACCTATCTTGGATTTAAAGTTAGTGAAAATTGATCACTGAGAACAAGGACTCTCAAAAACTCCTGAATGGTACTGATGTCATCTTCACTTCTAAATGCTATAAACGCAATATAGCTACTGCAGAATTATTTGTGCATGCTGAAAATAGCCACTATTATTAAGCTCTGACACAGCTACCACATGCAGCAGTAGTGATTGGTAGGACAATTATAGATAAGCATTTTGTTAAGAATATTAGGGATAAATGCATACTAAGGTATTTGGGTGACATGATACAGAAAATCTTAACTTTCTTAATTTTTTAAGGTTATTTCTCTCATACGTAATAATATTGTCTCAGACTTGAGAAGCAAAAGGTCATGTTACTGCTTCGTTTTGGCTTTCTGTTCAGCAAGACAGCACAGAAGGAAGGGCAGCATGGGACGAGTCACAGCCAACCTGTGATTTTGGGAGACTTCTGGTCTGATTATGGTTGTTTCATAGACTTTCGATGTGACCTTTAGCAGGGCACTTTGTGTCTGTGTATGTCAGTTCTTCATGTCTCAACTAGAGATAATCATGCTCATTTTGCAAAGGTATTTCCTGGACAAATTTATTACTGCCTGTGAAATGCCTTAGTAATACAGTGAGGGAGCCATATAAGTACCCAGATTAATAAATAAATGCAAATTATACAACCTACAGATGAGGTTACCTAGGTGCTCACAACATATGTCTTATTGTAATAACTTTTTAAAGTCTCAGCATGCTTAAGTGTTGGTGGTGAGGTATAAGGTACAGAGCATGTTGTGTGCATTTCTAGTATTATTCTAAAGATCAAGTATTTTACTTCCTGTGATGCTAGGGATTTATGCCATAGGATGTGATAATAAGGGGTTTGGACAACAGTCACAATTTTCATGTAGGGATTATCACTGTAGACTCAAACTGCATATTTATCCTGGGGGGCATGGGGAGGAAGTGAAAGGAGGTGAAACTTTCTCTGTCTTATTGGCTCTTGGACAATAAATATAGTTGCATAATGGAGAATCCAATTCACTCTATTTCCCAACTACTTTAAATATGTATAGGGTCATAATGGCCTACACTTGTCTGAGATTAATAGACCCCTCCAAACGTTATTTAAAAATGAGTGAAATGGAGTCAGTCCAGAAACTGTCCTGAAATCCTCTGAAAGTAAGTGAAGCCTGTGCATAACTAATGCACCATGAAACAGAAGTGGTAAACTGAATTCTGTTCCAGTAGCTGTAGAAGTTTGTTAGAAGACCCAGTGCTTATTTTCAGGGTATTTTACTACTTATTGCCAACTTCTTAGAAAAATATGAGGAGCAAATAATGCTGAAAAGAAATTCGAAAGCATCTTAGGTAGTGGTAAAGCTGTGACATACCTCACAGCTATTTCTGAGAAAATAAGTGTCTTCAGTGAACTACTTGACCACCAAATATATGGCCTATTTCTTCTGCAAAGTGCTGAGGTTCCACTGATTGTAAAAGATGTACTGAGTGTTTAATGCCTAACTTTTTTTCATTATCCTGTGCCAAGCAAGAAACAAATTGTACTGTTCTAAAGTTAGTGGTAAATGAATTCACACTGTTTACCTTCCCTGCTTTGAAACAGCTTTCTGTTTATTCTGTGGAGTAGTATACAAGTACATAACTGCTGTGCTAAAATTAGAGTTCATTTGGTGGAGAAAGCCCTCTGAATTATAAGCAAAAGATGACTAATAAGTCATCCTGTGGACTGTTTCAAAATGTCATACCTCCTATATTTGTCACCTCAAATTTTGTCCATGTAATATCTTGCTTACTGCCTGGGAAGGAAGAGAAAGTCTTGTGTCATGTTTAGATGTGCTTGGTTTCCTTTAGAAGTAACAGTACCACAACTCTGCACAAAATCTACTTCTTACTGGCAGCCTTCCAAGTATTCCTGCTTTTGACAGCTTCTTTTTGTGCTGTGTATGAGGTGAGAGGGACTTCTTGATGGGCCTCAGGAAATGTAGTCTGCAGTTGCTTCACAAAGCTGTATGTAATAATATGCAGACTTTTCCATGTTTGACACTCAAATGAAATTCTGTTTCTGTTCAATATGAAGAAAAATCTGCAGTTTAATATTAAAGTTGAAAGGAATTGCACCACGCATTAAAATTAGATCCCTTGTTAATATTGAAGATTATTGGAAGTACATCAAAGCATTTGAGGAATTTCTGGAGAAAAATTTACTGTTGTGAGGAAAGCTTGTGTTCCATATATGATGAAAGCTTACTGCAAAGACCTGTTAGTTACATAGCTGAGGCTCTTAAATGCAACCTTAATTATGCAAGCTCTTATCAGTTATATATAGAAGACAGCCCATGGATAGAGCAGTCTAATATGGCTTGTGACAGCTATGACTGTATTAAATTGCATACTCTGGTGGCATTCTGCCAGCCAAATGGGACTGTAAGCTGGAAATACTAGGATTATTTTAAAATGCTAAATCTGTCTCATTGCAACCTTATCTCTCTAGGTATGGCGCTTGAAGTATTGAAGGTTATAGAAAGTAGGCACTGCATCCCAGATCAGCAGTTGCAATATTGCTCTTATGCAGTAAATTGTGACATTCTTATGGTATGTTGTACATGCTTGTTAAAGACACTGCTGCAGTGACAGCCTACTCAGTGATCCTAAACAGCTGAGGATACCTGTTTCCTAGGAAAATTTTGGAAAGCATCCTGTTCGGAGAAAATGCTTTTCATTAGCTGATTATGTATTTTCAGTATCTATGCAGTTTGTTCTCTCTGAGTGTGTGAACCATATCAATGAAAATACATTTATTGCTTCGCTGTTCCATCTGCTTTGCTTCTAGGACATCATCTGATATCCCAGTCCTTTCTATGGGATGTCACTATTTCTAGAAGCAGTGAAGTTTGGGAAGTCTGCCATGAAATGAGTTGCCTCTTGTCCCCCAGATAAAGTGCGATTTCAGCATGATCTTCACATTTGATGTGCAACCTCTTTCTGTAGTACTGAATTTTATTTCAGGTTTGAATTGTGTTGGAAGAGGTCAAGAATAATTTTGGTGGGGCTTGGAAATACTTACTGAGTTCTTGATTCTGCTGCATTATGGGACACGTTTAAGTTTCTTTTTGTCTTGCTTCCATTTCTGCAAAATGGAAAAACCTTCGTTTTCCTTAATTTTGTCTCGCCTGTCTAGTTGGGAAGTGTCTAGCATATAGCCCATGGGTAAGATCTCACCTAGAGAGCCCTTCTGCGAGGCCTTCTAGCTTCCCATGTCTAATTCTATGCAGGGAAGCACAGAGCAGGATCCAAAGCGTGCCAGTCAATAATGATTGCTTTCCTTTCAGAGCTGTAATTCCCATTTTATGCTTCCATGTTATTAGTACAAAAGAGAGAAAGAAGGAAGTTTATTGGGAATTCCAGTAGAGTTAACATATCTAGAAATAAGTCACTGACACTTTTGATAAGTGTAAAAGGAAGGGAAGGCCGATTCCTTATGGAAAATTAGTAATCTTTTTGAGGGGAATGTGCATCTTTCTGTATATACTGTTGACCCAGAGATTTCTTACTGTTTAATTATCAACTAAACCATTGCCTCAGCAAAACTTCTGAACTAAGAAGTGACAAATAGTAAACACTTAAAAAGGGCAAGTTGTACATGGACATCAAAAAAACGCGTGAAAGTGAGATAAGAATTGTGCGAAAACATGGTCTGTGAATGCAGGTGTTTTGAATGGCACATGGCTTCATTTCTTCCTGCTGTACTTGAGGCAGCTGTGGCGACTGATTCAGTGAATCAGCTGAAAGGATTCCTGCTTTTCATTTATAATTTGGAATATTTTTTTTTAAAAATGGAAGAAGCCTAAGTAAGAAACTTCTCAGGAAGTTTTTGGTTTAGTGTGTTTGAAAATTGCCATTCTTTGATGGTCTTGGGTACGTTTGTCTGTCACCAGTGAGCAGGGGCTTAAAAGATCCATCTATTCCTCAGGTGTGTCTTTTGCCATTGTTGATGCCATCTGTATCTTTAAAAGTCCATCCTTTACTCTTCATTTCTTCTGTGTTTCTGCTCTCCTCTTTTCTTTTTTTTTTTGTTCAACTAGCATGAGAGCTGAAGCACTGCAGAGGATGAGAAAGGAATTATTGAGGTAGTTTAGCGTTTAATTTCATGAAGAATGGAGGATCAGCTACTGAGTACACCAGATTTGCAACATACAGGTTAGGTTCGTTAACATTAGGGTATTTAATCAGGCTAATTTTATTGTATGAAATTGCATTGTGATATAATTGAAAAAAACAGCCTTTGTGCACCTTCTTGGGAGAGCAGACTGCCCAGAAATCTGCGCAGTGTTATATCTTCCCTCTTCCTCGTTACTTGTTTTGAAAGCTAGTTTTATGTCTCTTTTTGAAAAATAGTCATTACTTAGCAAATTATATGTTGGAAGAGTTAATTGTAACCTGCCAATATATCCATGGAGTTTTAATAAAGCTTGCTGCCTCAGAACCTCCAAGATGAGCATAATTGTCCTGTGTAGCTCAGGACAGCGCCTTTGGAAATAAATGTTCAAATAAATTACATTCTATTCATTCTTTACTGGTTAGGACAGCGAACTACAAGAGCCCTGTTTCAGGAGCTGCTGTTGACATGCTGTGACATTTTATCTGGACTGAATGCCCTGTTCTGATTTTTTTATGGGAAGGTGCAGTGGTACCCATGTTATGGAGGTATTGAGACTTACTTGTTTAAACACACTGTTGCTGTAAAAGTTTAAATTACCAAAACAATTTCTGTTTGAATTCCTGCTGTGGGAATTTGAAATTAAAAGCCTTAGCAATGTTAAATAGTTAATAGTTGAGAAGATGAAGCAAGTACATTATATCTAGAGTCATTCTGGCTTCTTCCCAGGCTGGGATCATCCCTATGTTTTATTGTTATCATTGTATCCGTTAGTCATTTAGTTTTTTAACATGCAACCTTATTAAAAAGGAGGGGTTTGTTGTTTTGCTATGTTGTTTTTTTGGGGTTTTTTGGTGGGGAAAAGAAAGGATCTTGGACAAAAGCATGTGAACTTTATAGGTGTATTTATTTCTGGAATTCAGAAATATTGACTGTATTTCACTTTATCATTAAATTGGGTACCCATCTATCGATTATTGCTTTGAATCTGTTCCTTTCTTTTCAGAGTCTGTCTCCAACATTTTGCTGGTTTCTGTTTTTCAGACCTGTAAATGCCATGTCTGAATAATCTTTCACTGATTGCATAATCAATGTAAAATAATCACTTGTAAAATGATGAGCATACACATGTTAATTAAAGGCAAGCTAATGGGCTGTTAATAAATGGCTTAAATGGTATTGCTGCTGATTTGGATAAGAAAAGTGTGACATAATTTACACTCAGACTTGTGTTATTCAGCATGCAAGATATCTTGTAAATTGTAAGTCAAGTGATCTATTTGGAATGGCAGTTTTGACACCTTTCAGACCATACATTACTTCTAGCTTACATAGTTAGTTTATAGACTAGCTTTGCTGTCTAGAAGAATCATCTGTGAAGAAGGAGGTTTTAATCCTATGCCTGACTAACTTGCAAAATGTGAAGTTTAAGTCTGTGTTGTGAAACACTGTAAAGGCATATGAGACTTAGGTGAGCTCAATTGCTTTTGAAGTTACGAGTCCTTTCAGTGTTTTTCTGTATTTGAAGACTTCCAACTTTTCAGGTCATTACATGCTCCAAGTGCACTCAGGAAGCATGGAGCTGCCTGGACCTGATGCATAGTAGCCTGGGAGCATGATCAGCAGACCTATTAGTCGCCCTGTAGAAATGCAGTGCATCTTCCACTACATCTCTTTCAGATGTATTATTGTTTCTGCTTGTCAGGGGTAACTTCAGAAGGAGAAATGTGGCACAACTAATAGGTACAAATGGGAAAAGAAGCAAACTTAGGACTCCAGTGAGTGCACTACACAATTCTTCTTGTCCTGATTTTGGAACAGATGATTTCTGTCGTGCAGGGACATACCTGTATAAGGAGTAGAGCTAAGGCAACTGTTCATGTTGGTGCAGAATTCAGCGATCCCAAGGTAACAGTGTAGAAATATAGTCTGGTGTTACCATTCCTGTCTATGAAATTCTGCAAAGGTGTGATTGCTGTGGGTAGATTGCTTCCATTGGCACCTCCCTGTGCCTTGCATGTTCTGAAACATGAAAGCTCAGATCTTCCCTTGCTATTTCTCAAGCACTCACAACACAGCTAGTTATGATGCTACAGATCAGAGTGATCTTCACATGTGTGGATGCTAGGAAGCAGCATCATACATTTTACTTAATATGCTATTTCTTTGTTTCCAAAGGAGAGTTATTTCATTGGTTTGATTTGGAATAGGATAGAATAGTTCTAGTTAGAAGGAACCTACAATGATCAACTAGTCCAACTGCTTAACTACTTAAGGGCTGACCAAAAGTTAAAGCAAAATATTAAGGGCATTGTCCAAATGCTTCTTAAACACGGACAGGCATGGGGCACTGACCATCTCTTTAGGAAGCCTGTTCAAGTGTCTGACAACCTTCTCAATGAAGAAATACTTTCTAATGTCAAGCCTGAACCTTCCCTGACACAGATTTGAATCATTCCCGTGCATCCTGTGACTGGGTACCATAGAGATGAGACTAGCACCTTCCTCTCCACCTCTGCTCAAGAAGTTGTAGGAAACAATGAGGTTGCCCCTCAGCCTCCTTGTCGTCATACTAAACAAACCCAGAGTCCTTAGCCGCTCCACACAGGACATGCCTTTCAGCCCTTCCACCAGTTTTGTTGCCCTCCCCTGGACACATTCAAGGACCTTCACATCTTTCTTAAGTCATGGGGCCCAGAACTGCGTATGGTACTCTTAAGTGAGGCTGTACCAATGCTAAATGTAGAGGATGATCACGTCTTTTGACTGACTGGTCATGCTGTGTTTAATGCACCCCAGGATGTGGTTTCCCCTCTTGTCTGCCAGGGCACACTGCTGCCTTGTGTTTATTGAGCCTGCTGTCGACCAGCGTCCACGGGTCCCTCTGGAGGGCTGCTTGCAAGCCTCTCCTCTCCCAACTTCTATGTCACATTACTCCATCCCAGATACAGAATTCAGCATTTTTTCTTGTTAAATTGATGATTGCCTGATTATCCAATCTACCAGATCCCTCTGCAAGGTCTCTTGTCCCTCAATTGTCAATTGGGCAGCTCCCAATTTGATTTCATCAGCAAACTTGCTAATGATGCATTCAACTGTGCCCTCATTCTTGATAAACATTGAGTAGAACTGGCCCTAGAATTGAACCCTGAGAACACTGCTGGTGACCAGTTGCCAGGCACATGGAGCCCCATTTCCTATAACCCTCTGAGCTATGCCCTTCAGCCAGTTTTTCACTCAGTGCTGCTCATATCACAGCTGGGCAACTTGTCTTGAAGAATGCTGTAAGGGACAGTATCAAAAGCCTTACTAAAATACATAAAGACTGTATATACTGCTTTCCTTTCACCCACTAACTGGGTGACTTTATCATAGAAGGATATCAAATTAGTTAGACAGAACTTGCCCTCTGTGAACCCATGTTGACTGTGCCTGCTGATTGCATTGCCCTTTAAATGCCTTTCAGTAGCGCCCGGTGTGATCTTCTCCATAATTACTCCAGGTAAAGAGATTAATTAAACTAGCAGGCCTGTAGTTTCCTCATGCTCTTCTTGTAGATTGGAATAACACTGGCTACCTTCCAGTCAGCAGGGACCTCCCCAGACCTTTGGTAGATGATCAACACAGGTTCTGCTGTAACACCTGCTAGCTCCTTCAGGACTATGGGACGAATCCCATCAGGCCCCGTAGGTTTATGTACCTTCAGCTAAAACGGCTGGTCCCTTACAATTTCAGTGTCCACTAATTAAGAGTCACTGTTCCCGCAGTCGTGGTTGTCCACCTCAGAGGACGGGTCACCCCAAAGTCTATCAGTGTTATTTACGACTGAGGCAAAAAAAAACAAACATTGAATGCCTTTGCTTTTTCTTCATCCCTGCTTGTTAGCTGAGCATCTTCAATGATTGTTGCTTCAGTGCTTTCCTTACGCCTCCTCTTGCTATTAATGTGCTCAAAAAAATTAAAAAAACTTTAAAAACTTTGTTTCTTCCCTATTGAATTGGCTGGCTGATGAGTTGACAGAGTGTGAAATCTGTCATTTGTGAGTCTTACCATTTGTTTCAGCTGCAGGTTGGAGAAAACCCACAATTACTCCAACAGGCTTTTGGTTTTCCTTTTTTTTTTATATTGAAGGTAAATAAAATCTTGATTGTTTTTGGAAGCTTTCAAATTCGTGGGTTTTGTTTAATGTTGACATCATCATTTATTCTACCACCAGAATGGAAGGGGCTCAGCTACTTGTTCTATGAGTGTCTTTACTTCTTCATGTAAATATCCCTTGTCACTGTCACATAGGAAGTGTCAAGCATATTTTAGGTACAATGCAGTCTGTCCAGCTGTGGTTCAACATATAGAGATAGGCTGGTACCCTAGAAATCCTTTTTGCACAGAGGATTCTGAGGTCTAGCAATTGTGAAAGCAGTCTACATTGCAAGCAAGGCAAATAAAACAAACTAAAATAAACTACTGGGGTATATTTTATTTGTTTGATTTTGGTTTGTTCTGGGTTTTTTTTTAAAACAGGAAGGAGGCATTCACTTCACAGTTGGCATTGCAGTAACGTTGTTTGGAGGTAACAGCTGGTATGGCCCTGGCATTCTGGAAATCCAGCTATCTATAGACATAGTGAGGGGTTTTTGTGACTAATTTTATTTTGAAATCTAATTTGTTAGATCTCAGAACAGGAGCCAAATACATTTAAAAATATAATAAATTATAGCAAACATACTTTCTTAGAATAAAAAGAAATCTTGTAGAGGTCTGTAACTCACTCAGTGTAATGAACCAAGATATAGTTTATTCTGACTGATCTTCCTCCCAGATACGTAACTGAATACACCAGTGCTTTATGTTCAGCACAAATATGTTTGTCTTCTCTATAAATACTATTTTTTGGTATATTTCTGGGACAATAGGCTGAAGCTCTTCAGAAGGTAGGCATTGAAATAGTTAATTGTTGTTTTGTTCCGATTTATGTTTTCCTCCATTCTTCCTGATTCTCAAATATGAAAGCAGTAGATATAGTATGGTTGTCTGTAGTTTCTACTGCTTGCCTTGCAAGTAGATTCCGTCCAGCTGTTTGTAGTTTATGCATTGGTTGCAAGGCGGAATTACTGAATGCTTCCTTTACGTCAGTCTTTACCTCTAGGACAGGCCCTCAGGAGTCCCAGACCTCAGAGGTTAGAGATGAAGGCTGGAGAAAGGAGGACTTCCCCCTGGTTGTAGAGAGTTCAGTTAGGGATAGACTTAACACCCATATGGGATGCACCCAAGGGCACTGAGGAAGCTGTCATATGTTGTTGTTCTGCCGCTCTTCATCATCCCTAAAAAATCGTAGAGAACAGGTGATGTGCCCAATGATTAGAGGAAGGCCAGTGTTACTCCCATCTGCAAAAAGGGTAAGAAAGAGGACCTGGGAAACTACTGGCCAGTCAGCCTCACCTCCATCCCTGGAAAGATGGTGGAACAGGTCATTCTGGAAGTCATCACCAAGCATGTAGAAGAAGGTCACTGGGAGTAGCCAGCATGAATTCACCAAGGGTAAATCTTCCTTTACCAATCTAATAGCCTTTTATGATGACATGGCAAGATGGGTTGACAAGGGGGGAGGAGTGTATGTTATCTACCTTGACTTCAGCAACTCTTTTGACACTGTCTCCCTTGACATGCTCATAGGTAAGCTTAGGAAATGTGGGTCAGATAAATGGACAGTAAGGTGGATTGAGAACTGGCTGAATGGCAGAGCTCAGAGGGTTGTGATCAGCGGAGTAGAATCCAGTTGGAGGTCTCTAGTCAGTGATGTTCCCCACGGGTCAGTACTGGGTTCGGTCTTGTTCAATTTATTTATCAAAGACCTGAGCAAAGGGATAGAATGTACCCTCAGCAAGTTAGCTGATCATATGAAGCTGGGGGGAGTGGCTGATACACCTGAAGGCTGTGCTGCCACTGAGTTGGACCTTGATAAGCTGGAGAATTGGGTGGAAAGAAACCTAATGGGGCTCAAGAAGGGCAAGTGGAGGGTACTACACATGGGAAGGAAGAACCCCAAGTACCAGTACAGGTTGGGGGCAGACTTACTAGAGAGTAGTTCATCTGAGAAGAACTTGGAAGTATTGGTGGATGTCAAGTTGACTATGAGCTGGCAGTGTGTCCTTGCAGCCAGGAGGGCCAATAGTATCATGAGGGGCATTGGGAAGAGTGTGGCCAGCAGGTAGAGGGAGGTGATCTACCCCTCTACTCAACCCTGGTGAGGCCACATCTGGTGTATTGTGTCCAATGCTGGGCTCCTCAGTACGTGAAAGACAAGGATCTACTGGAGAAGGTCCAGTGAAGGACTCCAAGGATTATCAAAGGTCTGGAGCACCTCTCTTATGAGGAGAGATTGTGGGAGGTGGGCCTGTTTAGTCTAGAGAAGTAAAGACTAAGAGGGGGGTCTCAATGCATATCAAGTATCTCAAAGGCAAGTGCCAGGAGGATGGTGTCAAACACAAGAAGTTTCAGTTCAACATGAGGAAGAACTCCTTTACATTGAGGGTGGCAGAACCCTGGAATAGGCTGCCCAGGGGTGTTGGGGAGTCTCCCTCTCCAGAGACATTTAAAACCCACCTGGAGGCCTTCCTGTTTAACCTGCTCTAGGTGGCCCTGCCTTGGCAGGGGGGTTGGACTGGATTGTCTCCAGAGGTCCCTTCCAACCATCACGATTCTGTGATTTTTAATCGTGTTTATGAACTGTAAATGTGTTCTTTGCAGGTTAGAATTACAAACCTGAGGAAATAATTAGCTATAATAGGTTCCATATGAACTTCTTATTCCTTTTTAATAGCTCTCCCTAGAATGTCATCTTGGGCTTTTTTCAGCTTCATTTTGTCCAGCTTTTGGTGCCATAGAATGGTGATAGAAAGGACTGAGGAGAGAGAAGCATATCAAATGTATTTATGTATCATCATCAAAAAAAATCTGTGTTTTTAGCATTTGTGGCATATACTTTTTAAGCAAGTCATTATAGTATACAGCAGCTTTCTAGGTGTTTTGCTCCCTTTTGTCCTACTGCTATGGGAAGTTCTCATTTTACATCATCTGTGTATAAAAGATTGTTCAGAGAGATAAGGTTTCAGACTATGTGGGCATGGTGGTTTTTTGCTAGTTATTGTAATACTTCCAATGAAAGCTCAATATAACAAAGCAACCTAAAAACTTCTGCCTCTACAGAAGTGGCTTCTACTGTGTATTTACATATTGAAAATATAGAGGTTGTCATAGAATCATAGAATAGTTAGGGCTGGAAAGGACCTTAAGATCATCTAGTTCCAACCCCCGTACCATGGGCAGGGACACCTCCCACTAAACTATGCCACACAAGGCTCTGTCCAACCCGGCCTTGAACAGTAGATGTTTGGCAAGAGAAGCTTACATTAAATATAGCCACGGAAATTAGATAGGACTTTCCATTCCACAAATTTGTGTGATTATAGTTACACGATAAGCTTCTCATAGCACAAAGAATTTATGTAGGAATTCTACATTCAACCCTAGTTGATTTCCAGCAAACCTGAAGTAATTAAAAAAGGTACTCTGAATGGGTGCAGTTGCATTGGGAATGTTACTCCTTTTCAGTAGCTTTGTCAAATGCTTATTGCAGAAGTGGGTACTGTAAAAACAGTTAGTATTATATAAGTGAAGCTTGCTTTCTGTATTAATAATTAGCTTTTTATGACAAAATGAAAGTAATGGGGTAGCAACAAATCCATCTTGTGTGTCTAAAAATGGCTTATATTTTAGTCACCCACTTTAAGATACTTTTAAAATGGTATTATTTATGAATTTGTGGGGTGGAATTAAACACTTTAAATTCTTTCTCTAGTAATTACAGGAAGTATCACACTGCTCTGCCTTGCAGTGGCTATCTCTTGCCTTTGCCATTGCAGGATGTTTCAATTTTAGTATCTCAAAATATTTCCATCAAAAATAACATGAAAAATTATCTAGTTCCTTCCAGAATAAGCACAGGATTCTGATTAGAGGAAAGACAATGGAGGGGTGAGGGTGAAAGGGTTGGCAGGGGTAACAGTATAGCTCAGGTCTGATTAGTCTGCTTTTTAAAACTTCCATTACTGCTCTGCCCTATGGAGAACATCAAACACAAGGGAAAATATCCCTCTATGGTATGTCACACTTCGGAATTAATAGTTTTCATGATTTAGTGTGTGTGCAGAACTTGCTTCAGCTCTGGTAGTCCAAGTTAGTTTAATTTCAGCCTTGCTAAACACTGAAAATATGTTCTGGTTATTCTACCAGTGCAGCTGTTTGCCTACGTGCAGCTAAATTGCACTCACCGTAACTATGGCAAGAGCACGGATGTATTCAGTAAGGTAATCCAGGTCTGTGATGAGGGACATGGGAGGGATGATATTGCCACAGCCTGCCTTTCTGTCTGGTGTAGAGTTGTTAACTCCCTAATGGCAATTCCTTCCCCTCTCCTTGACCTAGCTTGTAGTATCTCTTCTGCCCTTTCTGAGAACTGCTGAGAGCTCATGTTTCCATGTATTAGCTAGTTACTAGTAAAAGGCAGTTTCATTCTCTTTTATGCAAACCAGTCACATAATGTGTGTTGAGGGGACAGAGGAGTGAGGCAACATGCTTGTAGTATAGTATTGAAGAAGGGAAATGGAAGAAGTTGACTGCCACAGAGCAGTAAGAAAAAAAGAATAATGAGATAGTAGGAGGACTGCAGGGGATGGATGGTTTAAAAGAAAAGAGGAGGGAAAATGTGAGTAAGAAGAGAAGGGGGTTGGGAAGAGTCAAAGAACATGGAAGGAAAAACGAAGGGGTCAACATCTTTCTTTTCCCATTATTTCCTGGAGGTTGCTTCTCCAGGAAATAATTCAGATAGGCTGGCATGCCTTGGGTTGACCATCTTCTAACTGGAAACATCAAACACACATCATTCTTTCTTCCGCTCATAAAGTTTAACGAGAAAACTATGCACTATAGCTGCATCCGGCATCCTCACTGTTGGATTCATTGGCTTCATGGTTTAAACAGTTTTCATTTCATCCTCCAGTTGTCTTTTTTTTTTTTTTTCCTTTTTTTTTTGAAGAGCTGGGAAAGGAGGTGTGATTGCTGGGTTGTGACTGAGGTTAGCTTCACAACTCTTGTGTCTCTCAGCTTTCCTCCAAGCCTCCAGACTCCTTCACCATTTTCTCAGCTGGTTCTCCCCTTTCAGGCACTGAGCTCTGGCATGCCTAAAAGTGTATGTCTTAGAATGATCTGTTTCCCTGTAACTGCATCCTTGTGCTGTCATCTGTGGTTAACCATTTTGTTCACAACTTGGTATGCTTACTGCCATGAAGCGGCCAGACTTGGTTGGTCTTTTCTCATGTCAAGCCCTTGCAGCCTGAGAGAAGAGCTTTATCTATTCTCAGTCTTTCCTTTAGCTTCTCTTTCTCTTCTTCAATTTTTAACTCTCTGCACAACACTGTTTCCTTTTACAGTCCTATCAGCTAGAGTTCACTGGTAGGGTTCGGTACAATTTATATGGTATTTTGGTATAATTGCTGAACACTTATTTGTACTTACTGTGCCAATGCTGTTGATGTATGTGTAAAGGAAAACAGCATTTCTGCCTTAGTCCAAGTCAGATGCACAGGTAGACAGTATACCTTAAGTTTACTTCTCTTTCAAAGTGGCACATAAATTTATTGCTTATCATATTGTTAGTACCACTTTCTTATTCAAAAGGAATGAAAAAAAGACTAGGTAGAAAATCAAATGTAAAACTCACAGGGTTTTTTTTTTTTAAGAAAGAAGGTTGTTTGCATGAAAGAAAGGGCTTTGTGTACTGACAGTATGTGTTCATATGCCTAGTGTGATTTTAAGCGTAGAATTATATAAATCCTGGCTTATGCGCAAACTGTATTCTGTATTGCAGGCAAACTCCAAACATGAACAGGAGAACATTGAAGGAGGGTAGGGCTGTAGTTGTCTGGCTTTATATGTCTTGGCTAGGCTCTCCTGTAATTCCAATTAGTTGTAGGAATGATTCTCCGTTTCTTGCTGATAACCCATGTGTGTAATCTAATGGTTGGATGTGTACATAAAAAGCTGAGACGAGCATTAATAATGCATCGTAATTTAACTGGGAAAGCTCTCTTTATTGAAGCATGTCCCTTTTACTTACTTTATGGAAGAAAAAGGGAGTCGTGTGCTTTCTTAGTGTCATAGCTGCTCATTGTGAATAATCTGTGTGTAATTTAAACCCTACACTTGAGGACTTCTAAAGCATCTGTGCTGAAAGGCAGCTGTTTGGTAGTCCAAAAAGAAATAAATTTTACTGAATTTTTACAAAGTGGCCTATACAATTGTTAAAAATGTTAAACTGCAGTCATTGATATATACACTTACACAGCTTGGGAGTGAACAATCAGAGCCCTGGCAAAATATGGAGTGGGGTTTGTGGTTGTTGGGCAGCATTATAACCCTGGAAAGACAGGAAACTTCAGATGAAGGAGGGCTTCAGCCTAGTATTTTCCACTGAGAGTGTTAAATGGGCAGCCAGATGGCCTTGTTCCAACAGCAGAGAGAGATGAGAAGCTGAAATGTCGGAGTCAGCTGGTGGCTTTTCATATGTGACAGTGCAGCCACAAATCCATTAAAACATCAGCACTAACTTCAAGACCATCAGAACTGGGCTTTGGGAAGTGAAAGACAATCCTGTGACAGAGTTGAAAGGAATGGCTTGTGCAGGCTGTTTCTGATTGAAAGCTGCTTTTTTCTCTCGTCCCTCTCCCTTTTTTAAATTAACAGTGCCTACCATGCTGAGATAAGGGTGAGACCAGTGGGGGCTAAGGATATAGGAGACAGTCTGGTACAGAGTCCTCTGCCATTGTGTCTTTTTCCCTCTTTCGCCTCCCCCATGATGAGAGCAAACTGTGGGATTAGCAAAGAGGTTGGCTGCTTGGCAGGGAGCACATGTTGGGTGAGCACTTGAACTCTGGCTAAAAGGTAACTGTGTGCTGTGCAGCATGGATTATACAAGGAAGATATAGTTTGACCAAAAGACTGCACACTCCCAATCCTTCTCCTAGTACTTCAGGGTTTTTTACATGCTGGGTTCTTAGCTTAGGATTTGTTTCATGTTGTTTTTTTTGATCTGTCATCTATGAAAAAATGCCACTATCATTCTAAGAAAAAAAACCCAAATGTCTCAAAGTGTGTCCAGGACTCAAGCTGAGTTATTAACTCATGACCCTCGGTTCCTCACCCCATTTTGCAGAATTACAGAATTGCTTCACCCTCAGGTCATCGAGGTCGTAATAACTCAGCAGTTTTCCAACACTCACTGTCTGCTACTTCTGTGATAGAAATTGCTGTTATTTCTTTTTTTTCACCTCTGTGAAAATGTAAATGTAAACCCTCTACAGCAGCCTGATCAAACTGGATTCCTAATTCTGTTTCTATTGACTAATGGGCAAATGAGGTCTTCCTTTCTCTTTGTTTTTTTAGTAAGCCTTCCACTTTCTGGGTAGACCTCTCAGCTGTGTGTATTTCATCTCTCCTTTATAAATTTGTTGTGTTATTGTAACTTCACATTCATTAGCATTACTCATCAGAAGCATAGAGTTAGCTTAATTTAAACAAAGAATGACTTGCTTAATGAAAAAGAAATAAAAATAGTAACTTCTTAATGCAGGTATCAATTTACAGTCTGACCAATGAGATCTGTCCATGTAAGAACATCTGCCGAGCCTGTTAACCCATTCTGCGTTTCTGCATTACAAAGGAATATGAAATGATATGAATCGTTTCCCATTTGTCTTTGTTGTAGTTCACTTTAATTAATTTCTGTCTTCTCCTTTAATCTGTCAATTTGATTACTAGATTGAATGTTTGGCAGTGTCCCCGTTATAAAGCTACATTTTTGTGAGATGGGTGTAATTTTTATAGTAAATAATGAGGAAAACCCAAAACCTCTCTTTTCTTGGGGTTTGAAATCTGCTCTGAGTTTGAGTGTGCACTGCTCCTGCCAGAGGGCTCTGTCTTACTCTTTCTGCAGCATAATTTTTCTTCATTTTGGGGGTTTTTTTGACCCTCTTTGGCTCGTGCCAGTTGAGAAGTAAGAAAGAAATTGGTTTTAATCTTCTTAAATTTTGCATTTGAGATGGAGTTCTTAATCAGTAGCATACAGTATGTTAGCACAGAGCAGCGTTGTATAGCATTTTGAAACATGTATTGCTAGAGGATTTTTTCTCACTTTGATTGGCTTAAACTCTCCGTAAGTTTGCACGAGCATAATCTATGTGTATCTAATTTTAATTATTAATGAAGCTGAGTACAGCCTATCCTTATTGGAGTAGAGGACCAAGAAAGACAGAGAGAATGCTTGTTCAGCATACGCTTCCCTGGCGCAGGACAGGTTTCGTTTTGCTGGCATTCACCTCTGAGTGCAGTGTAGAAGGGAGAGAGAGATTTAGCTTCCAGGATTCATTGCTGTGGTTTATGTCACCCACTGAATATAGAACAGAATTCTGCCAAGCAACACATGAATTCCTATGTGAAAATAGATGCTGTGCTCTGCTCTCAGGCTAGCAGCTGCATGCTTTGATATATGGGCTTCAGCAGGGAGGCAGTCACATGACCTTGATATAAACTATCTAATTCCTTGTAAAAGTCCTCTGTATTTTCAGTGAGTGTCAGCAAATGAAGCCAAGCAGCTTTACTTCATGAAAAAAAAACCAACAGGAAACAATCTGTGATACATTTTGGTATGGATTAACCTAATAGCAGGCTTTCTGGTTTGTTTTTTAAGCTGCTGGCCTTTAGGAGTTTGTAGCGATCACTTGTTCGTACTCAAAACTGCTGTATTGTCTTTGAGTCTTTTGGAGTGGTGAATGCAGAGGTTATTGGCATTACAGTTGTAACTGCTCATGTATGACCAAGAATGTGTCATAGTGAGATGATACGTTGGTCTTTGTGCTGTGACATCTAATGCTTGAGGTTTATCTGTACTGGAAACGGGATGAATAAAAGACTCTCACTTGATAGTCAGGGAGAATCCTGCTTCTTTTCAAGGATACTTTTGAAGGAGAAAGCTTGTCCTGTTCTTCGCTTCAAAGAGATGCAGCAAGTATAAAGAGCCTGAGAAGACTGCTACTATTTGTCTTAGAAAATAGTTGAATAATGAAATAATATGAGTTGAATAAATAACACTGTAACAGAATGCAAAATACTGAAACTTGATAGATAACAGACTGGTTTTTTGGTTTGTAGATTCTCAATAAGTAAGAATTCATTCATGTACATTGATTGTGATACAGCATGCATGAATTTGTGCTGCCTTCTACTCCAAATATGTAATCCTTGGGTCTGCAAGGATTCTTGAGATAACTGCTGTTACATAGAGTGCAAGAAGTATACTGTATTAAGGGAGTGTAACATCTCTATATAGTATGTTCTAAGGGCTTTTCATCCAGTAATGCAAAATGAAGACCAGTAATAAGCTGACAAGTCAGCTTTTTAGTCCTCTGTTAGTATTTAGAGACTTAAAAATATCCACATATTACTTAGTACTTAGAGACTTAAAAATATCCACATATTACTTAGTTGTGTTTTTTCCTTTTATATGCCTTTAATATTTGCACATACAAATTGTCCATCATCAATATATGTCTTGGCTCACTGTCTCCAGAGCATTTTTCTAGAGACCTGGCTGAGGGTATGATAGTAAAGGGTAATGTATGTCTATGTAATGTGGTTAAGATTCAGGAAAAGAAATATTATGATGAAGTATTTCTTAGTATTTTCTTCTATATATGAGACACTGGAAGAAAGGAACTGCTCATCTGACAGATATAATGCACTGTGCAGCAGGTCACAGTTTCAAATCCATGCAGGTTGTCAACAGCAAATAGTTGTTAGCCATCAAATTTATATCTCCTGCTAAGTGTAAAGATTTGGTGAGGGTCTATAGGAACTGGTCAGCCCGATTCCTATAGAAAAATAGGATATTGACAGTGTCACTTTTCATTGTGTGGAGCAAGTAAGCAGGTTTGGTCATGACGGCTATGTGGATGAAGATCACGTAGAAGAACTTTACTACCTATAAGAAGGGGATGGATTGATTCTGTAAAAAACGTGTTTCATTTTTAGTGCTGTAACATAAGGTAAATCTACGCAGGGACTGCTGGATTTCAGATGCTTGGGGTTTGCTTTTTGACAATCAAGTAGCAGTGACTGTCTTCATTAAATCTCTTCCTGGTGATTACTATCATCATTCTTGCTTTGATTTTCATTGGTGTAGAACTCTTGAGTCCTAGTTAGGTTCTTACTGTGCAAATACAAAATCAGGAAATGAGCAGGCCTGATTTTTGTAAAGGTTCAGAGATCAAAAATCACTTTCAGATAAGCTGAATACCCTTAGGCCAATTTTGTTAATGGAGACATCAAGTCACAAGCAATGAAATCACTCCCTGCGGGCCCTCCAGCAGACCAGTGCCATGTTGAGGGTAGAATCTGGGTCTTGAGAGTCACACTATTCTCTTTTTATGCATCCAGTAGTACATCACACTTGATTTACCAAGGAGCTGCTTGCCTTTCTAAAAAACAAAATTGTTTTTTTTTTATTTCAACCAAACTTCCAAATGCCCAGTATTTAAAAATATTAAGTCTGACTTAGCAAAAATGCCAATGGCATCCAGTATTTTGACATGGAAGATTGTGTTCCCTTTATGAAGCTACTGTGTTTTTTCTGTAAATGGCTGAATGTTGAAAGAGTTCACACCAGAGGTGGATGGAATTTCTATACGTGTGCTGTAATTCCTGCTGTAAAGAGTAGAAAGGCATTAATGAGAATTGGTGAAGATTCTGTATCCTCTTTTATCCCCAAATCTGTACTGTGAAATTGAATATTTTAATAAATATGGTATCGGCATTATGTATGAGTTGCAATTTATGGGTGTCGGTAACATGGAAATCTCAGATGGTAGACTTCCTCTGTTTTCTTCTTGTATATGTAAGTTAGTCATTAAGGGGGGAAAAAGTTAATGTAATTTGCCCGGAAGCAATCTGTAATGCTTACTAAATGAACAAGAGGCTGTTCTTTCTAGTTTCTCCTCATTCATTAATTCTCCATGTAGACGTCGGGCTATAGAACACCTTCATTCTCCTATCTAGCTGGCATTAAAAAAAAAGAATTTGCTTTTAATATATTTCTGGGGCTGTTTTGCCCATATGGAAGAGCCATAGGTTTCGGTCACTTGGAAATCCAGCCTACGTAGGGCATGACAAAAGACAGTCTACCTGTCCTCTTGGCTGCTTGTATAGTCTACAGAGAAGATCTAAAATTAGGAAACTGCAAATAAGATCCTCTCAAATCTTGTACCACTCTTAGCACCTCTAGGCAGGGCATGCACTTAGGGCCAGAAAATCCAAACTATTGATGTGAGTATCTATTTTAATTTGATTCCCTGTATATTCTAAACAGACACATTGGGAATGGAAGAGTATCAGCTGCCCTGAAAGGAAGAAGTTACACAAGTAAAAATGTTTCTGGGGACAAGGTGGGAGCAGGGGGCTTGATGGGCTCGGTTGAAGAAATAAACTAAGACAAGGCCTTAAAAGAACAAATTTAGATCAGATACATGATTTTGTCCTTTCAGTTACGCTTTCCACTGGAACAGTTGGCGCCCTCTTCTGTCAGTTGCATAGCTTAAAATTCATTCTTTCTACATTACTGTTGCAAACATAAAAACTATAGGAATATGTGGTCATTTTCTGTTGTATTTAGCCTGTCAATTTATTTAACACATCTGAGCTGATACATAGTCATGCTACATACTTCAGAAGTGCTTGAAATTCTCTGAGTGGCACTAAGTATCCATATTACAGCAAACCCATGTTATGTAGATCAGCACTTCCGTGCTCTTTTGGTTGTGACTCTGTATTTGAAATGTCTGGGTTTAGCTGCTTTTGCTTTTGTCCAGCTGTTAATTGTTGCATGAAAAAGGTAATGCGTAGCTTTTCCCTTTTGGTAGGTGGCAGGAGCATGCTAAGTAGAGATTAGACCAAGATCTTGGACCCCATTGTTCCATTTCCAGTTCAGAAAAAAAATCCTTCAAGGGGCAACATCCTTCATCTCACCAGTCTCTAAAATATGAAGAAAATAGATAACTACATTTTTGAAGCTGGATGTGTAAGAGTGATTTTCTATATCTTTTTTTTATGGCTTCCCAGAAGCGTTTTCTCAAAAGTGGTGAGCAGCAGATAATCTCTTTGTTGAAAAAAAGCAGTTCAGTTAATGCGGTGAGATCCTAGCTGTGTTTTCAGAAATGGGGCAATGGGATTGCCTTGATCCTCTGCCAATGGTAAGCTAGGGTCCCTGCCCCTCCTTCTACTCTAATTTCTTGGAGGTTTGTGTTATGTATCTTTGCATTATGAGGAATTTAGTATGAAGAGGATCAGGAAGGCTGGCGTCCATATCTTCTTTCTGTGACGCTGCTGAAGTCAGCAGATGCTATGCTATTGATTTCACTGCGGCCAAAATTTCATCCGTTCTATTTGAGAAAGCAGTTTGTGCTCAGCCTCTTTTACCACTTAATTTTCCCTTTATAGTCACAACTAGCTGTTCTACGTGTAGTTCATTGCTATTCAGGAATCAATGGATCAATTTCTTTTTCTTTATGAGGAAATTTAGATACATACGAATGGAATGTTTTGAAGTCTTTGTCGTCTGCATAGTGTTTTCTAGGCCTAGACATAGGTATATATGACAGATTTTCACACGCATGTATATATGGCAGTGGCAATGAGATCAAAAAGACTGGTTCAGAAATAAGTTTAGAATACTGGATTTAAATGTAGTACCTTCCTAAAATGAACTTCTGCCAGCTTCCCTCTGTACAAAACACGTCTGATCTCTGCGTTCAGTGAGATAAGCCTTAATTTAATCTTAAAGCTTAGCCTAAAAACTGTTTGGAAAGTGATTTACAATCTGTATTTATTAAGACCACTAGTTTTTTCCTGACAAAAGTATTCCTTAAGGCTTTTTGCAATTGTACAAACAAGTGAAATGACTGCATTAATGTTAAGTGGGAGCCACTGCCACCTTTATCAAAGAAATATTTAAGGTTCTTCAAACATTTCACCTTCTTACAGGGACTGTTACAAAATGAACTAAGAAACCATCCTGCTCTAAAAACTTCTTTGAAATTTATGGAGGAAATAGCCTTCAGAAAGTTTTGCTGTAGCAGAGGAATCACCATGTACTGCTTGTCACCAAGAAGGGATCCATTTAGCCAGAAATTAATCCTGATCTGCCTCCTTATAAATGTACTTGGACAGATGTAATCCTTGTCAGGCATAAAGCAAGTGATGCATAAACAACTCAAGTGTATTTCGTTTATGATCACTAGCCCAGTTTCATTTCTGACCTCCCATGTGCCTTCAGTGTTGTATGTTGTGCCAGGTGTTCGGCTTAAATTGTTAGTGGCAATCTTTTAGTTTCTGCCTGTTTTGCAGAAGTTACAGGCAAAAAAATATAGACTGAGAATGAGTGTAGAAATCTTTAAAATGGCTTTGGAAAACACTGGAAGACACCATGGAAAATGTTTAGTTCAGAGTGGCAAAGCAGAAAAAAAAAGTTATTACTGCACAGAAATGTGGCTCAATGTTTAGCAAGTTTTCCTTAAGGATTTTCCAACAGCAAGCTAGCTACCCTGGTCAATAAAGTAGAACCAAAAGACCTCTGAGTTGGTGTTGGTCTGAGCCTCTAAGTCCACTTATAACACAGCACAGCCCTTCTGGCTCATTTCTAAAGTTGGTCTAGCTTTTTAGCTGCCTCTTCTGAATCTGGGATAGAGGTGCTTCATGTCCCCAGTTCCAGAGTTAGCTTGCCTAGATAGTGCTATCATTGTATAACCAGTGCACTAAAAAATACTCTTGAATTTTCTTCTTGCGTGGGGTGCAGAGAGGGGAATGAGGAATAAACCAAAGGTGACTGTACTTGACTGAATGGTCTGCCACATATATGCCTATTCACATCTGCACTTTGGTTTTGTACAGCTTTGGGGCAACAGATTTAATGTTTGAGGAAGTGAACATGCCTATAGAGTGGTTACGAAGATCTTCTAGTTTTACAGGTCAAAGAAGGCAATACATCTAGCTCAGATTATGAACTCACTAGTCTGAGGTCAAATGACATGTCAGAAGTCTAAGAATGCCATGTGCTTGATGTAAGTGCTATATAGCCTCCACCATGACATTTGGGTTGCATTTCTTTGCAGCAGTTATGTTGCTCTTTTTGTGTTGCTTAAAAGTGGCCAGAGCAAGAATGACAATATGACTAAGAAAGACCTGAGGCAGGTTGAATATGAGTCAGCAGTGTGCCCTGGCAGCCAGAAGGGCCAACTGTGTCCTGGAGTGCCACAAGCCCAGCATAGCTGGCTGTTGAAGGGACTTGATTGTCCTACACTGCGCTAGTGCAGCCTGACCTCAAGTACTGGGTGCAGTTTTGGGTGCCTCAGTGTAAGAAGGACATAAAACTATTAAGACTGTGTCTGGGGGGAGCGACCAAGATGGTAAAAGGCTTTGAGGACATGCCTTACAAGGATCAGCTGAGGTTGGTTTGTTCAGCTTGGAGAAGAAAAGGTTGAGGGGGGAACAGCTTCCTTAAGGGGTACTACTTGAAGGAGAGGTATTGATCTCCTCTCTCTGGTGACCAGTGGCAGGACACAAAGCTGCATCAGGGCAGTTGAGCTTGGACATTAGGAAAAGGTTCCTCACTGAGAGTGTTGTTGGTCACTGGAACAGGATCCCCAGGGAAGTGGTCACAGCACCATGCTTCAAGGTGCATCTGGTAGACATGTTTACTGATATAGAATCATAGAATCATAGAATAGTTAGGGTTGGAAAGGACCTTAAGAACATCTAGTTCCAACCCCCCTGCCAGGGGCAGGAACACCTCCCACTAAGCTAGTCGTGTGAGGAGCCAGGAGTTGGACATGACGATGCTTATGAGTCCACTCTAACTTGAGATACTCTAATTCTAAATCTATACAAAGAGGGCTAAAAACTCTGCTCAAGACATCATGAGGCTTTCTAGAGTTGTGCAGTGATGGAGTCTGTACAATAGGACACATTCCAAGACAGCGCCTGGAGCAACTACACTGACTTACAGGAGTCTTCAAGGACAGAGCTCCTGAAAGTGGACACAATGGAGGCCTTGGGCAACAGAGTGTCTGACTGCAACATGCTGTTGGATGTCAGGGTTGCAGTTATAGTTGAGTAACTAAGTTACCACAAAAGGAGATGTGAGGGATGTGCAGAGACTGCCATATAGGCAGAAAAACAGGAGATTAACAGGACCTTTGCAGAATTCCTACAGAGGCAAGAGCCTAAGCCTTGCAATACAGAAGTGGGGCTGGGCTGCTCTAGAGGAATAAAGCCATTGCCTCGGTATGGGGGGTGGAATCTGCAAGGACTGAAGCTCAGCTGAAGTTGAAACTAGTGAGAAGCATGGAAAGAGCAGTCCCTGGGTCCACCTGACATGCAGCCAGAGGTGCTGAGGGAGCTGATGAGGGTCACTACAAAGCTGCTCGTGTCTTTGAGAGGTTGTAGTGAGCAGGGGAGGTTCCTGATGATTTGAAGAGGTGTATAGCACACACCCCTGCCCCCCAGCCATCTCCTCCTAAAGGCAAGAAAGAGCCCCCCAAGAACTACAGGTTCATCAGCCTACTCTCTGCCCCTGGAAGACTGCAGAGTTATTCCTCACAAAAACTACTTCCAGTTGTGCAAAGGATAAGAAACCGATCGGGAAAAGACAGGTTAGATTTACCTAGGGCAGCTTATGCCCATCCACCCTCGTGGCTTTCCACAGTGAGACAACTATTCCTGTGAATGAGCGGAGAGCAGTGAGTGTTGTTCACCTGGACTTAAGCAAGCTCTTTGCCACAGTTCCCCCTAGAAACGAGTTGAGGTACGGTTTGGATAAGTGACAGAGAAGGTGAGTGAATAACTGTCTGGACTATTGGGCTTGAAGGGTTGTGGTCAGCTGTTCAAACTAACTGGTAGTGAGTTTATTTGTTGTGTTTCCTGGAGGTTGATGCCTGAGCCAATAGTGTTTAATGCCTTCTTTATTAAAGACCACAGGTCAAGAGACATGGTCATGCTTTGCCTTTGAGAGGCTCCTTCCTCTCTCCTCTCAACCCACCTCAAACTCCTCCCTATTGGTCTCTCTCACTCAGATAGCTACTCTGCTTGTCTTCAGAGGCTTTTGGAGCCTATCTGCTTATTTCTTCACTGCCCGGCATCCTGTACCTGCAGTGTGGTTATTCTAGTTTGGCTTCTACTTTTGTGGCTCTCCAGTCATACCATCTGTTCTCATTAGACTCTTCTTCTCTGCTTCTTTCTTGGTCTCTGTGCGTCTACTCTCTGCTTTCTAATTTTAGGACTGTTTTGTGTTGTATAAAAATGCTACAACATTGACAGGATTAAATATTGTCTGTCTCTTACTTTTCCCCATGGGCTGGAATCAGAGTTCTTTTAGGTCTGTTTTTTAAAATATTCCCAGAGAAAAACAAAATAGATGACTGCTAAGACTAAATAGCTTTTTCTTTGCAATTGGGTGTGCATCTGTAACAGCAACTGTTTTCATTCACCATTCATTCATTCATTCTTTCTTTCATTCATTCATTCCAGTCATTCTGGGATTACTCCATTCCACCTTTCTAAACTGAAACACTAGGTTGGTGTTTCCCGAGGTAAACTCATGCATTCCCAAGAACCCAAGCAATAAGAATGCTGTTTAGAACTATCCTGCTGCTTTTCTTTAGTGTTTTTCAAAGCCATGTACAACAGCAGGTGAATGTAATTTCAAAATAGCAAATAAAAACCACATGGTAACACAGCAAAACCATTGTTAGAGAGTAGTATAGTTCTTCTCAGTCCCACGGAATGGGAAATCTTGATGATAAAGTTTATCATCATGATAATAAAGTACACAGTTTATAATGTTACCGTAAAAGTCATTCAAAGAAAATCTCTAAGTCTCAATTAGGAGTTTTAGGAAGCAGCATTCTTTATTGCAGTACTGGGCGCACACGCAAATTGTTTCGCAAAGGTGAGCGCTACCATTACTTTGCTAAAGCAGCTGTATATTTAGCATACTCATGCATATTTACAGCTTTCCCATGAAATTATTTACATATTAATGAGATTTTTTCAGGAACTAATTATAATATTTGCAATTACGCATGCACTTTCTTGCTGAGTGGGGGTGTCTGGTGGTTGCCGATAGTCTTCCTCACTGTGTTTGCTGAATGACCTCATTGCTTGCACGTGTTCATGAGGTCCTAGTGCTGTGTTAGCAGTTGGTACGTCCTTGCTTCTGTTCTGTTCCAGTCTCGCTTTATGCTGGGCAGCACTCTGCTATCTTGAAAGCTATTATCCTTGGACTTATTTACTATCTCCTTAGCTGTTATCAGTCCCATGATGTTCCTTCCCATGTCAGCCGAACATGTCTTATTCCCTGTGTCAGCAAGTTAGAACAGCTTGCTGTATTCTACTATGTTAGTTTAAAGGCGCACACACTATTGTTAATTTAAACCTACAGTTTAAGCCTACAATATGGCTAGGGCAATGTAACTTTCCTAGGTAAATCCTTTGAACATGGGAAGTCGAGATCATGCTGAGAGACCAGTAACGAGTGGTGTCCCTCATGCATCATGCTGAGAGACCAGTAATGACTGGTGTCCCTCAGGGATTGGTGTTGGGACCGGTCTTATTCAACATCTTCGTCGGTGACATGGACAGTAGGATTGAGTGCGCCCTCAGCAAGTTTGCTGATGACACCAGGCTGTGTGGTTCGGTTGATACGTTGGAGGGAAGGAATGCCATCCAGAGGGACCCTGAAACACTTGTGAGGTGGGCTGATGCCAACCTGATGAAGTTTAACCATGCCAAGTGCAAGGTCCTTCACCTGGGTCGGAGCAATCCCAGGCACAGCTCCAGGTTGGGCAGAGAAGTGAGTCAGAGCAGCCCTGTGGAGAAGGACTTGGGGGTGCTGGTCGATGAAAAAATGAACACGCGCCAGCTTCAGTGTGCGCTCGCAGCCCAGAAAGCCAACCGGATCCTAGGCTGCATCCAAAGGAGTGTGACCAGCAGGTCGAGGGAAGTGATCCTGCCCCTCTACTCTGCTCTTGTGAGACCTCACTTGGAGCACTGTGTGCAGTTCTGGTGTCCTCAACATAAAAAGGACATGGAACTGTTGGAACAAGTCCAGAGGAGGGCCACAAGGATGATCAGGGGACTGGAGCACCTCCTGTATGAAGATAGGATGAGAAAGTTGGGGCTGTTCAGCCTGGAGAAAGTGCTAGGAGACCTCATAGCAGCCTTCCAACATCTGAAGGGGGCCTATAGGGATGCTGGGGATGGACTCTTCAGTAGGGACTGTAGTGATAAGACAAGAGGTAATGGGTTCAAACTTAAACAGGGGAACTTTAGATTGGATATAAGGAGGAAGTTCTTTACTGTGAGGATGGTGAGGCACTGGAATGGGTTGCCCAGGAATGTTGTGAATGCTCCATCGCTGGCGGTGTTCAAGGCTGGATTGGGCATAGCCTTGGGTGGCATGGTTTAGTGGGAGGTGTCCCTGCCCCTGGCATGGGGGTTGGAACTAGACGATCTTAAGGTCCTTTCCAACCCTAACTATTCTATGATTCTATGATATACAGTGGTGTAAGGGACGTAATTTGCCATCAATGTGGTGTCTTAATGCAGCATATGTTCTATCAGTACAGCCTCTTAAAAATTGTTGTCCATTTCACAGAGGCTTCTTTTCAGACATGAACAGTGTAACAGCTTCCATACGATCCATTTCAGGAAATTTCAGTTTCAGAAGTGAGGGTCTATTCAACAAACTGTGTAAATCAAGTGTTCCTTAGCACTCCTGCCCTTTCCTTTGTCCAGGATTGTCACTTTGGGGTATTTCAGAATTTCCAGTTTTACACTTTTTCACATAAAAAACCTCACTAAAACAACAAACAGGGGGTCACTATAATCACTGTAGATTCTTTTTGCCCTTTTCCTACTTTTTGCTATGTGGATGGTCTTTTTATTCAGAGATGCGTACAAACCTTATCTGTGAGAGGTGTCTCTGAACTCTTGATCACAATGTATGATGGTAATTTCTTGTTGTTTTGGTCAATGGAATGTTTTGGTAAAAAAATGGCATTCCTTGAGTCCTGCCACTATATCTGTGCTTCCTACTATTCCCTCTACTCCTCTGGAAATAAAAGGTAGACCCTTCTTTGTGGTGTGTAAGTAGTTTATGAAGATCTAAGAGCAATAATGCCTGGCTTATCTATGGCAGGAATCTGTGTATCCTGTGCTCTCTTACTGTGCAAGATACTGCTCTAATTTTCTGAAATCAGGTGTGTGCTGCCTCTCACCTAGGAGGGAGTTAGCATGGAAGTGAAGGGAGACCATCAGATTCAAGCTGAAGTATGAAGGACAGCTCTCAGGAATTTCTGTGTGAAGCAAATAGTATCAAGCACCAGGAACTGGGTTTCAGAAATCAGCAGAACTGCTGAGAGTTTGGATGAGTAAAACAAGGAAGTCAAAGGAATCAGCTGACTTGACTACTGTGTATCAGGGGATTTAGAACAGAGAATATTTGAGTGTTTTGTTGGAATTTAGTGTTGCAGACACTTATTCTTCTATTTAATATTTGGCTTGTAGTGAGAAGTATCACCATGTTTGCACAATATTGAGGCTCAAGGCAGTAAGGATTAGGGACATGATGATGTCTGTCAGCTTTTCTGTCTCTTGAAACAAGTGCTGGCTTTTCGTTGAGTTAATTTTGCACTCTGCAAAACTGAGCTCAATTAATATATTGTCTGTAGGCATACACGGCCTTATGAAATGCTTATGCTAATTACAGTTTTAAAAAAATCCTTAAATGGAAAATGTCCAAAATGTCAATTTCAGCCTGCAGGTGAGGTTTATGCAAATCAGTCAGCAGGCATGAATGACTGTCTTGCATTGTTGGTGGTCTTGGCAAGCCAGGAATAATGTTGAGAATGGGTGTTGCCCCGTGGCTGATGAGACGGGTGGAACATACCACCTTCCTTGCACTGTCTTCCGTATACAGTAGCTCTTGCAGTCAGATGGTAGTCTGGCTGGATCAAGCTGATGTTTCTTGTAGGTAGGGGACAGGACAGCTACATTGCTTGTATGATTAGTTTAGCAGACATGCATGAACTGCTTAATGAGGGAATATTGAAAATGCACAGTTATGATGGTTGTTTGGCAAGGAAGTTATAATTAACAATGTCATTGCAAAAAAGTCAGCTGTTCTGTAGTCATGCTAGCTGCCAAGTGTTACACAATGCAGGTTCAGAAATATTTCATCCATCTGCCAATGCTTTCAAATCATTCTGGCAAAGTTTGTATTTCTATTTTAAACTGTGTAAAGGGAAATTGCTCTCAGTGCTAAGGGTGGTGGAAGCCTTACCCTACCTCATTTTACAGAAATAGACAAGGGGAAGAGAAGTATTAGAGGACATCACAGATGTTTAATTTAGTGTCTTAAAATGTACTGGACATATGCCAAGTTCTGATTGTCTTTTATATGGGGAAAGGAGTGGTGCATCTCAGTGTCAAATAATAGGTGCTTCCAAGAAACATTCATGAAAAATTTGTGAAGCGTACCTCTTCACATTGATAAACCACAGGAATTTTCATTAGCACCTTCCATTAATGCTGTGAAACAAATGAGTGTCATTTTCAATTATGTACTGCTGTGTTGGTAAACCAAGTCTCAAAGATTTATTTATGCAACTTTTTTGTAATTTGAAAAAAACCCACAAGGTCTCTCGCCTGTATGCCCCTTTTTCCTTTTCACACATGTTGAGCCAGTGCAATCTGCAGTGTTCTATTGGCTAATAGTGGCATAATGGAACCATCAGTTGGAGTTTTTAATTTTCTTCCCCTTCTGCTCCTGAACGTACCTGTAACCGCAGCTTCTATACTGCTTCCTATGCCCAGAACCAGTTATTTAATATCAAATGCATAAATTAAGCGAGACACCTTAGCTAGTAAAATGATACAAATGCAAGAATTCTAAAAAGGCAAAAAATGTATTTAATTACTTTAGTTCTCACTACAAAATATAAGCTTTGTAGTCCCTTACAAAATCTCACCAAAGTAGTCCCTGCTGCTGGGTTTTTCAGGTTCAGAGGCTGTGTGGTCAAAATGAGCCATGTTTTTGCATGTAATATATTATTTGCATATGGGGAGCAACTCTTTTTTTGGTTAATGCAGGATCGGGAATGGATATATTAAAAACCAATATTAAAAAATTAAAATAGCAATGAGGTTTGCAGTATGGGGAAGAAGGAAGAACTCGACTGGTGGATTAACTGAATGCTAACTTCTGGAAATGCTGCAGTGTTTGAGAGCATTTGGTTTGGCTACAGTTTTAAGGACAAACAGTAACTTGTAAGGTAGAACTGCAAAATCATCACAGTTATATCTGGGACAAAAATATGTGGGCCAACTGAAACAGTGTTCTTCTAACAATGAGAGAGGAGCTTAATAGACCATGGTGTCTGGAGAACCAGCATGGACTAATGGCTTTATTCTTATTCCCAGGTTGCTGCTTTTTATGGAAGTATTTTAACTCTTTTGTTATAGCCGAGTGATTTTGCATGTGATACTCATTTCATGCTGCTGTTTTGACCATGGTATGAAGAGATATTGTTCCATTCCTACTACAGTGTGAATCCTAGCATCTGATCAGCTATATTTATGCCCTTCCAACACAACTACAAAAGGAGATGGGCTTTTCTAAAATAAAGGAAGTTAAAATAATTTTTGTTTTTTGAAAAGAAGAACTTGAAAGAATAATGATAACAGAGAATAACTAGGATTCACAGATATAAGTGGGCAAGAAGTGATTCAGAGCAGCCCTGCAGAGAAGGACTTGGGGGTGTTGGTTGATGAGAAACTGAATATGAGCCAGCTTCAGTGTGTGCTTGCAGCCCAGAAAGCCAACCATGTGCTGGGCTACATCAAAAGGAGCGTGACCAGCAGGTCGAGGGAGGTGATCCTGCCCCTCTACTCTGCTCTCGTGAGACCCCACTTGGAGTATTGTGTGCAGTTCTGGTGTCCTCAACATAAGAAGGACATGGAACTGTTGGAACAAGTCCAGAGGAGGGCCACGAGGATGATCAGGGGACTGGAGCACCTCCCATATGAAGATAAGCTGAGAAAGCTGGGTCTGTTCAGCCTGGAGAAGAGAAGGCTGCCTGGAGACCTCATAGCAGCCTTCCAGTTCTGAATGGGGCTTACAAGAATGCTGAAGAGAGACTCTTCATTAGGGAGTGTAGCAGTGGACAAGGGGTAATAGGTTAAAACTTGAAGAGGGAAAGTTCAGGTTAGATATAAGGAGGAAGTTCTTTACTGTGAGGGTGGTGAGGCAGTGGCACAGGTTGCCCAAAGAAGTGGTAAATGCTCCATCGCTGGCAGTATTCAAGTCCAGGTTGGACAGCATCTTGAGTGACATGGTCTAGTGTGACGTGTCCCTGCCCATGGCAGGTGGGTTGGAACTAGACGATGTTAAGGTTCTTTCCAACCCAAACCGGTCTGTAATTCCTTCATGCTTTGGCAAGAGAGTCCTCTCCATTTTTTCGCTAGTTGTTAATGATCTGCATTCTAGGCTAGAGGATTAAGAAAGAGATGTTTTATCTTAAGTCCATTTAACTCCTTTTGAAAAGCTAAACTGTTTGAAATTTTGACAACCCATTTTATGTCTGTAATCTCTGAAAATGCAAGTTAAATTAAAATATTCAAGGAGTGCATACTTGCTGTCAGTTTCTGCAAAGAAGTCAAGCAAAAAAACCAGTAGAGGTTTTTGCAGCTGGAAGCAAAGCTGACTGAAAGCCTACGCCAGTTTTTGACAGCAGTAGCTTTCATTTCAGATTATTCATTTAGTTCTTCTTAACATTCAGTACTGAAAAACTGATAGCTGAAATAGCAGACCAACTCGCTTTCTATTTCTGAACACATAAAAACAATGAAGTATTAGTATATATAACAGCTACAGTTTCTGTATGTTTAAAGATTTTTGTTGTCAGAAATGTTCAGCTCATTAACTACAAGTAATGCTGCCACTGTTAAATCCATTTAAAATGAAAACTATGGTTTGACAGTTCTCCTGATTTCTTATCCGTACAGCACACTCGACACAGTACTGTGTAAATAATAGTATATAATTTGAAATGTTATATTGTGGCTTTTGATTGAATTCCAATTTCTACCAAAATTCAGTTACCATGAATAAAATTAAAAAAAAAAAAAAGGGGGGGGGTGGGGAGAAGGGGCTTTCTGACATAGTAAAAACAACAACTAAAGATGACTAAGCGTATAAACACAGATTCTCTTCTGGCCTGACAAAAGTATGCGTTAAACGTCTGCGGAAAGAATCTGAGTGAAGAATACAAAAGCAATGCAGGCTTAAAATTCATTACTTATTCCAAGTTTCTTGCTTTTGATTTAAATTATGATTGAAGTTGGTGGTTTAAATAGCTGTGATTTAAATCAATCTGCATTGACCCAGACTTACTAGAAAAGCATTTTTGAGAACAGAGGCCACTTCAAAAGGCTCCTAGTAGAAAGAGCAGAATGTTCCTTTTACACATCTAGGTAAGAGTGGTGAGATCTGTCTCCAGCTGTCATTGCTGCAATCCATTTGCTGCTCACAGTAAGCAAAGCTAGACTTTGTGTCTAAAGTGCAGATCTGTGAGTCTTTTTAACATAATATTGTTTTATGCTCTTGTTTTTATTTGATACTCAGTTTACAGGCTCATTCAAACTTTCTAATGCAGGCAGATTGCCCTGCACGGATTTAGTCAGCAACTAGAGCTTTATTATGAATTCTACAGAACTAGTAAAGGAAGATCAAGATTCATATGTAGTAACAGGATATTCTGACTGCATGAGAAGGTAACCAATCCCAGCATATGGATTGAATGAGACATCCCTCCGATATAAGTAGAACTGCTTTTCTGAGTTTGTTTAAACACTGCAATTCTTACAGATTTGGAGATTTTATTTGTGTTGCTTAAGCTTACACATGTGGCTCCTGGAAGCTCTTCTTTGCGTCTTCCGCCTTCTTATGTGTGACAGATTATGAACTCTTCATGGGCTGTATAAGCCGTCAGAATGGTTGTTATATGAGTGACAGACCTGTGTCTGTGTGCTCTTGAAGGAAGAACAAGTTTAGTCGGAAGGCCTTACAGTTTAGCTCAAAATATAACACTTTGTGCCTTTAGCTACAGAGAGCCTCAATTTAGCTTCAAGTGAGTTTCTTCTGCTTCAACCAAAATATGAACATGATGTGGAGATGGTTTTCATGGGCTAATAGGAACCTCATGAAGTTCAAAAAGAAGTGCAAAGTTCTGCACATGAGAAGGAACAACCGCATTCACCAGTACATGCTGAGGGCTGCCTGGCTATAAAGCAGCTTGACAGCAAAGGACATGGGAATCCTGGTAGACACAAGGTTGAACAGGACCCAGCAATGTGCCTTTGCTGCAAAGAAGGCTAACGGTACGCTGGGCTGCATTAGGAGGAGTGTTGCCAGCAGACCGAGGAAAGCTAAGCCTTCCGCTTTATTCAGCACTGGTGAGGCTACACCTAGGGTTCTGGGCTTCTCGGTACAAGAGAGACATGACATACTGGAGAGAATCAAACAAAGGACCAGTAAGACGATGAAGCATCTCACATGAGGAAAGGCTGAGAGAGAGCCAGTACTGTTTGGCTTGGAGAAGTGAAGGCTCAGGAATATAATCAGTGTACATAAATACCTGAAGAGGGAGTGCAAAGAAGACTGAGCCAAGCTCTTTTCAGTGGTGCCCTGTGACAGTACAACAGGCAATGGACAAAAAAATAATACCAGGAAACACTTTTTTACCGTGAGTGTGGCTAAGCACTGGAAAAGCTGTCCAGAGAGGTTGTGGTGTCTCCATCCTTGGAGATATTCAAAAGCTGTCTGGACATGGCTCTGGGCACTGACTCTAGGTGGCACTGCCTGAGCAGTGGGATTGGACTAGATCACCTCCAGAGGTCCTTTTCAACCTCAGCTGTTCAGTTATTCTGTGATTCATCTTTGCGCTTTGTTGAGTATGTTGTCTGTACATGATCATAGATAATTCTCAGATTTATATGTAGTACATGAGCAATCTCAGTACAGCCCAAGGTCTGTCCAGATAGGCTGTAATGCACATAGTCTGATGACTTGGCAAACCCATGTAGGAAAGGACATTCCAGGTATACCAGGCTTAGAAGGAATACTAGGAAGGCAGCCCAGAGACAAAATTAGGAGAAGATAAAGATGAGCAAAGCTCTGACTCTGGAAATTGCCATTTCTGGACACCTAAATTTGTGCTATGCAAGTCGATCACTAACAGTATAGAAGGGTATGCACTATAAGACACTGAGTGTTCAAAAAGTGATGTTGACACCTCTTTTGTTTTTTGTTATGTAGAGCTGTATAAACAAATACAGTTCTACATAGTGGGTGTTATGAGCTGTCACCTTCCAGAGAATCCACTAGTTCTGTTACATGCCCACTGAGGCAGCCAATAAAGACAAGCATACTTCCTTCACAGCAACAAACTATGCTGGTTTTTGCTTCCCTTAGAGAAAGCCTTCAGAATGAACTGTAACTTTTATTATATGTCCAAGAATCCACACGAGAAAGTTATTCTGCCTGCCCTCTAAAAGGACAAGCATTAAAAAGACATTAGTTCACAAACGATCAGAAGCCCAAGAATCCAATCATTAAGTCACAAATCTATAGGAATCCAAGTTTTATTACATCTTCTGTGGCAGAATAAGGCCACAGTCAAATAAGTATGAGTTGTTGAGGGTATAGTTCCTCCTGTAAGCTAAAATAAATCAGTCTGAAGAACTGTTGGGTTTTTTTGCATGTGGAAAGAAACAGACATGGGAAATACTACATTGATTCAGTGCTGGCATGGAATTCTTGAGCCCTTAAGACTAGTCTTGCTGCATCATACCCAGATGAATCCTCTGGGCACAGATTTTTGCTCCTTACGGAATTTGAACATTGCTTTTCTTTTGCTGTGTGCACATAATGTAGGTAGATATTGATTTTCTCAAATAGCAATGCTGCTGCTAATATCAGTGTGTTATTAACTGTAGTTGAGTCTTTTAAGCAGTAAAATACGCCCATGAGGCAGGGCATTGCATTTTACCTTTCATTTCTGGTATTTATACATTTAGTTTGGCTGTCACATGGGTAAAAGGGGCAGAGCAGAAATAATCTGCAATGTTTTGTAATGAAGTGTCCTTTTTGCTATCTTCATTGATGGCTGCAAGGGCATTTTTAACTGCAGTCACATTCTGAAACTGTTTTTAGGTAAAAGCACAAAGTAAACTAGAATAATGTTGAGTGCAAAGCCGTAGTCAAGTGAGTATGAATTGTTGAGGATATAGTTCCCTGAACATAGTTACCACTAGTTAATTTATTTATTGCTCTTTCTTGTAACAAGAAAGCATTCAGAACACTTTGTAACTCTTGTCAACAAAAATCACAGGAAATTGGTTTATGCTACTGCTTCTTATTAGGTAATCACCTTCTCTGTTGATTGTTGAATTTTAGTTGAGTTGCAAAATAAAACACACTTAATTCTCTCAGCCTGGTTGGTGTAAAAGCTCCAGAACTATTTTGTCCTGTGCAGAAGTGGATACAAAGACATTTGTCAGAGAATGTACAGTGGGATTGAACTGCCTTCTCTAGTTCCCAGTACTTCCCAGCTGTGACCACTGCAATCTTGCCAGCATGTTCAAATGTAATGCTGTCAAAACAGCAGCTTTTGTCTTTACTGAGCTTGTGTGGTGAACAGAGAGGTTCACTGAAAGAGAGGAAAGAATTAGCCAACAGCAGCCTCACTTAGTCTCCTTAGTTCTGATGCTATTTTCTGTGAACCTAATCCAGCCTTCAAAAAAAAAGGCTGTATGGGAAGTCTGGAGAACTTGCAGAAATGCAGAGATTCTTGGTGTTACGGTGGGAATCAAGACCTGTAACTTTACCTGACAGATTGTACAGCAAGTTATTTTTCATAGAATCATAGAATAGTTAGGGTTGGAAAGGACCTTAACATCATCTAGTTCCAACCCCCCTGCCATAGGCAGGGACACCTCCCACTAAACCATGTCACCCAAGGCTCTGTCCAACCCAGCCTTGAACACCGCCAGCGATGGAGCATTCACAGCTCCCCTGGGCAACCCATTCCAGTGCCTCGCCACCCTTACAGTAAAGAACTTCTTCCTTATATCCAATCTAAACTTGCCCTGTTTAATTTTTAACCAATTACCTCTTGTCCTATCACTACAGTCCCTAATGAAGAGTCCCTCCCCAGCATCCTTATAAGCCCCCTTCAGATACTGAAAGGCTGCTATGCAGTCACCACACAGCCTTCTCTTCTCCAGGCTAAACAGCCCCAACTTTCTCAGCCTGTCTTCATACGGGAGGTGCTCCAGTCCCCTGATCATCCTCGTGGGCCTCCTCTGGACTTGTTCCAACAGTTCCATATCCTTCTTATGTTGAGGACACCAGAATCACACGCTGTGCTCCAAGTGAGGTCTCACGAGAGCAGAGTAGAGGGGCAGGATCACCTCCCTTGACCTGCTGGTCACACTCCTTTGGATGCAGCCCAGAATACTGCTGGCTTTCTGGGCTGCAAGTGCACACTGAAGCTGGCGCGTGTTCATTTTTTCGTCAACCAGTGCCCCCAGGTCCTTCTCCACAGGGCTGCTCTGACTCTCTTCTCTGCCCAACCTGGAGCTGTGCCTGGGATTGCTCTGACCCAGGTGGAGGACCTTGCACTTGGCATGGTTAAACTTCATCAGGTTGGCATCAGCCCACCTCACAAGTGTGTCAAGGTCCCTCTGGATGGCATTCCTTCCCTCCAGCGTATCAACCAAACCACACAGTTTGGTGTCATGGGCAAACTTGCTGAGGGCGCACTCAATCCCACTGTCCATGTCACCGACAAAGATGTTGAACAAGACCGGTCCCAACACCAACCCCTGAGGGGCCACTTATTTAAGATGTTTTTGAGAATGTAAATTTCTGGCAGTCTAGTGTTTTCCTGCACATTTATATCCATTGCATTTGTCTTTGGGAAGACTAAAATACAATTTGACTCCAATGGGAAGCCGTTCTTGCTCCTTCTTGCTAGATTCAGTTTGATTGTTAAAAGCACAGCAAACAAAGAATGCCTGCCATCTAAAACATTTCATCTATTGGTTGTGTGAACAGACTGAACATGTATTAGGGAAAGACAGTCTAGAATAGAGATAAGCCAGCCACTCCTTGCACTTTCCCCTGGATATCAAGGACATCAGTTGTCACTGTCATACACACTGCTTGCAGAATCCTTTCATGTTAGTATTTTATCAGTTGTGAATCCTTAAGGCCTTGGATTGTTCTTTGCTGACTCAATTCCTCTTCAGTCTGGCTTGTGGAAAAAAAAAGAGAGCTTATCTTCCGCTTCTCATATGGCCTTGTTTGTCCTCCTGTTCTAGTAGCTTCCTCCCAACTTTTATAGGACTGCCCCTTTTGGGTTTACTTTCTTCTATTCTTCTGAAATCACTGCATCACAAACTGTGCTGTTTGTTTTGTTAGCACTGCCTGTCTGAAGACTAAGTGTATACGCATCATGAATACTCACTTGTTAGTTACAGTAATTACAAGAGTTGATAATCGTGGCTGAGATTTAGAGCTGGTTGCTGGACACACTATTTTGACCCAGTCTCTTTTTTCCAGCATTTCAGATACCAAGACACCATCACAGCTTTTATCTGTGACTTCTTGCCTAGCTTTTCTGGTATGAAGATTGTTTCATCATAGTATATGAAAAAAATACCATACTTGTGATGAGGCAGCCCCATGTCTTTCCCATCCTTTTTGCAGTACTCTCTAGCTTACTTCAGTTCTGCCTATTTTAATGTGGTAGAACTGGAACCTTAAGAAGTTTCATGGCACAGTTCTCTTTAATGAGCTAATTCCTAAATGTTTTAAGGTTGGGTTTTGCCAGTCCTTACTTCCAGGAATGCTAAGGAGTATCTTTAAATATACAGGCAGATATAATGGGAAGATGAATTTGCTCTGATGGTAGCTGGACCATGGAAGTTAATTCTGAGCAGGATCAAAGCTGTCCTGACCTCAGTGCTCCCTTAATGAAAGCATTGCTTTATATCTTTCTCTGCAGGTTCCTTCTTGTAGTGGGTTTGGTGGGAACATGTTAAAGCATTTTGGATAGGAATTGGAGTGTTTCTTTTTTCTCTGGCTTCCACATTAAGCAGTCCTCACTCTCTTTTCACACAAGGCAATGAATGCTTTTTAAAATGTTTTCTCTTGGAAGCAATGCAGGACTTGAAAACAGTTTGCAGCATGCATCTGTATTTGTTAAGAGATCTAATGCCCCTGTCCTCTGCTTTGGGATAGCAGAGGTATTTATCCACTGGTAACTGGCTGAACTGTCATGTTTCTTCCTGAGCCAGCATGATTACCTGTTTTTCATTTCCCTAACACGAATCTCTGGTCAGAAGAGAAAAATGAGATTCAATTAACTGATGAGTCATCTGCCTACTCTCTGATGCTTTTAACTCTCCTCACTGTAGCACATAGCTGCTGTCCTATCCCTTTTTATTTATCTGGTCCCTTTATAAATACAGTCCTTATTAGCGGTCTCTCTGGACAGAATCAGGTTCAGCCTTATAGTATTTCTGGCAAACTGCTGGTGAAACATTTCACTTGCCTCAGCTTTTTAAGTCTTTGAAAATAATGAGATACAGATGATCCAGGCAAAGGATGGATAACACATAACATCTTTTTCATTGAAGTCTTCTTGCCAGAGTATTTAAGAATATGTAGGAGGATTCCCAGTCCACTGGGAGATGTTATTTGCCAGGTAGTAGCATCAGAACAGAACATACTAACAGAAAGAGTTAGGATAGCTTTGAATACTATCAAAGAAAAATTAAATCTGCACTAAATTAGTCGCAATAATTTGATTTCTTTTTGTTTTTTCCTGATAGTTCTAATATAGTTGCTAATTATTTTTTTCCTCATGAATGCTGAACAAAACCATTTATCCCTTTATTATCATTGCTATTATCACAAAATACCTAGAAGAGCAAATAGTGCTGAGGGCAGACAACTTGTTTTCCTGCCTTCGTTCCTGTTGATGGTTGTGTTTTTGTGTTGGCGTGCTAATTCTACTGAAGGCTTAAACAATATAAGGTCATTCACTGGGAACCAGAAGCCATGCTACTAACTGACGTAAAATAAGTAAAACTAGAAGTCAGCTTTATTCTTCAGTCAGCTATCAGTGGTGCCAGAAGATGTCATGGATTACAGAGGGGAGTGAATCCCCTGGAGTTCTATGTTGGTTTGACATACAAATTGACCAAGAGCTGACCAGAATTCAGGAAAAAGCTTACTTCACACACATGCAGTGATTGGTTTACAAATGACACCTGTAGGTAGTTTTTTCACACTGATTCTTTGCATCTTTTCTCAGAAGCGTCTCCAACAGTTGAAAGAGAATGATACAACTGGATTTGCAGGATGTAGTTTAAGCCCCTGTTAGCATCTTTTATGCTAATGGAGAACACTTAAGTGTTTGAGATGCTGTGTTCTTGGTTATGGCCTGTAGTATATCTTCATTCTAAGTCATGGGAACTTATTTGGGGCTGGAAAGGTCCTCAGTTATTTTAGACAAATTTCAGTGAGGGTTGTTGACTGTTGTCCCTCTACTCCCCAGTCCTTGAAAAATCTGATTTTTTTCTATTATTATTATTATTTGTTACTACTGCATTTATTTGGTATTAAGAGATAGAGCAGAATTAAGCAGCTGTGATTAAAATAAACAAAGAGGATAGAGAGGCTTCACGAGAACTGGCTCAGGAAAAAAGACAGATTAATAACACGTGACCAGCAGAGGTGCCTAGGTTTCTCGAACTTGCACCAGTGAGTGCTAAACATTGTAAATGTATGGTTGATGGTGGACTGACCAGAATCCGCCAGTGCTTCCTGTGGGGCAGAAAGTCTCTGTGAATAAATAGGTAGGGACATACGTCTGAGAAGGAAGTACTGCAGATACATGCCCCTGTATTTGTGCAAATACGTAACATAAGAATTTAGTATATAGTTTTAAGTAGCCATATATTTCTGTTTTCAAAAGGCTTTAATGCCACTGCTGTAAAATTAGTGTAAAGGTGAACTCGACAATATTCTAATTATTCTAAGAACTAGAAGAACAAAAATTCTTTTCTTGCTCTGTTCTGCAGGTTTAATTTGATTTTAATTGCTAATTTTTTTCAATTACTCATATTTAGGGAAAAGACCTAAACTTACATCTTCTGACAAGTAGCTTTGAAAAGTGTGCATTAAAAGATATCATTGCAATTTTCTGCCTGTTTACAGTTTGAAATCTGTACAGTTTGAAGGCTCATTTGGAAGAATTAAAGAGAGACTGAATTTAATCCCCAAATTTCCATTTCAGAAAGATATCTTTACAATTATGTGTGTTTAGGATATAGGACTTAATGCTCAGAACTGCTTTGTTAGGCAGATGGATTTTCATTCATTATGATAATTGCTTAGAAATGAGAAAATGGTTTAATATGAAGATTATGTATAATGCTTAGTTACTATATTTTAAACTAACAATTGTCATCAAGTCTGTTATCAAGGACAGCGTAACTGCACATTCTAGTAGTATGCATATGGTTAATGTTTCTGTAGGAACCCCAAGTCCTTTATGGGCTTTACAAATTATATACCTTTACGAATTATACAGCCTTTATGAATTATATGTTAAATACCCATTCGATCAGGTCCCCTCTGTAGAGTGACTAGCTAATTCCTTCTTCTGCATTAATTATTCTCTGGATTTTATATACTCTACCTGTGATATTTTGAACCCCATTTGCTCTTTGCAAGTTTTTCCGTCCAGCAGATGAATGACTAGGGTCCTGCCAGTCCTGATGTCAGGAGTCTCTGGAGTTGATCTGTAATTTGTAATTTATTTTTTTTTCTTAGAGACCTAATAATGTTTCCAAGTTCTGCCTCCATTCTCCTCCCTGCTCTCGGAGTTTAACTATGACTTAACGATGTTGTAGACATCCTAATCTTTCTTGGTACATAATTTCTGAATCCCCTTCAAATGCTCGATCTTATTTCTTACCTACTGCATGTTGGGCATTGTGTGTTATATATATAAAAAAAGGAAGATAATGCTGACAATAGCACAACTAAATTTGAGCTTTCAGAGCTGCAGACAGGGACAATTTTGTTGTGTTTTCCTCGGTGCATGTCACTCAAAATAGCTGAGAAGTTTTGTGGGAAGAATTACTGCAGTCTAAAGTAATGTCTCATTTGCTTTGACATTTTGCTTTTTTACATTAACTTTTCCCAAACCATCTTGTAGGAAGCCTGTACTTTGGAATATAATTTTGCAGGTGTATGTTTCATTCAAGTTTATCCTTTTGTTCCAGTTTCTCCAAGTCCCTTTCTACTGATACTTTTTTCCACATTTGTGTTTTAACTACTGACAGTTTATTGCCTAGGAATTTCATGATCAAGATGTTTATCACCACATAATTAACAACAATCATTAGCAAAACAGGGCTGTGATGTGTTGGACACAAGCTGTGAGTGATGGCTCATTCTTTACCTGTTCACATAAACATTGGGTACTGGGGAAAACAAGGGGAGTGTGTGTGTGCATTGTAGAGAATACAGCTGCAATAGAATTATTGACTGAGATCTGAAAGTGAATCTTAACAGAATGACAGAATAGGTGTGGTAGGAAGGGACCTGTTGACATCATCTGGTCCCCCCCTTCCCCTCCTCAAGCAGTGTCAGCTAGATGATATTACCCTGGACAGTGTCTGGTCAGGTTTTTAATATCCTCACAGCTGGTGACTCCACAGCCTCTCTGGGAACACTACTCCAGAGTTTGACCACCCCCAGAGGTAAAAAAAAAGGGAAAGCAGCTTTTTCTTGCATAGACTTTAGTGGTTTAGTCTGTACCCATTGGCTCTTGTCATGTCACTGGGCACTCCTGAGAAGAGTTGAGCACCCTCTTCTTCAATACCTTTCATCAGGTATTTATACAGATCAGTAAAATCCCCCCAGGCCTTCTCTTCTTGGGAATAAACAGTCTCAGCTCTCTCAGCCTCTTCTCATATGCTCCATTCCCTTATTCAGATTTGCCTACATCTGTCTTGTATTGGGAAGGCCAGAGCTGAATACAGCACTGCAGTTGTATCCTCATTCGTACTGAGTAGTGGGAAAGGATCACATCCCTCAGATCTGCTGGAAACGCTCTTCCTAATGCAGCCCTGGATGCTGTTGGCCTTCTTTGCTATGAGGTTGTGTTGCTGGCTTGTGGGCAGCTGCTTGTCCACCAGGACTCCAAACCCTCCACTGCTGAGCTGCTTTCCAGCCTGTCAGCTCCCAGCCTGTTCCTGGCTTATAACGTTATCCCCCCCTGTCCAGGTGTGGAACCTTGCAGTCCATTTTGTTGAGCGTCATGAGATTCTTGTCTGCCCAATTCTTCACCCAGTCCAGATCTCTATAAATGGCAACGCTGCCATTTGGTGTATTAGCCACTCCTAGTTTATATACAGACTTGGTGAGGGTACACTCTGTCCCATTGTCCAGGTCATTAATAAAGAAGCTTAGCAGTATTGGCCCCTGTGGTACATCACTAATGACTAGTGTCCAGCTGGACTTTGGACCACTGATCACAAACCTCTGGGCCCAGCTGTAAAGCCAGCTTTCAGTCCACCTCCTTGTCTACTTATCTAACCCATACTTTTCCAGCTTGTTAATGAGGGTATTATGGGAGAAAGCATCAAAAGCCTTACTAAAGCAGAGTTAAACAATATTGGCAGCTCTTCCCTCATTTTAGAAGGCATGATTTCCCCTTTGTAAATCCAAGGGGACTACTTCCAATCACCTTCTTGTCATTCATGTATTAGGAAATGGTTTCCAGGGTAAGTTGCTCCACCACTTTCCCAGTGATTGAAGTGAGGCTGACTGACATGTGGTTCCCTAGATCTTCCTTCTTGAAGACAGGAGTGACATTTTCTTTTTCTTTCAATCTTTTCAGTAACCTCTCCCAGTTGCCATGACATTTCAAAAGTAATCAAGAGTGGCCTTGAAATGACATCAGCTGTCTCACTCAGCACTCCTGGGTGCATCCTGTCAGGCTCTATGGACTTAATGAAAGTCCAGTTTGTTTAAGTGCTCCATAGTGTGACGCTTCTCAAGATTTTTCTCTCTGGCCTTAGGGACCTGGTCTTACCCGTAAAGGATGAAGCAAAGCAGGCATTAAGTACCTCAGCCTTTTCAGTGTCCTTTGTCACAGTGCCCCATCAGATGTTAAAATGAGGGATATTTTCCAGAAACAAGGCTTGGCAGCCTACAGAAAAGTTAAGGTGTCTACAGCAGCTCTTCAGAAGTACCTGGCACATGTGAAGCATAGCAGTCAGGACAGAAGGAAGATGACACTTGGATTTCTGGAAGAAGACAAGTCAGAAGTTGATAACCCCCTGGAGACTCCTGAGAACCCCAGCCGCATTGCGAAGGAATTGCTGGGTAATGTGTATCCACTCTAGTGGAAGAATGCACACAAGCTCCTAGGTCAGCTAGGGCAACACAAGCATATTTCTTCTTGGAACAACTAGGGAAGTTTTGCATATAATGGAGATATCATCAAGGGGTTGAGCTTGCTTGAATTAGTTTGATGTGCTTTTCAGATTTGTGTGCTTTCTATTCTGAGAACACCTGGAATGTTTTTATTGAATCCATGGCTGTGGTGAAATGTCCGATCTTCTGTCATGGGCCATGCAGCAAACCAGAATATTTTGAAACAACTAAAAGTGACTGAGGATGACCAAGAAGCAAGATGCACACCACCTAAAAAGAAAAAGATACCTAAAGTCCAGTGTCACATCCTGTTAAGTTTACTGTTGAAAATATTCGTAGAATCTTTAACCTTTGCTGTCTCTAGTGTCCGTTTAAAAACCATGATGGGGTAGGGTTTATGAATACAAAGAGCCTTATGGTTAAGTTGTAAGTTTTATTTACAGAATCTGTTTATGTAATGAAAATCATTATAAAAGATGCAGGTCTGTATCTTCTGAAAATATTTGGAGTCACTCTGGTCATGGGGAAAACTTCATATTTTACAAGCACACCACCATCTGCTCACTTTGTACTGGATTGTTAGAATGCAGTTTTAAAAGCAGTTCAAAATGTAATCCATTGTTATGGTGATGTGGGAAAAGAACAAAATGGTATCTGCAGGCCTTGGAGAGGGGGTGCTGCAGTTGTTTCCTCTAGGAAGCAGTATCTGTAGAGTTGTGTTTTAAACAGGACATGATGATTTCAAGACAGAGAGCGCTGTTTCAAGGATAGCCATGCAAGTCAAAAACCTCTGCATGGTTCTGGTCTGTCAGGAGAATTGCTAGCTGGTGCTCTCCAGGCTGGTTATGTGGATGCATATTTGCAAGCATGCTTGCTGTTTTGAGAGAAACATGGGCCCTAGCAAATAAGTAATGAAGGTAAATGCCTACAGATGCTGCTCTGACGTAGGAATCTGCAGGGGAAAAAAATCCAGGAGAGCTGCTCAGTGTCTGTACTTGCATCTAGTTGAAGAACATGTGTTTCTGCCGTTTATCATGTTGTCAAGTATACTGTACATGATCATATTAATGGTGATCAAGGCCCCTGCAAAGTGTACTTCTGCTGTCAGGTTTCCTATTTTAATCAGGGAATAGTGATCAGTGCTTTTTCAGTATATGCAGTCATAGACAAACTCTTTCCTGTCAACCAGTAGGCAATGGTCTTTCATATGCCTGCCGATCATTTAAACAAGCTGCATGTATTCTCTCACACAGCAGCCATTCTCAAAATCAGGTTCCAGTGGTTTCAGTGTTGTTTGTTCACCATCCACATACAGGAACATAAAATTTGTATCTCCAAGTTTAAAGTTGAAAGGGTTCTTAGCATAATTGCTGCTAAAAGCATCATTATCTGTGTAGCCAATAACAAGCTCAGGAAGCTATCTCAGAAACAAATTTTCCTCATTGCTGACACAATTAGTGGCCAGTATGCTGAACACTTTCAAGCCCAACCGGTCCACTAGCTATTTAGTATTAGCCATTAAGTAATATCTCAGCATGCACTAGACGTGCTCTGGGTACTACCCCACCTTCTTCACAAATAACTAGGCACACATAATAACCAGCTTGCAGGGTTTGCTGCCAGGGAGCTCATCAAACAAAAGCTGTCTTTGCTGCATGTCAGCTTAATTTTTACATCCACATCACTCATCAAAAGCTTGTCTTTAGAGAACAGATCACTGTAGAGAGGTCCCAGTAGTTCATACTCTAGGCCATCAGAGATGAGCATTGCCTGAACCCCTGATTATTGATGTCATCCAACCTGACTGCTTGCTGCTGCTTGGCAGAACAGCCCTGTAGAGAAGTGCTTTGACAGCAAGTCAGCTCTAATTGAGAAGCAACTCAATGAAAGCATAGTAGGGGTGGCAGTGGTTGCGCTGGTTTATTAGTTTATGCCCAATGTAACATCCAACTGGCTGAAAGTAGAAGCCAGTGGGTTATTCTTGAGAAACATGGGCTCACCAGCTCTGAGTTTGGACCTATCAGCTTTTACAGTCTTGCAGCGAAGATACAGTAGGAGGTTCAGACCTATGTAATCTTCTCTGTTCCCAGCTATGAAAAAGTCTGGAAGTGCAAACTGCACAAGAGCAGAAGGTGGAGGCACCTCAATAAAAAAGGCTTTTCTCAATGCTATTCTGTGTTTGGGACGCTTCAGACAAATACAGTTTGGATTTGGTGCATTTTTCTGAGCAGCTGTCATAAAAGCCATCCCTTTAAAAACAGATTTTCTTTTCTAGCAGTAGATCAGGACTTCTTTCTCTGGGTTTTTTGTTTCTTTGGCACCATGTGGTCTGTCTTTCTCTTTGTCATCTTCTACTGGTCACACTGTTGTCTAGCACTCTCTCCTTTTTCTTTTAAAGAGCTAGGGTGGACCTTCCTTCTGGGGGTGTGACATGGCTTTGTTTCTTTTAAGGCTTTTTATTTCAATAAAGGCAAGTCCCAATCCCAATTTGAAGGAATTTCCAGCTTACCCATGACAACCTTGGAAACACGTCCAACCATGATGTTTCCAGTATCTTCAAAAGTACTTTCAGCATACGGCTTAATGATTTCCAGAATCTTTTCCAAAAGCCCTTCTAAACAGGGTATGGAATATACTTTCAACACACAATACACTACAGGAATGCCTTGACAACTGGGAAGACCATTGTCAGCCTGAACTTTGTACAAGAGGGGTCCCTGTTATTTCTTACAACTAACATTTTGGCGTAGAATCATAGAATAGTTAGGGTTGGAAAGGACCTTAAGATCATCTAGTTCCAACCCCCCTGCCAGGGGCAGGGACACCTCCCACTAAACCATGTCACCCAAGGCTCTGTCCAACCCAGCCTTGAACACTGCCAGCGATGGAGCATTCACAGCTCCCCTGGGCAACCCATTCCAGTGCCTCACCACCCTTACAGTAAAGAATTTCTTCCTCATATCCAATCTAAACTTCCCCTGTTTAAGTTTGAACCCATTACCCCTTGTCCTATCACTACAGTCCCTAATGAAGAGTCCCTCCCCAGCATCCCTATAGGCCCCCTTTGGATACTGGAAGGATGCTCTGAGGTCTCCACGCAGCCTTCTCTTCTCCAGGCTGAACAGCTCCAACTTAAAAACTTCCTTTTGCAAAACTGACTCTTTATTGAAGACTCCAGTGTGACCAGGCAAGAACATCCAAGCCAAAGCTTAAGGTGTCTGGCTGCAAATTTACACATTCCAAGACCAGACTAGAAATAGTTTTAGTATTTAATGCTTCTCACAGCCTCTACTAGCCCCACTAAAGATCACAGTCTCTGATACCTCATTTCACTTTTTCAGGACCATCCCAACAGTACTGCTGGGACATGACTCTAGGAAGAGGGTAACTGCTCTTTCTTGCAGATGAAGTAAGGAGGTTCAGCATTTGCATAGATTCCAGTTCTGTACTTTCCATTACACACAGGCTGTTATTACAAATGTTACAGCACTAGACTCAAAGGAGACATCGACATAATTCCTTTGTCTTGCATCAATGACAATTCATAGGAATGTTTAGAGGAGTTTATTTTTTTTCCATATTGTTATAGCAGTGGTAGTCAGTAAGTATTATAAAGTGTATTTATCAACTTCCAGACTATTTTCTCATTTTCTGGTCTATAGCTAAAGAACTTCTCAAATTTGTGGGTCCTTAATACACTTTGGATCATATTTAGAAGATGGTCTTGCTTTGCAAGAGGTTTTCTCAAAGATTTCCAGCTGTTAAACCCCAGGTTTGATTAATCCTGTGGATTATCTAGACAGAAGAGAAAAACATACCTGGGCTTACCTGAAAATCTTTAAGCACCAGCCATTTTCAGAGATGGGTGAATCATCCAAATCCAGAGATGGGACGTGGCATCCAAAAATGTAATTTGCAGGAAGTGTATCTCTGGTTTGAAGTCGTAGAAACTCTGTAGTTCCCATCCCTGCCTCCTTCCAGAACAGTCATTCTGATCTGTAACTCACGGAAGAATACTGCAAAAGCAGAAGACTATTACCTATGCCTGACAGTAAATTAACAGAATGGCTCTACTTCTGACCTTTGAGTTCCCTTTCCTCTTTAAGTCACCCTCCTGCTTTCATTAATATTGTGCTTTCAACAGAAAAGTTAATGCATTGTGATAGTTTAAAAAATCCTATTAATTGTGGTGCTAATCTTTCCGGAAAAATCTAATTAGATTTATGTCTAATAGAAGTTTTCTTTAAAAATTCCTGCATGGTGGGAAAGAACAGCCTTTCAAACCGTTTTCTAAGCTTCCTGATTCTGTTGGTAATCATAGAATCATAGAATAGTTAGGGTTGGAAAGGACCTTAACGTCATCTAGTTCCAACCCCCTGCCAGGGGCAGGGACAACTCCCACTAAACAATGCCACCCAAGGCTCTGTCCAACCCAGCCTTGAACACTGCCAGGGATGGAGCATTCACAACTTCCCTGGGCAACCCATTCCAGTGCCTCACCACCCTTACAGTAAAGAATTTCTTCCTCATATCCAATCTAAACTTCCCCTGTTTAAGTTTGAACCTGTTACCCCCTTGTCCTATCACTACAGTCCTTCATGAAGAGTCCATCCCCAGCATCCCTATAGGCCCCCTTCAGATGTTGGAAGGCTGCTATGAGGTCTCCACACAGCCTTCTCTTCTCCAGGCTGAACAGACCCAACTTTCTCAGCCTGTCTTCATACGGGAGGTGCTCAAGTCCCCTGATCATCCTCTGGACTTGTTCCAACAGTTCCATGTCCTTTTTATGTTGAGGACACCAGAACTGCATACAATACTCCAAGTGAGGTCTCATGAGAGCAGAGGATAGGGGCAGGATCACCTCCCTCGACCTGCTGGTCACACTCCTTTTGATGCAGCCCAGGATACGGTTGGCTTTCTGGGCTGCAAGCGCACACTGCCAGCTCATATTCATTTTTTCATCAACCAACACCCCCAAGTCCTTCTTTGCAGGGCTGCTCTGAATCTCTTCTCTGCCCAACCTGTAGCTGTGCCTGGGACTGCTCCAACCCAGGTGGAGGACCTTACACTTGTCTTGGTTAAACTTCATCAAGTTGGCATCAGCCCACCTCACAAGCGTGTCAAGGTCTCTCTGGATGGCATTCCTTCCCTCCAGCACATCAACCGAACCACACAGCTTGGTGTCATCATCAAACTTGCTGAGGGCACACTCAATCCCACTGTCCATGTCACCGACAAAGACATTGAACAAGACCCGTCCCAACTCTGATCCCTGAGGAACACCACTCGTTACTGGTCTCCAGCTGGACATTGAGCCATTGAGCACAACTCTTTGCGTGTGGCCATCCAGCCAGTTCTTTATCCACCGAGTGGTCCACCTATCAAATTGATGTCTCTCCAACTTAGAGACAAGGATGTCATCTGAGACAGTATCAAACACTTTGCACAAGTCCAGGTAGATGACATCAACTGCTCTACCCCTGTCCATCAGTTCCGTAGCCCCATCATAGAAGGCCACCAGATTGGTCAGGCAGGATTTCCCCTTAGTGAACCCATGAGCTCATTAAGAGACCATAAATGAAGGGGAAAGGGAAAAAAAAAAAGACAGCAAAACCAACCCAGGACAGAGTGAGAAGACTGCTGCTTCATGAGGGCCATTATCTTCTCTGCACACTGACTGGTCTGAGAGTCAGTTGGAGAAATGGTGGAAAATCTCCCTATCTTGAATAGAAGAGCTAAAATAGGTAACCTTTATCTTGTAGGACTTACCATACAGAGGGGAAATATCACTGGCAGATTTCTTTCGCTGACCCCAACAGAAGGGAGGGTTTTAAGAGCCACCTGAACACTGAAAAACCTTTATGTGCTAGGCTTAGGTCATGCATTCTTCTTGTACACATGGCTTCTTCATGCTTGTCCTTTTGGTTCAGGTCATTTCCCTGTTGTCTTATTGCTTAAATAGAAGCCTGTCAAAGCCTAATTCACAGTGTCTTTTTATCACTGCAGTTGTCCTGAAATCAGTTCCCAGCATTGACACTTATTTTTGCAGTTGTGCGGTTAGTAATTCCTCGTAACCAATCTGCTGTGCTTTTGGCCATTTTAATGGGGACCATATTTAAGCTGTTCCATGTATTTTTTCATCCTATCATTTTTGCTTTGAGCAAGATTTACTGTTTTAACACAGCACATAAGAGGGTGGGGAGTTTTCTGTTCTCTGTAACTGGGTCACAGATGGCCCAGGGCACGTCACTCAAAATGGAGGTATAAACTGAGACTGCTTCTTCTTTTTGTCCCTAGTGGTTGTATTTCAGTATTTAGTTTTCTCTATGTCTCTGTTCTATTTCATTATTCTCTGTTAAGAGCTTCCCTGGTGTTTAACCAGCAGTAGAAAGTCTAATGTCAAGAATAAATATTTCCTCCACTCTTTCTCTCTCGAACACCTAGTTGTGCAGCTTTTCCATCACACATTGTGCCCAAGGGGTGGAATGATGGCAAAAGTCAACATCATCCCTTTTCCTCTTGGGAGTGCCTTGCTTATCAGATTCCTGTTTCCTGATGCTGTTCAATTACTTACTTCAAGGGTAAATCTATCAGTATTATTCTATTAATAATCCTTACAGAATGGCATATTCTATCCCTTCTTTACCTAACTAAACAAACTTGTTCCCTGCTTAGTAGTTTTGCATTCTGCATGCATTATCTTTCTCTGAGAAGTATGATATCTTACTCTGAGAAGCATGAGTTGTCATTATTTGGGTATATGCTAACAAACAACAGATGCTGTCAGCAATAAATAAAATCATCTAGTCCTTATAATTGTGGCCACTATACTTAATTCTTGTAATTGCCTATGGCATAATTTATCAATTTACTTCTCTGTTGCATGAAGCCTGTATATATACCTGAAGTATACATACTACATAATGTTTGCTAATATTGCCCTCATTTCTATTACTGGAGAAGATTAAAGAGACAGACTGTTTGGGTTTCATACTGACCTCTAGATTTGTGAATATTTCATTCACCCTGTCTAATAATTCATCCCAGGCTAGATAATCCTGTGCACAATCTCCTTCTATACCATATGTCAGTCTTGGCATAACTCTGCCCATCTGTGTTGTCCTTCCCGGGCTGTTGTACACTCTTACTGTATCTTCTCTAGGTTAAGGCAACTTAACCTGCATGTGATGCTCCATTGTAAAACTTTGTATTGCTGTATTACTTCACATAATGCTCAAAAATCCGGAATAAAAGAGCCCCTTTCCAGCTCTAATGATACCTTTTGTAGGGCAAGACTTAATTTTGGGTTTCTCTGTCTCTGTGTTTATCAGTTCTCATTTCTCTTGAAGCATTTGAGACTCTTTTTAACATTTTCTAGAATGCTGTTTGTTTCCTAGGCACAGTGATGATTGGTAACAGATAGATGCTGAAGTACCGAAGAATTCAGGCTTTGAAAGTGAAATAACAAAGTGGGGGAGAAACAGTGAGGAAAGTCGGTGGTGTTCCTTTTGTTTGCTCTCAAGCTCAAAATATGTGTGCCATAGCTTGACTAAATTACCTTGTAAGTAAGAATAGGTGTATCCGTGTATATGACTGACTTTATGATAGTGTTCTGCAGTTACCTTCATGACATAAACACGAGGGGAAGGGGAGATTTGATGGTTGCTTGGAGGATGATAATTTCTAGTCATGAGAGGGAAATAAGCCAACATTTTTTGAGAAGAAAAATTTAGTGAAATTTATTATGCTGTTAAACCATGTCCCTGAGGGAGGAATATCAGTGACATCAATCTCACACAATTAATTACCAAGCAGCATATATTATTTCATTATATTATTACGGAATTGATAAGATGACTTGATATGTTTTTGCAGCTTTCACCCTCCAGGATGCAGTTGTATCAAACAGAAGGAGGTGCATCCTATAAGAATAAATAGCTGTGAGAGCATTTTTACAGTATTCATGTTGTGTTAAAAAATAGATTGGTAGAAAAAAAAGTGTCAGGGAAAGCTATTTTATTGCTAGAATTCCAGGTAGCATTAGTTGGTACGGTTGTACGCAAGTAAATCTCAAGTCAGTGGATTTACATGGGATTTTTTTTTAAGAAGCATGACTGAAAAAAGCATTTGGCCTGGATTTAAAGCATAAGTTTTAGCAGCAACAGTACTGCTACTCAGAATGACAGAGATGAAAACAAGAAGAGCGCACAAAAATTAGATAGCACTGGAGAGAAGAAAAACTTGACTTAAACCGACAGTGCTATTTGTATGGGATGCCACCTTGTGGAAGTTTTCAGGATGTCATCTTTAATCCAGGTCTTCCTATTTACTCTCTTCAGTCACTGTAGATAATCCTGTTTGCATAGATGAGCCTTGTTGCTCTTTAATAGCCCGTCCATCACCTTTTTTTTTTTTTTCTTTTTTTTTTCTTTTTTTTTTTTAATGCAATCTGAACTTTCTGCATGGTTTAGGAATGCAGAAATCTTACTTTAGGAGATTAAAAGTGTGAAAAGGGGAATTTACCTTAGCTTGCCCAGTGGTCGTGGGAATCACCTACAGTGAGGACATGATCAGTGCAGATACTTTGGTATAGTTTTAGTACTATGCTAATGTGTGTTGTCAGAAAGCTCTGACGGGAACTATAATCACATTGTGCATTGTGGCATGCTGGTCCACTCTCTACAGCAGTTGGAAAGGAGTTATTCCATAGATGTTTTTCAGCAGGACATTAGAATTGCAGGAAGAACGAGCAAATGTGGATATATCTGCTGCCTCAGCTGACATACCACTTGATTTCACGTTGTAAAGGACTCTTCTCACAATGTGTTCATGTGTTTGGCATTCAAGTTGTATCAGCATAGTAGTCTGCACAGGGACAGAACAGGTGTGTTGCTAATTCACAAGACCTTTGTTGCAAACATTTCACATCAAATGTTTCATGCTTCTTCCCTGCTTTCCACGCCGTGGAAAGGTGAAGGTACATTAGGTGAGCAGTCTTCAGCAAATCAGCAAGTTGCTTTGCTCTTGAGTTTGCCAAAATACTACAGTGGCTACCACAAGTGAAGAATTAATCTCACCATACATATGGAAGTATATATAGAGTGTCTCCTAAATTGAGACTCTAGAGTTCTGTTCATATTTCTGCGCTCCAGCTTTGATTCTCGTTCTGCTCTTGGCCCTTTTCTGTCTTCATGTCTATCCCATGGAGCACCAGTGGTCTTGTCACTTTCCTGATTTCCTACACTTGAAGGTAGCTGTCATCCAATGGTTAAATCAGCTGAGCCAGAGAGTGGATTCCTGAGAGGGCTTGAGGCACCAAAACTGCAGCAATTCAAGGACAGAGTCAATTCAATTTAAAGCAGGAGCAAAAGGGTGGCTGATCCCATGAACTGCGGACAGTTTAAACCTGTGGTGATGTCCACTAGGTCCTGCAGCAGATCAGGAGACTTATGCTTCGCATTTCCCTGGAGTGCTCCATGTTCACATTGACTTCATTCACATACCATGAAAGGCAATGAGAAATCACATCAAGACTACTAATTGGAGAGGACAGATTTGGGGGAAGAGATGAAAGTCCTGTAGCCTTTTCCTGCTACATTCATGTGTGTGTGTTTTGTACCAGTCTTTTCATAAGGATAGTAGCTGCTTAACTTTTTCCTGCTACACACATTCATCTTGCAGCTGCATCCAGATCTGCTACAGGAGCCGCCTGTTGTGAAATTTATTCACACCTAGTGACGCAAAACTCTCCAGCTCATGCTGTTGAGTTATTGTTTTGAGCTTTGGAAGCAGAAGTGCTTCCCAGCTTCCTTACAAGAATGCTGAAAATTTCCTCAGTGTTTCTCAATGCATATGCTTGGTTTAGATAGTTGTAGGGGGTTTATTTTCTTAATTGCTGACCTAATGCTTAGGTGCAAGGAGGCCTGGAAGTAACCACCAATGCAGTATAGGTAATCTTCTCTTATTCTCTTTCTCTTCCTACACAACCCTATATTTTTATGCTTTGCATGATGTTAGCTCTTGGAAATTTGGTACATTGGGAGATACTTTATATATTCTGCCTCCCATGGGAATGCTTGTGAGCATCTTGCATAAGGTCTACTCCTGGTCTCAATTCTTCACCAAACTGGTGAATCTCCCTAGAAGCAAAGCAGTTTCACAAGCTTCAATCAAACTGGGAAGGAGGTTCAGAGGGGACAGAAGGGTCACAGAGGAAGTAAAGCAAAATAATGCTGCATATGTTTATGAAAGCGTAAGCCTGACTCATAGATAAGGTGACATGAATGCAAGAAGATGCTATTCTAGTTTTTCTTTTTGTTCTGTGAAGCAGCAAAAGGACAAGGGGTAATGGGTTTAAACTTAAACAGGGGAAGTCCAAGTTAGATTGAAGGAAGAAGTTCTTACTGTGAGGCTGCTGAGGCACTGGAACAGATCGCCTAAGGAAGTTGTGAATGCTCCATCCCTGGCAGTGTTCAAGGCCAGGTTGGACAGAGCCTTGGGTGACATGGCTTAGGGTGAGGTGTTCCTGCCCATGGCAGGGGGTTGGAACTGGGTGATCTTAAGGTCCTTTCCAACCCAAGCATTCTATGATTCTATGAAAACTAAGCCAGTTTTACCCTGAACTATCTGCCTTGCTGGTAGAGTCAGCTCTGGCAGAGTGGGGGTATTTGCCAAAAAAGTTAGGTCTGTTACTCTTCATCATGCCAGAACAGTGCTCCTCGCAAGGCAGGTCTGAACCCTATTTTAGCTGAGTTTCCATTTGAGTAAAAGTTGTAAGTTTATGCAAGCACAGTGGGGTGGCCTGATGTGGCAAACCTGCTAGGTGGCAGGGACTTTTGTTACTCTTGATCCTCACTGCTGACCTGTGAGCACCAGCAGCTTTGGGATACCACTGTGAGTAATGATTAGGTACTGCTTCAGTTTTCCCTTGCAGTGCTCCAAGTAAATTGGAGCAAAACTCTCTGAGGTGGGTGGGATGGTGCTGACCTCCGATCACCCTCCCAGTGAAGGTGATGTCAATTTACCTAGACTTGTACAAGGTATTTGACACTGTCCTGCACATCATCCTTGCCTCTAAACTGGGGAGGCCTGGATGTGACAGATGGACCACTCGGGATAAGGAACTGGCTGGATGGTTGCACTCAGAGAGTTGCAGTCAACAGCCTGATGTTCAAGTGGAGACCAGTGACAAATGGTGTCCATCAGGGGTTGGTATTGGAACTGGTCCTGTTCAGCATCTCTGACAGTGGGACTGAGTGCACTCTCAGCAAGCCCTCACCATGCCAAGCTGTGTGGTTCGGTTGATACGTTGGAGGGAAGGGATGCCATCCAGAGGGACCTTGACACACTTGAGAGGTGGGCCAGTGCCAGCCTCATGAAGTTCAACCAAGCCAAGTACAAGGTCCTAAACCTGGGTCAGAGCAATCCCAGGCACAGCTACAGGTTGGGCAGAGAAGAGCTTCAGAGCAGCCCTGCAGAGAAGGACTTGGGGATGTTGGTTGATGAGAAACTGAACATGAGCTGGCTTCAATGAAGTTGCTAAGCCACTGTCCATCATATTTGAAAAATAATGGCAGTCAGGTGAATTTCCCGATGACTGGAAAAAGGGAAATATAACCCCCATTTTCAAGAAGGGCAAAATGGATGAGCCGGGGAACTACAGACCAGTCAGCCTCACCTCTGTGCCTGACAAAATCTTGGAGCAGATTCTCCTGGAAGGCATGCTGAGGCACATGAAAAACAATAAGGTGCTTGGTGACAGCCAGCATGGCTTCACTAAGGGGAAATCCTGCCTGACCAATCTGGTGGCCTTCTATGATGGGGCTACGAAACTGATGGACAGGGGTAGAGCAGTTGATGTCATCTACCTGGACTTGTGCAAAGCGTTTGACACTGTCCCACATGACATCCTTGTCTCTAAGTTGGAGAGACATCGATTTGATAGGTGGACCACTCGGTGGATAAAGAACTGGCTGGATGGCCCCACGCAAAGAGTTGTGCTCAATGGCTCAATGTCCAGCTGGAGACCAGTAACGAGTGGTGTCCCTCAGGTATCCGTGCTGGGACCGGTCTTGTTCAACATCTTTGTCAGTGACATGGACAGTGGGATTGAGTGTGCCCTCAGCAAGTTTGCCGATGACACCAGGCTGTGTGGTTCAGTTGATACGTTGGAGGGAAGGAATGCCATCCAGAGGGACCTTGACACGCTTGTGAGGTGGGCTGATGCCAACTTGATGAAGTTGAACCATGCCAAGTGCAAGGTCCTCCACCTGGGTCAGAGCAATCCCAGGCACAGCTACAGGTTGGGCAGAGAAGAGATACAGAGCAGTCCTGCAGAGAAGGACTTGGGGGTTTTGGTTGATGAGAAAATGAACATGAGCCGGCAGTGTGCGCTTGCAGCCCAGAAAGCCAACCATATTCTGGGCTGCATCAAAAGGAGCGTGACCAGCAGGTTGAGGGAGGTGATCCTGCCCCTCTACTCTGCTCTTGTGAGACCTCACTTGGAGCACTGTGTGTAGTTCTGGTGTCCTCAACATAAAAAGGACATGGAACTGTTGGAATAAGTCCAGAGGAGGGCCACGAGGATGATCAGGGGACTGGAGCACCTCCTGTATGAAGATAGGCTGAGAAAGTTGGGGCTGTTCAGCCTGGAGAAGAGAAGGCTGCGTGGAGACCTCATAGCGTCCTTCCAGTATCTGAAGGGGGCCTATAGGGATGCTGGGGATGGACTCTTCATGAGGAACTGTAGTGAGAGGACAAGGGGTAATGGGTTCAAACTTAAACAGGGGAAGTTTAGATTGGATATGAGGAAGAAATTCTTTACTGTAAGGGTGGTGAGGCACTGGAATGGGTTACCCAAGGAAGTTGTGAATGCTCTATCCCTGGCGGTGTTCAAGGCTGGATTGGACATAGCCTTGGGTGGCATGGTTTAGTGGGAGGTGTCCTTGCCCCTGGCAGGGGTGTTGGAACTAGATGATCTTAAGGTCCTTTCCAACCCCCTAACTATTCTATGATTGTATGATTCTATGATTCAGTGTGCACTTGCCACACAGAAAGCCAGCCACATGCTGGGCTTCATCAAAATGAGCGTGACCAGCAGGTTAAGAGAGGCAATCCTGCCCCTCTACTCTGCTCCTGTGAGACCCCACCTGGAGTAGTGCATCCAGATCTGGGGCACCCAACACAAGAGGGATGTGGACCTGCTTGAGCAAGTCCAGAGGAGGGCCACATTCATGATCAGAGGGCTGGAGCACCTCTCCCGTGGACACAGGCTGGGGGAGCTGAGCTTGTTCAGCCTGGAGAAGAGAAGGCTCCAGTGAGACCTTATAGCAGCTTTTCAGTACCCTAAATGGTGCCTACAAGAATTTTTTTACAAGGGCACATAGTGACAGGACAAGGGGGAATGGTTTTAAAATAAAAGAAGGTAGATTTTGATTAGACATTGGGAAAACATTCTTTACTATGAGGGTGGTGGAACACTGTCACAGATTGCTCACAGAAGTTGTGGATGCCCCATCACTGGCAGTGTTCAAGGCCTGGTTGTATGGGGCTTTGAGCAATCTGATCTAGTGAAAGGTACCCCTGCTGCTTGGAACTAGATGATCCCTTCCAACCCAAACCATTCTGTGATTCTATGAATTTCTCCTCTGACTAGAGGCTAGATTTGGCAGGAGATTGTAATAGTAGCTCACAGATTTAATGAAAGTGCAGCTAACTCCTACTGTTGATTTCACTGCCAGTGATCACAGGTCAGTTGGGAAATTGTGTAACAGCCATTTTGAGTAAGTACAACCATATGGCCAGCTTTCAGGCCCCATGTAGTGCAACGCTTGGCCTTTTTTCTAAAGATGGACACTGTGGTTTAGGGTAAGAAACCTTTTTTCTTTAACCAGACATGGTATTGTTAAGAGTGAGAATCAAAGTGAATTAGATCTAGAAGCTTTGCATTTCCTTCAGGTTCTCTCACAGAGAGTAGCAGAAGTTGAGCTTCCTGTAGATAATAAACCTAAAAATTTGATTTTTGAGAGTTAATACTGATAACCAACAGTAAAGCTGTTGAGAACTCCTATTAATGTCCAACCTGGCCACTGAGACTGGGCATTTTATGACAAATATTTATTGAAATGATACTACTAATGGTAACTATCTCCAGAATAATTCTTTGCCTGTCCTAGAATGAGGAAATATGGGGCTGGATACTCTGAGACATTGTAGATGACTGCAGAAATAAGCGAAATTGAACAATCTTTCAAACAATGCTTTTTTATTTTCCTACAGAAGTATTGCATTGGGTTGGGCTGTTGGGTGATCAGTGGGTAGCCCTGGTTTCATGTGCTGAGTCTTTAAAAAGAGAATTCTGCCATCCAGTGGCTTTTACTCAAAAGATTTGTAAATGCAGGTGACATGACTAAGTCTAAGTAAAACCAGTTTCACTTTGTTTTATCACCAAACCAGTGAAAGCACTACTGCAGAACAGTTAGCTGAGAATTTGCTCGAGAAATTCTTTCCTTTCAGAGTGTGGGGAAGGACCCAGTTCCATTTGTTTTAATGGTAAAACCTTTCTTTTGTTTATATTTTTGCAGTTATGCGGCTGTGGACTGCTGGGTGTGGGCATCTGGCTGTCAGTGTCGCAAGGAAACTTTGCCACGTTTTCTCCCAGCTTTCCATCGCTTTCAGCTGCCAACCTAGTCATAGCCATTGGTACAGTCATCATGGTGACGGGCTTTCTGGGCTGCCTAGGTGCTATCAAGGAAAACAAGTGCCTCCTGTTGAGTGTAAGACATCATTACTTCTTTTCACTAAGACCTGTGACTGTTGCTTTGTTATTTTATTTGAATGACCAGTGCAAAATAGTCTTGTGGATCACTATAACGTTGCCATTGGCTTTCAGTCTTCTATATGCTTGCAATATGACATCCCACAGCTTTGGTTGCAGTGGTATAGCTGGTGTATTAGCAAGTGTATCCTTGTTACTATGTGCTATGATATATTAGATAGCAAAGCAAATCACTGCTGTCAGTAACCTCTGAATGGTTAAACATGAACTGTAGGGTCAACCTGGATAACCCTTCTGGAAATGTCTGGTAGAAGAATCTACTGAAAAATCTTAAGCGCAGTTGCTTTTGGATGCCACTCAAAGCCTTTCATAGCTATTTTCTACTTTGCTTTTATTTAAGGCCTTTGTCAGGGGTTGGTGGAAACCATCTGACCCAAAGTTAAGAAGTCATGGTCTCTGCCAGGGCTTGCCAATAAGAAAAAATAAAACCCCAAATCTGATCCTTTGTCCAGCACTGAAGCACAGAGACTGGGAACTGCTCTCAGAAAACACAGTGTGGGTCACTCCTCTTGCATAAACGCAGGAGGCTTCATTATGCTTTTTCTCACCCCAAGGAGAGAGGTATTGTGGCAGAAAATGAGAGGAGGACTTTCAAAGTAGACTGCTTCCAGTTCAGTCACAGCTTATGAATCACAGGTGCTGCAACATCAAGGAGCATGTGAGTCTACCTTGTGTAAAAGTCTCCCTTACCTGGCGTTGTGAAACAGGTGGGGAGCATTCCTTAGACCACCTCAGAGAGTTAAACTGGAGGACAAACTGGCACCTGTTTTTTGCTATCTGCTGCTTGGTTTTCTATGTTGGACAGATAGGAAAGCAAGCAGAGAAGAGCAGTGTTGTTTATCCACCCAAACTGTACTTTTGGTTTGTTTTTTTTAAAGAGTGTTTACATTTGTCATGGTTTAAGCCCAATTAGCAGCGAAGTACCATGCAGACACTCACTCATTTCCCTTCTCACAGCGGGACGGGGAGGAGTATTGGAAAAAAGGTAAAAACCTGCACGTTGAGATAAGGACAGTTTAATAATTTAAATAAAGTAAAATATAATATTAATACTATTATAACATAACATAACAATACTACTACTACTAATAATAATAATAAAGACAAAGGATAGTCCCCCTCCCAACCAAAAACCCCAAGTGATGCACAGTACAATTGCTTACCACTCAGTGGCTGATGCTCAGCTTGTTTCCAAGCAGCAAGTGGCCCCTTCTGGCTAACTTCCCCCCACTTTATACACTGAGCATGACATTTTATGCTATGGAATATCCCTTTGGCTAGTTTCGGTCAGCTGTCCTAGCTCTGCTCCCTCCCAGTTTCTTGTGCCCGTCCTCACTGGCCGAGTGTGAGAGACTGAAAATTCCTTGACTAGGGTGCTACTGAGCAACAACTAAAACATCGGTGTGTTATCAGCATTGTTCCCACACTGAAGCCAAAACACAGCACTGCACCAGCTGTTAGGAGGAAAATAAATGTACCCCAGCCAAAACCAGGACAATATTCTTACAAGGTTCTGCAAAAGTCTTTTTATACTATCATGACTATCACAGGTTTCCAACTGGAGAGTGTACTGCACTGCATGTTACACCTCCCCCAGTGTCTTTGTGGAGGATGCCATACTTATGTGGCAGTCCACTAACACATAAAAGCAACTAGCTGGCATGAAAAATAGTGAGAAACTACTGAAGTTCACACTTAGGATGCCCCTGCAGAGCTACTTCAGCTACAGAGATTTGGGAATAGAAGAGCTGAGTAATACAAAAACTGTTTCAACAGGCAACTAAGTACCTGTGGTTAAAGCCTACCTGAGGCATATCACATTGACCTTTGTGGAAATGGGTTTAGCATCTGTTCTGTAGTAGTCTGCATGAAGGAAATTGACTGTCAATCAGGGCTGTGTGCTCTGACAGCAGTCAAAAAAAAAGCGTTGCTGAAACTTGCAAACCAGGAGTAAGGCCAAACCTAAGACGTAGAGAATGCGAGTGAACTTTGTCATGGTGAAACCTACAGAAGTTTTAGTGGCATAAAGTATCAATATGCCTGAACAGTTTGAAATCAAACTTTGCAAGTTTGCAAACTTTCAAATAGTTTGAAATCCTCCTTGCAGTAAAGGTTTAGAGGACAAGGCCAATAGCCTTCAGAGTTTCTAGCAGCCCCAGGTTTGCCTCTGGTTGGCAAGTGTGTATACGCTGTCTGTTTTTTCTTTGTTCTAGTTTTTCGTCATTTTGCTGATAATTCTCCTGGCAGAGCTGATTCTACTCATTTTGTTCTTTGTTTATATGGACAAGGTAAGCAAATATGCTGTATAGATTAATTATCTGTGCTAGCATGTAAACCAGGTTCCGTTTGTTTTCGTTTGATGGAGATATGTGGGTTCTCGTTGCTCTTCACTGTGGTGAAGGTTTAACCTTGAGATCTGGGCTGGTTTATGTAAGCTGCTTCTGCAGGGAGAAAAGGAAGTGATGAAGAGGGCAAACAGGAGCGAAGAACCCTCTGAGCTTTACAGTTTCCTCCCTGAAATAAAACCATAATCCCAGGCCTCCCTTTTAGTTTTCTCCTAACAGCTGAAATAGGCTTCAACACAGCTGTGTGATTAGCTTCTGCAAGAAGCCAGTCATCTTGTGGACCTGAGTTGTGAGACATCCTGCTTAAGACTTTGTTAGCTCCTTAGGGCCAACCCTGGAACAGTACTGGAGGAGAAGAGCCTGGAATATTCATAGGCTATTACAGATGCCACCAGCTCTCTCATTTGGCTGGTCAGTCCTAAAGAGTTTGACAGGGATCAAGAGGCAGCTTCTCATAAAGTCCATCTGTAGGAATCTGCTATCTAGTAGAGACTAAGTTAAGTAGGAAAAACTGGCTGGCCTGTCAGATAGGCAAGACTGGAAAAGTCCTCAGGGAACTGAAGAATTCTGCTAAACACAAGACAGCGCCTTATAGTATGAGCATGTCCAGACTGATTTTAAAACAGAGATACTACCAGAGTTGTATCTCCTCCCAGACTGTCATGATGCCTGCCACTTTCAGGGAGCTAGGCTGAACTCATGATTTTGAATGGGATGTCAAAGACCTTATGACAGGACCCATAATCCTTTCCCTGCTGCCAGCTCACTGCTGTCAGAGCCATCCTGCATCCGGGACTCCATGCTCAGACTGGGATTCATACAAGAAATAGGACATCTCAGATCTCCTACTAAGCATTCCAACTTTCTCCACTACAGAAAGAAGAGCACGTTTGAAAATCATAAATTCTACAAGCCTGTCCCCACAAGGAGAGCAATAATAATATTCTTTTTCAATTGATTTTGTATTGGCCATTTACAACAGCCTGCCTGAACTTGTGCAAAGAGTAACTGTTAAGCTTGAGAGGCTGGGACTCTGGTTTTATGATGTCAGCAAATTAAAGTAGGCCATAGGTTACAGGCAGGAGAGGCTGCTGTGTGGTATTGCCAACAACTCTCTCTAGCAAAATTAATGTCAGCAAATTTCTGCTGATGACTTTTCAGTTAGTTTGGATGATAACTGTATGGTGGTCTCTTAGTAGAGGGGAAGCTATTTGGTCTCCTATCTCATGAGAATTAATCCAGTATTTTGCAGTCTGAGGGAGAAACTAGGATTTTGCAGGTGCTGAAAGGTCCCACTGATTTGTGAGAGTCTTGAAGCTATGATGGAGCTCTTCTACCCATGTTAAGTTTGTGGTGAGAGAAAGTGAGAAGGATACATTCTATATGCAAGTCTGTACCATTTGGTCGTTTCCTCTGAACTGCAGTGCATTGACTTTCTGTATTTTTTACATCGTGCAGGTCAGTGAAAGTGCAAAAAAAGATTTGAAGGAAGGTATGAAGCTATACAATTCAGAAAATAATGTTGGACTGAAAAATGCATGGAATATCATTCAAGCAGAGGTAACATATTTTCTCAATTAAAAAAAAAAAAAACCAACAAAAAAAAAACCAAACAAACAAACAAAACCCCACACAACAAACAAAAAAACCCAAAACATAAAACCCCAAACCAAAAAACCCAAACCCAAAAAGCAACCAACCAGACAAAAAACCCAAAACTAAAACCAAAGCAAACCCACACAAAAAGCAAAACCAAATACAAAGAAAAAGAAACAAGGAAACAAACAAAAATCCACAATTTGACCAGAAAGGTTGCTGCAGTCTGTTGACTTTGGCATTTGTGCCAAGGCTAAAAGATGGCTCAATCAGACTTTGATTTCTGATTTTGCACTCTTGAACATCCAGGGAGTATGGTGAAATCCAGGATCAAAGTGTACTCTATAAGGTGAAAGATGCTTACCTCTCTCTGAGATTCTCTGTGCCAACCACAAGCACAGAGATGATCTGAAACAAGAGAAGCAGCAAAATCTGCATAGGTAGAATTGCAGCCTTGGCAGCCAGGCTTTTGCTGTTCAGCAGTTGTGGGCAGATTACCTAATATTTTGGTGTTTGGGTTCATGTATGTATGACAAGAAGGCACGGGACTGGTTTTTTGTTTGTTTTTTTTCTAAATGTTGTTAAGTATTTGATTTTAGTGATCACTGAGCACAAAGCACTTTAAGATACAAAACTGTTTTGGCAGCCCTTTTGAAAATATACAGCAGTTTAGTGGAAGTAAAAGTTTGCAGTTGTGCATGATTCACTAATTGGGCTACTTAAGTTAATTCGTGAATCCTTATTTTTGCCACAGATGAAATGCTGTGGTGTGAATGACTTTACGGATTGGTACCCAGTGCTGGGTGAAAACACTGTCCCTGACCGATGTTGTACAGAAAACTCCCAAGACTGTGGACGGAACTCTACCGAATTGGTGTGGAAAACGGTAAAGCTTGGTTTTGCCCAGGTCAAGGGTTAAGGAGGCATGGGAAGGAAGAAATAGAGAGAATGCATGTGAAAGAAGATATGACCTTGGGATTTCAATTTTCTTCTTTTATCATTTCAGGGATGTTACGAGAGAGTTATGACCTGGTTCGATGAGAATAAGCATGTCCTTGGTTCGATCGGGATATGCATCCTCATAATGCAGGTAATACTGGCATGATGTTTGTCAACATGCCTTTGATTTGCCGTCAACATTGTTGATTCTGCTCTGTGAAAAGTGGTACTCAACCACTTTGAGTTTGATCATGATTTCAAAAATTACACATTTGTTTTGTGAGTTCATGTAAGGCCATCCACTCAGAAAGGAAGCAGGTCAGTCAGTCCCACAAAGAAGGCATGCTACAGTGGGGTTTTGCTTACCTGCCTTTTGACTTCAGAACACCACTCTGGGGTTCCCATGTTTAGCCATTTGTTACACTGCCCCTTACGGAACTGGTTTTTTTTTTAATTTGAAGCAAGTTCTAGAAGTTGCCAAAATTAGTAAATTCATAGCCACTGAGTAGGTTAATGTGTTTTAAAGAAGAAATGCAGAAGTATCATCATAATCTGTGAAGGCTTTGAGGTTATTGTATCACTGTTGTACTTTGTGGGGAGAATACCTGAATCTGATATTTCAGTCACATTTCAGTTAATCTGGCTAGACAAGCACAAGTTGTTGGGTAAAAAGGAAGCGTGACTCGTATGCATATTCTGAAAAGTTGTTGTACATATGACAAAGAGCCCTAAGAGCTTTTTGCCTCCATCTGTGCTCTGACAGATGGATCTCCAGACATCACCATGTGCCTGAACAACATACATCCAAGTTTACTGATCAGTACTGAAACTTGAGAAATATGGCTAGCGTAGAATGACTTTTAAAGCTACAGCTGGAGAATGAAGAGAGGTCAGCAGTGAAGATTTGGCAGCCTCACCATACTGAAGCTTTTATTGTTTGTTTTCCTTCAGATTCTTGGCATGGCCTTCTCCATGACACTCTTCCAGCAGATTCACAGGACTGGCAAAAAATATGATGCCTAAAGCCTCTGAAACATTATCACATCAACCCTTCTGTCTCATCATAAAAATGAATAAAAGGAATGACAGAGTATCAAGCCTAGCCCTGCTGAAGGAATCCATCCCATTGACTCTTCTACTTCGTTGTTATTTGTCTAGTTATTACCACAACTTGTTGACTCATTTTTGTCTTTCACATTTGCCATTTATTTGCCAAAGACAGGGGAAACTCCCCAAAACTATGGATTTTCTACACAAAATCATAAGAATAGTTCTTAACATTAAGAAAATGTTTTGCTCTACTAATCCGTGCTGTATGTGCAAAAATTACATGTGTTCAACTTCAATGCAGAAGTCTTCAAAGTCTTCCATTAAGTTTTCAACCCTCCTGTCTAATTTACTGGAAGACTCAGAAAAGCCACTCTGAGAGTCCTAGGAATTGGAGCTGCTTTGCTTTGCAGCTTCTTGTACCTTATGGTGTATACTTTTTTATTATGATAATGATGATGATGATGATTATGATGGATATAGCTTAGAATTTAGTAGCCTGACTTATAACTTCTTACTGGGTTTGGTTTTACACATTTATTGTACATTAATTTGGGAATCACTGTGCGATCTCTAGAGGGCATGTTTTTCAAAGTTGACAGTTGGTGCAAGCAAATAAAGATATAACTTTTTTTAAGTCCATGGGGAGGCATCATCTACCTTTTACCAAGGTCTTGATGTCCTTACTGTGACAAAGGAACCACCTTTGTTACATCCTCAGATGGAACGCAATGCCTTTCCTTTGGACCAGATGGTGAACTTCCTACTCCTGTAAGGCAAAGTTCCAATGCCTTTATTCACCCAAAGCAGTGTCTGGCTGCTTTGATATCATGCTACTATGAAAGCTAGTACTAACTAAGCAAGTTACTGCTCCCTGACATGAAGGAAAGAGACTGCAGTCTGGCCTGCTGGCTTGTTGGCATCAGATTTCACAATTGTGATGTCTGTTTCAAAAAGTTTGCCCAAGGCATGACATGCTGCTGGATATGAGGGAAGGGGATGGCAGTTTGATGGCAACGTTGTCATGCCGTGCCCTTCTTGGAAGGGGTCTTCTCAGGCAGATGACAGCTGTCTCCCTGAACTGGAAAAGATGGTTTGATTAATAGTGATGCAGGAAAAGGGCAATTTCCAAAACAGAACTCACAGGTAGTATGTGTCATCACACCTTCAGTACAGAACTGGTTTTTGCTGATGGACTGCCAAGTCCATCCAGTGGTATAATGCAGAGTTCACTGCAATGCATATTTTTACCAACATTCCTGTTAGAAAACTTAAACATATATTTCTGTAGTTTTAATGCTGTTTCATTGCAAGCAGCCCCCATTTTACCCTTTGCTTCAGGGTTCTGAAGTTTTGTGAAACAAGAAGGAAAGGCTCAGAGGATGTTCTGATTTAACTCATCAGGGCCCACCGCTGCTCTGAAAAAACCCACTGATTTTTGTATTAGCAGCAGTCAGAAGTGACCTTCAGAGGTTACCTTATCCAGTGTCACTCTCAAAGGGTTACTGTCATCTATGTGAAATGGGGGTTACAATGACATTATTGGGCTGAGTCTCAGAACCTGTAGAGGATGGAGATTTTGTGCCTTTCAGAGCCATAACATGTCAAACTACTGCTCTGGTAAACAAGTTTTTTTTAATGTCCAGGTTGAATATTTAAACTCTTAAAATATATCATTTGCATTGTGTCATTCAGCCTTGTGAGATGCAACAGCTGTTTCATATCTGGAAGTTTTTAGTCCATTTATTTTCCTAGTAGGTCCTGCATGCATCTCGCAGCAACAGTGTTTTGTGTGGCCTATGTGTCACTTTTTTAAGTTCCTGTGAAATCAGTGTGACAGGAAGGAGTGTGAATGTGTGGGAGACAGAGATTAATTTGAAGAAGATTACTATTCTGAGAGTATGGCCCTTGCCCATAGGAGCACAATGCCCAAAGTTTCGCAGGGCTGTTTCCCACTGAAGCAGAGAATGCCATATGGGTTCAGCTATTTCAATTGGATTGCCTTTGAAAGAATCAGGGAAGAAGCAGAGGAAAAGCACAGAAACTGAATCCAGTTTTACTTGCATTTCTAACAAAAATTGGGACCAGGAGCATCTGAGCCTTACTGGAGATGGATGTTCCATGTTGAAGATGGGGCTCTGATGCTCACTGTACTTGCTGCTACATGTAAGACTGTATCCGAAGTTGCTAAAATGCATTCCCATTTTTGCAAGAAAAGACAGGACAATTTTCACCCGATGGCTCCACTGCATTCTCTCTTTGGGCAGAGGTGCTTAGCTTTCTCTAGCTTTCTCTGGTGTTCAAAAAGAGCAGGGTGCAGGCCTGAGCAGGATCATCATCTCTGTCGTTTTTCGTCGCACAGTGATACCTGCCACATCTTAAATTTTAATCTGCAGTCAGTTTTTGTACAAAAAATGGTAAAAATATATTAGTGAAATTAATAAGGAAATAAAAAATGTTTATGAGTAACTCAGAGATGAACTGTGTAGTTGCGAACTCAGCTACTTTGCCTTCCATCCAAACTTATTTTTCTAGAATGCTTCATTCCATTTCATGATCTAGCAGCATAGATCCTGAAATCTTTTTTTAATGACTACTTTTGCTATTTTAAGCACAGTATTAAGTGAGATAGTTACAGAAGCTTCATATGTTCATCTCCATGAAGCCACCTACAGGAAGGAAGTCAAGAGCAGGGCTAATTGGTGTCTCTACCTGACTCTCTGATGTGGGAGGTGCTGACAGACATCCTGAAAGGAGTAGAAAAGTAATGCCATTTTCCAGGTGACAAAAAACAGCTCTGGAAAGTGCGAGTCTGTGTCAGTCAGTTTATTAGAGAAGGCACTAACTGTCCTGTAAACTGGTCAAAGGGAGCTTGCTTTGGCTCATGTATGTATGCACTTTTTTTGCTTATGCTAGTGGGTGGCTGTCTGTGTGTTTTCCCCAAATGTCACGCTGATTATTTAAATATAAGTTTTTAGCATGTTTTTAAATAAAAACAGATACTGAGTAAAAGTATTTTTAATATACACAACTATTGATTTGTATAAATGCATACCTCTCTGTATCTCTAATTCATGAAAGCACAGTTCAAATGTCTGAAAGTGCTGTTTCTCTGGGTGTTCCTTCAGACAGTAGCATACCCACTGTCCCACTGCGCTTCATGCTTGGAAGCTACAGCAGAACTTAGGCAGAGACATAGTAGAACAGCTTCAAGAAGTTCTATTTGAAAGCTGTTGAAGTGATAGCAGTGAATTCTGTTCCCTCCTGGTGGTACCAAGGCTGTTAGTCATACAAAGCCCAGGTGGAGGGCACCCAAAAGAAGTGCCCATAGCTAAGCAGCATGTGAGATAATAAAAATAATGGCACAGATGTCTCGAGGATGACAGACGATGCCTTGTATATGTCATGCATTGAGTTCCTGGACCGTGGTCATGTTAGGCCAACTCTCCTGTCCTGTGTCCACCCCCCATTTGTATGCATGAGATAATACAATCTCACAGGAAGGTTGCAAGCAGAGGTCAGAGGAACTGATCTTCATGGTCTTTTGAGGGCAACGTTAAGTGTAGAAAAGGCAAAGAGGAAAATGGTATTTTCCCAGCAGATGGTTCTTGGGAGCAATATGGAATAGGGAACACGTAATTCTGATGTAACTTCTGTTCCATAGAGTTAAGCTGCTTCATCCTGCAGCTGGCATGGGGAAACCTGGAGATGTTTGCCTATGGGCTACCTATCTGTTGTGCAGTAGATAGTAGACACTAAGAAACAACATGCCATTCCCACCAGGTGGTGTTTGCACCAGTGTTTCTTCTATGCAATACTTACATTCGCCTTTATATAAAAGATTTTTACTAGGATAATATAAAAATAAAGGATTTTTTTAAAGGTGCCTCTTTGAGCTTATTTTTTTTTGTAACTCCAACTACCACCACAACCAAAAGGGGACAACAAACATTCCAAAAGATAACTCACAGAAATCTATTCCACCTCCACCGCAGTTGAAGTCCAAGCTCTTGAAGCTTTTGCATCTCTGAAAAGATCCCCCCCAATATCCTCTCTCATCCTTATTCAGAACAATACTCTAATAAAACAGAAATCAGTGTGAAAGATCCCCAAAGATCAGAAAATTTTGTTTGAGAGCCTGGTAATACAGGCAAGTGTTTGCAAATACCCCAGAGAATATGGAATAATTGAAGAGAGGATAAAGTATTAGACAGCTTGAAACACGTGCAGAGGACACGGAGAAGTGTCAGAGAACCCATGAAAATTTATTAAGCACTGATATACAGAAAGATCACAGAATAGCCCTCCAAATGCCAGGAAAGAAGATGGTCTGAAAAATCCCCAGATAAAACAATGGAACCAAGCAGAAGCCAGCAAAGCAACAGAGAGTCTGAGAGATATTCAGGAGCATAAAGTAGCCTCAGGGGAAGAAAGCCTGTAAGTACCCAAGGAAACAAAATGTATCAGTGTCTAAGAGGCCAAGATAGAAACAGACAAGGCAAAAGGCACCCCAGAGAATACCAAAGAGGCTCAGTGATAACAAAAAGGTATCAGATACTAAAGGAGCTCCAGAGTACACAGTGGTACCAAAGGCAGCCTCAGAAAAGACCAAAAAAAACAAAGGCAGAAAGCTTGAAAGTGCCCCGAAAAGTAGCGTCGAAGAACAGAAAATGAACTAAAATCCTTAAAAGACTCAGAGGGCACAGAGTAGCCTCAAAGAGCCAAAGAAACTGCTAGAAAGCCTGAAATAACCATAGTGAATGCACCAGAGACCTTAACAATCACAAGAAAGTAGCAGACATTCTGAAAGCACTAGCAGAGTATGCATGCAGCTGCTAAAGAAGGGGAGAGGATAAACAGCAACAGAGAACAGCCTTGGAGGAGGGAAGAAAGAAGTATGGAGGCTAAAATAATCCCAGGAGAAAAAAGAGTAGCTGCTGAGATGCCACAAACCTTAAAGAGAGATTAAAACACCCCCAGAAAACCCGGGTGAACTTCGGAAAGTGTAGAGGGGGGCAGACGAAAACAGCAGAAAGGCTGAAAGTGATCCAAAGTCACCTCAGTGAGAGGAATGAACAGACCAAAAGCCTAAAAGGCAACCACAGCAGCTTTGGAGAAGTGAAGGAAGTGGACAGGTTGAGAGAGTCTCAGAGTTCAGAGATACGTTGCAGAGCCTGAGAGACTAGAAAAGAGCCTGAAAAAACCTCTGAGGAGACAGAATAGTCTCAGAGATGGTTAAGAAAATAGCATAAAGCCTGCAAATGTGAAGGATAACAAAGACTAGCCTCAGAAAGGTGGAAAAAAGTAGGCAAGAGAGACATCCAGAGCATAGAGTAGCCTTGGAGGGGTGGGGGAAAAAATTAGCAGACAGAAAGAATGCTGAGAAAGCTGAGAATGTACAGAATAGACTGACAGAGACCAAGAAAGAAGAAATGCTGAGTCCAATGAGAACAGATGGTATGACTGGAGAGCCACAAAAGTAGAAGCCAAACTAGAATAACCACACTGCAGGTACAGGATGCCGGGCAGTGAAGAAATAAGCAGATAGGCTCCAAAAGCCTCTGAAGACAAGCAGAGTAGCTATCTGAGTGAGAGAGACCAATAGGGAGGAGTTTGAGGTGGGTTGAGAGGAGAGAGGAAGGAGCCTCTCAAAGGCAAAGCATGACCATGTCTCTTGACCTGTGGTCTTTAATAAAGAAGGCATTAAACACTATTGGCTCAGGCATCAACCTCCAGGAAACACAACAAATAAACTCACTACCAGTTAGTTTGAACAGCTGACCACAACCCTTCAAGCCCAATAGTCCGGACAGTTATTCACTCACCTTCTCTGTCGCTTATCCAAACCGTACCTCAACTCTTTTCTAGGGGGAACTGTGGCAAAGAGCTTGCTTAAGTCCAGGTGAACAACACTCACTGCTCTCCGCTCATTCACAGGAATAGTTGTCTCACTGTAGAAAGCCACGAGGGTGGATGGGCATAAGCTGCCCTAGGTAAATCTAACCTGTCTTTTCCCAATCAGTTTCTTATCCTTTGCACAACTGGAAGTAGTTTTTGTGAGGAATTACTCTACAATCTTCCAGGGGCAGAGAGTAGGCTGACGAACCTGTAGTTCTTGGGGGGCTCTTTCTTGCCTTTAGGAGGAGATGGCTGGGGGCAGGGCTGTGTGCTATACGCCTCTTCAAATCATTAGGAACCTCCCCTGCTCACTACAACCTCTCAAAGACACGAGCAGCTTTGTAGTGACCCTCATCAGCTCCCTCAGCACCTCTGGCTGCATGTCAGGTAGACCCAGGGACTGTTCTTTCCATGCTTCTCATTAGTTTCAACTTCAGCTGAGCTTCGGTCTTTGCAGATTCCACCCCCCCCATACCCAGGCAATGGCTTTATTCCTCCAGAGCCCAGCCCAACTTCTGCTTCCCCTTTGCGCTGTCAGCCTCTGTCAGGAGTTCTCTGTTCATCCATACTTGCCTTTTGCCAGCCTGGTAGACTTCCCACAGGCAAAATGAACCTTTCTTGTGCTTTGAGAAGGTTGTAGTTGGAGACTGACCACTGTCCTGGACCCCTTTGCCCTCTAAGGTGACTCCCATGGGATACCGCCTACCAGTTTCCTCAGCAAGCCAAAGCTGCTTTCCTCTATCCAGGGCTGTAATGCTGCTCCATGTCTCACTCATGGCTGGGTGGCCCTTGGACCTACTTTCCAGCCATGTTGACAGCCCTGCCTCTGTGTCAGAAAGCGGAGAGGGTTAGCTCCACCATGGAAGGCTAGTCAGCAGTGGAATGCAGTAACAAGCCAAGCATAAACAGACTTCACCAAGAAGGAGCTAAGATGCAGAACAGCAAGTCCGGGTCAGGATGAGGGCCAAAGACAGTGAGTCACATGCAGCACAACAATCCCCCAGCAAGCCTCTAGGGACAAGGCAGATCCAAGGTCACCCAGGAAGCTGAACCAGTGGGTCTGGGTCAAAGTCCAGACTGTGCAGGTACAAGCCACAAACACAGCACTCAGCTACCTAAACTCTAACTTAGCCAACTGAATTCCTAGAAGAGGGATACCCTCCAGGCCCCAATATGCTGACCCCTTCTCCTGACTGGACAATGACCGTGACCCGATTACCTTTCCTTGCCTGGGAAAGTCAGCAGACCCTGTTGTCAGCACACCTCTCTGCCCTCCCTGTACAGCAGGAATGCTGTGGGAGTGTGCCCTGTGTTCAACACCAGCTCCTGCTCTGTGTCCCCCCCCCCAGATCTCCAATAAAAGCATGTGCACAGGCACTTCCTGCTCCCTGTGCCTCCCCTTCTCTTCAGGCTTTGGGCACCACCCCATGAGGGCTTAAGCACTCCAAGCTAGGCTGGAAAGTCAGTTGGAAAACGTCCTCTCGCTCCCACCCCTGTGTGGCATCCTTTGTCTGCCCAGTATTCCCTGTTCCTAAAAGAGGGGGTGCATGCTCATAAAAGCCAAAACTCTGTCTGCCACACCGGCTGTGCAGCCAGGTGTTAACCCATAGGTTTGGTGCCCTCCTAACCCAAGCCTTTCGTCTCCACTGGCATGACCAAGGAGAACAGCACCTGGGCTCCAGCACCCTGTAGCCAGTCTTGGTTTCTTATGGTCTCTCATTGGTGCACCCATGGACAAGCAGGCCAGGGGTAACAGCCTGAAGTCCAAACATGCCTCAGTGCTCTCTGAACACTCCCAATCCAACCTCCCTGAAAGCAAAGATCACATGAGGTAGCAAGCAAGGTCTGTCAGTAGGTGGGTGCTCTTATATGCAGTAGAAGGAAGTCTCCAACCAGTGTCACACACCATTTCCTCTCAGTGCTGGTCCAGGTGTGTTTCAGATTCAGCTGGCTATGATGCATTTCTTGACAATTCATAACACCGGTGTTGCCCTGTGATATACAGTGGGGTGATGCAGTGAGTCGGTTAGACGAGATGCTGGGATGCATGTATGTACACACATCTGAGTATGGGATCATGTTGTAGCTGTATGGGAGCCTGACTGGTTGCACAGCAATGAGACTCTGGAGGGCTGGTTTTTGCCTCACTTTATGGCAGGCTGACCCCCACCCGCACACCCAACAGTATCTCATTCACTCCTCCACCATCAACCCCAGCAGTATGGGAAGAGAAAAAGTGAGAAAACTCATGAGCTAAATATAGTTCAGTAAGTGAACGAAAGAGGAAGGTGGGGATCAGTGAGAAGTAATGCAAAGACAATCACTTACCATCTCCCCCAAGCACACTGATGCCCAGCCAGTCTCTGAGCAATGACCACCTTCCCCAAATACCTCTCCCCCAGTTTTTATTGCCATGCATGATGTTATAAAGCATATAATATCCCTTTGGTGGGTCTGTGTCAGCAGTCCTGCTTGTGTCACCTACAAATTCTTGCATACCTCCAACCTACTCATGGGGAGGGGGGTGCTGAATGAGAAAGAGAGAAAGGCTTAATACTGTGCAAGCACTGCTCAGTGATAGCCAAGACACAGGTGTGTTATCAAGGCTGGTTTAGTCACAAATCCAAAACAGAGCACCACATAGGCTGCTACAAAGAAAATTAACCATCCCAGCCAGATGCCAGTACACTCCTATATATCACTTGAGTGTTAGTAAAGACACCATGAGGATATACAGAGATGTGGGTGGGATGTAATTTTGCCTCTTCTTCCTATGGATGACTATCCTATCCTGACTTCCCAGACCCCAAAGTTTGCAGTGTCAGATTTTCTCTGATCACCTCAGCCTTGCTTGCTACATTTTCCATACACAGAAGAAAGTACTGACAGTTGCTTCTGCTGCCCAATGTAACTGGGCACGAAAGTGTTCCACAAATGCTTTTCTCTCCTCAGAGGTAGACTTAGTCCAGCAGAGGGAGCAAGGATGGAGAGGCACCACAGAACAGCCATTCCCTACATGAGAGTTATTCACAAGGAGAGGAGGTGGACAGGAATGCCATCTCCAGTTACTGAACAAGGTTGCAAGTAATGCCTGCATCCTTTTCTAGGTTGCAATGAATGGTATGACCAGAGTGCATCAGGCTATAGGAAAGTCTCTTTTTATATATAGAACTAATGCTTATTTTGAAATCTCAGGTTGATGCAGTCCAGTGCAGGCATGATACGTAGACTGGAGCACAGAAGAACTAGGCATAGTATACACACTGTAAGGGAAGTAAGGTTACAAGCAAAGTTTAGTCATTAGAACAACGCACAGGGAGCAGAAGGGTCAGTGAGAACCAGCTCCATTCAGCTGTTTGTGCCATACTTGAGAAACTACACTGGTTCTTGCAGACTTACTGGTTTTGAGGTTATCTTGCCCTCTGACTATCTGTGTTTTGACTGTTTGCCTCAGGCCTTAATGTCATGCTGCAGCTAGTGACACAAAATTAGGTTAGCTTAGAAAAGGTAGGAGTCCAAAATGAGTGCAGGTACCAAAGTGCTCTGGTTCCTCTGGCAAATGCTATATCCTCTAGAGAAAAACAAACAAAAAAAACCCTTCCAGCTTAAAGTCAGCTGAAGATCTGGTAACTTCCCGGACTCCTCCTCCCTTGAAAAGAGCAGAGAGGCTGAGATGCTGGAGTTCAGCCTATGCATAAGAAGTGACAGAAAGACAACTGAAAATTTTAAGCAACCAAGTAATGGTAAAGTATTGGGTATGAGACAACTGTGGAAAAAATAGGATACTTAGGAATATGAAAGAAAAGTGAAAAGGGACAAAGAACTCTCTTGGCTGTGGGCTGTGTTTTCCATGATTAAGGGGTAGAACAAATACTGCTGGGGACCATGGCTTTCAGTCAGTACAACAACAACAAGAATAACAAAATAAATCAAAAATTGAGATGTTCCCAGACCTTTTTGATTTCACGGAGACTGCAGAATAGGCATAACTGGGGAAAGCACAGAAGGAAGAGGACCAAAAGACTATCCTCTAGAAAACAGGATGCAGGAAAGTTGGGTTAAGAAAGACCACCTAACACATATAACAGCTCTTTGAACAACAAATCAGGATGATGTGAACTTTCAAGGAAAGAATGCATAATGATTGCTTCTACAGCTTCCTCCACATCTCAAGACCAATGCCCATTTGTGGTGGACAGCCATTACCTCCAGATGTGATGCTTTGTAATAAGCAGAGTATTTCCTCATTCTCTTTTCTTCCCTCTGGGCAACAGTATTTTTGTGTGTACAAGTTTGTGGATACAACATGTTTTGGTGGGTTTTTTTCGCACAGAATATTTATAATGTATTCCTTCTTCAGTTGTTCTGTTTGTTTTCTGCTTACTTTCAGTTAATGCCAGCAGAATTATATTTCTTTATCATTCACATTATCATTCAATTGCATGAATGCTTCATTACATTATTGAATGAATATTACATATTACATATTAAATGAATATTACTATGAATATTACTTCATTACATTATAAATGAATATTACTATGAAATGGAAAATATTAAACAATCACAACTTTTCCCTCTAAGAGAATGTATAATGGCAGTTTATCTTCCTTGTCTTATCCTACTCGATGCATTCAAGGGCAAAGAGCAGATATTCAGCAGGTCATAGACAAGCTGGAGGAATGGGCTCAGAGGAACCTATGAAACTGAATAAAGACAAAAGCAAAGTTCTGCACCTTGGAAGAAGCGGAAGAACCTTGGCAAAAATAAAGGTTAGGAAATGACTAGATGGCGAGGAGCTCTTCTCAAAGTCATAATCCTGTGGATGGAAAGCTGGATGTGAGCCAGCAGCGTACCCTAGCGGTAGTGTAGGCCAACTGCATCCTTGGCTGTAAAATAGCAGGACCCTAGCCGGTAGTTCAAACGGAAGGATTACTAACATTTGTTAAACCTCTTTTAGAATACAGCATCCAGTTTTGGACCCATCAGCACAAGAAAGGCAGTGATGAACTGAAGCAATCTCAGCAGATGACGCCCAAGACAGTCAGGAGGATGGAACACTTGCCCTGGAGGAGAAATTGATGGACCTGGATTTGTTCAGCCTGAAGAAAAGCCTTGGGTGGGTAGAGTTAACTGCAATCTCCCAGTACCTACAGAGCATATCAAGAAGACCATGCCAGGCACTTCATAGTGGTGCATGGTGGTAGGACAAGAGACAGAAGACTTGAGCTTGTAATGAGAGGTGCCAAATGGTTATCACAGAATCATAGAATGGTTAGGGTTGGAAGGAATCATCCAGTTCCAACCGCCCTGCCATAGGCAGGGGTACCTTTCACTAGATCAGATTGCTCAAAGCCCCATTCAACCTGGCCTTGAACACTGCCAGTGATGGGGCATCCACAACTTCTGTGAGCAATCTGTGACAGTGTTTCACCACCCTCATAGTAAAGAATATTTTCCCAATGTCTAATCAAAATCTACCTTCTTTCAGTTTAAAACCATTCCCCCTTGTCCTGTCACTATGTGCCCTTGTGAAAAATCACTCTCTAAATTTTCTGTAGGCCCCCTGTAGGGTATTGAAAAGCTGCTATAAGGTCTCACTGGAGCCTTCTTTTCTCCAGGCTGAACAAGACCAACTCTCCCAGCTGGTCTCCATAGGAGAGGTGCTCCAGCCCTGCCCATCAATGTGGCCCTCCTCTGGACTTGCTCAAGGAGGTCCACGTCCCTCTTGTGTTGTGGGCCCCAGAGCTGGACGCACTATTCCAGAAGGGGTCTCATGAAAGCTGAGTAAAGGGGCAGGATCACCTCTCCCAACCAGCTGGCCACGCTCCTTTTGATGAAGCCCAGCATGTGGTTGGCTTTCTGGGCTGCAAATGCACATTGCCAGCTCATGTTCAGTTTCTCATCAACCCATACCCCACCAGCCCTTCTCTGTGGGGCTGCTCTGAATCTCTTCTCTGCCCACCCTGTAGTTGTGCTTGGGATATGCCCTGACCCAGATGCAGGACCTTGCACTTGGCCTTGTTCAACTTCATGAGGTTTGTGCTGGCCCACCTCTTGAGCCTGTCAAGGTCCCTCTGGATGGCATTCCTTCCTTCAAGTGTGCTGACTGCACCACACAGCTTGGTGTGGTGAGGACTTGATGAGAGTGCACTCAACCCCACTGTCAGTGTTGCTGACAAAGATGCTGAACAGGATCAGTCCCAGGGACACCATTTGTCACTGGTCTCAACTTGGACATCAAGCTGTTGACCACAACTCTCCGAGTGCAACCATCCAGCCAATTTCCTATCCACTGAGCGGTCCATCCATGAAATCCATGCCTCTCCATTGAGAGGCAAGGATGCTGTGCAAGATAGTGTCAAATGCCTTGCACATGTCCCTGTAAATTACATCAGTCACTCTTATCTACCAATGCTGTGGCCCCATCATAGGAGGCCACCAGATTTGTCAGGCAGAATTTGTCCATAGTGAAGCCACGTTGGCTGTCACCGATAACCCTCTTTATTGTCCATTTGCCTTATCATAGTTTCCAGGAGGATCTGCTCCATGATCTTGCCGGGTAGATCTTTGAGTCTTTCTTTTTTCTCTTTTTAAAAATGGCTGTTATAAGTAAGTGCTACTTAGCAACAACTGAAACATAGGTGTGTTAAGATCATTATTCTCAGACTGAGGCCAAATCTGTGCACTGTGGCAGCTACTAGGAAGAAATGCAACTCTATCCCAGCCAAAACCATTACAGTTGTGCTACTGTAATTTCAGACATACTTATACAAATTCTACAAAAAGCCTGACCATTATTTAAAGAATACACAATGGCCAGGAATAAGGATGGCGGGGAATAGATGACTCAGAGAAGCCCACACACAGCATTGACAGCATCCCTTCAAGCAAAAAACAATGTTCAACAGATATTCTGCAATAGCTAAGGTGGCAACAGAATTCTCCCTTACTTCTACCCTGTGATAAGAGTCATAAAGCAAGGCAACATAGGTATAATAAGTCCTCACAATCTTCATGTGCTTTCCAACAATGTTGATACAAATATCATGGCTGGAGAAAGATATTCCTGCTTCCAAAAAACGCCTTTATTCCAGAAGCATCACGTTCATGCTAGTGAAATACCCGTGGTGATTCACTACAGGCTGCTTAACTTTTTAACTCAGAAAAATAACCTTTTCTGATTCTGTATTCAGAGGCAAGGTCAGCACAGTCAGAGTCTGGATATATGTTCTTCCTGACATTCCCTCTGAATTTGAGCCCACTGGCTTACTGCTTTAGCAGCATCACTGCCTGCTTTTCCACTCTGCAGCTCTCATCCTACAGTCTCTGCACCAAAAGCCTGGGGTGAGCTGCACTCATGACCATGGCTTCTCTTACTAAGCAGTCCTAGAGCTGCTGCTGCTTCTAGATCTCAGTTGCAGCATGAAGCTGCACGCAGGCCCCAAAGGCCCCGCTGATGAATGCCTGTAAAAGGCTGCAGTTCTTATTCCCTCTTTGCATTAGGTAATCATGCCTCATGATTGTTATGAATGGTCACTTCTGCTGCCCTGCCTGACACTAACATGGTACCAGCTGTTTAAAATACTACGCATACAGAATTAAATGTATAGACTAGCTCAGGTACGTGCATATTTCACTGGAAAACTATGGGCTGTAAAAATTCCTTGGTAAAATCCACCGGTACCCAGAAGAACATCCAACAATCAGAAGAACTAAAACCCACTGTGGGGTACAGAGCAGCGAGGGGTGCTGCTCCACAGCATCTCATCGCGAAAACGCTACCTACACCGTGCAGCACCGGTAAGACCGCCAGAGCCCGAGCCCAAGCGGCTGACAGAAAACAGCCACAGGGCCGCCAGATGCCACAGAAGTGTACCCCTTGGCACAACAGAACCCGCACCCGCTGCCCAGCACCTCCTGCTCGGCTGCTCACGGGCACCTCACGCCTCGTCCCGCTCAGTGACGGGCCTATCGAGCGCGGCCGGCCCAGCTGGTACCCCGCCCCTTCTGCCACCGATAACGGAAGCGCCCGAGGGCCGAGCGGTGACGCAGCCTGTGTGCCTCCCGTTCCCACACACACTCCCCGGCCCCTTCAGCCTCCCCTCCGGGCGGCATGTGGGGAGCGAGCTCGGGGTGGGCGGCCGATGCGGTGAGTGCGGGCGGGAGGGGGACAGGGGAAACGGCCGCTCCTTTCCTCTTTTTCCTCCTCAGCCCGTCTCCGTATTACGTGCGCCCGGCAGGCCGCTTCACTTCCGCTCCCTTCCTCTCCTGTCCCCTCCCATCGCTTCCCTTCCCATCCCCGCCGGCGGGAGCGCTGCCAGGTTGGGGAAGGGGGTGGGAGGTGTAGGCCACCGTCTTTTGGGGACGCCTACGGCCCAGATGGAGAGGTGCTGGTGCAGTGATTAGACTGACCTCCCCGCCGTGTCCCTGAACTCAAATGGGATCAGCTCTGGAGGGGGTCGATAGAGGGGGTGACTGCAACCGTGGCCCCCTGCAGCACAAAGAGGGTAAGTAGTGATACAGTTGCAGACGTCTAAGGTTATGTCCCATACTAGTGCTAATGCTGTTCTTCCTTCTTGTTTCCCCTACCTTCCTGCGCGTTTACCTCAGCCAACCGTCCTGCTCAGATGCTGCCTTCTCTAAGGAAGAGACAGAGAGTCCCTTAGAAATGCTACTGTTTCTAGCAGGGAACTATACAAAGTTGATATTTGCAGGCAAAAGGGTCTCAGCAACAAAGCACAGTCTGCCAAGAGGAAGTAAACAGCACAAGGAAGCAAGCAAAATAGGCCATTGGAATGCTTCTATTTTTTTGCCGTGGGGGTGGTGAGGCACAGGTTGCCCAGAGAAGCTGTGGCTGCCCCAAACCTGGCAGTGTTAAAGGCCAGGTTGGATGGGCCTTGGAGCAACCTGGACTAGAGGAAGGTGTCCCTGCTCATGACAGGGGGATTGGAACAAGATGATCCTTAAGGTCCAGCCCAAACCGTTCTGTGACTCTGTGAACTATAAAGCGTGTTTATTAGTCAAACTTTAAAGTACTTCTGGAAAAATGAGGCAACGCATTACCAGTAATAGTAAAATCATTCAGTCACGGTACAACATGTAACAAGCGTTTGTTCTGTTTAGGAGGGTGTTTTTGCTGTCAGAGTAATTGTGTTTAATTTGAGCTGTTCTGGTAACTCCTAGACCAGTAGAAACAGTGCTGATAATGGGAGTTGAGAGGCCTTCTGTTAGTAACATTGCTTAATAAAATTCTGATTGCTGCATCTTTGATAGTTGACATCCTGACATACAGAGAAACCTACTGAGATTTTTCTGCTCACTCTGCATTCCTTCAGAGCTTTTGGACAAAAAAACAAAACAAAAAAACACCCCAAAAAATCCGCACACACACACACAAAAAGCACTTCTTATAAATAGCGTGGGTTTAATTTTTAAATTCAATGAAAAGTTGAGAGATTTTGGATTTGCTTCACCTTTGAGAACAGCTCTCTTGTTTTTATCGCTTTACATGTTCATGCCTTTGGGTCATCCTTCCATACTTCTAAGTATCCTGGAATTTACCTGCTTACCCTAGAATTTGTGAATTGAGTGTAACATTTTTGAAATACGGAAATAACTGTCTCTTTCATAAACAGTTTATTCTGGAGGCTGTGTTGACCCCAGAGAAGTATAAGTATGTTGTCAGGGCACAGATGAACATGCCGTCTCAGTCTGTAACTTGTTCAAAAGGCATTACTGATTTGATTCATCAAATTCAAGGCGCTGAACTAATATTGCAATGGAGCTGAGGTTTCAGTGGGAACATGAGGTCGCAAAATGTTACCTACAAAATCTGATATGCTTTTCTTGTAGCTTAGAAAAAAAAAAGTAGACTACCTCTGCTTTCTCTCTGTAGGAGAGAGCATAGCCAAATACTCATTGGAGAGGAAGAATCAAGTTGAAGGTGAAAGATTATTGTCAAAAGTTGTTGGCCAATTGTGCTTTAACACCTAGCAAATGTATTTTGACTTTGACAAATGACTTTGTATTGCTGTGATGAATAAAAGAGATGTTGGACAGATGTTATCTGAAATAAGAGAGTTTTTCTTACCTCTTTCAAAATATTTTTCCATGCAGCTGATGTCTCTTTAGTGTAGTTCTGCTTGAATGTGAGGGAGCTATCCATGTATGTAGAATTGGGTAGGGTTCCATTTGTACTAAAGTAAGTTTGCCCTCAGATTCTGCAATTAGAGATGTTGTGGAAGTTCACTTCTGATTCCCCTATTTTCTAAACAACTAGATTTTTGTAGTGCTTTGGAGTATTGATTAGAATACAGTCTCTAGCTGTTACCACAAAGAGGTTTCTGGGGTTGTTTTTCGAACTACCACACAGGGCTAGCTTGTTAAAAGGAAGAGGGAAAGGTGGTGCTAGAAGGGCCTTTTGCTCTCAACTGCTGCCTCAGTAGCACTGGCCACCTGGTGCCAACTTCTAGTCTCCAGAATTTGCCTGCCTCAGGTCTCTACTTTTTTTCTAGGTTGAAGTGTCCAGGAAACAATTAATGAAGCATTTGAGGTATTAACTGGACATTATTTGACTTATTTGGGCTGGAGCATGTTGTTCCACTTCTCAGAAGAAAAAGTTAAGTTGAGGAAATAGTTGGGAAGAGTGCCAGTCTTGGTTAAACAGTTAGAGTGGAAGAATTGCTGATCTTTTCTGGGAGTGGGGCAAGCTTCTTTCTCTGAAAGATTCCTCTCAACCTACTTAGAATTTTTTGCTGGGGGGGGGGATATGTGACAGTCAAAGTTGACATGTTAAGAGATACATGCAAGTAGAGTCCAGTACTTTAAGAGTTCTCAGGATTTTATTGATAAATGGAGGAGCTGAAATCTGTCAGGAGCTGTCCTTCTGGAGGTATTCCAGCTTTTGGTAGGCTTGAACTCGTCTAGCTGCTGTTTAAACTTCCGTAAGTTTGCAGCATCCACAGCATACCATGAAAAGAAATTCCATAGGTTGCCATCAGTTTCATGGAAAAGTTTCTCTTCCACTTGTTATTAATTTAACATGCGCAACCTTTGATAGGTGTCTCCTTCTTATATTGGAAGAAAATGTGATTTGTTATTCCCTATTCGGTTTTGTCATGGTTTGATAGACCTCTGCTATATCCTTTCCTCAGTCCTATCTTCCATCCTGCAGAAACACGACTATGGTAGTAATTGCTTGTGGAATGCAGTGTGGAAGCCATTCTGGCTTTTGGTATGAACCTTCTCTGTAGTTACAAGTACAGAGTACTGGTAATTTTATTGTATAATTTTTAAGCGGGTGCATTAGAGAGAAACAAACCTGCATGCAGTTGAGGAACTGTAGACTCAGACAGTTAAATAATTACATTCATTGTGTTAGGTTTTTTTGCTTGGTTGGTTGGTTTTTTTCCTAACAACTTCTTATATCCGCTGTGATTTGTTCACTGTTGTTGAGTTCCTGGTAGATGTTTTCATCAAGCTATCAGATGTAACCCCAACACCTCATTTGTGGGTGGTATGTATGTTGTATATAGGAATGGACTTGCTCATATGATCATCAGTGTGGCATTTAGCACCTCTCTGATCTTTTAGAGCCTATAGCTCTTGCCTTTACTGGCACACTTAGACGTTTGAGAGAGTTTTGAAAATGTTTAACTAACTTAAAGAATAATACTGGATAAGTAGCAAACAGAATTTTTCTCTGAAAAAGAGAAAGCAAATCTGCCTTCCACCTGCTGTTTTTGGTTTTTTTTTTTTTGTTTTTGTTTTTTTTTTTAAGATTGCAAATTCATTTAATTTTTTAAATAAATTTCTCAAATAATGCAGTTTTTAAATACTATCAAAACTTTTCTTGTGTTTGTGTGTGAATGTTTCAGGAAATGCTTCAAAGAACAATAAAAGATTTTTTTTCCAAAGATGGAAAATTCAGTTGAAGAGATGGACACCTCTGATACTCAGTGGGGCTGGTTTTATTTGGCTGAGTGTGGTAAATGGCATATGTTTCAGGTAAATACCTATGAAGTTACATTAGCTGTGATGCATTCCATGCATCAAATTACCTATTGCTGTTTGTCTAAATGTGCTTTTTTATTTATTTTGAAGACTGATTCAAACAGTCATTGCTCTGTTAGCAGTGAAGATATTGAAAGGAGCTTCCGAACAAACCCACATGGTTCTGTTTGTTTTACTACTGCAAAATTTAACTACACGCTAGACTTTTCAGGTGTGTATCTTTTCATAGAGTAAATTTAAATAATAGAAAGTGCCAGATACACCAGTTTATTTGTTCATTCACCAAATTACTGTCCTCGTACCTGATTCAAAAACTTGTGATTCTTGTGATTGGAAATGTTGTCTTTACTGGAAAGTACATAGTAGTTTTTAGAAGCAACTGCTCTGCTACAATTTTGTAATGTAGTTTATTAATAAAGTAGCATGTCTGGTTTAGTAGCACTCCCATCATGTTGCTGCTCCTTACCTCAGCATACATCTATGGGACTGGGGAGTTTGAACATTTTTCTTTAATGTGCAACTGCTTGTAAGCTTGAAAACTGTAATAGATTGAAAAGATAACGGTTATGTTAACTATAATTTGATCTGTACTCTGGGTTTGAGGTTGGGGGTTTTTTTGTTTTGGTTGGGTTTTTCTTTTTAGCTTTTCCATTCATAGATTGTTTATTTTCTGATTAAATTATGAAACAGCTATATGCTTAAATATAGACAAAATAATAGTATTACACATACAGAAAGTGGGGACTGGGTAAAACAGTGATGTACTGGGAGTTAAAGTAGTATGTAACAATACAATGAGTTTTATGTTCAGCTGTGTTGAAATGTCTGTTTAATAAACCTCTTTGTTTTGCATCTAGAATAAAAGCACAAAATACAAATGCTGAAGAATTATTTTTATGTTCCTCTTTGTAGGTCATGATGTCTTATAAGGACAGTAGTAACATGCTTTGTCATCCTGGTTGTATTAAAGCCAGTGGAAGTTTTGCCAGTGATTCAGTGGGGCTGAATGTTAGATGGATATTTTAACAATAAACATTTTCTGTAATATTTGTGCATTTTGCCAACTTGTGTAAATGACAGTGATTCTGAAGCCAGTATTTAGAAACATTTATCGAGAATGCTCATTTGTTAATTGTTGAAACAGGATTTCCTGTCAAGCAAGTTTGGGTGTAGTATTGTTATTTTAAAAATTACACTTACATGTTTCATATGCTATAGATGAATTCCAGAAACTTTCATCCTAACTCTTGTTTTATGCTTAGCGATGAAACAAACCAACCTAACTACCCTTAAGCAACGTCCAATAAAGCGAGCTCCCTTTTCTGTCAGTACTTTCAGGTAAGGAAATAAAAAGAAGATGCCTTAATTTTATTTTATTCGTGATTCTTTTAAGTAAAATGGAACAAATTTTATATTTGTTGATTATTTACTTCTCCCACCAAGCAATTTGAAAGGTGAACCAAGGTGGGAGAGATAGTCAAGTGAAGAAAGCAGACATTTCAGAGAAGAACACCAGAAGAATTTTTAGGGTGTTGGAGGTTTTTTGGTTTGGTTGGGTTTTTTTGTTTGTTTTTTTTTTTTACCTCCGGAGAAATTAAGGAACTTGCAATGGGAGAGGCAAGGCATACTGAATACTGGTAACTTTTAGCAAGGTACTTCAAGCTGTGCCTAAATCTAGCCGTTGGAGTCCCTGTAAAATACCTGTTGAATCACAGTTGTGGAGAAGCAGCAGCAAAATAGTTAGTAGTTTGTTCCATTTTAATAATGACTTTTTAATATTATTGTAACAGCAAACAAGATAGAGTTATATTTTCTTGCCTTTGTGTTTTAATCATTTACTCTAAAATGTTTTGAAATTACAAGAATTTTGCATCATAACAACCAGATTGTTTTATGAGTCTAATTGCAGTAGATTGTAAGTTTCTTACCATCTGGTAAGTCATTAGATTTAAAGCTGTGCTGATGTAAATCTGATACTTAATAAACACTAAATTGATCTGTGCAGCGATACTACCACAGGTAAAAAGGGCTACATGGAATATGTGAGCTTTTCTCTCCAGCTAGTTTCTTTAGAAATAATTTTAGTTCTGAATTTTAGTCTGGTTTTATTTTCAAAAAGGAAATTGTGACTTCTAGTGAGAAATGTAACAGTAACCTTTTTACACTGACATTCAAGAAGGCATGTTTTCTTGAAGTGTCAACTGTTTTTTTGATGGATATTTGCTGAAGAGTGTGTGCAATAATGTGGCAATTCACTTTTGGGTTTCTGTTTCTCGAATAACTGCATTCAGTACTCTCTTTCCATGGGATAACACTATTCTTTACTTTCAGGAGATTGCTTCTTTTAGTCCTGGCTTTAAGGTTTAAAAGCTGCTATGTATATGGTATATTTGCTTAAAACGCTTTTTTCCTTTTTGGTTGGGTTGGGTTTTTTTGGGTTTTTTTTTTTTTTTTTGAGCATGGGTTTTTTGTTGGGTTTTTTTTTTGGTTTTGTGGGTTTTTTTGTTGGTTGTTTTTTCTTTTGTATTTTTTGGGGGGTGGGATTTGTTGGTTCATTGCAGACCTTTCTGACCATCTCTTCCAATTTATCTTCTTGTCTTTTGCTGTAGATGATGTATTAAAGCTGCTCGTTATGGTGGTTTACTTAACAATAAGCTAAGCCAGAATTTGAATACAAAATAAGACCTCTTGCCTTTGACCTTACCTGCTGACAGTAGCCTTTGTTTCAGCTAAAACCCTAAGTAGTTTTGTGTAAGGTTTTGGATTTGAGCAAGAGTTTGACAGGAAGAAAATGCATCACGGCTTTGAAGTGATGTATTTTTACTTTGTTTTGTTCTGTTTTGTTTTGTTTGAAGTTTCATCTGTGAAAATGAGGCTATCCCTATGCCTTCACACTGGGAGAATGTAAATACCGATGAGCCATATCAGGTAAGAGCTGGTATGGAAGTTGGTGAAAAATACATGATAATGAAGTAATGCATTGAATTGAAATTGTACTAACCTCTTTTTTTCCAGCTTATTCCATTGCAAAAGAAAACAAATGAATATAATGAAGTTTCTAGTCTCTTTGGAAAAACAATGGATAGCCACCGAATTAAAAGAATTAAGAGAATACAAAATCTAGACTTGTGGGAGTTTTTTTGCAGGTGAGATTATTTCTAAACCCAACAGTCTTAGTATTGTTAATGGAGCAAATTTTGAAGGCATGCAGCAGAAATATGTTTCATTGCTTTTATTATTAATGAAAATATGTGTAACATAAGATTTTTAAAATTTTCTTATTTGTCATTCCTCTCTATTCAGAATTCCATTTTCAGGACTGTAGCTTCTGCAGGTGCAGGAATGTAATACTTGTAGAAATGCATTAGGTGTAGATGTAGCACAAACAAGACTGATGCATTAAAGATGTTCAGGATGTCCATGTGGTAGATGCCTGTGATACTTAACAGTGCTTTTTTGTAAAATAATTCTTTGACAGGCTTGTATTACTTTAATTTTTAGTGAACAAAGCAAATAAATATTTGTGGCTTGTTAATTTTTCTAATTTTCATGAAACCAAGGACAAAATTAAGTGTCCAGTTAGCACATTTTCACGTTCTTTCTTTAATGTGCTACAAAAGCTTTTTCTAAGTTCTCTGCTTTTCCCTCTTTATATTGTGCTGGCCTGGAAGAAGTAGGAAGTGCTGAGTTTTGCTTCCACTTAAGTATCAATCTTAAGCAGTCGTATTTGACAAAAGTTTTATTTGTGTGGCCTCTAAGAAGGAGTTCATATCTGAATCTGTTTTAAAGATGTATTATACTCTTAAACCCAACTGAACTAAGTTAAACAGTGAAGAAATAACTTAGGCAGATGTATATTAAAAATTTACAAAAGATATGAATTTTTGAAAGATATCTGATTTATTGTTACTTTAAAGGTGTATCATGAAAATGCATAAGGAAATTAAGTTCTTGATTAAGAGAGTTAGCCTTCTCTTAATTGAGTTTTTGATTTTTGGGGAAGTAAGGAGGGGGCTCAACAGAACCCCCTCTACCTTGGACTTCTGGAGGGCAGACCTTGGCCTGTTTAGGAGGCTGGTTGAAAGAGTCCCTTGGGAGGCAGTCCTGAAGGGCAAAGCAGTCCAGGAAGGCTGGACCTTCTGCAAAAAAGGAATCTTAAAGGTGCAGGAGCAGGCCATCCCCATGTGCCCATCAGATGAGCTGATGGGGAAGATGACTGGTGTGGCTGAAGAGAGCTTTGGCTGGAACTCAGGAAGAAAAAGAGAATATATGACCTTTGGAAAAAGTGGCAGGCAACTCAGAAGGACTACAAGGATGTCATGAGGTTATGCAGGAAGAAAATTAGAAAGGCCAAAGCCCCACTAGAACTTAATCTGGCTACTGCCATAAAAGACAATAAAAAATGTTTTTTTAAATACATTAGCAACAAAAGGAAGGCTAAGGAGAATTTCTGTCCTTTACTGAATATTGGGGGGAAACACAATGAGAAAGGATGAGGAAAAGGCTCAGATACTTAATGCCTTAGTAAGACCAGTTGTTCTCAGGGCACCCAGCTTGAAGACAGGGACAAGGAGTGGAATGAAGCCCCCATAATCCAAGGGGTAATGGTCAGTGAGATGCTACACTTAGGCATACACAAGTCTATGGGGCCATATGGGATCCACCAAAGGGTACAGAGGGAGGTGGATGGGATCCACCAAAGGGTACAGGTCTAAATACTCACTGAGCAGTCATTTATCAGCAGTCCTGGCTATCTGGGGAGGTTGCAGTTTACTGCAAGTCAGAAAATGTGATGCCTATCTACAGAAAGGGCTGGAAGGAGGATCTGGGGAACTACAGGCCTCTCAGTCTGACCTTGGTGCTGGGGAAGGTTATGGAACAGATCTTGAGCACCATCATGTAGCATGTACCAGATGATCAGCCACAGTCAGCATTGGTTTATGAAAGGCAGGTCCTGCTTAACTAACTTGATCTCCTGGGACAAGGTAACCTGTTTAGTGGATGAGACAGAGCTGGATGTTGTCTGCCTCGACTTTAGTAAAGCTTTTGACAATGTTTCCCACAGCATTCTCCTGTAGAAACTGGCTGTTCATGGCTCCGATGGGTGTGTACTTCACTGGGTAAAAAACTGGCTGGATGGCTGAGTCCAAAGTGTTGTGGTGAATGGAGTTAAATCCAGTTGGTGGCTGGTCACAAGTGGATCAGTACTGGGGCGAGTTCTATTTACTATCTTTATTGATGACCTGGATGAGGGGATAGAGTGCCCCCTTAGTAGGTTTGCAGACAACACCTAGTTGGGCAAGAATGTTGATCTGCTTGATGGTAGGAAGGCTCTACAAAGGGATCTGGACAGGCTGGATTGATGGGCTGAGGCCAGCTATATGAGGTTTAACATGGCAAAGTGCCTGGTCCTGCACTTGGGCCACAGCAACCCTATGCAATGTTACAGGCTTGGGGAAGAGTGGCTGGAAAGCTGCTCATGGAAAAGGACCTGGAGGCATTAGTCAAACTGGCTCTATGAGAGATTTGAGTGGTGGATCAACTTAACTTTGTTTTACTGGATTAGCTTGTCACTGCTGGTGGAAAGTGCTAGGACTATGTTTTTTAGAATAGTTAGACTCTTTGAGTTCTGTTCCAAGTCAATAAAAATCCAAGTCAGTTCCTACACATGGTTCAGGGTAGTCCCAGGCACAGTTACATGTTGGGCAGAGAAGTGATTCAGAGTAGTCTGAGGAGGACTTGGGGGTGTTGGTCAATGAGAAACTGAACATGAGCTGACTTCAGTGTGCACTCACAGCCCAGAAAGCCAACTGTATGCTGGGCTTCATCAAAAGGAGCATGACCAACAGGTGGAAGGAGGTGCTTCTACCCTTCTGCTTTGCTCATATGAGATCCCACGTGGAGTACTGTGTTCAGCTCAGGTATCCCCATCATAAGAAGGACATAGAACTGTTGGAGCAAGTCCAGAGCGAGGGCCATAATGATAATAAGGGGGCTGGAGCAGCTCCCATACAAAGCCAGGATGAGAAAGTTGGGGCTCTTCAGCCTGGAGAAGAGAAGGCTGCGTGGAGACCTCATAGCATCCTTCCAGTATCTGAAGAGAGACTACAGGTATGCATGCTGGAGGAGGACTCTTCATCAGGGACTTTAGTGCTACGACAAGAGGAAATGGGTTCAAACTTCATCGGGGGAGATTTAGGTTAGATATAGGAAGAAATTCTTTACCGTGATTGTGGTGAGGCTCTGGCACAGGTTGCCCAGAGAAGCTGTGGCTGCCCCATACCTGGCAATGTTCAAGGCCGGGTTGGATGGGCCTTGGAGCAACCTGGTCTAGTGGGAGGTGTCCCTGCCCATGGCAGGGGGGTTGGATCTACATGATCTTTAAGGTCCTTTCCAACCCTAATGATTCTGTGATTCTGTTACCACAAAAGTTGGTCAAAGAAACTCTCAAAGACTCAATTTGGAGTTTTAAAAAGCAGGCATTCTTTATTGCAGCGCTGGGCGCACATGCAAATAATTTTGGAAAGGTGAGCATGCCTAATACTTGCCTAATACACTGATAGTGACTATATAGTTATCATACTCATGCATATTTACAAATTTTCCATTAATTTATTTACATATTCATGATATTTCAGGAACTGATGATAAGATCTGCATTCTAATTATGCATGCGTTTTCTTGCTGATTGGCAGTCTGGTGGTCCCCAGTAGTCTTCCTCACTGTGTTTGCTGATTGACCCCAGTGCTTGCACATGCCTGCAAGGTCCTAATGCTGAGTTAGCAGTTGGTATGTCCTTGTTTTTATTCTGTTCCAGTCTCTGTTATCTTGAAGGCTGACATCCTTGGTCTTCTTTACTGCCTCCTTAGTTGTTATCAGTCGCTTGATTTTTTTCTTCCCCCATCAGCCGGATATTCCTTATTCCCTGCATGTCAGCAAGTTAGAACAGCTTGTTGTATTTTACTACGTTAATTAAAGTCATACACATCATTGTTGGTTTAAACCTATAATTTAAGCCTGCAATTCTATAAAAAGTCCTACTGTGGCATTTCCGCATTCTGCAGAAACACCTTCCGAGTGTGCTCAGTATATTCTGCTACTTATGAGGAACTGCTACTTAAACTTTTGACTTTTGTAGTTTTGAGAAAGTGTTTTGCTTTATTGATAAGATCAGTGATTAAATCTGAGCATTGCTTGAACCATTATTTGCAACATGGTAGTGGTCAAAACACATTTAGCTGTTGTAGTAGTTCCCATATTAATGACTATTTTAAATTGTTTTTATGAAATCAACTGGTCGGAGATAGTGAAGGACTGTTTCAGAACATTTTTGGACAATTTATTATTCACTTTTTCAATAAGTTTGCTCTGTTCCCCTATTTCAGGAGAAGTTATTCTAGTCTACCTTTATACATTATTATTGATCAACAGCCAGCAAAAGAGGGCTGCTGACTGAAAAATTTCAGATATTCAGCATTGCTAGCTGTTAGCTCAGAGGTGTTGCCTCACACGCGTAGTGTGCGCAGGGAATCTTAGCTTCTAGGTTTTGTTGAATTGCTAATAGAGCAGAACTTGAATGCCTGGAATCTCTCTGCCTCTGACACAAAACATCACAAATGAGATTATTGGTGAAGCCTCTGAGATGCCCTTGAGATTCTATTGATATTCTTCTGGTTTAGAAAGACTTAGGGAGAAAAAAAGACACATACACAAAGAAATTAAAGAAAAAAAGGTTGCCAAAACGTAGGTATTTTAGTTTGCAAAATGGAGGAGGGGAAAAAAAGTTGTGAACACCACCACAAAATAAACTTCTCTTTCAATCTAAGTACTGTAAGATTTCTACTTCTGTGACATGTACGTATTTATAAATAATACATAATTGCAATGTAATGCTATTAATATGATAAAGAGTCTTTGCTGCCTGTCTCTTTCTCTGAACCTGGTTGATGAGACTTCCTCAGATTACGTCTAAACTGTAGGTCCTATGAATGCTTTCCTGATTCCAGTGTGCACTCCTATTATAAGCAGATAGGTAAATTTGATAAGTATGTGCCTGATAAACCTAAGTATGTAGCACAATGCCCCATGCAGTGTAGCTTGTATAGGAAGCTTGTCTCTACAGAGGCAAGAACAATGCTATGATACACTCTGACTTGTTTTTGTGTGGACAGTCAAGGGATCATAACTATGAACAGCTAGACACAGATTCAGAGTCAACTTCTTTATGGATCTTAGGAAAACCCAGATGAGAGAAAGTCGCATAAAAAATTGATAGAAAATATACCTGGTTTTAATTGAAGGTGTGCTGTGGCCTGCCTATGAGACTGTAATATGGTTTCACGTGTAATATAAGGTGGTCTTTATTTTTCAAAAATTTTATATACATATAATCCTTCAATACACAAAGGATTGAATGCTACCTCTTAGAATGCATGTGAACAATAAATTTGGAAAACTATTATGAAATGATCACATTAAAGTAATTTTACCTTGACATTTAGGTAATTTTATTCTTAATATTTTTGCTGGTTTGGCTGAGTGGTTGTACTTTATAATCCACTAAATTTGTTAGCCCTCCAACCATGCTATTTAAGTAGATGGAGGGAACAAAATGGGAGAAAAATGCCTTTCTTTTAAAATGTATCTGCATAAAATTACTGTACTGAAACTAACGCCAGGTGAAGAATGTTGATAAAATCAGTATAAAGACTTTTTTTCCTAATCTTGGATTATTTATGAAAATAGTCCACAGCATCCAGAAGTAAAATATGTTCCGTAAGAATTCTGATCACTTTAAAAACAGAATCATCTGTTAAAAACTAGAGTCATCTAGACTAGTGAAAGTGGAATGTATAGAGTATTTTAGGGCTGTCCCCTCCATACTGTTTTCAGAGTAGTAACTTAATTCGATTGTACTGATGTTTGTGATGCTGTATTGTGTGTTCTCTGTAGGAAAAAAGCTCAACTAAAGAAGAAAAGAGGTGTTCCAACTATTAATGAGCAGATGTTATTTCATGGCACCAGTAATGAATTTGTTGAAGCAATATGTATTCATAACTTTGACTGGAGAATAAATGGGATACATGCTGCTGTGTATGGAAAAGGTAAGTATTTTTGCCAGATACAACAGTTTGGCAATCTTAAAAGTCAAACTTAGTGTTCGACTAAGTGAACTAAGTGTTCCCCATATTAAGTTCTTTGTGATGCACTCACTGTGTTTATCCAAGAGCTGTTTAATATAGCTCTGCTTTTACATCAAGTATATTTTAAGAAAGTTAGGATGCAGTAAGGAATGTAATTACCTAAACTGGCCAGTAGGTCCAGGGAGTGAGTGCAGCAGTGTTGCAGTAGAAGCAGCGTTGATCACGAGACAATCTCTCTACTAAAACATTCCCACTAGAAATATTTGGTCATGTTGCTATAATCTAAGGATTTGGGGAGTGCAGGGGGGAGGAGGGTGAGGGCTCATGAACATGAGAGAGCTGACATCTTTTATCATCCTAATACCTATATTCATGCTCTAGTAGTTAAGCTGTCATAAGAATATCATCAGATTTTTGTTTTTTTTTTTTATTTGAAAGGGACTTATTTTGCAAGAGATGCATCATACTCCAGTCATTTCTGCAAAGAGAACATGAAGCATGGAGATACTTTTCAAATTCATGGTGTGAATCTGCAGCCTCATCTGCACAGACCAGATAAAGTCATGTTTCTTGCTCGTGTATTAACTGGTGACTATATCAACGGTGATTCAAAATACATAAGGCCTCCTTCAAAAGATGGAAGTTTTGTGAACTTGTACGACAGCTGTGTGGATAATACCTGGAACCCAAAGATCTTTGTTATCTTTGATGCCAACCAAATCTACCCTGAGTATTTAATAGAATTTTCTTAAGTTTGAAAGCAGCTGAACTGAATATTGTTTGTGTCTTTTTGATGTTCTTTTTGTAAAGACAACTATATAAAAACAGGAAGTGTGAGAGGGGTGAAAGAAAAACTAGCATATGTTTATGGAGGAAGGAGGCTATAAACATTTAGGAGAGATTGTTGAACTGTTTTTTAAGATCTGTAAACTTTTATTAATGCATTTTTCAAATGTAGATACCATTACAAATTTGAAATTGCTTAGTGAGCCTTAAAGACGCTGGACACTGGTAATTTTTCAAAGGCAAGATTTGTGTTCTGATTTTTTTTAATATATTACAAGTATTTATTCATGTGGTAGAAATATGCCTGTAATACAGTGTGCATATGATGAAACTAATCTTTTGTAAAGATTGTCTGTAGAGCATAAAAATAACAAAACCACCACCACCACCAAAAACGGGGGACTTCGGTGCATATTATGTCTGTATGTCTATGTTCTGTAGTACACATTGCTTTGTGTTTGGAGGTCTCTTAGTTTGGATTCGAAACGTACACAAAAAAGTTTATCTGGAGTGAACTGATGAAGGAGCTGTAGCATTCACTGAAGCTGTTCTATTTAACTTTAGGTACCTTTTTTGAAAGCTTCAGTTATATACTTGCAAAGATTACAAAACCCTTGCACTAGGATTTGAACTTTGGTTTTGATAGAAATTATGGCTGTAAGTTCTTGTGGTTGTTAATTGTTTGGTACATAACTGTTGAGCTGAATGTTGGGATAGCAGCAGTGCCCTACATCTGAGTTGTTATTCTATAGAATTTTTGCCCTGTTGTTATAGTATGTGTGTGCATTCAGTTACATTCATGCTGCTTTGATTCTTGCCTGGTCTGGGTTTAAGAATCATTCAGTACTCGTGTACTTGCTGTTACTGAAGACAATGTTTAGATTAACTTTACTGGAATAATACAGTTAAACCAACATTGAGCATTTAAAAAGATGCCATCCTCTAATTTTTAAACAAGTTAATAGAAAGCTTTCAGTGACACTTGTGTAGATCACGTTTTCATAACTGGTATGGTTGTAAAGCTAAAAACTGTCTTTCACATGTAGAAAGACTACGACACAGTACGTAGGAAAAGAACAAACTTGAGGACCTTAACACCTGAAGAGCCTAAAGAAGGGGCTGTTACTGTGAAATGCACTGAAATGTTAAACAATTTGCTACAAAGTTGTTCTTCTAGTGTTTTACTTTATTAAAGGACCTAAGGAGCAGCAAGGGACATGGTCTAAGTGGAAGCCTTTCAAGGGTTCTCTTCTTTGGCTGTTTCTCCTGAAACCTCACCGTTCCATCTAAAGCTGTTCGGGAGAGTGTCTGTCTTCATTCCAGTTGATTTACAAGTGAAGTTTGTACAGACGTCTTGGTTTAAAGTTAAAATCTACAGAAATAAAAGGATACAGCTTTATTTTTTTTATAGTTGTCCCAATACCCTCATATGCAAGCTAGATGTGAGATACATTAGGTACCAGGTGGAGTTAGTGGCTTATATTCCAGGAGGACAGTGGATGCCAGTTCAGCTGGTAGTTTGAGGATACCTTTTCCCTTTAAGCCATTGTCAGCATGCAAGATCATAATGGGAAGATTAAAGTGAATTTGTGCAGTTTGCGTAGGTGGAGATTACTTTCAGTGCTTCTCACTGGCCTAGACAGACTGTACAGCTGATGAGGGCAGGGAGCCAGCTCTACGGTCCATCTACTGTACATCTGAGCACAGACTCTCAGTCTGCCATGGTACATTTCTTATTTTACTCAACATTCCACAGTTTGCCAAACCATAAACCAGTCTTAAAAGCATACGGCCATTAAAAACCTTGATCTCTCCTAAGGGGAAGGTAGCCTGGATCAAATCCGGGTTGAAAAAGACCTAGAAGATCATTGAGTCCAACCATTACCCCAGGGCTGCCAAGCCCACCACTAAACCATATCACTGAGGGGCCTCTTTCCACTTTCCTGGGCAGCCGGTTCCAATGCCTGACCACCCTCTCTGTGAAGAAATTGTTCCTAATATTCAGTCTAAGCTTCCCTTGGCACAGCTTGAGGCCATTTCCTCTTGCCCTATCGCTTGTTATTTGGGAGGAGAGACTGATCCCCACCTCACTGCAGCCTCCTTTTAGGTAATTGAAGAGAGTGATAAGGTCCCCCCTGACCCTTCTCTTCTCCGGACTAAACACCCCCAGTTCCTCAGCCGTCTCTCATAAGACTTGTTCTCCAGACTCTTCACTGGCTTTGATATCCTTCTCTGGACCTGCTCCAGCACCTCAGTGTCTTTCTTGTAGTGAGGGGCCAGAACTGAACACAGGATCCGAGGTGTGGCCTCACCAGTGCTCAGTGCAGGGGGATGATCACTGCCCCGGCCCAGCTGCCACACTATTGCTGATACCGGTCAGGATGTCGTTCGCCTTCTTGGCTGCCTGGGCACAAGCTGGCTCGTATTCAGCAGCCATCAGTCAGCACCCCCGGGTCCTTTTCTGCTCTGCAGCTTTCCAGCCACTCTTTCCCAAGCCCGGAGCATTGCATGGGGCCCAAATGTAGGACCCAGCACTTTGCCTTGTTGAACCTCATACCGTTGGCCTCAGCCCACCAATTCAGCCTATCCAGATCCCTCTGCAGAGCCTTCCTGTTCTTCAGCTGATCAACACTCCTGCCCAACTTGGTGTCATCTGCAAATTCACTGAGGGTGCAGTCGATCCCCTCATGCAGATCATCAATGAAGATATTAAACAACACTGGTCCTAGCCCTGATCCCCGAGGGCCGCCACTAGTGATTGGTCACCAACTAGATGTGATGCCATTTACCACCATTCTGGACTTCCAGCAGTTTCCAACCCAGCGAAGAATCCACTTATCCAGGCCTTGAGCAGGCACTTTCTCCAGGAGGATGCTGTGGAAGACAGTGTCAAATGCTTCACTTATGTCCCAATACAAAATATCCACAGCCTTCCCTCCATCAGCCAGGCGGGTCACCTTATCATAGAAGGAGATCAGGTTGGTCAAGCAGGACCTGTTCTTCATGAGCCTGTGCTGACTGAGGCTGATCATTCAGTTTTCCCACATGTGCTTTATGGTCTCACTTAGGATCATCTGCTCCGTGACCTTTGCTGGCTGGTGCTTTCCTGTTTGCAGGTTCAAACAGTGATGTGGCTGCATGCTGCTCCCCTCCATCCTCACCCTCTCCACCCCAGGACCTACATCCAGGACTCATATAAAAGGCAACAGCTGTACTGATCTATGGGTGCATGACTTCTATTGTAGTCACAGTAGGTTTTTATAATTTAAAGGAGTCCTTAAGAGAAGGACCACCTATTTACCTAAAAGCATACACTGAGAAAGACCACATTAGCTGCAGTAGCCTTGTATAGAGCTTAAGGTATATGTTTTGGAGCAGTAGTTATAAAATGCACTTGTCCTTCAACCTACTTATTCACCTTTCTATCCCTCACTTCCCATGCCACGTCTTCTTTTATGTTTAAAACACCTATGGAGTGCATCTTTCAACTGAGCTTGACAAGTACTTCCAGATGTCCTTTGTAATATGTTAATGCAGTTTATTGTATTAAGTAATGTGTTTAGGTTACAGACCTGGTGGTGACCGAGTAGCTAGTACATGTATTTTTTTTTTTTCATGTCAATGTCTACCTGTCAGCTGGTGCAGGTTGTCCAAGAAAGTAATCCCAACTGAGAACAGTTGCTGCAAATTAGGCTTGCAAAGGATGACTGGATGTTTGGGACACTGTAATACTATCTATGCATTAACCAGGGAGATTACTTTTAAAGAGTTTTCTCTATAAGAGGGCTGGCCTACAAATACGTTAATCAAAGATTTTGTGTTAACAGAACTGTTGACAATACTGCATCCCTGACAAAGCACTGCCAACTAATCACTAGATGTATATAAGGGTGACTTAAATAGCAGCTCAGGGGTGATTTTTTTTTTTTTTAGTATAAGAAATATGACCCAAAGCAATGGAATAAGAGAAAGACAAAAGAAGGAAAACCCAGGGCAAAAAAAAGATTAATGGGAGAAAAATGGTTACACAAGTGAAATAATGCATGTGTGTGCGTTTATACTGGGGCTGGCGAGTGGAAGCAAGAACGAGAGAGAATGCGCAAACATTACTGCTTTAATCTGTCCTTTAAACTTTTTGAACTCATTTTTCATGCTGATGATCTTCCTGAATGTTCAACAACCTTATATATTCCCAGTGGGACAGAGTATTGGATAAAAAGTCAGAGGTCCTGTAGTCAAATTTTCATTTCTTTGGCACTTTGTGATGAGGACAGACTTGCAGAAGTGGTACAGTGTTGCAGACCAGTCAGAAGTGAGAGCTGTAGCTCCAGCAATCTCTTCTGATCACTGGTGTAAAGAGCATGGGGATAGCAAAGTGTTGCTATCTGCTATAACTGGTTTCTCGTGGGGCCAACATGCTTCCTGGAATATCCACACACCAGTGACATTGTCTTTGCATGTCATCTTGTCTTTGCATGGAAAATGTTTGGACACTGGAAGGAAGGACAGGTGACACAAGAGGACTAGAGATGCTGTTCACCACCACAGGGGGAAAATTCATGTGACCAAAGCTCTATTAGAATCCAAGGTGGCCAGCACTGTGCAGGGCCAAAAGGGCTTTTTCAAATATGTTAATAGCAAAAGCAGAATCAGAGATAACATTGGTCCATTACTTGATGGGGACAGTCACCTCACAAATAGGGACATAGACAAAGCAGAGGTGTTTAATGCCTTCTGCACCTCTGTCTTCAACACTAGTGATGGGCCATGGGTTCCCCGGACCCCAGTGTTGGAAGGCCATGACTGCAGGACGATAAACTGCCAGCCAACCCTGAACTTGTTTGAGAGTTGCTGCTCATCTAGCTGGATGTGCAGAAACCCACAGGGCCAGATGGGATTTATCACAGGGGACTGAGAGATCTGGCTGGCTCCACTACTTTACAACTTTTTTGGGAGTCTGGAGAGGTCCCAGACCACTGAAAGCTGCAAATGCTGTCCCAGTTTTCAAGAACAGTAAGAAGGAAGACCCTGGTAATTACAGGGCTGTCTGTCTCACTTCAGTGCCTGGTAAAATTATGGAGAGGGTTATTATGGGAGTTATTGAAAAACACGTGAGGGGAAACGCAGTTATTGGTCATAGCCAACATGGGTTCATGAGCGGGAAGTCCTGCTTAACCAAATAAATTCCCTTTTGTGACAAGGTCACACATCTAGTTGACCAAGGGAAGCCAGTAGATGTGGTGGGCTTGGATTTTAGCAAAGCTTTTTTATATTGTCTCTTACAGTATCCTTCTGGATAAACCGTCTGATTGGGTGCATCCCTGAGAAGTGAGGGAGCTTGCCAGTGTCATTGCAAGGGGATTCACAATCAGGAGTGTTTCTGGCAGGTTTGGAGAAGGTGATCCTTCCTCTCTACTAATCACTCAGACCACATCTGGAATATCGTGTGCAGTTCTGGGTTTCCTAGTATGAGACATGGATATACTGGAGTGAATCCAGCAAACAGCCACTGAAATGTTTAAGGGATTGAAACACCTGATGAGAGACTGAGGGAGCTGGGACTTTTCATCTTTGAGAAGGCTCAGGGATTAGTTTTATCAATGTGTATAAATAACTTGCTCAGGGGGAATAAAGAAGACAAAGCTAGAGACTCCTCACTACTGCAAAGTGAAAGGACAAGAAACAACGGACACAAATTGAAATACATGAAATTCCACCTAAACATAAGAAAAAAGTGTTTTTACTGTGTGCATGGTCAAACACTAGAAACGTTGCGCTGAGAGGTTGTGGAGTCTCCAATTTTGGAGATTCTCAAAATCCAATTGGACAAAGCCTTGGGCAGCCTGCTCTGGTGGACTTTGCTGTGAGCAAAGGGTTGGAATACATGACAACCAGATTAATTCCATGATTAAAGCTTGATTTTTAGAAAAGTTTGGGGTTTTTGTTTTTTTTCTTGCAGGGTACCATGATCAAGCGTATACCGCTGCAGGTGACATAAGCATGTATGAAGTCAGGCATGTATTTCCTTTACTCTAGCTAGTGAGATGACTCTAGAGCAGGTCAAGCTGGAAGACCTCCAGTTTCTTAGCTCTCCATTATTGTTTAATGCCATTTCCATTTTGTAGCCAATCTGTAAATTTCTTGTACTGTGTTTATGACTCCAGTTTCTCTCACTTTTCCTCTGATCTCTGATGATAAAAAAAGGAAAATATGATTTTGAATGCTACTATGTAGTTTCCTCAGGGTGATGCAGTTTCATAGGCAATTAAAAGCTGCACTGGTGTGGAAAGCCAAAATAGGCCTATTAGTAACAGCCTAAATGTAGAAGAAAATGACCCCTTGCATCCCAACAGTGTGATGACTCTCCAGACTGATATAAACACACATCACCATAAATAAACTGTGAAATACAACCTGTTTCATTTAAGGGGTGGGGGTTTTATTTTTATATTGCATTTGTCATTTCCTGACTTAAAAGCTTCAGGCTGTCTTCTGCCTACCACCTGTTTCTGTTTGTAGTTCTGGCATTTGTATAACCCAGTGATAGAGACTGTCATCCGGTTTCTAACTCATTTTACATGGAACGTAGCAGTCAGTCAGACAGATCCTAGGTCTGGACAATATGTTTTGCACCCCAGTGTTTTTCAAAATCTCTTGGGTTTAGTCTTTGAAGAAAAGCAAGTGAGTTTGTGCCGTGACTTCATTAAGAACAATTTTGGACCCATGTAAAAGGGTGGAATTCTTTGAAGTATTCTGCTTACTTCTGTAATTTAAGCCTGTGCTGATAAGTAGGTTCATGCATACGCGCCTTCATTCTTGGGCTCTTTTTTCTCCTTGCAGTTAGCGTCATATTCTGTGACATCACAGTATATGAGTTTACTGTTCTTCACTCCACTGACTCACTCCAGGAGGGAAACATGGAAACAGATTTTATTTTGATTTTCATAAGGAACAAATGTGTGGCTGCTAAAACGTGTCATGGTCTTTGTCTCTGCAGTCATCAGCTAAGCAACTGAGAGCATATGAAGGTATACGGTCAGATGCATGTATTCCAGGCTGCCAAAGGGACCAAGGAAGGCAGCTGCCGTCGACTTCGGAGAAACCTGGAGGGAGTGCAGGGGGAGGTTGGTCTTGCCAATGGTGAGGTGCGATGGGGGCATGAATCTGCAGCGGCCCCCTTTGGATGGGGCGTCGGAGCTCCGACTGCAAGGCACCGGCGGGAGGGAGAGAGAGAGGAGGATGGGCTGGTGGGCTGGACGGGCTTGCTGTCCCTCCCCTGGAGGGCAGCCCTCCTAGGCTGATCATGCCACCGTGTTAGAAACACGGTTTAGCAGGTTGCTTCAACCCTTCTGCAGTTTTACTTCCACCCTGAGGCATGGAAGGAGGAGAGCAGCGGCAGCCAGTGCGCAGGGCTCGTATCCAGGCGCCTGCGAGAAGAGGCAGAAAGTGAGTTCGGAGGAAGAGTATGGTAGCCAGAAGAGTCAGGAGAGGAAAAAGAAGAGGACCGTGCTCATTCAATTCTCCTATCGAAGCTGCTGGTGGAAGGGCAGCTGCGGCCGCTTCTTCACCCTTCTTTGCAGAGTCCCAGGGTCTCAACAGCGCCCTGCTCTTCCGCCGCACTCCGCCTGTTGCAAGCTTTGCTTCCTGCGAGGGGCTGTCCGCAGCCCTAGGCCGTTTCGACAGCCCTCAGCTCGCTCTCAGGCTGCAAGATAGCAAGGACGGTTAAAACTGCAGTGCCTTCCACACGAGCTGCATCGCCTACCTCTGCATTGCCTGCCTGCCGTCAAGCAAGTTACTTAAGCCCGCGCTACCTTGTTTCCCATCTTTGCACAGCACTGGGGCAACATGGGGTGAGAAGCTTGCATTCAGAGCCACAGCTGAGTGTGCTGGAGTGTGAGGTGTTGTGGCTTCTACACAGACAATATTTCATGAAGGTGGTGCTCAAAAAGTGCTGTTGACTGATAGTCTGTGTATTTGCATTTACACATTCCTCATGTACCTTCATGCTAAGGCCGATAGTGTCATAGAGAAATCATTCTGTGTCCTGGTTACTCAAGGAGCTGCCCAGCTGGTATTCAGCGTACACTTCTCTGCAGGTAGGGAAGGTAATTGAGTTTGTGGCTGGTCACTGCCTTCAAGGGCAACAGGCCCACCAAGTAACACTTTCTTTTATAACTGTCATTTATAGTCATCATAAGCATTCTGGATCAAGAAAGAAAACTAAATCAGATACCATAGTGATGCTACAGCAGTGTATGACACCATCAAGTAGCAGCACTGCCTTCACTGACTACTTGGTAGGGTAATCATTTACAGTTTCCTGGTCTACCAGCTCTTGGAGACAAGTTCACTGCTGCTGAAATGAAGGAGGTATTTTTGTGTTCTTATGAGACACTTCTCCCCTCTTTTCCTCCCATTGTTGTAGACTACGAAAGAACTGTAAAGAAAGCAGCAGAAATTAATGCACTAAAGAGCATTACTCCGCAAGCTTTTCTTGTGTTTTCTTCAACCCAGAGGATGCATGTGCTGCATCTTACAAATCTTTTTTCCTCCTGTTTCTGTTCACTGACAAATTATACACTGTCATGATTTTGTAATGGTGTCCATATAAAGGGGTAGAGAATACAATGGTCTGCCCAGGTTCCCTCCCCATACTACTTTGACTGTAAGTATATATGAATCTACAGTTCTACATTCCCTCTATAAGGAAGGAGTAATACATCTTTAGGTTTTATTTCTCTGGTTAAAAATTCAGATTTAATGAGTGTAAGTTAAACCTGATGTAAAAGCACAGTTGATTCCACTGTCCATGATGTAGATGCATCAGGATGCCTGATGTCAAGAAACTGACCGAAACTCAGTTAAGACTTCGGAGCTCAATCCCAGATAAAAATCAAGCCAGGTCAGGCCTAGAGTTTTCTAATTCTGATTTATTTTTTATCCTAAGAAAAACAAAAAATTGGTGATAAATATTTACCTGCATTTCTAGGCACCAATGCCATTTTTGAGGCGATTCTTTCCCACATTTAATAACTTGAATCACCAGAGGGTCAGATAAACAAGGTACTGGATAGCTTAGTCTGCCTATCAGATTTATTGTGTGTCATGCCTCAGACTAATTTGAATTCCTTCTCATGTTCTCCTTCTGCTGTGCCTCTGTATCATGCATGTCATCCCAGATTACCCCTTGCCCTGATATCTGATTTTTGCCAGGCAGAAACAAGGAAGCAGCCAAACCTGTTGCACGGTAGTTGCCACATTGCTGAGCCATAGCCAGGGTATGTGCGTCTTTGATGAGCCTGTGGCCTCCAGAGACCCACACCAGAAGATATTCTCCCTATCTGCAGTAACATCCAGTAGCTCTTTTTCCCCATATGACTCATCCCTTAGTCTCACAGAGGGCTGTCAAGAAAGCTGAAGGGTCTTCCTGAGCAACTTCCATTTGCTAGAGAGCAGTGTAAATGAAGGCAGGGAACCTGCACAGTTGCAAGAATAGCTTTTTTGACTAATTCACTCACAGAGAAAGTGGAAGTTGTATTTCAACTTGAAAGTAGTGGTGAATTAAAATCCAATTAAGAATCTATACTGATGCATTTTAATTGTTTCTGCTGCTAGAGTTTTTTGTAGAACTAAACAGGGTGAGGTGCACCAAGCTTACTAATTAAATAGAGATGAGTGGTTTTGTTTATATGTGTTTCCCAGACCTTGGAAATGAGCAGTGCAGAAAAGGTAGCATGAAGGTTATCTCAGAATCATAGAATCATAGAATAGTTAGGGTTGAAAAGGACCTTAACATCATCTAGTTCCAATCCCCCTGCCATGGCCAGGGACACCTCCCACTAAACCATGTCACCCAAGGCTATGTCCAACCCAGCCTTGAACACTGCCAGCAATGGAGCATTCACAACTTCCCTGGGCAGTGCCTCACCACCCTTAACAGTAAAGAATTTCTTCCTCATATCCATTCTAAACTTCCCCTGTTTAAGTTTGAACCCGTTACCCCTTGTCCTCTCGCTACAGTCCCTCATGAAGAGTCCCTCCCCAGCATCCCTATAGGCCCCCTTCTTGTACTGCATATAGCAAAATACGACACTTCTTGTATCCTATTTTACCATTACTTCTTGCAATGGGAAAACAGTGAAATAGCAAATTAAATATTCCTGTGCTCACATGGTCTTCTCCCATACGAATTGTCCCACTGACTCAAGTGAAGGTGGTTTCCAAGAGCAGGTTTATAGTTTTAGAAATTCTGAAAACCTGTATTACAAAAACCAACTGCAAGCCAAGTGCCAAAGAGACACTTGGAACATGCCTCTTGGGTCTTCTCTTGCAATCTGAGTTAGCTTGGGTCCACTGAGGTCAGTGGCGGAGTAGACTGAAATTTTCCACTAGAACTTTTTCCATTAAAAGTTCTTATTTGAAGAGAATATTTAATTTTAATTTCAAAATCCTATAGGTTAAAGATGTAACATTCTTTGACAAACTGGAAATAGTATCTTTTAGATTTCAAGCCAAATTTTTGTTGATTTTCACTAGATAAAAGACTTTTTGTTTTTTGTTTTTGTTTTCTTTTTTCCCAGAAGTTACATTTTTAGCAAGGACTATTGGAGGAGGCAGAATATTTCAAGATTATTTTTTTGTGTGTGTGAAAATGATGTTCTTTAAAGATGTTCTTGTCAACCCAATTTTACTTGCTGAAAGTAGCTCCATTTAGCAGTGAGTCATTAGGAAGATCTGAAAGATAAAACAATTAAAAGGAATGTATGCTGCTTGACTTAAATTTTTTCCAGTCATTTACTTTGGATTACAGAGGCTTTGTTTCCAGTGCAGATAATTGGTCAGCAATTGAAACAGCTCATATGAAATAGCAGTAGCTCCTGACAGAATATTGCACTACAGGTTACACCAATTTAATGCTGTTATTACTACAGTGATTTGCATTTAAGTTCAGTGCTTGGGACAATGCAGCACAATAAATCAGAAAGTCAGATGGAGTCTGCTTGGTTTTGACTTCACCATGCTTAGAATGTTGCACATGTTGTAAGGTACTCCCTCTTAATAATAGGTTTCATTCTCTGAGCTAGAATTTTCTGTTTTGGAAAGAAGTCGTAATAACAGTAATATAGTTCTATATAGTTCTATAACAGTTCTGATGCAAGTTCTATAGATACTAATGTCATGGCTGTTTACATGCAAACATTCATAAAAACTAATGTTGCAGCCACAGATGTGAGCCAGAGTTGTTGTCCAAAATACAAAACTGGTCAAATTGTATAAGTAAGGATTTATAAGTAATTTAGAGAGATAGAGACAGCATTTCTGGGGGAAACACAACTCAGGCACAGAATTGTGGTTTAAGCCCAGCTGGTAAGTCAGAACCACACAGCCGCTTGCTTACTCCTTCCCTTTTCCCTACCCCCTGCTTCCAGAGGGATGGGGAGGAGAATTGTAATAAATCTCACAGGTTGAGATAAAAGCAGTCCAGTAACTAAGGTATAACACAAATCCACTGCTGCTACCACCAGTAATAATAACGATAAGGGATATAACAAGGGAGAGAGTTTAAAACTAAAAGGGGAAAAGGAAAAGAAAACAATAAACACAAGTGATGCACAATACAATCGCTCACCACGCGCTCACTGATACCCAGCCCGACCCGAGCAGCAATCTGGACCTTCCAGGTGACTCTCCCCGCTTTCTATACTGGGCGTGACGTGCTGTGGTATGGAATACCTCTTTGGCTAGTCTGGGTCAGGTGTGCTGTCTCTGCTCCCTCCTGACTTCTTGTACCCCTCCTCACTGTCAGAGCATGAGACTGAAAAGTCCTTGATCGGAGTAAACGTTACTTAGCAACAACTGAAAACATCGGTGTGTTATCAGCACTGTTTTCAGACTGAAGTCAAAAACACAGCACTGCACCAGCTACCAAGAAGAAAAATGACTGTTACAGCTGAACCCAGGAAAGTATCCACTCCTTATTCCATGGCATTCATGTCATGCTCAGATCCCACATTTTTCAATATACCATCACTTTTTGTCTCATATATGTGTGTACACACACACACACACACACACACACACACACACACACAGAGGTATCATTCCTTAGTCCACGGACCAATCCCTATGAAGTTTGCTGAATTCATTCAGTCCATGGTGTCAGGCTCCATCTCTTGTAACAGTCTTTCGGGGCAGGAGAGATGGTGTGTAGTGCTGGATTGTTGCCTGCTGACACCACTGAGCTTGTCTGGCTTCACCAAAGTTCATTCTTTGTTGGGGTGATGATCAGAAGGAAGTCAGGGTCAGTTCATGGTGATCTGAGGACAGTTCTGCTGCTGCTGGCTTTTCCCATGACTTTATTCTCTGCTGATGATCATGACAGTGCATACTTACTTTTCAAAGCCCAGAGTGGCGGATATGGGCATCTAGCTGATCAGCTATGAAAGTGCTGTATAGCAGACAACAGCATATAATTGAGTTCATTGGCTGTTTTCCCCCCAAATTAAATCTCCTTGAAGTACCCATTGGACTTCCCCCTCTTCCTCTATTACCCAACAAGTATACACAGGTCCCTGAGCAAAAGCAATCCCACGAGTTGGTTTGCCTTCACCTGAAGCAGGAATAACCCAGACTGTCTTCCCCAGCAAATTCTTTATGTGCACCACAGGAACTTTATCCCCCTCTACAGTACATTAAAGTCCTGATCGGGCTGCGACAGCCCTGTTGGCAGATCCCCTAGTGTTGACCAACCAGGTGGCCTTTGGTAAATGTATATCCCAATGTTTGAAAGTCCCACCACCCATTGCTCTCAGTGTAGTTTTTAACAGCCCACTGTACCACTTGATTTTCCCAGGGGCTGGTGCATGGTAGGGAATGTGATATACCCACTCAATGCCATGTCAGTGGGAGTGTGATACAACCAATCTGCCAGGCCTCCCCATATTTGTACTTCAGCCATCATCCTCCATACCAAAGAGGCTTTAACCACTTGGCTTGCTTAATTGCAGCACATGTTTCACATCTGTGAATAACCTGGGCAATAGTGTCCATTGTTAAGTCCACCCCTCGATCATGAGCCCATCTATATGTTGCATCTCTGCCCTGATGGCCTGAAGTGTCATGGACCCACCAGGCCAAAAATAATTCACTCTTATGTTGCAAATCTAAGTCCATCTGAGCCACTTCAATTTTAGCAGCTTTATCCACTTGTTGGTTGTTCTGGTGTTCCTCAGTGGCCCGACTCTTGGGTACATAAGCATCTACGTGGCGTACCTTAACCACCAGGTTCTGCACCCGGGCAGCGATATCTTGCCACAGTGCAGCAGCCCAGATGGGTTTACCTCTGCATTGCCAGTTGCTCTGCTTCCATTGCTGCAACCACCCCCACAGGGCATTTCCCACCATCCATGAGTCAGTATAGAGATAAAGTACTGGCCACTTTTCTCGTTCAGCTATGTCCAAGGCCAGCTGGATGGCTTTCACCTCAGCAAACTGACTCGATTCACCCACTCCTTCAGCAGTTTCTGCAACTTGTCGTAGAGGACTCCATACGGCTGCCTTCCATCTACGATGCTTTCCCACAGTACAGCAGGACCCATCAGTAACCAAGGCATACTGCTTTTCACTTTCTGACAGTTTATTATACGGTAGGGCCTCTTCAGCACGCATCTCCTCCTCCTCCTCTGGTGACATTCCAAAATCTTTGCCCTCTGGCCAGTCCATGATGACTTCTAGAATTCCTGGACGACGGGGATTTCCTATTTGAGCTTGTTGTGTAATTAGTGCAGCTTGCTTACTCCATGTACCATCGGTTGCATGATGTGTAGAGGAGACCCTGCCTTTGAACATCCAGCCCAGCATGGGCAACCAGGGTGCTAGGAGGAGCTGTGCTTCAGTGCCAACGACTTCTGAAGCAGCTCGAACCCCTTCATAGGCTGTCAGTATCTCTTTTTCAGTTGGGGTATAGCTGGCCTCGGATCCTCTGTACCCCCTACTCCAAAAGTCGAGGGGTCGGCCTCAAGTCTCCCCTGGAGCTCTCTGCCAGAGGCTCCAGGTAGGACCATTCTCCCTGGCTGCGGTGTAGAGTACATTTTTAACATCTGGCCTGGTCCGGACTGGTCCGAGGGCTACTGCATGAACTGTCTCTCGTTTAATTTGCTCAAAGGCTTGTTGTTGCTCAGGGCCCCATTTAAAATCATTCTTCTTCCAGGTCACATGATAAGAGGGCTTCCAATCAAACTGGAATTTGGGATGTGCATTCTTCAGAACCCCACAGCACCCAAGAAAGCTTGTGTTTCTTTCTTATTAGTTGTTGGAGACATTGCTGTTATCTTGTTGATCACATCTGTGGGGATCTGGAGAAGCCCATCTTGCCATTTTATTCCCCAAAATTGAATCTCCTGTGCAGGTCCCTTGACCTTACTCCATTTTATGGCGTAAATAATATGGGGCAGTCAATTCCAAGTGTACTGGATACCACTCCCCAGGGACTTTCCTGTTGTGGTCCCTCATAGGAACTCCAGTCTGCTTCACATTTCTCTGTCCACGGTTAATGTCTTCACATCCACCCCATGCCGCTCTGTCTCCTAAGATGAAGAATCACGAGAGATCTTATGTATCATGCGAGAAGTTACCTAGCCAGTGAATTCAGGCTGGGTGGAAGAAAAGAGGCTTTTGTGACACATTTCTATGCCTTTCTGAAGTTACAGCATGACACTTCCATGTTTTTACTTTCACTGTCAAAATTGGAGGAATAAAAGTCCTGTTTTTCATCTAGTTCAGTTAGGTGTTCATACCGTTAGATCAGGCTTTATAATGCTTTCATGAGAGCTTAAAAGGTCTTATTCACAGCAGAAGAAAAAAAAAAAAAAAGCAGATTTTTTTGGGGGGCATGCAACTTTGTATCTCTTTTAGTTGTTTTAAGTGTTTGACCTGAATTTTCACCTTGAATTGTCATTGAAATCTTTTTTAAATGGCTTAAAGTAACTTTGTGTCCCACTGATCTGTAAATATTTCTCAAGGAAACATTAATTATGCTGTTATTCTCAGATTTGTGTTTGGTCTGTTCTGTCACATGCGCTACCTTTGCAGTCAGCGGTTCAGTGATCTACTTTCTTTATCATTGAGTGGTTTCCCATGTCTAACTTGTCTGCCATGTTACAACATAAGAGTTACTTCTTGTGGACTGCATTATGTGCACAGGGAGGCAAACCTGTATCTAGCAAAATGCATTTGAGAATCGTTATTGTGCTGCCTTTGGTCTTAGCAGTCCCATTATCATAGAATCATAAAATCATAGAATAGTTGGGGTTGGAAGTGACCTTCAAAGGTCATCTAGTTCAAACCCCTTCAATGAGCAGGGACATCTGCAACTAGTTAGGTTGCCAAGAACCACATCCAGCCTAGCCTTGAATGTCTCCAGGGATGGTGCATCCACCACCTCTCTGGGCAATCTGTGCCCGTATTTGACCACCCTAATTGTAAAGACTTTTCATCTCACGTTCAGATTCTTTTAGTTTAAAACTTTCACCCCTCATCCTTTCGCAACAGGTCCTGATAAAAAGTCTTTCCACATCTTTCTTAAGAACTGAAAGGCCACAATAAGGTCTCCCCAGAGTCTTCTCCAGGCTGAACAACCCCAGCTCTCTCCTCATTTCCTCATAGGAGAGGTGCTTCATCTCTCTGATCATTTTTGTGGTCCTTCTCTGCACCATCTCCAACAGATCTTGTTTTTGTTCTTGATTTTTCTTTGATGTGTTTCCTTGATGGGCCACTTGGCCTCAGTTGAGCTAAATAAAATATAACTTTCCAGACTAAATTGAAAGGATTCTACAGCAGGGTTCGCTGTCTAACTAGATAAATACTTGTGCAATGGCAGAACACAGTAATAGGGAACAGAATGACTCTTTTAGCAGACTTGTGCCAACTTGAAATAACTATGGTGCTATATTTAAACAACTTTAAAAGTGTTTCAGCATAATGCTAAAAGATAACTAACTCTGACACTAAGTTCTGAAGAGGCCCTTGTTCACAGGTCAGTCGTACTACGGAAAAGTTGCAGGTTACTTTAACAAGGATTATTTGGTTGTAGGAAAAGATATTGCTTGTGGCAAAAGTACACACTGTTAATTTTAATTTTCCAGTGTTTGTAAAATATAAACATTATCTCTCATAAGAGTATTTTGTATAATCCATGGTGATCTCAGTATTAAGTGAGTTTACTGCATTTTTTCTGAGAAGGGTTCCTGTTTTGAAGTGTGCTGCAGAAAGTTTGTAGCTACAGACACGTGCTACAAAAATGTTTTACTGAAACCTAGAAACTCAGAGACGTGAATGCGGGTAAAACCTGTAAGTTTTTAACCATCACAGTTTGGAAGAGTGGGGTTGTCACAAATAATGACTGACTTACAAAATCTGTGGATCAGCAGTGCTTTGTACATCTAGTGTTCGGTGATATACAGTGCACTTGACTGGAAAATCATAGTGAAAATGTCATTTGAAATACTAACAATGACCTGCCTTTTGCAGACCAGTCCAAATATACCTCATGGTTACTCATCTGTAAAAACCTCAGAAAGTCTGCATGCTTGTTCATCCTTGTTCAGGTGAGGCTGGACAGAACCTTGGGTGACATGGTTTAGTGTGAGGTGTCCCTGCCCATGGCAAGGGGGTTGGAACTGGATGATCTTAAGGTCCTTTCCAACCCAAACTATTCTATGATTCTATGATTATTTGGAGCTATGTTTGTTTATATCAGGTTGTGATATGACCTATTTTGCATAGTAAAGTGTTTGTTGGTAGCTAAAAGAATGGAAATTAAAGGTCTTAATAGAATATTCTTTTGACTTTGTAAGACATTTGATTTTGAAAGGAGATGGATGAGTGGATGGAGCTACCTATTATTTAAAATTGGCCTTAGAATAATTACATTGCTGATGCAGTAACTCAGAGCAAATTGCAGTTTTAATCTTTCATGTTATTACCAGCATGTGCAAAGTATCAGGCCGCTTTAAAAATTGTGGTGAACTGCACCAGCTCTGGAAGCTGCCATAAGGATTAGGAATTTGAGTGTATGCTCTCATTTAATTTTCTGCTTTATTCAAGATGCTGTGTAGCAGTGGTTTTCATGTATAAAAAGTGGGGCAATGTGTAAGAAGGTGAGGCTGCTGTGATGCACATAATTTAATTGCTTGCCATGGAAGTACTTAGAAATCCCGGTGACATTTTCTGACTCATATCTGTACTGTTTGCTAGATGTAAACCACTTTATCAAACTGTATATAGTGGCTTTTTGTTCCAGTGTTTTTAATCTGTTCTCATATTTCTATTCTTTTGCATGCAGTTGACTGCCTATTACTTGCACAGCTGGGGTTTTTTCCCCTGTTTTCTTTAGGAAGTAACTGCAGAACCCACAGGCACTAGCGCACCTTACTGTCATCGTTACCTTGGCCTGTTCCTGCAGTTGTGGCCTTTGAGAAATTGTTGAGATATGAAAAAGAAAAAAAAAAAGCAAAAAAGCAAAACAAAACCATCCAATATGCTTTGAGTCTGGGTCAAATCTTATCAAGACCATCTTTAGGCTGCACTTGTCCCACTGGTTTTGGTATTTTTAAGCCTTTTTTTAAGTCAGTGTCACTGCAAAGTTGAAACTGATTCCCTGATTTTTGTTACCTCATACACTGGTATCAGTCAATAATGGGGTATATTGATGTAAGTGAAATTGAGGTGTGTAAAAGCAGTATGGAAGGAAAATTTCATCCAGTCTGTATTATACCACTGTTGTCTAAATGTGGCTTGCAATGGCATTTCCATCTGATCTATTTGTGGGTAGCTATAGAGTCACAACAAAGACTTGGCTAGCTCATATACTGTTTTTGGACTGTCTAATGTTGGAAATGTCAGGGAAGGGATTAATAAACAGGGCAGTTTCGGAGTGATCTTTTCCTTTGTGTATCTTCCCGGCTACTGATGGCTAGTCAGACTTTCTGATCTAGCAATTTTCCTCGTGAAAGAGTACAGCTGTTCAGGCAGCTGTAATAGCCAAATACACCTTGTTATGCCTGACCTGTAACATATGACCTGTGACAGCATTTCCTAGCGCTGCTAATTTTATAGGGCCTTCTTGGCCACCGCCGCGGGCGCTCCGGCCGGCTCCGGTGCCTTTTGGGGTGCAGAGCGTAGAGATCCCCAGCAGAGGGCTCAACCTCCGCGGCAGTGAGCAATACCCAGTGCTGCAAGCTGTGTGCAGGCGGCTCGGCTCGCACAGCTGATTTCGGGGTTTATAAACCACCCCTGGCTGCTACATATTAAAATTGAGTACGACCCATTCTGAGGAGTTTCCCAAAGTGGGATGGTATTGGGTGTAATCAGTGTTTTTTTCTTCTACTGCTTGCAACTCTTCTTTAGGAAGTTCTTTAGGAAGTTCTTTTAGAACTCTCACGAAGTTCTTAGGAAGCTAAGTTCTTTGGTCATTAAACCAAAAATATTTCAGCTTTGGAGAGTGTTTGAACAACAGTCCTGGGATGATCAGAGTTGCAACAGAGAGCAAGGGAGAGAGAGGAAAATTTAGCTATGTCCACAGGTTTTTGCCTGGTGGTTTCAGAAGGGGTCTGTGATTTGCTCATCCAAGTCTTAGTCTGGTTTGAAGTTAATGGCCTGTTTATAGTGCTTTTATGTTTACATGAAACATAGGAAGTCCAGTAGCCTGACCTATAGCTATTGGAGAAATCACTTTATCATGGAAAGCCACTGCAAGCTGCTAGTGTGACAAACTGTACATGTAAGTTGTTCTTGGAAGATGCTGTGTTTTGAGAGGTGTAAAGCGCTGCCTGGTTTGAACTTGAGAACAGAATAAAACAGACTCTGGCTGAATTACTCTGTCTGTGTGATCAGAGCCTTTTCTCCTTAAGCGGCTGAGTAGACAAGCTAAAGTTCTTCTTTCGTTAGATTCTGCCTTCACATCAATGCAATGCCAAGGCCTGTACTCTGATGACAACATGCATTTCAGATACAAATAATTCTCACTGGCCTCTATTGAAGTTATTCCAGATTGTGCCAGTCATGCTGGATGGGGATCAGAATCAGCTATGTTCTTTATAATAGTCAAATGCCTCCACAAATACTTCTCTCTGTTAAAAATTATCAGACAAATATGTGGCTACTTTAGATTGACCTACTTAGAGAAACAGAAATGCAAATTCAAGATGCAGATATAAAGCCAAGTTGTTGCATGTTGTCTGAGCCCTCTAAGTATACAGATGTTAGCCTGCCAGAAAGACACAGTACTTCAGTGAAAGAGACCGTTCCTCTGCTTGGTTTACCCACATGATAATGAGTTAGGGTCATACAAAGAGTCTTACAAACATCAAGTGAGGCATGACCACCCGTAATTAGTCAATAGCGTTTTTGAGCCCATAGACTTTTGGGAAAGCCTGCTCCTTTTGTATTGATACTGTGCATTGTACAACTGTACAAGTTTGGAGAGGGGAAGCTATATACATCTGACCTCCCAGAATTAATTTAAGATCAAATTATGGACAAAATGAATATATAAAAAAATTTTCATGCAGGAAGTATACAAATTTTCACAGAAGTTTAGAATGTGATTAACTTCTGAAGACTTCCCACCAAGTTCAGTAGCAATTAATTCTTCTTCACAAGTGAAAGTCAGAGTCCTAAATAATAAGGATGAATTTAAGGAAATGTTTCAGAATTCCATAATTCGAATTATCTGAATCTCTCTCTTAATTTTAGTTGACTGATTGAAACACTATTATCTATTAGGTTCCATCAGTAATCAGTTACCTTCTATTCTATAGCTATCATATGAACTATATGCCAAATTATGATACATGGGTTTAAGATGATCAGAGTCAAAAGGGTATCAGTTGGATACTTGTAGTGACTTTAAATCACTTTTTTATTTGCCCGTATTTCTTGTGTTTTCCTCTTCATGGTAATTGATTGTCTACATTTCTTGTTAAACTGGCTGATTTTGCTTTCAGATTCCTTTTCAGAGCTCATTTTGTCTTCTCCTTTCCCCAGACTTTTCCCTTCTCATTCATCATCCAATTTGCAGCATTTTTAGTGCAGTCCATCAAGGGTAGGCATTTTCAAAAAGCTTTTTATTCTTCTAAGCTCTAGTACCTAAATAAAGAAATGGTTGCTAAGAGATTTTGTAAAGCATCATTAAGAGGATATGATTTGCTCTTTTCCCTACCTTCTGTGCACAGGTTTCAAATCAGAATTTGAATTCAAATCAGTAAGTGGGATGGCAGCATCCCAAAATATTTCTGTGTTGAGATTGTGACCATGAACAGAATGCAAGGAGACCATGCCAGTCCTGTGCCACCAGGAGAACAAGATGCAGGACTAACGGTGTTAGGAAAAACATGTGAGTTCTTTCAGATTTGTGATCTGGAAGGCAAAGGCTTCATCACTTGTCAAGACATGCAAGTAAAACAGAACTGGCTATGTGAAATGCAGAATAAGAGAAGCTCCCAATGCCTTTGGTGAGTTGAGACTGGTTAATTTAGAGTTAAAAATTGCAACACCATCTGACATGTAGCATTTAATACACTCTCTTTGAAGTTTTACGTAATGCTTACATTTGTTTACACAGTCAAAGCAACAAAAAAGTGGAAAATCAAAGTGAGTGAGATTTAAGAAAAAAAAAAGCCTCAGGAACTTTATTCTCAATGAAAAATTTGAAACTCCAGTAAATTTATTACTTTGAGATTTGCCACAGCATCATGAATGTATTCAGTCCACAAAGTTTATCCTTCTGTTTTTTCAGCAAAAGCATGCAAATAAAGTCTTTCACTTTGGTTTCACCTGCCAGACAATGTGCAAACCAGACTCTCAGCTTTATCAGATATATATGTAGGAAATATAGAAAAGCATTATTTTAACATTATTCAGTGTAAAATAATCTCACAAAACTGTTCTTAAAATGTTTGAGGGACTAAAATCAGATTTGCTGAAAATGTTGTTAGAAAAGCAACTATATAATAAAACCTTTGGAAATGGGATTGGGTGCTTATTGCAGAAATGATAAGATGATTTGAACCAATATGTGGCAGAAAACAAGAATATGTTCATGCTTGACATGCAAAGCATAATTTCATTGTGTTAATCCATCTCTACTTCAGTACTTCTGGATAAAATAGAGGTGTGGTAGCAAAATAAATTCTATATCTAGAAGTGTACAGGGCTTTGAGCAACCTGGTCTAGTGGAGGGTATCCCCGCCATGGCAGGGGGGTTGGGACTAGATGATCTTTAAGATCCCTTCCACCCCAAACCATTCTATGATTCTGTGAAAATATTTAACGTTTTATACTGAGCAACTGTACATTAGACATATCCTATTAGCTATTTGTTATGCTTGGTTATAATGACTAGTTAACTAGAATCCCTGTATTGCAAACCTGAGTTTGAAATCAGAATAGTTGATTTTGATTGCACTTTTCGTGATATTCACTTCCTATGGCAAAAAATAAATCAATAAAGTAAATCAGTTTTTTCTGTAAAAGTTACAAGGTGTTGATCACTTTTGCGTCCTGCTGTTCGTTGGTTTAGTGCTACTGAACATTAATGAAGTATTGCTTCAAATCCAATATGCTCTCATTAATCTTTAGTCATGTGATACGAGGCATTTCAACAGACAGTGCTGAGTATCTAAAAATACAATTAAGTTCAGTGGAACAGATTTTGCATTGTTTTCAGATGTGTCTCTAATATAGTAATTATATTAAAATTCACTCTTCCCTGACTATATCATGCTGTTTATTTTGAGATTATGCTAATACTGGTTGTTTGGAACTTTTTAGTCAATTTCAAAATATCGAATGTGTTCAACCTTCAAACAAACAAGAGATTTTCTGAGATTGCAATAAAGCAAGTTCTACCTGAGACTTGAAACCACATCTTTGCACTTTGAGCCTTGAGGTTATCATGATTAATGAGGACTATTGTTGCAAAACGTTTTAATGATTATAGCAGAATTGGGTTCAGATCTTGCTCTTAGCTATTTGACCTCTATCTTTTTATTTTGCAGGGTAAAAGCTTGAAATTTTCAGATAAGTAAACATAGGCATCACGAAAGCACAGAGCACATTGTGTGGCAATGCAGATAATCTGCATTTAAGCTACAGTGGTATCTTTGAATATGTTTTATTTCTTTTTAATTTTTAAGAGATTCATATTGAAAGTATCTATGTGTTTTTACAATAAGGCCAAATGAGCAAATAAACAAAAACACACCTATGAGACCAACAATATTATTTTGTTTCCCTAAAAATAAACCCCAAACAAACAACCTTAAATTTTTGAAGACTAAAAACAAGAGGTTGGGAAAAACATCGACTTAGTAACGGTGATAAGTGTGAGCCCAGTTCACCAAACTCCTTAAATTATTCACAGGGAATTTAATGGAGCAAAATGTTTGCACATTCTTAAAAATCTCCCATTTTCATATTTTTCCAAGAAAACGCAAACATTTATGGTGTTTTCTACTGCTGGATTGGCATAATTCAGTTCAGAATGTGAACCCTGAAATAGCGCAAAAAGAGTAATTTGCCTGAAATACCTTCTCCCTTGTCAGTACCTTGTAGCACGTAAGAATTTTAGAAGAAAAGTGAATTTTTTAGAAGTTTTTAGATCTAAGAGATTAAAATCTAAAGCTTTGGGCAGAAGGGTGTGTTTAAGTGAGAAACTGGTAATACGTCAGGTGCATTGCTGATGAAGTAACTTATTTAGACTGAATATATATCAAGATTTCTTAGGGTTTTTTTTGGAAGCACGTGGCAATGCACAATTAATCCTGGTCAGAAATCCCTTCGGGACTATTCCAGATAGTTCTGTGCTTTAAAAGCTCTGTGGTTTTCCCTTCTCAAGATTACCTTGGAATTCCTTTTACTGCTCCTCCATTCAGCTCATACAGGTTTATAATGTATGCCCTAAACCCTTTGCTGCAGCTAGGGAAGTCCTGGTTAATGCATTCAACCAATTCTTACCTTGGTTATATATGGCTTGGTATACTTAATAGTGGTTTCCATTGCTCTTGGATTGCAGGATAAACTTTCTTTGGTCCTAAATCCATTCTCTCAGCAGAACAGATTAACATTTCTGTTCTGATTAACTTTATCAGCCTATTAGCTTGCAATTTTAATATGTTGTATATACCATAGATGTTCAGGGAAGTTGTTAAAATATTAGCTAATAAAGCAGAGGACTGCACCAGTGTGTATTTATATTGCTTCCCAAGCTAAAAAAAGGCTTTACTCTTCCTAGTGCTCGACTCCCAGTGCAAGTTCTTGCTATTGCAGTTGTTTGCCACTCTAGTTTCCTCATATTTCTGGGAATCTGTCTGTAACTGTTAAAAGAATTGTAGTAAGACAACTAGGGACAGATTTAAAGAAAATGTTGGAGGAGGCGTTCTTTTTTGCTTTTTTTTAGATTCTCAGGAAAAAATAAGTGATTTTGTGGGGCTGGTTCGCAAAGTTTTGCCTTTTTTGGTGTACACATGATGATTTTCATAGACAGTCATGGACTGCATTTAACTTGTTACAGGAGCAGCAGGTTTGCTCCTTGAACCGTGCAGCTTTCTTAGCTTTTATTTGTTTATTTACACATTTTAAAGCAGCTTGAATTCAGACAGTATACCCTCTTTAATATTCTTGTTTAGAGAGTCTCTTGCTTGACCTCATGACCAGGATGCTGAGACTCCACCTCAAGGTCTAACTCTTCCCTGTGTGATTAGAATCTGTGTTCCAAGGAGATTGTTCTCACTTCTTTGTTGTAAAGGATTCAAAAAGGCAAATAGTGAAGTCATAGAATCATAGAATCAGCTAGGTTGGAAAATACCTTTAGGATCATTACGACAAACCATTAGTCCAGTACTGCCAAGTCCATCATTAACCATGTCCCTAAGGGCCTTATCTATATGAGTTTTGAACACTTCCAAGGACAGTGATTCCACCACGTCCCTTGGCAGCCTGTTCCAACGCCTGACCACCCTTTCAGTGAAGAAATTTTTCCTAATACCCAATCTAAACCTCCAGTGGTGCAGCTTGAGGCTGTTTCCTTTTGTCCTATTGCTTGCTATTTGGGAGAAGAGACCAACCACCTTCTCTCCATCCTCCTGACAGGTAGTTGAAGAAAGTGATAAGGTCTCCCCTGAGCCTTCTCTTCTCCAGACTAAACAACCCCAGTTCCTCAGCCAATCCTCATCACACTTGTGCTCCAGACCCTTCACCAGCTCTGTTGCTCTTCTCTGGACCTGCTCCAGCACCTCAATACCTTTCCTGTAGTGAGGGTCCCAGAACTGAACACAGTATTTGAGATGCAGCCTCACCAGTGCCAACTACAGTAAAATCACTTCACTAGTCCTGCTGGCGACGCTATTTCTGATACAGGCCAGGATGCTGTTGGCCTTCTTTTTGGCTGCCTGGGCACACTGCTGGCTCCTGTTCAGCTGAGCACCAGTCAACACCCTCAGATCCTTTTACACCGATTAGTTTTCCAGGCATTCTTCCCCAACCTGGAGCTATGCAAAAAAAAGTCATTGCATAAAAGCTAATCTTGCTCAGTTGATGTTGTTTTACTCTGTGGTGTATTTGAATTTGTACTCTGGGAAACAAAAGGACCTATCCTTTAGTATTATGCATGTTCTGTAGAATCTAGTCTTCTTCTCATCCTATATACTGGGTTAAGACCCTGCATGTTTCGTCATTCCAGAGACTGCATTGTCAGTTACCTCTTAGCCTGGAAGAGCTTGAAAAAGTTGTTGTTACATTGGATGCTGATGGCAATGGCTTACTTACCCTAAAGGAATGCACCACAGGATTTAGTGAGTTTCGAAAGCATGCCTCCTGTGTAGAGCTTGATTCATACTCTATACACTCCAGATCAATAATGTATCATTTTATCTTAACTGTACACTTAGCACTGCACACAGGGAGCCAGACTGTTCCCTAGATATAGCATATATATGCAGCAGATGAAGAAGTGGTCAAATTACGTGAATAAAGGGCTCCAGGGTCTTTCTTTCTGTGTCAGATGGCAAGCCATGGCACAATATGAGACATACAGTATAACCATCTGAGTTAAACCGGGTTTAAGCCATGAGTAGATCTATGAACAAATTTTGAATAATTTCCGGGTCTTGCATTTTGTTTCATATCACATCGTGAGACCTGAGAGATAATTAGGATTAATGTAAGACAGTGCTGAAAACGGGTTGATACCGCTGTCGTTACAGCTGTGAGAATGCTTTCTATAACAAATTAATTCAAGTGATGTTACTTTATTTCCAAACAAAACAGGATGAGGCAATTATTATTCCTGCTTGAAGGGAGCTGTTACGTTCTTTGCAACTGCCTACTTTGCAATAGCATTTTTACTGTCATGTTCTCTGTGTTTGTGAAAGGGTTGTTTTCTCCCCAGCTGTGAGGCTCCAAAAGCATGGCAATATTAGTTAGTGAAACTGTTAGGGTTTTATGCAGAATCAATTTTGTGCTTAAATTTAATCTCTGCTGACTATGAGCATCAGTTTTAAGTATTTTCTCCAGAAAACTAATTCTCTTCTATGTGTGAATTGTAACATTAAATCTCCAGTAAAATACTATGTATAGGCCCAGCAAACAGGACCTTCATTTTTGTTTGCAAATCATTGGTTATATGAAAAGTTAATTCTTTCATGTCCCATGTCCCCGATTTTAGAGCTAGATCAAGTATCTTAATAAAGAATGTGTTTTAACCTGCAAATTGCCATTATTTAAAAATGAAACAATGTATTACTGCTTTACTTTTCGGAAGTGAGTTGTACGTATTTCCTAGTTAAAGGAAGACTATTTTTGTAAGTTAGTCCCTGCAAAACCAAAATTTTCTGTTAAGCAAAGTTGTAAGTGGCTGCCATCTCCAGCAGATCCAGAGCCTGGCGATTCCTCCTGCCCAGCTGCTGGAGCCCTGCCCAGAGACCCAGATGGATGTGGCCATTGCTTTCTTGTTTGCAGGTTCAACAGCTAGTGAAGTTAACCGAGTATCCCAGAGACACCCACATATGCACACACACAGACACACAAAGGACACAGATACATGAAGCTACGCAAACTGCTACACACAAGGTACTGCCTTCAACAGAACCTGCCTTCAACACCTGTGTATAGGATTCTCATAAAACATGAGGCTAGACAGTGTAAAGCATGCTTTATTTTAAACTGCTACACAGGATTGACATGCATTGACTAGGGATCCAGACTAGATAGTCATGCATTTGGCTAGGTGATGTTGTTGGTGTTCCTAGTAGAAACAGAAGCTGTACTAGATAAAGGCTGCTTTAGAAAACTAAGGAATGGAGAAAGCAGAGTATTGTCTGGATAAAACTTGTGCTGCACCAATTAGTAAGGGAGAATCCAGTTCATTCCTACAAAAGCTCCACCTGTTTGTTAATATACTTGAACTGTTCAGACCAGTTGACTTAAATAATACCTGTTCTTGCTTAGCCTCATGCTTAATTGAAACTGAATCAAGTCATTTGTTAGTCCATAGTTATTTCTTAGAATTAATTTGTCTATAGTATTCTCAACATTCACTAGAGCAAATACAAGATAACATCGTGACTAGTGAAAACTTGCTGAGACTTTCATGAAAGTCTCTTATGACTATGACGTAGTGCCACAGACATAACCACAGCTACAGATGCAGATGCTTCGAGGTGTACCTGATTGAGACTTACCCATGGCCACAGATGCTTCAGGGTGTCCTGCTCCCATGTGGACTCATCCACAGGTCACAGTCCCTTTGACTCGAGTTCACACTGGAGTGCCAGTTTGTCCAGTGCAGCAGCTCAGAAACAGCAGCCGGACGGAGCCCTGTTGAGCTTGGAGGAGGTGAACCTTGAATATTAACAAGCATTCTTGGGCCCCTCTTTCCTCTAGGGCCTTATCCCAAGGGACTCTTCCAAGCAGATACTTGAAAAGGCTGAAGTCTGCTCTCCCAAAGTCCAGGCTTATGAGCTTGCTTCTCATGCTCCTCCCTGCCCTCCAGATTCTGAACTCCACCATCTCATGGTCACTGCAGCCAAGACTTTCGTATCCTTAGCAAGACCCTCCTTGTGGATGGGTATAGGGTCCAGCAGAGCGCCTTTTCTCAGGAGGAAGTTATCATCAGTTCACTCCAAGGACCTCTTGGTTTGCTTATGTCCTGCTGCATTGTCCATCCAATAAATATCAGGGTGTTTGAAGGCCTCCATGGGGACCACGACCTGCAAGCATGAGGCTGTTCCTATCAGTCTGTTGAAGGCTCATCCACTTGTTCTTCCTGGTCAGGTGGCCTGTAATAGACTCCCGCTCTACGTTCCTCTTTGTCTGTCCTCTCTTTAGCTCTAACACATAAGTTTTCCATCAGCTCCTCTTCTATCCCCACACAGAGCTCCATGCATTCCAGTTGCTCTCTCACATAAGAACAACTCCCCTTTCTTGTCTTCTTTTTCTGTCCTTCCTAAAGAGCTTGTATCCTTCCATTGCAGCATTCCATTGATCCTACCACATCTCCAAGATCCAGTCTTTTTGTTATTAAGAGAAATATCCAAAATAGATGGAAGAAACTGCTCTAGAATTAAAATGCATGTGAGTCAAATGGAGGGAAATAAGTGTTAATAAAATGAAGATTTCTACATGAAGTTTATACAGGAATTTGAGGTGTGCATTTGATCATGCAGTAAAAGGAATATTAAAATAGAAGGTACATTTTATCCGTACTAGAGCTGTGATTATTTTAGTTTCCTCACTTCTACTTAAGCATACCAATAAGGCCACAACCTCTATAAAGTGCTTGTTGCTGCGATTTGTCTTTTGTTTATGGAGGACTGTAATTTTTCAGTATGTTTGTGAATGTTGTGTGAGTTATTGAAGGTTAGACATTAAACTGGGGAGAAAGTCAGGCATAGAACTCAGAAATCTTCTTGCCATGCTTCATCCTTCTGTTGTTTCATTATAATCTCTTTTCTTGTAAACAAGTGTAGGTTTTTCCCTCACAAATTATATTTATTGTAAAATGTGATCTTCAGTATTTTGATCTTAAATGACATTGTTTCTTATTGTAAGTTCTGAAAATGCTAATGTGTATGATTTCTAATTCTTAAGCCAGTTTCTTATGGAGCAGATTACTTTCATAGAATCATAGAATCATAGAATAGTTAGGGTTGGAAAGGACCTTAACATCATCTAGTTCCAACACCCCTGCCAGGGGCAGGGACACTAAACCATGACACCCAAGGCTATGTCCAATCCAGCCTTGAACACCGCCAGCCATGGAGCATTCACAACTTCCCTGGGCAACCCATTCCAGTGCCTCACCACCCTTACAGTAAAGAATTTCTTCCTTATATCCAATCTAAACTTCCCTTGTTTAAGTTTGAACCCATTACCCCTTGTCCTCTCACTACAGTTCCTCACGAAGAGTCCCTCCCCAGCATCCCTATAGGCCCCCTTCAGATACTGGAAGGCTGCTCTGAGGTCTCCATGCAGCCTTCTCTTCTCCAGGCTGAACAGCCCCAACTTTCTCAGCCTATCTTAATACGGGAGGTGCTCCAGTCCCCTGATCATCCTCGTGGCCCTCCTTTGGACTTGTTCCAACAGTTGCATGTCCTTCTGATGATGCAGCAGCCAGAAGGTGAAACAGTCTGCCAACTTAAATGCAAAGAGAGCATGAGTGATGATGAGGATGAATTCCAGTTCTCAAATCTGATGGATTGACTTGGAGCTAAGAAGGTTTTTGATGAGTGAGTCTTTCCAGCAACCGTAATAGATTGTATGACATTTTATGATTCAGCTCTGGATTTGATTTTAATAGAATCCAAAGTAAATGATGAGAACAAAGGCTGCTTGGTAACACAGTGATTCCTTAAAAATTAGTTTTCTTGGCTGTCAGAAATTATAAAATGCCTTTCAACCAAAATTTCCTAGAACAAAGCTATCATACTCCATGCATATGAAACGTGTGTTCGTGCCATAGAAAAGCTATACTATTAATCCACTAATGTACCATGGGTTTTGAACATAGACACTTACTAGCATGTAATCCACAGATGCCACTGATTTTCAATCAAACAATGCATGATGACTGCTTTTTTTGGTGAAGGCTGTGTTTGAAGTGCACCACTTAGCCATAAGAAAGAATGCTTTTCCACCTTTTTCTGCTTTTTCTCCCCTTCATGCAGAATTGCGTGATGTGATCACTATGATAACACTACCACTTCCAGGATGAGGATGACTCAGTCTGAAACACAGAACACTAAAAATAGCTCAAAGAGCTTCTTGTGTGTTGGCCTGATATTCACTAGTCAATCACAATGAATGTCTAGAGCAAAATAAGCATGCGGCAAAAGTGGGAGAGGATCTGGGCAGATAGTAAGAATGTTTAAAAAAATACATAAGTGATCCTTAACATTAAATAAAGTGCTCATCAGTGCTTTTCACCCAGCTGTCTGCAAACAGGAAAGAATTGATCGGCAGTCATCCTGGAAGGCTTTCATTAAGGACATGGAACTGTTGGAACAAGTCCAAAGGAGGGCCACGAGGATGATCAGGGGACTGGAGCACCTCCCGTATGAAGATAGGCTGAGAAAGTTGAGTCTGTTCAGCCTGGAGAAGAGAAGGCTGTGTGGAGACCTCATAGCAGCCTTCCAGTATCTGAAGGGGGCCTATAGGGATGCTGGGGAGGGACTCTTCATGAGGAACTGTAGCGAGAGGACAAGGGGTAACGGGTTCAAACTTAAACAGGGGAAGTTTAGATTGGATATGGGAATCATAGAATCATAGAATAATTAGGGTTGGAAAGGACCTTAACATCATCTAGTTCCAACCACACTGCGAGGGGCAGGGACACCTCCCACTAAACCATGCCACCCAAGGCTATGTCCAATCCAGCCTTGGACACTGCCAGCGATGGACCATTCACAACTTCCCTGGGTAACCCATTCCAGGGCCTCACCACCCTTACAGTAAAGAATTTCTTCCTCATATTCAATCTAAACTTCCCCAGTTGAAGCCGGCTCATTGGCTGGAGCCGCTGCAATATCTCTACATAGCTCTGAACATTTACTATAGGTGCTGGCAAGTGACTGGGTGTGTTGGGATGGAATGATGCCCCCCTCCCCCAACACATCTAGTTTAAAGCATCCTTGACCGGTCTGGCAAGCCTCCTCCCAAATCCACTCTTCCCTTTCTTTGTCAGACCAGCTCCACCAGCCCCACAGTAGACCTGGCCTACTAAATTGAGTCCCATGTTCAAGGTACCCAAACCCCTGACTATAGCACCACCCTTCTAACCATTTATTAACCTGGCCAATCCTCCTAGCCTTGCGTTTTTGAGGTCCTGCCCTGTATCCTGGAGAATTGACAAAAAGACAATCTGTGCTCCAGAGCCCCTAACCACCTCTCCCAGAGCTCTGTAGTCCTTCTTTATGTTCTCCTGGCTATTGCTATCTATATCAGTAGCACCCACATGGATCACTAGAAGTGGATAATAGTCAGTGGGACCAACTAGAGCAGGCAGCTTCTCTGCAGCATCCCTGATCTGAGCCCCTGGTAGGCAACACACCTCCCTCGAGCCTGGGTCAGGCCGACAGATGGGTGCCTCTGTTCCTTTCAGAGTAAAGTCCCCTACTACTACAGCCCACAGCTTTTTCCTGGCAGCACCAGTAGAGATCTTCTTTACCAGTGTATCAGCCAGTTGTTCATGGTGGGAGTATGGTTCCTCATCAGCCCCTGCAGGACAGCAAAGCGGTTCTGGGTGGGGACAACAGATTTAGGAGGAAGCCCCTTGCTTTTAATTGTCCTCTTCCTCCTTTTCTTGTTGTTTTTTTCTGTTACCATTTCCCAGCTTCCTGGGTTAGTGGCCTCCTTTCCGGCATGAGCTACAGCAGACGCTTGAGGCCCCTGCACAGTCTGGTCCTGGAGCAAGCAGTGCTGTTTCCCCTCAGCTTCCCTGACACCTTTCTGTCTACTGACAGTGTCCCGCAGCTCAGCCACCTGCTGCAGGAGGACCTCCACCAGGGAGCACAGAGTGCAGCTCTGCCCACTGTGCACCCTCCTCTCAGGAGAGCAGTGCAGGCGCTAACTACACCCCGAGCTCTGCACTGCAGCCTCCCCTCTCATAGGCTCTGTCTGGGTGCCTACACTGGCCACCGCCGGGGCAGCCAGAGCAGAGGAAGAAATCCTTTACTGTAAGGGTGGTGAGGCACTGGAATGGGTTGCCCAGTGAAGCTGTGAATGCTCCATCTCTGGCGGTGTTCAAGGCTGGATTGATCATAGCCTTGGGTGGCATGGTTTAGTGGGAGGTGTCCCTGCCCCTCGCAGGGGGGTTGGAACTAGATGATCTTAAGGTCCTTTCCAACCCTAACTATTCTATGATTCTATGATTCTGTAACAAGACTTGCGATGAATTTTTTTGAATAAATGTTATTTCCACCTTTTCCCACCCACCTCATTCTTTTAAAATTAGTAACTGCAAAGTAGCCCTTGTTTTTAGTAAGCTTTTTGTTCTGACTAATGATGCCCTGAAGCCTCCATCCCCCTAGGATGATGTGAACATTCACTGCAGCCTGAGAAATGTTCTCTCTTAATGAATCCTTTATGATCTCTTTTTTCAGTGAGAATGATGTGAAACAACTTCAGTTGCAGCTGAGAAAAGGTGGATCTCGTTTACTTTCCAGTTTTGAAGAGTTCCTGGTCAGAACTTTTTCCCAGCTCCAAGAAGCAGATAATGAAAAGAACAAGTTGGAATGCGCTCTAGAAAAGGTAAAACTTCTCTTTGTTGGACTCTTTGTGTAGTTTTGAGACTATCTTACCTGCTGTTTGAACCTTTGAAATAAACAAGGTGTTATTTGAGGACTACAGAGAACATAGAACTATAGAGAGCTATTTGAGGACAAAGAACTGAGGACTGTAATCACAAGAGTTCCCATAATGTGAAATTTTAGTAATCATGACAACTACCAGTAAAATTATTCATAAGGCAGAGCTGGCTGAAATTACCTTTTCTCTTCCAGTTGACAGATTTTGTTGACTGAAATAATTTTTCAGATGTCTATTAGATTGCATTGCAGTTTTTAGACAATATTAGCAATGCACTTCCAGTTATTAAGTTTTATTTCAGAGGACAGTCAGATTTACCAGAAAATCTGGTAAACTGTCTGTGTGCTTTGCAAACATCGTGGGCAGAAAAGCTATAAATCTGGATTAACTCGCCAGAGAATGAGAAGTTTGAGATGTTAAAGCAGCAACAAAGCACTGATACCAATGCAAATGTAGGTAAACAAATATATATAAAACAAACATGAAATACAATAAAAAATATGCATTGGTTTTATATATAAAACCATCTGTAATGTGTCTATATATAAACAAATATATAAAACACATGTAAAAATAGATACATAAGAACTAAAAAGTAATCGATCATCCTTTAATGTGTAGCTATCTAGAAGAGAAAAAATGTGATACTAAGTCTAAATAGAATACAAAATCATGCTTACAGTTGAAGTTCCCCTGTATTATTATTATTAAGTGTCATTTCTGTATTTCACATTCTTAAATGCTGAGTGATAAAAGCAAATACATTGTAGAGCATTTACTTCATTTGTTCAGCACTCTGCTGGCTATTCTGCGAATGTGACAAGGCTTCTGAAGAAAGAAAACACCTAAAAATGTATGGTCACTAAAGACAATTGGTTTAAATTGGTGGTTTTTTCATCTAAGTCAACAAGTGTGATTTTAGCCTTCAGACGGTCGATTGGAAAAATATGAGGTGGTTGAGCTGTCTGGTTTAGGCTAGAGATTATTTACAACCGAGTGTGATGAAGGGTTTGTTTTGTGGTTCGGATTTTTTGGGGTTTTTTGGTCAGACTCTTGTCAGTGTGTTTTGAGAACTGAATGAATAAATGCGTCTGTTTAATGGCTGTGATTAGCACAGAGGTGCACTGAGTATACCATCAGCGTTACCTGACTTTTCTGTCTGACTGGAAATTTTGACCTTAAAATGCATTGGAGTTTAATGCCTTTATAGTAAAAAAAGGTTTTAGCTAATTTCTTCTTTCTGTTTCTCCTAATAACACCTGTAATCTCTGCACATAGGTCATTGTTTGATTTGTAATTCACAGCTGGAAAGAGTCAGAACTGTCAGAGAATTGGGTTTGGTAACAGTGGAGATGAATAGACTTGTTTATTTTCAAGTATGTCCAAATAGCAGCAAAGTTCAAGACAACGCCACATATAAGAGAAAAAATTATTTTTCATACTCCTATGCTTTTTCTACCTACTGATATGTATGTGTCCGCATAGACTGGCCAGGATTTACTGTAGTGTCACGGAAGATGCTTGTTATTGAGGTCTTATCATGTCTCCTGGGTTCTTGCTTGGTTACAGTAGTACCTTTTGGAAGCTGAGAATGAGTGTGATCTTTCATCTTTCCTTCCTGACTCACCTCTGTGAGTCTATATTGTCTGTATTTAGGCACTAATGCAGTCTACTCTCAGACTTTTGTCGCCTTTCCTGGATGTAGGCTATGATTTTGTCTTAAGTCATTCTGTTACCAGAAAAGTCGGTTGGAGAAACTCTCTAAGACTCAATTCGGAGTTTTAGAAAGCAGCATTTTTTATTGCAGCTCTGGACACACACACGAATTGTTTCACAAAGGAGAGTGCACCCAGTAGTTACAGACAGCTGCTGTATATTTAGCGTACTCATGCATATTCATAGCTTTTCCAAGGACTAATTATAATATTTGCATCCTAATTATACACGTGTTTTCTTGCTGAGTGGGAGTCTCTGGTGGTCACCGATAGTCTTCCTCACTGTGTTTGCTGAATGACCTCAGTGCTTGCGCATGCTCACAAGGTCCTAGTGCTGAGTTAGCAGTTGGTACGTCCTTGCTTCTGTTCTGCTCCAGTCTCACTTCATGCTGGTCACAACTCTGTTATTTTGAAGGCTGACATCCTCGGTCTTATTTACTGTCTTCCTGGTTGTTATCAGTCCCATGATGTTTCTTCCCCTGTCACCTGAACATTCCTTTCTCTCTACATGTCAGTAAGTTAGAACAGTTTGGTTTATTCTGCTATGTTAAAGGCACACACACTATTGTTATTTTAAGATTTAAGGTTAAAATTCCTTTTTTTTCTGGATGCCCTGAGAAGCTTCATGTGCGTGTGCACAACTTTATGCCCTGCCAATCTATGCTGCTAACCTCTGCCATTCTTCTGTGTCTGTTTTTGGTCTTTTCTTCTGGAGCTTTCACACATGCATATTTTCATTCATGAACTTGAATCCTGTGGTCTAAGCGACCAGGGCTTTTTTCCTGTCTGGTTCAATAGCAATACTGTATTTGTCGATCCAGCCAGTAGTAAGGCTGAATGTATATCCTCAATATATACATGTACAGACATACCACATATGGGAAACTGCAGATTTAATACTTACTAGAAAGGAGTACCTTTACTGGCACCCACCAAAACAGAAGTAGCATTTGCACAAACATGAAACCTGACAGCCTGATCCTGTTTCTCCCATCCAGTTTATAAGTAGTGAATATTATTAATGAAAACATATACACATGTAGCCCACCCCCACACTTACTTTATTCAGAAATAAATCTGCATTCACAAATGGATGAGCCGGGGAACTACAGACCAGTCAGCCTCACCTCTGTGCCTGGCAAAATCATGGAGCGGATTCTCCTGGAAGGCATGCTGAGGCACATGAAAAACAATAAGGTGCTTGGTGACAGCCAGCATGGCTTCACTAAGGGGAAATCCTGCCTGACCAATTTGATGGCCTTCTATGATGGGGCTATGGAAGTGATGGACAGGGGTAGAGCAGTTGATGTCATCTACCTGGACTTGTGCAAAGCGTTTGATACTGTCTCACATGACATCCTTGTCTCTAAGTTGGAGAGACATCAATTTGATAGGTGGGCCACTCGGTAGATAAAGAACTGGCTGGATGGCTGCACGCAAAGAGTTGTGCTCAATGGCTCAATATCCAGCTGGAGACCAGTAACGAGTGGTGTCCCTCAGGGATCGGTGCTGGGACCGGTCTTGTTCAACATCTTTGTCAGTGACATGGACAGTGGGATTGAGTGCACCCTCAGCAAGTTTGCCGATGACACCAAGCTGTGTGGTTCGGTTGATACGTTGGAGGGAAGGAATGCCATCCAGAGGACCTTGACAGGCTTGTGAGGTGGGCTGATGCCAACCTGATGAACTATAACCATGCCAAGTGCAAGGTCCTACACCTGAGTTGGAGTAATCCCAGGCACAGCTACAGGTTGGGCAGAGAAGAGATGCAGTGTAGTCCTGCAGAGAAGGACTTGGGGGTTTTGGGTGATGAGAAACTGAACATGAGCCGGCAGTGTGTGCTTGCAGCCCAGAAAGCCAACCGTATCCTGGGCTGCATCAAAAGGAGCATGACCAGCAGGTCGAGGGAGGTGACCCTGCCCCTCTACTCTGCTCTTGTGAGACCTCACTTGGAGTATTGTGTGCAGTTCTGGTGTCCTCAACAGAAAAAGGACATGAAACTGTTGGAACAAGTCCAAAGGAGGGCCACGAGGGTGATCAGGGGACTGGAGCACCTCCTGTGTGAAGATAGGCTGAGAAAGCTGGGGCTGTTCAGCCTGGAGAAGAGAAGGCTGCGTGGAGACCTCAGAGCAGCCTTCCAGTATCTCAAAGGGGGCCTATAGGGATGCTGGGGAGGGACTCTTCGTGAGGAACTGTAGTGAGAGGACAAGGGGTAATGGGTTCAAACTTAAACAGGGGAAGTTTAGATTGGATATGAGGAAGAAATTCTTTACTGTGAGGGTGGTGAGGCACTGGAATGGGTTGCCCAGGGAAGTTGTGAATGCCCCATGGCTGGCGGTGTTCAAGGCTGGATTGGACAGAGCCTTAGGTGACATGGTTTAGTGGGAGGTGTCCCTGCCCCTGACAGGGGTGTTGGAACTAGATGATTTTAAGGTCCTTTCCAACCCTAACTATTCTATGATTCTATGATTCTATGAATATTAGTGTGGTCTTTAGTCTACTTATTCCTGCCTGCCACTTCGGCCCTCTGCTCATTCTTTGACTCAGACCTTGGGTCTTTCCGGGCGTGGGTCTCCTTCTGCTCACTGGCTGTTTCAGCTGGATTAAAGTTTGTTACCAGAATGTTTTTTTTTGGTTAACCATGAGCATGTTTCTCCTTTTAAGTGATCTGTAATTCTGGTTTAGTAGAACAACAGCCCAAATACTGCTGATGAGTTTTTGAGTAGAACTTCTTAATACACTTCAAGGAAAACAAAACAGACACATTCTTATCTCAGAATTGGTGTTTTTCTCCCTGGTGTTTATCATCATAAAGGAATTGACAATGAGCTGCTGTGTATATTTGTAGAGTTTAAGGCAAGAGGAAAATACATGGTTTAAACCTCATTTTAGAAATGCTAATTTCCTTCTTTTTTTTTCATTTAAACAAAAGTGAGAGACTTTCACTACAGAAATGTTTCAAATAAAACACTGTACATATGTGTGGTCTGGCATTGGAATCAGGAATAGCTAAGCTGTGCACTGAAAGTGTGGAATACTAGCTGCATACGTTCATCCATCTCGCTTTTGGCATCTACACAGTGGATACAATTTTTGTTTGCCATTAGCTCTTTCCACTTTTGCGCTTTGCATTTGAAAGACAAACGTAGTAAAAAGGTGGACTGTGTTTTAAACAGCAGAGTTCTAAATAAAGAAGGTAGATAAACATAAGGGTAAACAGGACAGGAAGGGTGAACTGGCTCCTCATTGTGTTTAGCATGAGACAGCGTCAGAGTCCATCTTTGATGGAAAAGTAGAATCAGCATCTCAGAAGATTAGTGCACAAAGTGTGTAAATCACTGTATTTTTTCAAAGGGAAAGATGAACCATTACAACAAACTGCATGAATAGTGGTTGTAAAATCCAAACTGTTCACTACCCGAACAGTTCAGCTGCATGTATGGGCAGAAACTAAACCCTTGTGAGGGTGTTGATTCTGAACTCATCATGTGAACTTAGAATGCTCATGTCACATTCCTTTTTGGTTAATGTGCTCAACAACAACACCATCTCCCTTTCCTCTGTTTATTCCACAGCCTTATCAAATATTGACAAAATCACATCATTATGTAAGTAAAACTGTATGGTATGGTCCTGGGGAATAGAGATTTGAATCAAAACATTTGCATTTTTTCATATAACAATTATATGCCCTTATAGCTTTAATTATTTTCCCTGAGTGCATGTGGGGAATATTTGCCAGCTAATGTACCGGTTTATTTTTTCTGATGCTTGTTAGTTATGCCACTTATAACTGTGTTACACTTTTGGTTATAGCAGGATATTATTTTTTATTTCTGTCTAATTTGAACAGAATCAAGAATGCAAACCATGAATGAAATGCTAGGGGAGCATCCAGCCTGCAGAAATGACAAGTGCTTATGTGCCAGACCAGCTGACCATAGAGCAAGAAGAGATAAATCAAGTGATGGCAATTTCTGAAACAGATATTTGCAAAACAAGCATAGGTCCGATTCTTTGGTCACTGCTGTGGCGCTTCCAGACCACCTGAGAGCGAGTTCTCTTTTTCTTACAAAATCTCTTTTAAATATCATCTGCAGCTTTCACAGCTCTTTGGATTTTTCTGTCTTTTTTTTTTTTTTTTTTTTCTCCTAACAAACAGAACAAAAGTTTTCCTTTCATAGGATAAAATGAAAAAGAAAAAAAAAAAAAAGCTTCAGGTATTTTCCCCAGGGTAATTTTACGAAAATCTAGCAGAATTCCACTGCCTCCAATGTACTAGGAACTGGCTTAATCCCCAGACAGCTCGAGAGAGCAACAATAATTTGGGTCTTGTAGCGTACACCTTTGCTCAAAGCTCTACCAACTACTCATTTACTTTTGGATGATACAGCACTATGAACTTGAAATATTCCCTCCTGAACAATCTGCTCCTGATAAATCTGTCTGTGATAACAGTTCTATAGCACTGCATGGTTCCCTTGCATGGTGACTGCTTGTCAAGTTCCCATATTAAAAGCCTGATGGGTTTTACTTGTTAAAATGCATGGCCTGTGTGGGGAAGCTGAGTATTTCTGCATATGTGAACTTGCTATAATGTGTCTCCAAATAGTGATAGGGAAAGGGGGTGGCACTGGAATTTAAAGGGCTGAAATGGAATGTTGTGAAACCAACTTCCTCTGTAGAATATTGTTATGGTTTAAGCCCAGCCAGTAACTCAGGACAAATACGAATAAAAATACATGTAATATGGGTTTTTTTTCCTGGCAGCAGTGGTTGGGAGTGCCAGTCCTGGAAAGTAGGAGAGAAGTGAGACAGGAGGGGAAGGAAGAGGAAAAAGAAGTTTGTGAACCATTTCCTAGCTCTGTGTAATTTTTAGATCCTCCTCTGAGGAATGAATCCAGGTGCTGCTGAAGCTGATGGGAATTCTAAGACTGTACTTGAGTAAGATAGCAGACAAATCTCTAGCTTACAAGCTTATGCAATTTTAGCTGATGAGAATAGTAGAACTGAACTAAAAGGCTATTTTATAATTGAAATCAACTGCCAGATGTTAATTACCTTTGTTCAGTACCGCTGTGAATCAGAATAGATGTGGGTTTATGCAGGCTGTTTACCACATTGCAGCCCTATAGTAAAATAATCTATGCTTTGAAGATATCTGTGAGGGCACACAAATCAGGTATTTTTAGTCTAACTGCAAAAATTATAATTTTTAATTACTATATTTTAATATTTTCCTTTTTTTTTTATTTAAAGCTATGTTTAAAACTTATTTATCAACCAGTAGCTCTGTAAAACCCTTTTCCTGTGGTTCTCTTACATATATGTTCTAAATTTTGTATAAAACCCACAGAAGTTATTCAAAGCCTTACACTCAATTTTAAGCCTAGTGTAATCAAGTAACACAGGCAGCAGTATCAGGAAGTTTTATCTTATGTTTATTGTTTACTCTTGCCTATCTTTGGACAATAAAATGTCTGTCTTCTTTTTATTAGTGTTATTTTTTATCTAATTTTATGTTTTCCTTTGCTGATCATTGCATTATAATTAACAGTATTACCACGTTTCCTTTTTTATTTGTGTTTTCTTTTATTTATAATTTCCTCTTTCCCCTATGAATTTTCCATGAATCCCAACAAGGTTGGTTTTGAAGAGCAGCATCTTTGTAGTACCATAAGAATTAAACTATCCCATTTTATTTTTATGGAAAGGAAGCTGTGTTGGACAAATGGAATTCACTGCTTCTAATGATGTGATAAGTGAGATAATTTTATTGAGACAATTGATGGCATTTGAAACGTTTGTCATTCAAACAGCTGATTAGCAGCCAGCATCAATCTTCTTATACACAATATTTGATTTTTTTTTCGGGTATAGCAGCCTAACCTGTTTATTGGGATTCTTAACTCAGTGTAGTTAGAGACCATGTTTTGTACATATATTTTCCAAATTCCTAATGATAATCTCTGAGAGTGACTCTCATCTTTCCTCAGATCTGTTTTTGTAACAATATAACTGCACTCATTTTCTGGTATTAGTCATTATTCACCTAGATGTTAATGTGTGTTAGGTTAGCTTCCACCTGACTAATGTTTGCCTTATCCAGAACACTGTCACTTTCACCACCTCCTCTTGCATGGAAATATACTTTGATAGTTAAATTTATTCTTGCACATGGTAATGGTAGCTTAGTTTAATTACAACTTATGCGCTTGATTATATAAGAGAACCTCTTGGGAATAACAGAAACACTTTTTTTCCGAATTTTATAATTCATTCTTTCCCTTCCTTTTTCTTCCCTTTTCAATGTAATTATTCCTGTGTTGGAAATGATGATAAAAATTGTGAAAGGGGACTTCCAGGAAAGATGAGTTCAGTGTTGTTTCTGCTGTCCTAGCTAGCAGCCTCACGAGGGTCTTCTGCTTGGCATATCCACAGTACTGATCTGAATCCACACTGACTGGGCTTCTGCAGACCAAGATTCCTTTGGCTAGGAATTCCTTTGGCTAGGCTACCATGATCTTGAATCAACTTGCTCTAAATGGCTTAGATAAAGCACAAGTTATTTTCAGTAGTGTTCCTTAAGGTACATGTGATGACATGTCTCAGAAGGAAGCGCTGGGGACAGAGGATGTCTAGCATAACATTTAGGGCACAGAATCTTGTATAAGAGAGAGAAAATAGGTATGGACAAGGTCAAATGCAGGAGAGTTACTGGGCTTCTCACATAAAATGATGGGTTCTCTGCTGATGATGGGTTCTGTGTTGATGACAGCCACTGAAGTGAATCTTGGGATTCTGAGCAAGAGATCCTTGAGAATATGGATCAGAAGCACTCAAAAAATGCAAATCGAGTGGCAGGATTGTTAGGAAAGACATAAAGAAAAAAATAATCTCCAGCCTTATAACACTATATAAGTGTTTCATCCTTCATGCACACCTGGAATAAATATGAAAAGAAAAAAGAGAAAATATGGAAGGGGTTCTGAGCTAAGAACAAGGGAACACGTGGAGAGTGCTTTATGTATGTCTTTGTGGGGCAGCAAAGCTGTCCTCAAGAGCAGTTTGCTTGTATTGTATAATCCCAGTTCTTTACTCAGTTTTAACTTGTGAGTTTTTCTTCCGTTGTTGGGAATTGTTTCTCGCACAAGAGTAAGCGCCAGAATTTGTAGCAACTATTTATAACATCAGTATCTATGATTTCGGGAGCTGATGATGGCCACCGCTGCAGTTATATTTCCAGGCCAGTCTCTGTGTAAGTTTTCAGACGGCCATAGTATTCTGTAAGTGAGATTTCTGCCCATAATTTGTTGCTCTGAAGCTTTTTGAAAGTTTATCATTGTGTAACCACTTTTTCCTTCTCCCAAAACCACTCATCTGGATAAGAAAGTCTTGTCCTGTCATATTTGAAGTATCTGGTATTTTACTTGGAATGCATAACTTCATTGTGTCAGGGAATGGAAGCAATACCCAGGAACTGAAGTGATCTAGCAGTGTAAACCAGTGTTGTTCAGCAGCAATTTGATGCCCAGCTAGTCAGTTTTCCATATGAACTGTGAGCCTGCTGAGGCTACAGTTCAGCAAATATGTTAAGCTGCTGTTAAGTGCTCCCACTCCACTCATTCCTGACCTTTCACAATCCCAGCTAGAAAGTATTTTCTGCTTTTGTTTTTAACCAGGGCCTTAAGGTTGCATTTAAAACCAAGAGAAGAACAACAGCAGTGTTGTGTAATGTGGCCAGACTAGCAGAGCTGTGTAAGGACAGATTTTGGTTTGGGTGAGCTCTACTTGTTGGAATGGGCAAAATGAGAGTACTAATAGAATCCTCCATTCTGCCTCAGATCTGGAAGACTGAACAGGAATCATTTTAATGCTTCTAGTACATTTTGCATCCCTTAAAAGGCATACTGAAAAAAACCCAACCAAACACAAAATCTTCCACATCTTCAGGTCAGGAATGCCTTCCCTCATACGAAGTGGACTAATTTTAGCCTACATAACGTTTGCTCAGTTAGCCAAGGAGAATCAAGTAGCACTTGTTTATATACCAGAAACCACTGTCATCTGCTGTTATCTGTTTCACAGGGAAGGTGTATCTTTCCTTTTTATGTACTGTGGAAGGTGAATAAAAAAGCTCTAAGTCACAGTTCTTGGTAGATTTAGCGGAGGTAGCAGAAAGGTTACTGCTTGTTGATATTAATGGGAATGGGAAGGTTTATCAGCTACCAGATTCAGATCAAACAGTTTTTAGGCAGAACTCTGAATTGCTCTGTGTAGGCCTTGTCATTGTGGGAAACTGTCTAAAATAGCAGTTGTGAATATCAACTAAATAAACTAAATACTGCTAATCTGCTCTTTAACCTTTTTTTTTTGTGGTTTGTCCTGTTACATTTTTTAACTAAATGAAATTGAGTTATAGAGTGTAATGGCTTTGATTTTGTGCAACATAATTATGTCTAAACATAGAGCAGTGGAAGAGCACCATATGTGTTTTATTCAGATGTTGGCTTTGACAGAAATAGCTTCCCCATTCAACTGACCTCTAAGACTTAAATTGAAATCCTCAAAATCAAAATGCATCAGTTAGTTATAATACTTTCTTCTCTTTTCCATCCCAGTTAGAGCAGCAATGTACAGAACTTCTCAGTAGCAAAGAAGAAATCAAAGTAGAGAACACGAAGCCAAAGCGGACTAACCAGGAGCTGCAGAGAGACCTGGAGAGAAAGTCTCACAAACTAAGCCAGGCTCAAAAACAGTGGCAGGTGCTTCAGGAGGAGGCATCAAGACTACATGAGGAGAAGGAAATGTAAGTTTCCAGCTGCAGAGGTTCAACTCCCTGTGCTTAGCATGCCAGTGAGCCTCCTTCTCTGGGTATTCAGTGCTGCGATTTAAGTTTGTGTCATAAGCAGAAACTCACATCAAAGCCAAGTGCTGTTCTAGTAATTTTTCCCCAGGTAATTCAGCACATTTTCTGTAGCACATCTGGCTTCTACAGAATCTTTTGCTACTTCTTCAAAATGTCATTGTTCTCTATCCTCCACACCATTTGTTGAGGGTGTTTGGAATTAAAAATCAGTTTAATTGGTTAAAAAGTATGTCTTAGTTTTGAAATGCTAGTGGAATTCCTTACAGAAATTACAGCTGTGGCGCATGATGCTCCATCCTACTCAAAGATAAGACTATCTGGAACTTGCTCTTCAGAATGTACTCTGGGCATGAGACAGCTGGGATGTGCTTCTTTTCTTCATCAAATTCCTAATTTCTGACCAAGGAGGCTGGCCAGCAAGATAAAACATACCTTATGCAGCTAAACACAATTCACTCATCGTGATCCAGAATCATCATTTTGGCATTTCCATTTCCAAAGGTTTGGATTTCAGATTCTGACTCAAAAAATATTTTTCAAGAAGAAATGCTTACAATTCATATTTTGAGAGATACAAATGGACTTTAAGTGACAGATCAACCTACCTGTCGTGCTCCAGCCTTCTGCACAAAGCGAAACTTACATTACCTTGAAGCTCTAATTGGCAGAAATGTCCACTGAAGACCATTTAACAGGAGATAGTTTAAAACAAAATGCTCAGGGATCTGTAAAACCTTCTTGTTGCCAATGGAGTGTGCATGGATGCCAGACTGTGGTGCAGATCTTGCCAGACTATACATCTCAGTAATGAACTACATAACTCAGAGCTATGGCTATTTGGCATATTTCAGGATAAAGCAGAATATTGGGTCAAATGTCACGTGCTTTTTCTGTTAAGTTTTGTGCCAAACTCTACTTATTTACTAATTTGATTTTTCTTAAGGGGCATAAATAATGAACTTTGTTGATAAATGATTGTAAGAGAACCGTGACTATCTTTAGAACACTATTTTTAGGTGTGCATGTTTGATGCATGATTTGGAAGTAGACAGTAGAATTATTCCTCCTCAAGGTGGTTTGTTTCCTCTTCAAGGCCTCTCTTTTCAGATCCAGAACAAAGCCTGTGGAATGGTCTGTTTTTAAAGCTACAGAAGAAACCTGCCCAGTGGTCAGACTGCTGAATAATAATACTGTGCTTACAAAGCACTTTGGATTCAGTAGCGGTTTATGGAATTGGAGCTCAGCCCTACTCTGCAGTGTTGCTTTAAACATCTGTATCAGGCTGGTAAGACCTGAGCTGTTAAAGCAGGTGTAGTTTTCAGACTGCACGGGAAGAACTTGAGGCTTCACTGAAAGGCAAAAAAACATTTTAAGGACAGACGCCAAGTTGTGTTAAGTCAAAGTAAGTGGTGTAAGTCTAGTGTAAAACTCTGATATGCTGTGTTCAGCGTTTGAGGCTGCATAACTGTTAGAGTCAGAAACTGAAAAGAAATTGAAGGGTTTGTACATGTGTGAGCCTGACATATGTTACAATCAGCAAGATAAATTCTAATTTTGGATAAAAGATTACATGGTGGCCATGAATGATGTCTTCTCTGAATGATGAAGGTGCCAGTATCAGCATATATTAAATTCTCTGGATAAAGAAATTGTCAAGCTTTTTTTTCTTATTAAAGAACCTCTACTCCTTCCTTTGCTAACGTTTTATTTTTAAATTGGTAGCTATTTGTGCAGGATAAAGTCCACAGGTTTGGAGAAGCTGAAGTCTCAAATGTGGATACTCCTAGGGGGAAACATTTTAGCAGCGTTATTACCATGGTTAGAACAAATTTTACATTTCTTTTCATGACAGAGAGGTACACTGAGTAACAGAAACCTTACAGAGACAAAAGACAGGACTTCTGAAACAGCTGGATTTTTTAAGGTGATGCAGACCTTATTAATTAAGTTAATTCAAGAACTTACTGCATCATTCTAAAGATGTACATTAAAGGATGAAATTATGCTGGGATATGTACTGGGTGTAGAGGTCCAGGTGCTGGCAGCAGAGTGATGCAGGGACAACCTCTGCGCCAGGGAGAAGCTGCGGCTGCTCCAGACCAGATCCCCAGCCAGTTCCAGCTAGCTGCAATGGGCCCACCGCAGGGCACAGCTGAGCAGTGCAGCAGCAGTGGTGGTGCATCTGGGAAAGCGTGTTTAAGAAAAGGTAGAAAACACTGTGCAGCAGTTGAGAGAGAATAAAATATGTGTGAGAAACAGCGCTGAATGAAGGGGAGGAGGTGTGTCAGGAAGAATGTCTTTACCTTGCAAAACATGAAATGATGTTGAAGGGCAATGCATTAGTCTCAGAATCAAAAATTATTTAGTTTTCAGGTTTTTGATTAAATCATGAGAAATTAAGCCGTGAAAAGAGAGATGCAAGTATACTGCAGATAAATGTTGAAGGTGCATAGAAGGGAAACTCAACCTAAATAAGTGATAACTACTAATTCAGAGAAATCTCCAGGAACTCACCAACAAAGTTTTAAGTTGACAAGAAGGTATTCTTTATTGCGGCACCGGGAGGCACGGGGGATCACTCCTCCAAGCGTGTCTCTACCAAGCATCAACCAGGCTGTGATTATATTGTCGTTAAACATGCATATTCATTAGATTACATACATTACATCATACTTTTAGAGAATGCCTCCTGTATGCACACAAAAATGTGGTAGTGGGCTTTCTGACCCCTGGTGGTTATTTCTTCATCACTTTGTTTTAGGATCGTTGTCATATCGGTAATCACCAGGCTGTTCTGGCAAAGCTTATCTTAGTAATTTCCTTTTCTGTATAGTTGCTAACAAAGCCTAACATTCTTGAGGTTACTTATTTGCAACCCTATTCTCCAATCAACCCCGCTCTTCAAACCACCCTATTCTTCAGTCAGCACCATACTTCACTACAGACAATGTGTGCATAGGCTTGTGTCTGCAGGAAAAGTGAATTTAAGCTGAATTTAGGCATTTTAATAGATTACATGAGAAGATCCCCTGAAAGGTAATAATTGTCTAAAAAAAGAAAACTTTTTTTTTGAAAGCTTGTTGAAGTTTGTTTGCCAAAAAGTGACATTTGTCTTGTTTTGATATTTTTGAGTCAGCTTTGGTAGCTGCTACACTATCTGAAAAATAATGAAAGCAGCTATCTTTAAAATTATTTTGGAAAAGAATCTTTATTAGCATATTGAAACCTTTCTCTTTTTTTTTCAGCTCTAAATTTTCTGTGCATGTTAACAGTGAATTTGCCATTTGCAGTAACAATCCTTAAAACAACATGGTGTAAGTTGCATTTCTTTGGAGTCTGAACTTCTTGCACTGCTGTTGCTTCAAAGCTAGCTGCGCTTATTTTCTAATTTTAGTACCATTGTTAAGTATTACTCACTTTTATATTCTTGAAGCACATATTTAAAAAGATTAAAGTATAGGAAAAATAGGTATGCTTGGTCATAATTATATAGTTCTTTTAGAAGAAGCAAGCACATCTTAAAAATTATGTTAGAATTATGCCATGGTTGCATAATAACTTCTAAGTGGTACTTTTTAATAAAAAGTGTAGGACACAGAACAGAGCTTCATCTTTTGAAATGATTTTATACAATTCATACTTTTTGCTTGCTGTATGGCTTAACTGGTATCACATTTTCGAAGTGTGGCATCATTGGACTTTAAGACCACGAAAGCCAGGTTGGTCATCAGATCCAGCTGGGACTAATCTGTGCTGCCTGCTCTGTTTTGACATTCATGCTCCTTGAAAACACATGATCTCAGCTGGGTGGGAACTGGACATTCCTTCAGATCTTATTTCCTACAGTATTTCATTTTTTTTTCCAAAACAGTTGAGAGAAAGCAGAGAGGGGAGAGAAGAAATGACAAAATCCCTCCTGCCTGGCTGTTGAAAACATCTTGGTTTAGTTTCTAAAGAAATGCTGTGAGAGTAAAAAAGAAGTTAATTTCCAACGGTCACTTAGAAATGGGAATTATGTATCTTTTTTTCTATGAGATGTCACTGCCTCAGCCCAGCCCTTAGTTTGGGTTGCATTTTTTTTTTTTTTTTTTGCTTGGTTTGGTTTTTGTTTTATTTTGTTTAAAGAAAACACAGCAGAGTACTCCTTTCTGATAAATCTCTGTCCATGTGGCACAGAAATATGGGCGTAAGTCCTGCATGGTCGTCCTAGCCTGCTGACTAGGCCTGCCAATTCAATTTGATTTGATTCGACTCGACTCAATTCAATTCAATTCAATTAATGGCATTACATTGCTTAGGGCAGTCTTTAGGCTGTGCATCTAATCACTGCTGTTTCATGTGAATAGTGCTTCATCTCCTTCCATACACCAGATGCAGTCTGATGACTACATCAACTTTGTGTTTCCTAAATGATGACTCTTGGGATCCCCACTTTCTGGCCATGAGATTTAAACATCAGAAGTGATCTTGTTCCACGCAGTTTTTGCACACTGATTCCCTCTCCTGAGGGAATCAGGAGGAATCAGGGAAGCCTGGGCTAGGAGGGATGATATTCAATTAGTAAGTGTTTCTAGGGCAGCTCTGCACATAATCCTCAACTGGAGCTGAAGAAAACATCAAAAAAAGGTAACTCCCTGCTTGCTGTATCATGAGTTACAAGTTGTGCAGTCTCTGTTTTTCATATAATTATAGTATAGTTTTGGTCAGAAAGGACCTTAAAGATCATCTAGTTTCAATCCTCCTGCCATTGTCAAGGTCACCTTCCACTACACCAGTTTGCTAAATACCCCATCCAATCTGTCCTTAAACACTTTCAGGGATGGGGCATCTACAACTTCTGTGGGCAACTTGTTCCAAAGACCTCATTTGCATTAAGAAGCAAACTCTCGGGATCACAAATAAAACAGGGTCTGATACTGGGGTTTTCTCCAGTCAGACCCTGACATTTAAATTGGTGTCAGGGACAGGTTCCCTTGCAGTGAAAAGTACCCTAATGTCACATGAAGTATAAGGTATTACCTGTGTGCCTCTCAGGGACTTAAGGGGCGGGTTTTGTCGAAACAAAACGTGCTGCTTTCTTGAGACTACTGTCCCATTCAGAAACGAATAGCAGCGAAGCTGCCTCTCAGGGCTGAGATGTGTTTTATGGTCTTTTAGAGAAACATAAGGCTCACCCCTCTCTGCCAGGGGTACAATGGGACAAGAAAAATTGGCATAATTTGCAAAGTGTAACAGACCGAATAAGCACCCTGCAGAAGGACACAAAACTTCAGGCCAGAAAGGGTAAATCAATTATCTGTGCTGTACTGGGCGCCAGCTTGGCTGCTGCAGTGGAAGCTATTGAGCAACAGCAAACAGCGGAATCTCAGTTCACACAAACTTTACACGACCTGGATCCCTGCAGGAGTGGGTAGTTAACTCAAAAGAACAGTTAGACAACGAGAAAAATCAGGCTAACTACTTGCAATTAGCCCTGAAAGAGCAACTCCTTGCAGAGAAATGGGCCTCTCCACGGTCTGTCCCAGAAAATAATTGAATACTCCCACAGTGATCTGGAAGTGGAAAGACTAAAGTTAGAAAAATTAAACTTTCCTGCCACTTCTTTCCACCCCTCGATAAAAATGGAATATACTTATGAAGGCGGAGAGGACAAATTCCCACAAATTGCCACCAAAGAGGTTCCGTATACTGCTATGGAATTAGCTAAACTTAAAAAGCAATTCTGTCGTACTCCAAAAGAATCAGAAACCGAGTATATTTGGAGAGGATCGCTGTCTGGGGGAGATCACATTTTACTAAGTGAGAAGGAAGCTGAGGGATATTGGGGGCCAGGAGTTTTTTTAACCACCTGTAACCACCGCGCACCCTGGTTCTCAACTCAAAGAGCAGCTTATTGGGCTGGAGGACTTAACCTTTTGGAAAGGGGAGATCCCCTCACCATCACAGGGACAGTCAACCAGCTGATAGAAAGTGTACAGAAAGCAGCATGTGCAAATGATGATGATACTGGTTGATCCCGAACGTATGACTCCCTTCATTTGGTGTCTTCCCAACTCCCTGAAAGCTGCAGGGACCCAATTGTAGAGAAAGATACAATCAATATCCCAAAGTGAAAAGGCCATTGCTGCCCTGGAAGGACTGCTATCACCTGAGCGAAAGGTGGAAAAGAAAGTATGGAAGTGGGGAGAAGCTGCCCAGGAGCTGATTAATTATGGGAGAAAGTACAGTCCCATCAATATTGCTAGTAAAATTGATACTAATGGACGGAAGCAAACAGAGGTAAAAACCCCTCCTCACCCTAAGAATGGGAAACACCGGACACCCTCTACTTGCCCAGGAGGTAGAAATATTCCTAATAAAAGGCAAGGGCTGTGGACATTAGGGTGGTGAAAGGGTGTTCCTAAAGATTTAATGGATGGATTACCCACTGCTAAATTGGAAAAGCTGGTGTTAGAGTGGCCAGAAAGAAACCCCATGGGCCCGAAAGAAAACTGTGGAAGACCCCAGTGCTCCCACCACTAACTAGCTCCACCCCTTGATTGTGAGTGGAGGGTTGGAGGGTGGATATATTCAACAGCTCACTGAAAATAATTAAGGCAAATTGTTTTGTGGGGCCTGATCTGGTGACCCATTTTTCACTTGCTTTGCATGCCCTCATAGAGAGCTGGACTCACAATGCTATAGCAAATTGTTCCACAGGGTTTCACAATATTGTTAGATGGTTTCTCTCTTGGTTGGAAGTGAGTACATGCATTACAAATTGAGGTATCCAGCCTATCCCAGGTGGCATTGCAAAACTCTATGACCCTTGACTTGCTATTAGCTTCCCAAGGAGGTGTCTGTACAAGCTGCTGTGCATACACAGATCAGAGCAGCAAAATATCTACAGATTTGGGTGAAATTTGGGAACAAACAAATCTTGCACCAAGTCACTAGAGATGATACCTTACGGGTTTTATAGAGTTATGGTACACACTTACCTCTTGGCTACCAAATTGGACATAGTTAAAGAACTTGTTTGTAATAATTATAATACTAATTATTTGTGTTTGTACCCTAGCAGGCATGATTCAATGTTGCTGTTCACAATGGTGTTTCAGAATTAAATATGGGAAAATAACATGAGATGAGGGTTATAGGATATATGTGTATCCTGTAAGCATAAAAGGGGGGAATTGTAAGATGAAATGCTAAGTTGTAAATTAAAAACACTCTGTTAATTGTAAGCTGTAAACTGTAACTGATCCGTTGAGAGCAAGGTGAGGCCGGTTCTTCAAGGTAAGGAACAAATCGGAACAAACTGACCAAAACCATGGACACAGTTATTAAGTAATTCACAAAAGCCTTTTGTATGTGTGCAAGCACAGAAGTTAATCAGCTGACGCAGTGAGGAAGACTATCGATGACCACCAGAGACCCCTCGAGATCACCACCCAGCAAGGAAGTGAATGTGCATTTAAAATGAAAATATTGCAATTCCAGGAAATCTAGTGAATATTTGTAAACAAATTGGTGGGGCCCTGGGTGCCTCAGTCACTTGAGAGGCTTTGATAAAGTATTGTAATGGATTATACAGTATTGCAGACTGGCTACCTGGAACACTAACAAATTGCTCAGCGGTGCTCGACAACCTATTTATAACTTAAATTGCATTATTCAGTTTCAGACTATCCTAGAAATCTTTACCAATGATACATCCCATGCCCTTGATCTGTTAGCAGATCAGGCCAGGCAAATGCAGACTGCAATATTTCAACATTGCATGGTTCCTGAGTACTTGCTAGCCGTGGAAAGGGGAGTTTGTGGCAAATTAAATGATTCTAATTGTTGTTTGAAAATTGATAATGGTAAAGTAGTAAAATGAATCACATCTGGAATTCAAAAACTGGCTCACGTAACTACTGCCTCTCCTAATGGAACTAAGCAAATCAGGTTTATATGTCCACAGAATCAATTGGTTGTAAAAATAATTAAAACCACTGCTCTTTTCATTTTTTGACCTCTTTTGCACTATCTCTTTTCTAAAACCACCTGGATCCAGAACAATCTTTGAGACACCGAGTGGTGTGTGAGACTGATCTGAAATTGGACTCCACTGATCATTGTCTAAAAGATTGTTATGAGAAGCTGAGATGAAATTCCACCAATCCATTGTCTCAGAGATGGCTGAGAGGAGTTGAGATAAGATTCTTCCATTCATTATCTTGAGGATTGGTATGAGGAGTTGCTGCCCATTATCCCAAGAATTGCTGCAGACGTGCAGTTGAAGAGCTGTCTACAAGACCAGGAAGACTGGTCCACCAGGAACATGTCATACGTGACATTAAGAACATAGGTACTCCCTCCAACTCATTCTAAGAGGGGGAAAAGACATCGAAAAGATGGATACCTTCAAAGGGACGACTCCAGAAGGACACCTCCATGAGGACACCCACCTCTGATGACTGCTACAGGCTCTCAGGAGACACTGCTCCGATACTGACTACAAACGCTGAAGGACTCCCATCACCTCCAACGACAGATCCCCGTGGACCACGGGATTCACGGTGGTGACTCTCTCTCTCTCTATCCCTGCAGTCCTAATCCTTGCTTCATTCCCACCCTTTTTCCAATCTGACCTATTGCTATCCCCTTTATTACAATAACTTCCCTTTTTTATAATAATTGTCTTTCTGTAATAAACCAACTGATCGATTACACTACTTGACCTCATTTATGTCTTAATTTCACTCTTGGGATCATGAACAGAACAGCCTCAACAGCTTCATGGAATTATAGAATCACAGAATAGTTAGGGTTGGAAAGGACCTTAAGATCATCCAGTTCCAATCCCCCTGCTATGGGCAAGGACACTTCACACTAGAGCATGTCACCCAAGACTCTGCATCACTCCAGGTGTTTAATTTAGCCTGTTTACTGCAGGCTAAATTAAGTGGATGCTGTAAAGAATACTTATTCCTCTGTCAGTTGAGTAGGTCATTATTTCCAAGACCTTTGTATATAGATCAGGAGTCGCTTAGGAAAGAATACTGTAACACCGGTTGGTTTGCAAGGGATGCCCTAGCTGGCCTCTTCTCCTGTTTGTGCAAATGGCGAAGGAGGAAGAGGGAGATAGCAAGTTTGTTTTTAATGCTGCAGAAGGGGAGCAATATCATGGATGCCCCTGGCATTGATTTGTTAGGGTAGGAGTTGTAGGAAGTGCAAAGGAGGGGGGGGGAAGGAAAGGGAAAGAAAAGCAAGGCAAGGTGAGGCAAAGTGAGGTCCTCTTGCCAGGAATTTGAGGTACAGAATCCATGAGACTCCTGACTTCAAGAAAATACCAGAACTGAAATCACTGCCTGACAGTCTTTAAATGAGACATTGAAGTCTAGCCTTGCAAATGTTTTCTGCACTAGCGACTGTAGTGATAGGACAAGGGGTAACCGGCTCAAACTTAAACAGTGGAAGTTCAAATCAGATATAAGGAAGAAGTTCTTTACTGTGAGGGTGGTGAGGTACTGGAATGGGCTGCCCAGAGAAGTGGTAAATGCTCCATCCCTGGCAGTGTTCAAGGCCAGGTTGGACAAAGCCTTGGGTGACATGGTCTAGTTTGAGGCGTGGGGGCAGGCACATGGCAGGGGGGTTTGGAAACAGGTGATCTTCAGGTTCTTTCCAACTCTAACCGTTCTATGACTCTATGAGTGGTGCATAAAATATGAAAGAATTCACTCTCATTGTCTCTCCTCTCTCTCTCCCCTCTTTCTTTTTCTTTGTCCTCCCTTTCTCTCTGTTTTGTACTCTCTTTTTTTCCTCTATTTTCTCTGTGGATGTATTCTTTGCAGAGAGATAATTTGGGGACCTTTTCTCCCTCCTACCTTCTGTAAAACCACAGAAGACCATCTGTTACTCCTATGGTGGGAGTAGAAAGTATGTTTGCTTTTAGTAACTTTCCATCAAGGAGATAAAATGAGTTAACAGTGTGCATCTACCAGAACACTGATGATCTATGGGCTGTAATCTAAGCATTAAGGGACTGAAAATAACAGATACTCCTTTATATGCCTGTGTATCATGCCCATCAATACTTCTGTGAATGTCTTTATACAATGCATATAGCTGGAACACCAATGCTTCCAGAATATTGATTTATTTAGAAATAAGTCACCTCAATTTTCCTGAGAAATCAACTGAGTTGGTAGAAATTTACCTGAATCAAACAATGTGCTGGATTTCATGTATGTACTTGTTTCTGCTTTGAAAATAGATTTACAGTTTTGCTTGCTGGTGCCCAAAAAGGATATTTTGAAAATCTGAAATGCAGCTGAATTGTTCTCGATTTATAGGAAAGATTGCTGCTAGACACCTCTATATAACTGAAAGAGCTAGAGACGGATCTCATTTTACCTTACTTTGATAATTCGTACCGCCTTTTACAAGCATGCCTTTGTGTCAATGACTTTGTTTTTATAAGGGAGCCGTATCAACCTTGAACTTCGTCCCTCAAAGGTTCTTCCTTTAGGAAATCTGTTTTATTTCCTTGCATGTATGGAAACACACACTTTGAAGACCCTGGGTGCTAGGAGGGACTCCATCCAGGGTGTCACACTGAATCCCTCTGTGAAAAAACACATGACACATAAATGGACTGAGTAGGCGTCTCACGTGTCATTTAGCTCTCTTAAAAAATTGTACTAGTAAAACAAAGATGAATCATTCTAATACAGAGAACTCGCAGCCCACCAGGCCATTAACTCTAACATGTCATGAGAGAAAATAAAATGTTTTGCATAAGTAAAACAAAGGAAGTCATCAAATTAGAGACGGTTATAATCAAATGAATGGATCTGAATGACTCATTTGAACGTTTGAATGTGCTGCCTGAGGTAGCTAAGGGAAGGAATGATTAATGACAATGGATTAGTTGAAAAGTAGCATATACATAATGAAATTATAACAATTTGCTTGCTGAGCTAATAATAAACATGAATATGAATGAATTATTAATTCTTGCTACATAGCCATGTAATTCCTGTGAAACCATATATCACAGACTCTATCAGTGGATGCAATTTAGTTACTTATTTTGTGAATAACCTCATTAATTACTTACAAATGATCCAAAATACATGACACTAGGTGCTGAGCTGATACAAATATATATAGCCATACTTGGTGAAAACAGCCCTGAACCTTTTCTCACCCAAAAAAACAGATTAGTTTATTGAGCTTGAAGTCCAACAGATTTTAGAAACTCTCAGAGTCAATTTTGAGTTCTAGGAAGCAGGCATTCTTTATTTTGCAGCACAGGGCACACACGCAAATCATTTCACAAAGGTGAGCACACCTGGCGTCTGCAAGCAGCATCCGTTTTCCAACAAACTTACGCACATTTACAACCTTTCCAGGAAATGTTTTACATTAGATTTCATGGAACTACTTGTAATATTTGCATTTTAATTATGCATGTGCTTTTCTTGCCAGCTGTGGTCCCGTGGGGTCTCTGATTGTCATTGACAGTCTTCCGCTGATTGATCTCTGTGCTGGTGCATGTGAAAATAGTCTTGTGAATTACTTAACAATTGTGTCTGCGTTTCAGGTTAGTTTTGATTTGCTCCTCATCTTGAAGAACTGGCCCTGTCTGTCTTGGTCATTCCTTTCTTATCTTCACGGGCTATGCTTGTTTTATGCATACCTCAAGGTCCCACTGACCCATATTGCTCTCAACAAAGCAGGCCTAAGTTACAACCTAACACCTTGATCTCAGCAGAGCAGTCCCAATTTACAATCTAACATCTTGCTGTCAACAGAGTGGTCCCAATTTACAGCTCAGCATTTTAGCTTTCAACAAGATGCCATCTTTTTACCTATTTTTTCCTACGGTCAGAGAGGAATGTGTACTTTCAGTGGGCATTGCAGCTCAGCTTTATTAACTTTTGCTGTGCTTTAGTCCCACATCTTAGAAATTAGTGTACTACAAAATTGATCAGAAAGGGCTCCCATTATAACGTGTGTCACTTCTTTGCAAGGCAGGAAGCACAGTTCATTATTAAAAGGAAGAATAGCAGCCTGAAGGGAATCCTTTCAATTCCTTGTCATTTGAGAAGACTGGTAGTTGCAGTGTGTGTGAGATACTAAAGGAAAGGGGGAATAGAATGATAGGGTTTCTGTAAAGTGTCATGATGGAAAACAAGGCTGTGACGAAGCTGATCTGTAGTCAGATGAATTAAAGAGTAAACAACATGATAGCAAGAAGAATTTTGTAATATTAACTTTGAAGGGAGAAAAAACAGACACAAAGCAAAATATTCACATGCAGGACAAGAATATTGTAAGCATATTGTGAGCATCCAAGAACAGCCAACGTTCTTTTTGAGTGGATTAATGTTACCACAAGCAATTATTTAAATAAAATGGCTTATGATATAGGTGCTGCTCAGGCATGGTCCTGTTTAGCATGATATCATTTTGGCCCTGTACAGACTTACTGAGTGAACTTAAATGAGTTAATAAAGCCTTCTCTCTCTCTGTTCATCAACTATAAAATAAGACAATAATAAAATCATAGAATGGTTAGGGTTGAAAGAGACCTTAAAGATTATCCAGTTTCAGCACCCCTGCCATAGGCAGGGATACCTTCCACTAGGTCAGGCTGCTCAAAGCGCCATCCAGCCTAGCCTTAAACACTCCCAGAGATGAGGGATCCACAACATCTTTGAGCAACCTGTTCCAGTGCCTCACCACCCTCTTAGTAAAGAATATTTTCCCAATGTCTAATCTAAGTCTACCCTCTTTCAGTTTAAAATCAATCCCCTTTGTCCTGTCACTATGTGCCCTTGTAGAAAGTCCCTTTCCAGGTTTCTTGGAAGACAACAGTCTTCCAGTATCTGAAGGAGGCCTACAAGAAATGCTTTGCCTTCCTAGACTTTGCAGACTATGTACTCTTAATGGCTTGAGGACCCATTCCTTCTTAAACTTCTTTTGCCATATCAGCTGCCAAGTCAGGCTTTTGTGTAGATGATCTCTTACATTTGCATTTATTGTGCTTCAGCTGAAGTGCTGAGAACGTCATCAGGGCTTGATCCATTGTTCTTAATTACAAAGCTCCCAAGGACTACAAAGGTTCTGGCTGACGGAGAAAGAAGGAGCAGAAAAATTTCAGAAGTACAAGAAAATGAAATAGAATTAATTTATTGCTATGTTTTGCTGAGGTTTTTAAATGGCCATTTGCTGGAATACACTGGTCTCAAACTGCAGGTGTGCATCCTCACGCTGTGTGGACCCAACCACTGCTGCTGAAGCTTTCCAAGGATTTTTTTATTATTTTTTAAAAAAGATTACTGGGATTGTTTTCACCTGCTTTGTCAAGCACTCTGATGTACTAATTGCCTCATCATCACAAGGAAAGTTCACAGGACCTCAGTACCTTACCAGGCATGTTTGTGTTTTAGCCTTTGAGGGATAAAGCAAAACCTACTATACAGAGCAAATGTCTGCCAGAGAAATGCATGCATTGTTGTTGGGAGGCAGACATGGGCTTCTTTTGTTGCTCTTTACTGTTAACTCTAGAATTAAACTCTAATTTTTCCTGAGATGATCTATTTCTGTTTCTTTATTTGCATATTTCAGTATGTCTGTGTTCCTGTTTTAAACCTGGAGTGGGATATTGTGTGAAATTGATTGAAGTGATCTTTCTGTTTGATTTCTAGGATTACAGTTTAATTTTCTGTGAACGCAGTGCATATTCTGGGTATAATACCAAGAAGACTGCGCTTCACTTCGCTAAGCGAGAAGAAAACACAGTCTATGAATCCTATACATGCCTGGCATGTCACTGGTGACAGAGTAAACTGTTTAATAAAGTAGTTCGATAGGCAATTATAGTGATAAATTATTTGTTCCTTTTAAACTGGTCTGTAACCTCACCCTGTGGCTTCAATTGAGCTCAGGTTCATAGAAAAGTCCCATGTAAACTAACGAAGCCATGGACAGACCCAGAAACACCTGAACTGCTGCTAGGAAAGCTGAGGGCCTGGGATGTTGTGATAGTTCTTGCAGGAACTTCTTGGAAGTTTGCCTAAACGGTCTTGGAAGTAGATGCCGCTGAATCCTTGCAGCAGAGCATTGGATCTTCTTCCTCTGCTCACTACAGCTCAAACTGTTGTCTGCCTCGGGGCTGAGAGAGAGGGAGATGTAGATTTTTTTAAGTTATATAAAGTCTAAGAGTTAAAGTACAGTTAAATCTGCCCCCTCTGTACTACTTACAGAGAAATCTGTATCTCTGTACATGGTGCAAAGATGAAAACGCCGGTCATTAGCTGGCAGATCTCTAATACTTTTTCCTGAAGTTAGCGATACTTTGTGAATGTGTCGGGTAATTGATACACATTTAGGCAGCCAGATGTGTTTTTCTTTTTGCTCCAGCCTCAAAAATAACACGTAAAAGTCATTGTTTTGAATCTCTGCAATATACAGTAAGTGCTAACAATCAGCACTAAATGAACAAAAGAGTTTTTGTGACGGAGTCACATTAATTGTACTTTTTTGATTGTTCACAAAATTCTGTCATTTTCTGTCAATCTCTGGATAATTTTATAGGCTTAAGGAAAATGCATTTTGCTTTGATCTGTTATGGGTATTATTGACTTTTTTCTCAGAAGTATTGTTTCTTTCCCCCAGGATTTTAAAGGAAATGAAGACAAAGTCAAAGAGAAAACCATGAAACTTCAAGCTGGTATGAATAAAAAGTCTTGCTGTATCAGGCCATAAAATGCTGGGGAGTGTTTAGACAAGTCAGACGTTTATATCACACTACATGGCACCATCAGATTTGCTTTATCTGCCAAATATTTCTTTTGCTGTGTGGTGAGTATAGGTGTAAGCGAAACTTAAAATCCTTGTATGCTCTGACCTTCACTTTTACAAATACTGTCTTTAGTTAATTGACGATGTACTTGGGACAATAGCAGTCTTTTATTCTGTTTGATGCCTAACACCACTGAATCCTGATTTGTGATCATGCTTGTAGAAGCTGCCACATTATTAATAACCAGAAATAATTTTATAGGAAGAAAACTACTTGGAATGTGAAGTAAATTCTCGCCGGTGTGGATGACCTATCTTCTGAATACTTCTGTTTATTTCAGTGCTCTTCAGATCCTGATCTTGTGCTCACCTTTGCTACAGTCTTTTTAAAACTTCACATAGTACCTGGCTGGTTGTTTAAAAGCAACACACCAGCAACTGCAAAGTGTAAGGTGGTATTTTCAACCTTATTGTGAAAGGTACCTGAGCAAAGGATTGAAGAACTAAAATTTTCATAAATAGCATCAACTCATTTATGCTACACATCGTTGCATATTGGTCCTTGATAAGAAAACCTTCCTCCCACTTAGGTGTGATGAATTAAGTATGTTCAGACAGGTCACTCAGACACCATAAAGGCTTGCCTGAGCTGTCGTCAAACAAGCTGGCGTGTTTTGATTGTGAAGTGATGCTATACAAATATCCAGCTTAGTTTCCAGAAACAGTAAAATTTCTCCTTGCTTCCAGGGAGGTACTTGGGAACCCCTTAACCCCAAGAGGAGCAAAATGAGCAGCCATTAATGAAAATCAGTAGGCTTTCTGTTCACTTCCCAGGGTTGCGTCTTGAAGCCCATTGCTATGTGTAGGGAAATGAGTCACCTTATTGGCCGTTACATGCTGTCCCCCACGGTAATATTCTCAGAATTCAATTGCCTTTGTTCAGTAGTGGCTAGATTCGGACTAATGCAAACCCCTAATTTAAACCTCAACAAAAACAGCTGTTTATCCCAATTTCAATTAGGGAAGAAGTTTATCTGTTTGAATATCAGCTTTGCTAATTGATTTTGAATGATCTGATCCCCTGTAGTAGGCTGTTTCCTACCCCATCAATATCAGAGCTTGCAATATTCCTTCCAGCCTCTGACAGCCTCAGGAATTCTGTTTGAAGGCTTAATTTCAGCTTTGCTAACTCTAGCCTTGCAAACTGTGAATTCTGATCCTTGGTTTTTTATTCCCTCAAGCTTATCTCGATTTTGGAAGAAAATGACACATAAGGTGGATCTTCTTTAAGGGACTTCTATGGGATCTTTTTCATATGGACACCTACTAGTGTTTACTGAGACCTTCCTAGCAGGGTAGACAATGCTAAGGAGCAGCTGAATCCTGGGAGGGAGGTTTCTTTTTCTTCATCTGTTGCAGCCAAATCTGGTGCTGTCTAAGACCCAGGAGGCATCTCCCATCTCAGACTCATAACTGTGGCTGCTGCTGTTCCTTTTTACAAGTCCAGCCAAATCCAAGCTGAGTGTGTACTGCAAAGATGCAGATAAACAAAATTAACGTCATCAGCCACACAGGCAACACAGAGAGCAGTCTTGTCACTGCTTGTCACTCACATACAAAGAGCATTCCCATAAATATGAATACAGACAGTCCAATCTTTCTTTTCCTGTCCAACTGACCGTGATTGAAGCTTACTGATGAAAACACACGCATTCACACCTCTTATGACATCAGTGCTCTCTCTTCCCCACTGCCATCCCTCTCTCCCCAGGATCCTAGTCATAGTCATCTTTCTGCACACTTTCACAAACAGCAATTATTTGTTATTTAATGCTCACAGCATATAGGTATGACTAGCATACTACAAGGCTCTACTGATGGACAAATTCTACTGGCCAGGTGGTCATCAAACAGGTGTGGGAATCATCAGCTTTCAGTGTTCCTTGGTGCTAACAGATCCTTCGCATTGTTAAAAGCTTTTTGGTAAAGGGAAGCAGAGATCATGATGCAGCTGTCCATAATGAAACTTTACTCTGGGTCATACCTTATCTAGATTCACCCTCTTTCAGTTTACAGCTGTTTCCCTTTGTCCTTTCACTATGGACCCTTGTCAAAAGTCCCTCTCCAGCTTTCTTGTAGGCCACCTTTAGGTACTCTAAGGCTATAATGTCTCCCTGGAGCCTTCTCTTCTCTCTTTTTCTCAAACTCAAATCTCTCAGCCCATCTTCATAGGAGAAATGCTCCAGCCCTCTGATATTTTCATGGCCTTCCTCTGGACTCACTCAAGCAGGTTGATATCCCTCTTGTGCTGAGGGCCCCAGAGCTGAATGCAGTACTCCAGGGTAGGTCTCATGAGAGCAGAGTAGAGGGGGAGAATCACCTCCCTTGACCTGCTGGTCACACTCCTTTTGCTACAGCCCACGACATGGTTGGTTTCTGGGCTGCAAGCGCACACTGCTGCTCATGTTGAGCTTCTTGCCAACTAACACCCCAAGTCCTTCCCCTCAGGACTGCTCTCAATCCAGTTTCTGCCCATCCTGTAGCTGTGCTTGGGATTGCCCTGACCCAGGTACAGGACCTTACACATCATTGCAAGTCTTTTCTCATTCCCAGAAGAACCCAGGACCTTCTTACTGGAAGGCACCAATTTTCTTAGCCTGAACAGGAAGGGAGTAGGGAAACAAGTGGAATTGAGACATTCAAATAGAATATTATGTCACTCATATTACTTGAGCTGCTGTTTGTGTTATGTGGGTGATGAGCAGCGAAGACATTGCTCTTTGTGTTGTCTGTGTAACTGATGACGTTAGTGTTGTGTGTGTATCTGTATCTTTGCAGTATGTGCTCAGCTTGGGTTTTGGCTGGACTTGAAAAAAGAAACAGCAGCAGCCACAGCTATCATCCCTCTATTACATTTTGTATTGTGCCCTGTTTATCCACATTTTATCTTGTGTCAGCTTTATCCCATGTGTTGTGAGATTTGTGTTCTTTTGCTCTGAGCATACACAATAGAGCTATTTTCCAGATCTTCTGACACTGTATTCAGCCTCCTCTTTTTACCTTTTCTATCTTGTCAATGACTATATTGCAAAATGAGCATTATCAGCTTCGGAAAATCACAGCCTGCCTATTTGCAAGATTCAGTGCTCCTGCAGCTCTAAACTTAAATCTTGCCTTTGCAGAGCAATCAGAAATGTGAATATTGCTGTATCTGTATAGATGCTATAAATGCTCATGAGCTACCTTTTTCAGGGAGGAGAGTACAGGGTGGGTTTGTGACTCACTGTCCCTGCCAGTCATTACTCCTCTGGTTTACCTTTTACAAGTCAATAGAACTCCACAATAAACCAGTTTATGTTCCTACCTTGTCAAAATCTCCAGGAAAAAGGGAGGAGAAAAAGAAGACAGTTCTCTACTTCATTAGTGAGCTGAAGCAGCCGAGTAAAATCTGGGAAAAACTGGAGCTAGTGGGATGATATGGGTGGAAAAATAACAGCTGAGATTCAGTTGTGAGAAAAGAAGTCTAGAGGGCTGAGCAGTCCATTTTCAGCAGCAGCAAGGTGTTTAGTTGTCTCATCTGTTTGTAACTTCATCTTTAAATACTGATAAATGGAACTAGATATGAACTACTTTGCTATGCTGCTCAGGTGGTTTTGGGGGCCAGTGGTGAGCTCAGTATTGCTGCAGCCAAACACCAGTTTGGATACCTCTGCTAGAGGCTGAAAAGCCTCAAGACTACGATTGCTTAGCTCAGAGATATAGCACTCACCTGCAAAGCTTAGTGGTTCCCCTGTGAGTGTGAGCTGTTTCTGCATGGCCTTGCTCGCAGGTGCAAATGACTGAGCTACGTTATACTGCACTACAAGACAGATTTGATCAAGGTCATTTGAATTTATACCATTAAGGCTTATCAACTGACATAGCAACCTGGTATTGTATGGATCTATATTGTGAAGCTGTAATTAAAAAAATGTTGCTCATCCCTTTGAAGCAAGTATTATTCTAACAGAAACTGTTTTGCATGAAATGACGTCTGTCAGTAGAGAAAGGCAAACAACTGATGAGTGAAACCTCCTACATGTATGCTATAGACATTTTTTACTGTAACCACATTGTAAAGTCACTTTCTACACTGAAATGTATTGATGTCATTAAGAGCCCCAGGGCAGATTGTGCAAGGAATTCCTAAACTGAGATGAGTGAAGCTCTTGCTTTCGTCATGTCCATGCTCAATGTAGGGTATGCTGTACAAAAATTGGGTGCTACTCACATCAAGGCAAATGGAGAACATATACACAAATGGTTAGATTAGATCACATATTATTAGCTTTAGATTGTCTCTAAATGGGAGAGACATCAATTTGATAGATAGACCACTTGGTGGATAAACAACTGGTTGGATGGCCGCATGCAAAGAGTTGTGCTCAATGGCTCAATGTCCAGCTGGAGACCAGTAACGAGTGGTGTCCCTCAGGGATCGGTGCTGGGACCGGTCTTGTTCAACATCTTTGTCGGTGACATGGACAGTGGGATTGAGTGCACCCTCAGCAAGTTTGCCGATGACACCAAGCTGTGTGGTTCAGTTGATACGCTGGAGGGAAGGGATGTCATCCAGAGAGACCTTGACACCCTTGTGAGGTGGGCTGATGCCAACCTGATGAACTATAACCATGCCAAGTGCAAGGTCCTACACCTGAGTTGGAGTAATCCCAGGCACAGCTACAGGTTGGGCAGCCCTGCAGAGAAGGACTTGGGGGTTTTGGTTGATGAGAAACTGAACATGAGCTGGCTTCATTGTGCGCTCACAGCCCAGAAAGCCAACCGCATCCTGGGCTGCATCAAAAGGAGCATGACCAGCAGGTCGAGGGAGGTGATCCTGCCCCTCTACTCTGCTCTTGTGAGACCTCACTTGGAGTATTATGTGCAGTTCTGGTGTCCTCAACATAAGAAGGACATGGAACTGTTGGAACAAGTCCAGAGGAGGGCCACGAGGATGATCAGGGGACTGGAGCACCTCCTGTGTGAAGATAGGCTGAGAAAGTTGGGTCTGTTCAGCCTGGAGAAGAGAAGGCTGCATGGAGACCTCAGAGCAGCCTTCCAGTATCTGAAGGGGGCCTATAGGGATGCTGGAGAGGGACTCTTCGTGAGGAACTGTAGAGAGAGGACAAGGGGTAACGGGTTCAAACTTAAACAGGGGAAGTTTAGATTGGATATTAGGAGAAAGTTCTTTACTGTAAGGGTGGTGAGGCACTGGAATGGGTTACCCAAGGAAGTTGTGAATGCTCCATTGCTGGTGGTGTTCAAGGCCAGGTTGGACATAGCCTTGGGTGACATGGTTTAGTGGGAGGTGTCCCTGTACCTGGCAGGGGGGGTTGGAACCAGATGATCTTAAGGTCCTTTCCAACCCTCACTATTCTATGATTCTGTGATTCTATTAAATAGTGGCAATTTTGTTTAATACTTCTTCCTTGTTAACATGATTCTTATGGTTGTGTAGAACAGCAGCTAAAGTGTCTTTCTATCATTGCTATGGAGATGATGTAGCTGTGCAAACACAGACTTCTGAAGGGTACTATCAGTCAAGAAACTGTAGTCATATAAAACCAGCATTACAGGCATTAATCAAATGATTAAAAATTATCTGCTGGGAGGCCTCAAAATACCATGCTAGGTGAGCGAGGCATGGTCTATCATGAAGGGGAATGTATTTTATCAGTTCTGCTGATAGCTTACAAAACCTCTGTCCTTGGAAGTTTTCAAGACAGGTTTTACACAAAGCCACAGGGGTTTGGCATAGCTTTGGAGGAAGTTCTGCTTGGAGCAGTAAGTTGGACTTGAAACCTCCAACGTTTCCTTACAACCTTTCCGTAGTAGAGATGGAAAAAAATAATCTTAGTCAAGCAAACCTTTCTGCATGTCTGCTTTGTATACCAACATTAAAGCTTAACAGTTTGTCTTGAGACTGCTACAACACCCTGCAACATAGCATCCAAGGGTGCTATGAAAGCATTCCATGGTGCAAGACATTCACAAGAATTCAAATGTCAATCCTGTCTTCCAGAAGAGCAAAAAAGGAGGATCCAGACAACTGCAGGGTGTTAAGCCTTATCACAATTCCTGGGAAAGCAACAGAGCAACTAATCCTGGAAACCATTTCCAGACAAATGAAGGACAAGATGGTGATCAGGAATAGTTAGCATTGAACTACAAAGGGGAAATTATGCTCAACTAAGCTAGTAGTTTCTACAGGGAGATAAGGGGAGAGTCCTCAATGTTGTTTACCTCAACCTTTGTGAAGCTTTTGACACTGTCTTCTATAACATCCTCATTGACCACATGACAAAATATATGTTAGATATTTGGACAGAAAAGTGCTTTGAAAACGGCTGAATGGCCGGGTCCAGAGGGTCTAAAGAAGAGAATGCTCAAGAGGGATCTTATCAGTGTGGGTAAATACATGATACAGGTGGGGAAGGAAGAGGAGGGAGCCAGACATTTTACAGAACTGCCCAATGACAGGACAAGAGGCCACAGGCACAAGTTGAAACACATGAAATTCCATCTGAACACAAGAAAACGTGTTGGATTTTTTTCTTTTTCTTTTTTTTTTTTAATGTAGAGGTGGTCAAACACTGGAATGGTTTTCCCAGAGAGGTTATGGAGTTTTCATCCTTGGAGATTTTCAAAACCCAGCTGTAAATGGTCCTGGGCAACCTGCTCCAGATTGCTCTGCTTCAGCATTGAAGTTGGAACAAGATATTCTCAAGAGGTTGATAGATCACAGTAGTACTTTCTGCCTCCTGAAATTTCGACCCTATATGTTCAAAGCCCCATGGGACTAGCAGGATCTCCAAGATGACTAGATTTATCCTTACTACCATAGACAATTACGTGAGTGTGGACCATAATAAAAAGAACATGGTGCACAGGCAAATGAAAGATAAGGACAGCCTAGAATAAAAGTTTGATTTAGGTTTGGTTTTGATTTATAAGCAGATTCTGGTTTTCTGTATATCACTGATGTACAAGCTAGAAACATCTTGAGCTGAAGGAAAAGAAACAGCATATTGTGTCAGTGCTGTTTAAGGAACAAGGATGGGAAGAACATAATATAGTGTCAATATTCTGGCAAGCAGAAGTGAATTTTGCATTTTGACTTATGAATATTAGATTGAAATGGTCTAGGCATTTGCCCAGATTGAGACCAGATGTTCCTCTACTTAACAGAACTCTGTATCGTTCAGCAGTAGAACTCAAATGTAAAGTTCTCCCAGAAAATGTTATGTCTCTGCTACATTTGTTAGTGGGAGGTGTCAGACCAATTTACCTGGTTGTCTGAATACTTTCAGAAGTTCTTGTCTCAGTTATCTCCACATCTTTATTGGTAAAGGATACCTTCAGTTTCTGAACTCTTCCATTTCCATAGCCTCAATTCATAGCTCAAAACTTGTCATCACGTGCTTTGTTGTTGTCTGCGTGACCTACAAATGCTATCCATCACATGCTGCTGTTTCAGCTTCACACAACACTTACGTTGCTTGCCTGCCAACACTCATCCCATGTGAAAACAAGCAAGATGCTGAGCTATTTTTTCTGAGATGCTCTGTCAGTGGTAATAATGGCAGTTATAGGATAATCAGACAATTATGGAAGTAAATAGTTTTTTCTTTAATCAGGTTTCATTAGCTAGTGACATTGATTTGTCATGCCAATAAACGTAAAAAATATGGCACTATTAAGATAAAGTATTTCTGCTAACTGCTCAGCATTACAAGTTACTGTTAATGAGTCATGTATGCCTTTTTGGACTGCCATTTCATGTTTCAAATTGATAGGATATGTACGATTTCTGACTAAATTCTGTTGTGATCTTAACAAGGGGGGGTCCATTTGTAGCTCTAGGGCTGTGTTGTGCTGGAAATGCTGATGGTTCATTTGAGTAAATGGAAACGGCTAGCCATGAAAGCAGAGAACTGAACTGCAAAAGAGAATGTTCTGTTTTCCACTTGAAGATTAGGCGTCAGCTCAGGCTCAACTTTGGTGACTGATGTGGTTCTGAAAGACCATGTCTGATGATTCAGAGGAATGGCTTAGAGTGTAGCACAACCCTTTATGTTTTGTGTGGAAGTAAGACTGATTTTCAGTTGTAGTTCTCATCTCAAAGCTAACATGGTTTCTTTCTGTTTCACAATCACATCATAGCTCTCTCCAAGCTTTCTCAAAAAGATGTTTTATTCATGTTGTTTGCATTATTCACTGAAAAATGAGAAAAATATCAAACATCATAAGAAAAAGGAAAGGAAAGGGAGTCAAGGAAATGGTATCAGTACCTGCAGAGACTGGAAAAATGGCCTCTTCTTCTGTCTCAGCTGTGTATAGCACATGTCTTTTTTACCCTTTTTTTATCTATCCCCAGAAGCAGCAGCTATTTTCAGGGAGCAGACTTGTTCCCTTAAGCATACTACTGCCCTGGCTTACCTTCGTCAACATACTGTGGAGAAAGACCAGTATTCCAGGGAATCTCTAGCTGAGGATTCACATCCTCCTTAAAACAATGCATGAAACGTTAATGTGCTGGGGTTTTTCTTTTTTCTTTTACAATGAGGCTTTTGCAACAACAAACGTTGCATCAGATCTGAAACATCTTTAGGTTCGGTAGTTGCTTTTGAAAAATATTTTTAGGCGCTGTAAATTCACAATTTTTACGAAGTTTAGGTATGATCTGAAAGGTTCGTTTTCCTCCCACCTGCCTGCGTGCTTCGGGATCAACAGGCGAGATGACCTCTGAGAAACGCCAAATGGAAATGTTTCAAAGAAGAGCAAAACCTCCCAGTTTTCCAGTTGGAACTAGCCTGCAAATGCTTAATGCATATTGAAAGATAAATCACTTGACTTTGCTGTATGTTCAAACTAGGCAAGTGCACACACTGTTGTAAACTTACACCTATAGGCCAACTTGAAAATTACTCATAAAATGTGTCCTCCATGCCACCAACAAGACATGGTAAGAGAACTTGAAGGGTTTTTTTTTAATTAGTGGTCCTTGTAGTTACATTCTTTTCAAAACACTTAGATAAATCTGTTAAATTTTGTGTAACAGCAGCAATAATGTACCTAGCCTCTGTGGAAGGAAGAATGGGGAGTGGGGGAAGGAATTACAGGTGGCTAGATGCTGTAATTTGTCTGAAAGACTAAGACGCAATCAAGCGTTTATAGGGAAGAGAGGAACTACCACGAGGAGACCACAGTGGGAACTAATTGTATCTCCAGTACCTAATGGGGAGTTACAGTGAAAAAAGAGCCAGGCTCTTCTCAGGGGCAAATAGTAAAAGAACAACAGTCAACAGCCCCAAGTTGTAACACGAGAAATTCCAGTAGAACATAAAATGCTTCCTTGTGAGATTAGCACAGCAGTGAAACAGCTGCCCAGGAGGAACTGTTCTCCAAAATGTTCAGGACTTATCCAAACAAGGCTCCAAGCTACACTGAGTTAGCTCTGAAGTCAGCCCTACTCCAAGCAGGTGTTTATAATTTTCCATTACAAATGTACAAAAAGATTCTATGAGATTCTATAGCAAAACAACTTCAGGTACTCTGTTTTGCTCTCCGCTTTTCATTCTCACTACCTTCTTTTTTAACCCTCACCTTTCTTTTCCACATAGTTGCAGGAGTCACTGCCTGTAGCTTAAGTAATCTACTCTCATTCAGCTGAGAAAGGAGTTATGAGGCCTTGACTTCAACCAAACAAGGGAACAGATAGACTGATAAGACTTGGGTCACTCTGGTGCCTCCTGCTCCACCCCCCTTCCAATCCCCCTTTCCCACTATTCCTGCCTGCAAAGAAAAGCATGCTTACCAATGAAAGTGACTTGTAAAAACAGATTTCCAGTTCCTGTAACACCCACAGGGCTTTGTAATTTGAAAGTAATTATAATACTCTGTTGTTTTGTCTATTATACTAGTGACACTGGGACATGGGTTTGCTAAGTAAATCTTTCTGAAGTGTTAGTTACACTTAAAAAAAAAGGGTTTGCAGTACATTTTGATCACAGAGAATATGTTACATCTAGCAGTATGCACAGAACTTGAAGTTACTGATTATAGAACACAGACAGATTGTCCTCTAATTAGACTGAGTTCAATCCATATGAATTGGGCAACTTACAATGTAATTGACAATATGCTGAAATGACAGTATATATATATATTATGTAAGTAGCATGAGTGGAATACTTTACAAGCAAAGGAGAGTGTCTGCTGGATTATTTTCTCTAAGGCAGGTATTTATTCCTCATTGTAAACACAGAATCATAGAATCATAAAATGGTTAGGGTTGGAAAGGACCTTAAGACCATCTAGTTCCAACCTCCCTGCTATGGGCAGGGACACTTCACACTAGACCATGTCACTCAAGACTCTGTCCAACCCGACCCTGAACACTGCCAGGGAGGGGGGGGCATTCACAACTTCCCTGGGCAACCTGTTCCAGTGCCTCACCCCCCTCACAGTAAAGAACTTCCTTATATCTAACCTGAACTTCCCCTGTTTAAGTTTGATCCTATTACTCCTTGTATCCTGTATAAAATTACCTTCTAAGTGAAGGAAATTTCTCTTGATTATTTACAATAAAATCTGCATGTGGTAAATTAATTTATGAATTAATATTAATTTTAAAATAAACCCTGTGAGAAATTGTTTCTGACAAGGTTCTTCAAACTAGCTCTGCAGTGAAAACATGGTGTCTTGGGTACTATTCTTGTCTATATATTGGACCATTTCAACCCCTATTAAAGAGTCTAAGAGAGTTTAAAAAGGCTATAAACCTCCTAATTCTGCCCATAAGATGGCCCCCAGAGGGTGCCCTGCAAAACCCAATCTTAACCAAAATTGTGAAACTTCAACAACATGTGAAAAGGGATAGTTGGTGCCGAGAACAAGAAATATGTGTGAGAATAGAGATACTGCTCTGTAGAGGACCTTGGGAACACAAAGTGGCCCTCTTAACACCACCTCCCTAATCCTACAAGCACTGCAAGTGTGAAATGCACACTATGCCTTTTAGAGGCATGCTCAGTACTTAGGCTATTTTGATGTTCCTTTGTGTTTCAAGTAACAGAAGAATCCCTGAGAAGGCTTTTAATGCTTTTGCCTTAAGATTAGGATCAAGGCAGAAGTGACCTGCTTTCTCTTTCTGCAGTGCTTGATCTGTTGCTCATCCAAGATAAGTCTTTTGTTTAGTTACTGCCCTTCAGTTTCTTTCTCATCCTCTGTCCTCAGCTCCTGGTCATCTTTTCCTGTGTAGTGGGAAGGAAAAGAAAAGCTTTAAACTTACATCTGTTTCAGATGTCAACCATCGTTTTGTCATTACTATTTTAATGCAAAGCTTTGAAGATCAGCAGCTTGTGTTCAGCCCTGGCATCCATGACAGACATTCTTATTCAATGGAGAAGTTTATTCTTATTTTTGAGAAGTTTAGGCTCAGACTTTGTGGTAGTTACTCAGACTTGCTGGATTGCTGAGGGAAGCCAATTGCACCTGGCCTGCAAGTTCTTTGCATATCTCTTTCACTAATGCTGACCTATTGGACCTTACGTACGATGAACTCATTGGTGCTTTCAAAACCTTAGAAGTAGGTACCACCTTTGAAACCTAAATTTTCTTTTTGATCAGTGTGATTTGAAGACACTCAGCACTGCAGTAGTCACTCTCAGTTCTTTATGTGATGGAGAAATATGCAATATGCTTTTGACGTGAAGAAAAGCACAAGACAGTTTTCCTAGGGCTAAATGTGACTGAAGGCCAACCATCACCTCGGAACTGTGCCATTAACAGTATCAGCAAGGACTTACTCTTGCAACACTGAAGTGAACAGGCACTTGTAGTAAGAACGCAAGGTGGCCACTGCTGAAGAGAGACTTAACATTTCACTGTCATTAGATGAGATAAGGCAGAAAGGGCAGCACACAGCAGTGCTTCAAATACCTTTCAAACTCACTAATGAGCTGTTCTCATCAAGTTTTTTTCCTGCTTCTTGTCCAATGCTTTCTATCAGGCAAATATGACCCATTCTCAGTAAAGGCATGCAGATACTTGTGAATTCTTTTCTTTTGTGTCAGTGATTTGTCTTTTTTTAAACAAAGTGTTTGGGTTTTTTTTCCTTCTTTATTATTATTCTAATATTAAAGTTATTAAAGACTCATGCAGTGAGCAGCAAAGTGGATGGTTTGAAGTGCGGTCAAAGTGTGCGACAAACAAAGCAAAAGTCTTTCGTCTTTCTATTATAGTCAGCTCAGCGAATATAGTTAGCAAAGGAGAAGATGAAAATGTAATCTGAGTATCTTCCTATAAATGTAGAGGGCTGAGGAAAAATTCTGGTGGAATTAAGTACCTGAAAGTCTTAGAATCACAGAAGTGTTAGTAGAAACAGACTTCTACAGGTTTTTCTGCTCCGAGCCATTACTGAATGAGTAGATGATCTAGCTATGAACTGACCCCTTGAAAATTGCAGCAATATTTGACAGATAAAATTCTAGCTGTTTTGTGAGGAAAGTTGTTCATCCTCATTCCAGGAAAATGAAAGGAAAGTGCTTTAAAACAACAGCGACCAAGTACACTGCAAGCAATATATTTACTGCTGAATTACAGTTTAAGTTTCTACATGGATATCCTATGATACAATCCCTAGACCATCATTAGAAAATGGAAGCACTGTGCAGTTTTTGTGAAGGGAAAAACAATAGAAATAAGTGTCTAAAACTTAAAATTTAACAAATACTGGCAAAATACATCTTCAAGTATGCTTTATTTGCAGGTGCTTAAAAAGATTTTTAGGCAAAAAACTAGTCAATCTCATCCAACACATGATGAAACATGATTTGATGCCTAATGGCAGACTGGAAAATGGGTAGCTAGGACTGATGATGCAGTTTTTCTCAAATTACATGTGATTAAATGGTCAACATTCATAGAGTAAAAAGACTTTACACATATGAAGAATTATAATCAGTTAACATTTTAACAATAAGAAGGAGATATTGTAAGAAGAAGTGGTGTAAGTGGATGGGGAAGCTACAGACATCTTAGTAATATCAGAAGCCATTGACTTTTTTTTTTCATAGACATTAGCTTGTTCCTGCAAGTCACTGCACTCTTGAGAACAGTTTTTGCAATTTAAAACATACCTAAAACATCACCAAAAGAATACACTAATTCCTATTTTACTTTTTTTATTATCATTTTGTATTAAGAGTCTTGCAAAGAACTTAAGTATGGCATGGCCAAGAAACACGTATTAGCCACCATTTCAGAGACTCTGCATTCATCACATTTAAATACTAGGTGTCTGATTTCAGAAGATCTCATGCAAAATCCACCTATAAAAACTCACCACAGAATATTTTGAAGGATAAAAAGCTAATTTTTTTAAAGCTCTGATAGACATCCATTTGTGAAGGTGAATTTTAAAACTAATGGTCCACATTTTCCAGAGGACATTCAAAAAGATAGCTTTTGAACTTTCTGTAAATGCCCAGCTCTTATCTACAGTTTGCATGGAATATTTACCAAAGCTATCATTTCGGACAGTTAATGGACTGTATCACTGCCTAGAGTAGTGCCAGAGGCAATAACATTACCTTTCCATAACTGCATAATGAGAATTAAATAATCACAAAACAAATCCCTATTATGAAATGATATCTTTTTCTCATATACAATATATATATTCATTTATATTGAATATAAGTCCAGTAATAGTATCACAGTAATGTGCTGTAGTGGTCTTCCATAGTGAGAAAACTGCCCTAATCACCTTTAACATGCAAAGCTTGGAAGAACCAGAGATTCACAGTAAGTAGTACAATTTGTATATGCATCTTCTGCCATCCTAAGGTTAACCAGAACAGTCAAGACTGTTGCTTATTTTCCTATATGTTTGACAAAAGCTACAGTTCTATATACTGTACATTCACAGTGGGATCCCAGCCCCCTGTACTTTTCTGCAAGAAGAATCAGGTTACCACTTTCCATCCAGGTAAACATTCTAGTACTTCGTATAACAATCTTGTAAAAAGTTGCTCCTAGCTTGAAGTTCAGCAGTTCAGGACTTCATAAAATTCTCCTTTTCATCTCTGAAAGGTTTCTTGCTAGCGCATTTTGTAGTCATTAGATACTGACATTTCACATAGCTGTCCTTTAAAATCCAAGTCTACTGTGAAATCCAGGTCACGCTGCAAAAAGATTTAAATGTAACACGAAGTAAGACCATAAGTTTAGTGTATGAATTCAGTTATCATTGCTTGAGCTGACCTTCAGATTCAAGAGATACCTACTGTGGTTTCCAACTTCCTTCAGTTTTAAATGCTGCTAACGCTGGAAAAGCAGGGTATAGGATGTGTAATAGCATTCACCATACAATTCTTTCTAGGGCATATTTGTGTATTTTTCTTAATGTCCTGGTTACAACTAGGAGGCTTCTGAAATGTTGTGCTGTCATACATATTCTACAACAATTTTTTAAAGGATATCCGCCATTGCGGTACTCTTAATCTAGGGTAAAGGGCTTTCACACTAGGAATTATTCCAAAATCGATCTAGCAAACTTCCAATTATAGAGAAGCCCTCATTCATTCTTTACTTAAAATGACATGTTTTTTTGAAAGAGGTACTACATAGCCCTATAAAACAAAGCTGCCTCTCTACAAGCTTTTGAAAGGCTTATGTTTCAGAAGAACAAAGCAGTACAAATCCTTTTGAACCAAGGTGGTCCCTCTGTCTTATGATAACAATAAAGAACACATCAATTTCAGCACCTAGATCTGCATTCAGGCACGTACTGCTGTGCAAACAAATTTTAGATATTCTTTTTAAGTTTTTCCCTCAAAAGAAAATTGATACATTCAACCTGAAAGAAAATGTTCCAGTCCCCCAAGAACAACATAAAGGTGAGAGACTATTTTCTTCTACTTTCACAAGCTTCAGAAGTAGATGTGCTTGGTTTCATGCCAAGTTTATTTTGCTATTTCTTTCTTTCTTCCCTTGCATCAACACTACTATGAAAGCCATATCCAATCCGTATTTGGTACAAAAAAGTTAAATCAGTGCAAAAAAGGAAGGCAATGAAATGTTAAGATTTGATGCAAATCAATCAGTGCAATATTTAAACAATTGCAACAACTGCATAGACAGATTCCAACCACGTTATTTTAATGGCTGTATGCTGTAATAGAAAATTAAGGGATTCTGCTCAAGGTTTTTTTGGCAGAAAATGATGCCACTGTTTCTCCAAGAAGTCATATTTCTCATGTCTTGCTCTTCTATACAGACATGGGTTGTCCCTCAGACCATGTCTCACAGCCTCCTTGCAAGTTGCAAGAAGCACTGAATAACTGACATGGTGAGGGATTCAGTTCAGCCCATGGCAGAGAAATTTAGGAAGTTATCGCTGGTCATGATAGTGTGATATCCATCATGCTTTAGCTTTAGTCTTAAAACATCTGTATTTTCTGTGGAAAGCTGCAATTTTGAAATTACCACGTCACTTGATCAGGGAGTTCAAGTACATTTGATCAGTGAGTTCATACAGATGTTCATCTGAAATCTCGTACATAATTTCCTAAAGGAGAGTTCTTGGGCACTGAGTGGGAATTAACGCTATAGATGCAGAACTGAAGTACTAGCTCTTGATCATCCTGTGTTGGAAGAAGGGATCCTATCACTGATTTTAGTGGCAGTATTGAAGGGACCTTTGCCTGCTTGTGTCATAAAATGCAAGTCAAGCTGATTGCAGAGGACAGCTGACTTGGTGATGTTCTTCCTTCTCATGCAAGCTTGTTTGCAGGCTGAGTTCTGTAACATTAGCACTGCACTATCACTGTTGTCACCAGCTTTGGTGGAGTTGTGACTACAGCTCTGAATAATAATATGAATTTAGAGCCTTCAGAATGCTTATTGTTTTACTTATATGCATTTCATTTACTGCTGATTATAGTTTGTGATCAACAGAGTTGGAATTAGAATAAGTGATGTTTACTCACCACATTTTTTTCATTTGGTTTCATGGATATAGACCCATAGATTTCTTCTCCACGTCTCACAGTTAAATAGTCCTCTAAGTAGAAGACAGTTTGCTTCCAGTGAGTATAGGGAGCATCAGGTGCTGAAAAACATGCATGGTTATTATTTACAGAAATTCCGTCTTTGTCTCACAAATTAAATTGTGAGAAAAAATTTTAAAAAGCCTTTCTTATAGAATGCTTTAACTTAAATACTATATTAACAAACATGCTTTACAACAACATGATTCGATTGACTCTCGGTGGGTTATCTCCTGATTTTTACTGGAATACGTCAGATGTAAAGCACACCCAGCAAGAAGGGATCCACAAAGGGGGTTACAGAGCATGATAGACACTTTTTTTGATGCTTTCCTATACAGACTCAAATTGGGGAAATCTCTCCCACTAAGTGTTCTGAAAGGCAGAAGTCTAAATCAGTTAAAAAAAAATTACACAAAACCATGAAAGAAAGGTTCATCAAAAACTATTAATCACAATGACACAGATGAGAGCTTTGACTCAGGATCCCTGAAGAGCAGATTTTATCATTTCCAGGAGAACAGAGGCAGGAAAAGGGCACATGCACTTTGACCTATTTTTGGACTTTTTAAAGGCATATGCTATGGACAATTTGCCAGAGATAGACACTGATCTCAATTAACTTCTAGTCTTGCTTGGCAAAATCCCCTTGATGATATTCTTCTAGTTCAGGTTTTTATTTTACCCATTTATTTCTGATTTAAATTCCAAATTTTGAGCTGTGCCTAATAAACTTGTATTGGTTACTTCCTTTTCCTAGCATTCTTGCAGTTAAGACCATCTAGGAACCTAAGAACTGTACAAATCCAGAGACTTTCTGACCTGGCAAAGAAGCCTCTGATAAATTCAATTCTGCTTCACTTGTTTCCTCAATTGCTTTTTTGATGTAGACATGGACCCCTCTTTTTGAATCATACTAATAATGGCTTAACACTGTTTCATGAAACAATGATCTCATTTAGTTTTAACATAAATGTTTAAAAAGTATTTTTGGCCTTAGAAATTGTGTGGGGAAATCATGAAGCTTTTTTTTTATTTTTTTTAACTGTCAGGACAGGAATTTTTTACAGTGCTTTTTTTTCCCAAAATTCTAGAATCTGAAGACTGATAGAGAACTTTTGTCAGAAACTGTGCTGGCAAACTGATATCTTCCAAAGGAAAAATATTCACCAGATAATTTCTGGCTATGTGTCTAGACAGTTTTAAGAGATCTTCTTTCAGGACTTCATATACAGAATGTGCCCTCCATTTGCATGTGCCTCTGTAAAATTTCTAAAACTTGTTAGATCAAGATTAAACTGAATTTATATTTCAAATTGTAACTGCAATCTTGTGTACACACATGCACATGTGCACATGCCCTTATGCAGAGCTATCTTCCCTAGGAAAGCCTGACATATAGGGAAATCTGCTCTCCATGAACAGTGTGAGTGCACTGCAGGCACTTCAAATCACACATTTCTTCATAATTAAAAAGTGACCTATCAGAGAAGTGGCACTTGCTCATGTCCTACAGCTTAGATATTTTACTGAATTCAGTAAAGCTTTGCCAACAGCTCAGAACCCAAACCAGTCTTCTAGACAGCGGTGTCTATTCCTTCAGGTACAGTAGGCCAAGCGATATTTTTATGGAGTAACTTGTTCTGCACCCACCTTATGATGTGCTAAATAGAGGCCTCCTGTCTACACTCATGCTAATACAAGTCAGGATGACTGGCCAGATTTGCTGCAAAGGCACACTTCTGACTCATGTTCAGTCTGCTGCTTACAAGAATCCAAGAGTCTTCTCCAACAAAGCTTATTTCTACCTAGTCAGCCCAAGCAGTAGCATGGAATGGTTACGTCCCATCTGCAGAACTCCGCATTTGGCTTCGCTGAACTTCATAAGGCTCTCAACAGCCCATGCTGCACCTGTGTAGGTCTCTCTAAATAGCATCCATTCTCTCCAGCCTATGCTTCTCCCAGTTTAGGACAATCAACAAATTTGCTGAGAGAGCACTTTATCCCATCATCCAGCTCATTAATAAAGATGTGGAATAACACTGACCTCACTACTGGTCGCCTGTGAGTGCTACTTATAATTGGCCACTGTTTTGACTTTGCTAATTGACATTTTGAGCCAATTTTTCACCCATGATATTGTTCACTTATCTGGTCCTTTTGTCACCAATATAGCTGTAAGGATGCTATGCAAGGTTGTAAAAAAGGCCTTGCTGAAGTCAAGGTATTACAACAGCTACTGATCTTTCCAAATCCACACAGCTAGTTGTCCAGAAGGCAATGAGGTTTGTAAGGTATAATTTGCTTTGGTAAATCCATACTGGCTGTTCTCAATTACTTTCTTGTCCCTCATGCAGCTGGAAGTAGTTTCAGATTTGTGTCAGTCTTCCCAGAGATTGAGGTGAGTTGACTGGCCTTTAGTACTGTTGATAAATATGAGAGTGATAGCTGCCTTTTTCTGATCATCAAGAACCTTCCTCATCACTATGACCTTTTAAAGATATTAAACATTGACCAGTACCCTCAGCATGCTTGGATTCCTCCTGTCTGGTCCTATGGACTTGTGCAAGGTTCTGTAATCCTGATGTTCTGCCTGGAGCACAACTCTTATGCTTGAAGCCCAGCTGGCAACTCAGAACCATGCAGCCACTCGCACACTACCCCAATCCTCCTGGAGGGATGGGGAGGAGAATTGAAAGAATGTAAAACCCACGGGCTGAGATAAGAACAGTCCAGTAACTAAGGTATAACACAAACCACCGCTGCTGCCACCAATAATAATAATGATAAGGGAAACAACAAGAGGAGAGAATATAAAACTAAAAGGGGAAAAGGAAAAGAAGACAATAAACACAAGTGATGCACAACACAATTGCTCACCATCTGCCCACCGATACCCAGCCTGACCCAAGCAGCGATCTGGGCCTTCCGGGTAACTGACCCAGTTTACATACTGGGCATAATGTGCTGTGCTATGGAATACCCCTTTGGCTAGTTTGAGTCAGGTGTCCTGTCTCTGCTTCCTCCTGGCTTCCTGTGCCCCTCCTCACTGGCACAGCATGAGACTGAAAAGTCCTTGATCTGAGTAACTATTACTTAGCAATAACTAAAAACATTGGTGTGTTATCGGCACTGTCCTCAGACTGAAGTCAAAACACAGCACTGCACCAGCTACTAAGAAGGAGAAAAATAACTGTTACAGCTGAACCCAGGAAAGTATCCACTCCTTATTTCATGGCATTCACCTCATGCTCAGATCCCACATTTTTCAATATGTCCTTGCTTTTTTGTCATATATACATATACACACATGCATGTATAAAGAGAGAGATATCATTCCTTAGTCAATGGATTATCCCTATAAAGTTTGCTGAATTCATTCAGTCCATGGTGTCAGGCTCCATCTCTTGTAACAGTCTTTCACGATAGGAGAGTCAGCGTGCAGTGCTGGATTGCTGCCTGCTGACGACACCGCAGAACTCATCTGGTCACTGCTGAGCTCGTCTGGTTTCACAGAAGTTCATTCTTCGTTGGGGTGATGATCACAGGGAAGTCAGGGTCAGCTCATGGTGACCTGACGACAGTTCTGCTGCTGCTGGCTTTTCCCATAACTTTATTCTCCACTGATGATCATGACAGCACATAAATTCTTTTCAAAGCCCAGATGGTGGATATGGGCATCTAGCTGATTGGCTATAGAAACGTTATACAACAGGCAGAAGCATACAATTGAGTTCATTGGCTGTTTTCCCCCAAAATTAGATCCCCTTGAGATACAAACCAGAATTTCCCATCTTCCCACATTACCCGCCAACTCTATCTGGGTCCCTGAGCAAAAGCAATCATAGAATCATAGAATAGTTAGGGTTGGAAAGGACCTTAAGACCATCTGGTTCCAACTCCCCTGCCATGGGCCAGGACACCTCCCACTAAACCATGCCACCCAAGGCTCTGTCCAATCCAGCCTTGAACACCACCAGCGATGGGGGGTTCACAACTTCCCTGGGTAACCCATTCCAGTGCCTCACCACCCTCACAGTAAAGAATTTCTTCCTCATATCCAATCTAAACTTCCCCTGTTTAAGTTTGAACCTGTTACCCCTTGTCCTCTCACTGCAGTCCCTCATGAAGAGTCCCTCCCCAGCATCCCTATAGGCCCCCTTCAGATACTGGAAGGCTGCTATGAGGTCTCCACGCAGCCTTCTCTTCTCCAGGCTGAACAGCCCCAACTTTCTCAGGATACCTTGCCTTGACCTGAAGCAGGAATAACCCAGACTGTCTTCCCCAGCAAATTCTTTATGTGCACCACAGGAACTTTATCCCCCTCTACCGTACATTAAAGTCCTGATTGGGCTCGCCCAGCCCTGTTGGCAGATCCTCTGGTGTTGACCAACCAGGTGGCTTTTGGTAAATGTGTATCCCAGTGCTTGAAAGTCCCACCACCCATTGCTCTCAGTGTAGTTTTTAACAGCCCATTGTACCATTCGATTTTCCCAGAGGCTGGTGCACAATAGGGGATGTGATATACCCACTCAATGCCGTGCTCTTTGGCCCAACTGCCTATAAGGCTGTTTTGGAAATGAGTCCCATTGTCTGACTCAGCTCTCTCTGGGGTGCCGTGTCACCACAAGACTTGTTTCTCAAGCCCCAGGTCAGTGCTCCGGGCAAAGGCACAGGGCACATCGCATGTTTCCAGCCATCCGGTGATTCCTTCCACCATGGTAAGCACATGGCGCTTGCCTTGGTGGGTTGTTGGGAGTGTGATATTATCAATCTGCCAGGCCTCCTCATATTTGTATTTCAGTCATCGTCCTCCATTCCAGAGAGGCTTTAACTGCTTGGCTTGCTTAATTGCAGCACATTTCACATCTGTGAATAACCCGGGCAATAGTGTCCATTGTTAAGTCCACCCCTTGATCATGAGCCCATCTGTATGTTGCATCTCTGCCCTGATGGCCTGAAGTGTCATGGGCCCACTGGGCTAAAAATAATTCACTCTTATGTTGCAAATCTAACTCCATCTGAGCCACTTCAATCTTAGCAGCTTTATCCACTTGTTGGTTGTTCTGGTGTTCCTCAGTGGCCTGACTCTTGGGTACATGAGCATCTATGTGGCGTACCTTCACCACCAGGTTCTGCACCCGGGCAGCGATATCTTGCCACAGTGCAGCAGCCCAGATGGGTTTACTTCTGCGTTGCCAGTTGCTCTGCTTCCATCGCTGCAACCACCCCCACAGGGCATTTGCCACCATTCATGAGTCAGTATAGAGATAAAGTACTGGCCACTTTCCTCATTCAGCAGTGTCCAAGGCCAGCTGGATGGCTTTCACCTCAGCAAACTGACTCGATTCACCCACTCCTTCAGCAGTTTCTGCAACTTGTTGTCGAGGACTCCATACGGCTGCCTTCCATCTACGATGCTTTCCCACAATGCGACAGGACCCATCAGTAAACAAGGCATACTGCTTTTCACTTTCTGACAGTTCATTATATGGTAGGGCCTCTTCAGCACGCATCTCCTCCTCCTCTGGTGACATCCCAAAATCTTTGCCCTCTGGCCAGTCCATGATGACTTCTAGAATTCCTGGACGACTGGGATTTCCTATTGGAGCTCTGTGTGTGTGTGTGTCCCACTTACTCTATGTAACATCGGCTGCATGATGTGTAGAGGAGACCCTGCCTTTGAACATCCAGCCCAGCACTGGCAACCAGGGTGCCAGGAGGAGCTGTGCTTCAGTGCCAATCACTTCCGAAGCAGCTCGAACCCCTTCATAGGCTGCCAGTATCTCTTTTTCAGTTGGGGTATAGCTGGCCTCAGATCCTCTGTATCCCTGACTCCAAAAGCCAAGGGGTCGACCGCGAGTCTCCCCTGGAGCTTTCTGCCAGAGGCTCCAGGTAGGACCATTCTCCCCGGCTGCAGTGTACAGTACATTTTTAACATCTAGCCTGGTCCAGACTGGTCCGAGGGCTCCTGCATGAACTGTCTCTCGTTTAATTTGCTCAAAGGCTTGCTGTTGCTCAGGGCCCCATTTAAAATCATTCTTCTTCCAGGTCACATGATAAGAGGGCTTCCAATCAAACTGGAATTTGGGATGTGCATTCTTCAGAACCCCACAGCACCCAAGAAAGCTTGTGTTTCTTTCTTATTAGTTGTTGGAGACATTGCTGTTATCTTGTTGATCACATCTGTGGGGATCTGGAGAAGTTCATCTTGCCATTTTATTCCCAAAAATTGAATCTCCTGTGCAGGTCCCTTGACCTTACTCCGTTTTATGGCAAAACCGCCTTCAGAAAGATTATGTTCCTCCCTTTCTCAAAAACTTCCACTGTATCACCCCACACGATAATGTCATCAATATATTGCGGGTATTCTGGAGCTTGCCCCTGTTCCAGTGCAGTCTGGATGAGTCCATGGCAGATGGTAGGGCTGTGTTTCCACCCCTGGGGCAGTCGGTTCCAAGTGTACTGGACGCCCCTCCAAGTAAAAGCGAACTGTGGCCTGCACTCTGCTGCCAGAGGAATTGAGAAAAATGCATTGGTAATATCAGTCGTGGCATACCACTTGGCTGCCTTGACTCCAGTTCATACTGAAGTTCTAGCATGTCCGGTACAGCAGCACTCAAGGGTGGTCTGACTTCATTCAGGCCATGATAGTCTACTGTTAGTCTCCACTCTCCATTTGACTTTCATACTGGCCATATGGGGCTATTAAAGGGTGAGTGGGTCCTACTGATTACTCCTTGACTCTCCAATCTACCGATCAGCTTATGGATGGGAATCAGGGAGTCTTGGTTGGCGCGATATTGCCGCTGGTGCACTGTTGTGGTCGCGATTGGCACTTGTCGTTCTTCGACCTTCAGCAACCCCACAACACAAGGATCCTCTGAGAGACCAGGCAAGGTGGACAGCTGCTTAATTTCCTCCATCTCCAAGGCAGCAATACCAAAAGCCCATCGGTACCCTCTTGGGTCTTTGAAGTACTGTCTCCTGAGATAGCCTATGCCAAGGATGCATGGAGTCTCTGGACCAGCCACAATGGGGTGCTTTCACCACCCCTTCCCAGTTAGGCTGATTTCCGCCTCCAGAATAGTCAACTCTTGGGATCCTCCTGTCACTCCAGAACTACAAATGGGTTCCACCACTTGACAGCTTGATGGCATCACAGTGTACTGTGCACTGGTATCTACTAGAACCTTATACTCCTGCAGGACTGATGTGCCAAATACTGGTAGTAAGGTACGATATGCTGAAACTCTGAGACCAAGTGCAACAACTCTGAGAGCTAATAAATCAGCATTGTGATGAGTGACTATTAATCTGAAACAATGAATGCTTTTCACAAATACGATTAGACACACTCTGGTCAGATCCATCATTATATCAACCTTTTGTGCCCCACGTCGGGTTCCACAAAGAACTGTCGTGGTCTAAGCCCAGTTTAAGCTGGTAACTCAGAAGCACGCAGCCACTCACTCACCCCCCATTTAATTCCCCCCCTCCTGCTCCAGGAGGTGTGGGGAGGAGAATCAAAAGAATATAACTCCCACGGGTTGAGATAAGAACAGTTCAGTAACTAAGGTATAGCACAAACCACTGCTGCTACCACCAGTAATAATAATGATAAGGGAAATAACAAGGGGGGAGGAATATAAAACTAAAAAGGGAAAAGGAAATGAAAACAATAAACACAAGTGATGCACAACACAATTGCTCACCACCTGCCGACCAATACCCAGCCCGACCTGAGCAGTGATCTGGGCCTCCTGGGTAACTCCCCCTGGTTTATACACTGGGCATGACGTGCTGCGGTATGGAATACCCCTTGGATAGTTTGGGTCAGGTGTCCTGTCTCTGTTTCCTCCTGACTTCCTCCTCACTGGCACAGCATGAGACTGAAAAGTCCTTGGTCGGAGTAAGCATTACTCAGCATCAACCACGAACATTGCTGTATTATCAGCACTGTTCTCAGGCTAAGTCGAAAACATAGCACTTTATCAGCTACTAAGGAGAAAAATGACAGCTACAGCTAAACCCAGGAGGACAACAACTCATATACTATCAGTTTCATGATATAAAAACCTTCTTCTTCAATTGCTGCTCACATTATTTTAGATAGTTTTAATAACAATTAACCCTCCACATAAACAGTACTTGTCTTTGTGCAATTAGAGGGGCAGCACATGGGACACAGAAGAAACCATGACAAAGTTCTGTGCAAACAAGTCTCTACTTATTCCTTCCTCCAGGCTTCAGAGTGGTCCCTGGATCTGCTATAATTGGTGATATGTCTGTAGCCTCATTTGTGTCAAAGAAGGCCAGAGTGAACTTTTGTTTTAGAAGAAGCTCTTGTTAACAACACACAATCAACTTGAGCATGGACTTCAAAATCTTCAGAATTTAGCCTTGCATGGATATCTGGCTAGCAGCTCTTCCTCATTTGCATGCAATGACATCCAACCTTTTTTATTTGGTGGGCCATACAGCCTGTGGGAGAATTTAGCTACTGGAGTAAGATGTTGAGAGAACTGGCAGTAGAGCAAACAAAAGCATTCAATAAGAGAAATGTAGCATTTGCCAAGAGACAGAATTTGGAGACATAGGAAGCCTCTCCAAGCAAGTCTCCAAGGAGGTTGAGCCACCAGCAGCTAAGAGCTCTAGTTGCAGAAAGAATTATGAGAAAGGGAAGTCATCAAATCTGAAAGGACTCTAGAATGGGAGTGTATGACTAAGCATTCAGCACCTATGAAGTAATAGCCTGCGGGAGCTACAGATAGAGAAGCTAGGTTTTCAGGCACTGCTGACGAACCCCATTTATTTTTGACAGAGGTTCAGAAATATTGGAGATTGTGACCCCTTTCCCCTCTTTTTTATGACAGGTAGGCATAAAATATCTTGTACATACATTTGTAAGTTTAGGAGGGTCTGCAAAAACCTCTTTGTAAAAAAACGCTATTCTAAACTTGGTATCTGCCCTAGGCTTTTATCCAAATGTAGCCTCTTCTCCCTGTACTATTTAACGTCTCTCCTTCCTCAAGTTCTCAGTTCCTATGTGCTAAGGAAAGCTAAGCCCACCTGTGGTGGTCTTGCAGAACATTTTCTTTCTAAGCGCCTGAGTAAGCCTTCTTTATCCCATACACCCAAGAGACAACAAAAGTCAAGGAAGTCCTTATCCAGACGTCTTTTGCTATACTGATACTAGAGCAAGCCAATGTCTACTCTGCAGACAAGCAACTCCTTGCAATAATACAATGGGTTCTTTCCATTGCCACTTTTGATGGCTGTTCACTGGGATGTCTAAGAGCCAAGCAAAGACTGGCTAGGTTTGAGGGTCAGATTTGCTGGTGGGACACATCTGACTGGAAAACATTAATCAAATAGCCTAATCTATTCAAGGATGTTTCTTAAAACATGTATGTTCATAAGCACACATGGAACAGAAACACTCCCCATTATTCCTTTGCAAATGAAGCCAAATTCTCAATGATACCAACGACCTTTCATGTAGTTCTGGAAATAAAAGCAGACTTCCTTTACTAAGGCAGGTTTCAGTTAACATCACAACACGATAACTACACGCTTTATTCAAAATAATTTTTTACAGAAAACTGGAGGTTTGTCTCTTTGCCTACGTTACTTTTTAGAAAAGATTAATGAGCTACATTCTCCTCAAAAAACCCCTAAAATTAGCCTTCTGTGGAAAAAACAAATGCCTAAAACCTGAAGCGTTTTCCACCTTAGATAATTTTGTTTCGAACAAACTCAGAAATATTACCACTTCAGGGTACCACTGCAGAGCCTCATAGATTTTCATGTCTCAATAGCTACACTTTGTTTAATAGCACATATTGATGCCTGTCATGGTGTGGGAAATACTATAGTATAACACTTGTATAGAATGACCAGGGAAACACATTTACTGAAAAACATAAGAATATGAGAATCCAAATAACATCATCCATAGGGTTACACTTCTAGAATCAAATATAAATGAGCATTTTAACCAAGTACTTTGAGATTTGAATCTTGGGTAAAGCACTATGTGTGTGGTTATATCTTAAAAAAAAAAGAAGAAAAAAATCCCAGTGATTTTGTTCTACACTCTGAGACAAGCAAGAGCTTTTGTTGAGTTTTGGATTTGGAGGAAACTGGGGTGCAAAGCTGTTATCTTTCACTGAGCCAACAGTTCCCTATATAATCTGAGAAACTTGACATAGGATTTAGAAATAACTGGTGAGTGGCATAAACTCCTGGGTAAATTCCTGCTGAGCTCTAAGCTTGATAGCCATTGTGAAATACTGCCCCTTCAGAATGTCTACAAGCAGTTGTCCTTTCCCCAACCTGCTCATCTCCCTCAAAGAGACAATAATTTTTATTGCTAAATTCAAATCTGGTGGTATAGTAAACCTTCCTGTATCTTCTGACCAGTAGCACTGGTACACTGATAGCAATAGAAACAAAATTAAAAGAAATGCAGATTACCTGTAGAAAATCCCATCTTCTTGTGGCACTTCGTAAATTCGATATTAAAATAGGTGACCAAGGCATGAATGTAATCATTACGCTGAATTTGGAGGCAGAATGCAGAAGTAAATGCCAATTCTTCAGTCTTCACTGTATAAATATCAACTTCCTGTTTTGAGAACAAAGAAAAAGACATTTATAGGCAGATGTCTGTGATGTTGAGGTCATGCCTTACATGATGTACTTAAGCATTTTATTTAATGATCAGCAACAAAGAAAACTGGCAGCCCTTTAACACTGTAAGAAATTAACTGTACATTTGAATACATCAATTAATCAGCAAACAATCTGGTTATCCAAGTTGACATAGTGTGATTATAAAGGTCACTCACAGAAGAGTGTATGTCCTTGGGAATGGCAGGGAGGGACTGCAGGAGCTAGAGGAAATCAAGGTGAAGATGTGCTTTGACAAATGCAGGCATGTTTCAAATTCACTAGCAACAAAAGACAGGGGTCATAACACCACTGACCTCCAAGCATTACTTCAGACACACTGCAAAAATGGAGAGCATAGTCTAGAACGTCCATTAGAAGGCTCTTTTAGGGCATAACAGAGAGCTTTCTTAGCAATTGCACTCTATAATCTAAGAGAAGTCTGCAAAAACATCAAAAAGATGCAGCCGCATTTCAGTTACTGAGGTCTTTGCACAGAACACGTATCGTGTTTCTGAAACTTAGAAAACTTCTGGTGAGATGGTTTAAGCAAGCTATAGTTTGGGCCTGTCTGGTTAGCAATATTGCTCAAGAATGACTTAATCATAATGAATATTATTCTACTACATTGCAATGGCACCCTGAGTCACTAGTGTTTCTAAGTGACCCATGCATATATAATACTCATCTAAAGCCTTAAAATGGGTTTTTTGTTTTGGTGTTTTGGTTTTGTTCCCCCCTTCCCCCTTTTTTTTTTTTTTTTTGGTGTTGTTTTGGGTTTTTTTGGGTGGTGTTTTTTGGGGGCTTTGTTTTGCTTTGGTTTTTGTTTTTAAAGTTAGAGAAAAAGAAAAAAAGCACACTAGGAATAAGAATTTCTGCAGTCTCCTGGCAGACTTCTGTAGCAGCTTGCAAAATCTGCTTTGACGAGCTGGACTGGACTGGTAGGGGACAGCTGCAGACTGCTGGAATTTTTGGTGGCTTTTTAGCGGAATCACTGTGGGGAAAAATTGTGAATTATGTCAGATAATGAGGCACATAAAAGGGATCTAGCTCCCTCTCTCTGAGCTGTATTGGTTTTGCAGGGTAAAGTGGAAACAAAAGCAGCAGGAAATATCTTTCCTAGAGAAGTTAGTGGAAATGTCTCAGCACTACTGAATAGATGTGCTGGATAAAATGGTGGTCACTTTCTACAGTTATTTTTTTAAGAACCAAAACCTTTTTTTTTTTAAATTCTGCAAGACATGAGGCAAATGTGGGGTTTTTAAAATTAGCTAATTAATATAGTTTTGAAACTCGCCTAGTCCCATTTTGGTGATCTCTTTGAATTGTACTCTGGCTACAGGGCAGTCTTAAATTAAACGTCACTGCTTATTGAATGTTAATTACAGCTGACAGCAAAGGGGACTAATGCTATATCTGCATTAATATAAGTGGAAAAGTAACAATTTACCAGATTTCATTCAGATTTCAAAAACAACAAAATGGGCACAGTTAAGCAGGGATCTAACCAAAATACAGCTTTTAATTATACTAAAAAATTAAAATGTGTTAAGTTGAGCAACATAAAAGTGTCAGAATTATCAGATAAATAAGGAGTTCCAGGCCGTGGTTGACACTCTATAAACAACCATGAAATACCCCATGCTACATGTCCCAGTTGCAGTGAGACAGAGGTCAAGTTTTTACATTCACTGCATAAAGAAGGGCTCTTGAGCTGTCCTGTGGCACAGACCGCTTTAGGACTGAGCAAATTATGTATAGAAGATCATTTATAATCACAACAATGATGAGAGTGAGGTTGAGATGTGCTGCTGCCAGCTGCTATGTACTTCTTGTTTGAATGGTATCACTCTAGCTGAAAGCAATACAGCTAATCAGAGAAACAGCCTTGAATTAGGTTTGCTGATGAGAAAAATGCTGACTTGCTGCTGATCTGTTTCCTCATACAAATCATAATTAAGGTTGCTTTTAGAGTGTCAATGTATGTCTCTTTGGATCCCCTTCCCAGACATTCATCTTACTCAGCTAGGATTGTGTTAGCACAGAGAACTCAGTGAATGTCTGGTTTTGGTGCTTGTTTGGGTTTTTTTTGGTTTGTCTTTGTTTGTTTGTTTGTTTGTTTGGATTCGGATTTGGGTGTGTGTCGTGTGTGTCCCCCCCCCCCATTGCACCAGCTGTCTTGGTTTGGACAAAGGGAAACGGTCACTCCCAACACAGGATGTTGCAGTGAAGGCAGTGCAGGTAAAGGTGTTGAGCTGATGTAGAAGCTGGAGGACCAGTAGCACTGATACAAGCAGGTATCGCCAGCTTCAGGGAAAGCACTGCTCTGAAGGCTGACAAAATTACTTGCTAGGGAAAGGAGAAAGGGCTAGACCCTCTTTAGTGACAAACGTTGATAAAATTGCACACATGCATGCAGATATGTGGGGAGCACTGAATGCAAGAGTCACCCTCACAAACCACATTCACCGTCATTCAAATTTTCTTTTGTTCTCTTTTTTTTTTTTTTTAAATAGTGCAGAGAATTGACAGAATGTGGGCAGAAACAACATTACATTCTGGGTGTTTCAGGGGAGTAGTGAAAGGAAGAATGGAGTATCTAAGATTGACTAGATAGCATATGTTGTTTGTCTATTAGATGAAAATAACAGGGATGTAAGCATATCTATGGCTTCAACATAAAAGATACCTTAGCCTGCTGCCAGAGCCCATTTTCTGCCATCTTTTCCTGCTTGCAGAGGAGGAAATGCCTGAAAATTACTAGGGTATTGTTTTGTTTGGTTTTTTTGGGGGGAGAGGTGATAAAGGTGAGGACGCTGTAAGGAAAGACTGAGGAAAACTGTGGGAAAAGAAGGAGTGACAGGGAAAGTCACTTAGAAAACGTGAGATTTTCATGTGGAAAAAAAGAGTAGAGAACAAAAACGATAAAAAAAGTGAAGAGAGAGGGAAAATTAGTGGCATAAGTGCATCTGGATTCACTTCAGGAGAAGCTGGGAGAAAGGAATGTGATTAGGGAGTTCACTGAAGTTGAAGTGGAGCAGAAGAGTCTCATGAGGAGACTCATGGGTGAAGATTACTACGGGAGAAGAACATGGGACTCATTGGAGCTCACAGACGAGCACCTCACGTGTGTGGCTAGATCTCTGTGGCAACAGTACCATTCTGCAGAAAACACTGCAGGTCTTTCGAAATAAGGCTTCATACATGTGAATCACAGTATTTCCAAAACAGTGGAAATTTCTCAAAGAAATGGGTATTTGAGCATATCAGTAAATTTTTCTTTTTGCTATTACACAACAAGAATAAGCATAAAAGAAGGTTTCTTTATTTCCTTTTTGTTTGTTTGTTTGGTTGGTTTGGTTTTGTTTGTTGCTCTTTCCCTGTAACTACATAGGGGAGAATATTCCGGGAAGTCCAACAATATTATTATAAAGTGGATGTGGCATGTTCTTCATTCTTGTCTGGTTTTGTAAGTTTTGGCAACTCTCTCATTGCAGGTATGTGAACAATTTGCTGTTATTGTAGTCTCTGGTGCTAACACCAAATCAAATTAACATTGAGAAAAAGTTTGCGGTCACCCTAAACCCATTTGTATTTCTCTAGTGTGCAGGGGGATCAGAGAAGAAAACAGCTGTTTTACTGAGTTTGAAGCAAACTTTTCCAGTTTTTCAGGCAATGTTACTGAACGCAGTAAGCCCTCAGGACACTTGTATAGTTTTCCTGATATTCTTTATTGACTCTGGTGGTTTGAAGGCCAATACCCTCCCTGGCAATTGGAATTTAAACAGATGACTTCTACTTGCCAGAAAAATTCCTATGCCTCCAGGATATATTTAAGAGATCATTCAAAGAGGAGTTGCTTCCATAACAGAGAAGATGCTGTATTCCCTGCAGTCACCACTCCCCAGTGCACCTGTGGCTTAGTGGCTAGAGTTTCTTGAAGGGTTAAAGAGTTGGGTTACATCCAATTCCTGAAGAGTACAAATGAGGATATTTTACTCAGGTCTCCAGTGCTCTAGATAAGTGTCATGGTTACATAGCATGCGGGGGTTGATGTCTTAGTTTACTGATCTTGTAGAATAAATCAGAGCATCTAATCTGGGAATTTAAATCAATGCAGAAGCACAGGGTTGTGGTCTGTTAGGAATGCATCTAGTGACTAGTCCGTCGCTGACTAATGTGCAGGGAACTCACATTCACCTGGCTTTGGGTTGAATACCCACCTAAAAAGTCCTTTAGTGAATCTAAGCTGTGCTATCTTGAAATGCTATAATAAAACATTTGGATAATTAAACATGCTTATTTGTTTATTCTCAAATGTTCTTTTATGTTAATATTACTCTCTGGATTCACAAATATTTTCAGGATCAAAGAAATGCACTTCATATAAATAAAACCACATGCAAAAGTTAACTGTATTAAAAGAAGAATTGCAGCCTCAGTTTTTCTTGCTTCCATATTGCCAGCTCGAACAAAAGCCTTCTTCCTTCCTGCCTTTTGTCATCAATTTTTATTTCTTTTTTTAGTGTTCAGTTTATGAGAATGGAGAGTGGTTTCTGCTTGTGTAGTTATTACCTGCTCTACTCCTAAGGTGCCATTACATGTAAAGCACCATTCAGTGTATGGATAAAATATGTCAGGCCCTGTAGAATTAAATACAAAACCTGAATAGGAACAGTTTGAAGAAGCTTTTCTGTCTCTTAAACCCAATTACTTTCAAAGACCTTCTAAAGAAAACATTAGATTTGCACTTCATTTAAGGGTATGCAGCTTTTATAACTTCTTATTTTTAAGAAGCCAACCCATTTTTGCCACCTGATACCTCACTCTCCAGACATATTTTGTGAAGTCTAAATCGCTGTTTATTTTATGTGCATTGCAATTTCAAATTTGTCTGGCTCAGGCTGTTTTTGGACACAACCATCTTGTGTTCCCCTCAGTGCAGATGGACTGTGTGTGCATACATACTCACATAGAGTTTTTACTTCTGTTCCTTTTTGCTGCTTTCAGTAAAGTTTCTGCAGATTAATGGTATGTCTTTCCTTTTGGCATATGGGAATACTTAATGCTGTATTTGTTACTGGCAAAAAGCGAAAGGGAAAAGTTAGAACTGAGTCTTTGGAATAAATGAGCACACTCTTGGATTCATAGACCTGATTGCTGTGAGATTATTCATGAGAGCAGCCCTCACACACAAGGCTCATTCCTGCACATGGCAGGAATTCTAGAGCTTTCAGTATGTTCCTGCAAGCTATGAATTCTCTTGTGAAGAGCTATGGATTCTTAATATGGTCTTGTGAAGAGGGAGTAGCGGCCATTCTGTCTCATTTGTAGAACAGGGTACAAACCAACCTTTGGCTGCAGATGTTGGGGCTGGGAGAGCACAGTAATATTCTGGATAGGGCTAAGAATTAGGAAGTTATATAAATAAGTTAGGTTTCCATTCTGATTTCATGCTCTGGAGTAAATTAGAGTTGTTTCTCAGAGCTGACCAATTCAGAAACTGATGCTTCAGTCTTTTTTACTGCAAACAGAATTAATGCAGCCCTTCTCAGCAACATTCCATCAGTATTTGTCAATCTCTATTTACAAGAAGGTAGGGTAATTAAAGTTCATATCTAAATCCACCATATCTCTATTTATCCAGTATTTATGCACATATAATTTGTAAGAGTCTTAAGTTACAGTTAGCAGCAGCCAGATGAGTACAGAGTCATAAGGAACGTCTTGCTTTTGGGTACTCCATAAGTGATCAAGGTACCAATGTTCATGCTTAGCTCAGGTGACAATATTGGACATGTGCAGTATACTAGTACTAATTTAAAACTGCACTATTATTTTCCTTCTAAGTGTGATATCATTCTATGATGATGGCTTCTGCAGCTAGTTAGAAGCATATAAAGATAGCAGTAAAACACAAGCAGCAGATCTCCAAAGAATCCTGCAGTTAAATGTAAACATTCATAATTAGGTATATTTGGAATTACCAAACCTTTATTAAACAGGCATTGGTCACCACTTGCTTTGGATCTACTATGTCCACCAAAGGCTCCTTCATGGCAACATCCCTAATACAGGTCATGTCAAAGCCGTACACATTCTCCCACCCTGTCAATGCAAATGAATGTGTCAAAGATTAGCAGTAATAATAAAAATGTTTCTCAACACATCTTTCATTCGAAAGAATTTCTACCATCCCCTAACTTTCAGCTCTTCTCTTTTGCTCTTTGCTTCCTGCCCCAGCTGTCTATTTCATCATCGCTATTTTACAGATAACACACTTATAACAAAATAAACCCTCAACAGACATCTTAATACACATCTTGAAAAAGTGGCCTTTTTTTCGGTTTCTCCAAAACTGTGTTACATGAGATTTTTTTGATGGTTTTCATGGCTTTAGAAAATTGAGACTGTTGCCCAAAATCATATATGTCATATGGAGACTGGGGAATAGCTACTAAGGTTATTCTATCCTTTCCTATCCATTTTTGTTAATATTTTTTTTTTATATGGATTGCTATTCAGTCAGCAGTTTGCATGCTCTTTTAATTATTTAAGTAGCCTTAGTTTCAGCAAGTGAATTACTGACAGGAGTAGAATTATAGCTGCTTTTCAATATTTGGGGCATATAATTTTGGCTTTGTTCTTTAGATTGCTTAACAAAATGAAAACAAAAACTTCCAAAAAAATGAACTCTTGGTCTTATGAATCATATGATTCAGTGCTCCCTGTGCAAGTCTAAACTGAATACTGTGAGCTTTTAAAAAACTTCTGGAACACAAGCAAGGTAAACTGATAAACAGCAATAATAAGCATGTTTGAAATGTCTTGTTTTCTAAGAGCATAGCATTTGAGCTACTGCCATTCCCAGAGGACTATAATTAAAAATGTAATATGAGCAAAAAAGCTCCATGTTTATAAACTGGAACAAATCTGAACATGAATATGTTGATATGCTTTCTCTTTATTGGGCTGTTTCTCAATATTTCAGGGGAGCTGATGATCAAATCTTATATTTCAAGCATCACGAGCATGTGGGAACTTCAGTTTATATTTATAGAAGCCATATGTTTTTATGTGGTTACTCAGAAAAGATCAACTAGGAAACTCTGAAGGAACAATTTGCCAACAGAGTTTTTGGGGCCTCCCTCACTTGACGTGCTTCAGCTTATATAGGATGCTTTTGAAATGTATGCCACAATCTCTACTAGACAGATACCTGTCACAGGAGTTAAAATTGTTTTACATCTTTCAGGCAATCAGAGTAGACTGTAGTAGTACTCTGTGGCATTAATAAAGTTTGAGAAATCAGAAGTCAGACTTTTTTAGAAACCTTACATTGAATTCTTTCTTACTGATGATATGATAGTTCTTCAGCATCCTTTAAAATGCTTAGCCCTGAATCTCATATGAAGGCAAGACTCTATCCAACATAAGAGGGAAAAAAAGAAAGATGAAGAATTGAAATGTAAGGAGACGGCATCAAGGATTTATAAGCTGAAAAGGGGGACAAAATGGTGATGCACATAGGTAGTGAGACGGAAATAAATGAAAAAGACACGGAGCTATTAAAAGTGAGGGGTGAAAAGAAATCAGAGGTGAAATCAGAAAAGAAAGTACCTTAAATGGAAACAACACCTAGAGAAAATAAAAAGAATTTGAAACTTTTCATCTAAAAAAAAAAAAAAGTTAAGTTTAAAGCAGATGTACTGTCTGTGAGAAAAGGTTCAAGGCATAGAAAGGAAAGGGTTCAAACGTAAAGTAATTAAGACATAAGGGATTTTTTTAGGCCAAAATAGCTTTGATTCCTTTAGAGAATGGATGCCTCACATGTCCTTTTGAATTTGTAAATTCAAAAGAAAAAGGGAAAAAATCTAAGCTGTGCTTGAGGAGCAGATATAATTGTCCCTGGCACCTACACAGACTTCTTGTCACTGCTCCACAGCACTGGGCTTGCTTTTGACCCAAAATGGCAGTTCTGACCCGTTGGCCGTTCCGTGTATTGACACTGAATTTGATTACTGAAACACCAAACTTTCTTTTCTGAGAGGAGCTGAAAGGGAAGGAATAAGGAGTTAGGCATTTTCAAATACAGGTTGACTGAACCCACTAATTACACCGAAGTTTTTGCATGTATCCTTAATTTATAAAAGTGCTCAGGAATTTTGTGATTTTTTTTCTTCCCCTAATTGAAAATGCCTTTAAGTGAAATTGGCCAGCTTTAGAAAAATAAATAGAAGCAAAAAAAGAACAAAATAAAAAAGAGAATGAAATAATGTAGAACTTAGTTCATCAAAACTATTTTGATCAAATAAATTCAAATTTAGGTGACTTGGGGGACAACCAGTTGAATGTGAATCATGAGTATGACTTGAGGTGATGAAAGTGAATCACATGCTAAGATATGAGAAGTGTCCAAGAAAACTGGGTTTGCTTAACCTTGGACAGCAAAGGCTAATGGTGAGATTTAATTGCTATCTACAAAGATAAAGTCAGATTCTCTTCAGGTAACAAGAGACAAGGAAGACAAGTTTCAGCAAGGAAAATTCTGACTGGATATTCCAAAGCATGCTTACTCCTGAGGATACTTCAGCCTGTGAACAAAGGAATCCCCATCTCTTGACTGCACGCCAGGGCACTGACAGCCCTGCTTGAACTGTGAAATTTGGCCTGCTTTGAGCAAAAGGCTGGACTAGGTGACCTGTAGAGGTCACTAACAGCACCAGTTATTGAACGCAAATTCAAAGCGAAAAAAAATTAAACGTAAAGTCAATTTTATGCATCTATGAAGTAGACAAAAAAAAGTTCAGAACTTTTTTTTTCACATCAAAGTAAAATGGAAATTTCTGATCCTAATTTTTAATTTTAAATTTGTTACATGAAGTGCTTCAAAAAACCTAAAAAAAATGTTGGGTTTCTTTTTTCTTCTTGACAACCTTATTAGTTAGGTATTATGTCTAGGCTTATTTCTTAACATTTACAATTCGTTTGCATCTTATTAATTCCTCTTGGTTTTTTAAAAACAAAAACTAGCACCTGAATAGCTAAAGAATATTACCAAATTTAATGGCAGTTATGTGGGATGATGTATTGATCAAAACAACAAAACTAAATCCACTAAAATACACACTGTAAAATAGAGGTAGAAGTATCAATATAACTCCATGCAAGGTCTACATCAGTTTATTCATGCATCTTTCCTTTGTGCACTTTACATTACTACAAGTTTCCTCAATTTCTCACCAAACTAGAGTTTTCTCAGTGTTTAGGTTTATATTGGAATTCTCGCCTGGTCAGGATGATTTCTTGGCTTTTCAAAACTTTACCAGCAAAGAGATTACAGAAGGCCAGAGTCAATCAAATACTTTAGGGAAATAAACATAGAAGAGTGTTACTTTTAGGCATTTACTCACAGTGAATTTTGAAGTCCTTGTACTGTCTGTCTTCAATTGCTACCACGTACAAAGCAGCTCGGTCTGGAAACATTAGCCCTCCAGGTTTCTGTTGATGAATTGTGGGGAAATGGATCTCGTAATCTATTCACCTGACAAAGACATTACATTTTGAACTGCACATACAAAAACCAGACAAGCACCCCTTGCATGCCTTTATTGTTTTCCTGCAGACTGTCACATCAGCTTTAACCTCTTGCAGCCTGTAGCAATGTCATTAGATAGTGCCTATACAAGTTTCACCTGCAGTTAATCAAAAGCAAAGCTCTTTCACTGAGATTCCCTTGTTAATCTTTTCATTAAAGCCTAAAAAATGGCACTTTGAGATATAACTGTGTCTTGTGGTGACAGTACGAGAGAGAAGCCTTGTAGTCAGAAATAAATTATGACTGCTCCAGCAAGGAGTATGACATGCAGACCACCTACCAGCCACTTGTCTCGTGCGAAGATGACTGTGTTTAACATTGACTCATAGAACAGACAGTAACCCATCCACTCGCTGATGATGATGTCTACTTTGTCCACAGGTAATTCAACTTCTTCCACTTTACCTTTAAATATTGTGATTACTGAAAAAAGAATCCAAACAAATATGTTTCACATAATAAAAAACCCAACTAAGTTCCTCACTGGTGAATGTCAGGCTGATCTTTTCAATATGATTCTGTCCTTCAGTGCCTGTAGATAAGGGGTAACTCCATGTGACTCAATGGATCTTACACTATTTTAAAACTACTTGTGGTTTAGTATCAGTATAAAACAAAAAAAACCAAACCAAACAAAAAAAACCCAACAAAAATAGAAAAACCCAAACAAAAACAAAAGCAAAACGAAATAAACAAAAACCACAAAACAAAGCAGCAAACAAACAAAAAACCCTAGCACAAACAAAACCAAAACTCAAACAAAATAACAGCCATATATAAAAAACAACAGAAGAACAGGTCTTACCTGGATACCTCCCTGATATCATTTTACATATCCTTTGGAATTTGGAAGATGTCTGTATCATTGACAAAGTAATGCAAAGAATCCACCTAGAATCCTTTAAACATCCCTGTAGGGTTACGCATACATGATCTCTTCACTGTGGTATTAGAGATTTATGGAAGTAGGATCTAATTCTCACCTGCCTTTCAAACATATTATGCTAGCTTCACGATGAAGAAACTAAGTCCTATTTCTTCCATGAATTCTGGGGAGCTGACCTAACCGAGTAAGGTAGGTCTAGCCTGACAATACACAAACAAGAAAGTGTGTACAAACACGTTTCTGTCATGAAAAGTCATTTTTCATTCCCTTCTGATTTGTGATAGAATCTTCTATAACATGCTGGTATTCTCGCTCTGAACCTGCTACCTTGTTTGGACTTGCACAACTTTCCACAGCTATCTAAAGTGACTGCTGGAAAATATTGCTGTCAGGTATTTTGTCACCAAATTAGTTTCAAGGAAATTAAAAAGGTTGTTAGAATTTTGATGTAGTAAAATACCAGATCCTCAGAGACACTATAACACAGTGCTTTATATTACTGGCAATACTGTATACCACCTACAGGAGACTGGGTATGCACTGCAAAAGCAAATCAACAAGCAGTAAATACAACTGGTTGATACTAAACCAGGTATTTTGCTTAAAGAAAAAAACTAAATGCTGGTCCATATTTAGTCTAGTGGTAACAAATATTTTTGGCTTAGGATCACTACACAATTCACTATTCATTCTTGCATTTTAAACAAATGCTTCCTACTTACAAAAGTATTATAAATAATTTGAAGAAACAATTTGCAGCTTGTTTTGTCTGCTATTTATGTTGTTTGCTGCAGTGGGTAAAGTCTCATGGTTCTGTAGTCTTCCTTTAGGTAATGGATGCATTTAAAATTCAGGAATAAAATGAGTAGGGAATATTTTACATTTCATTAATAATTAATAAGATTATTATATTACTCTTAATAAATGTCAATTTTTAATTATGACAATTTTTACTGATGAAAATTCTCAACATTCAGTTTGAGGAAGATGAAGGTACTTTCATTTAGCTAGGACTAGGTTAGCTATTTAAGAGCGTAAGTGTGGGTTGAGTGAATTTTAGAACTCAACCCAGCAAAAATGAGGTTTCAACATTCATGCAGTACTAGCATTACTCTAACCAGATGTGGCCACTTTATTTGCATAGCAAATTTTAATCCAAATCAGCCTCCTAAGAAGTCTGGAACATGCCAATTCAAACTGGTAACACAAAGCATTAACTGTTAGCAACCTGATTGGAAAAGAGCAGATTTCTCTTATTCTTCTCATTCTTCAAAATCCTTCCTTTCACACTTAGTAGCTCAATAGTTCATCTGCTGTTATAGTAAAGACTCTTCACGTCTATAAGCTCCATCCATGAGATCTCTTTTCTCTCGAGAGCTTTCATTACCACTAACTTTTTTTACTGAATTTTAGCACTGTTGACAGCTGCCAGAGTGACACACCTGCAGACTTTGAAGCCCTCTGTTTATACCTAGAACAGTCACAGTGTAAGCAGCAGCAGCACAGGTTTCTCGCACCTCCCTTCATTTTGATGAAATATCTTCATCAGGCATCATGTGGGAACAGATTGTGCTGTCCCAGCCGTATTGTATCTGTTCTGAAAATAGTGGCTTTTCTTTTGGTATAGCCCCTTTTGCTGACTCTGCATTTCTCTAAACAATTAGGGGGAAAGAAAAGAAAAAGTTTCCATAAGCAACAAGATCGTTTGGCTCAGTACCTGGTTGCATTAAAATAAAAGTGAATGTAGATCAGTGCCAATATTCATTCAGTTGTGTAATCTGTCTATATTGGAGACCAAACTGCAATTGGATAGACTGCTGAACCTGTCCAGGCAAGTTCTCTTTTTGCCAAAGGGAAGAGGTCTCTGCTTCTTCCTCCACAGCTTTTCCAAGGGCTTGTTCCTTGGAGAAACAGGAGGAAGAAGCAGAGGTAAACACTTTCTGCCACCTCTGGAGCATACTGGATCCTTCTTATTTATTCTGACAATAGTCCTTTCACATACAATTCCTGTTGCTGGAAATACAAACATGAATTGATTTGTGGTGTGCTGTTTGTGTAGCTATTTCACGAAAGGCCACTCCGGGCTCTGCACCAAAGGTACAGGATAACCAAGTTGAGGTTGTTTTAGTGCACTATCCCTCCTGCGAAGGAGAGTATTCTCTGGTCCTTTGCTTCTTTCTTTTTCTGAACCAAAAGTTGCATACACTGTCTGGCCTCTTACATCCCACATCACCGCTGTTTCTTACACACTTTCTTAAAGCACGTTCTCTACAATCAGCTCTCCTCCCAAACATCTCTGTGTTAGTCAGAAGCTGCAAGTGACAGCAATAAAAATTAGAACAGATCTAAACCATAACAGAAATTTATCCCTGTGCATGTGCTGCCATAGCACCAGCAGAGACACAGGTAAACGTGGGGGCAAATTATACGCTCTAGTCAGCTATGAGCAGCACTGCTTTTTAGCAAAGGCAAGCCCTTCACAGAAACACTTTTAAACAAGAACTGTCTCACAGCTTCATTTAAAAAACCCCTGATTTTTTCAGATTGTCACAAATATATCTTGTGTACAGTGATCTGGAAGAGGACTGAAGATATGAAATGGAGTTTGTTAGAGATTATTTTTTTTAAGACTTTTTGGTAGGTTTGGGAGTATTTCTAATATTTTTTTTTTTAATTGAAGTGTTTCCACTTCCCTGGAAACGCCCACAGTTTTCAAGAAAAAAATAGAAGTTTTCTCTGATACCATTATTCTCAGAATTAAACATTTTAATTTATATGCTTTTTCAAAAGTATTTTTTTTTTTAAGTTGGAAGTCAGAAGAAATTCTTAGTGAAAAACATGTAGAGATATGAAATACGTTTTGCTTTGAACCTCATTTCAATTTGAATGTGTGTTAATTCTATTTAAGAAATAAGGTAAAATATAAATGGCAGAATTAGTTTGAAAAGTTCAGCTCTAGTATGGGGCCTTCCGCCTGCTTTGCTGAACCAAACTGCCCACTGACAAGTCCTATTTGCTTCTGTAGCCTGTAAGCCTAGAAGTAAACGTAGAAGTAACTTCTCCTACGAGGAACTGTGGTAGTGCCTAGAATGAGGTGTTTAGTTTTGCATTTACTTAAGTAAATTATGAAAAATTACTATTTACACATAAACAACACAACATAAATGAAACAGAAAAAGTGAAACAGTTATCTTCTCTTTCTCCTGAAGAAAATAGTTTTGTATATGCCTTACTGTGGTCCAAGTGGTTCGACTTGATAATTTTTTCTGAATAGTCAGATATACTTGAGCATTCAATCTAGGAAAACAAGAAAAAAAGAAAAGCAAGAGGAAGAGTAATTATGTGCCAGAAATCTCAGCTATATGAATAAAACCAAAATCTACTGAAGGCAGCAAAGACTCTACAAAGTATGTATCACGACTGATAAAGAGTAAAACCTGTGTGGGCAGGATCATGACCAATAATATCTTAATATTTAAACTGCAGTCTGTGTTTGAGTTAAACTGGCTCATATAGAAAAAATTGGTTTTAAAACTATTGAAATGAGGAAAAAAGTGCTCCTAAAACAAAATCACACAATTTATTAATAATATTAATTTATTCCTGCTACTTCAGAATATAAATAATAAAAAAACCCCAACACACAACTGCTGAAGGGAATGACTTATCATGGTGCTACATTTCCTCAAGTATTTAAAAAAAAAATGCATTCAAACGCTGTGAATAATGTTCAAATTCAAACTATGCCAATACTCGTCTGTGTCAAGAAGCAATTCTTGCTGTGAAAAATTGATCAAATTTGGCAATACAAGCCATAAAAAGTAAACCAAAAACCCAGACATTTTACACATACAAAATGACTGAAATTGCTGTATTTACAAAAACATCCAGATCTGCATGTTTTTCCCATGACCAGTTCTGTTCTTTAACTAGGAAAGGGATTACAAAGTATGTTCTAGTTTTAGATTTGCCCTTAAATTTGTTAAAAACTGACTCCTAACCCAACAGCTCATGGTTGCAATGACCTTTGACATCTTTCCAAGATTTCTGGGGTTTGTGCCCTTGTAAAATGAAGTGGGCCAAATTAGTAGTCACCAAATGATTTCCTTATTTCTGTCTTTCAAATCTGACATGAAACTTCTAATAATACTTTGTATAATCCTTGTCTCTCTAATCCCCCTACGTCAATGTCAAATAGAATTATATTATCTCTAGTGAAATGTTTTATATGTCTAGTGATCTCCATTTAATCTCTAAAAGCCAAACTGCTTGACCCGTGTGACAGCAATCACAGATGGCAGGACATGCAAATCCTTTATTCTTTTTATATAACCCATGAAACAGCTAGATGTAATAGCAGTCATAATAGCAATCCCTGTCCCCATGGGAACATGAGCACTAATTCTATTTAGCTTGCCTGTGGATGCAAACCACTCCATAAGATGTCTGACTCAACTGCCTGAACATAAATCAAAACTGGCATGTAGAAAGGAACACCAGAGTGCTAGTCCAGAGAGTCCAAGGGACAAATCCCTTGGAGAGAACTTTGTCCTTTTTCTCCATTCAGCTTCTTCTTCCCTTACTGTAAACTCTATAGACTATATGCCTCATCTATACTTACAGCCATTACAACATACTCATTTTTCCTGTCTATATTTACATCTGTCTGGCATTTTCATCGCCCATTCTTTCTGTTTGTCTTGGACTATTTTTTTAATAAAGCATGGGTATGTAGGCTTTTGGAGGTGGCTTTCCAACCTTGCTAAAGAAAAAGATGTAAAGAAATAAAAAGTTATATTTCATGAATGACTATGAGTTCCCAAAATCAGCTTTATTCTTGAAGAAGCAAACTAATATAAAAACCCTACTCAAATGTTACAGGAAGGAATATGTATTTCAGAAAACAAACTTGCTTTAGGGTGTCTAAAGCTTTTTGTCTCTACTTGGACTTGGATTCTGTACTGTAGTACAAATTTATTTTAAAAAGCAACTCATTTCAGAAAAAAAGAAAATACTGAATTCTGTAGGTGAAGAAATAAGAAAAAATAAAAAGAGTGTTGTCCGGCTTTTCCACAATTCTCTTTCAAGTCAGTGATCTGCACAAATCTGTCCAATTTTACAAAGCATCTGGATTTTACAAAAACTGTGTTCCAACAAAATATGTCAGTACCTCAGTTTACAGTCATAGAATGATTTGAGTTGGAAAGGACCTTAAAGATCATCTAGCTCCAACCCCCCTGCCATGGGCAGGAGCATCTTTCACTAGATTGCTTAAGGCCTCATCCAACCTGGACTTGAACAATTCCAGGGATGGGGCATGTACAACACTGGGCAACTTGTTCCAGGGTCTCATCATCCTCATAGTAAAAAAATCCTTCCTTATATCCAGTCTATATCTACCCTCTGTCAGTTTAAAACCATTGCCCCTTGTCCTATTACTATAGGCCCTTGCAAAAAGTCTTTCTCCATCATTCTTATAGGCCCCCTTTATACACTAAAAGGCCATATTTATTGTCTCCCCAAAGCCTTCTCTTCTCCAGGCTGAACAAGCCCAACTCTCAGTCTTTCTTCACAAGAGAGGTGTTTCAGTTCCATGATATTTTTTGTGGCCCTTCTCTAGACTCACTATAACAGGCCCATGTCTTTCCTGTACTTGTGACCCCAGAGCTGGATACAGTACTTCAGGCAGGGTCTCACCAGAGCAGAGTAGAGGGAGAGTATCACCTTTCTCAACTGCTGGCCATGCTTCTTTTTATGCAGGTCAGGATACAATCTGCTTTCTAACCTGTAAGCATGCACTGCTGACTCATACCCAATTTTCCATCCGCCAGTATCCCCAAGTCCTTCTCTGCAGTACTGCTCTCAATCAATTCATCACAAAGTCTGTACTGACACTGGGGATTGCCCTGATTAAGTGAAGGACCTTGCACTTGGCCTTCTTGAACTCATGAGGTTCACACTGGTTCACTTCTCAAGCCTCTCAAGGTCTGTTTGGATGGCATCCCTTCCCCCAAGTATATCAACTGCACCACTCTACTCTGTGTCATGTGCAAGCTTTCTGAGGGTGAACTCAATCCCACTACCTATGTCATTAATGAAGATATTAAATAATTGTGGTGCCAGTATGGACCCTTGAGGGACCCGTGAGTTTCTTCAGCTTTATCTAGTTCTCTGTGTGTATGTTCACCTCTACAATCTAATGCTGCCAATGCCGCCTCTTCTCTTCTACTGGAGTCTTTTTCTGAAAGAGCCACCACATTCCCACAGTTCTTTTCCCCTGGCCTGTGTCCTCATCACCATCTTTTACACAAATCAGATAACATCTAACATGTCCCTTCATTGTATGTGTCTGTTTACCTTTTTTTTACCTACACTGTCTTGTTCATCTGAAAAAACTATAGAAGAATTCAGACAGTTTTACTTCAGTGATTGTCCCAAATTTTGTATGACTAAATGAAGCAGATAAGCCAAGTTTTCAAGGGATAATTGAATGTATTTTTCTATCCCTCAGTCATCCCTCTCAAGTACCAAGAGCCACATGCCAATCTTATCTCTACATGTCTTACAACAGCTCCCCAAATAGATGAATATCATTGGATAGTCTACTGTTACCCTCCCACAATGGTCAAGGGTCAGAGCATGTGAAAAAAGAAGAAAAGCTGAGGGGGCTGGTGCTGTTCAGCTTGTAAAAGAGATTCTCCCAATCCAATAATTAACTTTGACTATCTAAAAAGGGCTTGCAGAGAACACAAAGTCAAATTTCTCTGAAGTGCACAGTGACAGGGTAAGCCAGTGCTCATGAGCTGCAGCAAGGGAAATACCTGCTGATTGTAGCACTAGAAGAGGTTCCGGGAGAGGATTTAGAGTCTCCATGTCCTTGGAGAACTTTCAAATTGGACAGGACAAGGCCTTGAGCAACCTGATACAGTTTTAAATTTAAATCTATTTTGAGAAGTAGACTGGATTAGATACTTCCAGAGGTCTTCTACACTATACTTTTCTATGAGTCAGTGATTCTATGATTTACACCTCTTGAAGACCCAGAGATCATTCTAGCAGCTGGCTGAGGCACTAACAAGAAATAAGTTCCAACAGTGAGTAAAAAGGGATAAGAAGAACCCGACAGGGTAGTGGATGAATTTGAACCTGAAGAAGGGTTCAAATTCTCAAATCTCAGGAGTGACAAAGAGGAGTGATTTCAGTGGCACTGTAGTCAAAAAACCAACACTCTGCATTTGTCAACAGTTCCCACGTCATGCTATTTGAAAAATCACATCTAACTGTAGAGAAGTAACTGGAACATCTCGGCTCTATGGCAAATGTTTGCTTTTTAAAAGGAACACTCACAGTTTCCATTGGCAATCTCTATGAATAGGACCATAAAGTCTGAGTTTGACAGTAAGATTGCCACTTCCAGATCTCTGAAATATCTGCTTTTCCAATGCAAACACAACCCCATAGCTTGCTGGGACTCATGCTGAGGTACCTCATGTGGAAAGAAGGTTAAAACTCAGGCTGTAGCAGAGGAGTTTCACACCTAGGTGGGATCCTTTGAGAGCTGTTTCCTGCATAGCACGCCCCCCAGCTTCAGTGCTGAACAGTCCATGGATGAGCTGACACTGGTGTGATACTGAGCTTTATAAATGTCTGAGATACAGCCTGAACTGTAAAGTAGTTCAAAGTGGGGAAAAACCCCCAACAACCACAGACCTGTGGAAAAGTATTTACTTTTCTTTTGCTGGGTGAATTTGCTGCCAGTGAGCTGGCTCACTGTAGAATCAAATAAGCACCACTGCCAGCACAAGGGAGGGAAGAAGACCATATGGCCAGGGATCTGAGAGACAGCATCATCATTTTGTACATGCTTATATTTTTACAGCACTGCAACATCCTTGCATGACACCTGCATTCCTGCACCAGAGAAGGCTACAGGTTTATTCTTCCTGAGGCTCTGAGATAATAAATTGTGTATTTGGTTTACAAGAAATACATTCTAGCTGCCAACTCTGTATATTAAGTCTCATGTCTAAACTCCAGAAATTTTCCCAGCACCTTCTGATTTCATCTACCTACACTTCCATGCTCTAGTCTAATACTCAGATGACACTCAGATGAGGCACCCAGAATTATCATTGGATTTTGAAAATATAAGTCTGAGAATTCAACAGGAGTCCTGGTAGTTCATGCATCATTACCAGGAATAAAGATGCATAGTTTTGATACTTAGCTATGTCAGTGCCTTCAAATGCACACATGTAGCAAACTGGGTTTTAGTAAACAATTTTTTTTAAGAAGTACACAGAAAAATAGGATCTACTTGCCATTTTCTACATTGCGTTGTGCCTGCAGGACACAAACAGAAGTCCAAAGCAAAAAGAAATTGTCTTTGTAATTTTAGAGTCAGTACAAATAACTCTCAATACACTTAAAAGCAAGTCTATGCTCTCTTTAATGACTTCCCTGCAGAGAACTGTGTTTGTGCTTCTGAAGTTCAATGTATCAAGGTAGTCATTCCCTTCTGCCTCTGAAAAGCATTATTGTTGGCACAGAAAACATGCAAATATTTTCTTGCATAATTTGCTGAGTTGCAATGTACAAGGAAAAGCGTATTAAAGAAATCAGGTTCCAAGACTACAAAGCTGCAGAACTTAAGAATTTACAAAAGCAAGACATTCCCTTTGACTCCGCTGAGTATGAGTGAGTCCCTTTGACATTGTTTTTTGCAGCCAAGAAGAAATATGGATATGTAGCAGATCACCAAAGATTCACACACAGAAAAGACATTGTTTCTGAATTTGGAAGAGGCACACTACTGCTAGTCATAGAAAGCAAGACAACTCCACTAAAGTCACTGTAAATCAAGCCATACAAGAGCTTGGAGAGAAGAATTTCAAACCAAGACAAAGAGGAAAAGGTAAATCACCAAGACATTCTCAGGCAAAATGCGCAAACTCAAAATATGAGAGAAAGTCTTCTTACCCCATATACCTTCTTGGCTCCTGCCTTTGCAGCAAACATGGAGAGGATTCCTGTACCACTTCCAACATCAAGGACAATCTTATCTTTAAAAACATGTTTATTGTGATACATTGAGTTTCTATAGGTTAATGTGCGCACTTCATCCTTTAACATTTCCTGTGATGAAAAAACCCCATTGTGTTATTATTTGAAGAGCTTATATGCATCCATCATTGCTGCTGAATAAATTCTCTTCTTATAATTCAAGCATTATTAATACACAACCTGAAGAGTGGTGTGCACATATCAAAGCAACTGTAAAATACTAGCTACTTAGAACTGAATTATTAAGAAGCATGATATCCTTTGTACAATTTTATTTCTCTGAATATTACTTCACTGGTATAATTGACAACCAGAATACAATCTAACCACAGCACTGCTTTTGTCATAGATGGAAGCCATATAGAAATCCAAGTTTTTCCCTTTCTCTTAAATCATGCACAACCTACAGCCTCAGAGAAAGGACTTTCTGAGGGTCCTCTCTGAATACAAACAAAACTGTTCCATAAACCATTATAAGACAGCAGTCTTGATAGCCTTGTACAAAGTGATGCAGGAAGTCCATAGCAGAGCTTGGAGATAACTGTGCTATATGGTACTCCCTCACTGCTCTTCCGTTCACTCATTTATATGACCAATTTCCAGAAGATATTAATGCATAACCTAGACTACTTTCTCACTATTTTAAGTTGCCTTTGTCAGGTGTTGATTTTTGCTTTACTGATAGCAGGAATACATGCATTTCATTCCATTGAAAAACCTTGCTCTCAAAATATACCAATAAAGAGCACACAGGTCAAGATCCAAGTGCCATTCTTAAGGTAAGGGTAGGCCACTCAATATACACTTTAATTTTCTAAAAACGCTTCTGTTAGGTCTAGAAGGCTGAAGTTTTGCTTATATTACTGCTGTAATTTCATAGTTTAAGCAAGTAGGCAAACGAGTTTTTGAATTTCAGGATAAAAAGAATCAGTTCACTGCCCAGCAATCCGGAGCACCAGTCCATTGGACTGTTACAGATATCAGTTGCTCACTTACCTGTCTTGGCAGGAGACTTTATGTACTGAATACTGTAGATGAATAAAAGGCTATTTTTATCATCATAAAGCACGGTTTGGTATCAATCAAAGAAAGAGGCAGAGGAACAGTCTAACAACACTGATGAAGCACACTCTCATGGAGATTCTTCCCAAACATATTAAGGACAAGAAGGTGACGGGAGTGTTAAGAATGTATTTGGAGATGACTGATCTCCTGATAGCTTTTCATGGTAAAATAACAGGCTCTGTGGATCAGACGAGTGGATGCTTGTTTATCTTGATTTTAGCAGGCCTTTCAACGCTGCTTCCCAACATCCTCATTTAAAAACTGATGAAATGTGAACTACATAAATGGACTGTGGACTGAAAACTGACTGAACTGCTGCTCTCAAGATGTTCTGACAGCAGCACAAAGCTCATCTGGAGGCCAGTCACCAGTGGACTACATAAATGGACTGTGGGATGAAAACTGACTGAACTGCTGTTCTCAAGATGTTCTGAACAGCAGCACAAAGCTCATCTGGAGGCCAGTCACCAGCGGCACTAGTGGCATCAACACCAGATACCTTCAACAATAACCTGGATGATGGGACAGAGTGCAGTTTCAGCAAGTTTGCAGTTGATAGAAAACTGTGATGAGTGGTTGATTCACCAGATGATTGTGCTGCAAATCAGAACCTCAACAAGCTGAATCAAAAACTGACAGGAACCTCAAGAAAGTCAGAAAGGAGAAATGCAAAGCCCTGCACATTAGGAGAAAAAGCCTCATACACCCAGTATAGGCTGAGGACTGGCTGTCTGGAAAGCAGTGTTTGCTGAAAATGATCTTGGGAACATGGTGGACAGCAGCTTGAAGATGAGCTAGCAATGTGCCCTCACAGCATTTTGGCCTGCACTGGAAAAAAAAAGCATCGCCAGCAGGTCAAGGAGGTGGTTCAACACTCATGAGACCATATCTAGGGTTCTGTGTCCAGCTCTGGGTTCCCCTGGACAAGAGATGTTGTCACAGATTCAGTCACAGATCATGATGATGATTAAGGGATTGGAGCATCTGACATGTGAGGAGAGATTGAGAGAGGTAGGATTGTTCAGCCTGATGAAGAGAAGGATGATGGGGATCTTATCAATGTATATCAATGTACATAAATAAATCTCTCAATGTATATAAATAAATCTCCTGTGAGATTTTTCCAAGCAGGCCCCTGAAAAAGGTGAAGGGTGCTCTCCTAAAAACCAGGGTTGTCAACAAGACAAACAGCATGGACCCTGAGAGAGCATCTATACTCTCAGGATCCTGAACTTCATCTCATGGTCACTACAGCCAAGACCATCGCATCCCCAGATGGTTCATTCTTTTTAGTAAGTATCAGTGCCAGCAGAGCACACACCTCTCCCCCACTGATTCAGGTCATCTGTGCCAGGAATTTATCATCATGTACTCTAAAAATGTCCTGATTTGCTTATGTCCTGTTCAGTTGCCTTTCAGCAGATGCCAGGGTGATTAAAGTCTCCCACGGACCAAAAATCAGACTCATGTCTGCATGGGACATGAGATTTCTTCCACTTGTCTGAAGAAGACCTCATCTGCTTCTTCTTCCTGGTGCTCTGTAGCAGACAACCACAACCTTGTCAATCATCTCAGTCTGCCATTTAAACCTAACCCATAAGCTCATCATCTGTCCCATGCCTTCAGTTGTTCTGTCTGCCTTTCACCTTCCCAATCTGTCTCTCTTAAAGATCCTGAATCCAGCCATTCTGGCATTCCAGTCATGTGAGCAATCTCACAGGGATCAATGTGATCCTTGCGAGACTGTAGCCATGCAACTGCACACTGATTTTTAATTCCTTCTGTTCAATTCTTAGGCTGCATGTAACAGTGTACAGGTACTTCAGAGAAGCTCTCTGTCATGCTGATTTTCCAGAAAAGGTATGAGACCTTCCCCATATTGCTGCCTCTTCATACTTCCTTTTTTCTGTGCTTACACTTGGAGTGGGCCCCTTCTGCTCTGTTTTATTGACCATGAGGTCTTCTCCACCACCATGCATTTTCTGCTTACAAACTCAGTCTGCAATTTCCCCATGTGACTGTGGGTTATCATCCCCTATCATTCTCAGCTTAAGGTCTCCTCAGCAGCTTAGCCAAACTGTTGGCAAATACAGTTTTGGCCTGTCTGTTTTGTCAGGTGGATTCCCTATCTTCCTAGCAGACCTCCACTCTCAAAGAAGGTCCAACAGGCATAAAAGCTGAAAACTTGTCATTGACACCAGCTGCACAATCACTTGTGGACCTGCAAGTGCACTTCTCCTCAAGTACTTATTTTCACTGGTATAACTGAGGCAAAAAAGCACCTGGCACACCTTGCTATTTATCATCATCCCAAGAGTTGTGTAGTCACACTTAATATGCTCCAGGTCTCATTGATGTTCATGCAGAATAGCAGCAGTAGCAGTCCGAGGCTGGTCTAAGGGCTGGACATATGTTAGTAGCCTCTCCACAGTGTCCCAGATCCAAATGCTGAGATAGCAGGTCAGGTGAGCAGATGGGGGCCTCTGTCCCTTGCAGAAGAGAGACTTCCACTACTTGTTGCTTTCTCCCAGTGCTTCTGCATGGCTCAGGGCCAACCATTTCTGATGCTTCATTGGACAGAACTTCCCGTCCCTCATCTACAATGAAGGCACTAACCATATTTTGTAGGTAGAGATGTGTAGGTGTATCAGGAGCCTTTCTCCTCTTGCCAGAAGTTACAAGTTTCCAGCCTTCACTGTCAGAGCAGTCTCCACTTCCAAACCTGACAAGTACAGACTCAGACTGCTCCTCCTTTCAGTATAGTTGAGGATTTAGGCTCCTGTACTTGTCAGAGTACAAGATGCAGTCAGCTAACCTCCTCTAGCAGCTCCATTACCTGTTAACACAGAGTCTTTACCAGTCAATGCACACCTGCAGGCAAGGAGGCAACCTCCCACTTCACAGCCTCAGCAAAAGGTCTAAGGTACTTCTTGCACTCCCTAAGACCTACAGAGCTTCTTCCATCAGGGCCTTAATCTGATTTGAGGTTTCTGATGTGTCTTCAATATTTCCCTAAGGTCTCCTTCCCACTCAGTTGTTCCTCTATCTTCTTCCATTCTTGGACGGAATTTCTGAATGTTACTGTGGCAACATACAACTGGTAGATACAAATCTTCTGTTTATGTATATGCCCTACAATCAATTACTAGAGTAATGGAAATAGGTACCGGGTTTTAAGTGGTTTGTGAAAAGTGCCACTGATTTCACATTGTTGGCCTTTTTGCATCCTAGTCTTTAAGATCCCATCCTCTTAGGTAAAGTAAATATAAGATATTAGTGTCTTCTTTAGAACTGGTCTACAGTCAGCTTTCTGATGGCAAATATTCTGATGGTAAATATATAAACCTCATGTGTTTTGTCTTCTTTCCAGGAGAGTATTTATTGGAGGTTATTGGGCTATATATTCCCACTAACGCAGACCATTCATTCAAGTAACATGTCAGGAGTCACAAAATTGTTTGGCTTCTCATATCAGTTGAGTAGCTGTTCTGCTGGGATCTGTGCTCCAATATGAAAGAGAGCAGAGACTTAACCTAGTAGTTTCCATGTGTGTTTGTATTAGTTTACAGCCCTCATAAATGCATTAAATTGATTTACTGATGAAGATTACCACTGTACAGATAGTTAATATAAACTGTATTGAGAACACATTTATAAGGAAGTAAGTGGGACACAGGTTTTGAGTACAGGTCTCTAGAGAAGTGGGTGGTATCTTTGGCACTGAACCAGATTGTATGATTTTCTGAGGAAAGTCACAGGAATATAATCATAAGCAAGGAAAATGGGGTAAATAGCTAATAAATCAAAGAAACATTATTATGATTAACAGTGTGATGATGATGATGATGAAGATGATGATGGGGATGATGATGAGGAAGATGATGAGGATGATGAAATAAATATAAGATTACCTCATGAATTCCAAAATGAGCATAGGAATCAAAGTAATAATCCCTGGATGTCATCTCTTCTGGATTGATGAGTTTTGCCATCTTGCCTCGGCCTGGGCAGCTTGGTTGCAATGGGACATGTATGACAGATTGAACTGGCTTTGGAACAACAGTAGGCTGAGGAGGCTGGGATGGTATGGGGCAAACCTAGGAGAACATGGAATATTGTTAAGAGCCATCATTAAAAGAAAACATTTCTCTCTATGACTAGCACAGTGATATTATTGTAAGTAGCTAGGAGATAATAAGACCAAAGACACCTGGGGTATCATAAGCTGCCTTCTGTTCCTAGCTCTTTAACTTACTTGCTTTGAATTGGGAAATTCCTTTAATGGCTTTTTCCTTTACATTCTTCTGGAGATACCTACATAAGTGCAGAGTAATGGCAAATTATTGTTATTGGCTGAAGTGGATGACCCCAAACATTGACACAAGGCAGTCAAGAGCTAGTTTTTTTCCATTAGTGTCTTTTTATGTCAAACTGACACAGCTTTGTGAGAGTTTCCCTGCAAAGAAAAGCTCATAATCAAGGATTTTGAACAGTGTTGAAAACAAGAAGGAAAGGATTCACAACGGATCTTTACTTGTTAGGTAATGTATTGATGAGGTAAGTCTGAGAATGCTCACAATATCTGAAAGTGCTTGATACTATCTGAAAGTCTCTCAGCATGTGCAGAAAGCACTGTAGGGAGCTGTGTGGTGTATGTGATCCATTAATTTAGTTTCCTGGGAGATGCAGGAGTCATTTGTTACCAGAACTCCCTCACCCACTCTACTTCATTTCTTCTTGTCTACTGCATCTCCAGCACCTAAACATAAACACCATAGAGGTAGAATGTACTCTCTTGACTCATATTTGACACCTGTATCGTCTAAGACAGAAAACAGAATGTTTAACAAACATGAGACATAGACCCTGTAAGAAAGTTGGGAGAGATAACTGATTCTTGAAACTGCTTGCTTTGAAGCTACTCCTTTTTCAGCCACTTCAAACTCAAGCACTGCTCTGAAGTTTCTACATGGAGTGACTGAAATGCCAGATGAACCTGTCATAGACAAACTTGTCTGATATCATAATGGGAATTTAGAATTAAAAACTGAGGTCAACTGAGAGCTAATAATGTTATCGCCAGCCATATGTTACATAACTGGTATTCTATCAAAATCTGAAGTGCGCCTAACACCTAAAATAGCCATTAAAGGCCAGGGAGCACTTAAGTTGACTGATCACCATGGAATTATTTTCCTGTTCTTCCATTAAATTTTCCAGAAAAAATAGACAGGTATAAACTATACCGTATGTTTTCCTGCAACAGATTTTCCTTCTGAGATTTCTGGTTTTCAGGAGTTTTGACAGATCTCTTTGCAGCACTACAGCTAAAACTCTCTAGATCAAAAGCAATCAAGATGCATACTTACAACAATGAAAAACAGCCTATTATTCTAACAGAGATATTAGACGTTTAGCTTTTGTGGTAGTTCAGAGAGAAGTTCTGAGGTACATCTATTGCCTGTCTATTGTTGAAAGTGATAAATAGAGGAAAAGATGATAACAGATTTTTTCATCTGAATTAGGCTATAGCCTCTGGGAAATAAAGACCTTTTCCAAGTTTAGTGTCATTTTATTTCCAATTTGCCTCTCGGGGAGTTGCACATGGGGATGAACTGTCTCTGCATTAATAAAATGCTTCAGGTCTTCTATCTGATTTAAAAATATTGGTCTCAAACTCAAGGAATCTAAAAATAAACCGTATCAGTTTCATTCCTGGGCATTCATTGCAGAATCACCTCTATATTTGGTACTGATAATTGTTAACACTAAATGCTTGCTGCTTGCACTGATACTGAGATTATAATGTCCCATCTGGTCTGATCAGGCAAGCAATTCTATCTCAGCAAGTAAAACTCAGCTATGGTGTACTGCCCAGGGGCTAAACTCCCACTTCCAACCCATTCAGGTTTGGCATGGCAGGGTGAGAAGGTTGTGAAGGTGTCATATTGCTGTTAACAGCCCTGGTTTAAACTAAAGTTCTTAGTCTTGCCCTTCCCCTTGTATTCTGCAATACAGTCAAATAGCACCAGTCTTGCCTCATTTTTTGCGATGCAATGTATTTGCAGCCAAGTAGGATGAAGAAATTGTTCCATGCTGTGTTTTCCTGGGAGTAGCTCAAAGCCTATATTGTTATTAAGCAAGTCACAGATCAGCTCCTTTTCCTTCTGTAATGTGGGGCTCAGTAAATAACAAGGCAGTTTCCTACGACTGCCTTTGCACAAATGTGTTGAACTAGCTGGGAGGAAGATCTAGCTAGGTTTCTCACTGCTTTGCCCTTGTTGGCCTGCTCCCTTTTATGTACATCAGAAGGGACTCATCAGTGTTACCTTCATACTTCTTTTCTACATTATACCTCATAGGGGAGAATAAAAAGACTGCCCTTTCACTTCCCTGCAAAGCCTGACGTTCAGTTTGCAAGGCCCTATAAAAGAAGCCTCCACAATGTGTGGTGGGTCACCCAGGTAAGCTGATCGAACTCCACATAAATTCTGAATTACACACTATTTATCACCATGACTACGAAGCCATAAATGGTGCATAAGGATCTTTAGGGTTCTCTAGTCAGAATGCTAGGTAATCAGTTGTGTTTTAAGGATGACTAGGCAATTCAGCTCTTTTTTTTTTGGGGGGAGGGATGACACATGAAGTTAAAAAACTATTTAAAGACAAGGTTTTCTGAGGCATGAAACCCCAGCTTTGTTAGGGGTTTGATGTCAGCTGTTTTCACTTTGTGGTCAACTGTAAGCCATGGAAGACATGCCACTGTTATCTGGAAGCAGTGAGCAGAAATGTAAACATGACTGAAGGTTTTATTCAACTCCAAGTGAAGAGAGATATTCATGTGCCAGATTACTTTAAAACGCCTCACATCACAAGGCACAGCTTGCTTTAGAAATAGCAACAGAAGTTATAGAAGCCTGTACTGAAAATATCAAAGTTGAAGGCAGTGAAGAGGAAGAGTTTGTTGCAGATCATTGCATAAAGAGTTACGAAGCTACGAAGCTAGAGAAGTGTGAACTTTTCCATTGTGATTTTCTTCCTGGATGATACTACTGCCTTTGCTGCTGCCTAAGCGCCTGCCTTGCTAAACAGAATCATGGTTCCAGCGATGTACAAATGATTAATTCTATACCTCCTTATGAGAAAGTCCTCAAGATAGACACAAAGTTGAAAGGAAACAAAAAATAGCTTGGTACTTCAAAGCTACATTACAAAACCCTGGCGAGCTCATGAAAACGGACACATACACTACTATAGCCCCCACTATCAATGTTTATGATGTGTTTCATACGGCAGAAGTAGTTGTACCACTGGACAGCCTCTTCACCCCACCATCATCCTGTCTGACCCTCTAGGGGTAGGGAACAAGAACCAGAAAGTGCTAATCAACTATAAACCCAGTTATTTTTAGGCCTTTTCTCAGTATGAGACAGCTGAAATTCACATGAAAAAGTAGAGCTTTGCTATTTTTAGAGGCTAATTATTAACAAAATAACCGGAGTATTCTATCTGTACAAGTTACTTTCTTAAATTAGCAGAAAATTTAATTGAAGCCGTCTTCTGCTTATCAATTGTCCAATGCACTGACCCCGAAAGTCACTTTGCATCTAACATCCCAGCCTTTTTCTTCCCCTCTCACTGAACTTCAGATGTTTCACAACAGTTCTAAAAAGACATTATATTCTGTAGGCTTTGCTCAGCTTTAGGATGGAGGAGGGGAAATTTTTTCTAATTGATCACCTACTCCATGTCCTAGCCAAGATTCTGATCTACACTTCAGTGTAGCTCCAGATGTAGTTCAGCTCTAGAGGAGGTCTCTGCCTAAGAAGTATCCAAGTTTATCCATTATTATTTTTTAACCTCTGCAGGATAAATATGGACAGAAAGGAGAACAAGACTGAGGAACAGCAGCTCCTCAGCTGAAGTGCCAGAGATAATCAACACACTGATTTACACGGTTCAGTGCCACTTCAGAACTACCATCAAAGAGGCACCAACATTGAATAGAAGCCCCACATTTGGCACTTCCATATCTCAATTGGCAAAAATTAGACAGTTTCCCTGCACAGAGCAAAGACACCATGCCACTTCCTTTGGAGCTGTAACTCACTGGATCTTAATACGTTATAGTACAGATTTTCTCTTGATCTGATGTGAATTTTACACTGAATGGTTTCAGGTTAATTAAAATATCTCGGTCTACCTTGACCCACCACTATTGCTATTCATCAACAGGCTGTCTCCATCATGGCTTTTACTGTTACTATTTTCCTTCCCTTTCTTGCTTTATGACTTTCATGAGGGGTTGAGTGCTTTGTCTCAGCACTTCCACTGATGCTGACTCATAAGGCAGCATATGTTATTGTATGCCGACGGCAGATGCATGCTTGACTAAGACTGAATAGAAATCCTTGACTGATCTGTGGACACAATGTAGAATGCTTGGTCCACAAAATCCAACCTGTGTCTGTCAGAACAGTTGTTAGTGCCTCTTTCCAACAAGCAAGTGCTTCATGCACCACACACAGCGTCAGCTGAAGCTGAATGCTTCCTGCAGGTCTTAGGCATGCAAGACCTGCATTCTGCTACCCCATTCCTATAGCTGCCACACACCCTTTTATGCTTTGCTGTGGACATCCACAATGATTCTTCTTTCTTGTGAAAAGCTTTGGCTCTGCCTATGCATTCACAAGAGCACATGAACAGCAAGACTTGCATGTGCATGAGCTGTTCACATTTTCCTTTACTTAAGCAATAATACAGAAGTAATTTGAATGATTGCTGTAAAATCACTACAGACTGAAGAAGTGCTTTCACTTGGAACTGTAAAGCAAAATGGAAATTACTAGAGACAACATGAGCAGAAAATGTAACTGACAGCAGTCAGATCTATGTAACTGTGTTTCTCTTAAAACGTCCTGCATCAACACTGTGTAGCTAGGTTAATTAGCACAAAGACTTATGTTTGCTTGATTAAAGTACTTCTGATCTGTGACTTCCACTGTTTCATGTGAGTTTTCTTAACCTGAAAAGCTTAGAGAGTGAATCTCAGCTTTAGAAAGGTTATTACTATTCACAGTTGTGAAGAAACCTTTCAAATACTGAGTGAAAGTTTACAGATACTGAAAGGCCTGTAAAAGGAATGCATTGACGCAAATTCAGTATCTTTTTTTAGCCAGTTTTATCACCTTTCCATATACAAGGTTGGCATCATTGTTGGCATGGGCACAGCATGATGTACAGCAATGCAAAATTTTCTACTGCACCAAACCCATCTTGTGTTCTGATGGCGGAATGGTCCTTCAGTTCCTGTTGCCTTCTGAGGCACTGGTGCATGGTGAAGAAAAACTTTGTGCATTGTCTAAGACAACTGTGAGTCAAAGGATGGGACAGAAAGTTTCACTTGCTAGTTTTCTCAGCATTAACATGACAGGATGAGAAAGTTGGGGCTGTTCAGCCTGGAGAAGGCTGCGTGGAGACCTCAGAGCAGCCTTCCAGTATCTGAAGGGGGCCTACAGGAATGCTGCGGAGGGACTCTTCATGAGGGACTGTAGTGAGAGGACAAGGGGTAACAGGTTCAAACTTAAACAGGGGAAGTTTAGATTGGATATGAGGAAGAAATTCTTTACTGTAAGGGTGGTGAGGCACTGCAATGGGTTGCCCAGGGAAGTTGTGAACCCCCCATCGCTGGCAGTGTTCAAGACCAGGTTGGACAGGGCCTTGGGGGGCATGGTTTAGTGGGAGGTGTCCCTGCCCCTGGCAGGGGTATTGGAACTAGATGATCTTAAAGTCCTTTCCAAACCCTAACTATTCTATGATTTCATGATTCTATGATCTAAGAAACAGGGCAGGGGGGTTGGGGGGGGAGGGAGGAGGGGACCAAACAAAACAAAACAAACAAAACAGAAGAGAGAAAAACAGAAGCAAAACCAGTGTTTCTCTATAGCCTACTGCTGGCCATGTCACTGAATTCGTATCTGCCAAAGGGGATGCATTTTTTCCATGAATCTCAGGACCATAAGAACATCATTTGGCTCACTCCAGTACTACATATACCTCATTCCTAAGAAAGAAAGCATTTTCCCAGTTTGTCTAATGGTGATTGTTGAAAACTACAATAAATCAAGATGGAGAGTGAGAGAAGATTCAAGGTGATTCAAAGGTTGTATTGACATGGAAAAGTAATTTTTGTTCGGGTTTTTTTTTCTCCTTTCTGGAGCACATCAAGCTTCTTGGGACCCTGTTTCTTTAAATATTTCTCCTGTTCATGGAATGATTGGCAGCTGAGTGGGATCGAGGAGAAGAAGCACACTTCTAAGCTCACTTCTGAACTGGCTGTACCTTCAGAATTAATGGGGAAGGAGAGCTTTCTGACAGGAAGATTCTGAATATGTGAAAAAGACAGAAAAAAATGGGACTTTCCATATGACTATCAATCAGGGGAATACATTTTCAGAACTATTATACAAATGAAAAAACACTGAGTTTGGTTTGTTAATATTATTGATGATTGGCAACTGAGTCACCCTAGGTTCTATCCTGAATCAAGAAAAAGGAAAAGGCTTCTTTACAGTATGCTTTAGGTTTGAGACAGGCAGAGTTGCCATTCAGAGGTGTCTGTTGATTAGACTGGACAAGAAGGCCACCAAATTAGACTCCTTGGTTAAGCATTTGAATCTATGTGAGCAAAATCTAAATCTTAGTTCACTCATGTAAAGTAAAATAATAACAATAGAAAATAATAAATATTTGTTGATCCAATGTTAGAAAACATTAGAAACCTAACTAATGACTTGTGTATATTTGTTACAATAGCATAGAAAACAAGTTACTGTCATGAAGATCCCAAAAGAGTGACTTGAATAACGCTTGACTTTTCAGGAACTTAAGCATTGCAAAGGCTTGTAAAAATGGGTTTTGTTGAGACACTGAATCACTGGGGGCAAAACCATTCTGCACTAAATAAAAAAACTGTGCTTATTTTTCTCTTTTTACTGACAGTATAATAATTCAGCAGAATTCTGAAGCATGATACAAGTCAGAGAAATGCACTGCCCTGTCACCAGCAGCACGACTGACGCAAATTGTGTATCATAAGCAATAAGGTTGCTTTCTTCACCATGAAGAAAGATCTAAATGATTAAAAGACAAAGGAAGAACAAAAGAAACTGACAACCTTGTTAAAAAGATCCAGATAAATAATATCACGACTTGTGGAGTATTGGTGGATGATAAGCTGACTATGAGCTGGCAGTGTCCCCTTTGTAGCCAGGCGGGCATATAGTACCCTGGGGTGTATCAGGAATGTGGCCGGCAAGTTGGGGGAGGTGAACCTCCCCGTTACTCAATCCCGGTGAGGCCACATGTGGAGTACTGTGTCCAGTGCTGGGCTCCTCAGTACAAGAAAGACAAGGAGATACTGGAGATGCTGCAGTGGAGGGCCACAAAGATGATTAGAGGTCTGGAGCAACTCTCTTATGAGGAGAGATTGTGGCAGTTGGGCCTGTTTAGTCTAGAGAAGTAAGACTGAGAGGGGACTGCATTCATGCACATAAATATCTCAAAGGCAGGTGCCAAGATGGTGCCAGACTCTTTTCAGTGCTGCTCAGCAACAGGACTAGGAGCAATGGCCATAACCTAAACCACAAGAAGTTTCACCTCAACATGAGAAAGTTGGGGCTGTTCAGCCTGGAGAAGAGAAGGCTGTGTGGAGACCTCATAGCAGCCTTCCAGTATCTCAGGGGGGCCTATAGGGATGCTGGGGAGGGACCCTTCATTAGGGACTGTAGCGAGAGGACAAGGGGTAACGGGTTCAAACTTAAACTGGGGAAGTTTAGACTGGATATGAGGAAGAAATTCTTTACTGTAAGGGTGGTGAGGCACTGGAATGGGTTACCCAGGGAAGTTGTGAATGCTCCATCGCTGGTGGTGTTCAAGGCTGGATTGGACATAGCCTTGGGTGGCATGGTTTAGTGGGAGGTGTCCCTGCCCCTGGCAGGGGGGTTGGAACTAGATGATCTTAAGGTCCTTTCCAACCCTAACTATTCTATGATTCTATGAGGAAGAACTTCTTTACACTGAGGGTTGCAGAGCACTGGAACCGGCTGCCCAAGGGGATTGTGGAGTCTCCCTCTCTGGAGACATTCAAAACCCAACTGGACGCATTCCTTGTAACCTGTTCTAGGCCCTGCCTTGGTGCAGGGTTGGACTGGACAATCTCCAGAGATCACTTCCAATCCTAACGATTCTGTGATTCACCCTAGGATTTCTCATGAAAAACTGATAATTAAAGTAGGATTTTTATCTAAAATTAGCATCAGATAGTGAAGCAGTTAGAAGACTTATACTAAATCAAAGTTAGAAAAGCGAAATACATAATTGTTGGCAAGTATATTAAGTAATTGTCTTTATTTACTTTGTTCTAGATTATGCAGACTGTACAATCCAGCAACTGTAATAAATCATTGCACCTTTTCATTTTATTGAGACCTCAGGTTGTCAGGTGTAAATAGAGATCTAAATATACTCAGCATGTCACAGGACTGAATGTCTGAGGAAAGCCAGGGACTGTGGTCCTCTGATACAGACTCCTAAATTTACCAGATTTTTGGTAAAAACATTAATTTTCTGTTGTTATTTCACTCTTCCTATACATTGTAACTCACACTCCTCTTAGTGGGGCTGTAAGTGGTAGGGACTTTTAAGAGTAACTTTGACACCCAGTGGCCTCAGTGTTTTCAACAGGGATTAGACTTGGAGACCTCTGAAAAGTCTGAAAGCAACGAAAAATGTCAGATGCAGTCAAGAGGCCCTAAATATAACATACAACATGGAAAATAAAAATGGTGGTTTATAGAATATGCTTAATGTTAATGTTCATTATCATGGCATTTTATAGGAAATATGTATTGCTAATGACATAGGAGCAAATAGTTCTCATTCAAAGTCACTTCAGAAAGAACTATTCTCATCTTTATACAAAAAGTATTCTGTGCACACATTACAATTCAAAATTGCTAAATCCTGTGGCAAACTGTCACCATAACTAGGTAGTTGTAGCATTTGTTTCTTTCCTTGTAAGATAATACTGGTCATGGATTTATGCGCAGATCTAACTCTGGCTGCCAAGAAAGATAGGGCTTGGTCACACATAGTGAAGAGTATAACAGTGACTTCATGATTACGATTACACTGAAATCCTAAATGAAGCAAAATAGAGATCTTATTCTTTAAGACTTCAATGACTTATACATTACCTGTATTTAGCACAGTTAATCTACAAGCTACAACTAATTTTTTCTATTCCTTCCCTTAGTGGATCTATATCTACCTGAATTATTTCAAGATAGCTTAGAGTGTTAAGCCATTTAACACAAAGTTATCATATTTGTCTACAATTAGAGAGAAACAGTGTATATTTCAGAAAGGTCAGACCTGCTCATAGATAATTGTGCTTATATGTGCTAAATCCAGCATATTTATGAGGTATCGAACTTACTGTATAATATACACAATTAAGTCCCAGACTTGGTTTAAATAAACTACAGACTTGGTTTAAATTCTGCTACAAGTTTAAATTGTACTACAAGTCCCCGACTTGGCTTAGAGTATACAAATATGTGCAGTGTGCAGAACAATAATCATTCAAAAATACAGGATTCACCTGGCCATTCCAATTGTAGTATAATCCCTGGTAAACCTTTCAAAATCCCTACAAATTATTTGTGCAGAACTAGAATAAATGTCTAAGCAGCTCCAGGCATACACTATAGCTAAGATGATGGCTGGATTTCAAAGGTAAGTGGAAGGGTATGTGGAAGGAGAGTGTCGCTCCTTTAAGGGTATCTGGTCAAGGAATTTTTCCAATGCAACAGGGACAATAAGAAAAGGAGGAAGTCACGAATAAATACATAACGGGGACACAAACTCAACAGACATGACAAGGGAAGCAGTGACAAGAACCAAGCCTGGTCAGTCACATCAGTTGTTAAGGGCACATGAGAGTGTGAGAAATTTTACTTCATTTGAGGTTATCTGACCTGTCAGTTGGGAAACTAAGGGGAAAAGGGGGAAACCAGAAACAAAATACACTGAGACACAGACCTGACAAAACAAACATGGAGACAACGGCAAGAAACAAACCCCCACCACTCACAAACTGATGGGCTATTAAGAAACCACAGGCGCCGCTCCCAGGAAGATCAGCCTGGACTTTTCAAGTGGTGGCATTGCATACCTGGGAACCCTGGACTGTGAGAGGTGACTGGCAGACATGTACAGACCTATGGGGTGGGGGTTTTGTACGGGAAGAGAGACAGGGGGAACAAGGAAGCGTATACAGAAAGGGGTGTAACAGGGGCCAGCCAGCTGCAAAACAGGGCTTGTCTGGCCGAGTCCTGTGCCTGTTCACTGCAGTCTGTCCTAGTTTGCTGTACCTTCTTACTAAATCTTTTCTTAAGCACCTCTGCATATGCTCACTCTCTTCCCTCTGTGAACACATGCTAAATGGACCCAGAGCCAGTTACTGGTGAGACCTATGCATGTGAGGCAAATTTGGTGCCAGCTTCTGGAGTCAGACTAGGGGTGGGCACCCCTGGCCTGTGCTGCCAGTGATGGAGTGAGTGGGGACTCCCTGTAAGCTACGGGAGCCAGTGGGGGTCTTGAACCACCAGCCACTTGGGTGGGAACGGTATCTGTGCCCAAAACCACCTGTTGGGGGGGGTAACAGCATAAGCAAGGCAAGCAAGGAGCTCAGCACCAGTGGGACAGAAACATGGACCAATGCCCATGTGCCTCGTGCCCATTACAGGGGAAAAGTCTGTCTTTCCCAGTTGTGGCGTGCCTGGGGTGCGCATGGATATTCATCAGCAAACTTCAAGCTGGAGCAGCCAGTGACTAGGGGGGCCTAGGGTCCTCAAGAGGCTTCTGCAGGCATGGCGTCCATGCTAGTATGACTGGGGGGACTTGTAGAGAGCATGAGGGATGAGTGTGTGAGTACTGCATGATTGCAGTGAGCACCAAGCTGGAGCAGTCATCAAGTTGGGAACACTGTGGGGCCTATATGGGGACCTAGGATCCAGGCAGTCATGCTGGGTAGGCAAAGGGCCTACACTGGTCATCAAGGGATCCACAAACATGCATGTGTTCTGGTGAATCTGGAGAGTAGACAGTGAGTGTGTGCCTGCACTTGTGACCTTCTGCCTCTGCCCACTGAAGAGGAGGTCTGTGAGTTGTCTTGCATATGAGTCCTGTATGTAGGTCCTGGGGTGGAGAGGGTGAGGATGGAGGGGAGCAGCACGCAGCCACGTCACTGTTTGAACCTGCAAACAGGAAAGCACCAGCCAGCAGAGGTCACGGAGCAGATGATCCTAAGTGAGACCATAAAGCACATGTGGGAAAACTGAATGATCAGCCTCAGTCAGCACAGGCTCATGAAGAACAGGTCCTGCTTGACCAACCTGATCTCCTTCTATGATAAGGTGACCCGCCTGGCTGATGGGGGGAAGGCTGCGGATATTTTGTACTGGGACATAAGTGAAGCATTTGACACTGTCTTCCACAGCATCCTCCTGGAGAAAGTGCCTGCTCAAGGCCTGGATAAGTGGATTCTTCGCTGGGTTGGAAACTGGCTGGAAGGCCAGAATGGTGGTAAAAGGCATCACATCTAGTTGGTGACCAGTCACTAGTGGCGGCCCTCGGGGATCAGGGCTAGGACCAGTGTTGTTTAATATCTTCATTGATGATCTGCATGAGGGGATCGACTGCACCCTCAGTGAATTTGCAGATGACACCAAGTTGGGCAGGAGTGTTGATCAGCTGAAGAACAGGAAGGCTCTGCAGAGGGATCTGGATAGGCTGGATTGGTGGGCTGAGGCCAACGGTATGAGGTTCAACAAGGCAAAGTGCTGGGTCCTACATTTGGGCCCCATGCAATGCTCCGGGCTTGGGAAAGCACGGCTGAAAAACTGCAGAGCAGAAAAGGACCCGGGGGAGCTGACTGATGGCTGCTGAACATGAGCCAGCTTGTGCCCAGGCAGCCAAGAAGGCGAACGACATCCTGACCGGTATCAGCAATAGTGTGGCAGCCGGGCCGGGGCAGTGATCATCCCCCTGCACTGAGCACTGGTGAGGCCACACCTCGGATCCTGTGTTCAGTTCTGGCCCCTCACTACAAGAGAGGCACTGAGGTGCTGGAGCGGGTCCAGAGAAGGGCAATGCAGCCGATGAAAGGTCTGGAGCACAGGTGTGATAAGGAACAGCTGAGGAACTGGGGGGGTTTAGTCTGGAGAATAGAAGGCTCAGGGGGGACCTTATCACACTCTACAACTACCTGAAAGGAGGCTGCAGTGAGGTGGGGTCAGTCTCTTTTCCCAGGTAACAAGTCACAGGACAACAGAAAATGGCCTCAAGCTGTGCTAGGGGAGGTTTAGACTGGATATTAGGAATAATTTCTTCACAGAGAGGGTGGTCAGGCATTGGAACAGGCTGCCCAGGGCAACGGCAGAATCCTGGAAGTGTTCACAAACTGCGTAGATGAGGCCCTCAGTGACATGGTTTAGTGCTGGCCTTACAGTCCTGGGGTAACGGTTGGACTCAATGATCTTCTAGGTCTTTTCCAACCTTGCTGATTCTATGACTCTATGTCCCTCAGCCTGGGCAGAGGCTCTGGGACCCTGGAGGACCAGGCTGGCTCCAGGGGCCAGGCAGGAGAGGTCCTGGATGGGAGTGCTCAGAGGAGGGAGTGGCTGAGCTTCTTACATCACTTATCAGCATGCAGGCAGACAAGTACTCAGCAATTCATACCTATGGTTTTCAGAAGTACCCATTCAGCTCAGCGGCTTCCTGGCAGCTGCATACCATCCTCTCCAGCCTCCAACCCCTCCTTAAGGGTTCAGCTGTATGACTCAAGGCCTAGCAATGATCAATTGTCCAGATGTATAACCCTGGCTCAAACTCCTGAGAACAAGCCTAATTTTTAAGAGAAGCCTTGATAAAGCCTGTAGCATAAAGCCATAAATGATAAATTAAGGTGAAACACAAATTTAAAGTTTAAGGATTCAGGAAGAAAAACAATAAAACAATAATGTGAAGAGCTGTAACATGCTAAAGGAGTCTAAAGATGGTAATGGCAACACAAAGCATGAAGTGACATGAAACAACATGAACGTTCCCAGCAGCAGCAGAATCTGACCTTTCACCACCTGCTTCACAATTACGTAGCCAGCGAAGACTCTGTGTATCTTATGTTGGGATTGATAAGCATATTAGTGCTTTGCCTAATAACTTGTTAATCCTAACTGCCTTTGATATGTTGAACAATAAACAATTGCTTTGTACTTTCAAGTTAAATATATTCTGCCTACAAGAGATTCTCTGGGCATGGTGAAAAGTGTTTGAACAGGGTGACTCAGAGGGAATGATAACACAGTGCCTAAATGTCTGAAGAGGTTCTGAAGAAAAAATATTTTTGAGAAGCAGGCTTTTACATATTTCTCAATGCATTCTTACTCGCAAAAAAATTCACATCAGTGATCTCTGTTAGAATAACTAAACTGCATTTTATGCATTTTAATTGAGTTGGTCTGACTTGCAAGTGTGCCGTCGTATTCTCTGATCTCTGAGATGTGTAGGTGTTACAGAAGTTAAGAAAACAAGACCAGTTATATTTAATTGCTGAATCAAAGGTGTGAATGCTTGGAAGGGATCTAAACTGAAACATACAAATATTTTTAAATGTTCCCTTTCTGAATTGGGAGGCTCTATTCCTAACAGCTCACCCAAGCTGACAGAACTTCAACTTGTTTTAAAGCTTTGATAGCATTGTATCTGAAATGTGAGATAGTTATTTCAAGTTTCAACGGAAGGCTGTTATCTCCCTGTAATTCTCCACAACTAAACCGAATTTTGTCAGAACACCCATACAGAGGAAAATAGTGAATATAAAGGATGCTGCTAAATTAAAAGCTAGGACTTTCCTGTGAAACTGCCTTTTTAAACACAGAGTTTCTCTGTCAACAGATAAATATAATTATAGAAAACCATTTTATTTAGTGTAAGACTTTACCCAGGATTTTATCATTTTACATATTTCTCAATGTATGTAAATTGATTTACACACTGGCATAGTATTGTCTTCTCTGACACAGTTTTAATAACACTGACAACCTGGGTGCACAAAGAAATGAAAGTCACCACATAATATGCAGTTCGAATTTACGTAAATATAAATTATTGTATGCATGTATATAAAGACATACACATGATAAGCAATTTTGTAGGTAAGCATATCAATGTGTGTTTAAGGAACTGTATACGTTTCTGTGTGGCTGAGATGACAAATGATCACAATGTTAAACCAGTTATTGAATTAATAAATAGCATAGGCTTTCTAATTCAAAGCGAGTGTCACGTATTCCATTTGCATTTTAGTTCTGAGATAGGGAGTAACTTTCTTGATTTGAAATAGTGTCAGAATAAAAACTGTTGTGCCAGTGTGACTGGCTATCTTGTTAGTGATACATTAATTATCAGACTCTGGAACTACACTGGATATTAATGGTGTATTTTAATGGTGATGGTGTTTTGTAACAGCACTGAAGGAGCTAATTAAAATTAAACCTAATTTTTAAAAAACTATGGTAAAGGAAAGTTTCTTGTAATCTGCTTAATAATGGACAAAGAAATACAAACCTTTCTTCAGAATGTAAAGGCAATCATATGTATTTCTGAGACTGATGAGTCCTCATTCATAGCAAGGATGACATATATATCCTTAAGCTCTCTGAAATTAAGGCCAATGAAGTACACTTGCTCATATTTGGCCATTAAACATTTGAGGTTGGTTTTTCTAGTCTCAGAATTTTCATTGGAAGGGACTGAGATTAATAACCCATCAACTCCAGGCTTGGGTAGCATATTTGTTCTCAAGAGGGCTGCAAATACCACAGTGTACTTCAATGTGCTTCCAGCAGTTATTTAGGAAACTTGGATATGCATCTAAATTCTGAACACAAGAAATCCCATTAGTTCCAGTGGAATTACTTTTGCTCTGGATGAGCAAAACAAGGTGGATGAGGAGTGAGTGTTTTTAAATATCCTGCCAGTACGGAACTTGATTCTACAATAAATAAACATGCTGAATGCTACTGACACACATGAGCAAACCAGCGTGCTCAGCATTTCTTGCATTATTAATAGAACATTTTCATGGTTTAAGCCCAGCCAGTAACTCAGAACCACACAGCCACTCTCTCACTCCCTCCACTTTTCTTCCCCCTGGCTCCTGGAATGATGGGGAGGAGAATCAAAAGATTGCAAATCCCATGGGTTGAGATAAGAACAGTCCAGTAACTAAGGTATAACACAAAACTACTACTGCTACCCCACCAACAATGATAAAGGCAATAACAAGGGGAGAGAATAAAAAACTAAAAGGGGAAAAGGAAAACAATAAACACAAGTGATGCTCAGTACAACTGCTCACCAGCCACCGACCCATACTGAGCCCAACCCAAGTATCGATCTGGGCCTTCTGGGTAACTCTCCCCAGTTTCTATACTGGGCATGACGTGCTGTGGTACGGAATACCCCTTTGGCTAGTTTAGGACAGGCGTCCTGTCTCTGTTTCCTCCCAGCTTCCCGTGCCCCTCCTCACTAGCAGAGCATGTGACTGAAAAGTCCTTGATCGGAGTTAAGCATTACTTAGCAACAGCTAAAAACATCAGTGTATTATCAGTGTTGTTCCCAGGCTGAAAGTCAAAAACACAGCACTGCACCAGCTACTAAGAAGGAGGGAAATAACTGTTACAGCTGAACTCAGGACAAACATTTATTGAAGTGTTCAAAGATCAGCAATTATGTGCTAACTCCAATAGCTCCAGAACTACACCTGCTACACAGACACACAGCGCAATACAAAAGCAGTTGTTGATAGTCACGTTGGTAAATAACAGGCTTGCATAGCTTTGTATTAACAAGAGAATAAGCTTTTGCTATTTCAGACCCATCTTTTAAACACAGTTAAGAAAAGGATACAAGAAAGTATACTCCTAACATTTTTATACAATCATGAAACAGAATGATGAAAACTCTGTTCTTGAGCAAAACCAACGGTATTTCATCCTTCGTAATACAGAATTACATAGCAATGTGAGCTGGGTTTGTTCCTCTATATAAAATCACATATAAATAATTCTGCTGAAACTGCTGCATTTATATGAGGGTAAACCTGTCTCGAGATTAGAATGCCTTTGTTTCCAGTAGGCATGGTTAGAATACTCAGTTTTGGTGGTAAAACTTGCAAACACAAATACTTCTGCTTCCCACTTTACAAACTGATGAAGACATATTTTATAAGCACTAAGGAGCATTATTGCCTTTCTGTTGAGAAAGGAACAATCCTATATGGTAGAAATATGGCACAGAGACATTTTTCTTCATTAAATAATTGTATTGAGACTACATGAAAGCATGTCTTCTATAAAACAAATCCTAGAACAGTTTCACATTTTCATGAAAATCTCCCAGTAATAAGTGAGAGCACCTTCTTTACTTCAAATCCTTATCTATCTTAGCCTCCCACTGAGCTTCTCTGCTTAAACAAAAATTCTCTTAGAAAAGCAGGACAAAAATTGAATGTCAATTACAGAGAAAGCAAAAACATAAACCCAATTTTGAATCGGCCTAGTTTTACAAGTTCTAGGCTAACTTTCATTAAAACTGTATGTACACTGTCACAGTAATATTATTATAATTCATTAAAGTATGCTTGAAAAATCTAAGAAACGTGAGATGAAGTTTGTCACTGGAGGCTTGAATTAACCTCTTGGTACTGAATGAGAAATGATAGGCAGCAGGACACATGCTTCAAATGGCCTTGAAGATGACAACCAGCTTTTTCATTGAAAGGAATATAAAGAATCAGCAGATTAGATATTAATAGAAGAGTAATGTCATTAAAACAGCAAGCTAGGAAAATTCTATTCTTGGTAATATGTCAAGATCAGCAATGACAATGCGACTGCAGTCAAACATGAGATGAGAACCAGTGTGATGTCTGAGCTGGAGCTGTAGTGAGTTGGAGCTGAGCTGCTGCTCAAGATTCTGACACAGAGACTAGTGAGGAGTACCACATTTATTCCTGGCTCTACTCATTGGAGTAGTGACTTGGGTGGGTTTCAGAAAACAGTATGTGTGTGTGCAAGGGTCTGAGAATGGGTGGAAAGTTTTCACTGACAAAGTCTCTCTCTCACACAGTATGGTAAGTCAGTTATTTGTGAGATTAACCATTTGTGAGACAATGCTGGTAAAAGCAAATTTCAGTGGAAAATTTAAAGGAAGCTTTAATACACACACTTCGATAACTCCTTTTGTAGTTCTGTTATGTTCATGGTTGATTCACAGGGCTAGAACTGTATATTATCTTTTCTTACTCTATGACTGACTAATTTAGATGAAACACAGTCAACATTGTTTTTATTCTGACAGAGAAATCAAGGTTTGCATTAAACCTTACCAGCTGTTGCAAACCTATTATTTCCTTATTTACAAGCTGTGAAAGGGCGAATTGATATTCTGCAAGCACATAGGACCTTCCTTTCTTCCTTCTTTCCTTCCTGCCTGCCTGCCTTCCCTCCCACTCCCTCTGAACACCCTCTGCTACCTGTAAATTCAGCATCTCCCAATTAAGTTTAGAACACTGTGACTTCTAAGGAGGCAACTGTATTATGATGTAGCTAACACTGTGTAACTGAGATTAGAGCAGAAAACCCAAGTATGTACCCTGTACTTCAGACAGGGCAATGTCTAATACAGGGCACAATCATGAGGTATATGGTCCTCGAATATTAGTAGTTCAGAAGTAGTTATGGGAAGGGTTAATTACTTCCCTGTTTGTGACTGTGGAAAAGAAAATCAGCTGGTCTTTATCCCAAGCTTCAGAGCAAAGGATTGATGAATATTACAAGGATGCAACTAGAAACTGGAACAGATACTGAAATTAAACCTCTTTTCTAAGTGAGAAATAAAGCTGCACAACAGAAATAAGTTTGGACAGGTTGGAATGCTGTGGGAAGGCCCTGGCTTGGTCACACATTATTCTAGGCTCTGAGACTGGGTTTGAACTTTCTGGTGTTATCTGAAGCAACGAAACATAAGCTGTATAGCCAGAAAAGGATGAAAAAGACAGAGCTACCAGGCCACATGTGATCCCAAGTGTGCATTGTGGGCACTGAAGGAGCATTTCAATACTAATCGTTGGAGATCACTATGTATCTATCACTGCTTCCTAACCAGTATATGTTCGCTTTCATTGTACCGTTAGAAGAGAGGTAAATGATACTTTTAAAAAGGGAAGGAGGAACTGCGACAGAATAGTTCAGATATACCTGGATCCTTGGATAAGACAAAAAGAGCACTATGAATTTAAGCGTACAGTCCAGATCAAACAGGATGTTGAATGTGAAGCTTGCCAACTGCACTATGATTAGTTTGCTGCTAGGAAAAGCTGAGGAGGACAGTGGTATAAAAAAATCTCTTTGAATATACATACCTCCATGCTTCCGTCTTCCAAAGTTGAGGTTTTTTTTTTCCCCATCCTTTCTCAGAAAAGCTTATGGAACTGCTTTTCTCTGAATAGGTACAAAAGGTGGTAATGACCCTTTTTAAACAATAATTCACTGTAGGAGGAAAAGATGCAAGTACAATGCGGTCCTCAATACATGCAAGCTTCCAAGAGCATGACTTAACTACGAGACAGGATATTTTAAGTGAGGGAGAACAGAATTCTACTCACCTTCTTTATTGCATCTGTCTAAAATTATAGCTAAAGTTTTTATTCCCACCAGAATTTCCCCGCAAGTGTTTTGTTACTGAAATATTCCTTCATTTTTAAAAGTGAAGACATTGAGATTTTATTTATCATCTAACATTCACACTCACAATACAAACCAAAATTATCTCTAAGTTCTTAACAAAGTTTTCAGAAATGCAAACTTGACAGTGAATGCTTCTTCAAGTGAGACTGTTTTATTTCCAGTTCTGGTCTCGAAATCTCCAAAGCGTTGATGCAATAAAATGAAGAAAAATAGATTACCTATTCCTGATTTTCAAAGAGAGTTTCTTTTTTATTGTTTAAATATTCTGCAAAGTATTTGACACTGTCCTGCACAACATACTCGTCTTTGGACTGCAGAAGCAGCATGGCTGGATTGGCTGGATGGTCACTCTCAAGAGAGTAGAGGTCAACAGCTTCATGTCCAAGTAGAAACCAGTGAGAGTGGCATTCCTTGGGGGTCAGTATTGGGACTGGCACTGTTCAACATCTTTGTCAACAAGATAAGACAGTGGGATTGAGTGCGCCCTCAGCAAATTTGGTGATGACACCAAGCTGTGTGGTGCAGTTGATATGCTGGAAGGAAGGTATACCATCCACAGGGACCTTGACACGCTTGTGACGTGGGCCCATGAAAACCACCTGAAGTTCAACAAGGCCAAGTGCAAGGTCCTGCACCTGGGTTGGGGCAACCCTAGGTATAAATATAGGCTGGGCGGAAACTGGATTGCGAGCAGCCCTGAGGAAAAGGACTTGCGGGTGAGTATCTTGCCAAGGTGAGTAACTCCAGAGAAGACGCCTTCAACACCGGAGCAAGGGGAAACACTGCGTCCAGGAGCCTCAGTTCTGAGCGGCAGAGCCACCGAGGGAGCTTCTCGTCCTCCGCACGACCTGCCCAGGAGCCGGCAGCTCGGCTGATGCGAGCCGGGACTCACACGGGGCGGCGCCCGGAGGGACGGCACTACCTCTGGGCGGATAAAACACGCCCCAGGAACGTGGGCAACGTGGGGCGCAGGGTGGCGGTTTGGCAAGGCGAGCGGGACGGGTCGCCCTCGCCTCAGGGCCAGGCCCAGACTGGGAGCTCTGCTCTGGCTGCCCCAGCAATGGCCAGCGTAGGCACCAGGCAGAGCCGATGAGAGAGGAGGCTGCAGTGCAGAGCTCAGGGTGTAGAGAGCGCCTGCACTGCTCTCCTGAGAGGAGGGTGCACAATGGGCAGGGCTGCACTCTGTGCTCCCTGGCGGAGGTCCTCCTGCAGCAGGTGGCTGAGCTGCGGGACGCTGTTACTGGGCTGAAAGGTGTCAGGGAAGCTGAAGGGAAACAGCACTGCTTGCTCCAGGACCAGACTCTGCAGGGGCCTCAAGAGTCTGCTGTAGCTCATGCAGGAAAGAAGGCCGCTAACACAGGAAGCTGGGAAATGGTAACAGAAAAAAAACAACAAGAAAAGGAGGAAGAGGACAATTAAAAGCAAGGGGCTTCCTCCTAAATCTGTTGTCCCCACCCAGAACCGCTTTGCTGTCCTGCAGGGGGCTGATGAGGAGCCACACTCCCACCATGAACAACCGGCTGATACACTGGTAAAGAAGATCTCTACTGGTGCTGCCAGGAAAAAGCGGCGGGCAGTAGTAGTAGGGGACTCTACTCTCGATAGGAACAGAGGCACCCATCTGTCGGCCTGACCCAGTCTCGAGGGAGGTGCGCTGCCTAACAAGGGATGTTGCTGAGAGGCTGCCTGGTCTAGTAAGTCCCACTGTTACCCACTTCTAGGGGTCCACGTGGGTGCTAGTGATACTGACAGCAGTAACCTGGGAAGCATTAAGAAGGACTACAGAGCCCTGGGAGAAGTGGTTCTGGGCTCTGGAGCTCAGATAGCTTTTTCATCAATCCTCCAGGTCAAAGGGGAGGACCTTGAAAAGGGATTTGGCAGGTTAATAAATGGTTAGAACGGTGGTGCCAAAGTCAGGGGTTTGGTTGTTTAGAACATGGGACTCAATCTGGGAGGCCAGGTCTACTGGAGGCTGGTGGAGCTGGTCTGACAATGAAGGGGAAGAGCTGCTTTGATAGGAGGCTTGCCAGGCTGGTCAATGCAACTTTAAATTAGATTTGTTGGGGGAGGGGGGCACTGATCCATCCCAACACTCCCAGTCAGTTGCCAGCACCTATTATAAATGCTCAGAGCGATGCAGAGCTATTTCAGCCACTCTCGCCAATGAGCCGGTTGTTTTTGGAGCTCGGCTCAGATGCCTCTATAAAAACACCCATAATATGGGGAATACACAAGAGGAATTAGATGTGTACATGACTGTGGAGATATGACATTGTTGGGATCACAGAAACATAGTGGTATGGCTCCTATGACTGAAGTGTTGGAATGGAAGCTTATAGGCTTTTTAGAAAAGACAGGCCAGGCAGACGGGGAGGGGGAGTTGCTATTTATGTCAGTGATAAGCTGAAGAGCATGGAACTCATACTTGATCAGGTTCAAGATCATCTTAAGAATCTGAATGTGCGCAAGTCCATGGGACCTGATGAAATCCATCTGCGGGTCCTGAAGGAGCTGACAAATGAAGTTGCTAAGCCACTGTCCGTCATATTTGAAAAATCATGGCAGTCAGGTGAAGTTCCTGATGGCTGGAAAAAGGGAAATATAACCCCCATTTCAAGAAGGGCAAAATGGATGACCGAGGGAACTACAGACCAGTCAGCCTCACCTCTGTGCCTCGCAAAATCTTGGAGCGGATTCTCCTGGAAGGCATGCTAAGGCACATGAAAAACAACAAGGTGGTTGGTGACAGCCAGCACGGCTTCACTAAGGGGAAATCCTGACTGACCATTCTGGTGGCCTTCTATGATGGGGCTACGGAACTGGTGGACAGGGGTAGAGCAGTTGATGTCATCTGCCTGGACTTGTGCAAAGCGTTCGACACTGTCCCGCATGACATCCCTGTCTCTAAACTGGAGAGACATCAATTTGATAGGTGGACCACTCGGTAGATAAAGAACCGGCTGGATGGCTGCATACAGAGTTGCAGCCAATGGCTCAATGTCCAGCTGGAGACCAGTAACGAGTGGTGTCCCTCAGGGATCGGTGTTGGGACCAGTCTTGTTCAACATCTTTGTCGGTGACATGGACAGTGGGATTGAGTGCACCCTCAGTAAGTTTGCCGATGACACCAAGCTGTGTGGTTCAGTTGATACGCTGGAGGGAAGGGATGTCATCCAGAGGGACCTTGACACGCTTGTGAGGTGGGCTGATGCCAACCTGATGAAGTTTAACCATGACAAGTGCAAGGTCCTACACCTGGGTCGAAGCAATCCCAGGCACAGCTACAGGTTGGGCAGAGAAGAGATTCAGAACAGCCCTGTGGAGAAGGACTTGGGGGTGTCGGTTGATGAGAAAATGAACATGACCCAACTTCAGTGTGTGCTCACAGCCCAGAAAGCCAATCGTATCCTGGGCTGCATCAAAAGGAGCGTGACCAGCAGGTCGAGGGAGGTAATCCTGCCCCTCTACTCTGCTTTCATGAGATCCCACTTGGAGCACTGTGACTGTGTGCAGTTCTGGTGTCTTCAGCATAAGAAAAAGGACATGCAGCTGTTGGAGGAAGTCCAGAGGAGGCCACAAGGATAATCAGGGGACTGGAGCACCTCCTGCATGAAGATAGGATGAGAAAGTTGGGGCTGTTCAGCCTGGAGAAGAGAATGCTGCGTGGAGACCTCATAGCATCCTTCCAGTATCTGAAGGGGGCCTACAAGGATGCTGGGGAGGGACTCTTTCTTTAGGTACTGTAGTAATCGGACAAGGGGGTAACGGGTTCAAACTTAAACAGGGGAAGTTCAGGTTGGATATAAAGAAGAAATTCTTTACTGTAAGGGTGGTGAGGCACTGGAACAGGTTGCCTAAAGAAGTAATAAATGCTCCATCGCTGGCGGTGTTCAAGGCCAGGTTGGACAGCATCCTGAGTGACATGGTCTAGTGGGTGGTGTCCCGGCCCACGTCAGGGGAGTTGGAACTAGATGATCTTAAGGTCCTTTCCAACCCTAACTATTATATGATTCTATGATCCTATGTGTTGCTCAATGAGAAGCTCTGTCAGTATGCACTTGTAGCACAGAAAACCATCCGTATGCTGGGCTGTATCACCAGCAGTGTAACCACCAGGTCAAGGGAGATGATTCTTCCCATCTACTCCACTCTTGTGAGACCCCACCCAGAGTACTGCATTCAGCTCTGGAGTACTGCATTCTTCTCCGGACCCACAAGAAGGGCTTGGACCTGCTTGAGCGAATCCAGAAGAGGGCCATGAAAATGATCAAGAGGGCTAGAGCACCTCTGTTATGGAGACAGGCTGAGAAAGTTGGGCTCGTTTAGCCTAGAGAAGAGAAGGCTCCACTATTTTTATTCAGCCTGGAGAAGAGAAAACTCTTATAGCAGTCTTCCAGTACATAAAGGGAGCCTACAGGAAATCCAGAGAGGGACTTTTGACATAAGCATGTAGTGACAGGACAAGAGAAATGGCTTTAAACTGAAAGAAGGTAGATTTCAATTAGGTATTAGGAATAAATTCTTCACTGTGAAGGTGGTTAAGGCACTAGAACAGGTTGCCCAGAGAAGTTATGGATGTCCCATATCTGGAAGTGTTCAAGGACAGGTTGAACAGGGCTTTGAGCAATGTGGTCTAGTGGAGGGTGCCCCTGCCTGTGGCAGGGCAGGGTGGAACTAGATGATCATTAAGGTCCCTTCCTATCCTAGCCATTCTATGATTTTATGAAATATGCTGAAAAGAAAAAATTTTACATACCTTTTAAAATTTTGAGTTTTGAGATAGATTTTTCACAACTGGGACGTGAAAAACATAGCTTATAAGAAATAAATAAAGCAATCATCCTTCATCTTTCTACAACTCTTAAATCTTAGATTAAAACTGAAATACTGAGAACAAAATAGTGTCCATCCTCATACAATCACTATCAAGTAAGGAAGTTGTCTCAGCTCCCATGCAACAGCTTGAAAGGAATAGCATGCTAAGAGACTCTGTGGAGCCAGTCAGCATCAGTTCAAGAACACAGGAAAAAGCCAGGTAGGCTGTGATTAGTGAGCAATTGCTCCATTCTGGCATTGTCAAGACACCATTGTGGCCATCAGTCCAGCCACTTAGTGGGCAATCTCCTCTTTCCTTTCTTGAGGTGAGTGCTTTTTTTTCTGTTATTTAGACGTTATTCCCGAAAAAGAAAGAAACATGGAAACAAGAATCCATTTTATCCGCAACTCTAGATTCAAAATACAGCTGTCATTAAAGCTAATGAACAGGATAGCAGGCAGCACGATTCTCTGTGGAACCAGAGGTTGGATTGACCAGTTTCATCTTTCATCCCTTTAGCTGTTCATCGCCTCATCTGTCAATGGACTGAACTTTGTTGCAAAATCAGGAAAATATTATTAAAAGATCAGGCTCAATGCTTTTTTACCTTCATTTATTTCTCTGCTCTGCCTGTACCAGTAAGGGCACAAGCCTTCATCTTTCACAATCAGGCTGCAGTTAAAGCTCTGGAAGGCATGTGAGTCAGTTTTGCTAAGCTCACTTTTGGCGTGCAGGTAGAACAGACGTAGTCATCTACAGAACTTCTTGCACTCTCTGATGAATATGGGTGCTTTTCAGACACTGAGGTTGGAAAAAAAGAGTCATTACAGCAACTTCCGTTCAAAGTGCTCACTAGCAGGGAACTTCTCTTTTAGCACTGCCACAATGACACAATATGATCCGGATCATGATGTCACCAAGATGAACCCTTTCTAATAAATACCAGTCTTCTTGACACTAAAATGCTGTTCACTAGAACAACCTTATACTGGCAGAATACGGTCCACACTGAGACATCTTTTTCTTAAAACTCTGCTTTGAGTGACTGCTGTTACTCTTTATTTAAACATAAACATTTTTTTCTCCTATTTATATTATTAATGCAAACCAAAAGTTATTTCTTCAGTGTGGCCAAAATATTACAGTCAATGTCTTGAATTTTCATTATTAAATTTGAGAAAGGAATGTAATGCCTTTAACTACACTAGATATTCAGCTGAGCAACAAACAAAAAACAACAAAAAAGACACGATGACTATACTATAACTACCTTGTTACTAGCCTCAGTACCTAGTAGGAGCATTGTACAGGATGCCATTCAGAGGGACCTTGACACGCTTGTGAGGTGGGCCAATGCCAACCTTATGAAGTTCAGCCAAGCCAAGTGCAAGGTCCTACACCTGGGTCGGGGCAATGCCAGGCGCAGCTACAGGTTGGGCAGAGAAGAGATACAGAGCAGCCCCGCGGAGAAGGACTTGGGGGTGTTGGTCGATGAGAAGATGAACATGAGCCAACAGTGTGTGCTTGCAGCCCAGAAAGCCAACTGTATCCTGGGCTGCATCAAAAGGAGTGTGACCAGCAGGTCGAGGGAGGTGATCCTGCCCCTCTACTCTGCTCTTGTGAGACCTCACTTGGAGTATTGTGTGCAGTTCTGGTGTCCTCAACATAAAAAGGACATGGAACTGTTGGAACAAGTCCATAGAAGGGGCATGAGGATGATCAGGGGACTGGAGCACCTCCCGTATGAAGATAGGCTGAGAAAGCTGGGGCTGTTCAGCCTGGAGAAGAGAAGGCTGCGTGGAGATCTCATAGCAGCCTTCCAATATCTGAAGGGGACCTACAAGGATGCTGGAGAGGGACTCTTTCTTTAGGTCTTGTAGAAATAGCACAAGGAGTAACGGGTTCAAACGTAAACAGGGGAAGTTTAGATTGGATATAAGGAAGTTCTTTACTGTAAGGGTGGTGAGGCACTGGAATGGGTTTCCCAAGGAAGTTGTGAATGCCCCATCCCTGGCAGTGTTCAAGGTTGGGTTGGACAGAGCCTTAGGTGACATGGTCTAGTGGGACGTGTCCCTGCCCATGTCAGGGAGGGTGGAACTAGGTGATCTTAAGGTCCTTTCCAACCCTAACTATTCTATATGCGATGAAGCAGAATACTCTCTGCTTTAACTCAGAGCTGCCTGTATTGCCATCGGGGGTTTCACTAACCCACAGTGAAATGAAAGGTTCTTCACTGACATCCTGGGTCAGCTTTTCTGACTGCCTTGTCAGCAATGCAAAACAGGTAGAGCATGGACCAGTGGTCTGATCTCGTATAGCTCACCTATACTACATGCATACACCAGCTATCACAACTTTTCCTGTTCAAAGTTATGTGACATGAGTATGCTGCACACCAGTCAGAAAGACTGAAAGGTATGTCATAAGCTGCTTCTTCAGTGAGCTGACACCATGCTAGATCTGTTGTGACTTCTGTTAGCCTAAGAAATACACCACAGAGGAGTGCTATTCTTCTCTAGGTTAAGCATCACTCACTCATTAATGTTCATTCATATATGGTGTTCTAAGCAATTTAGTAACATCAAATAATAATATTCTACAGCACCTTTCACCAATAAAACACAGAATTCAACAGTATGAATGGGAAAGCTCAGAAGGATTAAATTATATCTCCAAGATCATCCAGTGTAATAGCCAGGAGCAAAACTTACGTTTACTGGATAAATTCAGACCCCTGTCCTCTGTTAGGCACACTCTTGCTCTGCTTCTGTTCATTTGTATTTTGATAACTTATTAAGGAAAAACCTCTCATCCTAGTCGTGAATCACAAACAGAAGCTTATGATTTCAACAGTTTTACACTCTCTTCTCCCCACAGTAGTGGTAAGGCTGGAATTCATGCAGAGAGGACACTGTAATCTCCCAGCTTCTGAAAAGAGTGCAGTTACTTTCACGGATCTGGATCTCATGATACTGCGCCACTTATATACATCAGTATGGGGAATCACTTCTATTATGCCTGTTATCCCAAATCTTCAAAATATTTTTTCTTTTTCTAACCAAAACCCAAGCTTTGTATAATAGGACATTCAGGGAGGACTCTATTTTGCTACCATTTATAAATCATCTCTCTAGTCTTAGCAATGAAACAGGCATCTGTATACAGACAGTGAAGTCTTCAGCATAAGAATTGTCTTTGATGAAGTGAATTTTTTCACAATGAGTGTGGTGGAACAGGTTGCCCAAAGAGCCCAAAGAGGTGGTAGATGTCCCATTACTGGAAACATGCAAGGTCAGGCTGGATGGGGCTCTGAGCAATCTGATCTAGTTGAAGATGTCCCTGCTCACTGCAGATAGGTTGAACTAGAGACCTTTAAAGGTCGTCTAAACCCATTAAACCCAAACTATTCCACGATTCTATGATTCTATTCTCTTCACCTGGCATGAGTTCACAAGCTATACTTAGGCACACTTCTGAAATCTCACTTGCAGTTTGTTTCCCATCACAGATATCAGGCCTACTATTAATAAGGCTTCCATTTAATAAATTTATATAAAAAGACATGTAAACCAAAATCTACAGCAGGTCAGCACCATGAATTTCGCCGAATCTTCATGTGTATCTTCTACAAAGAACTGTTTCTCCTTCACCTTCCTATCTGTGTGCCTTTAATTATTTGCAGAGAGCTCAATCCTGGTTGTTACTTATGCAAATGGTCCTTTTTTATTTAGACAAGCCTTTGTTCATGACTAGAGGTTACATAGATACAGATGTTAATTTTTAGACCTTGAGGAGAGATTTTACAGCTTTTGTTCCAATGGAACTTCTCTTAAAGTTCATGGGATGGCCAAGGGGAATAAAGATTTTCTTGACCTTTTTTTCTCTGTGCACTCTAAACAAGGATCCAAAACCATTCTAGCTAGTTTCCTATTTGAGGGACCCCTATGCCCTTCAGTGAGGCTCTAAATAGAAGAGACTTACAGTTTTATTTCACTTGACTTATTTTTACACAAATCAGTATGTACTCTCGGGCTGCTATAAATACGTACAAAAAAAACACTGCTTCCACTTCCGCTGTGGCAGGCAGACTAATATCAGGCTGTTATCAGTACAATAAAATTACAAAACTATTCTGAGCCTGATACAAGATCCAACAGCACTTGTGTGCAATACTTCCACTCACTTCAGTATGTTTTGTATCAAGATGTAAGTCTATAGGGATACTGGTAATGTAAATGTCTGTATAATATAGTACTATTGGAGCAGACTTGTGTAAACATGAGGTGTCTTCCTTGACTGGAAAGTAATGCTAGTGAGCTATTGCTTTTCTACTCTCTTGTATTCTTGTTTGAGGAAACAGTGAGTATTGTCTTACTGTAGTTTTGGTTTTCCCTTGTCTGTATTTGTTGTCATAACTTCTTTAAGCTCCTTCAGATAATGAGCTAGCACTGTGGTCATCAGAGGGCAGTTAAAGAAATAAAAAATACAGTGTCCATGGTTCTTTGTCTGAATGTTTACTACTGAAACAGTATACTTGCCATATTTGACCAAAAGTTTGATTAATCTGAGTAAGAACCAGAAGGTTTTTGGAATGATTTGAAAGTGGGGCATTTAGACCAATTGTCAAATGTTTTAACTCTTCATCTCTCATGATAGTTGGCATTTTTTACATCATGCCTATTACCATGGCATCAAAGTACTTCAGGAATTTAGCATCAAATCGTGCTTATTACTGGTACCCTGCTGCTTTCAAATGAAGCAAATTTATACCAATTCGTAATTTTACCCTGACACTGTGATAAGTGCAAAAGTGAGATGGTTTGTCCTGTATTCCATCACACTTAACAAGTGAAAGAGTTTCAAAGGTCCTGGCATATTTTGCTTGGTGCATTTCTATGTCCGCATGTATGTAGACAAATTCTCTCAGTACATAACAGATCTTAACATCACAAATATGAGAATTAATAAAATAGAAAAATATCTTGGCAGGTGTTATGAACGTATCCCTCCTGCTTTTATTAAGAAAATTGCCTAATCTGCAACATTTTCTCTCTCATTTCACAAATCTGTCACTGCTGGATACTCCGAGGAGAGGAAGCACAGCATTTTAACATTCCCCGAACCTGTATACAGCATTGGAATTAAACCGTTGTTGTTAAGAAAGCCTCCTCCATAAAACAACATTGCAGCGTATGCAGCATTGAACTAGCAGAAAGAGAAAGGCTGGTAAACAACAAAAATATACAGTGAATTGAAATAGAAGAGCAATATTTAAAGACCTCCTCTCCCCCACTTTCCCTGTCTAAATATAGCTTCCATTTAAAAATGGCTTTGAAAGGAACTGCTGTGCTTGGACATTTCTCGTTGCAATACTGCCCAGGATCCTGGGATCTTTAACGCAATATGTTCTGTCAGTACTATAAAAATTTACAGATGTGCAGACAGACTTCTTGCTATTTATAGATGCCTCTTCTGCAAGCAGTACTCTCTGGGGTTGTAAAGCAGTATCAGGCATGTTCTTTGATTTATGCTTATATTGCATTCATTTGAGAAAATTCTGCTAATGAATCCTGGCATGGCATATTTATTAAAAGTCAAACGGAGAGAGCACTATTATTAGGGGAAATGTGGAATTCATGAGGGATCAGGACACCTACTGGGAGGACTACCTGGAGGGAGACATTTGTCTGAGACACTGAAAGAATAAAGGAAGGAATAGCGATGTGCTCACACTGAAGTCATGCGTTTATTCTGCAGGGCAACTGGGGAGAAGGGTCAGTGACACCCATGCATGTAAGGGCAAAGCTGTTGTTGGCTAGGGTGCAGTGTCCTTGGGGTCTGTCCACGGCTGCGCTGCGTATCGCTTAACCATGTGTTAAGTGTTCAGTCAGTGTGCTAGCCACAGTCTATTAATAGAAACGGGGAGTTTGGCACACACTTTCGCCTGTCTCCTCACATGCTCCCAGGAAAGCTTGTACTGCATCCTGCATCCCCCTGCTTTTCCAGATCCGAGACTTCGCACACTGCTTAAGTGTCTGTGAGGTCAAGATAGCACTAGACAAGTAAGCTAGGGCTGCTCAACCCCGATGTTGAGAAAACCAACGGTAACGAGGATGGGGAGGGACGGGGGTAGAGGGAGGGAAGTGGGGCGGCTTTCTTGCAGAAAACCTGAGAACTCGCAGGCACGAAGGCAATGCAAAGCTATTCCCAGCACTGCACAGGCCAGCAGGGCTCAAATGGGGATGCTCGCTCCTCCTGCCCTCCGCCCCTACCTCGGGCAGCTCTGCTTGGTAATACCCAGGATGCTACAAATACGCGGGCACTCCCCAAGTCCCCCTAACAATCCTAGCAAAGGCTCTAGGCGGAAAGCTCTCAGGGCTGGCGAAAGTGCAGGAGACCTTCCGTGACCCTTCCAGCCTCCTCAAACACGCATCACCCGTCACCCTGACAGCCGCAAACACTCTCCTCTCCTCCCCTCCCCTCCCCGTCCCCGCTCGGAGCCTCGCCTCCTCTCTGCCCACCCAACCTTGGGGAGCCCGCCGTAAAGCGGCGGTTTCCGGGAAGCAGCCCGGGGGACGGCAGGGTTCCGCGGGGTGCAAAGTTCTCTGCCACGGGAGAACGGGGAGGGGGACGGGGGGACACAGGACACGCATACAGGAAATCACAGCAGCAGCGGAGGCAGAGGGTAGCCGAAGGAACCAGGAAAGTTGTTCTGCACTTACTGTTGCTCCTGCTAAGGAATCTGTGCTTGGGGCTGGGGGAGCTCAGGCGCCGGGCTTTGCCTCGCATCCTTACCTCGGTGCTGTCGGCAGCGTTCTCCGCCATTTTCCTCCTCAGGAGCAGGCAGCGGGAGGAGTGTTTCATTCCCATAAGAGCTAGCCAAGGGGTTGGGGCTTCGGGGCTGGTGTTTTGATTTGTGTTTTCAGAGATCCCCAAACACTGGTGTGCGCCAAAGGAGAGGGAGGACACACACCAAAAAAAAAATAAATATATATATATATTTATAAAAACCAACCCAAACCTAAAAAAGAAAAAAAAAAAGGAAAACGGCAATAAATCAGTCCTTTCCGCGTCGTCCACGGGAACGTCTGCCTCCTCTTAGCATCAGGAGCTCCCTGGGCACTTACAAGTCCTCCTTTTTCTCCCCTCTCCACCTCCAGCGAGCTCTTGGGATGGGCAGAGAGAGGCGGCACACACTCTTAAGGTTAAACTAAAAGGCTGTCGGGCTGTGAGTCCTCCCCTTCAGAGAAAGCTGTCAGGCTAAACAGGAGAGAGACACCAAACTTGGGCGTGCAGCAACCAGCTGGGCATCTTTGTGTCCTGTGGCTACTCTTCCAGAAGCAGAGGGAGCCAGAGACAAAGCAACAGGACAAGGAAATCATAGCCCTTTATTTTCCTTCTTTGGGCTTCTTTCTTTCTTGCTAGGTCCCAGGAAACTTCCTTTAAAGGTGGTCACCGAATTTGCCACCCTCTTTCTATGAATGTCTTCTGAAATAGTAATCCCTCCTCCGTCTCCTCCCCCTCTTTTTTTTTCATGTTATTCCTTCTTCTGCTCCTTCCTTCCTCCATTCCCACTCCCTACCCCTGCTGCTCTCGGGCTGAGCTTGGTGCCCTTCTCTGGGAATTGCATTCACGTGTCTTTCATAGAGAAAAGCCATCATCTCGAGCTCCCTGCACACACAAACACGCGTTCAACATGTACACAGGCATGTCTCCCTCTCACACAGGCATGCATAATTCTGTTTTAGTTCCCCATTCCTCCTCTTATTTTGAATCAGCAACACCTTTCTTTGCAAGGACTCTCAATAAGGCTCTCAGAGAGCAACTGTGCCAGCCTCTTTTAAATTGCAAACCTGCTTTCTTAATATATCTTCTCATGTATGTGCTCCTAGCTCCTGTTTTACTTGAAGTAAAATCCACACTCCATCAGATCGCCGTGAACTGTAGCAGTATAGTTCTGGTCCAGCTGCAGCTCCCACTGAAAAGGTGGGGGAGGAGGGGGAAGGGGCAGATGGAGAGGTCTTGCTGAGGCTTGAAGGTGTTTTGAACTTCTTTTTAACCTTTTCCTAATGACATCATCCTCTGTGGGAGTGCATTGCCACCTTCCCCACACGTTTATCTTGCTTTCACTCCTCCATGCACTTTCTAGTTCTGAGTTGTCAGCTGGGAGGATGAGGTTTGCCTCACTCGCATTGCTGTGGGTAAGGGCGGGCGAGGGGGTGTATTACATAATTAATCCTTCCAGCAGGATTAATCTGCAGCTCCATCTCCAGCCCACTGTTCTCACGTTTCTGTTTTGGTTTTTATACAGAGAAAGTGAGAAAATAATGCTGGTGTGGGGGTGTGCTGCTCGAAGGATTTCGAGGACCATAACATGATTGCTGCTTTCTGAACAACTAGAAATAATTTCCTTCGGGGCTGCCAATGGAGACCTGAAGAAGAGGTTTGAAAGATGACTTTTGATGTGTATTTTAAGCACACAGTCAGCTCAGATCCTACATCAGTAACAGATTATGATAGATCTGGCGGTTTTAATTTTTGTCCCTTGCAGCCTCTTTTAATGTCTTTAATTAGAGTTTCTTCTCAGATGACCTCTGGAATACTGACATACAATGAAGTACTGCTGAAACAAGAGGAGGTCCCATGGCACACAGGAGGCCGAAATATTCCTGGGGGTGGGGGAATGAAGTTAGGGAATGTGAATTAAAGAGCAGAGAGGAAAATTTTTCTCCTACACAACAGGGATGAGGAGGTGGCTCCAAGAAAATGAAATGAGAAATTTGCTCCCTTTTACTTGAACGACCCTCACGAATTCCTGTTCCGACACTAATCGGTAGGTGTGCAATGGATTTGTAATAAATCACATAGAAGTAAGCAACTCGGGGAAGCAGAAGGTGTGTAGTATGCTGAAATGTCAAGTGGTGATGAGAGTATGCCATGTAGGGCACAGTGGTACCATATAAAAGTACTTCTGAATGTGAGAGTGTGTTACAGACACACATGCCATGCAGCTTGATAGCGCACATCTGAGATACTTTGCAGAGCTACTCCATCATTCAGTTTTTCATGAGCCTCTGATTTCCAGCTACTCCTCTCAGCTTACATTTATTCTGACACCTCAGGTTCCTTCATTAGCTCCACACCACTAAGTTTTTTCAATACTCGGCCACACCTCCCTTGTTGATAAAGTAGAATTTCATTTCATGCCTTCTAGGTATGAGGCTCAAATAATGACAGAAGTGGAGGCAGGTGCTCTGTTCTTTGGCACATTCTTAGAGCTCTTGAAGGTCTTAAAACTCTTCAAACATGAAATCCCTTACAGCCACTGCTGGTAGAAGCTATTTTACAGTATTCCGAAGTGACCTTCACAGTCTTTGGCTACAGAACTCTTAAGTATTTTGATTTCTAGGTGGAAGGATAAGAAAAAAAAATAATCTGCCAATAAAAATTTCATGTCTCTGCAATCTTTGTCACTGTGTTTTTCTCTGCTGTGTCATGAGTGTCTGGTGGTTAGTGAGTGCATGAAGTTCTAGTCAGCACGCGTTTGGGCTAACCTACATAGTTTTACTGTGTCTTCTCTATTTTCAAGCAATACACATGGCTAAGCCTAATTAAATATTTTAAAATAAACCAGTGTTCTATATAGAGAAAAATAATTATATTTTCCAAAACTACTCCGGGACATATTTTCCACTTTTCTCTGACAGCTGGGTCTGTATTTCTGGTACAGCTCAATCACTCTTTAGTCAGCTAAATGAGGCATCAGATTTTAAAAAGCACTCAGCAACTGGCAAAACTGGCAGGCAGAGATTTAGTATATCCTTCCTTCTTCTGCTTCAGATGCTGCATGACTTGCCCTGGCACCTATTATTGTCCTCCTTCACCTCTTTGTCAACACAGATGGTACCTGACTGCTCATCCTTGAACGTGGTGCTGATGCTTTACAGATACCAGGAAAACCTTCCAGTCTCTTGGTTTCCAGCATAAGGACGAATGTTTCGGTCATGAACTCCTTTGGAAATCTGCCTGATGGTTGATGTCCTCACTACTGCTTTCCTGTTCTGTATGTGACTGAGGAAGCTGTTTTGAAAACACGCACCATTTGCTCTGCTCTGTTTTATTCCAAAGGGAAAATTTATGGCTTTTTTCACTGGTCAGGGTAGAAGTTACTCCTTGCAAGAATCAATTAGCAATACCAGTTAAGAAGCTGAAAGCAGTGTGTTTACACATACAGATGTCTGTGTGCACATACAGATACTTGGCTAGTTCCTCAGTTTGAATATAGGCCTCAGTGCAAGGTCCTGTTGATACTGAAATTCACAGGAACATCGAACTTGAGGAATATGAGCTTTCATACCATTTAGGTGACAAATTCTGCCCTCAGACATGTGAAACAAATCCTGCTGACATCTCTGGTTACCGAAGAGTGATAGTTGGCCATTGGAACTGAGCTTGGGAACATACTTCTGGTGCCCTGTTTTGTAAGATCTCAAGAAAAAGAGTACTGTTGTGAAGGAAATGTCATGGTAGTAAAAGTGCATTTGTAACAAAGCCAGGAGGTTTCAAAAGTATCTTCTGCATTTAAATATATCATGTATAAGTACATGGGAAGGTCACAAAGTATTAGAAATGGAGTGGTGCTGAAGAGAAAACGGAAAGGGAAACATTTATTAATTCAGATTTCCAGTAATAGCTGCTGTGGTTGATGCTGCTTTGCTGTTTGCTGAGTGGCAATAATACTGTGCTAGCCCTGAGAAGATTTAGACTTTCTGCCAGCTTTGTCATTAGCTTGGATGAAATCCAAATGTCTGCGTCTGAGGTGGGATAATCCTGTGCATCAATACAGACTGAGAAGTTGCGTAGCAGTCCTGATGGAGAGCATCTGGGGGTTATGGGGTGGGTGTGTAGCTAGGTTGAATATGACTCATCGTGCTTTCTCACTGCATAAAAGGCAAACTGTATAATTATCTACATTAAATGGCAAGTGGCCAAAAGCGCTGGCTAGGGAAGTGTGATTCTCTCTCTATTTGGCACTGGTGAGACTGCGTCTTTGATTCTGTGTCCAGTGCTGGCTCCCCTGATTCAAGAAGGAGGTAAGTACATTGGAGATAGTTCAGCAAAGACTACTGCTCTTAGGGGCACTAACTTACAGGGAGAGTTGGGCTCGTTGAGTTTACTGAAAAAGAGATCAAGGAGCATCTAGTATGGGCTTATGACTAGCTTTAGGGATTATAATGTAACATTAGTCAAACTCCTCTTGCTTCAGTCAGATGACAAGAAAAAAAGGCAACAGCTGCAGATTGTGGCTTGGGAAGTTCAAGATTCAATATTCGCAAAAGAACTGCCCCTCCACGTAAAAAGGCCTTACCTTTCTTTGCACATCAGTGCCTGAGGATAATATCAGCGAAATACAGGCTCTGCTAAAGATAAAGCTAAGGACATACATAAACAGAAGAGCATCTTTTTCCTCTGATAAATACTTTATTATCAAAATTATTTTTGGGGAAGAAGATGAAATGAAATTGCTGCTGTGATGATTCCAGTTGAAGTAGGCAAAATTGCTTCAAACATTGTCAATTTGGCATCATTTCAAGTAGGAGGCAATAGCCATGTTCCAGTCGAACAACAGACAGGAAATAGAAGAATGAATAAGAAGAATGAAAGAAAATATGAATAAGGGAGGAGGTCAGCTGGAGGACTGGCAGAGAACAGAGAAGGCAAAAAAATGTGTAGCAAAGTTCTGCATAGGGAAGCACAGGGTACACATGGTAGGGTAAGAAAAGCAGCGATGAAATGCTGATGGCAGGAAAAGGTAAAATAGAATAGCACTTTGTGTCACAGATAATAGTCATGTAGCCTGGGTCAAAATTAAACTGTTACATTTACTATAGTGGAATGTTCTGTCATATAAAACAGAGTCCTTCCGTTGGGTCTCCCAATCCCCCCTGACACCCTTATTTCTATAGTTCGGCTGTATCTTTGCCAGTCACTTATTCACAGGTCATAAGGAATATTAAACCAGGAAAATTTACCTTTCTTAATACCCTTCATCTTGATGAAAGGAAGAAGACGGGTCATAATCAGCCCTTTTGTTTGACCTCAGACTTCAGCAGAAATACTGGGTGTCAAGTGCCTTTATTCCTTGTTATTTGTTTAAAAAAGTGAGGAAGGTCTTTACACAAAGACTGGGAACAATCATTGGGCTATAAATCCCCTTCCTATATGGATGAGAAAATACTGTAGCTAAAGTCTACTCGTGCTTCAAAATCCCCACCAAATTTTGTTACCTGATCAAAGGAACACATGGGGCAGGATCCTTTCATAGTATTACTTTGCATTGTTCTTGAAGTCAGTAGGACTATATGAATTGATAACAGCTGTGATTTTTGCCCCTGAAGTGAAGAAACTGTCTTAACTGATGAGCCAAGGCTAACTATTTCTCATTTTCTCCTTTTTTTTTCTTTTCTTCTGCAGTCTTGAGAAACTTACTTGTTCTGAGTGATGTTAGTTCTTCACCTGAAGGTAAGATCATTGGTCAGAAAGTCACAGTGATTTCCTTTGCCTCAAAACATATGTTTGGCAATCTCTTGGATCTCTTCATGTGTCTTCTATCCCTCTATGTCTCTCAAAAATGCCAGTAGTTCAAATATTTCTCTTATTTCCTGCAAGTTGCCCATGTTAATTCTGAAGATTCTGACGTGAATTCTAATTGACACTGAGAATTTCTATCATTTATGTTGTTCCTTTCTGGTCCTTTAGCTTTCCTCTTTAATAATTTTTTTTTTCCCACGTATCATCTTATCCTTCTTCATGAACGCATTCCAGGGCATTACTGCAGTTCTTAATCATCGATGCTGGGTTTGATCTGAGATATTCACTGACACAAGCACAAGAATATATGTCCAGGGCTCAGATAATTCAGTGTTAAATTATAGAAACCACCTTATGAACTGAACCTTTAGCTATGTTTACAGATAATGAAACACCAGAGAACGGTCTTGTCCCTTACAGATTCATCACCAGAATTTTTCTAAGGTTGTAGACTTCATTTTATTTAACAACAGAAACTATCTGCAGTAAAAAAACTGAAAACTTAATCTGAATATAACCAAAACGTTCCTTACTTTTTTAGTTTTTTTGTTTTCCTCATTGTGAGTGTTAAACTCTTAAAAAGTTGTAACTGGGTCAGCGGGAAGAAAGTCCTGTTGTGACAACTTCTGTAATTCCACCAAACTGGGTCTTCAGTCCTCTATGGATTAGAGGAGCTAAGCAGGCTATTGAGAACTGATATTACGCCAATGACAGAGATAAATGGGCGTAATACAATGCTAAATGTGATAATATGATGTTAGATGCTGACCTGCATAAGTGATAATACAATTCCCACCTAAATTTCTGAACGATTATAAATCACATACACTCAGAACAGACAACAAAATACCTCTCAAGTTTGATAGCAGTCATCTGCAAATTATGAGAAGCATAAGAAATATTATGTAGTATTTTTTCCATATAGCATAAACAACACATAGATATACTGGAGTGAGTCCACTGAAGCGCCACAAAGATTATTAAGTAACTGGAGAGCTCTCTCATATGAAAATAGACTGAGAGCTTCTGATGAGGGAGAGGATAAAGGAGATGGAGCCAGACTCTTCTCAGTGGTAGCCTGCAGAAGGAAATGGACACAACTTGAAATAAAGGACAGAAAAACATAAGAAAAAGAAATTTTTTACTGTAAGGTTGCCCAAAGATGTTTTGGAGTCTTCTTCCTTAGGTGTATTCAAAACATGACTATAAATGGCCCCAAATTGCTCTATTTGACGATCCTTTGAGTGCGTGTGTAGACTAAGTCATTTCTAGAGGTCTTTTCCAACCTCAATGATTCCCATGCAAGTGGGCCAGTGCAAACCTCATGAAGGTTTGCGTGGGCCTCAACATGGCCAAGTACAAGGTCCTGCACCTGGGTCAAGGCAATCCCAAGCACAAATACAGCCTGGGCAGACAGTGGATTGAGAGCAGCCCTGAGGAGAAGGATGTGGGGCTGTTGGTTGATGAGAAGCTCAACACGGCCCAGCAATATGTGCTTACAGCCCAGAAAGCCAACCGTATGCTGGAGAGGGACTTTTTTTATAAGGGCCTGTAGGGATAGACAGAGAGAGTGGCTTTAAACTGAAAGAGGGTAGATTTAGATTTTGTATTATGAAAAATTTCTTCACTATGATGGTGGAGCAACCCTGCTTGCCCAGAGAAGTTGTGGCTGCCCCATCCCTGGAAGTCATCAAGGCCAGGTTGGATAAGGCTTTTAGCAACCTGGTCTAGTGGAAGATGTCCTTTTGTGTGGCAGGGGCGTTGGATGATTGTCGCAATCCAGGAGGACCCAAGCTGGGCAGATTTGTTGTTATACCCAGAGTGAGAATAAGACACAAACAAGGTCAAATGCCACTAATCAAAGAGATTTATTGCTTACTTATCTAAACAAAGCAGTTATTTACTGTGGTAAGAAAATAGCAATAGGAAAGGGAGAGAAAATAGAAAAGAAGGAAATCTATCAAGCAGTCAGGGTAGAGTTGCAGCCAGGGACTCAGCGGTGTCCCATTGGTCCATAGTCTCCGTGTATTTTGGTGGTGCGGGTCCCACTCGTCATTTGATCACACAGTCTTTTATAGGGTCTTACTTCATTCCTGTGCATGCTCTCAGTCCCGGCACGCTGGTCCCAAGGTGTGCACGCAGGGTGCACACATCCACTGCGTGATCATTTGCTGTGGACTGCGACACGCCTCAGGAGGTTGGGGGTTGGCCGTATCTAGGCACATCCTCCACAGCAGTGTGACTGCCATGACCTTGGTCGAGACTGGTTTGGGGTTTGGTTGCTTGTTTCTTGCCTGTTCACAGCAGCTGAGCTTGGCTAAATTGTAAATCTTGCAACGAGCTCACCAGGATTGCAAACAAGCTTTGAGACATTCAGCTTAAAATATGGTCTTCTACAATGATCTAGATGATCTTTAAGTTCCCTTCCAACCCAAACTATTCTATATTTCTATGATTCTGCGTGATTCTAGAAGAGCTGTGAAAATCACTTTGATGTCTCTGTCAGGTCTGGCAATTAGCTGTCTTCTTTCTTTCCCTTCTGTATTACTCCTGAAGCCTTGAAAAGAGAAGATAATATATGTATACTCTTGTACCAAGGAGATTCAATAAGTGAAGCCGATAATTTCACAGAAAATAATATGCTGAGAAGTGACTGTTGTTTGCATTCCAGTCGTGAGTGCTCAGAGGATAGAAGGCGTGTAATTTTGTTTGAAGAACTATACCTCGTTATAATGCCATTCCCCATAAACTATTGCTTGGCAGAGAATATTGCATCTTATCAGAAAGAAAGTGAAGTAATATTCACATGATCCTGAACCCATCTTTACTGAAGTGAAATGCAGGTCACCAGCTTCCACTTGATCTTGTCACTTTGTGCTCGTATGTGATACCTTTTAAGAAACTAATTTCTGAGAAAAATTCTACCTTCTGCCTTACATTCTTTGATGGAATCTAAGATGGAGTTTCTATATTTAAATAAAAGACCCATTTCTGTTTCATCTGCCCTGCTTTTCGCTCCTGATGGATTGTATAGCCTGCTTAGCAAGCCTGAGGTGAAAACAGGGTAAGTAAAAATGTCCCCATTCATTCAAACAAGATACGTTATTGCTTTGTAAGAATCAAATCTTAATTGTTTTGTTTTTCTTCTTAGGCTACAGCCCGTGCTTAAACTTTTAAGTAGTTGTGTGGTTTAACCCCAGCAGGTAACTCAGCACCACACAGCTTCTTGCTCACTCCTGCATGGTGGGATGGGGGGAGGGAATCAAAAGACTAAAAAGTAAGAAAACTCGTGGGTTGAGATAATGACGCTTTAATAGGTAAAGCAAAAGCCATGCATGCAAGCAAAGCAAAACAAGGAATCAATTCATCACTTCCCATCCGCAGGCGGGTGTTCAGCCTCCTGGAAAGCAGAGTTTCATTATGTGTACCATCATGGGTAACAGTTACTTGGGAAGACAAAATGCCATCGCTCTGAGCGTTGCCCCCCCCTCCCCGTACTTCTTCACCCAGCTTTATATGCTGAGCATGACATCAGATGGTATGGAATATCCCTTGAGTCAGTTTGAGTCAGCTGTCCCAACTGTGTCCCCTCCCCACTTCTTGTGTGCCCCCAGCCTGTGCACTGGTGGGGAGGTGTGAGATGCAGAAAAGGCCTCATCGCTGTGTAAGCACTGCTCAGCAATGACTAAAATATCCCTGAATTATCAACACTGTTTTCAGTACAAGTCCAAAACGTAGCCGCAAGCCAGCTACTATGGAAAATTAACTCTACCCCAGCCAGAACCAGCATTCAGAGTTAAAGGAATTTAACTAGACCACAGGTGAAATTGCAACAACAGAGATTACTCCTCTTTTCTTTTTTTGCCCAATGGCAGGCACTGTGTTGTCTTGACTCTTCTTTTTTCTTTTTCTGTGTTTTTGGTTTGTTTTTTTTTTTTTTGTGGGGGGTGTTCCCCTCTCACTTTTGTTAAGGGATGTACTATTGATTTCTTGCTAGCTTGAAAAATGCTAGAGGTAATTATTTGCCGCCTTCAATGACATGCATAAGGCTTTGGGAGAGCTCTTGTAAAGCATTTTAACTGCAAGATACATGAAAATCACTTTGATCTCTCTGTCAGGTCTGGCAAATAGCCATATGTCTTCTTGCTTTATCTTCCGTAACTGTCTTATACAGCAAGTCAAGCTGCTTTGTGTCTCCCTTTTTCTTGCTGTGAACAATTTTCTTCAAACACATGCACATGTGTTCAGCTATCACTGCTGACAAGCAGCTAACTGTAACTATGATAGTGGGTTAGTATTTCTTTTCTTCTCAGTTTGGTATTTTCCTTCCTTTTCCATTAAGGAAAATTGCCAAAATGCTGCTGCCTCCCTCTAAAATATGAAAAATAAAGTCTGATCAGTACTGCATGTATTTCATGAGCTGAGAGCAACATATCTTATTTTCCAGAACCAGTCCAAGAACTTAGCAAAAGTGAGGTCATACTTCTTTATAATGTTGCCTGATGATGGTCCTCAATAAATTAAATAGAATCAGGCTTTGGCCAGGTTATAGAGTCTATAGAGTCTGTTCCGAGGTACTTAAGATGATTATTTTTCTGGCTGCCATCAGAAACTAAGCCTCCTGGGTTATTGATGTGCTTGTGGACTTAGGAAGGATCTAGAGGTTCTGCAAGTTCATATGTGGTCCCTGCCAGAGAGAAGATTGACTTACTTATATTAAACTCTGCATAATTCAAGGATAATTGTGTGACCTAGGTGTTAATGACGCCTGTTTTCTCTCTTTCTTTAAACTAAATAAAACAGAAGATGGTGGAAGCAAAGAGCCAAAATTGAGAAGTACATGGAATTTGTACATGGTATACTTGTATTTTCTTTCAGAAAAAAAAAAAATACATGAGCAGTGTGTAATGGTTTTGCTTGTATTGTTCAGAAACTGGCTTGATACAATAAAAAACTCTGGAAAAACAGTGTATTTGGTATAATTTGTTGAAGTAAGATGAGTAAAGCAGAATTATGCATAGTTTGGATCAGACAGTGAAAGTTTGCTTCTGAGATGGGAAAGGGAAAGGGAGCAAGAACATATATAGTACTGCCAAAGGCAAGGCAAAGTTTCCTTATGGAAGGAGCTTCTAATACTAGCTATTTTTTGTTACAGACAAGGCCTAGAGAAGCCATGTCAAGCTCAGAGCCCCATTGGTCTCGGTATTGCCTTTCAAATGCCACTTTGGTATTTTGCCACTAAGTAGATAAGAGCAGAGCATTATTTTTCTTAAATATTATAATATTATAGTAATATTATATATATTTATAATATTTCTGATTCTTGCTTTGCACTTGTGCCACAGAGCTCAAGTGAATTGCATGTGACATACAACATATTCCAAGAGGAATAGACCAGAACTGGTTTTCAGGTCTATTTCAGTATTTGACAGGATCTTCCTGTCCATAAACCTAGGAACTGGCATGCTGGAAAAACTTGAAACAAAATTCAAGCTACTACATCAAAACAGTGCATAATTAAAAATGAAAGATTTGCATAAAAAGTGATGCAGAATTAGAACTATCCTAGCAACTAAGCTAATTTGTGCAAACCATTCTTTTTCATTAGGAACACTAGCTACTACAGTGTGGATACAGGAAGAATAGAATGGGTGGGTTTAACAAGAAGGGTAAACCACTGTAACACCAAATGAAAATGTTGTTATCTTTACTGAAATCTTGGGACCTGCAAGGGACCTGCTTAGGACCTCTTAATGATAAAAAAAAAAAACCACAACAAGTAAGTAGCATATTCTCTCCCTTGCACCTAGCATGTTCTGGAAATACATAAAAATGATGATGTATAAGTAGTAAATCCATGTGTGTAACAGCTTCCAAAGAACTTACTAAGGAGGAGAAAGAAAACCTACAACAATCAAAAATGCAGGGGATTTATGTTACAAGTAAATTTAAGGCACATTTTTAAAAATGCAATATGAAAGGTCACATTTATTATGGAAGAGTATAAGCAAAGGAGGAATTTGAGGCGTCCTGGTCTCAAAACTAATACACTGTTCTGTGTCATTTGCTGTCAGAATAAATAAAAAAACCCAAACCCAATCACCATAAGCCACAATGAATCCTGTAATGGTCCCTGCAAACTATGGAGAAACAGAAATATAAATCTTGAACAATTTTCATGGAAAAGCTTATTGAAGCTTATCTAGCACCTATGGGTGAAACACACATGGTTAGAAGCATTAGATTTTCATGTTGATTCTGCCCTAATTTAGGAGGTGATTTTATCTGTCTTCCAGTTTTGTAATCTATAATATTAATATCTAACTATTCTATGATTCTGTGATTCTACATGAGAGGCAGAAAAGTGACTTTAGGAGTCCTCACTCAAGTGTTGGATAGTTGGAAAAAATCTGTGGGATATTTCTCCAAGCAGTTGGATGATGGCTTGCATGATTGAGAGCTGTTGTTGCAGCAGTAATTTTGATTGGAGACGCCAGAAAACTGACTCTGGGACAACCTATAACTGTGTTCATACCTGTCTTGGGTTCAGCTGTAACAGTTGATTTTCTCCTTCTAAGTAGCTGGTGCAGTGCTGTGTTTTCAGTTTTGGTCTGAGATCAGTGCTGATAGAACACCGATGTTTTTAGTTGTTGCTAAGTAATGCTTACTCTGTTCAAGGACTTTTCAGTCTTATGCTCTGCCAGTGAGGAGGCAGAGACAGGGCATCTGACCCAAACTAGCCAAAGGGGTATTCCATGCCACAGCACATCATGCCTAGTATATAAACTGGGGGGAATTACCTGGAATACCCAGATCGCTGCTCGGATCAGGCTGGGTATCGATTAGCAGATGGTGAGCAATTGTATCGTGCATCGCTTGTGTTTATTGTGTTTGGGTTGGGTTTTTTTCCTTTTTAGTTTTATGTTCTCTCCCCTTGTTATTTCCCTTATCATTATTATTATTGGTGGTAGTAGTAGTAGTTTTGTATTATACTTTAGCTATTGGACTGATCTTCTCTCAACCCATGGGTTTACATTCTTTTGATTCTGCTCCCCATCCCACCAAGAACAGAGGGGAAGAAGAGGTGAAGTGAGTAAGTGGCTGTGTGGTTCTGAGTTACCAGCTGGGCTTATATCACAACAGCCCTTTTTGGCATCCAACGTGGGGCACGAAGGTTTGAAATAACTACAGATCTGACCAGAGTGTGTCTAATTGTGATAAGAATTTATTGTTTTCAGATTAATAGTCACTCGTCACAATGCTGATTTATTTGCTCTCAGAGTTGTTGTGCTTGATCTCAGAGTTTCATTATGTCACACCTTACTTGCAGTCAGTATTTGCTGTTTTAGTGTTTATCAGCTTTGGGGCCTGGGATAAGGTTCTCATTTAATTGTACTTTATGATAATGGCTTGTAATACAATAGAATTATTGATCATAAAATTGAACAGATATGTGTTCTCAGAGTGGCCATCACCTCTCTACTTTGGGAGGCATGTCAATTTTTAACAATTACACCTCTTTTTCCCCCTTGGAGGGCCAACCTTTGGAGGAGACATCCTCCCACAGCTTCTGCTCCCCCACCAGGCTATTTACAGTAGATTTTGAGAATTTTAAAGATTTCAAATATCCTTTGAATACCCTTGAAACCAGCTTCTCCATTTGCTGGGAATCTGCATATTGCTGCATATACTGCATGTGTTTTACCTAAGTCTATAGAACCCTGAGAATGTCTGAACTCATCTGATCTTGTATGCTAAACAGGGTCAGGTTTGGGTCTTGTCTAAGGTTAAACAACTATCTAAGAACACCACCAAGAGATCTTTCACGATGCTGGACATGAGTGGCAGGGTGTGTGGGATTGTATGGCCAAGTATCTAGGCCAGTGGGGCTCTCCAGTGCTTTGGAACTTCACCCATTTGAAAAGTGAGAAATCCAGAAAAATTAGTAGAACACTTAAACGAGGTGTGTTGTCATCCTGCCAGTACCAGAAAGGGACAAATTACTGCAATGTGCTAGGGTTTCGCCTATACCCACAGGGCCATGTGCTGTAAGGAGTAGGAAAAAGATGCCCCTGGATCTGATGGCAAAGCAACAGACAATGCGGCTGCTCAATCCCCAGCAATGAGCACATCTACCACTCCAACCCCAGCAGCAGGCACTGCAGCTGAACCAAAGGACCAATCCGTGCCAATATCAGTTGCCTCTATAAGCAAGAGGAAAAGCAAACAAAAAGCATGAAAAGCAACTCACATAGTGAAGTGTTGTAATTTAAGCCCAGCTGGCAAACCAGAACCACTCAGCCGCCCACTCACTCCCCCCCTTCCTTCCCCTGCTCCTGGAGGGATGGGGAGGAGAATCGAAAGAATGTAACTCCCACGGGTTGAGATAAGAACTGTCCAGTAACTAAGGTATAACACAAACCACTGCTGCTACCACCAGTGATAATAATGATAAGGGAAACAACAAGGGAAGAGAAAACAACTGCTCACCAGCCACTGACTGACACCCAGCCCAACCCAAGCAGTGATCTAACCCTTCTGGGTAGCTGCCCCCAGTTTATATAGTGAGCATGATGTGCTGTGGTATGGAATACCTCTTTGGTCAGTTTGGGTCAGGTGTCCTGTCTCTGCTTCCTCCCAGCTTCCCCTCCTCCCTGGCAGAGCATGAGGCTCAGAAAGTCCTTGGTCAGAGTAAACATGACTGAGCAGCAACTGAAAACATCAGTGTTATCAGTGCTGTTCTCAGGCCAAAAGTCAAAAATACATCACTGCACCAGCTACTAAGGAGAAAAATGACTGCTACTGCTGAACCCAGGACATGAAGGAAGATGAAGACTCAATGCACGAATTAGAAGGGGTGACATCACAACAAGAGGAATGAGACAAATGAGGACAAGAATCAGAGGAAGAGGAAGAGGTCACAGTCTGTCCTTGAATGAGCTGTGGAATATGCAAAAAGATTTCAGCTGTCTTCCAGGGGAGCACATTGTCACCTGGATTCTCTAATGCTGGGTCAATGGGGCTGACAGTCACAAAATAGGAGGTAGGGAAGCCAAGCAGCTGGGATCACTTGCCAGGGAAGGGGGAATTGACAAAGTGACTGAGGAAGAGAAACGAGCCCTCAGGCTCTGGAGGTGGCTCCTGACAGCTGTGAAGGAAAGGTATCCCTACAAGGACGATGTTACATGTCACTCTGCCAAGTAGACCACAATAGAGAAAGGCATCCAATACCTGAGGGAATTAGCTGTTCTAGAGATGATCTATTCTAAGTCGGATGCCAGTAATGCACCTTAGATCCAGATGAAGTCGAATGTACGCAGCGCATGTGGCGGAAATTTACACAGAGTGTGCCATCATCATATGCCAACCCAGTGGCATCAATGAGCTGGCAGGATGCAGCGGCACCAAAAGTGATACTCAGAGAGTTCCGGTCAACAGCTCAATGTCCACGTGGAGATCAGTGAAGAGTGGTGTCACACAGGGGATGGTATTGGGACCAACGCTATTCAATATCTTTGTCAGTGACAGGGACAGTCACTCAGAGCGCTGAGTGCACTCTCAGCAAGTTTGCTGGTGACACTAAGCTTTGTGGTGCAGTCGACACACTGGAGGAAAGTGATGCCATCCAGAAGAACCTTTTCATGAAGTTCAACAAGGCCAAATGCAAGGTCCTATGTCTGGGTCAGGGCAATCCCAAGCACAACTACAGGCTTGGCAGAAACTAGATTGAGAGCAGTCCAGAGGAGAAGGACTTGGGGGTGTTGGTTGATGAGAAGCTCAACATGACTCTAATGTGTGCTTTCAGCCCAGATGCCAGCCCTATGCTGAGCTGCACCAAAAGGAGTGTGGCCACCAAGTCAAAGGAGGTGATTCTCCCCCTTTATTCCACTGATGAGACCCCGCTTGAAGTACTGCATGCAATTCTGGGGACCCTGACACAAGAAGGACTTGGACCTGCTTGAGCAAGTCCAGAAGAGGTCCACAAAGATGCTCAGAAGTCTGGAGCACCTCTGCTACAGAGATGGGCTGAGAGTTGGGCTTGTTCAGCCTGGAGAAGAGAAGGCACCAGGGACACCTCATAGAAGCCTTCTAGTACCAAAAGGGGGCCTACAAGAAATCTAAGAGGGACTTTTGATAAGGCATGTAGTGATAGGACAAGGGGGAATGGCTTTAAGCTGAAGGAGGGTAGGTTTAGATTATTAGGAATAAATTCTTCACTGTGAGGGTAGTGAGGCCCTGGCACAGGTTGCCCAGAGACATTGTGGATGCCTCATCGCTGCAGTGTTCGAGGTCAGGTTGGATGGGGCTTTGAGCAGCCTGGTCTAGTGGAGGGTGTCCCTGCCCACGGCACGTGGGTTGAAGATAGATGATCATTAAGGTCCCTTCCAATCCAAACCATTCTACGATTCTATGATTCTATGAGTACAACAGCATTGGAAGTTGTTACCTAGACAGGATAGGTAATTTCTTGAATTTTCAAGTTTCAGATATGCAAAACCAGACAACTGATGCAGTGTTGGCAACAATCCCACTCTGATAATGAAATTGCGGTGGAGACCTCTGCAGTTCATTCCATTCACTGCTTCAGTGGTTCTGTAATTCTTGCATCATTAGCTGTTAAATGCTTCTGTATGTCACTGGATCTTCTTTTTATAAAAAAAAATATTATTAGTGGCTTAGAGCTTAAAATTTTCTTACTTGTGTCATAAATACATGCAAGACAGTCCACTGAGCTTAGTGTGGCATAAAAAGTCATATTTGGTAGACAGTAGTATAGACAAATGGTGTTTGTGAAACAAAAACAAACAAAAATAAATCAAAATAGTTAATTTTTAAGTGTGTAAGTGAATGAATTTCTGAATACCTTTTAGTATTAGGAATTTCTGGTATCAAAAAAAAAACCCAGTTACATACACACTTCAACATCAGGCACTGGGCCCACTTAATTCATGTGCCTAAGCATTCTTCCTGGCCAGGTTCCTCTGAACTGAGGCTTAAAAAAACAGTCTAAGGATATGGGCTTTAGCTTCTCCCATCCTATCATGATATAAGAGTGATGTAATAGGTTTGTTAGTGAGACACTAGTGAACCTCAGATCCACTGACCACAAGGCCAATTAAATAAATCACCTTTGTCTTATTGTCCACATACAGTGAACTGCAGAATGTAGGTAAAATAAAAGTAGGGACAATGGAATGAAACATGTTTCAAACAGTTCTGGTCATCTAACAAACTGCCACAGAATACCACAGAGATCTGAAATATGGCCAATAAGAAGAAAGACTCCAGTATGACTCTTAACTATATTTTATCCTCTTTGGTTTGTTGACAGAAAATATTTAAAATTTGGCTTTTTGTTGTAGAAGCTTTCACTTTCAAAGGTTTCCAGGTGAAAAGAGTCATCAGCTTCCATGACAGAACAAAAAATCTGTCAATCTCACTAATATAGATTTAGGAGTTTTCTTTGCCAGGTTACAGTTGCTATTTCATATTGACCTCTTAAAACTCAGGATTTGCATTTTTCACAACGAGACACACTCTGTTGACAATGTATGTTAAGTAATGCTACTGTATATTTACCCCAGGGTATAATACCAGACCACTATATCTGAATTCAATCACAGAAGTGATGACAAGTCAGTTTGCACCTTAACAAGAGAACATCACACTCCCAAAAGCAATGAAAAACTAACACTGCTCATCATGCCACATGCACTGCAAAGTAGATCTGTATCATGCCAAATTGTATTATTCCTTTTAATTGTATTACTGTGCTGCTTTTCTTGATTAAATCTAAGACAGTAGAATATGGTTTTAATTGCTGAATATTGATGCAACTCAATTTTCACCCCCCTCAGCCCTGCCCCTTCTCTTTAAGACCTGCTAGGTAATTTTGTGCTTGGTGTTGGCATCTGCTGTCTTCCTTTTTTCCAAGCTCCCCTTGTTCCACGCAAAACCTCTATCACCTGCTACAATTTCTGGTCCAAAGGTGGATGACTGTGGGTAGGCTTAACTTAAACAGAAAATAAATTAACTACTTGTCGTGGTTTAGACCCAGCCAATAACCCCACACCTTGCAGCTGTTCACTCACCCATCCCCTTCCCCACCTCCAGCTGGGATGCGGAGAAGAATAGAAAGAATGTAAACCCCAAGGATTGAGACAACAGCTTAATAACTAAAATACAGTAAAAAATAGTGATAATAAAAATAATAATTGTCATCATCATAGGAAACAACAAGAGAAAAAATGAAAGCTCAGAAAACACAAATGATGCACAATGTAATTGCTCACCACCTACCAACTGATACCCAGTCCAACCCAAGCAGCAATCAGCCCTTACCCTCAGTTTTACATACTGGGCATGACATGCTGTGGAATACCCATTTGGCTAGTTTGGGTCCATCTCTGCTTCCTCCCAGCTTCTTGTGCCCCTTCTCACTGGCAGAGCATGAGAGACTGAAAAGTCCTTGATCAGAGTAAGAGCTACTTAGCAACAACTAAAACATTGGTGTGTTACCAGCTTCTTCTGAGACTAAAGCTGAAACACAGCACTGCACCAGCTACTAGGAAGAAGAAAAATAACTATTACAGCTGAAACGAGGACACTACTTCAGTCAAAAATAAATGCTGATTTTATAACACTCAATTGTAAATAAATAAAAAAAGACAAATGAAGCAACCCTAATTAAACATGAAGGGCCTGAATCTCAGATCTAAATGTACAAACCACAGGTCAGACAGCACCAGAGTGTTTCATATAGACTAGTCCTTAGGAATTGCTGTCATTGAGGTTAGTAAGAGAAAGGGCTACAGAAGCCTCCCACTAGAGGATGGTGAGAATCTTTACTCTGTTTCAGGATTACACATCTTAATGCAGTCTCTTAGGCAGTGAATATTGGTTACATAAGGACTCTTGCTTCATAGGGGAGATGAAGAAATCTCTGACTTAAAATGATAAATGAACCATATCCTGGGCTGCATCAAAAGGAGAGTGACCAGCAGGTCGAGGGAGGTGATCCTGCCCCTCTACTCTGCTCTCGTGAGACCTCACTTGGAGTACTGTGTGCAGTTCTGGTATCCTCAACAAAAAAAGGACATGGAACTGTTGGAACAAGTCCAGAGGAGGGCCACGAGGATGATCAGGGGACTGGAGCACCTCCCGTATGAAGACAGGCTGAGAAAGTTGGGGCTGTTCAGCCTGGAGAAGAGAAGGCTGCGTGGAGACCTCATAGCAGCCTTCCAGTATCTGAAGGGAGCCTACAGGGATGCTGGGGAGGGACTCTTCATGAGGAACTGTAATGAGAGGACAAGGGGTAACGGGTTCAAACTTAAACAGGGAAAGTTTAGATTAGGTATGAGGAAGAAATTCTTTACTGTAAGGGTGGTGAGGCACTGGAATGGGTTGCCCAGGGAAGTTGTGAATGCTCCATTGCTGGCGGTTGGGTTGGACAGAGCCTTGGGTGGCAGGGGGGTTGGAACTAGATGATCTTAAGGTCCTTTCCAACCCTAACTATTCCATGATTCTATGATTCTATGAATCTTTTTTTCTTATCTTGACTTTTTTATTTTTCTTTTTTTTTTTTTTTATCTATACGATTTAGAAATCTGTCTAATCTGTTTATAAAGTGTCAGAGTAAAATCTGCTAGAGAATACAGACTGGCTGATGTTGCCATTAGAGATAAAAGATCACTGCTGATATGAAAGGATTTAGTTCTGACTGGAGTTTTTCTAGGGAATTTCAATAGGAATATGTGTTTGAGTGAAAAACTAATCATAAATTTAAGACTTGTTTACTTTTCGTAAAACTGTAGATATGTCTGTCTCTCTTTCCTTTTAATGGTTCCTTTGCCAAGCAAGGCATATTTATAACTATCTCAATGTATTCTTTCCCTATAAATTAATTCCTCCAAACAGACCTATCAGAATTTTTTCTTTGTCTCCCTTTAAGCTCTTCTTTTATGGGATTATCTGTCTTTAAGGACATGTCTAGAACTGCGCACAGGACAATTCTACCAGCTCCAGGGACAGAAACTATTGCTGTGTGTTATCAAAGTTCAGTACCACAGGCCTTTTTTTTTGCTGGCGTATTCCTTTAAAAATTTGTCTGATTTTTAATTCGTCATTTTAATATCCCTGAATTTAATACTGTTGAACTTCTTTCTGAACTTCTTTCTGATTGCTTAATAATCGCATATCTGCCTCTAAAGTTATGTTTTCTGAAACCTATTCCTTAACATACTTTTAGCTCACTTGAATATCTTCTGGTTTTACCAATATTTTGCAACACCTCATAAAGACTTACTTTCGAATTTGATCAAATCCATCAACCCCTTTCCTACAAACATGATCGAGAATAATGAAGAACATAACCATGGTAATGAAAACTAAGTAACTCTGAGACTCCTTAGTGATTCTTAATTTTCTCATGTTTCATTTCAGAGCCTCTTACTTCTCCTTCCCACACCATTACATTACTTCCTTTCTATATCTCATTCTCCATTTGAACAGAGATTTGCTTCCTAAATAAGAACAGTGCAGAAAAATCTGCCTCAAAAGGAAAATTCAGAATGACAGAGAGGAATTCTAGACTCTAAGGGTTCTGCACTCTACTGCTAATGTTAAAATTTTGGCAACTGATTCTAATCCAATGAGCTGGGGAGCTAGAAATGAAATTTCTCAGTGTCTATGCTTTCATGGGAGTAAGATGACACACTGATGGTTGCTTTACTCAGTTCTTTGAACATTATTGATCTGACTCCATGATTTCAGCAGAGGAAGTTTAGCCATTCCTATCACTATCTGTTAGGTCTTAAGGAGAGCTTTTTCTATCCACAGTTTGAATCCTTTGAATACAGTTTTTGCAGTTCACTTAGAAGAGCTGTCTCACTTTAAGCACACATGGAATGCTCTAGATTGGAACAATACCCACTCCCCTCCCTATTTTCATGGGAAAAAAAAAGACTCCACTTAATAATTATAATTTACAGAGACATTCAATTCCACCTCTCCAGTGGAAATTGAATTGGTTCTGTCCAGAGGTCCAGAGCCTGTTAAATTGCTTGTTTAGCTATTTCAAATGCTTGCTGCTGCTCATTTCCCCACTCAAAGTCATATCTCTTTCACATTGCTTTATATAATGGAGCAAGTATTTGCCCCAAATGAGGAATGTCAACAAAAGCCAAACAAACCAGTAAATCACTGAGCTTTCACTTTACTTTGTGTGGTAACAAAATCTAAAGTCTTCTGGTTAGCTCTGGGCAATATTGCCCAATGACCACATTGCCACTGAATTCCTAAAACTTTCACAGTCTGGGCAGGTTCTTGAATTTTGTCTGGATTAATTTCCCATCCTTTATTTTTCATATGCTGCAATACTAATTTTAATTGTTCTTGTGCTTCTTGCCCAGTTTCTCCCTGAATCATTATGTCATCAGCATAATATGCCATTTGTACCTATTTTGGCAATGACAACTCATCCAAGTGTTCTGCCACAATCTGATGGCAGAGGGTGCGACTATGGAGCCACACTTGAGTTAAGTGGGTAAACGTATACTTTCTACCTTGCCAAATAAAAGCGAACTGATCCCAGTGTTCCTCGGCAATGTGTATTGTAAAGAAAGCATTAGATATACGAATCGCTGCATACCAAGTTCTAGTTTTCAATTAAAATAACTGTGTCTGGTACCACAGCTGTTAGTGGTGAGGTCTGCTTGTTAAGCTCCCTATAGTCCACTATCATTCACCATGTCCCATCACTTCTTAACAGGCCATATAGAATGATTAAAGGCCGTAGCTGTTGGTGTTAACACTCCCATATCTAATAAATCTTTAACAGTCTGTGAAATTTCTTCATGTCCTCCCGGTACATGATGTTGTTTCATTGTGATTACCTTGGTGGCAGATGGGAATTGTAGCGGAGGCATTTTAACTTTCCCAACTAAAACTGGCTGAGCTGATATACATGTCCTGATTCTGAATTGATACTTACCATCAGGTAAGCACAAAGTCAATACTTTTAAAATATCAATTCCAATTATATTATATTCAGGGATGGGAATTGAGTAAATTTGTTTTGGCAGAGAGCCAGTTTTCATCTCAATTTTTGTCTGTAACCACTTCAATTTGTTTGCCACCTAATCCTGTAATCAAAATCTTTTGGCTTTATACTTTTTAGGATTGCCACAAACTAAAGAGGCCTCCACTCCAGTATCAATGAGGGCCTCAACCATCTGACAAGATCTGTTTTTCCGATGAATTTTAAGCTCTATGTGAGGATAGTGGTTTGTCCTTGCCCATCCTCGTGCTGGAGCTTGGCCCTCATCTCAGTCCATTTTTAATTCTCTCAATTGTTTTAACATCTGGCCACAGATAAAGATTGGTGTACTGATCCCATCCCTTTTCATTCCCTGGAATTGTAAAGTCACAAATGAGGAGCCCTCCATTGGTATGTGTACCATTGTGTTGAGTCTCAAAGGGAGGAGCAGAAGGTCAAATTGCTTCATCCATCATGTCATCGACTTTGTCTGAGCTTGAATTCTTTACTTTTTTTCATAGATTTATGTAACCCACATTGCTTGTCCAATCTCTACATTTCATTGGTGGGAATCCTGTCAATCTTATCTCGGGCTATCCCATCTTTCAGCAAGGCAGCAAATATATCTTTCCGAGAGTTGATTCTCTTTCACCTTGCCCCTCCTGTTAGTGCCTCTTGTGTTTTGGATGAGGCTCCATTCCCAAATCTCCTAACTGCTGGATTTTTTTTGTATGATTTGTCCTCTAGGGTTTCCTGTTTCATTTATCAATAAAGTCATCATAATACCTTTATACGCATGTGGTGCAGTCCTAATAATCTTGTTCCAAATTGAAACTGGTAGTGGAGCCTTCAGCATAGCATCTGCACCTCTGACAAAACCTGCAGTTTTCATTCCCTCCTCCTTAACACACTGAACACAATCCTGTAAAGTAAACCAAGGTCGAGCTGCACTGGGCCATTCCTCTTCAGTGGGGTATTTTCTGTTACAGCCTTCCATTACCACTGCTAATAAATTCATCTTAACCTCGGTGCCTTGGAAAGCATCCTGAACAAATGAGTCAGAGTTAAACATTATAAATTTCTCAGCATCATAGATCAAATTTAACTCCCAAAGCCCCTAAATCCCTAAATCATGCAACCTGAAGGCCCAAGAAAGCAAAGATTCACCAGGCCTTTGTTTGAACCTGTCCATAATGGCATTAATTTTGTACTGAGTGAAATCTTCTACCACAACCTGCCTAACTGGATGACCTAGAGGGTCGTGTTCCAGTTTTCTTGGTAATATTGGCTTTGCTTCAATGAAAACATCACCCTCTATCTTTTGAACTACTATCCAAATGGGTTGAATCCCACACATTTCCATCCCATTTCTCAGGATCCAAATTCCTTCCTGCCTCCATGATAACTGCATGCACTTTTTTCTGGTTTATTCAACGTCTTCACTTTCAGTATTGATACTGGGTGACCCGAACAGCTGCTTTTTCTGCTACTGTTTGATAAGTGTCCGATTTATCAGTTAATAATTGATTCTGGCATTACAACATAACTAGTTTTCCCTGAAATTCACAAACTTATTTCTCCAAATCAATCTTCTACTTCTGCCTTTGCTCTCTCTGCTGACGCTGCTTTTGGTATGCAGCCAGCAGAATCCACCCCCTCCTCCCCAGAGCAATTAATTCCTCCCCTTTTTCTACTAAAAGTTTTTGTAAGCATTTAACTACATCAGGAGGTTCTGCTTCATTCAAACAGGAGTCCCAAGTCTCACATAAACCACAACACAAGCATTCAGCAGCTATGTTATGATAAGGCAATTGTTCCCAGACAGCTCCACTATCTTAGGAACCTTTTTCTTAATCTTAAAAAATGCCATTTTGTTTCATATCCTGCCAACTACGACAAATTGTTCTGCTAACAGGCAGGGCATGTCACAAAATGACCATACACTAGCTGTGTAATATGCACAGTTTATTAAAGAAGCGCACTAAAATGAATAAGCATACCAAAGCAAACAAGCATACTAACGCGTATCAGGCATATCTCTATATATAGTCAATAAGTACAATAAAGCAAATCAGAGATATAAGTACAGAGGAAAATCAGCAATGCATCAAATCATTAATGCATAAAAAGAACAGAGATTAAGAAGAAATACACCACCAAATACCGCTGAATCATCATCCAGGTCCACACTTCAAGCTGGGAAACCCCATTGCAGCCAATGCCAGGAGTCTCAGGTAATTGGGAAAATTCCTACATGGTGCATCTGCCCACAGGTGAGGCTCCGGATTTGGCCATAAGAGGGTCCTGCTTTTATACCTTTAGAAAAACAGCTGGCTTTATGCCAGATCTCTAATTGTTTATTTGTGGGGCCATGCAGTTTCTCATGATCTCACTGTTGTCCATGCTGAGACTGTTGGCCAAGTACCCCGATGCAGCCAAGTATGAAGGCAATGGTACACACCTATGTTTTCTTGTCTCTTTCTGACAAACAGTCATGTTGAACATAAACATGTATACTTCACTGAATACTCTTTGACAAAAACATATACTTTGTTATGCCTCTAAGCCATGAGAGGGAATCAACTCTCAGCTAGGTTTCCATCCATTACACAACCCATCAAAACTTAGTTTTAATCTAAGCAAATATGCTAAAAAAATATATGAGCCAAAGCATTTTATATTTTTGTGATGAGAATCATACTTTTGGAGTCTGTGTGAGGACTGTGAATACAAGTATGATTTGTGTATCACCATCAATGGGATGACGTCTACAGCCTGTGATTGAACACAACCTTGCTTTTGCAGATGCAATTTATAGTGGTGTCGTGGTTTAAGCCTCTCTAACTCACGCAGTCTCTCTCTCACTCACTTCCCCCTCTTTCTTCCCACCGCTCCCGGAGGGATGGGAAGGAGAATTGAAAAGAATGCAACTCCCACAGGTTGAGATAAGAACAGTTTAGTAACTGAAGTATAACACAAGACCACTACTGATACCACCAATAATAATAATGACAAGGCAAATACAAGGAAAGAATACAATTCTCACCACCTAATACCAAGCCCGACCACGCAGTGCACCCCCCATCCTTCCGGGTCTCTCCTCCCTGTCTTTTCCATCCTGGGCATGACGTGCTGTGGTATGGAATAACCTCTTTGGTCAGTTTGGGTCAGGTGTCCTGTCTCTGCTTCCTCCCGGCTTCCCCTCCTCCCTGGCAGAGCATGAGGCTCAGAAAGTCCTTGGTCAGACCAAAACATCACTAAGCAGTAACCGAAACACTGGTGTTATCAGCGCTGTTCCCAGGCCCAAAATCAAAAACACAGTGCTGCACCAGCTACCAAGAAGCAGAAAAATGACTGCTGCTGCTGAACCCATGACAAGTGGTCTTTTTAAAGAGTACAAGTTTTCATCAGGTTATTCTTTAAGAGAAAGCACAAGACCCCAAAGGATCAGCAATTTATTAACAGAGCAAATGAGCTAATTGAATTAGACACACCCTATCTTGTCATACATAAGTGAATCTCAGAAAAATGTCAAAGCATTCTGCTTGTTCCTACTCCAAATTTACAATCATTTGACTTCAAACCCACTTATCACAGCTTTATTTAAGTTCTATTCGAAGAACAGAAGTGCCATCTACAGTGTTAATCAGCTAAGGAAAAGGAGAAGTTAAACCATACCATAGTAGATTACTTTTTCAAGTTACTGCAGAATATCACAATGCAAAGAGACATCCAGTGACAATTCAGTTAAGAATCTGGGTCTTCATACGCAAACTCTGGTCTTTCCTTTCTAAAATGGTATATAGCATTACCCAGCTGCCTTCTGTCTTTGCTGCTAGAAAATTTTCATTCAACCACTGAATAAAAGAAGACAACACATGTCCATTTCTCTCCAGTTCACAGCATAATATTTTAGACCAAACCACTATCCTTGGCAGAGTATGCTAAGCTACAAGGTTTTCCACTGAAGTGGTTAATATGAAGGCTCGTGATCCCTTTCATCACCCCTACTCCCAGGACAGATGCTAGCAGGGTAGTGGCCAAGAAGGAGAGTTACAGACAAGAATCTCTTGAACTGCCAAAGCAACGGTCAGTAGCTTTGTCTGTCAGAGGCCTCAGACTCCACAAAAACTAGTTTCCAGAGTTTTTCATCTCATACAATGCATCCTTTACATACGCATGTACTCCTTTGCTTTTAAAAAGTTGAAAAGGATGAACTGTCAGTGATAAATCTAAGTGCTTTGTTACCTGGAGAGCTACTGCTGTTAGTAACTGCGACTTCAAATGTGCAGGCTTTAACTAATGTTAATCAGAGAAACATTTTTTCTTTAAGAACACAAGTTAATTGATTGCAAATACTTTTCAAAAACGGGAAATACATTTGGTTGGGCTCTCTTTTTGATAAAAGGCACTTTTGCTATTGACTATGTGTGCATCTCTGAAAATATAACTCTTTCAATTGTAAAAGCCTAAACTATGAAAGCCGTGAGTTAAATATTAGGATTCTGCCAGGAAAAATAAAAAAAGAAATTGGAATTGTATAATTCAAATAATGTTTGGCTTTCAATGCCATTGGAAAACATATTTTCTCTTCAAGTGTAACTAGCAAATTAATCTTTGATCCTGATTTTTTCAGATTTTCTCTGAGAATTTTTCCTGAAAAATAAACCCCGAAAATACATAATTCTTCACAAGTATTATGGTCTGCTTATGAATGTTTTAAAATGAGATATAGCTTCTCACAAACTCATAAACATCCATCAAAGCCAGTGATGATCAGATTCTGTGTAGAATACATCAATTGACAATGCACTATTCATTTGTCTCATTGTCATTTTGTTCAGGTTTCTCCTGTTCCCATCAATCCATCAGTTGCCTTTGGCAACTAATTCTGTATCCTCTAGATACAGAAAGAACAGTCACTTCATTTGAGTTGGTTCATCTAGGGCCACTGAATGTTTGATTTCTCCAAAATGGAAAAATTGACAGATTTATAAAAAACCACAAAACCAAAACCCAACCAACCAAACAACCCCCCAAAAAACAAACCCCAACAAACCAACAAAACCTAGTTTTTCTTTTCCATTAGATCAGCCATGGTGATCGAAATCAAAGCACATTTACAGAGACAACGTGGGGTTTTGGCTAGTAAAAGAAAGGACTGTATTATACAAACCTACGAATAAACCAGCCTTATAAAAGAAAGTAGCTAAACAGTGCAAAAATGAACCATAAGATCATGTGAATCATGGTTTCCTTCTTCCAGATATTTCAGATATACTCAAAATGAGTTGTTTCATTTATCTGGTTTTAATTTATTCTACTCTGCAAAACAGGATGAAACAATCTTCTCTTAGAGATCTCACTAAAATATTTCCAAAAGAGGTTTACATGATTCTATTTATGCTGATATTGCAATTCTTACATGAAGTAGATTTGACCATTTGTAACTGTGGATAAGCAGCAATGATAGACAGAAAAACTACGCTGCAATTGGTTCAACCTGTTTAAAATTAAGAATTGTTTTAAGCTTTCTTTGGGAAACTGAAAAAAGACCACTGGACTTCCATGTGCAGATCCCTGATAAGTCTGTGAGAACACAAATTCCAAGCTGGAATCCAGGGTTTTCACAGGAGCACAGACTACAGTTAATTATAGGACATGATTCTTACCTATGTAAGAATAAAAGCAGATATAAATCTATTTGTGTGTTTTCAGAAATTGTATATTGCTTTATACACAAGAAGACAATTTATTATCTCACTAGCAAACATAGCACTCTTACTCCCTAGTTATGCGTTTAAGTGCAGCATGACTCCATGTGGTGGCAGGATTAAACCTTGAGTAGTCAACAGAAAGTCCTTGGATGTAACAGGCTCATAGAGTAAATGGAAGTATCTTGAGAGAGCTCTGACAGAATAGAAACAAGACACTTTTTCAGGAGGGAGGTAGGAAAGTTTGCACAGCTGTTTCTTTTTTCACATTTTAATGATTTCAGTCTCCAGAGCTGTCAGGCTGGTACATGATACAAGTCCTAAAATCTACTTAAAACAGCCAGCTGATTTCAATGTAAGCATCCTTTTGCTTGACTTGCCAAGAATTCTGATGGAGTCTCATAATTAAGAGGCATAATTAATTTTATATACAAAGCCTCCAATGCTTTTTTAATACATTTTGTAAAGTGTCTCTCACTAGGGAAAATTCAACAGAAGCATTTTGTTAATTGTGACTTCCATTTTAACAGTTATTTCGTATTGCCTTTTAGTAGTCTTTAACTCCTCTCCATTCTTTCCACTAACAACAGATATGTTGGGGAAATCATTGTCTTTGTATGGCAGTCCTTTTTGTACACTGAACTACACATATTAGCTTTAGATTTTATCTTCGCATTCAGCATTCATACATTGCTAGTTCTTTTTCTTTTGTAATGCATCAAGTGCCAGAGTTCCTGCCATATGCATACTTGATATGAGCAGAAGACAAGAAAAGAAATGAGGCTACAGACCCCATTTTTTCTTTTGATAGTTCCTCCAGTTTTGTTAGGAATTTGAAAATATGATCAAGAAGTGAGCAACTGTTTAACTGAAGAATACTCTCTACTTTGAGAAGCCTCTGATGTTACCTTCATTAGTTGAGATAACAATGAATTAATTCCACTATTTTTTTTCTGTTAATGTTTCTTTTTACAGATTCAATTTTGATGCATTTAGGAATTTTGAAGCTGTTATATATTAAAATTTCTTTTTCTGAAAAACATTTCTTCCGCAAGGGAGGGAGGGTAAATAAAGTTTGGTTTTATAAATCCAAATTTATTATTGAGAGATAAATAAAATTTTGGATTAGGAGTCAAGAATCTTCTGCTTTAAGGACACTCTTTGAAATCCAGGAACAAGAAGTGCTAGAACCTGTTGATAACCAGAAATAAAACCATCTAATAAGATTGCTCTGCCAATGATCCCGATCAGAAAATATACACAATCTAAATCTTTCATTAAGCACTTCTGCTTGGAAATTCTTAGGCATTTGGTCTTATACGCTCATCAAGTAACACAAACTTATGTAATCATGCATAACTAATCAGCATTAAAAGATGCACAATGACATATCTACCTTGCCTTTTGTAATGTACCAAAATGCTCATGTTTATTTGAAGGGACAGACAATAACATGGGTTATTTAGGTCTCAGTGCATTTGAATGAAGCTGTTTTGTGAGCTGCCTTGGAAGTTGCTGGAAGGTGTCTGAGCATATGCAGTCCTTGCTGAAGTCAATTCATCAAAACCTGAAGTCTTCCATCTTCATGCACTTCCATAAAGCTCTACTGAGTCAGTATTTTTAAAAAAGAACTTCCTCCAAACATGTCGTGGTTGGTTTTTTTTTTTCCCCTTCAGGAACCTCTTCCCTTTTTCTCTTCAAATTTTTACTCAGATATTGAGATGGTTATTCACATTTGACTTGCAATAAATCATGCTTCCAATATGCAAAAAGTAATATCAAACCAATATAACTTCTATCATTTTATATTACTTACTGGCTTTTGCCTTTTCCTTTTTTTCTAATAGGAATCATGATTTATTTATTGAAAATATAAAAGCAAGACTAACTAGAGGAAATAAGGTTCATAATTTTTGTGACACTGGATTCTGTACCTTGAGCTGAACAGCTGGTTTGAGAGCTAGTCAATGGGAAATGATGAGTGCTCTGTTTCTCCTAAAGTAAAATTACAGATTTGGCAGTAATTGGTTTCAAGGAAGGTGTGAAGACCCTCTAAAGGTCTGGAGGCAAAAATCTCTTGTTATTGACATAATTTAGACTGGATCAACTTAGTCCAAAGTCAGGTTTCACAAAGAAGGCAGTGCAATGAAGTGCAATATTTATGTTTAGGACTGACAATATGAGAGAAGTGTGAGAGGCAGAAGTTCAAACTCTAGCTCTTGAGAGACAGAACACATAATTATATGTAAGATTTCAAATAAATATCATACAAAAGATCTATAAAATATTTCTATGGTGTATGATTGGCAATTGTATTTAATATATCTTAACCTTTTAGATTCACTCTCTGAATGTTTTTAGAAAAAACTAAATTTGGACTGCTGATGTTATTTGATGTGGACCATGGTGGTAGACACTACAGTGAGAAAGTGATCTTACAAAAACTAAGTTAATGAACGTTCAGAGGATCACCAAAATTCTAAGAGAATAATTATGTAGGATATTTTTGCAAATCTCCACACCCTTCAGAACTGATTGAGGGTACTTCCAATCACCCTGTGTAACTTCTAGATTTCTGTTGTGCTTATAAAAATACCCAAAATATGTTAGGCTAAAATAAATGTTGGTCATTACCCTTTTATAGTGACACAAAAGACACAACAAAATACGGGTCCAAGAGGAAAAGGATGCCATATCACTGGAAGATGCTGAAAAAAAGAAAAGCTGTCAGTGCCTTTTGAAAACCTTCAAAGTTCATGATTTTTAGGAGTGGTTATTTTTTTTAATAATATATAATTAGCAATACAGGTGTTCTGCACCTGTGGGGTGGTGAAGTAAGAAAGAGACGGTTCTTTCTGTAGTTTAGTAAGAAAAGCCAAACAGCAAATGGCTTACTAATATGGCTGTTTTCATAAGACAGAATATAGAGAGGAAAATAGACAGCAAATATATCTTGCATACTTTCAGGTGCTGGACATTCTGCATTCATACATGCAGCATGAAAAAAAACCTGGATGGATTTCTTTCCCATGGCACACTACTCAAACTCCATCCATCGAAAACGATTGTTCCCTTTTTGGTCTTTCAAATTATTACATATTTTCTTATAAGAAAAGAGCTATATTCCTGAAGGATGTTCACGAGAACTTCTTGCTGTTATCTAAATGTTAGATTGGTAAATGTCATTTGTTATTATTTGGTAGCATATTAGCCAGTACCGAGCAGAAGCTGCCTGGAGGCTCCTCTGTTACAATGCGCAGTTAGGCTGACCTGCATCCAAGGAAAGTGTACAGAACAACACAAGCCTGAAGGCCACATTGCATGTGCAGCACACCACAAACCTGGATTACTCAGGTAACAATGTGGACCAGTAATGCCTCAGTATGTAGCAGTCAGAATCATTACAGCAGGTAAATACATTTTTTTCTGAGATATTAATAAGAGTAGATAATTGAAGATATGTTTACCTGAGGTTGTCTGCTACATAAATTTATGCCTCTGCATAATATATATTTATTTATATAATATATTTTAGATATCCAAGTGAACATAATCACATTTTACTTATGTTTTCCTTGTAGTCTTATTACAACACTTCAATGAATATGTATCCTTTCATTCTTAAAGTTACCTCTGTTCTATCATCTACTTAGCCAATCACCAGTCATTACACAAGTGGTTATACTTCAAAAAGATAAATTTGTTCTTTCTTCTAAGGCTAAAATTGTATGATTTGGATGTATACTAAGTTCTCTTTACAAAGCTTTGATTGTGAAAGAGTCTTTAAAACTGTAGATGTAAGAGACTGTTGGAGTTTTTTTACACTGTACAAAAAGCAAAATGCATGATAATCAGAAGATGGCATTTACTCATCACAGGCCTGATGAGTAAGAAAATATTGAAAAGGAGGAGGAAAAAAGGGGGGTATATTTTCTTCATGTAGTTCATATGGTGGTATGCTTCAGATTTGTGACCAAACACAGCATCAATAATATACTACTGTTTTCTTTACTACTGAACTGTGCTGAAACAGTATGCAGTCCTTTTCTGTTTCTCACATGGCACTGCCAGCAAGTGGGCTGGGGTGCGCATGAATTTGGGAAAGGACACAGCCAAGACAGCTGGTTCCATCTGACCAAAGGAAGGTTACATGCCATAGGATGTCACATTCAGCAACAAAGCCATGGAAAGGAGGAAGGGGGGGGGTTAGGAGTTATACCGTTTGCCTTCCCAAGTAATTGTTATGCATGATGGACCTCTGCTTTCCTAAAAATGGTAAAACATCTGCTTTTTGCTTTACTTGCGCATACAGCTTTTGCTTTACCTATTAAACTGTCTTTATCTCAATCCATGAGTTTTCACACTTTTGCCCTTCCGATAATCTCCCCTGCAGGGGAATGAGCAAATTGCTGTATGGTGCTTAGCTGCCTACGAAGGTTAAACCACAACAGTATATTTTTAGTTATTTCCTCCCCTTCAACACCAGTATTTCTTTCATAACTGTTCCCCATCTTGCATTATGCTTTTGTACCAAATATTCCTGGTATACTACATATGCTTGGATAAGAATTGCAAATACTAGTTAATTAAATCAGTTAGCTGTGATACTGAAATTTTACAATGAAAACAAGAATTCTCCTTCTATGCTTACTGTGTTAAACACTGTAGCCTTCAAGACTCCTATGACTTCCTTTTCTAAGTCAAGTGGGTCTAGCAGGTTAACTGCTTCTTACACAGAAAGATTTAGCTTATGCTTCTCAACTCCCCAGAATTTTCACTTCATGCCTCCAAAAACATCCCATATATAGAATCATAGAATAGTTAGGGTTGGAAAGGACCTTAAGATCATCTAGTTCCAACCCCCGTGCTAGGGGCAGGGACACCTCCCACTAAACCATGCCACCCAAGGCTATATATACTCTTTTGAATGACCAGAACATTCCTGAGAAACGTACAGCAGCGTACTCAAAGAAAACATACTGCTGACTATAATGTGATCTTACAGATGATCTCTGATTTTATGAGAAGTAGAAATGTGACCTGAAACATAGGGTGATTCTGCATGTTCCATCCAATCAATCCCAAACACTTTCATCATATATCCTTGCATGTCCAAACCAGAAATCCAATCCTATATTTCTGTTGTTGCCACTCATCACACCTAAAACAGGAATTAGCCTTATTCACCCGATCTTGCATTGCTGTTTCTTCAGTTCTTTATCCTATGCTTCCTTCCTTCCACGTCTGCGCCATCCATCTCTGCTTCAACATCACCATTCTGCCCTCATCTGGATGTTTAGCACCATCTGAGTTCCTGCAAGAAGCTTTAAAGAATCTAGATATATCAACTCACATCAGGAAACATTATCAACAAGCAGAGATACCATATCTCTAAGCAAGGCAATTCCTCCACTTCAACGGTTTATGTAAGACAAGGCGGTGGGGTGTGTGTGAAAGGGGTGTGTGTTGGTGGCTTTTGTCAGAAAAACTACACTAGAAAAAAAACAGAATTTGCTGTACAGTAACCCAGTGAGTGTTGATTGCAATATTCTGTCATTTTCCCTTCCTTTCCACTGGCACTGTTATCCTGCACATGGGAGACATTGGTTAAAAACAAATTCTCTGTATCTCTTAGAAATATCACACCAAAAACCACACCAAACCCCATGGGAGAATTTTCTGGAAAACAAATGCTGGGGAAAATTTTAACATTTTTGCTAACTGGAAACCACTGACTAAATTTCTGAGATTTAAAAAAAAAAAAAAAATCCTGATATGATATGTGGTATAAGAAAGATTTGGGCTGTTTATAGTGAAGGTAGGAGGTGTTAAAATTCATTTCTGTGCTAAAACTCACTGACTACAGAACAAAGGATATTTCAATTCCTTATTGCACTTTCAGAAAAATTTAAAGAAAATTTGCCCATGTATTACTGCATGTATTGGAAAATTTAGGAGTAAGAAACTAATGAATAAAATTGATTTGGCTCCATGTATGAGCCTGAAAGCAGACTAGAAGTTGCAGGCAGGTGTTATGTTGAATTCTGTGAAGGGCAAGCTATAACTCCATTAACAGTTTACGCACATTAGGCCACGTAAAATCTGTTAACGCTGCAGTTAATAAAAAACTGGTGAAGTCAACCAAGTGTAGAGAAATGAGTCAGACAAGCAGATTTGGAAGTGGAATATAGTATTCTATTGAAAGCTGTACGCTTGAACAAAATAAATGCCCAAAGGTAAACAGTTGCTACCTGTCAAATGTAGTGGGAAAGAAGAAGAATGTACATGCAGGAGTACCCTCAGATTTTTAACTTTTGATCTAAGGCACATGAAGAGTAGTGAAGGCACGTGCAAAGAGTACTTTAAGAACACAGTGCTTTCAATCTCAATGACAGTTTATTATTCTGCATAGCATGAGTTATGCACTGTTTGAAAGACAACATGCATTTCTAGTGGGCAAACAAAAAACAGACAGCAACCCAAATAAGGTGATGAGCAAAACCAAAAGATATACACTTTACATTAGAATCAGGAGTCTTGGGAAATGCTTAAGGAGAGATGGCAGTGCTGAAGTAGTGAAACCCTTAAAAGGTGACAATAAAATTTAAACTGCTGCTGTGAGAACAAAGAGAGACAGAAAAGATCTAAAATGGACATCTCAGGTACTTATAGTCAGATTGTACTCACTTATTTAACTAAAAACTGGATAACTGCACGGAATATTGGAAATTCTATTCCAAAAGTGATTACATAAAAATTGCGCCTTCCTACTCAACAGATGTGATTGCTGCGTTTATTCAGAGTCAGATCTATTTACCTCAAAGACAAAAATATGCCTTTACAGCTTTATATTCTTGCCCTGCCCCTTTGCAGCCAGGGATCTAGATGTTATTCTTGTGCTAAATTACTTTGCAAGTTTCAACCAACTATATTTGTAAAAGCAACCAGAACCCAGATTCAGTGCAAGTATTATGGAATTAAATTTTATAGTCTGCATTGCTGAGTAGGCCAGAAACCCATTTTACAGGGTTTTACCATAGTGCAGTCAAATCTAAACATATACAGACATAAATTAGTTCTCAATCTTTCTGCCATTTGGTGGCTAGAACGGAATTGACATCTAGCAAACAAAGTTCTTTGGTTGGTGGTGTAACTGTTAAAGAGACCTTCTGCAGATTTTTTAACATCCTTTCACTGTTAGTAGTATTAATACAAAGGTATATATTTACATAAGAGATCTAGAATGGATATCTGAGATTATATTCTTATATTTTAAGTAAAACCAAGAGACGATATAAGTTCTCCAATTACCTATACAATGTAAAATACAGGGATTCAGCCCTTGCCTCTCTTCATTATTCTCCATTCAGTCTTTCGGCTTTTGCAAATGTGAAGTTTTTCATTTCAGTGTGAATGATGGTTTGGGATTGATTAGCCTCATTAAAATTCTCTATTGTTGTAATCAATGGGAACACAGCCGAGAATTGATTCCCTCCCATGGCTTAGAGGCATAACAAAGCGAGTTCTTGTCACAGTGTATTTGGTAAGGTATATATGTTTATGTTCATCCTGACTGTTTGTAGGAAAGAGACAGGAAAACATAGGTGTGCAGCTGTTCTATGACCATACTTGGCCACGCTGGGGCATCTGGCCAACGCTCTCAGAGTGGACAATGGTGAGATAATGAGAAACTGCATGGCCCCATGAGTAAACAATTACAGATCTGTCATAAAGCCAGTTGTTTTGGTAAGGGTATAAAAGCAGGACCCTCTTGTGGCCATGAGAGAAGCCTCACCCACAGACGGATGCACCACATAGGAATTTTCCCAATTACCTGAGACTCCTGCATTGCCTGCAACAGAGCTTCCCACCTTGAAGTGTGACCCTGGGTGATGATTCAGTGGTAACAGGTGATGTATTTCTTCTTAATCTCTGTTCTTTCTATGCAGTAATGATTTAATGCATTGCTAACTTTATTCGGTACTTTACTTTTACACCTATATCTCTGGTTTGCCTTATTGTACTTATTCACTATATATAGGGAGATACTTACCTATTTCACATTAGTGTGCTTGTTTTAGTGTGCCTATTGGCTTTAGCGTACTTGTTTAATAAACTCTGCATGTTATACAGCTACCGTGTAGTCATTTTGTGGTGTACCCTGCCTGTCAGCAGAACAACTGTGATCCCAAACTAGTCCTCTTGATAAAACGCACCAAAAGTCCCACCCCAATCCCACCACCACATCCTCTTTCTGAGAAAGAAAAAATGGACAACATAATTTCTGATATAACTGATTATTTCCCAGTTAAAAGAAAAAAGAAAAAAGGCAATATGGGTAAAGTTCTCCCATCTTCCAGCTGACAAATCTTATGAGCTGAAAACCTGTCCAGAAATCTGCATAATCCTAGAGAAACCATGTGTACCACTTAACCTCAAAAAAAGTCTAACATAATGTATGGGTCAGAGCCAAATTTCACTGCGTGATCTGGGACACACACACACTGTCACCTGGATCATTAGCAGCAGCCAGGCTCAAAGCATTCAGGGTGTAAAAGGCCCCAGTGGCTGAGGCCTATTGTAAGCCAAATAAGTGCACATTTATTTGGGCCCTTTCTGCAGTACTGGCCTCCTGCTTAAAATCCTGCTCTCTGCACCCAAGAGGATTTTGCAAGCTGGCATACTATACAAACACACCTTTCTATTGCAATATAGATGAAAGTCAAGGCAAGGTAGAGAAGGATCTAGGTATGAACACAAGAAATGAGAACTGCACGATTTGAAGAAGGAGGAAGTGGGCAGAATAGGAAGGATTGAAGAGACATGATGAAAACAGTTATACTATCTGAAGCTGTGATGTTAGTAAGGGAGAAAATGAACAGCACAGGAGAAGGCAAAGGAATTTGGCACGAGTTGTTTTAGGAGGGAGTTCTAAGGAATGTACTACTATGTACACTCCTTACATATGGTGCTATGGAGGGAGATGTGACAGGGAGTGGCTACAACCAGATGAAAGCAGTATCTGAAAGGCATACAAGCCTAATTGAAAAGTCAAAAGGTGTAGACCGCAAGTGGAAGTGGTCCATGGTAGGTAAAATAGCAAGAGAAAAATATCTAACTTACACAAAGTTAAGGTAGCAGAATGCAGGCTAACATTAAAGGTGAACAAATTTTTGATCTTTCAGACAAAAACACCTGCATAAGAAGTCAGAACTGAGGTCAAATAGAACAAATAAACAGTATCTGAAAATACTGCTCCTGAAAGCTAAAAACAAAATACGCAGATTTTGTGTTCAGAGTGATGGGTTGGAGGCAAAAAGACAAGAGAGCTGGGAACATGAATGCCACTGACATAATGAACTCTGAGTACTTGGCTAAGTGGCAACTGAGACATAAAACTTTAATAAAGGTAGTTTCCTAACTGCTGCTAACATACAGGATTTGGACCAGACTTCTATTGTTATGTACAAAAGACTAGAGAGAAGCCTCATACACTGGTTTTGCTCAAATAATGCTGGTGGGGAGAGAAGTAGAATCATAGCATCAAATGGAAAAGACCTTTAAGATCATCAGGTCCAACCTTTACCCCAGGACTGACAATTCTACCACTAAACCATGTCACTAAGGACATCATCTAAACATTTTTTTTTTAATACTTCCAGGGACGGTGATTCCACCACTTCCCTGGGCAGTCTGTTTCAATACCTGATCACCCTTGCAGTGAGGAAATCTTTCCTAATATCCAATGTAAACCTTCCCTGGCACAGCTTGAGGCCATTACCTCTTGTCCTGTCACTGTTACTTGGGAAAAGAGACCAGCCACCTTCTCTCTCAATCCTCCTTTCAGGTAGTTGTGGAAAGCAATAAGGTCCCCCACCCTTCAAGCCTTCTCTTCTTCAGACTAAACAATGCCAGTTCGCTCAGCTATTCCTCATAAGATGTGTGCTCTAGGTCCTTCACCAGCTTCATTGCCCTTCTCTGGACCCACTTCAGGAACTTAGTATCTCTCTTTTTGTAAGCGGCCCAGAACTGAACACAGGATTCAAGGTACAGCCTCATCAGTGCTGAGTACAGGGAGATTATTACTTCCCTGGTCCTGCTGCCCACACCACTTCTGATGCAGTTGGCATTCTTGGTTGCCTGGGCACAAGCTGGCTCGTGTTCAGCTGGTTGTCAATCAGCATCCCCAGGCCCTTTTCCACCAAGCAGCTTTCCAGCCACTCTGCCCCAAGCCTGTAGCATTGCATGGGGTTATTGTTGCCAAAGTGCAGGACGGCACTTTGCTTTGTATAACTTCATACCACTGGCTTCAGCCCATCAATCCACCATGTTCAGATCCCTCAGCAGAGTCTTCCTATCCTCCAGCAGGTCAACACTCCCACCCAACTTGGTATTGTCTACAAATTTACTGAGGGTGCACGCAATCCCCTCATCCAGATCATCGATAAATGTATTAAGCACTCACCCTAATACTGAGCTCTGAAGGACACCACCAGTGACAGGTCACCAACTAGATGTGACACCATTTACTCTCTGGGCTCTGCCATCCAGCCAGATTTTAACCCAGAGAAGAATACACCTATCCAGGTCTTGAGCAGCCCGTTTCTCTAGGAGAATGCTGTGGGAGACAGTGTCAAGTGCTTTATTAGAATCCAAATAGGTTAGGCTAAGGGTTTAGGGTAAGGTTTCAGCTTAAAGTTGGGGTTATGGCTATGGTTAAGGGTTAATATCAGTGTTAGGGTTAGGATTAGGGTTAGGTTTTGATTTAGGGTTTAGTGTTAGGGATGGGGTTGGGGTTAAGGGTTAGTTTAAGGTTAGGGGTTAGGGTTAATGTTAGAGTCAGGGTTTAAGATCAGGGTCATTGTTAGGGGTTACGGTTACGGTTAGGTGTTGGGTAGAGTTTGGGTTTAGTGTTGCAGTTCGGTTTTAGGTGAAGTTTAGGTTTAGGTTTTTGGCTTAGGATTTGAGCAATGTTTAGTAATTACTAATTAACTTAGTGATTGCTGAGCTTCTAGCCAAAGTTTCCCACATTCCAGTGTCTCTTGTACGCATAGCACTGAATTTCTTTGCTAAATCTACTGCTCGTTTAGGGCTGGATTGATCTTCTGGAAGGACAGATTTGTGAGAGTGCAAAAGTCAATAGCAGCAAGCCTGGCATTGAAGCGAAAGGATTGCTGCTAACTCCTGCTGTGTTGTTGCCTGTTTGTTTCCAAACAGGCTGGCAAGTGTCTTGTTCTCTAACCTGCTTATAGGAAAATCCCCGCCGTGCCTGAAATCTCAAGAGCAGCTCATACCCTCCTTGTCTGCTGCAATAATTCCTCTGTCTTGTCCTTCCTGCCTCTGCTCGCAGATCGGATGATGCTTTGCTGCCTTGAAAAGGGATGCTGCAATTGGTGCTCAGTTCTGCTCATCATTAATGTCAAGGCTCTCACCTCCTGCTAATCCAGGCTGGGTGTACTGAGTCTCCTGATGGGATTCTGAAATGGTAGCAAAGTGGGTTATCATGTGCAAGAGATTTGTTAAGCATCGGCTTGCGGGCTACAGGGGCCAAAGCAAACTGGCAGAGCATCACTAGTGACTCTGGAGACGGAGGCTGGCCTGGCGAGCGTGCTAGATGTGGCATCTGCAGAGCAGGGAGAGGAGAGGATGGCGTTTTGCTCTGGCTCCGCTCCTTGGCCAGCTGCATCTGGCTCTGCAGGGCAGACGTGCCAAGTCTGAAGATGCAGGGCACCGGGCGCCAGCCCTTCCTCCCAGAGGGCTGCTGGCAGGTGGCAGGACAGCGTTCCTCACATTTTTCCTCTGTGAGTACGGCCGCGTAGCGAGCGCTAGTGTAGTAACTTCTCCAAGTGTTTCTTGCTCCTTTCGGGCCGCAGCACTGCTGGGAGGTGGCTCCTCTGCTCCCCTCCCTGCAGAAGCCGGCAGCTCCAATGAGCGGGGTTCTCTGGTGGACAGCAGCGGTGGTCGCTCCTGCGAATGAAACAGCCTCCAACGGGTGAGCTGCCTCCGAGCCTGCCTGAGCAGCCTTAGCGTGGGGAACGCCGGGCCCCGCTGCTCCTCTCCCTGCGCCAGCAGTAACGGCGCAGGGCTGCCTTGCGGGCCCGGCCCTGCCGCACGCCCCTTCCTGGCGGCCACCAAACGGAGCAGGAACTCTCTAGCCCTGGGAGCTGCCGCGGCAGCCCAGCAGGCGAGACGGCTCTACTGGCGGTGGGGCCCGGGGACTGAGGTGACGTGGAGGGGAGAGGCGGGAAGGGCGAAACGCGTTGCCCGGCTCCCTGTGAGGCGCCGCCGTGTGCCCGGGCTGGCTGCTGGGCCGAGCCGCTCCGACAGGGAGCTGCGGGGTGGGCCTTGGGGTTGCCTCCGGCCGTAGGGGGGTGTCAGGAGCTGCGGGGCGCGGAGGAGGCGGGAGCCCTTGAGCAGCCTCAGCTCGAGTCCCGCTTGGTGGGTCCCGGCAGGGGTTATCAACGAGACAAAGCGGGTGGTTGCTGGTTTCCTTGTCGTGCTTGGGGTGACGGCTGGTTCAGGGGGTTGCTGGTGCGAGCTGTGCTCCTGGCTGGTATTTGAAAGTGAAGTAGAAGTAGTTTAGAGCACAGTAGTCTCCCGTGTTTCCTTCAGCTTTCCTCTTCCTCCCAGCGCGTCTTGTGAGAAAGGACTGAATTAAAGCCTAAGTACGTCTGTGTAAGGGGAAGCCAAATGAAATCTGACCATTGAAAGGCAGCCGGACTGGGGAAATGAGAGCTGGAACTTGACCTGTATGTGTAGATGCAGACATCCTCTTCTTCGGAGGGCTGGTGGTTATGAGAGGAGATAGATGTGGTCGCGGGGCTGTTGCCTGAGACGCCGTGTGTATTCAAGGGGAAGAGTAAAGTGTTCAGGTTGGCCATTCTTTGTCCTATTTGCTTCCAAAGTTTATCAACTCTTTCCGTTTTAATCCAGTGGTTTTTCACACTAACCTGTTTCATAGGGCTTAAGGTCACTGTATTTTGTATCTGTGGGGACCGGGCAGTTGAAATGATATGCTGAGGCTGAGGGATTTCCCAGGATCAGCCCGCACAGAGAGCAGGATGAGTGCAGGTCATTGTATCTTTCTGGGTAGCTTACACCTTTTTCAGTTGTAAAACATGATTTAGAAGTACAATCAGCTCCATGATGTCCTGCCAAGCTTGTGCTTCTGTGCCTGTGGTGACAGGATTCCCCAAGTTCCAGCAGTGTCTGAGCACCTATGACTAAGAATATAGGATCTGGAGAAAAGTCGCTCAGTTATTGTGTGGCTGGCTTCTCCTGAGTTTTTGTTTTGCATTAAGACTATTTGAAACTGTTTGGGAAATCCGTAAGACTCCCAGAAAGCAAGGAACTTCAACATTGTGGTTGGACTTCATGATCTTAATGGTCTTTTCCAACCTAAACAATTCCATGATTCCTGTCTCTTGTGGTAATTTTGATTAAATTATTTTGCTTAAATGAACATCTTAGTTTTGGCAGATTTCTGGTTGGTGACCCTAACTTCTGCCTTGTGTGCTGTGTGCTGCAGATGGCTGTAGGCTGGTTCACTTTGTGCCAAGTATGCCCATGTTGGTCTGCCTGTATCCACTCCAAGCGCACCACTTTGCGCTACTTCCTTCTTCAATGTCAGACACAAGTTAGCACTGACTGTGTATGTAGCGAAGCGTATTCTTGCTTTGGGTTTATTACTGTTTTTCCAGTAGAGAAAACTAGGTGTAAGCATTTGCTGTGATCTGATCACAGAAAAGGGGTTTTGCTTTCAGGCTGGGCTTAAACCTGTCACTAGGGTCTCCTTAGCCAAGGGGCTGCTTCCGAGGGAGGTGCCAGTGAGGGGGCTCTCCCTGTGTCACGCTGGGTTTGGTGGAGGAGGTATGAGGGTTCAGTGATGGGAAAGAGGAGGAGCAGCTGTGCACCCTCTCCAAGCTGTCTTGTCTTGTGGCTCATCCGCACTCCATACTTTGAATTCTCAGGTAACTACTTCCATAATCAGGTAAAAAGATTTCTGGGCCACTTGTTTAATTTGTATAGCTTGTGGTACAGCCTCTTTTGTGACTGAGGTACTTGTATTGAACTGTTTAGACCTATATAGGGAGCAGAGCATTCAGAGGTCAGTGACGAGCCGAAGCAGAAGCCAGTTTTTCTTTACTTGCAATGTAAAGAGCATGAAGGGTGATCGAACCCGTGAACTTCCTGATTTCCAAAGAAAGAGCCTTATTCAGGACAGCCCTCATTTATTTTCCTCTTTGGTGCGTGGCTCTGTGAAGCATTTCGCTCATATTCTGGGATATAGAGGTTAAGCAGGAGAGACTTTTATTTAAAAAAAACAAAACAAACAAAAAAACCCACAAAAAACCCTTTGCCTGTTTATGTACACGTGTGATTGGAGTGACATTCTTTATTCCAGGTAGTAGGAGCTTCCTTCCTTGTGCTGCTGCAGGGATTTCTTATGGGATGAGACTTCCTGGGCTGGACTCACCTCTGCGGTCTGGTTAGCCAGTTGGAGACAGATGAGCTCAGTGTGGGAAGTCCTACACAGCACCTGCTGGGAAATGATTCCTGAACACTTTGGGGCTTCAGCAGTTTAGGAATTGTTCTCCTTGCCCGAATCAACGCTGTTGCTTTATGAGATGACACTTGTCTGCTGCACAGCCCTGCAGATTAAGAGGCACAGGCCCGAGGGGGTAATGTTGCATCTCTTGTGACTTTGTCATACCTGTCATCAGCTGCTGGGAGGCTAAAATAAGAGGTCGCTGACATAAAAATCTGACCACAAAAACAGTCTGCAAAAGGCTGTTGAACCCTCTGCCCTTTGCCAACCATTCTCAGTTCTAAAGCTTTGTAAATCCCCTTCTCATGTCCAGAACTCCCAAAGAAGGAACCTTGCTCCTTCCTAACAGCTCCCCCTCCCTCGTACTTGCAATCCTGAACTCCCTGCATCAGCCTTCCCCTGCATTTTGCAGTACCTCTTACCTCCCATCTTGCCTGAGATGCTGGGCTCTACTACAGGCCCACAGCATAAATGAAGTTGTGAGACTCATAATCTACTAGAAGCCTGCAAGAAGCTCCACAGGTTTTGGGGACAGCATGGTATTCTGCAAGTAACTGGGAAAAGCAATAAGCTGTCCCTTGCTGTGAAAGACACAATCCATTTTCTCCATAGAACTTTGTTGGCAAACCCTGAAACTCTACATACAAATGCAGATGCAACACTCACCTTAATGTCTACTAGATAATGTCTGCTTTGGTCCTATTATCAGTAAGTATCTCAGCTACTATCTGGAACAAAAGAGGTAGAAAAGAAATCTTCTACCTTCAGTGAAAAAAACACAAAGCCCATGGTACTAAAAAAAGTAGAGCACACCGTTAAAGCATCTTACCAGACCTAAACACCTCCTACAAATATACTACCCTGAAAAAAAAAGAATACATATGAAAATACTTACTAATATGTACACTGGTAAACCTTGACATGTCCTCAAGCAGTTCCCTCGGCCAACTCCATTTCAGTAAACATCAAAAGTCAACTGTACAAAAATTCACATAGTTCAAAAGCTACAAAAGGCTGAATGAAGACCAGAGAACTAACCCTGGTGAAGCCCGAGAGCCGGATGAGTTTTTGTCCTGGCACCTTGGGTAGAGTTTTTGGTGGCAAATACAGTGGGACTGTCATGTTGGTGGCACCAATCCAGAGCTCAGCATATGTAGGTGATGCCCAGTGCCAGCTTTCTGTCCTGGCACCTTGGGTGTGGGAGCAGAGGCTGGGCATTGGCACTCTGTTAGCCGTGCTCCAGGACACCCAGGAGCATTCACCAGACAGGCAATATGCAGATGAAGATTGTGGTGGCAAAGTGAGGGTGGACTGCCATGTTGGTGTCACCATTTGGCAGCTCACCATGTGTAGGTGGTGCACTGGAGCCAGCTTTTTGTCCTGGCACCTCACCTTGGGAACCAGGGCTGGGCATTTGCACTGTGTGAGCCATGCTCCAGGATACCTGAGTGCGCTTACCAGAGAGGCAGTATGCAGGTGGAGTTTTAGTTGGCAAAGTGAGGGCAGACTGCAATGTTTGAGGCACATTTCCAGAGCTCATCATGTGTAGGTGAAGCCCAGCATCAGCTTTATGTCCTGGCACCTCAGCTGTAGGAGCAGGAGCTGGACGTTCACACTCTCTGAGCACTGCTCCAGGACGCAGGAGTTGCTCAACACAGATGCAGAGATGCTTTTGGTGTCAAAGTGAGGGCAGATTACCATGTTGGTGGCACTATTCCAGAGCTAACTGTGTGTAGGTGATGCCGTCAGGCTTGTCAACAGTGTTGCGTGCCCTGTCTGCCTGTGCTGTGCACGTGTGTGCAGGCATTTGGCTTGGAGCGGCTCTGCCCAGGGTGTGGAGTCGGGGGTAAGTGCGATAGCAGTGGGAGTCTATGGGTAGTGCGTTAATATGCCCAGACTGTCAAGGCAAGGGTTGTACAGGCCTCTTGGATGGACTAGCCATTGTCAGGCTCTATAGAGAATCATTTCAATGCTCTTCTGTGGACCCAATTGGAGCTGTCTGTGAGGGGGTGTCCAGGGGTAACGAAGGAGACTGAGCCTTGATGGTGTTAAGTCTTGTGCATGTTGGGCTTCAGTTTGGGTCTGAGTTGTTCTGCCCTTTTTTGGTGCCATTGTAGTTAAACACGAGATAATATGCCTAAATGGAAAGATCTCAGGGGTATGTTAAGGTCTTGCTCTTCGTTGGGTAACTTGTTGAATATTGGTTTTGCAGACGTAAAGAGCATTAACCACATGCTCCAGGGCGCAGTGGGAGAGGCATGTTGCACATTGTCAGCAGGTGGGTCAGCATGCCACACCAAAGGGAAGCTACGCCTTGTTCCTGTACGAGTGGCTCACTGCTCTTGCTTTCTGTTTTTATTTTGAAGGTGCCAAAGGAAGAGCCAATGGGATATTGGCCCTGATGACGACTTAGGTATTGTGGTTTTGGGTTTCTGGGTTCTGAATGCACATTTCACACGATTTCAGATTGGCCCCATAGCAACTACAAGCCTTTGAACAAATTAAACAGGAGGTAGTTCATGTTCTTTGGCCAGTCCGGGCAGGCAAGATATGAAAAATGGGCTCTGCACTGCCGACGGGGAAAATGGTCCTACACTCAGTCTCTGGCAGAAAGCACCAGGGGAGACTCGGACCCCTCAGCTTTTGCAGTTGTGATACAGAGGATCCGAGGCTGGCTATACTCCGACTGAAAAAGAGATTGTGGCAGCCTAGGAAAGGGTTCAAGCTGCTTTGGAAGTGATTGGCACAGAAGCACAACTCCTCCTGGCACCCGGCTGCCCATGCTGGGCTGGATGTTTAAAGGGAGGGTCTCCTCTACACATCATGCAATTGATGCTATGTTGGAGTAAGTGGGTTGCGCTGATCACACAGCGAGCTTGTGATCTAGTCATCCAGGAATCTTGGAAGTGATCATGGACTGGCCAGAGGGCAAAGATTTTGGAATGGTGACACGTGCTGAGGAGGCCCCACTGTACAACAAACTCCCAGACAGTGAGAAGCAATCTGCCTTGTTTACCGATGAGTCCTGTCGTGATGTGGGAAAGCGCCACAGATGGAAGGCAGCCGTATGGAGTCCTCTACGACAAGTTGCAGAAACTGCTGAAGGAGAGGGTGAATCGAGTCAGCTTGCCGAGGTGAAAGCCATCCAGCTGGCCTTGGACATAGCTGAACGAGAAAAGTGGCCAGTACTCATTTATCTCGCAACTGACACGGGGATGTGGTATCTGCTGTAGGAGGGGCTGTGGGAGGGGTGGGGCTAACAAAGGACAGGCGGTGTGGTCTGTGTTGGAGGAGGGTCCATAGGATGGGGCGGGGCTAGTGTAGGAGCGTGTGTGCGGTCTCAGCTGGGGCTGAGGCCGGGGCCAGGGGTGGGCAGAGCAGGGGGGCGGGACCTGTGCTTGGGGCAGGGTGATGAAGGACAGGGCCGAGGGGTCAGGGTGTGGGCTAGGATGGGGCTGGGGTGCAGCCAGGGTTGTGCTGGGCAAGGGCTGTGGGCGTTGCTAGTGAGGGTGTCTGGGTGCGGTCTGGGCTAGCGGGCAGGCAAAGGTGGGGCGAGGCTGATGGTGGCGGGCCCGTGCTTGCCCACCCAGGGAGGTGGTGTGGGCTGGGGTTAGGCTGGGGGCGTGCCAGGGATGTCGCTGTGGTTAGGGTGGAGTTAATGAATGGGGTGTGCTCATCTAGGGGCGGGCCTAGTGTAGGGCTGGGGGGGGCGGGGGCTCTGCTGGGAGCGGGGTGGAGCCACGGGGGCGGGTCCAGGGCAGGGGTTGGCAAAGCCTGGTTGGAGCTGCGGCCGGGGCCGTGGGTTCGGGACGTCCCCCACATTCGCTGCATTGCGCTGCCAGGGCCGGTGTTTTTCTGCATTTACATCCTCCTTCCTGTCCGTCCTTTTTGGTTTTCTGCCCTGCGTCTACTTCCTCTTTCTGCTGCCTTTCTCTTCTGCTGCTTTCTTCACCTCTGTCTGGTGCCCTGTCCCGGCCTTTCTCTCACCACCCCTTTGTCAGAGCTGGCGACTGAACTGTCCGTTCCCTGCCGGAGCGACCAGTGCAGCTTGGCGAACGACTGCTGTCCCAAGGACAGACCCGCACGCTCGGTCGTGCAACTTGTTACATGTCGTGACTAAATAAATACTACTTTTTGTTCTTCTTTTGCATCTCCTTCTGTTGCTGCTTTTACCACTGCTTCTGCTTGTTCTTGTAGGTTTAGTGATTCTTTTCATTCTACTGTTTCATTTCTATTTCTACTTCTGACCAGCTGTTATGTTGTCCCCTGGTCAGAGCAGAAGGAGATCGTGATCTTGGTGAGACTGGTTTGACTGAGGCTCCAGTTGTCCTTGTCTCATGGCTCACACCTGCTGTAGAGATATCCAAGCTGCCCTCACTTCCTCCGGATACCTTCAATTCCTTGCAGCAGACACTAGAGGTCAGTGCAGACTTGGATGAACTGGGAGGAGAGCAGGGAAAGTCCTCGCTGATATACGGTCGCTAGAGTTGTAAATCCGTTCCACAGAACTGGAGAGTGCTGCCCAGAGAGCCATTACTCCGATGGAGTTTTAGCTGGGTAAGTAAGGGTGGATAGCCATGTTGGTGTCACTGTTCCAGAGGTCACTGTGTGTAGGTGATTCCCTACACCAGAACCAGCTTTTGTCCGGGCATCCTTAGGCTTAGGAGGAAGGGCTAGACCTTTGCATTTTGGTAGCTGGTTTCCTGAACGCCTGAGAATATTGCCCAGTAGATGCAGTACGCATATGGATTTTTAGGTTGCAAAACAAGGACGGATTGCCACGTTAAGAGGTAGTGTTCCAGAGGTTACCATGGGTAGGTGATGTCCAGCACCAGCTTTCTTTCCAGTCACCTTAAGTAGGACCTGGATGTTTGTAATTTGTAGACAGAAATCTGGTGCTGGGCATCACATATGCATGGTGGGTTCCGGCACAATGCCACCAATATGGCTATCCGTCCTTGCTTTGCAACTGAAAACACCATCAGCATACTGCATCTCTGGGCTGCGCTCTCACGCACACCAGAAACCAGCTCCCAAAGTGCAAACGTCCAGCCACTACCCTCACCCTGCTTCACCCCCACCGCCTTTACAGGCACAGGTGACCTCCAAGCACATGAACAAGCCCAATATCTCACTCACTCCTAGCCCTAATCTTAATCCTGACCACTGACCATAACCACTGAGCTTATCTGGTTTCCTCAGAGTTTATTTTTGGTAATTGTGCATCCCAATGTTTGAAAGTCCCACCACCCATTGCTCTCAGTGCAGTTTTAAACAGCCCATTGTACCATTTGATTTTCCCGGGGGCTGGTGCACGGTAGGGGATGTGATATACCCACTCGATGGCATTCTCTTTGGCTCAGGTGTCTATGGGGTTATTCCAGAGATGAGTCCCATTGTCTGACTCAGTTCTTTCTGGGGTGCTGTGTCACCACAAGATTTGTTTCTCAAGGCCCAGCACAGTGTTCTGGGCAGTGGCGTGGGGCACAGGTATGTTTCCAGCCATCTAGTGGTTGTTTCCAACATCATAAGCACAGGGCCCTTGCCGTGGAAGGTTTGTGGGAGTGTGACAGAGTCAGTCTGCCAGGCTTCCTCATATTCATATTTCAGCAATTGTCTGATGTTCCTCAGTGACTCGACTCCCAGGTACATGAGCATCTACATGGCATACCTTCACTACCAAGTTCTGCACCTGGGCAGCGATATCTTGCCACAGTGCAGCAGCCCAGGTGGGTTTACCTCTGTGTTACCAGTTACTCTGCTTCCATTGCTGCAAGCACCACCACAGAGCATCTGCCACCATCCCTGAGTCAGTAGCAAGATAACAAGTATTGGCCATTTTTCTCACTCAGCAATGTCAGCTGGATGTCTTTCATCTCTGCAAACTGACTCGACCCACATCCTCTGTCAGCAATTTCTGCAGTGTGTTGTAGGAGACTCCATACAGCCACCCTGGGAAATGAGCTGCAGGAGAAAATTTAACTGGAGCACCTCTTTTCTGCAGGCTGAGATCAAGAAGGGAACTTTCCTCCTTAGGTCAGCTTCTTGGGGTGTACCCCTGAAAAATCAGGTTGGGTAAAAACTGCTTGAGGTTTGGGATGGAAAACCTTTCTCACACCACAGACCCTCCAGCCAGGAGATGCTCTGGTCTGTGCTTTCAAGAAGCAGTCACCCAAGCCGGGGCATGAAAGGGAGGGGAGATGCACAAATAGCTCCAGGGACATGCTGGATCCGACCCAAGGCTGCACCCTGTGACAGATGTGACTTTCTAGGCCTTACTTGTTTTCAGGGTATGCTTCGTAGACGACAACCAAGATAAAAGCTGAGGAAAGATCAAAGCAGTTTTCATGGGTTTTATGGGTTTATGCTTCTTGGTTTCACTTCCCAGCATATCCTGAAGCCTTTCTTCTCCCCCTGCTTACTGCCATTTCATCTGCCTCCCTGTTTCCACCTGGCAGGCGAGAGCTTGCTGATCTTCCAGCCTCAAGCATGACTTGGGAACTAAACCAGTTTTTCTTTCATACCCAAAAAGCCCTATTGCATTATTTCAGCTGTGAGAGAACTCCTTTCAGTATAAATTCTCTTTGCTGGTGAGATTTAGATCCTTTGCAGAAGCTGGGCTCAAGTTTTTCCTTCTCTGTTAGAAACATCTCTGAGTAGCTGTGTTGGCTCAGCAAGGCTCTGGTGTCCAAAGTGCTGATTCAGGAGTGCTGGCACCGAGAGAAACAGTTGAGAAGGGACTTTCCTTGAGGTGGGAGGGCTCATCTCCTCAAAAACATTCGTATTGCAGAGATGTGGTTCCTTCTTGGTGGAGACCTGGATTTCCCCTCCTGACTTGTACTCACTGCTAGAGAACGCTTGCTCTTGCCTAGCTTTTTTTTAAGATGTAACTATTCCTACAGTGGCTTGTGGGTGAAATAAGGAGCGTTTTCCTTCAGCAGCTGTGGATGGATGTGACCAAGATGCCTGGGTTGGTGGGAGGACCCCACTCACCATGCATAATCCCAACCCCACGACCATTTCCCATGTATCTCATCCTTCCCTGTCTCTCACCCTTGCAGACCCTGGATACCCTCAACAGCAGCCTCTCAGCAGTGTTTAACATTGGCAGAATGGCAAACATTCATCTCTGCCTGTCTGTGACTGGGACCATCACTCCTTCTCCTGCCCCAACCCATGGCTCTTCCGAAGGTGGTATATTTTGGTGCTTCAGACTGCACTCACATGTATATTGCCGTGCTGCCAGCTGGCCTAGGACTTGGTGTGGCATTGGTAGATGTGGCAGGCAAAAATGCTGGCCACACAGGGCTAGTGAGGCTCTCAAATGTCCTTCCCCCTTGACCATGTCACTTAAACAGAATATGCTCTTTAGAGCAGATGTTGGTGCAGGCAGCTGTGCATTGCAAGGACTGCTGCTCTGGTGGCTTCTCTGCCATTCTTCAGAATAGGACTGTGGCTCATCTCGTGGTCCATCTGGCTGGGCATCCTGCCTTGTTGGCTTCCTGTCCTATGGATGGGATAGCTCATGCCAGACTGTGAACGCATCAGGCTGTGGCCTGTGTGTGCAATTCCCACTTGGAGAAGAGGGTCCTGTGGGCAGTGGGGATTTGCAAACCCTTCATCTAGTGTGTATCACCTTCAGGTTACTTAATCAGACTGGACCTCATCAGGTGAGACCCTGCTTTGGGGGGGGGGAGCTGGAGGTCATGTGTGGTTGATGAACTTTGCAAGCAGCATGGATAAGCTTCATGTTACACGGTCAGATGGGAAATGTCATCTGCAAGCACAGATCTGTTAATACCGACCGCTTTGAAGAGATGGAAGACGGGAGACAAATATCATATATGCTGTGGCAATCAAACCCAGATAGCCTGGAAAGAGATGACATTTGTTGGGAAATGAGTCACTAAGATACATGGGAGATACATAAGCAGAGAAGTGACCTGAGACATGGGGGAGGTTGATTGTTGTGGTTGAGGAAGCTTGTGTCAGGCTAGAAATCAAGAGATGCTTTTTTTCTAAACATGAGCTACTGTCTTCTGACTTAGCCAGTAGAAAATGGGTTAAGACCATGTTTAGTTCTACCAGAAGCAGTAGTTATGGGTTATTCTGCAAGGCAAATAATGTGGAGACAGCTCAGTTACTGACTCAACTAAAATGAAAAATCAAGAAATAAAAAATAGCAATTTAACCAAGCCTGCCAGCTTCTAGCTACATATATCGAAATGCCAAACTCTGAAAAGTAGGGGAGAAGACCTTGCAGTAATGCTTCTTGGGAGATTGGTAGTAGGACTCTTGCTAAATATTTGCCGAGATAAGTTACCCAAATACAATGTAATTCAGCTCAAGAAATTAAAAATGTGCCTTCAGGAGGCTGCTCCCCCAGGTATGGAGGGGAAATGTGCTTGCATACCAGTATCTGTTGTATTTCTGGCCTTTGTGGCATTTCTGGTACCTCTTTCCTCCTTGTTGTGTGCAGAAAGGTCCAAGAGTGAAAGCCTGCATGACTTCTTCCATATCTTTGTGGTCCCCAGGGTCTAATTCCTTTTTCCATTCTCCAGCAAGTGGTGCAATTGCTGACATAAGGTGAAGTGACAGCTACAACCTTGAGCTCGATTCCCAGCCTCCCCCTGGCACCATGGGCTCAGCTGGATCATCAGTGCTGTGGGACAAGTAGGCAATGTAATCCTGCCGCTCTGGTTTAGCTTCTTCTCTTTAGCATCCGTTGTGTAGGTTCTCCTGAAGTGCTGGAGCATCCTCTTTCTATTCCAGAAAAACACACTGGCAGTTGGTAGAAGCTTCCAATCTTCTAAAGCACAGGCTAGCTGGAGCTGGGGAAGTTTCCATGAGCATGTTTTGGTCTAGTCATTGCAATTAGACCTGGACCACTTCTTCACTAGCCTGGGAATGAAGTGCTAAAAGGAAGAGTCCTTCCTCCAAGCCAGCAGCAGCATGGACATCAGGTTGAGGTTGCACCAACTGCACAACTAGAGCAGCAAGTCCATGTCATCTGGCGCTTCTTGCTTATAATGAGCCAGATTGTGATTTATTGGCTCCCTCCCTGTCGCTGCCTGACTTTACTTTAATTCATCGTTGACTTGCTTCCATACTGGGTTGGGTTGAGCCATCGCACAAAGCCCCTATGCAAATCACTAACGGTGCTCATTTGGTGGCACCTGTAGCGTCTAGACTGGTTCCTGTGCCCACATGCAAGTGTGTGGAGAGGGAGCTGGTGCCCATGGCCAGGTCACTGACACTGGTGTCACTCTCTGGTGGAGCCCTAGAGTTTCATTCCTGCTTCACGTCTTCCATGCTGGGTGGGGTGACTTTCTGCTTTTCCAACTGCCTTTGAGGAATGACGCTGCTTCTCTACTTCATGTTAGGTTCATTTCTTGCAGTGCCTGAAGGGGCCAACAAGAAATATGGACATGGACTTTTTACAGGGACATGTAGTGACAGGACAAGGAGGAATGGCTTTAAACTGACAGAGGGGAGATTTAGATTAGACATTAGACAAGGAAGAAGCTCTTCCTTGTGAGAGTGGTTTGGCACTGGCACAGGTTGCCCAGAGAAGCTGTGGCTGCCCCATCCCTGGCAGTGTTCAAGGTTGGATGGGGCTTGGAGCAACCTGTTCTAGTGGAAAGAGTCCCTGCTTGTGGCAGGGGATTGAAACTGGATGAGCGTTAAGGTCCCTTCCAACCCAAACCAATCTGTGATTCTGTGATTTCAGGTTCACTTGCATTCAAAACAAATCAAGAGCTTTAGGAGAAGTGTGAGGGTGCTGGGTGTTCCTCCACCATGTTTTTCTAGCAGCAAGTGCAAATGAGCTCAGCAGGCTGGGGATTTTCTCCTGCACTTGCTTGGTGCCATTTGCATCCCTGGGGTGGACGGGATGTCCCAGATACTGTCCCTGTTCTGGGGCTGAGTGGCATGTTCTGACATGCCACTGAACATGCACTATTGCTTTCCCTTTAGCAGAAAGTGTCTGCTTGCTGCTCTGTAGAGGTCCTATGGCTCAGCATTGACCAGGGTGTCAGGAATATTGAATTCACATTTCTGGAGTTTCCCTTAATTTCTCTCACCCTGATTGATCTTTTGTTCTTGCTCTGAGCTCTTCTCCTTCTTCCTTATCCATTCTCTTTCAGAGCTCCCTCTTACTGTATTACCTTTCTCTAGGTGTCAAGCAAACCAGATACTTGAGCCTTGCTTTTAAAGATGCCTGTAGTAGGTTTTTCACCTACTTGCAGGTATGTAGAGCAGAAGTGTCATCACAGTACTCTGGTACCTCCAAAAATGAGCCAAAAATTAGATTGTGTCCCTGTGCCATGTCACCAGCAAGTCTGTGCACCTTCACTCAAAGGCAGTGAGCTCCACACCTTCACTCAGCAAATGACAGTAAGCTCAATAGGTGATTTGAAAAACCTAATTTTGGACTGATTTTGTTAGGCTTTGGCTAATTCTGCTTCTCTCATGCTGAAATTTCACTTCTATACCTGGTATCTGCTGCAGTAAGCACTGTCTGTTCTGCGTCTGAGTACAAATAAGATTCCACCAAGCTCCACCATCTGAGCTGGTAACCACCAGCACAGAGCCTTGGACACCCACATATCCTGGTCAGTTCTTCCCTCCCACTGGACTGTACCCATGAGTTAGTGTTACTTTGGCAGGTTTGGGCTAGTAATTTTGTGGGAGAAAGCAAGGCCAGTTGTATAAATGGAATGATTCTTCTTAAAATGCAACCAGGAGAAGGGACATCAGGGCAAAAATGGCTAAAGAAGCTTTTTTCATGTGTGAGTAAGTGAACGCAGGCTGTTTGGGAATGTGTTTTCAAGGTGTAGGAGGCACAAGGGGATGGAGAACATCCCAATAGGGCTGGAAGGAGCCCTGGGCTGGAAATAGGGCACTCCATGGAGCGTCTGAGACACACTTTTGTATGGTCAGACAGAAACTAATGCTGTGCCTCAGTCCTGGGTGCCTCTGCCTGGGTTGTTGCATGCTGCTGGAATAGGTGTGGGTTTCGGGTGTCTCAGGTTTCGGCAGGAGTCATCTTTATCTTTGAAGCAGATGATGGACCACAAACCACAGCAGTGTCAAATTCACTGCAGCTGGGGCTTTCTGGGGGGTGATTTAGAAACAAACCAAACCCCAGTTTTCGTATCACTTGCCAGGAGCACTGGGTGAGCTGTGGAACAGGAGGGGTGTGCTGAAAGTTTGCTTCCTGTCTGAACAAACCCAGTAGTTTCAGCACGGCTGAGAGGTTTGTCCATCCTACCCAAACACAGGAGGTTTTTTGGTATTTGTTTTGCTTCTCCTCCACTCAGCTCAGGTCATTTCCCACTCACCTCTGAACATGGTCTGAAACTGCCTTGCTGTTACAGACCAAGTTCTCCCTCATCCTTGGCTCATGTGTTTGGAGATGCTGTGACAGGTTTTCCTGTCGTTTTTCAGGAGGGACTCAGGTGTGTAAACCCTCTGGTTTCCCTCTGCCAAAATGCATGAGCTCTTCTCCTTTTTCCACTTGTGGCTTATCTACATCCCCTCTCATTTCCCATCACTTATTTTTCAGTGCCTTGAAGGAAATCCTGATGAAATCCATCCGTGGGTCCTGAAGGAGCTGACAAATGAAGTTGCTAAGCCACTGTCCATCATATTTGAAAAATCATGGCAGTCAGGTGAAGTTCCCGACGACTGGAAAAAGGGAAGCATAACCCCCATTTTCAAGAAGGGCAAAATGGATGAGCCGGGGAACTACAGACCAGTCAGCCTCACCTCTGTGCCTCGCAAAATCTTGGAGCAGATTGTCCTCGAAGACATACTGAGGCACATGAAAAACAACAAGGTGGTTGGTGACAGCCAGCATGGCTTCACTAAGGGGAAATCCTGCCTGACCAATCTGGTGGCCTTCTATGATGGGGCTACGGAACTGGTGGACAGGGGTAGAGCAGTTGATGTCATCTACCTGGACTTGTGCAAAGCGTTTGACACTGTCTCACATGACATCCTTGTCTCTTAAGTTGGAGAGACATTAATTTGATAGGTGGACCACTCGGTGGATAAAGAACTGGCTGGATGGCCACACGCAAAGAGTTGTGCTCAATGGCTCAATGTCCAGCTGGAGATCAGTAACGAGTGGTGTCCCTCAGGGATCGGTGCTGGGACCAGACTTGTGCAACGTCTTTTTTCATTGACATGGACAGTGGGATTGAGCGCGCCCTCAGCAAGTTTGCTGAAGACACCAAGCTGTGTGGTTCAGTTGATCTGCTGGAGGGAAGGAATGCCATCCAGAGAGACCTTGACACACTTGTGAGGTGTGCTGATGCCAACCTGATGAAGTTTAACCATGACAAGTGCAAGGTCATACACCTGGGTTGGAGGAATCCCAGGCACAGCTGCACGTTGGGCAGAGAAGAGATTCAGAGCAGTCCTGCAGAGAAGGACTTGGGGGTGTTGTTCGATGAAAAAATGAACATGAGGCGACGTCAGTGTGCGCTCGCAGCCCAGAAAGCCAACCATATCCTGGGCTGCATCAAAAGGAGTGTGACCAGCAGGTCGAGGGAGGTGATCCTGCCCCTCTACTCTGCTCCTGTGAGACCTCACTTGGAGTATTGTGTGCAGTTCTGGTGTCCTCAACATAAAAAGGACATGGAACTGTTGGAACAAGTCCAAAGGAGGGCCACGAGGATGATCAGGGGACTGGAGCACCTCCCGTATGAAGATAGGATGAGAAAGCTGGGGCTGTTCAGCCTGGAGAAGAGAAGGCTGCGTGGAGACCTCATAGCAGCCTTCCAGTATCTGAAGGGAGCCTATAGGGATGCTGGGGAGGGACATAAGAGGGACATGTAGAGGGAGGGACTCTTCATTAGGGACTGTAGTGGTAGGACAAAGTGGAATGGGTTCAAGCTTCAACAGGGGAGATTCCAATTGGATAAAAGGAATAAATTCTTCTCTGTGAGGGTGGTGAGGCCCTGGCACAGGTTGCTCAGAGAAGCTGTGGCTGCTACATCCTTGGCAGTGTTCAAGGCCGGGTTGGACAGAGCCTTGGGTGACATGATTTAGTGGGAGGTGTCCCTGCCTATGGCAGAGGAATTGGAACTAGATGATCTTAAGGTCCTTTCCAACCTATTCTACGATTCTATGAAGTCTTTGACCTCTCTGAACTAGCCTGAGGCTTTCTATGGCTTGATGCCACTAAATTACATGGATTTAAGTGGTGTAATGGCTGCAGAAGCACACCAAACCCATACAGTGGAGCACTTCTTCCCTGCCATGGTCATAGAATCACAGAATCACAGACTGGTTTGTATGGGAAGGGACCTTAAATATCATCCAGTTCCCACCCGCTGCCACAGGCAGGGACACCTTCCACTAGAGCAGGTTGCTCCAAGCACTGTCCAACCTGGCCTTAAACGCTGCCCGGGATGGGGCTGCCGCAGCTTCCCTGTGCAACCTGTGCCAGGGCCTCATCACCTTTACAGTACAGAACTTCTTCCTTGTCTAATGTCTAATCTAAATCTGCACTCTGCCAGCTTGAAGCCAATGGCTTTAAAGTCATGGCCTTCAGGAGATACTTGCATCACGTTTATGTAGGCCTCTGATTTAGGTACCAAGAGAAGGATGTCTGGAGGATCTAGTGGGTGTAAAAAAAGACCAAACAAACAAACCATGAAAAATCTAATAAAAATCACAGAATTAAAAAGGACTCAAATCAGCCTCTTGCCTGCAAAGGTATTTCCTGCTGCAGGAAATACAGAAGCTGTTAGGATAGTTTTAACATGTTTCAGTTGGCCTGGATAAGCCCACAGATGAATATGTGAAGTCTGAATTACTGGCATCTGGGAAGTGGTTAGTTTAAATAGAGTCACAGGCTAGATCCTTCTCCCTTCTCAGAATAACCACTCAGCATGCACAAGTATTAGCTACCCACAAGAACTGCCAGCCTTTCCTTCCTGTGAAGACACCGCAATGTCCATCAGTGTACTCAGTAGCCATACATTAAAACCGCTGTGACTACTATCAAGACGATTCAGAAACCCTGGGATTACAGTATGTCTGTCAGGTTCTCCTTTCTCTCCACAATTATTTCACCATTCCTACCCGAAGCAGAAAGTCGTAGCAGCTTGAAGACTAGCTAATGTATGTCTTCTGGGGCAATGTTTTGGGGATTCACCAAACTACCCAGGCAATGGGGGAAACCCAAGTGTGTTACTTCGGAGATGGAGCCAGGGCTGGGCTTCACGATGAAAATCTGCATCTAGGTATGAATCAAGTGGGTACATCTGAAAGGGCACCACTGGTTATGCTTGGTTCATCTTCACAGCCATGTAGGCAATGACTTCATGCCACCCACAACCTGAAATTGCAGAGCTGAGCCTGTGCTTTCGGTTGTCTTTCCAGAAGTATCCATGGGCCGGGCCAGGGTCACTGTTGGGCAGCACTGCTGTTGCAGCATGGCTATTGCTTCCCTGCATCCCCAGGGTTGACTTCTACTTGGAGGGGAGCTTCTGCCAAGGCCACCTGTGCAGAGGGGACAACTTCCTTGATACTCGCAAGGAAGAGAGGGCACTCCTGTCCTTCCCGTGGGATGTGTGGGTTTCATGCTGGCTGCAAAGTGAGTTGATGAGCACCATGGTGGGGCTTGGAGCAACCTGGTCTAGTGGAAGGTGTCCCTGCCCATGGCAGGGGGTTGGAACTGGATGAGCTTTAAGGTCCCTTCCAACGCAAACCATTCTATGGTTCCATGACTCTCATGGAAGAAGCACTGCACGGTTGAGCATCAAGCAACAAGCACAAAGGAGCACGTCCCTAAAGGAGGCATCTGGGGTCTTGTATAGGTCTGGGGGCCAACACATGCCCCAGGTTGAAACTGAGGTCACTGTGGCTGAGCTGATTGCCCAGGGCTTCTCTAAAGCCACCTCTCTAAATCCATTCATCCTAAACATGGCTCTGTAGCTCCCACTTCTCTCATGGGTAGACAGGAGATGGACACCTGCCCTGTAGCCACAAATCTGTGTGTTATCTCGCACATAAGTTATCTTGGTCTGTCCATTGCACATCTCCCAGGGGTAGATTCTTCCTGTACTGGTTTCCTAAGCACTGCCAGCAGTGGTGTTGATTTCCCCCCATCATGGAAGAGCCACTCTTGGAGCATGCTCCAGTTCTGTCCTCTCCACCGTGCATATCTGGGGAAAGTTGCTTTCACTTCTCTTGGTTTTCCCCAGCTATAAAAGGAGGAGCGTTTTGAAGTCATGAACTTCAGAAGGATGTTGAAACTTCTTTAGTGCCTCTAATAGCACTCCCTGTGACCTGTTATCTCTCCTGGTAAATCCCTGCCTTCACCACCGTAGTGCAGGCTTTCCTTTGAAGAGATCTCTGCCACGACCCAGCAAAACCGTTTAAACCAGCCCTGGGTTGGGCTCCTTCTAACAGCTCTCTGCAGAGAAATTGAAAACTCTGAAAGTAGTAAACAAAATACCGTTTTAAAGCCATCTCCTTTTCCACTGCCATAGCAGCCAGGCTTTCATTCCCTCCATAGGATTTGGCAGTAGCTCATTCAAATTGTCCCTGGCCTCTCTGCAACCCCAATGTAGAGGGAATTAAACTCTTCCCTCATCCATTTTTGACCATTCTCTCTTGAACAAGCTCTTGACAAGGATTTTGGACCTATCTCGGAGGGAAAACAAGTTTGAAAGAGGAAGATGAGAGCTTATGATTTGAATGGAAGGCTTTTTTTTTTTTTTTTTTTTTTGACGTTTACCATTTTGCTACTCTATAAAATGCTGATGTGATTTGAAAACTCCAAATTACAATGTAATCACACAATCACATCATTTTTCTTCTGCCCTCTTCCTTCCTCTTCAGCTCGCTATTGTGGCCACGTGTGCCCACTTCCCATTTTGCTTCCCGGCTGGTGACTTTGCTTTATTCAGGGCAGCCCACATCCTGATAAACCCCCTGTGAGACCCAGAGGTGTCTCACAGTACTAACCCCCTGTGTGCCAAAATGCTTTGTTTCAGTCCTTCAATGGCTCATTTTGAGAGAAACCCAAAAGATGCTGTGAAATGTGTGGAGGAGCAAGTGCCAGACCACGGTCCCCTGAAATGGGAAGGTTTATTCGCTTGTGTGTAAAGCTTGGAGGACATTGCCAGAATAAAGCCTTAAAGCCTTGTGGACACGTGGTTCTGCAGCACTATAAGCTTCTCACTGCCACGTACATGTCTGCTTTAGTGTCATCAATTTTCCCACTACCATTTGATTATCCCTGCTGTGAATGATAGAATCCCAGACTGGTTTGGGTTGGAAAAGACCTTTAAGTTCATCCAGTTCCAACCCCCTGCCACAGGCAGGGACACCTTCCACTAAAACAGGTTGCTCCAAGCCCTGTCCAGCCTGGCCTTGAACCCTGCCATGGATGGGGCACCCACAGCTTCTCTGGGCACCCTGTGCCAGGGCCTCACCACCCTCACAGGGAAGAATTTATTCCTTTTACCCAGTCTGAATCTCCCCTCTTTAAGTTTGAACTCGTTCCCCTTTATGCTACCACTACAGTCCCGAATGAAGAGTCCCTCCCCAGCATCCTTGCAGGCTGCCTTCAGATACTGGAAGGCTGCTCTGAGGTCTCCACGCAGCCTTCTCTTCTCCAGGCTGAACAGCCCCAACTTTCTCAGCCTATCTTCATACGGGAGGTGCTCCAGTCCCCTGATCATCCTCGTGGCCCTCCTCTGGACTTGCTCCAACAATTCCATGCCCTTGTTATGTTGGGGACACCAGAATGATGTTGAGCTAGCTCACTGACTGCATAGCACACTGTGCCCAATAGCTGATAGCATCATAAAAAGCTGATCTTGCTTGAAACAGTAGGTGGTCAGGACACTTCTAACTAAGCCCCAACAATTTCAGGTCCCAAGTGCTGTAATGGGATACTAAATAGAGCAAAATAAGATGATCTCCCTCCGGTCCCAGTACTGCTCAGGTCTTGCTCTCACTAGTCCCTGAGTCCATCCCAGCCCTGTTCCTTTTCCTGCTGCTATTCTCTGGTATCCATCCATTTGTTCACTCTCAGGCTGCTTGTACCAAGAATTCCGTTGCTGATCGACATGCACATCATCACTCAGCCACAGATGTGCAGAGATGTAGGAATAACTTGCTTTTTGCTGGTGCTACTCTACCAGTCATCTATTGACTTTCTGGGTGTTTAGTATGTCACTGTGCAAGCAAGATTTGAAGGGTCAGAGTGGAAATGTATAGCAGAGATCTTCATTTTTCCATGGTTCACTGCTAGGCAATTTTGCTGATGTAAGAGGCGGCAAAAATAGCATGGGGGAGTTATAGCCTTAAGAAAGAAATATGTAAATATCTGAGTGCAGCGAAAAACCCCTGCTTGCCGGGGTTTAAGCTTTCATTTTATCCTGAGGTCTTTGTGTGGTTGAGGGGTGAATGCTAAAGGGAAAGAAGGGTGATGCTTGGATAGACCCAGCTGATCAGAAACAGGGTGCAGGGAAAGTGACGTGGGGACTCCAAACATGCACTTTGTCCTGATGGCTGGTTCTGATCAGCAATGGTGTAAATTTGGTTTCCATCCCGGCTGTGGGAGGCATCTGAGAAATTACATCACCTCTCTTCACGGTCCACCGGTCAGACGTGACTGATGAAGCTTGAATCTTGCTGCTTGTGTCAGAGCACAACCCTCCTGAATAAATAGGGGGGTTCTTCACCCGGTTCCTCAGACCTGCTCTGGGGCTGAGCCTGCCGCAAGGATGCAAACACCAGCTGGGATGGGGATGGGAGCCCCAGTGCTCCCGTGGCTGCTGGTGCTGCTGGTGATGTCCCACTTGGCCCATGCAGGTGAGCTTCTGGTGTCTCTGCAGATACCCACGGTGGTTAGCTCCCAGCCTGCTGTGGTCCTCAGGATGGATGGGCATCATCTGCATCCTGCGCTGAAAGGGACCTGGAGAAACAGAGGCATCCTGTTTAACCCAGGGTTTTTCTCATAGCTGAGGAAAGAGCGCGACCATCCTGCTTGACTAGGTTCAGCTCTCAGGAGCTGTGTGAGAGCAGGGTGCTGAGGTAGAGTCACAGATAACAGTTTCCTACCGTGATCTCTAAAGCATTGTCAGGGAAAGCATGGGAAGTGATAATTTCTTTGTCTCTGATTTGGAGTTGTGGCACCTCTAAATAACTCTGTTTCTGTAAGCTGCTGCCTTCTCTCTTTCCCAGCCATCCTGGAGGTGAATGGAAACCTGAACTGTAGGTGCATAAAGACAACTTCGGACTACATGAGTCCAAAGAGATATGAAAGCATTGAGATAAGACCCGTGGGGAGCACCTGCAGACGTACAGAGATCATGTAAGTGCCAATGGTGGCTCATGGGTGTAAAGCTGTCTCCTCTGGCTCCCATGGAGCAGCAAGGCCAGCACTGCACCTTTTCTGCTGCAACCACCCCATCCCTCTACTCCCTTTCTGCAAACCAGGGCTTTTCAAGCTCGCTCATGCTTCGGGGCTGAGAAACATCAGGTCATTTCTGGTGGGGGAAATGCACCCGAGTGACATGCCAGAGGTCCTCAGGACCTGAATGAAGCTTTCCAGCAAGATAGAGTGTGACTTCCTTCGTGCTGGTGGGGGCTGTTTGCAGTTTGGAGGAAGTGCATCCTCAGACACTAAGGCAGGATGAGCCATAACCAATTTTTTCACTACCACTATGAGAGCAGAGAGGAAACTGCATCTTGGGTCAAGCCCTTTTGTCTTTACTCCTGTCCAGACTGAAGTGGTGTGTTAAGCAGATGCATAAGGTTGTTTTAACAGCTCAGCACTGATACATTTGTAACCCTACAGAGAAAACAGTCTTTGAACGGGCGCCTTCGGGCTTGAAGCACATGTTCCACATGGGAACATGTTGCATCTTGCTTTTTCTTGAGCATCCCGTGACTTCCCTCTCTCTGGCAGCTTCCTGCAACCTGCTGGCGCTGTGAATGAAAGCTGAGCATTGCAGATCAACCCTGGCTGCTCGGATCCTTGCCTTTGGAGGGGAGGGCAATGCTCATAAACACTCCTTGTATTTCAGAATTAAGCTAAAAACCTCAGGGAAGGTGTGTGTGAATCCTGATGCCCCTTGGGTAAAGAAGTTGCTGAAGCGTATTGCTAGCACGTAAGTTGCATTGATGAAAACCCTTTTGGCTCAGGTGGCTCTGGACAGCATCCCATCCTATCCTTGGCCTGGGGAGCACTCACACGGCAAAAAAAGAAATCCTGGGGAGGGAATGACAGGATTGGGATTTGCTTATTGCGAGTGCAATAGTGTGTTGCTACTTGGCTGGGAAAGCCACCGTCCTTTGTCATGCCTGTGGTTTTGGCACAGTATGGGGCAGCCGAGAGCAGACATCCCCATGAGTGATTACAGAATCCTACAGTGGTTTGTATTGGAAGGGACCTTAAAGCTCATCCAGTTCCAACCCCTGCCATGGGCAGGGACACCTTCCACTAGAGCAGGTTGCTCCAAGCCCCGTCCAGCCTGGCCTTGAACACTGCCAGGGCTGGGGCCGCCACAGCTTCTCTGGGCAACCTGTGCCAGGGCCTCAGCACCCTCACAGGGAAGAACTTCCTAATTGCTAATCTAAATCCCCCCCTTCGGTGATGCCTGTCCTGGAGACATGGTGGTGACTTGTCATAGAATTATTGAATGGTCAGAGTTGGAAGGGACCTTAGAGATGACTTCCTTCAGCTGGGGCAGGAGCTTCCTCCCCCAGGACCTGATTTCTCTGTGTTCACATGTTTCTCCTCCTTCTGCTTTTCACAGGAAGAAAAAATAAGTTTCCTGTGAAGGAAGCTGATGCTCTGAGCCCTGAGATGTGCTGGCAGATGATGCACAGGAACCTGGTTGCTCCCCACTTCGCCCTTGCTTCCCTCCCTCGTCCCGAAAGTCCCGTGTCCAGCCCCAGCAGCGGCCACTGCAGGGAAGGCATCTCGCTGATGACCCAGCCCCGTGGCAGGTTTTGGAGGTGTTTCCCCTCTGCATTCAGTCCCTGGATGAACATGAATGTGAATCCTGCGTTTCTTTACTTGACCTTACACTGTGAAGGGGCCGCTCCTGCCTCTGTAGGAGCAATTTTGTGACTGTTTCCATGGAGAGCGCTCACTGACACGGTGTGTCTGTGGTTTTTATTACACAGCGTAGCATGTCCTGGCCTGAGAGCTCAAGTCAAATAAAATTCAGGGTGTTTTCCATTTGCTGTAATTTCCCAGCTTTGATGAACCCCACTGCTGTAGCCTTCCTGGAGCTCAATTTCCATCTTTCACATCTGGCACTCTTGTGTTGATGCTCTTTCATAGATATGCCATAGGCATTAAAATGTGCATTTGAATACATATCAGGTGAGGTATCTGTACTATAGGTAGGGGAGTGAGGGCAGCACCCAGGTGCATCTCAGTCACAATGACAGCCCCTTCTGCGCTGAGGAATGAGACAGGAGCAGGGAAAGGTTTGTCCAAGGCATCAAAGGGAGCTGGGAGGGATGTTCCAGCCCTGAACCACCGGCAAGCACCAGCGCTGGTGATGGGGCTGGGGTTTGCAAGCAGTTGAAAGCCTTTTGAAAGCAGTAACAGCCAACAAGAATTATAGAATCACAGACTGGTGATTCTGAAGCACAGCTTCTCTGGGCAACCTGTGCCAGGGCCTCACCACCCTCACAGGGAACAATTGTTTCCTAATGTCTAATCTACATCTCCCCTCTGTCAGTTTAAAGCAATTCCCCATTGTCCTGTCCCTACATGTCCTTGTAAAAAGTCCCTCTCGAACTTTCTTGTCAGCCCCTTTGGGTATTGGAAGACTGTTGTGAGGAAATACAGGGGGTGGGGGTGGGGTCACTTGGCAGAGTTTTGGGATAACCCGTCATGGATGGGAAAGAGCAAAAGCAGACGCCACGAAAGCTCAGGCTGGGGGAAAATCTGGTTGTAGAAGAAGTGAGTGATATCAGACCATGCAGAAGATAAAAACACCCTAAGAAACCTCGGGGCTTGTGCAGCTGCATGGGCTTAAGGACAAGCACTGGGACACAGGACCAGTATCTTCACAAGACCCGGCTTCATAGAAAGGGGAAAATGGAACTGGTTTCAGGAAGCCTGGGCCCCCGATGGGCAAAACCCCCAACCTCCCCAACCCTGGGGCCTCCCTCCGGCACCACCTCACTTCTCCTATTTCCCAGCTCAAATAAGGGGATGCTGGTGGTGCTGGGGATGGGGCCGGCATGGCTGTGCAGGCTGTCCTGCTGCTGGGGGTGCTGCTGCTGACCCACCACCTTGGGGATGCAGGTGAGGCTCCCTGTGCATGTGGATGGAGGATGCTGGGGAGGGTGGAGACGTTTTCAGAGGCGACATCCCCCTATCCCGACATCCGGGTGTGTCTCCAGGGCTCTGATGCAAGGGGATGTGGTGATCGTGGTAGGACATAGGGGCAGATGTTCTGGGGGTGGTGGTGGGTTTTGGGTGATGTACAAGCCACGTCCCCATCCAGCCCTCTTGGAAGCCAATGGCAACCTGAGCTGTCGCTGTGCCAAGACCACCAGGGCCTTCATCCCGCCGTGGAAATACAGCAGCATCGAGGTCAGGCCAGTGGGGAGCAGCTGCCGGCGCCTCGAGGTGGTGTAAGTGCTTCCTGGAGGGGTACGGGCCCTCTGCTCTCCCCATCCTCCCTGAATAATTTCAGTTCCACCCTTGATGAGAAGCGCAGGGGCTTGGCTGCTCCAGCTCCTCTCTGTTCTCTAGGATTAAGCTAAAAAGCCTGGAGATGGTCTGCATAAATCCTGACACCCCTTGGGTGAAGAAGCTCCTGCAGGACCTCCCTAACCTGTAAGCCCTCCTCAGCCACAGCTGATGGGATTTCCAGGCAGGACCAGAGGCATCCCACAGGGTCTGATCTTCACTTGTTTCTCCCTGCTTCTGCTTTTGGCAGGAGGAAGAAAGAGGTTCCCCACTGAGGAAGCGGCCACCGGTGGGACAGACAGATGTGCTGGGCCTGAAACTGGTCCCCACCTCCCAAACTGCTGTCTCTGTGTGCAGAGGGGATGATGCTGCTGCGTGACGCCTTGAGCCCAATTTCCCTTGGCATTTTATGCATTTAAGCCCTTGAAAATGCCAGTACACCCTTCCCCCCCTTCCCCTGTGTGCTTGGTGTCCCCTTCAGGCACAACCGAACAGGCCCAATAAAGGCAGCAGCTCTTGGTCACTGTCACTTGCATCCGTTCGTGTGGCGTGCCAGAGGCTTGAGGGTGCTCAGGGGAGCAGAGGGGGGCTCACCGCTATTCCTCCACCAAGAAACATGGGGCAAGGACATGTTAGGAGGTGGCCACGCTGGTTTCTGCCTTTTTTGATGGGGGAGGTGGCGTGGGGCACCACGGGCAACGGGGAAGCAGCGGCAGGGAAGTCGAAGCATGGGGCAGCTCCTTCCTCCCCCCCGGCGTTTCCCAGGCTCCGAAATCCCCGCCTGGCTGGCTATAAAGCAGCCCCAGGGCAGCTCGGGGAGGGGGGTGAGGATGCGGCTGCTGCCAGCAGCACTGGCCATGGCCCTGCTCATGGGCAGCTTGGTGCCGGGTGGTGGTGAGTAATGTGACCTTGGCATGTCCCTCTGTCCCCCTCCAAATCCCCCTCTGGGGCACTGAATGGGGCTGAGCGTGGACTTCTCTAAGCTTTCAGATTTGTTTCTTGCCTATCTCTGAGCTTGAGTTTATCAATTAAACGCGGTGGTTAAACTGGAGGGGGATGCTGGGGACTGGGGGGGATTTGCCTGATGGGTTTAAGCTGCTTCTCCTCAAGACCGCTGTGAAATCTGAGTGTGTGGTGGGTGGGCAATGGGTTTAATTCGTAAAGTGCTGGTTGAGTTTCAAACCTTGAAGCTAAACCCTTTCTGTGTGCTCAACAAGAAAGCTTTGAGCCCATGCTGGGAGGGATTAGCTTGGCGTCACCTCTTGCTGCTGCAGACCCCATTAACACAAACCCATGTCCTTGTGGGCACCAGTGATGGGACGAGATCGTGACATGAGGGTGGTGGTGGGCTGAGACCTCTGTGTGTGTGGGCTGCTCTTGGGCACAGGTCTGTCGCTGGAGAGCCTGCTGACCAACATGAGGTGCAAGTGCATCAAATGGACCGCCCAGGTCATCAACCTGGGGCTGATCCTCGCCATTGATGTCACGCCGCCAGGTATCCACTGCAGGAGGAAGGAGATCATGTAAGTGATGTAAAGCTTGGCAAAGCAATCCCTGCTAATTGCAACCTGCCAGGTTGGAAAGGGCTTGGAGCAACCTGGCCTAGTGGAAGGTGTCCCTGCCCGTGGCAGGGGTTGGAACTGGATGAGCTTTAAGGTCCCTTCCAGCCCTGCCAGTCTGTGTTTCTATTCTATGAGTCTATGACCCAAGGTCAAGGCCTAACACATCTCATCCGTTTCCCAGCAAGGGTCACAGGGTGTGCTCATAAACCCTGTAGGGAGCGAGAGGGGCTTTCTCTGCAGACAGCAGCCTGGTGAGGATCGCTCTGGGGCAGAGGCGTGCGTGGGGCTGAGTGGGTCTCATCATGTTGTAGTCTTACCCTGAAGAAAAACAAGAAGGTTTGTGTGGCCCCCGAGGCGCCCTGGATCCAGCTGCTCATCTTCAAGCTGACACAGAGGTACGTGATGCCAGGCGACCGGACAGCAAGGATCAAGGCAGGATGCTCCCCTTCCTCCTGATGGAGTCGGTATCATTTCTTTCCTCCCCCCAAAACCTGCAGGAACGTCACCAAGAAGGCAGCAGCGGTGCGGCCGCGGCGGGAAGCGGAGCGGTGGCGCAGGCTCCCTGCCCCATCTCTCCCTCTGTCTGAATACAGTGACCAGTAACCGGCTGGGTTCTGCGGCACAACTCCAGAACTTGTTCTGCTCCCGGGGTTTTGGTGGGGGCAGGAGCCTTCCCCTGCTCCCTCCTCCAAAAGAAAGGCTTTCCACTTGGGTGCCCATTGTCACCCTCCATTTCGGGAGCTTGCGCTTTTCCTGTGCGTGATGGCATGCCATCAATAAATGGATGAACGTGCTTCCCCTGTGGCTGTGGCAGCTGCTTCTGCGTGGATCTGTGACAAAATCGGGATTTTGGGGGTGAAGGAGTTAGAGTGGACCATGGCACCATGAAGCCCTCGGCTGCTTGGCCTCAGGGCACTTCCTAATGCGTTGTCTTTCCTCTGCCCCAAGTTCTTCTGCCTTGTCCTGATGCCCCCTTGCAGGAGTGGGTTGTGCTATGGGATGCTGGAGTTGGATGGGATCTGACCTCTGCAGTTTTGCAAGCACAGGAGAAATACTAGGAGATTTCCCAGTGACCAGCTGATGGATGCAGGCATCCTGCAGGGACCCCAGGATGTCCTTTGGCCACATGGACCAAGGCGATGCGGGTCTGATGTGCAAGCCAGTGCAAAATCTACTTAATCATCTCAAAATGAGCCTTGGCCATGCTGGTGGTGGGTGTCTGAGGCCTGGGGACCTCTTCAGAAGGGTAGCATTCCAATTTGTGTCACCTCCCCACCACCCTGGATGCCAGAAGTGCATCCCAGGAGCTTGAAGCACCCATCTGATCACCATGTTCCCCTCCCTCCCATTCTCAGGAACCACAGCAGTGGACAAGAGCGGTTGCAAAAGGGCTGTTTATTGCCAACACAAGGAAATATAAGTACACAGGCGAGAAGAAACAAGCATAGATTTAGCCCTCTCCATCACGCGTGAGCAGAGCCCCGGCTCCGCAGCGCGGGCATTTGTGTTTGAAGTCAAACAAAATGGAATTCTTTTCCAAAAGGAAGGAAAACCGAACAGTCCCGGTTTTGCGGAGCTCCCTTTGCCGAGCTGCCCGAAGGCCAAGGGAAAGCAGGGCTGCTTTGCTCAGTTGTCATGGTTGCTTGGTCCAGGCTGGGTCCGTGCAGGGCAGCAGGTCTTCCCTCTGCCGTCCCCACTCAATGGGAATTGGCTTTCTCAGTCAGTGTTTCATTGCGAAGCTTGATTCTGGGGGGCTTGCACCGTGGCGTGGCAGCTTCTCCAAAAGGGATTTTCAGAGGGAGAGAAAAACGGACCCCTTTGTGAAAGAAAGGAGAGGAGGTTCCTTTCCATTTATGCCTGTGGGAAACAAGCGAGTTACTCAGGGTTTTTGCTCAGGGCTCAGCGGAAGGCTGCTCTTGCAGGCAGGCTGCTTGGGGCCGGTATCAGGCTTCGCAGAGCTTTTTGCCTGGGAGAACTACCCCGTCCCCATGTCAGGGCTGGTGGGGAAGGCCCAGAGCAGGCCAGGCAAAAACCTGGCCACCAGAAGCAACAGTTTCCTCATTCGAGCACCCAGCGGGCTCCCAATTTTAAGCTGTTTCCATAAACCAAGACGTAACCCCCTAAAATGTTAGCAGCTTCCTCCCTTCTCCAAGGGCACTTCCATCTTTTGAGGGGCCAGACCTTGCGGCTGCAAACGCAACACATAAGCAAGAAATCCGACTAACGATCACCCTGATCTCCCAAAACAGCTGCTGTGAAATGGGGTTGGAAGGGGAGCCTGGGTTCCCATCACAACCGTGCTGGTCCAGCCTGTGAGTTTATGAGCTAAGGGCATATTTAGCCACCATGGTGCACACAAACACTTTAATTGCTTGGAAAGCGAACTCGTAGTGCATGAAGCTAAAATGGAAAACAAAGCCATGTAACGTGCTACTTGGAAAGAAAGCCACCGTGAGGGTTGTGGGCTTTTTTGTTGGCTTGGTGTTTGGCTCTGGAACAAAGACCAATACAGACAAATGCAAACTCAGTAGATTGTAGGAGCTGTTTAACAATGCGGACAAGACCAACTACCAGGATCGCTCTAACCTTCACCACTCAAAGGTTGAGGGATTGTGCAAGCTAAACACAGGGAGGGAGGGGGAAAAGGAAGAGAAAAAGTCCTATCACTTGGTGTGCTTTGCCATCAGTGCTGTCTCAAACACATACCTGAGGTATCAAAGCACCTGAGTATTTCTGTATCTCCATGCTTATTTTCAGCTATGCTCCAAGAAACTGCACTCCTGAAGTCCATCACCCTCCATCGCAGCCAAACCAGCAAACTTTATGGTCTCTTAGAATCTTTGTCTTTTTTCCTCAGGATGAAGGAGTTCTTTAAAGAGGTTCATTTTGTCCCTTTTCTCATCGTGCAATGCCTGTACCTGCATTATCCGCTCTGATTTTTGGTTTTGGCTTAAAAAGCAAACCTGTGGTCAGTGTCAGTGCAGAGAGTGCTCACAGAAGATACTCTGCCACTTAGCGCTGTGCCTGGATCTAAAGCCTCATGATCTCCTCCTAAAATTGTTTTTAAGTGAGTTCTTGGCTGATGCTTGGCAGAGAGACTTAAGACATGAGTGGTTTCCTCTTGGGGTTTGTGTCACCTTTGAACAGCGGAGGGTGAGAAAGGGAGGGAACGTGATTATACTACTGTAATTCACAAAAAGCTGGTGAGCTGCGTACCATAATGTGCTTTTTCCTCACTGGGAGATGGAGAGGCTCAGCCAATAACAGCGCCTACCAGAAACCCCCAAACCTCTCTGTGCTTAGGGCTCATTTCTTTCGCAGTCTCTAACAAAACAGGCCCCCTGCCCCTGGTAAGGCCTTCATCTCCTTTTGGAATGTGCAAAATTAGGTAGGTGAGGCTTTCCAAAGCACGTGTTTGGTGCTGAAACCATACTCAGAGGCCAAGGTGAACTTGAGTGAGTCTTGCGCGCTGCTTTACTTCCTACCAGGTAGTTTTGGTTGTGAAGACCACCCAGAGGAGCATCCGAGCTCTGTGGTGACCAAGCAGGGCAACAACCCGCGGCTCTTCTATGTTGACGGCCTGGTTTTAGCTGAACCACCTTCTGCCACTGCCTGGTGTATTAGGTAAGGGTGTGCTAAGATCGGTTACCTCCCCATACAACAGGGAGAGGGGTCCTTCTTAGGGTTTAAATCAGGCCTTAGATCTTCATTAACACTGCAAGGAAAGTATCTGTGCAGAAACCAAGAACAGAGGAACTGAACTGTAATTAAGTACAAAGCTGAGCTTGCTGGGGAAAGGACAACTGCTGCCTGCCATAAAGCTTCCTTTTAAACCAGTATGGGAGCAGGGATCACCTTTATGTGGTATTTCTAATGCAGGCGATTAGTTTGGATAGGACTAAAAGACCTTTCACTCCGCATCGCTATGCCCAACTTTCGTGCCCAAGGACAGTTTTGATGCTAAAAGGTAAAACTGCATTGTGGAAATGAAGTAATGGCTGGTTCCTGCTCCCTACCAAGAAGGTATGAATACTGCAGTCCTGGGTGAGGAATCCCTAAAGCGTTTCTTTCTCCAGTTCATCTTCTAAATCAACAGAGAGACTCTCCATTTTAACAAGCCTTTTTGGCTCCCCCCTCACCTGACCAAGTGGAGAAGCGACATAAACCTTTGAGGTCCCAAATTCCCACTTGCCATTTGGACCCGACAGACAAGCTGGGTGTGGAAAGCTGGTCTCCAAAAGCCCCATATTTGGGATTAAGTGGGAGCTCCAGATGCTCAGCACCTTCGGAAAGTGGGGCTCGGGAACGTGACTGTGGGTTTAGGAGTCTCTACGGCAAAGCTAGCAGGGTGGGAGCCCATCAGCCATCAACAGTGTCACCCAAATGCTGATGGTGTGGTTTTGAAAGCTGCATTAGGTCAGTGGTAAGTAATTCTGAAAAGGACAGAAGTAAAAGATTTTGGCTTTCTAGTCCATAAAACACAGAACAGTGAGGATCTGGGATTAACAGACCTTTTCTGAAGGTTTCTGCAGCCTGAACAGGAGTGGCTTCCAACAGAGAAAGCTCACCCATAAAATGAAACATTATACCGGAATGAGTGCTAGAAAGGGATGACAAAAGCTTTCGACGAGGCAAATGGGAAGGAAAGCTGGTCTCAGACCCCACTGTGCCATCCCTGACTTCAGTGCATAGCACACAAATGTTCACACTCCTTAGAGAGAAATAAGGAAACAGAAATATTCAGCTACATTGTACAAAATTCTCGTATTTTATATATATATGTATATATGTACACACACAAACCCCCATATTGAACAGATTTACCATACTGAGTTTTAAAAAGTTGCCCGCAGAAGGGTGTTGGATTTTTTTTCTCTGCTTGCTTTAGGCAGTGCTGTTGCTTAGAAGTTGACACCAGGCACCATAGTTCTGAAAGCAAACCAAGACAGCTGGGAGCAGTAAAGGGCTTAGAGCTTTTTTACCCAGGCACTGACTGTGATGTGCTGGGAACTGAGGGTCACTGATGGAGAGAACCGATGTTTTCCCATCCATCTCTGCTTAGAGTTAGGGATATTTGACTTTGTATTGCTTTCTCCCCCTAGGAAACACCCTGCAGTCAGCTTCTATCTGGGTCAGAAGAAAATTAGCCTTTATTGAATGGGATTTCACTCCACGCACGGGGCTGGCAGCTGCCTGCTCTTTTCCTAGAGCAGAGTATCACTACGGCTGGGAAAAAAAGCACAATCCCCTTACTGCTCCTGCTGGGAAGGGAAAATACAGACGGAAAACAAGGTGGGAGCCAGATACATGAGAGGCAGGTAAACGTGTCTCTGGTTATGTGCATCGGCTGAAACATACACAAGACTCATTTTGTTTTAAATCCAGAAGTTTTGTGCAGCATCTGTTACAGTAACTCCTATTTTTTAAAGAAATCACACAGCATAACAGATGTTTGGAGGTGCATTTTGCAGCAGAGAAAATCCAATTAGACACCTTCCTGCAACAGAACACTTCAATCGGTGAGAAACCAAAGGGAAGTCAAAGCAGTTTACAACGTTTGACAGGATTTGGGTTGGTTTTTGGTTTTCATCCCCATCCTCTCCCACCCTGGTATTACAAAACATTGCTGTTGGTTTTAGTTTTATTAACAAACGGGCTCCTCTGCAGTTCATATACAATCATAGGTGGATTTTAAATTCCATTTTATACAAACATCTCAAAAAATACTGGGAGTGAAGTATGGTAGGAAACAGTGCTCGCGTTGCTACTTAACATGCGGGTGGGAGGAGGAGGAGAAGGGTTGGTTAGTGCACACCTCCACAGCAGGGTTCCCCCACCTCCAAAAATGATACAGCAGCTGATTACAGAAAGGTAATGTCCACAAAATTTAAGTTTTTCATGCTATTCTACTTTCCAGTACTATACTCTCTAATCACTTCTGCAATTTAATGGCTGGGCGGTGGATGCTGAGGTATATTACAAACGAGATACCTGCACCTAGAGGAAAATCCATCTTTAGAAAGGGCTTTTTTTCTCTCTGTGTGGTGCTGCACAAAGCAATTGCCATGCAGGAATTTCACCCAGCTTCCAATTTGGAGTAGACAATAGGTGACGCCTCCGGGTTTTTTTTTTAGGCACTTACTCTTTTTACAAGGGAGTTGTTTGGTTGAACCAATTTGTTTACGTTCTGTCCCACACCACCCCTTCCCCAAGCCCCAACAAGAGTCAGGCAATAGTTTCTACTCTAAGTCCAATTGATATTTATTTCCCCCCTATGGATAATTCCCTATGTATAAAATGAGAAAGGAAATAATAAAAGAGTAGAGGAAGAGCCTGACTCTGCAGTTTTGCAAGACTGAAGATGGCTCCTTAGTATTTAAAACTAACTCCACAATTTAAACTCGACTTTTTCTTTTTTCCGGCATACGAATGAGACATAAATATAGGCTCTCAATCTGCTTAAAAATTTCATTCACGTAATGGAAATTTTTTTTTCATTTATTAAAAATATCACATTTTGAGACTAGAAACAGTAAAATGCATGAAAAGTTTAAAATAGAAATTCAAGAAATTCTTATAGCAGCAAAAAAGCAGAATAAAGAAAAACTTAAAAACACAGACACAACCTTCTCCCATCACTGTGCCGTTGGTTGTTGGGGTTTTAGAAACGTTAAGCAGCCAAACAATTTTATTTTTCAGAAAATTGCATTATGTTTAATGCCTCTTGAGGCACAGGGGTTTGGACTGGCCACCTAGAGCAGAAAAAGGGAGAAAAAAAGAGGTCTCCAACACATCCAAAGAGCATCAACATCTGGGAATGAACCAGCAGCTTTTTAACTCAACCCTGACTGACAACAGAAGAGAAAGGTTATTAAAAAAAGTGGGATGGATATTTGGCAACTAGGGTCAGGAAAAACAATCCAAGGAATGACCATGGCTCCCACTCGCTCCCCCAAGAAAAAAACCATGCCAATGGCTACTCCACGTGCCCTTTGGAGACAGAAGGAAGATTGTTCCCAGCAGTTTTTTCCTGTACCCTATGCTTAACCAGTTAATCCCAAGTTTCCCTTCTGGGAAAAGGGAATTTAGGATAAATTTGCAACTTCTTTATTCACCTGGAACCCCAACAGCTGGCTTCAAGCACAATTTCTCAACCTATGTCCTCCTCCCAAACTGCGCTGCTGAAGCGTGTCGCCCAGGCTTGCTGAAGCAGAGAGGCAGCATTGTTTCCCTCCGTATCCCTGTGTAACCCCTCCAGGAAAGACCCAGTTCTGCAGAGCTCTGGAAAAGACTCCCCATAGGATCTGCCCAGTATTCAATGCTCACCTACGAAGACATAGGTTTGCTGGGAATTTTGTTGTAAATGAAATGACATCAGGAGAATTTAGACCTCAAATTTTATCACAGATATTAAGATATCTTTGGTTTTCTAATATTAGCTAGATGAGGGGCAGTGCCACATTGCTCATCATTTATAGTCAGGTTATTAAGTGCTTTGCTAATGTGCAAAATTTGTTTTGGATGCAGAGTTCAGTCCTCATTTTGGGTTCAAACAAACAGCATTTCTAATATTCTTCCTACAAAACAGGCATTTCTATTTTATTCTTTCTTTCTCCTAAAAGGTTGGCTCATTTCGCCACGTTCTGGAAAAAAAGCGCTATCCTGAAATACATTAATAAGCAAGTTTTTAATCTCATTTGTCCATTTCTAAGTGCAGCTTCCTACTGAAAAGGAAAAGCTTGCCAGTTTAAAAAAAAAAAAAAAGAAAAAAGAAAAATTAAGTTAAGAATTTCGAAAGGGAATAATACTTTGGTTCCAGCCCTAGTGCCAAATGATACCAATATGCACCAAAATGTGCAAAATCTCATATCAAACACATAAGGAAAGGAGCTTGAAGAAGCAGCTTAAGGTTGGCCATACTTTACTCCTATATACTTTGATTTACAACTGTACAGGTCCGTAACAACAGGTCCTAGCCCTCAAAGGGGCACGGCTCCACTACCTCCTGTTAGGCAAGTGCACACCGTTGACAAGAGGCAGGAGCGGAGGATGGAGTTCGAGTTGTGTTAACAGTGAGAAGTGGTCTGAAGGGATGTGAGGGTGTGGACACCCAGTGATGTTGTTGTCAACCAGCCACTGAGGGTCCAAAGGCCCCAGGACACCAAGCACGTTCATGTGAGTGTTGGAATAGAAAATGTAGTCAATCACACCCTAGGGAGAAAGAGAAACACGACAGTGAGAACAGACCTTGCTTCTGGCAACCTGAACTCGACTGGCTTCTGGCTGCTATCCTTGGGAAGAGGCACAGCACTGGAATTAAGGTAAGAAACGCGCGCAGCATTTCCCATTTCAAGCGCTGCATCCGCTCTCATTAAGTCACTGGCCAGAGCCAGGTCAGAAGCTTAAAAATGCCAGCAAATCAAGGAATTGTGCGTGGTAGGAAAAGCGTCCAGCAAGTGGAGGAACCAAGTGATGAAGCACTTACAGGAACAGAGGGAAAGACAGCCAATGGCCAGAAAATTAAGACAGCATCCTGGAGAGACCAGGTCAATGTCTGCCATTTCAGAAAAATCGCTGCTTACTTTGAAATCAAAAGTGTAATTGGTGTAAGGCATCAGGTTGTTTTCATAGGCGCTCTTGAGTTGGAAGCCATGCGTGATCCTTCCTTCAGAAGCCCCGTTTTTTCCATTGCCACTGAAGTTCATGAGACACTCATTGTAACGCAACTCCTTGAAGTCCTTGTGGTTGTCAGCTACTATGCCATTGCTTAAGTATTCCACTACACCTGTTTGCAAAGGAAAGGATTCAGGGAATTCCTTTAAAATACAACAGTCAGAGAACGCTGGCCTCGGAGTTAAAACCGAAACACCAGTAAGACACACCATGAGATCAGAGAAGAGCATTCATCTAAAGGGAAACCTACACAGCAGCTGTATTGTCCATACCCAACTTTCTGACACACAGACAGGGAACTGAGGCTCTCCAGGGGCTTTGACACTATTTTTTGAGGATTACAATAAACCCTTAGCACATGTATTGTAGTGTGCATGTGGCAGGGTGCTAAAGAGGCAGATTTTCTACTTATACTTGACGTTACAGTACTGAATGCCATAATTACGAAGGCAAACTTATATCCTTAGAAAATTTTCATGTTCCATCATGAACTCCCAACTTTCCTACTTATTTCTGCTGCTCAAGGCATGGGCATACATTTAATGATCTAATTAAGACCTATCTGTACTTTTCTACCTCCTTATAGGCGCAATCAATTTTTCTAGAGTGTACAGCTGATTGTGACAAGCAGCCTGCTCAATCATAAGACTAGAATTCCCTTCAGCCAGCTTTCAAAAGACAGCTGCTGCAACAAAAGCTGTCATCCAGGGAAGTGCAAACCACACTACTGCCCTCAGAGGAAAAGAGGATTCAACCGTTCTAAGAGGGTAAGTTAAAAATTAAGCCAAAACCAGTCTTACCTGAATCAGGCAATGAGTTGAGATCCGCACAGAGCACCAGAGGGATAGAGTTAGGATCTGCTGTTGGACTACTGGGCCTGCTTGAGGCTTTCTCAAGGATATTTTTAAGTTCTGAGACAAACATCATCGTCTGAATGAGTTTCACATCTGAGTATTCAGGGTCCCAGTGCATGTGGGCATTGGCCACAATAAGCAGCTGTTTGTCCACATGAAGTGATTTCATACCTGAATAAAGAAAGACATTTTTATCAGTGAAAGGCTGATTGTGTGAATATAGCAGATTCTTCCCTGTTAACATTCAGGGCCTAGCTACTAAGGACTCCCAAGTCAGACACACCAACAGATGGATATATTCTTATTGCTGGAAAAAGAGGCATTACCTGAACCACTACTCCTTTCTAAATCAGTAGCATTTAGAGAGTATTATGTGACTAAATCTGTCCAATATAGGAAAGAAACAGCCAGCATAATCTGAAACCCTTACAATTGCATTCCTTATATACTCCTCCAGTGGCGATTACTTGACCTTGCACAACTACTCAGTATTAAAGGCACAAGGGAGTTTCCTAACTCTTAGCTTCCACAGCACCGCAAATTGTTCCCCTGGAAAAAACTCAAACCTGCTTAAATGTTAATGCTTAAATACAGTACAAATCTGGCTGCTGCTTTTACTATTTATCTGAGAAACAGTACTCTGAAAGACGGGGCAAAAAGCCCCAGGCAGTTCCTTCCACTCCCACAATTTAGACATTCTGCTCCTTTGAAGGCTACATTGGCAACAAGCCATCAAAAATAAAACCAGACACGCAGACAGAGCAAGGTGGCAATTTTAAGTGCGTTGAAATTGTCTACTGCATCTGATCAAACTTAAATGAAAACGTGACAGCCAGTCAATCAAGTGGCATGAAAAGATACTGATAATCTCATTCTTCTGCACCAGTACATTAGCACTGTCTTATAATCACAGGGGGAGGACGGAAGGATTCAATCAAGGGGAAAAAAAAGAGAGTTGAAAATAGAAGTTGAACATTATTGGCAACGACTGGTAAGAGCTTGTGCATGTAAACACATTAACCTTGGAAAACCTTAATTCTTCAAGTAGAAATTAACAAAGTAAGAAAGCAGGGACAAAAGCTTGAAAGGAGAAAGCTAAATGCTGGGTATCTGGCTGTGGACCAGGAAATCATGTTGTGTGCGTCCTGTCTTACCCACTGATGGGCTATCATACCTCAAATTAGCACAGTGAACAGCATTTGCTCATCCATAAGTATTTGGTTACCACCAGCAATGGCAATAATATTCTTGAGAGCTCTATTATTTAGGAATAACTCATGCCTTTATGTGGTTTGAGTTATCAGTGAGAGAACCACGGTCATACTCACTTGCTCCAAATAATTCTTTGTGCACCTCTAATACCACGGCAACTCCAATGTTGTCCTTCGTCATTACTCTGTTTAACATAGCTTCTGAACCTTCAGAGTTAGCCATTGCCACTTGGTTGAACTCCACTGTATGCTTCTGCACTAGTGTAAACCTGATTAAACAAAGAGAATCACATGTGAGCACGTGTGACGTACAGCTACGTGAAAATATGTGGTTTCTATCTGTACTGCAGTAGACCATGTCTAAGGAGAGAGCCTACAGGCACCAGGTGAGGCACATTTCTTTTGTCTGCTCGTTTTATGAAAGTGAAAACAGTTCCAAGAAATATTGCCCCAGTCAGGACAGAGCTCGTCATCTGGCAAGCGAGGTACTCTCACGGGACATGAGATACCTGGGGTTTAGGAAGTGTTTACTTGTTTCAGCATAGCACTCCAAGAGGACTGTTCAGAGCAATCTCAGAGGTTATTGCACCTCTTCTGGAGTGTTCTAGGCAAAAAAAATTAAAATGAGATGGTAATTAAAGGCTTGCCTTTCACTACGGGCAAATGCATTGTGGAAGAACAGCTTCTTTGAAACCACCAGCTATCAGCATTAGTTTTGTGAAATTGGTTTTTCATTCCCTTCCGGCCTTAGTATGCCCCAAAGTGCATTGTTTTAGGACAAACTGAAGGCTACCTGTTGAAAGTTGGGGTCTTTTTTTGTTTGTGCTCTGAGAAAATGAGTGTTATGTCTTCTGTTCTCACATGTAAGAGCCAAAGCATAATAATCAGTTCTCTATATACTCTTGCTAGTTTCAAGGTTTGAAAAACATCAGCTGTTTGTTTTCACAGACTTCCCAGTCAAACCCAGTCAAATTGTTTTTATACATGATCTGAAAGGTTTATCTTTGTTTGTGGAAGCAGTGAAAACTCTGAAAAGCCTTTGCAAAACTTCCATTCTAATTACTGAAACTGTTTTGAGGGAGTATTCAGAGGGATACTCAGTGTGGTACAGCCTGTGAGCAGTTTACAGAGATGAGAAGTGTAAATGCCACCACCTCTCCTTCCTTCCCAATAGTTTGATGCTTTTAGTGTAGCAGAACCTTTTCAATCAGCTATTCAACAATGCCTTGATTCATACGTTAGAGAATATTCTGTGATCCTTTGGCAGTAATACATCTTTTAATACCTGTGATTAAGCAAGCACAGCTTCTAGATCTTTACTCTTAGAGGGATGAAACTGCTGTCAAGCAAGGCAGAAGTTTGTACAGAAGGTATTTATTAGATCTGCCAAAAAATGTGCACACAAGCATGCAAGTTTTCACTCGTACCAGCTCTCCTGCAACCTCCCTGGTTCCTGAAGAAGTATTTTTGTTCATCTCTGAAAAGAATGGAAGGGCTGCATTGCAAGTAGCAGCAGAAAAGAAGGGAGGCTCATTCTTTTTTGTGAACTTTCTATTTTGTTTTATAGTACTTTAGCTACCATGTGCCCTGAAGAAAACTTTCAGACCTAAATCAAGCTGGTTTTAATGTATTTTTAAAAAGCTGTTTCTGCCCCTTACTTTTCAGTTTTGAAGAATATTGCACAGCCATCCACATGCTTTTTCTCCTGCTCAGACATGATTTTGGCACGTGACTTTGGAGAAAAGAATCCATCGTATCCTCGTTCTTTCAAGGCTGGCAGAAAAAGGGTGAAGTATTGCTCTGTTTCCACTTCCTGGAATTGAACACAATTACCTTAGGCTAACACAGTCAAGGAAACCATTCCTATTTCTGTACGGCAACTTGTGCCTGCCTTGGCTTGCACTCAGCAGCTCTCATCAAAGCAAAAAGCTTCTGTTTGCACAAATCATGTCACTTCCTAGATTAATGGCTTACCAGAAACAGATTTACATTCCTGCATATCCTGGAATCCCCCCAAAAGGGAAAGTGACAGGTTTATTTTAAATAACAATAGATTACATCTGGTATTTTTGACATCTGAACATGGATAATATCCTAGGTTAAAACTTCTGAGAGGTCAACAGGTATCCAGCAGCAATTAATATGTAATCTCTTTCACACAAGGGTCTCTTGCTGTTCTGTAACAATACATTTTCTTTGTAGCAACATCTGGTCTCCAAGAGGATTTTTGAGGTTAATTTCTTGACGTTTTCAGACCAAGGTAACTACTCTCTTCTTGAGCAAGATTTTTGCCTACCAGAACTTGCTTAAGAAATGAAAGAACAGTTTAAAGGCAGAAGCATTCAACTGTTCTAAACATTGGCAATACATTTCTAATGACAAAGCAGGATACATGTACCAATGACACTTGATAACTGTGACCATAAGAGTCCCTTTGTTCGCCAATGAGAGCATTTTTGAGATTTTAACTTCTGTGTCAAGGAGGAATGGACCAGGATTTGGGAATACAGCATTTTCATTCTCCCCTTCTGCAGTAAACCCCATATACCAGGAGGGAGAATATTTAGGAGGCCTACATGAGCACAAAAAGACCCAGATCTTCCAATACAGATTACCTACTAATTTAGCTAATTTTATCTCACTTACTTTGTCTCATTTCATAAAACACAAGTCAATGCATAAACAAGGATCTCTGTACACAGCTTGTACAGGTAAGCCCCAGAATTTGTTAGCAAGTAGGCAAATATGATGCTCCCAAGAAATCATTTCATTCTAAGGGCAGAAGTTAATGTTTTCTGTTTATGATGAAAAATACAATTATCTTCCAATTACCTGAAGACTAATAATATCTGCATCACAGTTGACGATTTCTTCCATGATTCCCTTTTTTCTATACTCCCAGTTGAGTGCCCAAGATGGGCAGTAGCCATAGAGCTGCCGGGTGGCGTATTTATCACACAGCACATTGTAACACATAACTGTGAATGAAGCTGGAAGGAAAGAAAGAAAGGGAAAGGTTATCAACCTCTGAAGATTACAAATGCTGAACTTATTCAAGCCAAAATACTGGATCTTACATGGTCTATTCTGGATCGCCTGCTGAACACAAGTCAGTGGGTTTATTCTACTGAGCATTTTATGAGCCAGCAGTTACCAAACAAGGCTAAACTCTCCCTGAAAAAAAAATCAGCATTACTTCCAAAAGGAGAAGGAGTTGTGTGCATAACAAAGTAACGCAATCCCATTTTGCTGTCGATTCTTGGTTACCTGTGGGGATGGAGGGGATCGAGATATAGGCAACAATTAGGAACAGCCTCTCGCTTCGGTAAGAAATCAGACAGAAATGATGCTTTAGAATGCCTCAGTTTTAGGCAGTCTGATTTCAAAACGTGTACTACATCCTCAGTCCCTGTAAAACATTTTTAAGTTGCGTCTCTCAAGTCTAAGAGTAGAGAAATGTCTGGGTGAAGGCAGGGAAGAGAAAAAATGAATTCGTCCATCAGCAAGCACCTAACAGATTATTTGGTCACGTTTAAAAAAAGAAAAGAGAGAAGTCAGCATGCAGCTCATCAGATCATTCAGCCTCAGACACACGCCTTTCACACACAAACTTCTGAACTCCCTTAGGTTTTACACCAAGAATAAAAAAGATGGGTAAATGCAACATCCTAACACCATGCCACTGGAAAAGACTGCTCAAATCTGCAGGGAAAGAAGTGAGGTTTTACTATGAGGCTATCCCACAGCGGTACTTTTTTATACTCATAGTCACAGAAGATTTCTGCTATTTGGTTTAATTTTATAACAACAAGCAATGCGATTGCTACAGTTTTCACCATTAAATATTCCACAGCTCAGCTGCCTAATGCTCCGTTTCCTAATGACCTCTGAATTCTATTTGTGCTCATGAAGTTTGATTATAAAAATAAAGTTATAAAACTCCTCTGAGACATTGACTTAGGGAGGAAATCTGAAAGAAATGCAGAACTTAATGTGGTGGTGGCTTACAGGACTTCTGGCATTTTCCATTTCTTCCTATTTTTTTTCTGGTTGGTTATACTCAGGATGAGCAGGGGAGGAAAAGCCGCGGGATTTGGGCAGCCTGAAGAAATGCTGCCTCTTGCACTTTACCAAAAGCAACAATAGAGGGCACTAAACTAACTTCGGTCCCAGGCACTCCGCGTGTTTACTCGCAGATAGGCATTTCCCAAAGTCTCACTTGGGTGAGCCTGAGAGCGAACACAGCATTTGTACACAGTTATTTTACAGTTATCATTTCTGAGAAGTGAATTTCTTTTAAAAAAGCTATTTTGCTTGGGCATCAGTGGCCGGAACAGGTGTGAAAAAGCCTAAAATGGAAAAGAAATGACCGGCATCCCATTCAAATTACAAAACTGATATGTACAGCACAGCCATATGTTAATCATTTTAGCACAAATCAACACAAATTGCTATTTTCAATCTGCTCCGTGTAAGGCAGAAGACTTCCCTGAAAATAAATCCAAATAAAAGTTTTGCAGGGCATCACTGTGTGAACATAGCAAAAAGAACCACAGATTTACCTGAGGGCAGAATTTGGTCTCGTTCTTTTAAAGTAATCCATGGCCTTGGAGGCAGCTGCTCTGGATGAACTAAAAAAAATAGAAACCAGTGATTATTTCAGGGTTTATATTTGTAAGTTACAATCCTACGTCAAAATGACGAGTGAACAATAATGTGCTTTGCAACCCAACTCCCTGAATCTTTTTACAATCCATGGCAGGCAAAAATAATTTAAATGGCAAATGACCAGCTACAGTAAAGACAAATTTGTCAGTTTTAAGGTTCATCGCTGGTTTTGTCACTTGCTTTCCAATCTAGAAGCACCACCAACATACTCCTGCATCTTGAATATACTGCTGAAGAAGGAGGGGTAAATCCTGTAGTGGTTCAGACATCCTATACTCCCCTTCTCCAAGAACCTCACCCTATATCCATCATTCCTGCAGTGTTTTAACCTATTAGACATCAAGAGGCAAACCAGAAAACTCAGTTACAGAACCACAACACAGGATTCAAGTCAGATACTGGATATTCTTTATCACTTTGGTATTTTGATATCTAAATTTCACGTTCTGCTTGCATTTGGATTATAATTTCTAGTGGAAAGTATTAAAAAGGCTTCAGCCAGGAAGCCCGTGCAGTTTTGTTGGTAACTGAAGGGTTTCAAACAGAACAGTGAGAACAATTGGCTGCAATATGGTAACATGGGAAAAGCTTGGACAATATATTTCAACCTCCTCCACAGTGTGTGTTTGCGCATACGACAGGAACCACTCGACAAATGCAAAAGCAGTTAGAAAATACTCTGCCTTCAGTGGTTCAGATTCTTGTTTTAGCAGGAAATGCTGTCAGAAATGCATGCTTTTAAACCGCTTCTGTCAATCAGAGTTCTAAGGCTGTCACCTGCTAGATTGTCAAGCATGTAGTTCAGTAGCTTCCGAGTTCCGTCTGGGTCCTGGTAGAGGCTGAGAATATCTTGTGATAAAGGATTGCCTGCCAACAGCATAAAACAACAACTGGATGATTAGCTGCCTGACTTTCTCAAGGCTTTCCAACCAAAGAAAATCTCCATAATGAGGACAAACTGACTCAGAAGATATTCAGGTTGCTTAACTTGTACCTGTAGAGCACCACAGTAACAGATGCTACAGAAATAGCTGGCATACACAGAATTTTTTCTTTTGACTCACTTAATAATATAGTAGGCTAAAAGGTTTATTTACCTATCTACAGATTTGAAATAGTCTCATAAGGAAGTTTGACAGCATTAAAAAAGCATCGTTTTCCAAACTGGCTTTTGCTACAAGCTTAGTATCTCCAACTCTAAGAAAATGCTGAGGTAATACACCAGGATTTTGAGCGCAGCCCCCTCAGTTATTCAAGAGTACTTCTAGGAATACTTAATTGCAAAGAACACACTCACCTTTCAAACCTAGGGTTTGTAGCTGGAAGAGCCGTCCAAGTTCATAAGGCAAAACCCGTAACAGATTGTTATTTAAAAACAATTCCCTGCAGCAAATGCAAAAAACACCTTTGATGAGTATCACTTCATAAGTGCATCTTCAAAGATGACACTTTGCACCCTGAATTTTTTTGTGTTATGGAAAAATATGCCAATCTTCTCATTTCAAAGCATGACCCAAAAAAACCATAAAAGCCACAAAAATGACAAATTTAAATCTGGGAGAATTTAAACAGCAAGCAAATATCAAGTCTCAATGAATGTTTCCGAGCAGAAACTACACAGCTTACAGACATGTACCTATAGAGATCAGTAAAGAAGGGTAATGAACCCTAAAGTAATTATCAGAACTGAAGCTTTGCACCAATCCTGAATTTTCTTAAGTACAAGAATGGAAAGCAAGATAAAATTCTTGGTCCCAATCCCAGAATAAAGAATTTTGAAAAGTTAACCAGAATAATTTCTCTCACCTGAGAGATACCATGTTTCCTAGTTCTGCTGGTAAACTTCTGAGTTTGTTGGATGACAGATTCAGGTAAACCAGATTATGAAGCTTGGCAATATCAGGTGGAATGCGAGTAAGATTATTGTCATTGAGGTGCAGAGCAGTCAAGTGTGTCAGCGACCAAAGTGATGTACTTAAACTCCGCACTCTACCTAAAAAAGAAAAGTAAAGAATCACCTCTTCAGTCAGGTTTGTGCTCTTAAACCATCAGATATTACACCACTTTGCTGGAACACTGAGTGATGCTTGCAGGAGATACCTTTGTGCATCTTCTCTAACTAACCCTCCTAGTTAAAAGGATAGAGACAGAGGTACAGTTCTAGGGAATCAGATGTGCTACCCAAAAACTCATGTCCAATCTGAGCTCGTGTTTTAAATGAACTGGGCTAAATATAAGCCAGCCAAGCTCAGACGCAACTGTTTAGTGAGTTAGTCCTCCTCCCCTAGCTCAGTAAACTCTTTTCCCAATAGGATCCCCTACCTGAAAGTGCCCAGTATGATCCTGGGGCACCAACAGCCCCACTGAACCAAAATTCAAAACCAACTCAACTCACCCGATATCTCTAATTCAGCCCAGTGTGACTTCTTCCCATTGGCTACCTCTTCTGCTGACATGATGGTGTAAATTCTGCGAGGATCTGGAGGATCATATTTTTCCTTTGGCATCCCTGTTAGTCTGAAAGACCATCAAAACCATTACCATCTACCATTCCACAACATTCCTTCATTTCAAGCCCCCCAGAAGCTTACCTTTCCCAGTAATTGCAGAATATCCTGGAAATTGTCCCTGGACATGCCCTGGAGTTTCTGTACAATAAATATTATGCTGACACCACCCCAACTGCTCCTAGCTCACGGAGTTAAGCAGGTGCTCAGACCTTTGCAGAATACGGGCTCATAATGGAAAAGGGCATTTCTTTCTACAAAGTTTGGGTTTATGCAGTCATCTGCAGTGTTATCTTGTACTGCCCCAGAGCAGACTTGCTGGATTTCCCAGTTTCTCCCCCAGACTGAAGCATGACCTACATCATTGCTGAGTTATTTGCTGTGTGCAGAACCTGCAGACAAGATGACAGCATTTCACTGCTCATGGCAAAAGCATATGGGTTACTCCCTCCTGGAGTTTTCACAGGGAACCAGCGATTGAAGGGAAGACTCTTCCCTTTGCTTTTACAGTAATTATTTTCAACATAAAAAGTCCCACTTATACAAGACTTGAAACTGCAGTCTGGAGGGGAATTACCTCAATTTTCCCATTAACTGGCTATCTTCTCTGCTTTGTGCTTTTTCATGCTCAGTATCTGTCAAGACATTTTTACTCCTAATGACCTAGGAGACCTAAAATGACCTCAGGCAAAATTCTCATTAGCTGTTCTTGCATGTACAGGGCTTCAGCCCAGACACAAACTTTAGTATCAGATGCATGGATATATTTTAATATCAGATGCATGCATTCTTGTCAGAAGAGAGCTTCGATGTTCCACTCAAAAAACATACACTTTCCAGATGGCATGGGGAGAAGTTTCCTTCCATACCACCCCCAGAGAAAGACTCAGGGAGGGGGGCTGTTTGGTTTAAAAACATAAGATTAGCTGAACTTGATATTCACAGGTTTTCTCCTCCCCAGGCACAAGAAATACCCAAACCTCAATTTGATACAAATCCAAAGCAGCTGATCTACAGGATGTGTTTTTTCCCCTCATACATATATCTCTACTACAACTGGCTGCAACAGCTGTGAATAATGACTATAACTCATTTGGTTTGCTGAACTGACAAGACAGAAAACTATGAAGAATCTGAGGAAACTAGTTCAGGAGATTTTTTTTCAGCTTATCCTGAACAAAGATCACACGTTCCCTTTATGAGATTAAAGTACTGAGTTTCTTCCAACTGATACAGATCACCAAAACAGGGTTTAGACATTGCAGAGGAGCAGGAGTTGTCAGGGCTGCCCCCTGAGAAGGGTCTCAGTTACAGGTCTGGTGTTTCCCTCCCTGACAAATGCGCAAGGAAATTCCATTCACACTGAATTAAGGCTCCCTGTTGCAAGCACAGGGCAGATACAAGTCCCACATCTAATTATAGACTTCTATTTACAGGTGAAGTCATAAGGCGAGGAAAGCCACAGGGTAAGAGGATTCTGCCCTCATGCTCCTCGACTGCAGCAATTCAGTTCAGGGTGCTGAATGAAACTTAAGATCATTTAAGGATACAGGATTATACCTGAGATCCTTTGATCCTTGTTTCAGAACTCCAAAATTAGGAGTGGTACTTCCTGACATAGTTATATGCTTTGGGAACACTAAATCTCCAGTGCTTGGGTTTTGCTGGATTTATCTTCACTGTTAAATATGTGCAGAAGCAAGGGCACCTCCAGCCCCATGAAATGATTCCCCTCAGCCCCTGCTGAGAGCCTCCAGAGCCCTATTTCACCTTTTCTCCTGGGCATCCTTGCTGTTAGACACATATGAAACTAATCCACACTCCACCATGTCTCGACACAGCCCTTCCTGGGTTTTGCTAGACCCCTGCAACTGACCAGAGCCATTCAGCAGAGCCATGAATCGCTGCAGAGAGCACAGTCCCAGTTCCAACGCGGGTGAGGAAACACACTGCAACACTACCACACTTTGTAGAAAAGTAATTTCCTCGAGTAGCATCAAGTGTGCTATCTAACCTACTACTCAATACAAATTTCATGTGATAGACAACAGAATGAAAACCACAGTCCCAGTGTTTCAGACTCAGCATAAACAGAGCGAGCCTGTCCATGTCAAAAAGTAGCAAGCTAGTTTTGCAGCAAGTCACACTGTCACATCACTGCCACAGGGCTACCTGCAATGATCCTTTAACAGAAAATGAGATTTTGTTACATGGCAATATTTATTTCATCTTTAAGGCATACTGCAGATTACAAGGGGAAACCTAAAAGCTCAGTGGTGAAAATCAAGCAGAATATCAACAAAGGATTAAGGGTTTATGGCAGAAGGGAGTTTTTTTGATCTTTAAGACTTTGAACTGACACAGGATGGGTCTCCACTTTGCTTTTTAATCTGTCACATCTTAAAACAACCCGTACTTCTACCACATCTGGATCTAGGACATCGCACACTTTGCTGTCCCATACCCAGCAGCAGCATTTGGGTGAGCGCCTTGTGAAACATGCTGTGCTTACCAAGTCCTTTGCATTCTTGTTTTCCACAGCATGATACCATGTTAGTATCAGACCTAGGGAGCTTTAAATTTCAGTTTCTGCATACTGAAGCTCCTGCTTGCCTCACATACTGTTGACAAAAGCTTTGGCTGTGGTTGCTTCCTATGGGCTTCTCAAGGTGCATTTCTACCTCAAAAAGCAAGTGGGAAATTGTCAGTGCTTCTGCTCGCTGTTTCATTGCAAGCCAGGCTCAGATGACAAACAGCTCAGGAAGGTTCAGTCCAGCCAGGGGTCCTTGCTGTCACACACACATCAATTCAAAGCCTTGAAGCTGCTGCGGTCTCCTCCAGCTGCCAAGCAGCCTTGTTGGAAACCAGAGCGCAGCCTGGCATTCCCATTGCCAGATCCTTCCCTGCTTGCACTGAGGCAGAAGTTGGACAAACATCCCAGGGCCTGGTGAGGAAGTCTTTAAAAAGCTGTGGTGGCTGGACCATCTGAGTCACCCCACACTCTTCCATACCTGCCCACAGGCCAAGAGATGACCACTGACCAGGTGACACCATCAAAAAGCTTCGGGATTACAATTTCCTCCTTGGCAGGGAACCCAATTGAATTACGCTGAAATACTGCTTGTTATGAGAAGTGCTCTGCCAATTTAAAGCAATTTGTGGCAGTCAAAGGCCTTCCAATGGAACAAGCCCTGAATTGCGAGTCAAACGGCATGCAGATTTTTCAGGTGTTAGTCACCGTATAATTATTTTGAAATCGTATTGACTCAAAAGAGTATCAGTGTCATTTCCACAGTCACAAAAAAGGGAAAACAAATCAAATATACTTTATTTCTTTTTTTTTTACTGTATAACATTGAGCAAGACTTGAAAGACACCACATGTATTTTTTTTTTTTTAAGCAAAAATGAATTCTGCCTCAGTTCCCAACTCCTACCGTTCCCATCTCCCCCTCTGCTTGTCCTGGAACTAAACCAGTATCCAAAAATCCCAACCTATTTTTGCTCGGTCTTCGGGGACCTACACCAAGTTCTCTGAATCGGTTAACCCCTGCTAAAACTTGCTCTCCACTACAGATCTGACCATGTAAACTTAAATAGTACGACCCTGATATTGTGGAAATGAAAGAAAACCTGAATATGGGAACATCAGTGCATTAGTAAGAAAGTAAGTTCTGCACAAACTTGGAGATCTGAGGGTTCCTAACAATGTCATGCTTATGCACCAACTCTCTGGCTGCAAGTCCATCCTGACATCGCAGGGTTACACAGCTGAAACCCTAAGTATGGTCCCAGGTGAACTTAAGCAGCTCCAGTTCAGCTGTATATAAAAAGGGTTAGGGAAAGAGTATTTGGTTTGGAAGGGTTGCAAGCAGGAGGTTTGTGGCTGTTTTTTTTCACAAGCTTGTTTTTATACACTGCTGTATTTGCTGGCTTTTGTGTATGGGGCACACTGGTAATTAAAGCCCCCCCCCAAAAAAAAAAAAAAAGAATAATGTAGCTACTGAAGGGGTAAAGAGTGTTAAAGAAGAAAGTTTTGAGGTATCAGGCCATACCACAGGCTTTTACTATGAAGACTCATTTTTTTGGGCAGCAAACAACAGAAGCGTCTGCATACTTGGGGGTTTCAGACAACCAGGTAACAACAGAAAAGAGCACTGCTCTTTTGTGCTTATCTGCCTAAGAAGTTCTCAAGTTATACATCTATGGAGAACGTGAGATAGGGAGGGTGCAGTTAGCAATATGAAATATAAACCATGACTTTTCTCAGAGAGAAGCTGAAAGCAGCCTTACAAGTTGCACCCACATGATGAGAGAAGAAAGGACACCATGCTAAGGCTTAGGAAGTTTCTTAACTCATAGTGTAATTTTTCTTGTATGGGTGGAGGAAATCAACAGCAGCTGTGAACATAAGAAACCTTTCCATTACACAGCACACCCAAACACACCAAAGAAACTATCTCAGGGTTGTTGTGAGAGATTAAATGCATCACTATCATTTTTAATAAAGTCAGATCTCTTCTTCCGAAGGCAAATATCCCCCATCAAGCAGAAGGATTAACGTATGTTCAATGGGAAGAGAAAGCCTGCTCAAAGCTGTCCAGATTATCTGGCATCTGTGTTGCAGGAGGGCTTCAAAGCTGGATAGGTCAAAGCTGCTGCAAAATAATACCCAGTCCCTTCCCTAGAGAGGTAGAAGACACATTTCGTAAATTACAGTGACTACAATGTGTTGTTCCACTTAAGTTATTCCATACCTCAATGCATAAATGAATTGTCTGTTTCTAACAAGGAAGCGAACAGAAAAGAGCTGCAACTTCATCCCGCTTCAGTTCATGGATGTGTTGGCACAACTCAGAATCCTCGCCTCCAGCAGAGTGACATTCTTTGTGATATTTTTTTTCCCAGCCTCTGTATATAGATGAGTCAAACTGCCAAAGCATTTTGAAAACCATCCAGCAGACTGCCCTGAATCATTCCTCCTCCCCCTGCGCAGTAACAGCTTACTGTCCATCCGCTTCCATACGGTGATCCCTCCCAGGAATTAAAAATCCTGCTGGCTGACGAGGCCAGAGCATGTGCGTGCCCGTGTATACACACAGGCACATGTTACTTAACGTTGGAAAGTTGGACCACAAGCTGGAAAACAGAGCCTTTTTTCTCTATGCATTTTGTAAACAGGACTAAATAGTTGCAAAGGGAGGAGAGGAAGGCTGCTCTTCTGTAATAAGCATGCTCTGTTTTTATGAGTGCATGACAAAAGTCTCTCCATTTTGGCTGCCCAAAGGAGAAGGGAAAGTATAGCCAATACCCACAAATACAAAAACTGACTTAGAGTACTCTCGGGTGATAAAGTTCAAGAAAATAAAGTTGATTGCTAAGGTATTTAAAACTAATATTAGGATGTGTATCTATGTGTTAGCGTAAGGTAAGCTAGTGTATCATAGAGTATTTAGTGTATATATACAAAAAGAAAATATGCATGGGAATTCTGACAGTCTCTTGCTTGGATCTGAGTTTTCTTCATTGTGCTTTCCTGCAGGAACATGTTCAACCACCTCCGCATACGTTGTCTCTACCAAGAGTTTAACACACACTGTGAGTCTGCCAACAAAGGTACTGTTTCCTTTCAATTTCTTATTCCAAGTAACCTGATTGGGAATAGAGATTATCAGTGAAACAAATAAAAATGCCTTATCATGTTTTTTTCTTTTATTAAGAAGAGAAAATAAGTGGTTTCTTACTGTCATTTCCCAATACTGAGATATCAAACAATCTTTGAGAAAAGTGTAATCAAAGTGGGTAAATAGAGACTACTTGGATACAAGCATCCTATCAAGAGAGAACACTTAAACAGCAAGTGGAAATAAACCGCAAGGAAAAGGATAAAATTTGACGTATTAACTCTAAGAAGTAACAATTAAAATTTCGAGGTTGGCACCTTGGAGCTAGCAGCAAATGAAGTCCACAAGTACAACTTACTCCTATAATGCTGTTAGAAAAATACTTTGGCTTGCACTCTTCTCATCTGCTACTGCATTTCAAAATACAGCAAGGTAATACTTGGCTTTTCTTGAACCACATCAGTTATGCATCTAAAACCAAACCTGCTTTAGTAAGGCATCTTTGTTACTCTTAGGTTCAGTACTGAAACTCCTTAACTTGAAACTTTTAGGGAATCTTCATGCATATTGCAAGCTTATTGCAAGCTTAATGTTTTAATAAAACTGCCATCTCTTCTCCATGATCAAGACAAATACTAGATGTGGAAGATATTTCAACAAAATAAGCTTCAGAAGTAATTTTCACAGTCTGTCCTTGTACCTATCACAAGGAATTTCTCCTTCAAGGACTATAGCTTTGTGTTGCAACTCATGTAAGTAAAATGAGCAGAAGTGAGAAGACCTAAGCAGTGGAATCTCTGTACTGATGGTGAGAAGATGAAATGCTGTTCCTTGAAGCTGTAAGTGGTCAGGAAGCATGTTTGTGCTGAGAAGCAGAAGGGACAGACTCTTACTATGGCGCTGCCCCTGCCTGGCAAAATTTTGTCTTTGGCACAGTCAAGGGAAAGCCATCCATCAGGTTATGAACAAGGTTGCATAAGCAGGAGGCATCTTCACAGAGTAGCTTCAGGGTGGGGAAAAAAGCATTACTGCTTGATCAGCTCGGCTGACAATTTGGGAAGTGTTGCAGTCTTTACCAAAGTGGCGGCGACCCTGTGTGAAACTGCATGCAGGATTTCAGGCTTGCACTCACGCACTCCAGCTAGTGAACAGAGAAGCGTGGTGAAAAGGACATGTCAACAGCAAGCACGGCAACAATATGATAGAAATTGTCCAAGCTTTGCTCTAGTTTTTATTCCATGTGGTACTTGGATTAGGCTCAGCAACAGGAGGCTATTTAAGCTTTGCACGTTCAGTTTCACAGAAAATCCTCTCTTTGCTCATTAGCAAGCTCTTCATTGAGAGGTGCAGCAGCTCAGAAGGTTCCACTGGAGGCTCTTGTATAAAGGGAGTCCCTGTGCCTTAACTAAGTCCAGTAAGGAACTGCCTATGCCTGGCACACCGATGTTGCTCATGTGCTGTCAAACCCCTGGTAAGGCAAGCAAAACAAGAAGGGGTAACAGGTTCAAACTTGAACAGGGGAAGTTTAGATTGGATATAAGGAAGAAGTTCTTTACTGTAAGAGTTGTGAGGCACTGGAATGGGTTGCCCAAGGAAGTTGTGAATGCTCCATCCCTGGTGGTGTTCAAGGCCAGGTTGGACAGAGCCTTGGGTGACATGGTTTAGTGTGAGGTGTCCCTGCCTATGGCAGGGGGGTTGAAACTAGATGATCTTAAGGTGCTTTCCAACCCTTTCTACAATTCCATGATTCTATGTACGACCAGCTGCAGTGATGCTCAGCCACCACATACTGCAAGGCTTCGTGCCTCCTATGCCTGTCCTGACATCCGGCACAAGCTCAAGCACGGTGAAATACAAGCTGGAGTGGGAATAGTGAAATGCAAGAGGTAACCAAGAACCCGCAGCTGGTTTTGAATTCAGTGGCAGTGGGATTGCAGGGGGCTTCACGACATCACTTCAGCAAAGACCGTAAAAGCTCAGAAAAGTATGAGAAAGTCACAGAAGCAAACCCTGGAGAAACAGAGCAAAAAGCCAAGGGGGAGGAGTGAGAAGGGAGGAACGAGCTGTATTCGATTAATTGTAGAGCCAACTGGCACTAGCTTGATGGAAATGCTAACTGTCCTACTGACATACACCTACTAGTTATTTCCCCCTGTTCCCTCATCTCCTCTAAATGAAGTAGAGCCTTTTCCTAAATCACAGGTGACACAAGAATATCCAGGTTTCCACCCTTCCTTTTCCTCTATGTCACAACCCCACTTACAAGAACAGCTGAACTATTTACTGCATGAAAATACTATGTAGCTGTAGTTATTTTTAATTTCTGTACTTAGTTAACATTACAGTCCTTGCTCCAAAAGAACCAGAAGTGTTTGAAAGCCTATTACTTCTAGTTGCATACGTGACAACCCCTGAGTATCTGCATCAAGTCATAGAGTAATAACCTGCCTTTGTCCGCAGATGCCTTTTATAATGCCTGCTTTCAAAGGGGCTCTTAAGCGCTAGCTTGCATGCAAACACAGGGCAGGTAGCTCCTCAAGAACAAAGCTCTGCTTAACAGAAATGCATACAAGGGGTCTCTTATAGGGCAAGAAGAGTTTGAACAGGCAGCCTGTAAATAAATCTAATCAGAAGCCCCCAAAGGGATCACGTGAAGAGTAGATTTATTTACACAAGTATTCCCCCCTAATTCAAAGAACTGACCCATTTCAAATGCTGTCCCATCCCCTGAAGAGCACTGGTCTTTTAATGAGATACAGGACAGAGGGGCTTAAAGGATTAAGAACCGCAGCCACTGGGAGTCTGGGGAAGGTAGCAGCTGGTGCTGGATCAGTATGAAGCATCGAGACAAAACGCTGTCCTGGGCTGCGGGCACAGAAGAAAAGCAGCCAAGTGTAGCTGCAACTTAAAGCAGGAGGTTTTCCTAATACCAGTTTGACACCAATAGGACCTGGGAGATGGAAAACTCTCAACACCAAGAACTGAGTGAGCATGAAGTGGTGTAGTGTACAAGCGTCCCTCTGAGCCTCAAGGGAAAGAGCTGTTTTATTGACAAGCCTAATGCAACACCTTGGCTCATTCAGTCACTCCCTTGTAAATGATAAAGACCATGTTCAGTTTGCCTCAAGCCAACACCTTGTCTCATTCAACTCCTCAGGATCAATAATTGGAGAGAAGTCAGCTATCGACCTGTTTTCTAAGCAAAGCTACACCATAATTATTAATACACACACACCACTGCAGCAACTTGGAAGCTGTCTTCTCAAGGAACACTTCTTTCTTTTCTTAAGATACAGTTCGAATCATCAATAGCCTTTCATCCTTCAAAGTCTGTTCTAGGAGAAAAGAACAAATGAGATTATTTCCAAAGCTACAGCGCTATCTCACCCTTTCAGCAGTAGGCTGCCAACACTTGAACAAAATAAGCAAAGCCTAGCAGCACTTCAGCTGCTCTCCCTATATGATAGAAAGATAATGGCCAGCTTATTGCTCACAAGCTGGAGGTTTTTTTGCAATAATTTTTGCAATAATTAATAACAGGGAAATCTGCCACCATAAAACTCACTTCAGATAGCTTTAAATGTATAACGCCTGCCCTGTTCAACTACAGGTAGGTTTGGAAGTGCCAAAGCTCAAGATTATGAAAGGAGGAGTTAAAAAATAAAGGCCAGAGGCAAAAGTACACACCAACAGTGGAAACTGCTTTGCAATTGCTGGCACAATAAATCAGCATTTTCACATTACAGCTCAGTTTCAACAAGCCACAAGATGCTGCATTAGTGCTCAAAGCAGCTGGGCTTGTATGCTCAGATGAGGAGAAAGAAAAGGGATCTCTTTAAATAAAGCAGTTTATAGGCATAAACCCCTTTCTCAGTAGGGTATATTTAAATGTACTTTACTTCTTTAATCAAAGAAGTCTTCTTCTTTACTTCTTTAATCGAAGTAAAAAAGCATGCCTTGTAGCCTGAAAAAAGCATATTATTTGGATACTGAAAGACAGTTAGTTCAGCTGCTTCTCTGATTGTCCGAATCTCTCCTATGTGCAATTACAGACACTTCAACTTCCAAAATTCTAGTTTTAAAATCCATGCTGATAAGTAGCAAAGACTCTTCTAGCTACATTCCAGCAAGCTGAAAACTGAGAAACTACAACAACAGTGCAAGACAATCTCTGTGGGGAGCAGGAAATTTACCTCCAGCAAAAAAGCAAGATGCAGATATCTGGAAGCTAAACTATGGGCATCTGTGAAAGATGCCCGCAACAAGGCACGCAAAAGCTGTGATCTCCAGAGGGTCAAGCTGCTACCCAGTGCAGCAACACTCTCAATCAACATTAGCAGCATGTTAATTCTCTTGCCCAGAAGGACTGATGTAATTATTAGTTTATTAGAGGAAAGCAAGCCATACAAGAACAAACCGTGAGGTGTATGTTAGTTGTCAGGGGGCATGACTGAGAGCTGGTATGGATTGAGTTTGTTCTTGTGACAGAAGGTAGGTTGAACTTGGGTGGATTCCTCTGTTCAGCCGCTTGAAGGGATTTCCTCCAAGGTGTGTGTATTACCTAACCAGGGAATACCTTTGACAACTTTTCCTGAAGTTCTTTAAACAGGTCAATTTTCTGTTATTTCAAAAGATGCTACCAGGTGAGAAGTTAATTCAGGAGTACCCTAATGTTGGTGTTTGCAAAGGCTTCCTTGTGGTCCTTCCTCCATGTCACGCTGAGTTTTGATCATGGTCCTCCATTGTTGATACAGAGTTATGCAAGCCACAGGGCACCACTGAAAGAGCTGCAGACCTGACACTTGCTTTCAAGGCACTGAGGGTCCAAGTACTCTCAACACTAAGTACTGTATAAACCTGCAAACTAGATAATGAGCTGTAAAAGTAAGTCAAATAAGAGAACTATAGTGCAAAGCCCTGGTCCTGACAAGCATCACTCACCACTGGGTAGCATGCATGCTGTTGCTTTACAGAAACAGTGTCTAAAGTAACAGCACAGACACAGTGGCTATGTGGAAGAGGAAGGTATGGATTCAGGAATGCTGCAGGACTGTTGACAGCTTGAGGTTTTGAAACACATAATTTTCCAAGTAGAAAATTCTTCTGAGTTATACTCATCTCCCTTCATACACATCCAGGGTTGTTTTGTCCATACTTGCAGCTGCCATGAAATAAGCGGCCATCTATTTAAAATGGAACGGTTCCACCTTTACGTGCACAGGATCTTGCAGTTCATCACAGGACTAGTCACTGCGCAGTCCTCAAGTCAAACCATACACCAAAAAACACTTCAAAGGAGGAAAAAGGCATCCTAAGGTCATAGCCTCACTCAAGACTTTGCTAAGTAAGTCTTCAAAAAGGCTACATAACCTTGTCATCTGAGACATTTCAAAGAGATCTTAGTACTGCAAAAAAAAATCCCCAAACCTCCTATCCACTGGTCTCAAATACTTAATACATCCGCTCCTCTCATCTACTCGGAATATTAGTAATTTATCCACTCCTTTGCAGTCTTTTGCTTCAGACTGAGGAGGAGAAGCAAAAAGATCATTGCACCGGTACAATACAAGGTAAAGGTAAAAATACAAGCTAAGGGCCATCAGAGAAGCTGAACCTGACTCTTTCTGGCACTTGTTGACTGTATTCTGGTATGTGAGAAGTTGTCTGGCCCCGTTTTCCCTTTGCTTTCTTAACTTTCCAAAACAAAAAGGGATTAGAGGAAAGGCGTTCACAAGTGGAAATTTCTGCTGGGTGGATAATTCATCCTGTGCTAGCTCTCTCCCACTTCCAGGGCCAGTTTTAAATTCATGTAACAGAATAAATATAAATTGAATTATAAGGGTTAGAGGAAGCAGTAACCAGTTTTCTGGAACTATTGCTCCATTTGGCCTTTTCCTGCCTGGAGCTGCAAGTTCCATGAGTGTAAGAAAAAGCAAAGAAGAGTGTTTTCTTTTACCTGGAGAGCACAGTTTCTGACAACTGTTCTGCTTTTAAATCCCTTGCAGATCAGTTTGAAGACTCCTATCTGTATTAGCAAGAAGTTCTGTTTTGCAGCAGACCATGTCATGTGTGCATACCAATACAGGCTCTGACAAGAAGCGAGTGAACCAACCCTTTCCAAAAGGCTAGGAAACGCTAGCAGTGTCCCAGTGCTGGTACTGGTTCCTATCCATGTTTTTCCCCATGGATGACTGGGTGACAACTCCCACGCTTTCCTTTGAAGCAACAAGAAAAACGAAGGATATTCTCCACGTGTTAAGGCTGACTCAAGACAAAAGACATTTATTTGAGGGATATATACCACCTTTGTGCCACTTGGAATCTTACTGACCTCACACAAGTACGTATGGCAAGGAAGTCTGGGGTGTGTGCTCATCTCCACCCCCAAGAGCAAACTCCCTAGCTTCCATGGAAGAGACAAATTTATCTTGAGTGCTTGAAGAGCACCTTTCCTTTGAAGCTTCCAAATAACTTTTTAGGCCACGAAATCTTAGTGTTAAACACCAGGAGTAAGAAGGGCTGCAGGCCATATAGCTGAAAACACAAAAACCTGCAGGACCTCTCCACTCTGCTGTTTACAAAACAAGGGATGATAATATCCAGCAAAGCACACTAAGTATGTTTTTTGCTTCCATGTTTTCTCAGTTTTCCTCTATCACATGGAAAAGTTGACACCTAAAAACCTGCAGAAGGAAATCCTCAACATGCTTCTCTCTCTACATACTTAAAGCCAAGCCAGAGCCTTCTGAGACAACCTCCAGATAGATTTCTTAGGAAGAAAATAAAAAAAGGCAAAACTTATTTGTGATTAGAAGTCACCAAGATGTTCAGATGGAAGAATTCCTTAAGAGCAAGGGGGAAACTAACCGATCAATTCATTCTGCTGCCCTAAAGGATAAATAGCATGCTTGAGCACAATGTACAAATCCTGACTGTTATTAACAGCTTGACCAAAAGCAGTTGTTTTATGTAGTTATCTTTGTACTTCTGAAATCTGATAAACTAAAAAAAAAAGAGTTCAATGAACTCTGACACCAAAGCAAGAAGGGGAGAAAGGAAGAGGGAGTCACTTTGCACTATTCAATGGCTCAGTGTCCAGCTGGAGACCAGTAACGAGCGGTGTCCCTCAGGGACTGGTGTTGGGACTGGTCTTGTTCAACATCTTTGTTGGTGACATGGAGAGTGGGATTGAGTGCGCCCTCAGCAAGTTTGCTGAAGACACCAAGCTGTGTGGTTTGGTTGATACACTAGAGGGAAGGAATGCCATCCAGAGGGACCTTGACATGCTTGTAAGGTGGGCTGATGCCAACATGATGGAGTTTAACCATGACAAGTGCAAGGTCATACACCTGGGTTGGAGGAATCCCAGGCACAGCTACAGGTTGGGCAGAGAAGAGATACAGAGCAGTCCTGCAGAGAAGGACTTGGGGGTGTTGGTCGATGAAAAAATGAACATGAGGCGGCATCAGTGTGCGCTTGCAGCCCAGAAAGCCAACCGTATCCTGGGCTGCATCAAAAGGAGTGTGACCAGCAGGTCGAGGGAGGTGATCCTACCCCTCTACTCTGCTCTTGTGAGACCTCACTTGGAGTATTGTGTGCAGTTCTGGTGTCCTCAATATAAAAAACACATGGAAGTGTTGGAACAAGTCCAAAGGAGGGCCACGAGGATGATCAGGGGACTGGAGCACCTCCCGTATGAAGATAGGCTGAGAAAATTGGGGCTGTTCAGCCTGGAGAAGAGAAGGCTCTGTGGAGACCTCATAGCAGCCTTCCAGTATCTCAAGGGGGCCTACAGTGATGCTGGGGAGGGACTCTTCATGAGCGACTGTAGTGAGAGGACAAGGGGTAACGGGTTCAAACTTAAACAGGGGAAGTTTAGATTGGAAATGAGGAAGAAATTCTTTACTGTAAGGGTGGTGAGGCACTGGAATGGGCTGCCCAGGGAAGTTGTGAATGCTCCATCGCTGGTGGTGTTCAAGGCTGGATTGGACATAGCCTTGGGTGTCACGGTTTAGTGGGAGGTGTCCCTGGCCATGGCAGGGGGGTTAGAACCTGATGATCTTAAGGTGCTTTCCAACCCTGACTATTCTATGATTCTATTGCTCCCTATGTGAAGTTCAGGTCCCTCACTTGGAGAAGAAACTCACTAAAGAGGTTGTTTCAGCTGGTGTCAGAGTGGGCACTCCAGGAAATAAAGAAGTCTTCTGGGTGTCAAATTCACCTAAAAGACATACATCTCAGCATTCACAAAACTTTGCTTAGCAGCCCCAAAAAAACCCCACCTTTTCAAAGCTATCTGTCAGTAAGGCAGGTTTCTGGAGTTCTCAAAATGTCTTAAGAATAAAAGCAAAGCCATTTCTTAAGTAGGGAAACCTCCCTTTTCAATACCAGGACCCCATAAGGTGAAGGCTACATATCCCTTCTCTCTGTAGCTACGAGCTGTGGCATGTGTATTGCTAAAGCAGAAGGCAGTCACTTTTCCCCCTTCCTTCTCTTGAGGAGACCTTCTCCCTGCCTGCAGACAACAAAACCTCCTCCATAGCCACACGAGGCTAAACATTCCTCTCCCTTCTGCAACTTGCAGAGCTGCTTCAGCCCATGAATATTTTTTTGCCTTTAAAAGCATTTAAGATAGTTTAATTGTGCTTTTTGTGTTTCACATGGTTGTAAATAGGAGACTGGGGAGCTGTTGACTTGTAGTAGCAGTCATAGAAGGATTTGTAGCCAGGATAAAGGACCCTTAGCCAGGAGATCTGGTTTACATTCCCCTTTCCAGTGCAGGCCTCTCGAGACCACAGGTAGGTGCATAACTCGGGAGGGGCAAAGGCCCACATGGGCTGTTCAAGGAGAGGTGCCTCCAGTAGTTTCCCAGCCATAAAAATTCCTGCTGCTCCTAGCTAAGGGCACAATAGGTTTTCTTTAGGGTAAGGAATAATCCTGATTCACAACAGCAGGGATGATGGCAGGGTGCTCTGAAGGATTTAGTCCCTTGGCGTCTGTAAACAGTCAAAGATTTACTAGTCTTCAAGCAGCAAATAGGGGAGGGAAACCCAAAACGAAAACCCTTCTGAAGATCCGTCACTGGGCTGTCATCTATATTCCTAGACTTTTCCCCTAGGTGGACCTTCCTGAATTGAAGCCAGGGGGCCCTGCTGCTGTTCTGAGCCTGACACCACTATTTTTGACTGTCATTTTTAACCATCACTGTCACAAGCAAGCCTGAATTTGCTTTGGGCAGCAAGGCAAAGAGGGAAAACCCTTCCTCTTCCTCTTCCCTCATGCCCTACTCTCACTGTTGCGCTCAAAGTGGAAGTTTCACTTTCCCCAACATTTTTAGTTTTGATAAAGAGGGGAAAAGTATTTAATTTCTCTGCTTGTGGCACAGACAGTCTGAACACCTTTGTTAATAGGACTGTGTTGTAAATCTGCCTGCAGGCAATGTCCACATGGTGTTAACTTCATTTAAAATACACACCTATACCAGACTTCATATCCAATGAAATCTGCAGTCTTACTGCCCTTTTATCTCATTTTATATACCTTTCTCAGAGAAAACATAAAGCTCCTTCACAGGCAAGCAGAATGTGAGAGACAATAAACCATTTAGCTAAATGCCAAGCAGAAACAGCTACAATCCCGTGCAAGCATAAAGTACCATTAATCATTCACATCAGGAAATACCAAAGTGAGGGTGAACACACGCAACCTTATCTGTGCCTTGTGTACACATGGAGGTTACAAGCATTAATTAAGTTACTTGAGTGCATGACACGCAATGGGCTAAATGGGGTTCTGTTCCTTAGCCACGGGTGCTGACTTCATATAGTTTCCAAAATCTCTGTGTTCACTCACTACAAGTGTGTTGTAGCTAAAAATGTTGAGAGCTGCTGCTTCTTCATCTTGGGGTATTTTTACCAGCACTGGTTTAATATCTTCACTTGATAGGGATGAAATTTGTTTCTTGTAGAACATCATGCTATGCATTTCTGCCTCATATATCATTTCATTTCTACCTACCTTGAATGATATTTTCAATAACCACCTCTGAAACCCTGGAGGGAAAGCTTTCTGGTAATGTCTAAACACTGTTAAGTTACTTGATCCTCTGCAGGGAGATGTGCAAGCAACCGTACACATTGTTTTTCTAAACAGGATTCCAGAGCAACTTTTCTGGAGAGATTTTCTTCCAGTGCTCTCTTGTATTCAGAGTACTATCAGTTCTGGTTGTGTTTTTTTGGGGGGTTGCAGGGGTTGGTTTGTTTGGGGGTTTTGTGGATTTTTTTCTTGTTTTCAACCCTAAGAGAGAAGTTTTCCTCCAGATAACAGAAACCAACTCCCATCCAGTACCTTGCCATTACAGGTAGGTATCACAAAGCCCTGTTATGAATTTACCGAGCTTCAAACAAAGCCAGTCAGTTTGTTCAGCTAAAGACCTTTCACGGAGTCTCTCTGCAACTTTCTCTGAGATTTATTCCAAAGCACTCCTGAAAGAGGCACAAACGGATCCAGTAAATCCTGTGCATAGAAAGTCTCTTGGCCATCTCCTGTGGGGTATACTTCAGCGTTTACTTTGACCTCTGTGAACTGTTTGATCTTTTTTTAGATAGTCTTGAGGTGGGAGGTACATGTGTGAATCTGCTGACATGGACCTGAAATGCATAAGCCTTTTAAGATGGGGAAGGGGAGCAAGAGAATTTCAGGAACACTGGCACTGACTAAAGATAAAGAAACATCCCAAGACAGACTCTTTTTTTTTATCATTACAGGTGAGACGGAGAAGCTGTATGGGCATACCACTGAAACCCAAAGAACTAATCAAAAGGTGAAGTTACACTGCTGATCTAAGAAGCAACACTTTTAAAACATGCGGATGCCCTGCAGCCTCCACCTCCTGCTCTGTTTACCTATTTGCTGTCAGGTTAGTGAGCAAAAGTGGCTCAGCACAGGGTCCAAAGCGTGGCAGGACTGGGAGCAAAGCAGCACTTCCCCTTCCGGCACTGGCAAAGTTCAGTTGGCTCAGCTGGGATAGCTGCACCATTGAGACAGTGTGCTGTATGTTTTGACACACACGTTAGCTGATAACCTGATAAAAGGGGAAAAAGCACAGCTCATGGATTTAGTCAGGGTTTTTACACAGCTTTCCACAGCAATGGAAGACCTGACAGCTGTCCTGGACAAGCTAAGTACAACACTAAAGTCACCTCACTCCACCAGCGTGAGCCACCCAGGGGACACAGACAAATGTAGAAAGCTATCCGTATCTTTCTGGTGATAGCAAATCTGTCTGAGACAGGAGAAATGCTCTGATAAACTGCAGAAAGCAAGCAACAAGCACCCAAGCCTTGATTACAGCCTGTCATCAAGAAAAGCACTGAATTTGGGGGAAAAAAAAATTTTACAAGAGGCTTAGTATTTAATGCTCTAAAGTAGTAAATCCACAGCAAATCCTCCTGAGTTTAAATAAGCCTAAGACATATTTTAACTTATTTAATTTTTTCCCAAATGCCATCTTATGCTCCCAAACAAATAAGCTCCACTGTTACATTTGCTTTCTCAGGATTCTGCAAATGAGGTTGCATCCAGTGCCTCGAGTGCCCTTCTGGCATCACAAAAGCTCTTTCCAATAAATAGTAAGCAAGCCATTTATTTGTATTTATCTCCCCTTTTAAATTCAAATAACCCCAAAGTGTCCAGCAGATTAAAGCAGATTTAAGCAGTATTTTTTTAATGGGTGGTGAAAAAAAGTTTGCCCTAAAATTATTCATGTTACTGAGGCATAATTTTACCACTTAAAACCAAAATGGCCCCGGAAAGGTTTTGATAACAAGAAAAAAGAAATACACTTCCCCAGTTGTGCACATTGTCTCTGAACAAAAAAAAAAGACAGCAGCTACTGTGTTCTACCTAAGTGTAAATTTTCCTTCTTGGTGTTATAGATTTAAATTAAGACAAGACTTCTCCCATGTGGAAATAAATTTTTCTCCAGTGGTGCCTTTTTATTTTACTACCAGAGTCTGTAAACACCTTGGCATCGTTTTCTTGCTTGCCTCTTGTAAAACTGGTGTGAAGACTAAATATTACTGCACTTGGAAAACTTGGTCAAAAGCCTGCCTCCCTTTTTGCAAAACCAAGATTGTTAATGAAAAACCACTACAGTCCCCATGGGGAAAAAAAAATAAATAAAATCCCAGCTTATCACATGAAATGGAAGTTTTATAAACACCTTTTCAGGGAAAGAAAACAAGTAGCAGCCATAATATCACTTACTTCCAGGTGAGAGTTCTCACTGCAAATGTGAAATCCCACAGACAGTGGATGGGAAGAGGAGAGCCACACACAGAAAATAAACTTGACCAGTTGTCCCTTCCAAGCCAGGCAAATAAATGTCTGATTACACTACATCCCCAGAGCGTGGTGCTTTACTGGCAGCAGCACTGCCACCATGACATGGAAAAACAGCCTTTAGAAACGAAAACAAGCTGTATCAGTAAAAGTGCACTTTTGCAGATAACTGCGTCTACAACTGGGACTTCTGCTGGCACAGCTATGTCAGTCACGGGTCATACTTCGTCACAGAGCTCGCAGACAGAGCTGTGCCAGCAGAAGTTTGCCATATAGACCTGGTGGGAAACTCAACAGTGACTAAAATGAATATGCAAAGTTTTGTGGCTTCCATGCTGCTGCCAAACTCTGTTTACCTAACTGTCTGGTGATGGGTTGTCTTACTTCAGTGCTGGTGGCACGTTAGGACCTTGGCTTTCCAAAGACGGAAGAACCTAAAGTTAGTTCAGGAATGTGGCAATACCTATCAGCCGTTTACATTGCACTTTATCCTTCAATTAAATATACAAACTGAACTGGAAAGAGTGCCTGCAGGAAGAAAAGATGAAATGGAATAAATTAAATTCTGCTGTGCTTCAGCACTCAGACAGCCCTTGCTCTTAGTACTAAGAGAACAAAACTGAAAGTGTTTAACGGGATTTGTTTAGCAGACAGCAGAGCACTGCAAAATTGCCACTCTTCAGTTAAACTGAACAGTCAATCCGTAACGTGGCTTTTGTCATCTTCAATCACCTTTGAAGACAGGGAGCAAGGAGATTTAACGCCCGAGTTGATGCTCTGACATAAGTTCTGTCTGGATGAAGCAGGCTGTGTTTCAGAAGAGCAACGTACAAATTTCACTGTCGCTTCCTATTTTGATAGGGAAATAAAATCACTGGCAGTGCTGCATTTTAAAATGCCATGCTCAACCCTCATCACAGCTTTTTGGCCCTCCAAATTGGGATACAGCTTCTAGGAATTCCTTGGGTTGTGTCACAAGGAAGACTTTGGTGTTACAAATAATGTATTTTTTAGGGGGGGAAATACCTCAAAGGAACGGCACGGGCTAAAAATAAACACATTATCATCACTTTCATTATTAACCACGTCTACACGCACAGGAAGTATAACCATAAGCAACTTCAGGATGAGGTGTTTTCCCCTCCAGTTTAGTTTTCGGACCCACAAAGGTGCGCTTGTGATTGGTGTCACCGGGAGCGGATGGCACAGGTATGAAATGAATTGTAGCAAACCCTCCCCCTTGGACAAGGCCATCTAAACTTCCTATCAGCAGGTCGGCTCAGGAGCAGTTGTAACTCCCCAAAGCAAACGCTTAGCAGCCTATTCAAAGTTTCAAAAACAGCCTGATAAAACCCTACTTGCCGAAAGATTTCAGAAGGTCAGATAAAACTTGGCGTGGCCATGAAAGGCAGGAAGCAACCAAGCCCTCCGCCATGTTTACCAAAACTACTTCAGTTTAAAAAGCTACCCCCACACAGTTACAAAAACTCAGTGTTTAGGTGCCTTGTTTTATCTGCAACAACCGTCGCCTGAGCTCGAAGCCCAGCTTTTACTGCAGGTGACATTCCCGCCTGTCTTCCTCGTACGGGACTGCTGTGGAGCACCAGGAAAAAGCGTCCAGACCTCTGCCTTCCCAAAAACACCCCCCAAGCCCCTCTGTGGAGTCACCAGGCGAATGTCGCACCATGGGATGCTGGCCAACGCAGAAGGGACTGGGGCCAAGCGCTTGTCCCATGGCCCGGGTTCACCCCACTGCCCCCAGCCTGGGCTATGGGTGACCTGGCATCCCAAAAGCAACTAAGGGGGCGGCTGCCAGAGCCGCCGCGGCCCAGCCTCCAGGGACCCCCGCTTCCTCCTTACGGGAGCCCCGCTGCCCTCCGGGTCGCCCCTCGCCGGGAATAAACCTGCAGCACCCCCCGCCCCGGTACACACGGATCCGTGTCCGTGAGCGCTCAGAGCGGCGGATGCGAGGCGGCACAGGCCGCGGCGGCAACCCCGGGTGCTGGCCCCGGTGCTGGCGGGGCCCGACATGGCGGCGCGGGCCCGCTCCCCGCCCCCCCGCGCCCCGCCAGGCCCCGTCGGGCCGCGGCACTTACCTGCATCCGGCGCGGCGGGGCGGCGGGGCCGGCGGCGGCGGCAGGGCGGCGGCAGGGCGGCGGCGGCGGGCAGCAACGACATGCAGGCGGCGGCCCGCCGGGGAGCGGGACCGGGCCGAGGACGGAGCCGCGGGGCCGGGGCTCGGGCGGCGAGGAGGGCGGAGGAGACGGAGGAGGGGGCGGGCACGGAGAGGCGGGAGGCGGGCGGCGGCGGGGCCGGCGGGTGGGCGGAGGACCTCGGGTACACGGCGGGCCCTGTCAGCGCTCACAGCCGGTGTCAAGACCTGCCTGCGGCGGGGAGCGGCGCACCGCCGGTCCGGGGGACATCGGCCGGTCGTCGGAGCAGCCGAGGTTGGGAAGACACCCCGGTTTTACCTCATGATTTTGGTAGCGGCAGCCAGGAGCCCTCTCCGGAGTGGGTGTCGAGGAGGTGGTGGTCCGCAGGTGGGAGCCCCTTTCTTGGGAAATGCCTTTCAGTGCCCAGATTTCAGTTGTACAGAGCCATGTGAGACAAGGGATGCTCTTCCAGGCAGCTGAAGCAAGGAAGCACAGGTAAATATCAAAAGCCCATGTTCCCGCAGACACACCAAAATCCTCGTGGTGGCTGTTTCCATAGTCAATGAGGAGGAACGTGGGCCAACCGTGAGGGAAAAGTGGATCGAAAGCTAAAATAAAAGCATCAGTGAGGGGTGGAGAGGGATGTAGATCTTTGCCTGTTGGCCTGTGGGACAGCCCAGGTGGGAAAATGGTGCTGGGGATATGAATAAAGCACCAGTAAAGTGGAGGAAGGCAGCTGGGGTGATCAGCTCCAAGAGCCTTTTTATTCAAACTTGCTTTCTACTGCAGCTGCCTGGACTCCTGCTGGCCCGAAGAAGGTTGTTTATGCTGAGAGAGTGGGAAGTGCAGAAGGAGCGAGGGGGTTTGATAGGAAATGGGCTGCAGAGTGAGTGAGTAATCAGGAATGGGAGCCCATATTTCCCTCCCAGGTCCAAAATCCGTGACCCACAGCAGGACTTTGTGTCTAACAAGTCAGAGGCTCACAACGGGATTGAGGAGTTGTGGAGGAAGGCCATGGAGGATGCAGGTTGCTACCTGATCACAGGTGCATATTAAACAGTCACGCAACGAGTCTTGCATTACATTTGCCATCACTACGGGAAACATATCCCTAACACCCAGTGGAAAAGAACCCCTTCCCCAAAACCGGTTCTGCCTCTGTGCTTTAACACTTTTTCATTCCTCAGTGAGACTTTCTAACAGAGGAGTTGGGTTCTTTTTGCTCCTGTCACCCTCACACCTCTCTGTTTTGATCCGTTCCCAGGAAATCGAGTGTATAGTTACATTGGATGAACATACCAATTTCATTACAACTTGTTTTACGTATGCTCATACATCTGATTGGCAGTCAACTGTTCTAGTTCAAGAGGCTCCCTGCCATATCAGGGAATGAGACATAAACAACTGGCAGCTACTGGCTCTTTTCATGTGCTGGTTCCTCATGGAGGCAACGTGAAGCATCCCTGACCACAAGAAAACACCTAGCATCATTGACACCCAGACTTTTTAGAAGTACTTCCAAACAAACCAATGGATAAGACGAGCCTGAGCCCAGGGTGTGGATCAGGAATGATCTGATTGAATTTAGAGGATATTCTTGGACACACGTATATTAGGTAGGGCAATGAAACCGCTGGAGGCGGGATGTTTCTAGTCCAAGGCACATCAGTGTGGCATAGAAAGATCTCCTTTAGTGAGTGTGCATGTAGCAAGAGGTGGGATTCTAGTTTACAGCACCTACCCAAACATTATTGGACTCAGTTAAACCAAGTCCTTCACGCACAGGTGTGTGGATCAGGCAGGTCTTTTCCCATTTGCAAGTGAACAAGAGTGACAGCAGGCAGAAAACCTCTTTCTTGAGTTTCTTGGGACTCACAGCAAAAAACATTTAGAGGGAAGCGGCCAAGATGAACCCACACGGATGTTTATTTCGGACAGAAACATGCCCGGTTTCTGAGGGAAGTGTCTCTGTCTCTCCCTCAGGAGAGGCCGCCCTGTTGGGTCTCTCTGGTGCAGGCCCTGCCCACTGAACACCGTTTGGGCACAGACGTCTGCTGTGTTCAGCCCCAATTTGTACTGAGGCCGCCTTTGAAGCCGGTTAAGAACCGTGCTGGAGACTTTTAATCAGGCTCCCGTCACCGGGCATCGGGCGCAAGCCGGAAAGGGGGATCCGCGGAACGGTGGGCCCCGGTGGTGGCGGACGGGGGGGGGGACGGCGGTAGGGGTTACGCCGCGGGCAGTTCCGGTTACCGCTGGAAGCACTGGCGCTCGCTTCCGCGGGCCGCTTTCCGCGTTGCACCACGGTGGCCGTGCAAGATGGCTGCGCGCGGCGGCTGCTGCCTGTGGAGAGGTGAAGGGGCTTCGCGGGTTCTCTCCGCCGGGAAGGCGTGTTGGTTACCGGCTCTTTTCTTGCTTTAGCCGCCGGGTTTCCCCTCAGCCGTGGTGTGGGGGCGGCTCTGAGGGACTGCGGGGTGCCAGGGCGGGGACTGTGGGGCGAAGGAGCCCTGTCTGAGCTGATATTTGCTTTTCCCTCGCAGTGCTGGCCCCTCATCGCGGGTGGATCATCCCTGGGCTTGACCGGCGCCTCGCTGCCGCCTCTGCCGTGGTGAGCGCCGCGCCGCCCGTCCGGCTCTACGCTGCGGCCGCTAAGTGAGTGTGTCTCCTGTCGGAAGTGGCTGTTGTAGCCCTCGGGGGTCTTTGAGTGGTGGCGGGGAACTTGTGTGGTTTCGGTGTCTGCAGCGTTGCTGTCACAGCCGAGCTAGCCTTGGTGGCATCCTGCAAGCTGCCAGCTCTTGAAGAGATAGCCTGGAGAGAGGCGTTCTGAGCTGGATTTGGAGGGAGCATTTTCTGTTGCTCTTGTAATAATGAGTGTAGCAGTTTTACTTGCTACTTTTGCTGTGTGCTTTTTGGGGGTACAGCTGGATTACAGCTCAAAGAGTACTGCCAGCACAAAAGCTGGTGATCTTATGAAGTTGGCTTCAAATAGTTCCTCTTCTTGCTTTAAGTTGGCTTTTACTGTTTAATTTGTTGCCACTTTGACATTACAGCATAAGTGGGAAAAATAAAAATTATCCCTGTGTACTGGAGCATTAAGTGTGCTTGTATCCCAAGTGTTCTGAAGTGTTGGAGACTCGCTCATAGTTACTAGAGCAGTGGAGTACCTGACTATTACTTTATTTATTTATTTATTTTTAACTTAATTTGAGAGCCATTGAAAATAGGGAGGAGAATAAGGATTTGGGCTGTTGTTTGTTAACTCCATGGTAAATGATACAGGAAAGGGAGGAGAAACCTTTTTAGGAAGGTAAGGCCGCTGTAATCCGCTATTATAATATGGAAAACCCTGCAGATGTGGCTCCTTCTCATTACCAGGAAGGTGGGTGGGAGTTGTTCATTTCAGAAGCAGCTTGGGCACAGCGCCTGCTACCAGCTCATGTGAAGGCAAGACCTGTGAAAATTGGTGTGTTAATCTTCAGCTGGTTTTGCTCTCATGGAGCAAGAGGTCCTTAATTTGGTTTGGTGCTACACAAATGTGGCTATGTTGTTCGAGAAGCTTAATTGCTTTCAGAGCTTTTGATTTCTGAGGGTTTGATTTCTGTTTTGACATCTGAGACAAGTAATTGGGATGAATTTAGGGATCTTGTTCTTCTTTGTGTGGGACCTCATTAACTAATTGTTACTTAAGTGACATGTAGCAATATATACTTTTTTCTCCAGGAATGTGTGCCAAATCCATCAGTTGATGACCTAACAATATTTTTTGTCTCAGACCTGCAAACAAAAGTTCAAAAAAGACCAAGCAGGAAGAGACAAAAAAGAAACAAGTACCCAGGAGGCGGCCACTGATGACTAAGCCTGTGGATGATGTCTACTTGACGTGGCATTATGAGCGCCCATCCTATGAAGTGGAAAAGGCTGTGGGGATGCTAAAGAAATTTCAGGAACTGGACTTCACTTACCCCAGACAGTTTGTCTATATTAATGTGTTCCTAGATATGGCACTACAGAAGAAGGTACGTTGGAAGTGTTAACAAATGTTGATACTTTTATTTTATGAATATGGGAAGTGTGCATAAGTCCGTAAGTGCAGAGCAGATGCTGCAGTTGTTCTTGGCTGCCTCTTGCAGTTTCTCTGATTGTCAGAATAATGGTGGCTTTTACAGCTGGCTTTGTGCCTTTATACATGTATAATTGTATAACACTCCTCATGCTTCTGAGGTAAAGATAGCACCACTGGGGATTTTGAAAACAGGCTGTTATGTGACTGAAATCCGTTTATGGACAGAACGGATCAAACTAAGATATCTCTTCAGGCTTTCCACTTAAAGATGTGTTCCCAAAATCATGTATGTGTTTTGTTCTGGGATGATTGTTACCGATTGTCCTTACTATTGTAAGGACAAGCTTCTTCCTGCTTCTGTCCTTCACCTTGTTTTGATTTTAAAAAAAATAATATTCCTTGAAAATATGTGATTACTTGTTTGCCTATGACCTGTCTGACTTTAAAGTTGTCAAGCACTCTTCAGTCTTTCCCTAAATCCTCTGCTTCCCTCATAAATAGAAAATGGGACACGTAAGAGTTGGTTTCTTCACATGTGTGACTAAACATCCCTTTGATATACCAGGAGCCCCTTTGAGCTAGAAAATAAGCTCACGCTTAATAAAATGCAGAGCTCTTGCTCCTGCTTTCAGGGGTCATGTGATGTTCTTAAGGCTTGATGACAGACACATGAGGTTTGTGTTTTCTGTTGCATCAGAATCAGCATTTAATAAGATGCAACTGCAGCACCTCTGTGTTATTCACTGCACCCAAGCCTGGTAGCAGTCGTGTCCTGGAGTCACTAGCTTTGGCAAGCTCCAGCATAATTAATTCATGTCACTTACGTTTAGACTTGAGTATATGTGGGACATAAAAAAGCAGTCAAAACTTGCAGCTTGTGCTTGTTTGATGTGACCTCTGTGCAAGGAGACTGTGGATAAGTTTGCTTATTTGGGGGACCAGCTCCATGCACTTGTGTGACTTGCCCTTAAGTCATGATTTTTAGAATTTTTTTAATTTGTTTTTATATTTTTCTTTCTTACTAGAAAAAAGTGGAACCATTTACAAGCACTGTTCTTATTCCACATCGCTTTTCAGATCAAACGAATAAGGTCTTGGTTTTCACAGAGGTGGGTAAGGCTGAATTACTTGCTTTATATTCTCTCTGTATCTAGCACGCTTTTTTCAACACAACAAGTACTATGCCTTTTGTCAAGAAGACTCTGTGGATGCTTTACACAATTCTTAAATCTGTCTAAGATTCATCTTCAGCAGCATCTTAATGTATTAATGAGCACCTTAAAGGATTTCCTTCATCTTGATAGGTTTAAGTATACATAGATGATTCTAGCAGTGCACTTCGGGAGTAAACATCTGTATGGATGTGGCTAAGGAAGAGATGATTTGAGATTGTTTATGGAGTAGAACCTTTGTGACCTTTTTGTAATACAGTCAAATGGTTTAGTGTAGCAGCTGTGTCCAACCATCCTGTTTCAAGCCTTAGGAGGCAGTGCAGATTAGAAGTGGATGTTATTCAGGCACATACACTTAAAAGGATATGTCTGGGGGAGAAGGGCAAAGTAACTCCTCCTCAAAAACCCTAAACAATTTAACATCCCTTTGCCCTGAACCCTTTCCGTGCTCTCCTAGGAGTTCACTAATGTGAAATGGTGTGGAGAGCAGTTGTAGCATCTGCATAAGAGCAGTTTCAGCCTCTGCTACTGTCATTTGCTAGTTAATCATTCTAACAGAATAGACCTAAACACGTCTGTATAAGATTTTCCTAGAGAACTGGCAGAGATTTAGCTGACTGCCCTTTAGGCTTCAGTTTTGTAAAATTGTGTACCAGAGCTACAAGTGGAGAATCCTCGTACAGAATGGATTGAAGCACAGAAGACCCAAGCATGCCAGGTTCTTTGGTGCTGTGTCACAACCTTCTCTCTTCACTCAAATTCATATGGGGTAAGAGGTCCCATGCTCTGGAACACTGCTTTGGGATGAAAGTATACAGCTTTTCAGTTTATTCATGTAAGGAAAAATTGATTCTGGCTTTGCATCGCATAAATCTGCTTGTATCAAAAGCTTGAGCCAAAGTTTTTACAAAACTGATACCTTTTCCCACATTTCAGACTATTAAAAGCAAAACCTTGTAGAGGACAGAGAAGGTTAACTTCTAAATGCTCTTTGAAGCCCAGGTGTAATAGTGCTTTTAGAAGCTGAATAGCCTTACTTTACAGTGGGGTTTAGTAGTCTGTTCTGAGCTTTTCTTTAAGCTTAGAGTGAGATGTTGGGTCCATCCAGTTGATGGTTCATTGTCATTTCCAAGTGAATGGAGGTGGGAGAGAAAAGGCTTTTGATAGATGTCCTGGGTTCAGCAGTAGCAGTCATTTTTCTCCTTCTTAGTAGCTGGTGCAGTGCTGTGTTTTTGACTTTCGGCCTGGGAAGAGCACTGATAACACCAATGTTTTTAGTTGCTGCTCAGTCATGTTTACTCTGACCAAGGACTTTCTGAGTCTCCTGCTCTGCCAGGGAGGAGGGGAAGCCGGGAGGAAGCGGAGACAGGACACCTGACCCAAACTAGCCAAAGAAGTATTCCATACCACAGCACGTCATGCCCACTATATAAACTGGGGGTAGTTACCCGGAAGTGTTAGATCACTGCTCGGGTCGGGCTGGGTATCGGTCGGTGGGTGATGAGCAGTTGTATTCTCTTCCCTTGTTATTTCCCTTTTCATTATTATCACTGGTGGTAGCAGCAGTGGTTTGTGTTATACCTTAGTTACTGGACTGTTCTTATCTGAACCCGTGGGAGTTAAATTCTTTCGATTCTGCTCCGCATCCCTCTGAGAGCCGGGGGGAGTAAAGGGGGAAAGTGAGTGAACAACTGCATGGCTGAATTGCCAGCTGGGTTTAAACCACGACAGTAGAGCACCTCAGGAAATGGGATGGGCTTTTCTCCTTTTCCACTACAAGCTGAATAAAGACTTGTCTTCTGTTCTTACTGGGATGTGGAGTAGAGTTGTTGATGTTATATTAAATCACCAGCATTAGACATTTTTGATCGCTGACTGCCTCAAACCATCCTTCTTAGCCTGTAAATAGCCTGGTTTTATGCTCAGTTGTCCAAGATAAATCACCTATCCAGTGCTGTTGATGTAGATTAGTTAGTAGTACAGATGTTAATGATTTTTTTTTTTTTCTCTCAACAGAATGAGCAAGAAGCTGAAATAGCTCGAGAGAACGGAGCTGCTGTTGTGGGAGGAGTTGAATTAATCAAATGGGTATTTTTTCCTTTTTTTTTATGATTTATATAAATATTCTAACTTAAACAGTGGTTGAGCAGGGGAGGGATTAAGAAACCTTGTGTCCAATAAACTCTGGCTTGAAGTTAGCAGCCAGTAAGAAGAGTGAGAGATGGGTTTCTATGCTTGGTTATGCTTGTAGGTCAGCTTGTGTACTGAGGTAATTTATGTTCCTAAATGTATTTAATTGTTTTTATTGTAGATTTTGGAAGATGAAATCCAAGTGGACTCTTACATAGCTGTTCCTGAAATAATGCCTAAGCTAATACCATTAAGGGGCAAACTCAAACGGAAGTACCCAAATACAAAAAGAAGTAAGCAATTTGTTCATGTAAATCTCAAATACTGAATAAGATACCACTCTAGAGGTGACCCCAAAACTTTTTTGATGGGGATGTGTAATTAACACTGAGTGTTAGATTGTATATGACTGAAATACTTCTTTTAGATAAGAGCAGTTTTAGGAATTTAGAACTGTGTTTTTCTCCCACAGCAGGCAAATGTGGGTGTAGAGTCAAGGTAAGTTTGGCAACTATTTGCCTCTATACTTGTTAGTCCTGAGGAACCCTAATAGTATTATAAAATTACCCAGGAAAGCAGAAACAGTTTGCAAAACAGTACTCGCTGAGGTAGTTTTGTTGTTGAACTGTTGTGCAATTCTTTGGATCACAATTTCATGCTCCTTCTGTCCTTTGCTACTTAACAATGGAGTTACTTAAGCTTTAGTATTTTGAAATATGGAGAAAACTTAAAGTGTCTGTTCATCAAACATAGAGCTATGTGAAGCACTGAGTCTTTAACCCTGCCCCATCTGTCTTCATGTTTTCAAACTGCACGCGGCATTTTTAGGCTGCTAAACATTTGAGACAAGCCTATTAACCTGTTCAAAACATTGCAACAGAGAATACTCCAGATATTTCTTGGAACAAATGGAAGTTACATTATGCCATTGTTGTGCAATTTACGTGGATTGTAGCTCATCCAAGGCCAGTTTGACTTGGAGCTGTCAAAAGATGAGTGGGAGAGGTAATGCTGGTATTAGAAGCAATGGAGTGATGGTGTAAATCTGTCACACGAGCCCTTGCAGCTGTGATAAGAAACAGCTCTCTTGACTTGTGGGAATAGCTGGATTGGGCCACTGTGTTCCATGTTGTGTTTAACCTTGCTGTTACGTAGTTGTAGACTTTGTTTTCAAGGAAGACTTGGAGCTTATTCTAAACCTAACTCTAGGCTTTGGTCTTTCAAGCTAGTTTAATAGTGTTAGGTAATAAAGCTTTGTTTTATATATACACAAACAAGTTCTGTATTTTAAGTGAAACCTTTGTTATGTTTCCCACTGTGTTAGCTGTTCATATCTGCTGATGAATGAGGAAGGAGGGAAGATAGAAATGATTTAGATAGTCGGTGTGCGGGCACTGTTGTTCGTAAAACTACGTTTTTAGTGAGTTTAACTGCCTTAATGGAAAGATTTCTCTTTTGACCAATATCACATTTAGCCAAAATGCTATTTTTTGCTAATGCTAATATGCATTTCTGAGAAAAATGCTTATAAGCATTTCTCAGACAACTTTTTTACCTTTTTTTTTTTTTTAATTAGATTCCCTGGGCCATGATATTCCCAAAATGCTGCAATTCTACAGAGATGGTCTTGAGTATGCAGTACAAGATGAGTGTGTAATCAAGACAAGAATAGCAAGAGTAAGTTGTATGTGGAGTGCTTAAGTTTATGCTGCTGAGCAGAGCTAAAGTTAGCATTAAAAGAGGGGAAAAAATATGTTTTTAATCTTTGTGTTCCTAAGATTTCTAACTATGTTCTGACCTGTGAAGTAAATGGAACTCGTAGGCTTCGTGTCGTGGCTTCAGGTGGTGTCAGCCCCCTCTGCTGTTGATGTGTGGTCATAGAAGAGGGCTCAGCTAAAACTGAGAGCAAAGCATACCTGATGCTAAGAATTTAAGGATGCCAAGAATGGGATCTGTATTTGCCAATATATTGTGGCAAGGAATTGTAATAATGAACAAAATAGAATTAAAAAGATACTTTTCCTGGTCATCTCCTTGTGAGTTGACATCTTTACACAGGCTTCCCTTTCCTTCTTTCCCTTCTCAGCACCCTCCTGTGAGCAAAATAAACCTTATTCGATGCACCTCCCGTATGAAGACAGGCTGAGAAAGTTGGGGCTGTTCAGCCTGGAGAAGAGAAGGCTCCGTGGAGACCTCATAGCAGCCTTCCAATATCTGAAGGGGGCCTACAGCGATGCTGGGGAGGGACTCTTCATGAGGAACTGTAGTGAGAGGACAAGGGGTAACAGGTTCAAACTTAAACAGGGGAAGTTTAGATTGGATATGAGGAAGAAGTTCTTTACTGTCAGGGTGGTGAGGCACTGGAATGGGTTGCCCAGGGAAGTTGTGAATGCTCCATCCCTGGTGGTGTTCAGGGCCACGTTGGACACAGCCTTGGGTGGCATGGTTTAGTGTAAGGTGTCCCTGCCCATGGCAGGGGTGTTGGAACTTGATGATCTTAAGGTCCTCACCAACCCTAACTATTCTATGATTCTATGATATTCTTTTAAGTAAATAAACTGGGTTGTAAGTACATGGTCAGTATGTACAGGTGGATCAAAAAGTGTTTGATTTAACTTACTAATTAAAGTCTCATTTATTTTTGATGACTTTAGCTCTGGACTGGAGCAAAAAGCAAGAACTGTTTGCTTTACACCTGGAATATAAAACTAATTTGTACTTTGCTGTCATGGAAGAAATTGAGTTATATAAGAACATATTTTCTGTCTTTTTTCATTTCTTTTCCCTGATCAAAACTGTGTCATGTCTTCATTCTGTTTTGTCTGTGTGTAATCCTGCGGGATTAAATTTTAGTTTTCCTTTAACTGATAACTGGTACAGAAAGAAAGTGTACAAGACAAGTAACCAATGAAGCTTTGTCTGGTGGAGTTAGAGATAAGCAAGTTTATTAATTCTGGGTAGGTTCTCCAAGTTGTGCATGTGAATTTCAAGGGCTTTCTTGTCTATATGATAGTAAAAACTGAGGGCTGTGGGTCTATTCTGCTGCAGTGTGTTACATATTTCACTTTGATACAGGTGGGGGTATCTTTAACTATTTAGTAAGTAAGTTTAATTGACATTGTGAAATGCCTTGAATCCATAGGTCCATTGTGGTTTGTAGAATTGTGATTATTCTTCTGTTTTTCCTTTGGATTGCTTAAACTTTGGTCGCTTTATACTGTGGGTCAACCTAAAAATACCCCTGCAAATTAAACTTATTGTAAAGTTTCTTCTTGTATAGTAAAGAATAAAACCCAGGTTTTGGATAAAGGTGGATGAAAAGTGCTGATGTATTGACAGTATTCAGTGCAGCTGGGTCTGCTTTGTGTGGTGTCCTGCAGCTGTGGCTTGAGTTTATGAAGTTCAGACCATGTCCTGTTAGCGATGTAAGATCTTGGTGTTACGTATTACCTTAGGTTCTGTGTCTGGGCAGTGCAGCCCTGAAGTTTTGTGGCACTCCAGGTTTGGTGCAGCCAGAGATGTTGTTGTACAAGTAAGCAAGAGGACCTCATGAATGAACTCTTCATCTTGGATCAGGATTAGTGTGGTGAGAGTTTACTTACAGAGTTCTTATGTGCTGCATTCAAGACACCTACGTGACAGAGGTGACTCCAGCACTGTACACACAGTGTGACATGCTCTGTCGCACTTCTGTGTGTTGTCTGCATGGGCATTACTCGGTGGTTATGGCTTGTGTAAGAAGTCTCCACACTCCCTAGCTTCTATCCTTAACTGACCCAGTTTCCCTGCTGTTTGCACAGTGGCACTGGAAGGAAATGGGGTGCAGGCAAGTCTCTGGGAGGCTGAGAGAGCCTTGAGTGTTATGCATATCAGCTCGCCACTAAATCAAGAGCGTTTAAAATTCAAATCTTATCAGTGAGGAAAATAATAATTTGTGAATTACACAGAAGTGTGAAGATCTATTGCTGTATTCCAAACAGTAGTGTAGATGTTTCTGGGAGTCTGCCAAGCTGGTGTTACTCAAAGAGATGGTTTCCCTGTAGTGCTGCTGTCTTACGTTGCCTGTTTGTTCAATTTTGGCCCGTGGCTTGATGTAATGCTGCATTCCCACAGAAGTCAGCAGCCTCAGTGGTGTTGTGTTAGTAGTAATTGTGATGTCTTTGAAAAGCTCAGTTAAGTTTAATTAGTAGATCTGAAGTTGAGAAGCTGAGAATGTAAAAATCTCACTCTAAGATGCAGAGCTTAATGCAGAAGGGAGACAAATGAGAACACTTGGGGTATCTCCTTCAGATTGAAGCTACCTGCAGAGGGCATTTTTTGAGGGTTTTGACATAAGCCTTGAACCTAGACAGGGTACTGTTGTTCATTACAAAGTTTTGTTTGGAAATTTGGAGTCATCTTGAGAAAAAACAGAGTCCAAATGTGACGTCAGGAAGGAATTCTAGCATGTCTTCCTATCTGCAGAGAGTTGCCTATGAAGTGGTTTCTCTATGGAACAGAGTAAGATGGTTTCAGAAGGTGAGACCTTAAGGTTTGTTCTTAAAGGTGCCCTTTCTGGAAAGGGGCATGTATACAAGAGCACTGTTTTTATTCACAGGGTTAAAAGCATGAAGAGATGTGTACTGAACCAGAGGGAGATCAAACTTGGTACGCAGAATGTGCAGCTGGATGGAAATTAAGTTAAGGCAGGAAGCAGAAGGGTCAGTTTGCACTGGAAGTACCATCTACCTCCTGGCTATTCGTGGGATTGAAGGCCCCAAGTGCTAGTGTCTCTTCAAAGAGAAAAGATGCATGGATTCTTAGCTTTGAACTCCTTAAAGGAGTGGGGAAAAACAGTCCCACAGTTGAGGAAGAGCTGTTAAGTCTTGCCATTTCAGATGCTCAAGAACTGAAATATATGTATTGGGGGATAAAGGGAATAACACAAAAAGCATAGTTGTCTTTTGGTACGTATTTGAGCTGTTCTTTATTTGAAACACCGCATGGAAATGTTTGCCTGTCAGCAGTGCTGTTTCCAACAGTCGACAAGTCCAGGATGAGAGGGAGGTTCAGCCATAAATTATGCACCTTGGAGTTGAAGGTGTTTGTTGTGGTGTAGAAGATGAGTTAGCCTCATTCTTTATAGCCTTTGCATCTGCAGGACTCGCTCTTTTTGGCAAGAGGTTGTTTGAGCTCTTGAACTGGGTTCCTTTCTCTGTTCTGTGTGATGCGCACACTCATGCTGCTTCTGCCATATAGAGCAGCTCTGCTTTGTCTGCTTGTAGGTGTTCTTACTGGCTAATACCTAGCTTTATTTTCCTGCCCTCTTATTCTTGAAGCATGGAGTTAAACAGCTGACAGTAATCTTGTTTGGCAGAGCATTAATCATTTTTTGTTTGCAATTTCTCATATTCTATCAAGTGTTTCTGCCCTGCCATGACTGCCATTCCCTATGTGTGTGTTATGTACGACCTGCCTGGTGGTTAAATCTGCAGTACTGATTCAGTGCTCTGAATTATCTTTCAATGCAGTTCCCTAAATACAGTTCAGAAAAATATTTCTGTGGTTAAAGCTACTGTTTTAATAGCAGGACATTTTTTTATTTGCGTATTTAGCCAGCAAATAGCTGAGTGGCTCTTCTGTGTATTCACTTGCAGTTTTCTAAAGATCCCCTAGAAGATTAGAAATATTGAGACTTGACGAATCAAATTTTAAAAATGGTCTGTTCTGGGGAAACTTGTGCAGTGCTCAGTATTAAGAGGCAATTTCCCACTAGGCAGCAGAGTTAGTGGGAGGCCCCTCTCAAGACAAACATTATATGTTCCTTTTTAAAATAAAAAAGGAACGAATAGCTTTGCACCTTTTTACAGCACCTTATGCTCCTCTAGAGGGATGTGTTCTAGACTTGAAACAGTAAGGTAACAATTTCTGTGTTCTCATGATAGTGTATCTTGTCATTTTCTAAGGCACTTTGTGATTAGGTTGTATTTATACAAAGTGGACTAGAAACTAATTAATAGTTGCTCCCTGTGCAGGCATGGTTATTCTTCAGGGAAGCTCAGGACTCAAAGTTCTTATTTGGTTTAGTTATTTTCTTGTATTTATTGCTGCAGTCAATCTGAACAGAGTAGCTTCCGCAGCCCTGAAGATGTGGTCCAGAGTACTTGGTGTCAGGTTGCTGGAGGCTTGAATTCGACTAAATATCCAAGTGCTGATACACAGTGACTGTGTATACACAAGAATTTACTGTGGAATACTTATTTGGAAGCTGAAATATTTACTTGGATGTGGAAGCTATTTTGAAATGCTGGGACACCTTCGAGCATTACCTGCCTTCATTATGGAGCTGTTGGCATCTCAAGTAAATGATGGTTTGTGATCTCTTGAGATGTGCCATGTTTTCTGACTGAATGCAAGTCACTTTGTCCTATTTTCCTGTCTTAACAAATACAGAATATAAATTAATGTCTTAATTTTTTGAAATGGGTTGGTCTTGTCTTGTAATGTGTGGTATTTCTTAATCTTTATGAGAAGTTGTAATTTCAGAACAACTTGCAAATTCTATCTCTTCTGAATGCTTCTAGACTTGGTTATGGATGAGGAATGCCAGCTAGCTCACCAAAATTGTATAATTGAAGTGTTAGGTTGGAAGGAAACACTATTCAAACCTTAATTTGAAGTAAAGTTTCTAATTAGTTATTGACAGTTACTTGTTTTGTTTAAATGGCTTCTTTATTTTTAATTCAGTACAGCATGGTGAGTCTGTCACACAGTGAATGCTCAGCGTTAACATGTCTGCTTAATTTATGGGTGGTTAAGCACTTTGCAATCAGTGTAACAATGATAAAGACAAATGTCTTCTGGCATGTGTAGCAGAGGAACTGCATTTGGGTTGTAAGTCTGCTGGCAGAGCATAAAGAGATATTAATGGACCAGATCTGTAGGAGAGTAGTTGAGTACGACAGCATTTCTATTGCAATGTACTGTGCACATTTACAGATGAGATACTAATGAAATCTGCTTATGTTACATGGGAAGGTGGCAGACAGGAGGAGAGAACATCAATGATACCTGTATGCTCCCCCTGAAATGGAGTTAATTCTGTGAGAAGAATGGTATTTTTAATTCCATAGCTGGAACTTGTAGAAAAAGAACTTGATTTTTCATCCAGATAAAGATATGTGGATAATATGGGTGAGACCAGACAGCAAATTAAATCAAGCATAGCAGGGCATTGTGGCAGCAGAACATTAACTCCGAGAAATGCACGTTAAGCTCTCTGGGAGCTGAAAGACAGTGAGCCCTGGCTTTGATTCAGATTGGCATCTCTCTTGATCATGAGTTATGTGTTCTTGAGGAGAGTCCAGATGAGATGAACAGCAGTCATGGTTTAAGGGGATTGGTATTTGAGGGAAGATGAAGGTATTAATTTTTTGGCAACTGTGTTGGTTCACGTAATAATTTTTAAATGATTCATTTGGTTCTCTTCTTAATGCCTTCAATTTTAGATGCCTTTTTTTTGTTTTTCTTTTTGTTTTGTTGATCTGTTTTGTGATCTTTGGCAGCTACTTATTGAAGCTTCTTTCCTTAAATTCTTTATTAAGATTTTCACAAAAACACTTGTGTACCTACTTTTTTTTTTTTTTTTTGAGACTTTTCACCTCTTTAAGGCTACATGTTGTTACAGTGCTGTGGGGACTTAATGGCGTAAGTAGAAATACAGAAAGTCATGATGATCATATAACCATGTATAAAATACTTTTTTCTGTGAGTCATTTGGATAAGGCTGTTAATGAGATTTCGAACTCCTTAATGGCACGCTTATTCAACTAAAGTTGAATGTTTTCAGATTTATTAATCTAGGGTATAAGTATCATCATGGCTAACTTTGCATTACCCTTTTTCAGCTGGATATGCCTACTGAGCAGATAATTGCGAATTTAAAAACAGTTATCAATGATATCTGCACATTCAAGCCATTGACTTATGGTAAGTAGCTGTTCTTCTAATGACACAGTTGAAGTTAGAGCAAATAAAATGAACAAGTTACTGTTCTTTACTGGGTTGTCATTAAATGACTTTGCTACTTTGTCTGCCTTGGGATAGGAAGAGCTGAATTGTGAACTGTAATCACACAGCAGCACTATGTAAGTGTCTTTTTAAGGCAAGCAGTGAAATGGTGTAAAAAACTAAGTTTGCAGGCTTGATGCTTAGGTAGATCAAAACCGCGCAAGGAACTCCTCATGAGACCTGGAGGTCTTCAGTATCTATGTGTGTTGGTTGACCCCACTGATGTGACCCTGTTGTGGCTCAACACAGAGAATCTGAACTTAAAGTCCACCTGGAGATGCCGTAGTTAAACCTTGTGCGTCAGTTAACAGCTATCTGCCTTGCTTGAAGTTGTATCACAATTTATTTTTTTTTATTCATTACAAAGATACTTTTTTAATTTCTGTTGGCAAAGCTGTTTGGTTTTTTTTAGTTCCTTAGCAAAAAGATGAAGTTACAAAGCAGTAAGGGTGTGAACTCTGTGTGGTGTTCTTTGGGCTTTGCTCACTGTTCTGAGCAAAAAATGTGAACAATTAATACACTGTCTGCTCTTTGTTATAATGAAGTAAACTTTAATCAAATGTCATCTGCTTAGCTGGAGTGGAAATGGTGATTTATGACCACAATTTTGTGGAAGAATAGCCTTGTTTAGGCTAAGAAACCAACTTTTTATCTTAATATTAAATTAATGTCTGCAAAAAGAATCATGCATCTCCTCCGGTGATGCTGTTAATAGTAACTACTGCACAGAGAGAATAGACTGCAAAAAGCCAAGAACATGTGCCTTCAGAAGCGTTTCAGCCCAAATATAAAAAAATAAGGGGTTAGTTGACATGAAATACAAGAAAACGGAGGCAGAAAGCAGTGTTATTTTTGTCCTTATGGAGTTTATATGTGAGCTACACTATCCTAGTTAAGTAAGGATAAGATCTTCTGGTTTTAGTAGCATTTCTACTGATTTTGCAGTATGAAGCTTTATTCTTGTGGCGGGGCTTTTACTGGCTTGATTAAAAATACTTGAAATACAATAGGAAGCAAATGTGGTAATTAACACATCTTTGCAGCAATGGAGTCTAGATGTGCTTGCCAACTATCGATTGCTTAGACCAGCTAGTTCTAGATATCTGTTCTTTAGTTTCTTTCAGGCTTTCCGTATATGATATGTAGTTATCACTAATATGGCATTCCAGTGCTAGTTACTTGATCTAATGGAAGACTGAAAATACCACCAGGCAAATGTTCTCAGAATATAATGTAGATCTATTTAATCCCTCGTCAGGAAACCTGACTACTTCTATAGTTTTTCTTGTCAGAAGGTTTCTCTCAGCATTTCATGGAAGGATCCTGAATTAGAAATGGTTTCTTTTGTGCTCTTAGTCATGGAGGCATATTTGGGTGACCAACAGACTTCCCCCCGTATCTTGCCAATTGGTGCCAATCAGTAACAATCCTCAAAGTTGAGTTTGTAAGCTGAAATTTTAAACTAACGAGTGTGAGTCCCTTAAACATAGTAGAATAGACCAAGCTGTTCTAACTTACTAATATGTAGAGAGAAAGGAATGTTCACCTGGCAGGGGAAGGAACATCATGAGACTGATAACAACTAAGGAGACAGTAAGTAAGGCCAAGGATGTCACTCTTCAAGATAGCAGAGTGGCACCCAGCATGGAGTGAGGCTGGACCAGAACAGAAGCAAGGACGTACCAACTGCTAACTCAGCACTAGGACCTTGTGAGCATGCGCAAGCACTGAGGTCATTCAGCAAACACAGTGAGGAAGATTATTGGTGACCACCAGAGACCACCACTCAGCAAGAAAGCGCGTGTTTAATTAGGATGCAAATATTATAATTAGTTCTTCGGAAAGCTGTAAATATGCATGAGTATGCTAAATATACAGCTGCTTTAGCAAAGTAATGGGCACTCTCACCTTTGCGAAACAATTCATGTTGTGCGCCCAGTGCTGCAATAAAGAAAGCTGCTTCCTAAAACTCCAAATCGAGTCTTAGGGAGTTTCTTCGAACAACTTTTACGGTAACAAGTTCACTTGTATTTCATGTGTTGGAGGACTGTGTGTGTGAAGCTGTAATTGTATTTTTCTGAGGCTTGGGAGCACTAAGGTCAATCACTGGTGAGGTACTGAAAGAATCATCAAATTACACCTTTTAAAGCACCAGAGTGTAGATTGCATTGTGATCCCAGTCTGCTGGGGTGGATGTTAAACTCGGTGCTGAACGGATGTGTGTAATTCTATAGTTCTGGTTCTGCTCATGTGCTTGACACAGTGTGGGTTCTAAGATAAATCAGCCTGGAGACATCTGAAGTGGTAGTGTGACCAAGTTGGTGGTCTTTGTTTTCTAGGTCCTTTTGTGCAGAGGTTGGTGATTAGATCTTCCACCAGTGAAGGTTTGTTACTGCACCTTGATGGACTTCTGCCTCAGGTGGAGAAAGTAGAAGAGAAAGAAGAAGATGCAGAAGGTGATGAAGAAAAACGTGTCCTGGAATCTGCTAGTACCTGATAGATCTGATGATCAAGCTTGGAAAGCAAAGGGTGTGATTGAAATCATACTTTATGAAAAGAAGAAAATAAAATCTAACTTGTGAATTCCACTTGTACATTCTGTGTAACCAGAAACATTGTCACAAATGGGAGTCTGTTGTCGAGACTGAAGACATTTAAATTCTTTTCGTTGGTAGCTGAAAGCTCCCCCAGGTTTGTGTATTGTGGTTTTGGTTTTTTTCTTTGTGGGTAACAGTTTTTACTTTAATAAAAGTATTTCTGTAACTTCTGAAGTATTGCTGTTGATTTCCACACTTGCAGCCAAAATGTACCATGTTTTTAATTGGGTCCCCCACAGAGCAACTGGTGCAGTTACTGGTGGTAAGCTGCTAACTTGCCAGTGAAGAAAACCAGGTTTTATTTGCCGTTCTATTTTTCTGCCAAGTCAAACATGGTGTTTCTTTGGAGTTTCTTTGGTGGGAGTAATGTCTGCATGATGCTTGTGATGTCTCACTTTGTTTTCTTTTGATCTGCATATGTAGATACTGGAAGGGTATGCAGAGGATTACTGCTCTGCTGCTTTGAGCCACTGAGTGCTGGTTAGTCTTTGTGACAGCTTGTAATAGGTAAGGTTTTTCTAAGGAAACATGAAATGTGCTCTGAGGGAGGAGTGATCATGCACCTGGTCCTGTGTTACGTTAGTCATTTCCGAGGTGCACTAGTTTCTTGGTCACCTTTGGTTAGCAACTTGCTTAAATTTGTTCCTTTAACTCATAGTAGCTATGCATAGCACTATGATTTGGCAGAAAATCTTGAAAATGAAGACTCTCGGTTGAAATGGGGGTCTTGGCAATAGCACAGTTTGATGTAAGTAGAAGGTTCCCAATAAATGGGTTTAACACTTGCTTGGGTTTGAGCTTTTAAATACATCAGAGAGATCAACTTGGTTCCATTTTTGCCCAGTTTGCTTTTTGTTCCTTTGGGCTGTTTGCTTTGGCACAAACAGATGAAAGCCAAACCACCAACTCTTTTTTGCGCCAACCAGTCTTGAGGGTGCTTGAAATGTAATCTTACTGTTCTGTCTGATGTATTTCAGTCTATGGCCGTTGCTGTGCCGCCTTATTTTGCTTACCTTGGTTTTCTTCAGCATAGTTCTTAAGTAGAATCTGGAGAGCAGCATAAATAACCATCATTCTTTCAACTGGTTGTTTAGAAAATACGCGACTTAACGCTGTGATTTTTTTTTTTTCCCCTGTTTTTCCCCGTTGTTTCCAGCAGGTGGCATTCGTGTTCCTTTCTGGAGAGGTGTTAGCAGAAGAGTGTCTCAATTGGGTTGATTCGGGGGGTGACTTTGTTGCTAAACATGCTAGTAAAGCTGCACCCTACAATGTAAGATGCTTCCAGAAGGACTGGCTGTTTCCAAAAGGGCTGTGTTCATCTAGTTTTGACAGGTTCTCTTGTGTTTGCAGCTTTTTATCATTCCTGGTTTTGGAGGTGAGGCTCATTTTTCAAAGAGGTTGCTCATAGTTGCATAAAAATTCCTGTATCTACCATCTGAAGCAAGTGGCTGCTGTTTGGTTGCTTGGCAGGTTGCTATTAGGCCACACTGCTGTGTTTTTTATTATGGGGGCTTCTTTGCTCAGAGTTTAATCAGAAAACTCTTAGTGGTAAAGGAAGGCTTCACACTGACCTCAGTTGACTTACTAGGTAGTATGTAGGAAGAGTAATGTCAGGACACTTCAATAGCCATTTAAACCTTACTTTTTTTTTTTTTTTTACTATGGGCTGTACTCATATGCCCAGTGGCAAGAAGAAAACTAAATCTGTTGCTTTTACAAAGTGAAGAGTTGATGTGACTAGAAAAAGAGCAGTGTCAAATGTGTTCAGTGGTGTTAGTTGTGCTCAACATCCCACTTGGTCCGAAGCTTCTCATATCAGGAATTGGTGATGAGGAGGCTGGTAAGGGTACTCATGTCTCTTTTCCCCTTCCTCCTTCCTCTGTTCTGCAGGAGTTGATGTAGAACAAAGCTTTTTTAGCTCCCTAGTACTGATGTTTATTAATTTTTAGTCTGGAGCACCAGGCAAGTTTCAAGAAGATAGGTCAGGGCAGGTAATCAAGAGGCAACAGTTTTGTTGTGGGTTTTTTTCCTTTCTACCCTGTGCCTTAAATAATTGATTGTACTGATTACAGCTGGTTGTGTACAGTCAAGTGTAGTCTGTGCCAACAGTGAATGTGGTAGCGACTTCATCACTCCACAGCAAAAGGCTTGATTACTTATGACAAGTTTTACCTAGATGTTTTTTTTCCTAATGAAAAAAATAATCATGCTGCATAAGCTCTTCATCTGCACTGTGTCTAGCTTCATTAGCTCAAGTGCAGCATCCTCTGCAAGTACGTCACGTGTGCTGTAACCTTCTTCCACTTGGAGTTTGTGCTGGGGATAAATGCTTGCATGAAGGGAAAAGATTGAGCCGTGGGAGTGTGCTTTGTTTTGAGGACTTGGCTCTTAGGTGCATGTCAGATGGATCATGAGTGGTCAGTTAATGCTGAGTGTTAGATAAAATTAGGATACTGTTTTACAGGAATGTTTTTTCACCCTGCATATCATGATTTGTGCCTGTGTACGAGCAAAGAGTGTTTTTATTACTAATGAATTGCATACACAAGGAATATTAGGAGATATTATATTTGTTATATGCTGCTCATGACCTGAAAGGAATGATGTGAAGGTAAGTTACCTGCTGGTGGAGAAAAGCAAGGCCTGCAATACCATTCGCATACATTTCTAGGTCTCTTCACTATGTTTTTATGGCTTATTTCAAAGACTTTACTATCTATTATGGAAAAAGGTAGAGTTGCCCTTTTGGAGATGGGTGGCTTTTCAAAAGTGACGCTGATTGGTGATAATAATGCCCCTGGTCTGTGTAATCATGAAATAGCGTTATAGGAGCTGTTGAGTATACTGTGATTTTTGTCCTGAAATGCTTGATTAACTAACAGGAGAGATGAAAACTACGAGATTGTTCCCCTTTAAGCTTAGTCCCAAAACATGCAGAGTGGGAATTGCTGTACATGTGGCTTTTGTGCCAGTATGCCTTAGAAAGTAGTTGAATTGTTAACAGTAATGGCATTAAAACTTAAACGGCATTGCTGGCTTCTAGAAACTAATAGTAGTGTACTCACTGCAAGGCATGGGTTTGTAATGCTTCAGTGACTTCTGATTAGTTAGAGTAGGATATAAATAGGTTGTTTGTCCTGAATGTTAAGTTCTTTTAAGTCCTGTATAATAAGAGGCGCTCTTTCTAGCACAGTTTCTGTTAATGAGTGCTTAATACTCCTTTGGTATGTAAATATAGCACAGATCTTCTGTGAAAAGCAAAAGGGCAGTAACTCAGGAACTAGCAACCCAAGTATGCAGTGAAGTGAGAAAGGATGCGTTACAAGGCATGAACCAGGTTGTGCTAGCTGCTTTTCTTGGTGTTACCTGCAGTAAGTAGAAATTTATTACAAGTAGGTTACTCCACCATGAAAGGTGCTCAAGGCAAACTGTGTGCATACTCAGGCACGAGGGCACATACTCCTGGTTCCTGCAGAGGAGCTGGCAAGTTAGTAAATGTTACCTCCTGTTAGCAAGCCATGACATGCTTGCCCCTTGCAGGAAGAGGGGGATGTCTGGGTAGGTGGCTGGAAGGACAAGACTATCTTCCCACGTACCGCTCAAGTGAAGGTGGCCAATCAGTGTGCCCTACTCCTCCCACTGATTTTCAGTGCATTTACCCCTCATTCTCTCCTGTCCAAGCTATGTTGAATTTGGTTGGTAGCTTCATATCGGCCAAAAATACTTCTCAGGAATTACCGGGTTACAGCATTTGAGGTCACAGCCTCTTCACCTCTAAAAGCATGATGGTAGGAAAGCAGGAGTTGATGTATGGGGCTTGGAATCCACATTGTTATGAGTATTGGAAGATTTCACTGATGTTCCTGTGGAAAAAAGAGAGTGCTGCAATACATTTAGTAATATAGATGATGTATGATTGCCTTTAAAATTGTCTTATGTGAAACTGCTGTTAGTTTAACCAAGGAGAAGCAGGCTATGAACCGGAATTCCCAGTTAGTGCATACAGGAACATTTGCCCAAACAAGGAAGAAATTGCCATGGAGGCATTCATGCAGTTGTGCAGAGTGAAGGATTTAGGCTGACACTCAGCCTAAACCTGGACTTGTACAGGAATTAGTTGCACTCCAAAAATCTTTGTCTAGGTCAAACTTAGTTCATGGGGCTTTTGCTGTAAATTATGGTGTTGAGGTAACATTAGAAGAGCAGGACAGGGACGTTACTAACACTCCGCTCAAACCTGGTGCAAGAAAGTCCTTTCCATACCCACTGGGGTTTCCCAGGGTGCCAGCAGCTAGAATTAGCACTAGTCGCACAGTTGGTGTTCTGTACTGTAGCTGAGCATAGTCTTGGAAATGTCAAGTAAAATCAGCCTGTACATAAAATGATAAAATCACAGACTGGCTTGGGATGGAAGGGACCTTAAGGTCATCCAGTTTCAACCTCCTTTGCCATATGCTGGCACACCTACCACTAGACCAGGTTGCTCAAAGCCCCATCCAGCCTGGCCTTGAACATCTCCAGGGATGGGACAGCCACAGTTTCTCTGGGGAACCTGTGCCAGGGCCTCACCACCCTCACAGGAAAACCTTCCTCCTTGTACGTACCTTAAATCTCCTAAGTTTGAACCCGTTACCCCTTGTCCTATCACTACAGTCCCTAATGAGGAGTCCCTCCCCAGCATCCCTATAGGCCCCCTTCAGATACTGGAAGGCTGCTATGTGGTCTCCACGCAGCATCTCCTCTCCAGGCTGAACAGCCCCAACTTTCTCAGCCTGTCTTCGTACAGGAGGTGCTCCAGTCCCCTGATCATCCTCGTGGCCTCCTCTGGACTTGCTCCAGCAATTCCATGTCCTTCTTATGTTGAGGACATCGGAACTACACACAGTGACAGTGCTCCAAGCAGAGTCTCACGAGAGCAGAGTAGAGGGGCAGGATCACCTCCTTTGACCTGCTGGTCACACTCCTTTTGATGCAGCGCAGAACACAGTTGGCTTTCTGGGCTGCAAGCGCACGCTGAAGCCGGCTCATGTTGAGTTTCTCATTGACCAGCACCCCCAAGTCCTTCTCTGCAGGACTGCTCTGAATTTTTTTCTCTGCCCAGCCTGTAGCTGTGCCTGGGATTGCTCCAACTCAGGTGTAGGACCTTGCACTTGGCATGGTTAAACTTCATCAGGTTGGCATCTGCCCACCTTACAAGCACGTCAAGGTCCCTCTGGATGGCATTCCTTCCCTCCAGCATATCAACCGAACCACACAGCTTGGTGTCATCGGCAAACTTACTGAGGGCGCGCTCAATCCCACTGTCCATGTCACCAACAAAGATGTTGAACAAGACCGGTCCCAACACTGACCCCTGAGGGACACCACTTGTTACTGGTCTCCAGTTGGATATCGAGCCATTGACCACGACTCTCTGCATACAGCCATCCAGCTAATTCTTCATGCAGCAGGTGGTCAGTCCTTCAAATTGATGTCCCTCCAATTAGAGACAAGGATGTCCTGCAGAAAAATGTTCTAGATTGAACTTGTTAGGTGTAAATGCTCTCCTGTTAATTTTCCCAGGCTTTGCTGTGCATCTGCCTGTGCTCGTGAGTTAGGCTAGTCAAAGATGTTGGGGTGAGCGCTTCATTTGAAGCACACAAAACTGCTGGGAAAGATCTGGGTGAAGCACAAAGCCTGTCCAGACAATATCACTTATGAAGTTTGTTTAAAAACCCAATTGTGCCTACAAGGGGAAAGATGTTCCTAAATGCTGAGGCAGGCATTGGGAACGATTATGGTCGTTTTCTGCAGTACCGTTGGTAGTGTAAGCTTCCAGACTTTGGGTGAAGATAATACCATGGCCTAAATTCCGTTCGTATAATAAAATTTACATTGACTTAAATAGGGCAGAGAGGGAAATAAAAACCACCTGTGTGGTGTTCTAATGAGCATCTTAGTATTACAAACCTGTGCTGATGGTGGCTTATGGCAACTGGAGTTGTAATGGTTGTTAAAATGGAGAAATGCTGGGGGAGGTGTTCTCTCAGCCTAAAGGAGGCTTAAAGAAACCCCACCAAAACTCTAAAATGTAAATGTTTTCAGTAGAAAGGGTAGTGATTAAAAACACTTTGTTATTTCCAGAAAGCTTCATTTTGCCAGCAGGAGGAGGCCTGAGATTGCATTGCTGGCAGCATGGGCTCCAAGTTCCTAGGAGCAAAATCAGCTGATGCAGAAATAAGAGAGAAGTAATGCCAAACATTTTTTCTTTAAGATACCCCTTATATAAGGTCAGGTAAGTTTAATTTCCCACTATTAGTAAAATTGGTTATGAGATGGCAAATGTGGACGTGACAGGAACACAGGGTAGCTACCACTCAGAACTTTGAGAAAAGATGGTGTGCTAACAAGGCAGAAAGGGACCTTATGCTAGAGGGGCCCTGTGAAAAATAAAGCTTAGTTTCAGGGACTTTGAACCATTGCAAAGGTGGTTCCTGTGGTAGAGCTTTCCCCAAGCACACCCAAGGTTTGTTGCAGATGGGGGGTGGATTCTGGGGGACAGTCAGATATAAGAGCATCATCCTGATTCTGCTTCTCAAGGGCTTTCGAACAGTTGGGATGGCAGTGGAGACTCAAGTTGTTCATATTTGAAGAAAGCTATTTTTAAGTTTGATTTGGTTTTTGGTTTGTTTTTTTGTTTTTGTTTTTTTTTTTTTTTTTTTCCAAATCCTTATAAACATCTGTTATCAATGAATTACGGCTTGAAGGAAATATATATTCTTTAATGGTCTGATTTCACTGTGTGTAAAAAATGCTTACTAACAAAATCTGTAGTACATACATGTGTGGTACATACAGGTGGTGTCTTACTCCTTACCAGTGTGAAGAGACATTGAGAAAAGATTTCATTTCCTTTTATTTCAGTAGTGATTTGGAATCTTGGATGTTATGTGATGGGGTGAAGTGTCTACTAGATGTAGGTCTTCCAGACCTCAGAATACAGACTCTTCTTAAAGTGTGTCAGAGTGGGCTTCAACTTGTCATTTCCTTTCCAAAGCCTTTGTAAAGAAACATGTTGTAAAGGCTTCCTAGCAAGCTGGAGAACTTAACCCAAAAATCAAGGTCAGGCATTGTATCCTAGTGTGTGTCTGTAGTGAGCTACAGACACTTTGGTATTTTAAAAGTCTATTTTAATGTTTCTGAGGGAGATTGACCAAGTGGGGAGAAGGTCAAATTAATCACCTTGGAAAAGCAAGTTAAAGGCATCGTGTTAAAAACACATCTGTCCTTTCCACATACATATATTGGTAAATAAAGCAGTTGAGCCTACCTCTGACAAAAGGCTGACTGAGATACACCCTAGTCATCTTGGTCTACTGTGTATTGTATCAGGCTTCGTGCAGCATGAGAAAGAATTTAATCTCATAGCCTTATCACAGCATCAGGATATAACAGAAGGAAGTTGTTTTCTCTTTGGCCAGATAAAACCCATTCAGTGCTTGATCTCACACTTAGATTAGGAAAAGTCCTTTCTTTTTTCTTTTCTTTTTTTTTTTTTTTTTTTAAGTATTAAAGAAATAAATTCTTCATCCTTCTGGGTAATACAATACCTTCTGCAACCAACTATGAAGACAGTCAAGTCAAGCCAAGCTTCTGGTCAATGACACTGCCTTGGCACGTTAGGTAATGAGTGTTAAGTCCTCTCCTAGAAAGCTTGTGCTGCTTTACATGGTGTTTAATTACTTTTCATATGAGAACTGTGAATTACTTAAGGCACAGTTGCAGCCTCTAGCATGTTGTTCTGTGCCAAACAAAACATCCACCGGTAGAGATTTTCATTCAACTTTGACAGGGTTTGCTGCTTGGAATTCAGCGGAGCAGTGTTATCAGAGATGGATTGGTTTTGCTGTTTGTATTGGTTAGGAGACTTGCATCTGCTGTGCACTTTTGAACTCAGGGGAAGGGAAGAGGGTACAATGTAACTTTGTCATTTGTGGATTGTTTGTACCTGTAGCTGTTGCTTCCTTTACCCTTACTTTCCTCTACAGAGAAAGCCATCTACCAGAAGTTAGAAGTTTGAAGTATGGACCACATGGGCTAAATTCCAAGAAATTCAAAACCTTTCTGAGACCTCAGCCAGCAGAGCTGAAATTGGATAGATCTTTTTCATGTTTCCTGGGCTATTCCTTATAAGTCTGCACCAGCACATGCTTGGCCTTGAGTGAATATAAACTATGTCTGGCTGGGATCACTCAAACCAGTGATTTTCATGCCAACAGAGAAGCAGATCGTTAAACTCAGTGTGCCAAAACCTAACCTCTGCCTAGAGATTTGATAAAAGAATGGCTAAAAATGCTTTATTCCTACAACCTTGTTGGCTTTTTGTGCCACTAGTTCCAAAATAAATGGCTGCAGTTAACAGCTGGGTCATTGCTTTGCAAGATGCACTGTTCAGGTTTTCAGTCTTAGAACCATCTCATATTCCTCTGAACAGTCTGAAGCTTATTTTGTTATTTTGTTTGATAACTTGTAAATAGACTCAAAACAAATGCTGCTTTTGTATTGGGAATTTAAAAAGTAGGTGAAGGACAAGACTTTACAGAACTTTGAATTTCTGAAATGGTGTGGGAGACCTTGGTGCTAAACTTGACAAATATTTTCTTTTAAATACACATTTTGTTTTCCAGAGGGAAAAGGTCTTCACTGATATAATGGAATGGGTAAATTTCCAAAATTACGTAGATCGTAGATTTTGAGTTGTTCTGATTTCAGCAGCTTCTTTGCAACAGTGTTAATGTAAGGTACTCCTACGGTTGTCTCAAATGATTTTAAACCTGTAATACCATCTGCCTTAACAGATAGTGGCAAAATACCTGTTCTGCCCATCACGTGATGGAAAATAATTTTTTTCAGGTCCAGTGAGATTACAATGGTGTGAATTCTGACAAAGTGCTTTATTTCTTTGTGTGGGTGAGAAAGGAACTGACTTCAACCTTTGCTGTCCTCCTGTGTTGCTCCAGGACCTGTGTTTTTGTCTCAAGTATCTTTGTGTAGGAATGGATTCCCTCAGGGATCACACATCTCCTGTTGCTCAGCTTGGATCTTTTTTTTCTTGCCTGTAGGCTATTAACACATGCTTTATGGAGCTGCCTTGGTTGACTTTGAGGTCTCCTGAACTTCCTTCTTCAATCCCTTGGCTTCTTAAAGACTTTTAGGCCTATTAATGTGTGCAGCTTTTAGGCCTATAGGCAAGTGTGCAACTGAACACATCAGTGACACTTGTGAAAGGAGAAGACCAAGGAAACTCACCTCCCAGGTACAGTTGCTGTTCTTTAATAGTCGTTTATTTCTGTCTCTTTCTGTCTTGCTTCTGCTAATCCACTGGTAAGAATCACAGTCTCACCCAGAGTGTGAGCAGATGATAAATTTTTATTTCAGCTGGTATGTGGAGCAGTGTCATTCAGAAATACCTTATCTCAGTAGATGATGCTGTCTCTTGGAGCTGTTCTCCTGCAGTGCCTTAATCACACAGATATGAGAAAGCTGAGGTTCTGCCGGTATTCAGAGGATACAAAGCCAAGAGCCCGGCAGCTCTGGGGTGGTCATTTCAAAGAAGCAGTGCATTTTGGCATGATGGTTATATGGAGAAAGCAACCAGAAATGTTCTGCTGAGTTGCTGTTTTGTTGTTGAACATACACCTGGTGTAAGAGTACCTTCACATGGCAGGCATCTCTTGGACTTCCCATATCTATTAAGTTAATGAACCCTGTTTATGCCTGGCTACTTCTCCTATTTCCACCTCTTTTGCCTTGCTAGTTCTTTGAGTTTGGTTGCGTTGTCCTGAATTTCACTTGAGTGATTAGAAGGCAACTAGGGCCTGTGTATTTATTCCTTTAGTCATTTCTACTATATTTAAAATCGGCATGAAATACTTTATTGGTTAGTGTTTGTGTATGCAGTGGTAGTTATTATGTCTCTGCTCCTATTTTTCATAAGAAGTACCTCCTGCTAATAGCTAATGAGTATTAACTTGGTAAAAGCACTGAGCAACTCATGCAAATTGCCGTTTGAATCTTGGGTCAGTGCCACGCTGCACACTCCACTTCTCACATTTGTTGCTGAATTAGGCTACAATAATTAATGGTGTACAATCCTGGAAAGCTTTGACCTCTAACTCAGAGTTTGAGGTGGTAGTGTTCATTAGAAAGGGAATCAAAACTGAACAGATTGAATTACCATGAGGAATTACTGTTAAATTTAGCTGGCATAGTTGCATTTAATCAGACTGAGATGCTAAGCGGCTGCAGCGGTCCCGCCTTGTACAACTGACTGCTACGTGATAATCAGGACACTGCTATGAAGCAGCAGTGTTGGAATTAGCTAGGAAGAAAAGATGATTTATTTCATAGTCTGGTAAAACTAGGATCACTTTTCCAATTAATCTTGGTTTTGTGCCTTTGTATGTAGCAACTGGAGGGCTGTGACTTCAACAATTGTGGCTGCTTTTTAATTCTGTGACTTCAAGCAACCCATCATTGCAGAAGTACTTGGAAAAGTTGGCTCCAGCGTCTTATGTTGTGTGCATACAGTGTTGGAGGTGAGAAATGGTAAGTTTTCAATGCCTGGCCTGGAGCTGGGAAGTGCCATCGGAACTGTGTGTGTGTTGAGGAAGTGCCTGAAGGGAGAACATATTATAATGGGAAGAGTAGAACTTGGGCTTTGTGGAGTGTTTTGGTAGTTTTTCTTAGCTTGAGTGCTTGATTTGCAATTGCTAATGTTTGAGTCTTCCTTTGTAGAGGAAATCTATATAATGGGTGAAGAGTGAAGGAACTGAAACTGAAGGAAGAAATTGAAAGATTCTTTCAATATGGATCCATGTGACAAGAAAACAGCCCTTTCAGTAAACAGACATGCCCCTTTTGCACTATTCTTGCAATCCTTCAAACAGAAGTGGGACCCAAATACAGTGAAAAGCTTCAAGCCTCTAGAGATCATGGAAAGGTTTAGATTGGAATGGACTTTAAAGCTCATCCAGTTCCAACCCCCTGCCATGGGCAGGAACACCTTCCACTAGAGCAGGTTGCTCCAAGCCCTGTCCAACCTGGCCTTGAGCACCGCCAGGGATGGGGCAGCCACAGCTTCTCTGGGCAACCTGTGCCAGGGCCTCACCACCCTCACAAGGAAGAATTTCTTCCTTTTCTAATATCTAATCTGAATCTCCCCTCTGTCAGTTTAAAGCCATTTCCCCTTGTCCTATCCCTCTAAGACGATGCCTTCTCCACCGCAGCCCGTGGTGTGTGACCCGGAGAACCCCAACCACTCCTCGTGCAGTGCAACCCTGTTGCTCTCTATCCTGCGCTGGTTTCCCACGCAAACACCCCTGCTTTGCCTAGCCGCAGGACACGCGATCACTGCTGCAGCCAGGACAGGTTGCAGTTTCACAGCGGGCTGCTCCGTCCCCAGGAGGCGGAGGAAGCTCGGCTCCCTCTTCCCCACCTGAGGGTCACGGCCGCGGCTGGGCACGGCCGGCACCGGCTGATCCCCCCCTGCCAAAGGTGCCTGGGAGGCGGGGTACGGCGCTGCCTGAGGCGGGGCCGGGCGGGGCGGAGGGCGGGCGGGCTCGGGCAGCATTTCTTGCGGGGCTGCTGCCGCTTTGTCTGCGGGGAAAGTTTGGCGGCGGAGCGGGGGCAGAGGCGCTGCCCCGGCACCTGCCGACTGGTCGGCGGGATCACCAGCCTTCCCCTTCCCGCCCGCCATGGGCACTCGGGCCGCCGCCTGGGCGACGCTGTGCCTCTTCAGCACGGCGCTGGCCGCCGCCGCCGCCTCCTCCTCCTTCTCCTCAGGTGAGTCGTCGCGCCGGGCCCGCTCCCCGTCCCGTGGGTGCTCTGAGGAGAAGTCCCCCGCTGCCGGGGGATCTGGGGCATCTTTCCCACCCTTCTCCGCCTCCCCCGCCCGGGCGGGGGTCCGCTTCCCGCCCCCCGCCATTTTGGCGGCCTCGCCACAGGCGGGGCGAGGGGGCCCGGGGTGAAGCCGTGCCCGGTCCCGGCCCTCCTGCAGCTGCCCCCTGGTTCTTCCCGCTCCGTGGTGCTGCTGGTGGTTGGGGTGCCCTCAAGAGGCTGAAGGCTGGCGGGCGTGAAGTGCCGGGGATGAAGGAGCGTGTCCCCTTGGAGCGGGAGGGTAGCCCCGGGGTGCAGCCGGGCGGGCGGGGGCTGCAGGGCTTTCCCTCTTGCTCGGCACCGTTTCACCCTGGGCGAGAGGCAGCCCAGGACAGCGGTAACCCCCCCTGCCAAGCTGAACGTGGGATTACCCGAAAAGGCTGATGTGGGTTTTAGTTGTCCAAACCCACAGAAACGAGCTAGTGAGGTGATGTGGGCTGATGGATGAGACCATCCGCTCTCCTTGATTTAGGAGAGGGCTGAGTCCGCCTTGGCGTGCGTGAATGTTGCTGTCAGAGTGCTCCAAGAGTGCCTTAGTAGGCATCAAGCATTGGTTTCCTCTGTCATTTAAAAAGTGCTCTGGACAGACTTGTAAAAAGCACAAGGTTATGCCTTAAGGATGCTGTCAGGCAGTGAAATTAACGATGTTCTAAGTTTGGGAGTGCAGCATGGCCATATTTGTGCTCTTAGGTTGTTTTCCAGCATTCCCTTTAACAGTGTGACTGTAGCTTGCTGGTTTGCAAAGTGGCAGATTCCCCAAATGCTGCTCCCACTGTAACACTGTGATTGCTGTTTGATGTAGTTGTCTTGGTGAATAACAGCAGTTAAAAATAGCTATGTGTGTGTGTGAGATGAGAAGCTGTTAGATATGAATTTGAGATGTTAACTTGTTGAGCGACGCTCAGACTTAATTTTTACACCAAGAAAACCCCAAACCAGAAAACTGCCCTACCAACTACCTGCATCCAAGATGCCTGGCACATAAATACCATGACTAAAAGTTTGAGGATTTCATCCAAGCTTCTTCAGTACATGAAAGGCAATTTGCTCATTTGAGGAACCCTTTCAGGTGAGCTCTACAAACAGTTGATGGTCACACTGGTGACTTGGAGCTGCAGACAAGGCCATAGACAAGGACACCGTAATGAAGAATGATGTCGTTTAATGTGTGTGTGATGTCTTGGGCTCGCTCACAGTTGGGAGTAAAACAATAGCTAGAAGGTATTTGTAACTAAGGATTTTCAAAGTCCTGTAAAGATGGTTTGTATCCTAGTTATCCCCCTTGGTAACTTGTGAGGGAGCAAAATATGTCTTTGCTTAAATGGAGAGGAAGAATCAGACTTTTTGTATTTGTTTTCTAGTCCCATGTGAGCTGTGCTGATGAGCCTATCTCTACCGAGTGCAGGGAAGGGAGCAGGCACAGGCTGAGAGAGAGTATTTTGAAGGTCTGTCTCATTCCTGCTGCCTTCCTGGGCTGTTTGAGGCAGCTGCTCTTGCCCGGCTGCCTTGGTCCTTACTCTGTGCTCTGGCCCTGTTGGTGATGAGCTTTTTGGCACAGGACAGCTCTTTCACGCTGTGTTTATAGTGCCTGGCTCAGAAGGCCCAAGATGTAATTACAGCCTCTTGAAGCAAAAGTAGAAAGTGCTGCTTTTTGGTGGTTTTCTTTTTTGTTTGGTTGTTTTTTTGTGGGTTGTTTTTTTTTTTTTTCTGTTACTGATAGTTTTCCCTTGTCCCTTTAAGGTTTTCAAATCCTCAGTGAGGGCTCTGATATTTCATGTTTTAGGGTGTCAAACCGTTGTTACTTTATTCCATAGGTACCTTTAAGGAACTATAGCTGTTGGTGGGCAAAAAAAGAAAGGGCAGTCAGTCTGTTTTTAGGAGTAAATGAATCAAGTTGTGCTGGTCTTAACTAACTAGTAGTAAGTAGAATTTTTATTTAGTTATTCCCCCCCCCCCCCCCCCCCGAGTCACAGACTGGTTTGGGTTGGAAGGGACCTTAAAGCTCATCCACTTCCAACCCCTGCTATGGGCAGGAACACCTTCCACTAGACCAGGTTGCTCCAAGCCCCATCCAACTTGGCCTTGAATTCTGCCAGGGATGGGGCAGCCACAGCTTCTCTAGGCAACCTGTGCCAGGGCACCCTCCAGGGAAGAACTTCCTCCTGTCTAATCTGAATCTCCCCTTTGTCAGTTTAAAGCATTCCCCCTTGTCTTATTGCTACATGCTCTTGTCAGAAGTCCCTCTCCAGATTTCTTGTGGACCCCCTTTAGGTATGGAAGACTGTTATAACGCCTCCCCTGCCTTCCAACAGTATGTCACCTTTTTTTTTGCACCAAGTTTTGAGGTGCCGCTGGATGATGAACCTTGAAATCATCCTCTCTTGCCAAAAGAAGAGGGGGGGGAGCAGGAAGGTAGTATTTGAAAATCAGTGCAGTAACATGAAGTCCAGGTATGGTCAAGTGTTTTTTTTTTTTTTGCATAGCAGTTTGTGTTTACAAAAAAAGCCAAGTAAATAAATGAACAGGTAATTGCTGAACATTTATGGAGTGATGTGTGTGGGACTGCATGGATGTGAGAGCAAAAGCCAGTGTTTCAATATGATGGTCTTCTTGGTGCTCAGTCTGTGCTCCATTTGTTTGCTGTCAACATGAGAAAAAAGGTGGCTGCTGAATTTGAGAACAACATGATTGGGCTCTTGTGGCTCATCTTCTTGGCAAGAGAAGGTAATTCCTGGTGGTGCCTCTGCAGCCTCTTGCAGCTGAGCTGAATACCAGCTCAAAGGAGGAGCTTTTGATTCATAACTATGGCTCCAAGGTTTTCTGTACAAATTTGTCTAATCTGCACTGTATGGGAAACACCAGCGTTGGATGAGGAAATTCTTAGTTCTCTGGGTGGTCCCTGGAGGCAGCTTTTCCCTCTTTCTCGTTTTCTTTTCATCTTTGAGTTTCTTGGTTTGCTTTTGATTTCACATGCTTGTCACGTTTTCAGTAGACAGATATGTGTAGTTGTTTGAGGAGGGCTGTTTCCCAGAAAATTGATGAAAGAAGTGTCATTCAGCTTATTCATGGTTTTATTTTCTAACCTCTTATTTGATTTATTAAGTAGAATATATCAAGCATGCTTGAATGAGTGTATGTCTCTATCACTCACTTGGAGAGCCGTTTTCTGGGCTGGCAGTGTCTGTGGTGAGGACTAGGACGACTGAAGCAGGAGGAGCCCCATGAGCCTGTCATTACATCAAATGTGACCCGTGGCCCATGGAGGAGTGATTTAGGGGTGGGAATCTATGCTGACTATTCTTACCATCAGAAGAGTCTTATTTTTATACACAAAAAAAGATTATACACACAAAAAGAATGGCTTTATGTGTATAATCATGTGCTTATTTGCTTCTCCTGTAAATGTAAAAGGATTTATAGGAGCGCATAGAAGAGACTGCTATTCAAAGGCTCTGTAACCTTGCATTTTTAAAGGCTACATTTTACCTTTGGATAGCCATGGCTTCCTGTTATTTCAATGAGAGCTCAGGCAGTTATTCAATGCTACAGTTCTGAGCTTCATCTTACATGTATGTTGTGAGAATTCCCATCTTATCAGGGACAGCCTTTGTGACAGTGGGGGGAAAGAACATGTGCCCCTTGCACAAGTGGCACTAAGTGTCTGAACTTGTCCTGAGAGAGTGTGAGGTGATTGTGGGAATGGGTTGTGATACAAACCCTGTTCAAAAGTGGGTGATTATTGGTGATGGTGCCATGCTTGTCATGAGGTTTAGTGTCTGCCCCTGTTTTCCTGCCTTCTTCTGCTTTCTTTAATTGTTTTCTGTGTCCTTGCCTTCTGTCTGAGAAAGATTGGGCAGCTTCTTGCAGTTAGAATTCTATAAAGCTTTGTCAGTGGTCTGGTGAGGTGCTGCAGAGGCATCTGTTAACCCCTTCTTGAGGACTAGCTGCATTACTTTGACTCTCCTTTTATCTCTGCTTTCTATGTGTTGCTTTCCAGCTCTTGAGTCTACCTTGGCCAGAGTCTCTGACACTGCAGTCTGAAGCTTACCCAGAGGTTGCATTGCTGTTTTGTTGCTGGCAAGCACATGGCAGGTTCACTGGGGAGCATGCTGATGTCTAATCTCTTTATGTTTTTAATTTTGTCCTACAGGTGCTTGTGTCTACCGAGGCTCATTGTTTGAGGTAGGTAAACTTGAATATGTTATGCTGGGAAAGTGTTTGAGAAGCTGCTGTTGAACTTGAGTCTAGTTCCTGATTTGCTTTGTCACCTTTGCAATGGGGATGGCCGGTCTTGCAACAGATCATGGAACTGTGAGCCTTCAGCCTGCTGCAAAGCAGCAGCAAAATAAATATTGCCCTTTGAGAGGCTCGAAATCCTTCCTGAGTCTTTGAACCCAACCGCTCCCCTCCTCAGCACAGCTCTGCCTGCTTCTTAACTGGGGCTCCTTGTCCAAGATGCATGAGAAGTCAAGGTTCTTGGAAGCCATATGAATCATAAATGTACAGTCCAATGTACAGTCCTAGACAGGATAGAGGTGATGTCTTGTAAAATGTCACTGTAATGCCAGGGTTTTTTTTTTTTTCCTGAATTAATGAGGTGTTAATGACAACATTTTAACACCTTTTCCTCTCAGCTGATTATGTCGAGCAGTAGTGTGTACCCTGACTCTCCTTCATAAACCCAAAGTATTTTCTTTACTTATAGCCCTTCTCTTTGCCTGTACATAATCCATGAATAACTTTGTACAAGAATCACAGTTATTAACAATTTATAAACAGTGTTTTGCTCTGTAACACTTACCTGCCTTGCTTCAGTACTCTGGATGACAAAGAAATGGCTGAGCAGATGTTTGTGGAGTGCTTCTATACCTCCCTCTGATCCCACAGCAGACCTGCATAGGGATTTGTTAGGCTGGGAGGCAGTATGCGGCAACTGTCCGGGGAAGCCTGCGGCTTAATTTCCCTTTGAGCTCTCCAGGAAAGCTGGATATGTGCTCTGCATGTGGGACACATGACCTCTGGGTATCTTGGAAATAACTGGTGGCTGGTAGTTCCTTTGGCCTTCCAACATGGACTTAGGGTCTTGGAAGTTTCCCGACTCCAAGAACGGAATGTCAGGGGAATTGTTGGAGACAAATGTTTTTGGTGGGTAGGTTGGGAGGAAGCTGAAGCAGGATAAATGTATTTGTTCCTCTTAACAGTGCACTGTGGAGGATCTGTGTCTGGACAGCACTTGGAAAGCTTGTCTAGATCCCAACTGTATGGCAGGCTCCTCTCTGCCAAGCACTGCAGCTCAGTAAGGGCAGTATCAGAGCTGAAGGGTTAGCAAAGGCAGGGGTTTTGTGTCACTGATTGCTGCATGTATGTGTTTAAAATGCTAGTGTGGGTCTTGATAATATCTTGCCATTGCATTTGTACATAAAGACTATGGGATATTTTAGGGTAGATGCTTCCTGTTCAAAGAACTTGCTCCCAGTATACTTGATTTTGTCTTTATCTCCATATTTAGTAAGATTGTTGTGGGTTTATTAATAAACAACTTCAGTAATTGTAGTAGCCTTCATTTAGCTGTACAGGAGGACTGCTCTGCAGTGCAACTTGGAGCAGACACAAAACTGATACAGGTGTACAGCTGGCATTGAACAGCTAAGCTTGTCATTCTTCATACAAGGACGTATCCTACCTCTTGTTCATTGTCACATCCGAAGATGTGCCTGCTTTCCTGTCTGAGTGATGTTTGTGGTGGGAACAGACCTTTGCTTGCTTTTCCATGAGTATTTTGGTATTCCTTCCATTTTGTATGCCCTAACACAGCTTAAGGTTTTTATTTGGAATAGAATATAGATCAAAGGGCAGGCTCTGTGGTTCTGCTAGCAATCTCAAACAGGTCCAAATACACATCATATCTGACTCATGTGGGCAAAATATCCCAAGCAGTGCACCAAACCCATAGGCTAGGTGCATCTTCCTCTGTAACGCTGTTTCACAGGTTTCTTTGGGTGACTGTTTTCCCTGAGAAAGCAGGAACTGCGCAGGAAATCATGGAAATTTCAGATGAAGAAGTTTTATTCTTTGGTTTGTGCCCCTCCTGACAACAGTATTGGAGTTGGCTTGGTTCAGCATGGTAGAAGTCAAACACTAGAGGTAGTGTATGAATGGCAATTACTACTTGTGGGTTGGTGACTGCAATAGAGCTGCAGTGCTTGTGTTATCTTTGCAGAATGCTGCTGTCTCAGGTCAGTTTTCAGTATGGAAGATGACAAGAGCAGCACTGCCACTGCTGTTTCTTTGGTTCCTGCAGTCTCCCTGGCTTCAGAATGAACACTGTATTCAAACCCCATGAAATCTGATGACCTGAATGTGAGACACTTGCTCTGTTTGTTAAACTTAGTGCTTGTAAAGCCTTGATGCAGCTATCTGACAAGTGAAGATTGGGAGCTATTGCCTTGTGGCTTTGCTGGTACAATTGTGTTCATTTGTGCTGGGGAGGAGGTTCTTTTTGAGTCACTGTTTTGGGATTCTGGAGGTGCAGGTTGAAATGTCATATCTGTTATACTTAATGATCACATTTTCTTTTCTACTTTATCCTGGATCACAAGAAAAGTAAAACCCTCTTCTGCCTGTAACCTGTGTCTGCGTGGTGCTGTTTAATCTCTCTGGTCAGGCTGGTGGGAGCTGTGTTCGCTGGCCTTTTTGTCAGGGCTGGTGAGTACTACATGGTGTGCTCAGGGTGGGGGTACCAGGCAATTTTTCCAGCACATAGAGCTGGCCTTTCAGGGAGCTCAGTGTGGGTCAGTGTGATGGAAGCATCTTACAGGTAAGTGTTGAGCTGGTAGGTGTGTAATCTGCTGCATGTATCTTTCACTATCTGCCCTTCTAGAGACTTGTGCTAGCAGACAGAATGATCTATGGAATGAGTCAAGAATTGCACTCCTCCTGGTTCAGTCCCTTCCTGTTGGGTTTGAGTACCTGTTGGGTAGCATGAGTGAAGCCTTTACTAGAGCCAAGAACAGCTTTGATCTGTTTGTTTCCCAAACCATTACCCAGCCTCCAAATGTAGCTGCTCTTGGCCCTTGGCCCTGAGCTTTCCACGTTGCTGTTATTTTATCGAATTTTTCCTTTTGATTCTGTAGACCAGGAGAGAGGCAAGAAGCTGGGCAGGGAAAACAGAGAGGAACAGATGGACAGTTATTTCTTTGGAAGATACTGCAGTCTCTTGTGAATGCAGCAGCTGCAAAAGGAGCCTTAATACTTGATAGTACAGAGAGGAGGAAGCTGGTGGTAACATGGAACAGCCAAGGTTTTATCAGTGAGTGTGAGGAGTGGCAGTGTTATTAACTAAATGAAAACACAAGCTCTGCTCTGACATAAGAGAGCAGGGATGAATGTGACAGCAAAATTTGGCTGTGGGGTTGGTGCTGTGCCCAGAGGGGAGAAGAGAAGCAAACTGGCAGGTGATAGTTTTGTGGGTTTAGCATTTGTATACGGCTTTGGAAAGTTGCAAGTGTTCTGTGAAGAAATCCCAGCCACAGGACAGCCCTGCAAGCTAAGGATGTCACTCTAGAATCTGTTCTGGGGGATGGTTGTGCCTTCTGGGTGTGTTTGCTTACAAACCATTTACTCACTGAAAAGCTTTTCTGAATGACAAGAAGGCATCGAGCCAAGCACTGCATCCTCCGTTGATGGCTGTCTCCTGGGGCAGCAGCATCACACTATGCCTCTGGTACTAATAGAGCTCTTGACAACCTCCAAGAGAAATCCCTAGGAACTCTTTTGTGTTTTAAACTATAGTTAGACACAATTTTCTTTCAGTACCTCCTGTTATTCAGGGTTTTTCTCCATGTTTTGTGTGCAGGTGGTTGTAGGTGAGTTGTTACTGGGTTATTGTAGGAATCTTACTTGCTGCACAAGTCTCTGAAGTCACTTGAAAAATCCTTGGTGCATAAATTAAGCATTTAAGTGTAGAGATTGCAAACGCTGCAGAGTTGCTTGAATTGTTAATGCTGCAAAAGTTCTGCATCTTGTCTGACTTGGCTGCTTGTGTATCAAGGGTCAGCTTATGTTCATGTGTTACCTCTGAGGAAAACCACATTTCTCTAGCTTCCGTGCTGCAGAGGTTTTGTGTTCTCCCTCTCTCTTCACCTTGGAGGGAGTTTTCAGGTCCACACAGCCAGTGCAGCTGCATTTTTACTTAGCAAAGAAGAAAATACACATTACTGCTTTTTTTTTTTTGTAGCTGGAGGGTAGTGTAGGTGGGGATGAGGAGACATTCACACCACTAAGTGTGTGTGGGAGGTATTGATCAAGTCCATGCCTGCATCTTCCTGCCAGCTGGCTCGTGCCAAGAAGAATTTTCAGCCCTAGGAGAAGGAGAGGGGAAGCACTGGGCTGTGGATTGAGGTGGGAGCTGGTTTAAATGGAAAGTGTGACTTGATAAATGACACTTGGTGTCTGGTAGACACTGCAATAAGGAAGGACAAGTCCAGCTGGGCAATCTCCAGTAAATCCTTATTTTGTCTCTGTTAAAACAGGCACCTTGTCTGTTGCAACAGCTGCTGGTAATGCACGTGAGGATGAATTTCTGGACTGGCAAATTCCTTTGGATATTTCATGAGACACATAATGGGCTTTTTTAACCCTATAAAGCACCAAACAAGCCAGGCAGCTTTTCTTGAAAGGAAATGTTCTTAATCATGGAGTTCGAATGAAAATTATGAATAGAATAAAAAGCCCATGGTAAATGGTGCTGTACTTGTGCTTCTACCAAAAACTTTGCTTCCCTTCTTCCTTTTGAAACTGCCTAGAAAAGGACTCAGGTTAATTGGAATGCTTCATTGGATATCTTGGAAAGAGTGACTTTGGGTTTTAGCAGCTGGTCAAAAAAACCAACATGGTTTTTCCAAAAAAAATAGGGGGGAAAAAAAAAAAAGAATTGTTGTAGCTGTTCAGATAATTCAGCTTTTCATCTTTTTAATTCTGCTTTGCTATCAGTCATTGTAGAGGTCACAAAATAATAATTCACATGCTTACAGATTGTATAAATACAACTTCCGTCAGCTCTATTATAAATCAGATCATCACCTTAATGTATGAAGTGTAATTTTCACATAAACTCTTGCAAGGACTGATGGGGAGAACAGCAAAAGATAAAGAGAGGAAATGGTGGAGGCTCAGGGCTGTGTTGCACTGGAGGCAGCTGCTTCCTCGGCTCCAGAGACGGTTTTTACATAGTTACATTTGGTTTATTTAGTTCATTTCAGTGGCAAGTGTAATCAGAGTGGAAAAGCAAAGTGCTACTTTCAGGTTCTGTGTCTGACGAAATTAAAGTGCATGAAAATGTTGATGCTGAAAGTGTAAAAGTTTGTGATAATAAAACAATTTGAAGAACATATAATACGTTCTCGTTCAATAAAACCCATCCCTTTAAATGTTCTGACAGACTTACTACCATCTTGCAGTTACAGGTGCCCATTTTGTTGTCAGAATTTTAAAGAAAGCCTGATTTTAATGCTTTTTAAATCAGACTTCTGTCTTCATCTGTAGTTTGTGCTGAGTCAGAAATGAAAGGGGAAATAAATAGAAAATGACGGGTTTTGTTTGTTCGTTTGTTTTCCCCAGAAAGTTAAATCTCCCACTCCAGATAACTTCTATTCTGATTAAATGTAGTGACTAATTAAAACAAATATTAGGTGCAAAGCACTTGTGGTTAGGGGATGTTTCAAATTAACAGTGGAAAATGAGCCTCACTTTAATTTCTTTAGCAGGATACTACTGAAAAACCAGCTCAGAACTGAAGAGTTCAGTTGGAAGTTTTGCTTGCTAACTCTTATAATGGTCAAAATGGTTTTGGTTTTATTTTTTAAATAAGGTGATTTAAATGCCACTACTTAGCCCAGGGTGTACATCCTTAGCTCCACCAGGGAACAAAGCTATAAATTTCTGTTTATAACATGCATCTAACACTTGGTAGCTATAAACTAGTTTACAGCAGCATGAATCTCCCTTCTGGGAACTGTTCAAGTGAAGGTTTTACAGAACACTCTGACATTATCCACTTTGCCCTCGGGGTTCCTCTTCAAGCAGCCTGCACTCTGGATTTGCTCCTGTGCTGTCTCCCACATAGAGATGAGTTAGTAGGGAGGTAGCAGGTTATTTGTGTTGGCGGCTTGCTGAATTATTGTTTTATGTGGTGTGTAGGGCTCAATATCTAATGTTAGTGGCTATGAATGGAAGTGCAAGGCAATGGAGAAGAGACCTTTCAATTATACAAATGGTAAGAAGTGAGGGTTTATTAATATAATAATGAGATGCTTCTCATTCTCTTCTTGTGCTTGTGGATTTTGGAAAGCTGAGATCAACTGCAGATCAACAATAAAGACAAAAGTGCTTCTTTGTTTTTTCATAAAGTATGTGTTGCATGTGTGTTCCTTTGTGTTCCTTGAAAATAGCAGTATGCTATAGAGGTGTGGGGGTAGACTCTATTTCATGCTAGCAGGTAAAAGAAGCTTAGATGTAAGATGAAGATAATTCTCCTGAGTATGTAGTGAACTCTTGTCTCTTAATTAGTTTGTGGACCGAGGCACATATTTTAATATGTAATAATTATTCTATTATATGATAGTGGTTCTCGTGCCGAAGATTTCTAAACGTCATTTTGGGGGCTGGAAAAATGAACTCTTCTAAGGAAACACAACTGTTAGCATAGCTGCGAGCTTGTATGTTCTAGAATTACCACATTTATTTTGTTTTGTAGCAACTTGAAACTTGCTCTGAATACCAAATAACACATAAATGTGAGTTTTTATTCATGTTAGTTTTATATCTCCGTATAAGGGGTGTGATAGAATACATACAGTCAACACAGTTTGCATTTGGGTGGGTTTTTGTAGTTCCTTTTTCACTTTTACCCCTGAAAAGAAGTGCTGTGGAGCTCTAACGTCTTTACACATCATTTGGCTCTATTAAAAACTTCTGTAATGAGGGAAGTGCTGAGGTGGGTGCTAAAGTCTCTTAAAACCCCAGAAGGATCTGCTCAACTATACTCCTGCCCTACTGTCAGCTGTAGTTGGTAAACTATGGCTCTGTGACAACTTCATAAGCTGTTGCTTTATGGATTTTCCCATTTCAGGAGGGTGTTTGCACATTAAAACTGAATTGTGGCTTTGCTTGGGGAAGGGTAAACGCTGCTCTCCCTTCCTTCCAACATCTGTGTTTCAGTGAAGAAAGCAGCAATTTGCAACGTGAGGGGCTGTTCATAATATGAAACACAAATCCACACAACCAGAGTTAGTTCAACAGCTGCCTGTACATTGCTGTGCAGTGGATTTGGAAAGAGATAAACATAGGGATGTGGGGAGGGTGGTGGGGCCCTATCTTGGGGGCCAGGCACCTTTCTCCTGCACCTTGGACTGGTGATTGGTCTCGCAGAAGAAGCATCTTTCACTTCCCACATGCTTGGAGTTGGGTTGGAGTTTAGGTCCCCACAGCCCCTGTGGCTGGGAGCAGCAGGCTCCATCTGCAGGGCACCCCCTTGGTTTCTCCAGACACTGCTCTCAGTGTGGTCATGTCCTTTTCTTGGGATACCAAAGCAGGGGTGAGGCAATCGTTTCTTCATTAAGCACTGGGTTGTAACATTTACCCTGATGCAACTGAAGCATGAAGCCAGTATCTTTACTTACCCTGAGATTATTCCACTGTATTTCCCAGCTTTTTCACAGCACGCTGCAAATACTCTAAAGTTACTATCCAGTTCCCTCCTCTTAAACTGTGCTGCTCCTCTGTTGTCTGTGCGTGTTTAAGGGCAGTCTTTGGCTCTAGGTCTGAACCTGTGAGGTGCTCTTTCTAAACATTCAGGCACATATGGTAGAGCAAAAAGAGATTTTGAATCACATCATCTTTACTTTAGATAGCACAAAACACAGACAAATTAATAAACTGAAAGAAATGATTCTGTGGGTTGTAGGGCTTTTCAGATTTAATCAGGGCCTCTGGGCTGTCCACAATGACTTTCTGCAGCCTGTGGGGTTTTTCCATGGCATGAATGTCTGCTGGCTATAGTGTTCTGCATCAGGGGTCTTTCCTCTCTTTCCTCCATCCTGGCTGGTGAAGGGCTTGTGCTGCCATCTCCACTGTGTTGTGGGAGGTGATCTGGCATCAGCCTTATTTAGAGATCAGTGTCTTTACAAGAGCTGCCCTGTTCCTCGTTTTCCGTTTCAGTGATCTTCCTGGATGGTAGCCATTCATCCCCAAACACTGACTGAAGTAGATGATTAACATTTAATAATACAGCTATAGGAGCTATATGCCAGAGTCTTGGCAGGAAGTGTGGGCTTTCTCATGGATTACTTCACTAGGACAACAATTTAACAGTTGCCCAGCATTTTTAGATTTCACAAGTCATTGTGCCTTCTGTCTTTCTGGATTGCATTTGAAGAGCCTTGCTTAGGTAGTAGCATCTTGTAATTTGTCATTTTCTTTTCTTTCTCAAATTCCCAGGGTGAAAAATTCCTTTTTCCTTTGTGAGGTTACTTCCTCATTCCTTCCCTCTCCTCAACCCTATCAAAACCTTGGTCAGGTTTCCTATTTGCATTTTCTCTTTAGAGTAGGGGTTGAGATGTCTAGTTAATTGGTAAGAGAAATGATAGAAATCATGTTTGCTCAGTAAAAAAAGCCTATCATGGATTAAAAGTTGAGACCTGTGGGCAGTGCAAAGTAATATAGCAATAGAACGGTGACAGCTCACATCACCTGCCTCAGATGTAGTTTCTTACTTGGCTGAAACTGGCAACAAACCGTTGTCGTACTGATCTGTGTGTGCCCGACCTGGGTCTTGCATTGAAAACCTTCCTTTTGAGGTTTGAGAGGGCAAATCCCAAAGCTATGGAGTTGGAAGCAGTGTCCTGCAGCTGGTGAAAATGTTGGGAGAAAATACAACAGCTGCCTCTGTAGTGGGTTATGTGATAAAAGCAGAGATGGAAAATGGTGCTCATCAAATCTGTAGATTCATTATATTCTGCAGGTGTTTATGAAAGCATAAGCCAGTGCCATTCTTTGTGGAGCAGTGAAGTTGGAGCAGTTTTATTCGGTGAGGTTAGTAAGGGTAGGTTTATGTGCACATATATGGGACTTGACCCCTTGGTCTCTGAGGGGCTTTCAGTTGTGCCAGACAGCAGCACATCTGTGGGCTGCAAGCAGAAGAGGCAAGAGGGCGTTTGTGTTGGAAGTCTGAGCCTGCTTTTCCAGAAGGGATTTCACTGGATCTGTCTGTGTCAAATGTGACTTCAGTTCTGAATAATCGGCCCTTGCTTTTCTTTTCCTCTTTCTTGTGTGACTTGTAAATGACAGCTCACTAGAAAACTGATTTTCTCTCTCTTCAGAGCTGCAGAAATCACTCAGTGGGGCACAATTCTGGAGACTTGTGGTCACCTTACAGCTTTTATGGGCTACTCAAAAATCTGTAATCACATTCCAGGAACATAACATTAATGTTCATCAGATGGCTTTGAACTGATCAAGAAAGTCAATATCATTTTAGTTATCCCCAGGCAACGTTTTAGAGAAGAGGTGTTTACACTCTGGATATATGTGTGCACCAGTAGCTTCAGGGGAGGGAAAATGAAGACAAAAGACTGAAGCAAAAAGGTAGCTTGAGATGTTTGCTTGCTTTATTTGCTGTGGCTCAGTGGAGCAAGCAATTGCCCTAATGTGCGTGTCTGAGATGTTCTTTCAACTTCCTAAATGCACACAGATTCTCTCAGTGTATCACTCCATACAGGTGTGGGCAAGTTGCTTGCTGCAAGGCACCTTAGAAGATAATGGGATTTTGTTGCATCATGAAAGTGCATCTATTTCCAGCAGCTCTGGATTCTATCAGTGCTTTTCATTTCTATTGAAGTACTAGTTATCAGAGTTTTATATCACAGCCCTGAAAGTTTTCTTTGGGGTGATGCTGGGCAGCTTACTGGGGAATTTTGTGCTAGGAGAATTAGTTTGGAAAATAATTGGCCCTGGATACGAATACCAAGAACTAATAGAACTTTGCTGTACTTTCTTTATGACCACCAAAGAACTTTCGGATTCAGTTTCTAAGGTAACTGAGGAAAGTGGAGCCCCAAATCCTGTTGGCATTGACTGGAAATTGGGCACTTCCCTTTAGTGAAGGTATAGGAAAATTCTAGTCTTAATTGCAAGGTAGAAACGTTGAAGCTACTATTAAATATCAGCAAGAAACTTTCTATATATATAGAAAATGCTAAACCTAGCTGATTTTATTTAGAAATGGGGAAGAAACTGGTAGTACAGCTTTTATTTCTTCTGTCCTTCCCATATAGGCAGCTTTCTGTGGAATGGCAGCAGTTGATAGGAAAATGAGCAGGGACAAATGAAGCAGCCTGGTTTAGATGGTTCTGTGTAAGACAAAATAACACCAAATACATTAAAGATAGTTCGGATGTGATCTGTTCAACTGATTCTCAAAGTACCAAATGAGTCTATTAGGGTTGAGCTTTGCATCTGGGTAGCCGAATAGTCATGTAGGCAGCAAGAAAGGGCCTTTAGGATTGAAAAGCAGGACCTGACACTCTCTGGTTCAGGGGTCAAGGCAGAACTACCTTGACTGCAAAGCCTACAAATGTTTGTCCTATGTCCTGTTCGTTTAGGTGTGCTTTCAAGGGATACAGCTGGGAGAAATAGCAAAATCTATGGAGAAAGGCTGCTGATAAGGGAATTTGTGCCTGCTCCTATGTGCCAGAGAGACCTTGTTCTTTGTCCTCAGACATCTTGGGCGAACAACTTACGAGGAACTGGTGAATCCTCAATCATTTGAAATAGATTACCAGTGTACTAATCCATTGTAAACTTCAGGCAAAATTGTAGTACTGTGCCTTCACAGCGGTCCCATGTGGAATTCCTCACCTTCCAGGTTGTTTATTTGTTTGTTTTCCACAAATAACATGACCCTGTCAGAAATGCCAGTATAACCCCCCATCACAGTTATAGCTGTTGCACAGGCTTGTTAAATTAATTGATTCAAAGGTGTCCAGGATAAATCATTCTTTGAGCCTTTTCAGTAAACATCAGCTCTTGTAACTGCTGAATTTCACAAGGAGCCTGAGATATTCCTTGGTGTTTTCAGGAAGACATATAATAGCTGGAAAAAAAATCCAAAATATGTAGCTCTTCCAGATGGGTGCATTGATTTTATATCACTGCTCAGCTCTGTCAGCCTTGAAAGCATCTGTAAAGAGCACCACATGATGCTGTGATGCTGTGAAGTTTATGATGCTAAGATGTCTGTGTTTCTGATATGCATTTTAAATACCTTCTAGTGGGAATACATGCAACCCACTTCCATTGGAAGACCACTGATAATCCTCCTGGTGCTGTGATTTATTGTGGAGCCGTAGCTTAAGGAGACCCGTTAGGATAAAATACTCAGTGCTTACTCAATTTTCTAATCATTATAGCAACTTCAGAATCACTCAGTAATGAATCCTCTAACTAACCCCATGAGCTTAGCATCAGAAGTATATTACCAACTGGAATACTATGGCTGAGGGAGAGTCCGAGGCATTTTCAGACACCCTTAACTGTGTTTCTGAGGATCAGTGAGGAGGAAAAAGCTCTCCCTTCTCACGCAAATGACAAATCCTGAACATGAGTTCTTCCTGTATTATAATCTGAAGCATTTTGGGCCAGATGTTTCATTACTCAAAAAAATTAAGAAGTTTCATGAACTGCTTCCTGTGTATATTATGGAAATCAAAATTAAACTTTTTGTAGGCTCAAAAATTGGACATTTTAATTTAAGTTGAATAATGAGTGTAAATTTTCAGTGGCATCAATGGGAGCTGAAAGTGAGAGTCCTGCAGCAAGATGACAAAGGTGGGAAATTTTAGAGCTTGCAGATATGTGCATACCCTTTTTCTCAGTTGTCAAACTAGAAATCCTGTTTCTAATGGGAATGTAGTCTCCCTGAAAATGTCAACCTTTTTATTTCCTGGGAATTCATCCATTGTCCTGCATTAATAGATTTGATCATAGTCATGTGGGAATAATTGTAAGACCAATACACTGTAAGTATTCATTTGTGGTTCCTGGATATTCATATTTTCAGATGAAATATGAGGTTGGTTGTTTAGTTATAAACTTGAAAGCCTACTCTGATTGAGGCAGAGTTGTCATTTCTGACACACAAAGAGCCTGTTCTCAGTTAGTGGATGCAGAAAATCCTTTTCTGCATTGAGCCTGGTGGAGTGGTTTCAAGTGAAAACATCAGCAAACTTAGCAATTTCTTTCACACTTTTTTTGCAGTTTTATTGATTCTTCTATATCTGTAAAATGCCTGTATTTCTTGAGTACTTAAGGAGTAAATTTACAGTTAATTTCACAATATTACAAAGTAACTTGGTACATTTTAATTCCAGTGAATTTTTTGGTGTTAAGAATCAGAATTTTAGAAGTGTTCCATTTTGAAAACCTAGGTTTGATTTTACATTGGAAGCACTAAAAAGTTGCATCTACTTCTTTCTATCTCAGCTTCTCAGTCCAACTGCAGGATTGTTGTGCTTCCGAAAGGGATTCTAAAAGTGCCTCAATCTGCTGTTGCAGGGAAACCTTTCTGAACACAAGTGGATTATGTGCTTCCTAAGGAGTAATTCTTAAGTGTCTCTTCCATGTTTTATTTAAAACAAAGATTACCAGAATGAAACAATAAAGTTAATGAAAATCTGTTCAAAATTTAATGACAAAACAAAGTCTAATGTGTTACTTTCGAAGACATCTGGAGTTACTGTATTACATAAAATGGAATTGAGACACAGTCAAATATAAATTGAGCAGAATTTGCCCCAGAATTTAATGTTGCATTACTTTGGCAAATAAAGTGAAATCTCTTTGTGTGCTTATTACAGACAAAGCTTGGTGACAAACCAGAGAAGGACTGAAAACGCAGTGTTACGGGGCAGGAGAGACTTAAATAATCCATAACGTGCTCGCTCTGCCCATGAGCACTTTCTATGACTTGTCTGTCATCACAAACAGACTATGTTTGCGTTAGGGAAACTCAGTGCTGTCAGACTGATGGAGTTAGGAATCTTATGTTACAGGCTTCCCTTTGAGAAGGTAAATATTGGCAGGAGCGTCTTGGCTGGCTTTTCTGTAGAAATTACAGGCAAACCACTGAAGGCATAGTAAGGCATGGTGCTGGGAACATGGTTAAATTGTGCTGCAGCACAAGGAGCTGTGTTTTGCCTTGACAGGTTTTTAAATGGGAGGGCAAATCCCAATTCTTATAAAAGGGAAAATCCAAGTGTGGTATGTTGGAGCACTGCAGATCTTTGCCTCTGTTGTTTCTGTGCTTCAACGCCATGTCTTGGCACAGGTCTGTCCCTTTTCTGGTTTATGATGCTATCATTGTAGCCCTGTTAATATTAGGCTGAGACACATTGGCATGATAAAAAGTAGAACTGAGTTTAAAATAATTTACATCTGTAATGTATTTTTCATTTTGTTTATTAGTAATCTGATTATTCTGTGCAGACTTAATTAAGGCAACACTGATCCTACTGTTTCTTTTGGAAGATGATACAGCTCAATAACAGTGTGTCTGTCCTGCTTTGGTATTGTGCAGCATAGAGTTTCTCTTAGTCATTTTAGCAAACAGCCTGGCCCCATAACATCATGGGATCCTTTTGGTGAATCAAGAGGATTTGCTGGCTGTAGAAGAGTGGTGAGACCTCTGGATCTCCTCGTGCTTTGGAGAGGAGTGTGCAGGAGTTACCCTGACATGCCCTTACTGCAATGCATAAATACCATTTTGTGGGGGAAGATCTAAGCTCACAAGATGTAAGAGTGTCAATTCTCCTTGCTTCGGGCAAAGAAATGTCCATGAGATCAGAGGCAAGCCTCTTGAAACCCCTAGGAAAAGACATGATCCAGAGTATTTTGTATTTTAGGAGTGGGCTGTGCAGTTAAGCTGTTTTTCCTGCCATGATTAGCACCCCAGTGTTGGCCTGTTATTCACTCAGCACGGCATTTCTGTCTAGTGATAGATTTGGGTACCCGGTGTGTCATCCTGTACCTACTTGTGCAGGCTGTCAGAATCCCTTTTATCAACATTTTAAAATTATTGTGATGTTAATTTCCATAATAAAAACAGGAATAGTATCCAAAACAAATTTGGAGCAATGCTTTCTAAGCAGAATATTTTTGCTGGGCTTGGGCTGCTTATCAGCAGGGTATCAGTAAGCAGTGCGTGGTGCTTTTGAGCACATGGCTTTGATAAGAATATGCCAGATACAGGCAGCTCTGATTTAGAAAGTGCACTCAGCCTCTCTGTTGTTAGGTTTGTTTCAATTTAGCAGCTTGATTCTTTGATAGGTGAAATGTGTTTTATCAGACCGTTCTGTATTATTAAAGTCAAGCACAGCAGACTGCAGCAGTTAATATATTATTGTTTCTCTGCTTTTTTCTTGAATGTGAATATGTATTTTGTTTTGCAGGTACCATGTTTAAGGTCATATCTTTTTCTCAGCACCCTGTTAACACAGGTGCCTTCTTCAGCCTCTACAAATAGCTGATAAATTCACATGTTCAGAATGAGGAAATACTCATTTCTCCTATGGCAGCTTTGACAAGTAACCTCCTTGTAAATATCAGTAGTGCTGTCTGTGTAAGAGCTGCAGTGAGGTCTCTATACTTAATATTTTTAGTGCAGTCTGAATGATGCCAGCATGTTTTTAACCTTATTGAAGTCATTTCATGCTTCTGTAATTCATTGGCTTTTTAGTGTATTTATAGAAGCTATTTTTTCCAGCACTGCAGTAGAAATGATGAGAGCATCTGGTTAAATCCATCACATCTTCTAGAACAACCTCTTAACAGTTATTCTAAGATAGATGAAATAAGAAGAAATAACCTTGGTAATTGAGCCTTTCCGCCTTTAGATGCTTACACCAATATTTTAAGGGCTTTAGATATTTAATATAATTAGAGTGCCATAAGTGTCACCACTGTGCTTTTCTGCGGTGAAGACCGCCTAACTATAAGAGCTGTAAAACCAGAGACGCATTTCAGCTTACACTTAGTTCCAGGGAGCTCTGCTTCTTACCTCTTGCTTTACTGTAACATCATAAAGAATGCATGTGAGAGCTTTAATTTTTCTAAAGGAAGTTGTCTTTCTGTTCTGGAGTTGTCTAGTTTCTGTGGCATTCCAGATCAGTCTGTGCAAGCAGATCCACAAGTGGACTGAATTAAGTGCCTCAGGCCAAGTGTGTGACAGGATACCAGGTTTGAGTAGGAAGACAGTGACTTACCTGGGTTTAAGTTAAATCCACACAAGGGCCCTATACTGAGCTGAGAGTTGGGTAAGGGTTTTGCTCCCTCTTTGCTACATTATGTCCCTTCTCCTGCTGCAGCTAAGCATAGATTCATGCAGATGATGGCTTCACATCACAGAACTTGCTTCCTCCCAGTCCCTGAGTTGAGTGGTGGCTGGTTCACTGGGAATGTGGCCTTTCCCGTTATCCCTGATCAGGAGTTCCCAAATACTCATGTTGCAGGTCAGCTGGTTGAAGGCTGTTGGGAGTGACCAATGCTGCGACTGTGTTGCAGACCAGGGAGAGGAGAACATCTGGGGGAGAGCAACCACTCCTCATGTTGCTACATCTGCAGCAGGAAGCCTGTAGTGGGGTAATCCTATGCTTTAAGTGTGTAATTTGTAAGGATCTAATCTGTGTAATTCGTGTAAGGATATAAGTCATCTAGTGCAGGTTTGGGTGCCAGACAACTCTGTATTGATGTGTGCAGGGGATTCACCTTCCCATCAGTGTGGAGGTGGACTCTCTTACAGGGTTATCCTGAGCCTTGACTGCAAGGTGTTGTGGAAGCAAGAAAGCTATGATTTGTTGACACTGGTATTTGGAAACCTCCCTGAGGTGGTGTTGACAGCGGCATCTGTCTGGAGCGACAGTGCAGAGTAGTGTGAGGATTGTTGGCAGATCAGGAAACTGAGAAATACCCGCCCTGTGCTGGCATGGACATGTGATCTCTTCCTTAATCTTTCAGTCTCTGAAAAGTGATGCCAGAGCAGTTTAGATGGTTATTGCAGACTTGCCAGTTTGCAGTGCTGTGGAGAAACTGGAGGTGAGGCCAGAGTCACTCACAGAAATGTGATCAGCATATTTCTATTTGGGGAGCCCACATTCCTGCACTCTTCAGCTTTAGAGGGCTGTGTCCTCAGCTACTGTAAATGGCTTTAGCTGCTTTGATGTTAGTGGAGCTGGGCATGTTACCAGCTGAGCATTTGACCCTAATGCAGGCAGGCAGCCTTCAGGCCACTGAGTTTATTTAATACATGAAACAAGGCTGCAAAATAGCAACTGTTTTACCTGTTCATATTTTCCACAGAGAAAAAAAGAGGGTTTACCTTTTACCTTCACTTGCAAGAGATTTGCATTAAGCCCAACCACTACTCAGTGTTTTGTTCCTACCTCATCTTGGCCCTACAGGTGACATTTTGGCTCCTGTTTGAGTCAAACTCACGTGCTTATAAAGAAATTATTTAGCATTGGATATGAGTAAATGGAGAAAGCTGACTTTGGAGAATGTCTTAAAACAGATGTTCTGATGATGGAATTGGATTCCCTTCACTCAGGATCTTCAGATACACTGACCTTCTATCCCTGTTGGAATGGCAGTTCCTGTGTTTTTCTTGTGTTTATTAACCATTTTTCTGGGATGGTTTGAACTGAGGACTAACAATAACTGTTTGGGATACATGGAGTTTTCTGTGTGGAGTTTTTCCCCAAATCAGTTCCAGGTACACTTGCAGGATGCAATCTTACTCGAAGCCTACCAGATTGACAAGTCTGTGAGATCTGTCCTGGTGTGTAGCTGGTGAGAGGGATGAGGGAAGTTTGTAATTAATTTGTCCCTTCCCTCTCCATGCTGTTTGCTGTCCCTGTACATATGAAGTAGCAGTTCTAAAGCTTGACTGGTAGGTTTGGACTGACTAGTTATTTTCTTAAACTAGTCAGTGCTCTGGTAGTTCTGTGTGTTGTGAGGAAGTCCCTCTCTTGGGGTAATGCTTCGTTGTGCCAGCTTCCAAACACGACAATGATTGTTATATGGATTTTAATAGTCTAAAGAGCAAAGCTTAAAGCTCACATCCTCCGGGTTTTTCGTAGAATCATAGAATCTCAGAATGGTTTGGGTTGGAAAGGATGTTAAAGATCATCTAGTTCCAACCCTCTGACATGGCCAGCGACACCTTCCACTAGACCAGGTTGTAGGCATCGTGCAGCATTCAGTGACTGAAAGCTTGAGGTTAAGCCAGGTGCAGCAACATCAACCTTTGTGTTAGATTAGGGGTGCTGGGGATTGTGTGTAGTTTGAGAATTGTGGGCTGGACTGCCTCGAGAGATGCTTTTGGTGCTGCCCCTTTGTCTTTTTTACTATCATCTGTGAGCTGCCAGTGTACATTACGGTATAAGTTACTCCATGCTCTGCATTAACACTGGAGCTGATGATGTGTGCTGGGCAGCATGTTCCAGCATCCAGAGGCTGGAGTCCAGGCTGGAATAAGGGAGCCCTTGAAGCAAAGGTGTTGAGGGGGTTAATAGGTCTTCCTTTCACCCAGTCCGGTGTCCTCAGCATGAGTACAGTCTGTGTCTTGCTGGGGCTTTTGTAACTCTCTGAATTTGGCAGAAAGGGCTCTATTTTGTGCAGTAGTTTTAGTGGGGTTCCTCTTCCTCTTACTCTAATCAAGCATGATTACCCTTGCCTCTCCAGGCACTTCAAGCACTGGAAACCCACCTGTGCTTTGCGTCTGGCTTCACTGGGAACAGCTCCTGGCCCTGCTTTGTGTTCCTGTCTCTGTTTCCTGGCAAGGCAGCTGCTGTGACTGCTGAGAGGTCAAATGAGGTTTGCTGTTGTGGTTTATTTTTTTCTTGGCACAGCCAGCTGGGAAGGTGGTGATCCCCATGTGTCTGAAGGAATTGGAAGATGGTGTCCTAGGAATCTAAAGAACACTGCACTTTTTTCTCCCCTCCCCTTCTTTTCCTCTTTCTCTTAATCATCATTTTATATAGACTTCCAGAGGATTTTCGGATGAGCTTTTGGCCTCCTTGTGTTCCAATTGCTAGTTTATTGACAATGTTGACCATATGGTGACCTTGAAATGAAAGCAATGCAGTGTAACTGGTGTGCTGGAGCATTTTGCTATCCTTAAGGCAGAAGAGAAAGTAAAAATGTATCAGTGATAAGCATTTTTATTTTTTTCTTACAGGGAGGTTCCTGGGATGTTTCCCATCTCCCACTCTCTTTCTTTTAGTGTTTTTCCTGACATTTTAATATGAGCATGTATATGAATAAATAAAAGTTCATGCAGGCATTATACTTTTTTGCACAGTGCTTTTAGAGAGCTGCTTTTCCAGGAGCCTGTTTGCGATTTTGTCAGGTTTTGTTAGAGACTTAGGGAAGGAAAAAGCCTCTCCTCTGTTACTTGACTTTACACACTCAGTGGATGCCAGAGTTCAAGTCCTGTAGGAGAAGAGAGATCAACAAAAGGGCATTGCAGTAGTACTTGTTCTCAATTCCTCTAAGAAGGGTACATATGTCCAGCCTCTATTTGATGGTTCTGGGAGTATTTTGAGTTCATAAAGCTGCTCTGCAGTGCCTCAATGATGGAATTGCTCTCTGTGAAGAAGGTGAACCTGAGGCCTGGGTGTCACTTAGCTCCTGAACCCCATTCTGCATATGTGAAGAGGACTGAAAGGTTTCTGGTCCTCTGGGCCACTGGTGTGGCTCCCGGTGCGGCTCCCAACGAGGTGGGTCTGCTGTGAACAGAAGCTGGAACTTAGGGATGCCCACAACACCTGACTTGTGTAGGGGTAAGCACATACCCTGAAACTTTAAAGTCTTAAAAGCAGGTATGTGCATCATGTGCTAGGTTTCTGAGAAAGGTGTGTGTACTCTTTAAAAAAAAAAACCCAAAACAACTTGGAAGCTGATGAAAAAGATGGTTGATTATTTTTTTGTGCCCTTAAGGTTTACTGGAGATTTGTTTTCTGCCAGATGTTTTGCTGAGCACAAAATAATTCATGCATGTGAAATCTGAAATGTGATTGTTTGTAAATGCAGGATTTTGCATAGTTCCTTGGAATAACATTATAAAAAACTCTAAAAACAAACCCTACAAAATTTACCTCCCAGGAGCTGAGCATAGTCCCTGCTCCTCTTCCTGGTGAACTGGCCTCTTTATCTCAGCCTAAGGTTATCTGTGCAGCAGTCATGTGAACTGGCAGTTGATGTTTGTGCAGATCACTTAGATTGAGGGGGCCCCGAGCCCTTTTGGGTCTCCCAAGCAGTGTAACACACATAAGAATAATTGTTAAAAGTTGGTGAGGGCATTGTTCTGAGCAGAGATGCCTCATTTTGGTATTCTCATTTTGAAAGTTTTATGAGGTTGGAGGTCTTCTTGCACATTTCTTTTCAGCTGTTAGTTTCTTCAGACCAGGAATCATGGTTTGTTTTTTTTTTTTTTTTTTTCCCTTGGAATCTGTCTTGCTCCTCTCCCTCTTTGAAAGGAAAGAGCAAGGTGCTGATCTGACAAAGCCCCTTACTCAGATGTTTGTCAGTATTCCAGCATCTTACAGCGGCTTCAGAGGGACAGTAACTGCCCCTTTTAAATGGGCATAGAAGGAGCCCTGCCTCTCTGTTTAGAAATTACTGTGTAAATGAAAGCAGCTTGACCCTTCACGTGTCATTCGCATTGAGCATTTGATCCAGCGTGGGATCATTTACCAGCCCTAAGGAAAGGAAATTAATTTGTTCAAGCACACAAACTATAGAGAGGTTCAAAAGCTTAGGGGCTGCTCCTTATTGTTTGCCTCAACCAAATTTGTGAACTAGAAATGCAAGGTTGGGTTTGCTTTGGAAAGCAGTGATTTATTGTTTGGAGTCAATAAACATGTTTGCACAGGACTCCTTTGGGCACGCATAGCAGTTTATCTTTGGAACCTACCACAAAAGCATTCATTTCTTCTTATCTCGCACCAGGGGCCAGGGCCAGTTGCACATTTATGTTTCTGTTGCCAAAGAACTGGCTGCAGGCAGAGATGAATTAATGGAGAAATGTTCAGGGTCTTCAGGCATTCAGTGTTTGACCTGTTTCCTACCTGGTCATGCTTCTCTTTTCTCAAAGAACAAAACTCCTCTGGCTTTATTCCTTTATTATTTCCCCAGTGAAAGAACAGACTTCAGGGACACTTCCCTTTTCATTTCTTTTGTTGTTTAAGGAGTTCAAGTGTGCTGCTGAAGAAAACTGTGTATGAATATGGCCTTGATAAATTTGGCTGTAAGATACAGGAGCAGGCAGATTTGAGAAATCCAGGTTTTGTGTGTTTTCTTGTTTAAGGTGTCTTTAGATGACCTGCTTAAGAAACTAGGCTGACATAAACTTAGCATGTTTTCTGATGGACAGATTAACACCTGGTGTGGGATGGTCTAAAAGCACTGTTCCCTTGCCTGAACTGTTCAGTTCAGCTGCCTGGTGAGCCCCACAAGTTGTTTAACTTGTGAACTTCAAACATTTTGTGGGTGACTTGAAAGAGATCTTCCTGTTAGGGATTTTAGAAGGCATGGCAGGAAGGTGAGCTCTGGCATGGAATTCAGGTCTGATATTCACTGTTCAGTGACACCAGTTTGGGTACAGGAAAGATGTGGGGGATGCCTGAGGATGGAGGTGGTTCCCTGCCCATGGCAGGGAGGTTGGAACTATGTGATCTTAATGTCTTTTCTAAACTTAACCATTGTATGAGGAGAGGCATCATTCCTCATAATGAAAGATTTGAGCTCAGTCTAAATAGTTTCTCAAAGGGAAGGTTAAGGTGTAATTTGTAGAAGGCTGCAGAGGTAACAGAAGTTCTTCTAAATAAAACTGTTCTGTCTGTAAGAAAATGGAGTAGCCAGAAAATTAAAGCTAGATAAATTCAGCTTAGGCATTAGGCAGAATTTTACTGTGATGATAGAAAATCATTGGAACAATTTCCCAAGGTGTGCTATGAATTATTTGGTATTACTAGAAGTCTTTAAATCATGGTTGGCTTTTTCCCCTTTAAGTTATGCTATACTTAAATTACAGCTTTTGGACCAGAACAAGGATTTCATTTCTTCAGCAAAATCAACTAGCAGAGGCCTCCTTGCATTAAAAAATAGGCAAGCTCTATTTCAGTATGACATCTGTGAAAGTTCAGTAGCACACAGACAGTGCCATGACAAAGGTGTAGTATTCATCTCACCTACTTTTTAATGTCACACTGAAGGAGAGGCTCAAGTGCCATAATTTTGTCTCTTTACTTCACTGATACTCCTGTGCATGAGTTACTAGGAGGTTAAAACCACACCTGTTACAGCATTATCATGGAATCATAGAACAGTTTGAGCTGGAAGGGATCTTAAAGCTCATCCAGTTCCAACCCACTGCCAGAGGCAGGGACACCTTCCACTAGACCAGGGTGCTCCAAGCCCCGTCCAACCTGGCCTTGAACACTGCCAGCTATGGAGCAGCCATAACTTGTCTGGGCAACCTGTGCCAGAGCCTCACCACCCTCACAGGGAGGAGCTTCTTCCTAATATCTAATAATCATTAAAAGCTGTGTCTTGATTGCATGTAACTTGCAGAAGAAACCATATGCAAAATACACAGAAATGGGCTGCCAAGCATGGATGTTCAGATCATGTGTGTGCATCTTGATTTCTTGCTCTGGAGCAGGGAAGGTACGGAAAAGAAAAGGAGAGGAAAAGAAGGAAAGGACTCCTTCTCACCCGCTATTACTGGTGACATCCAGCTGGATTGCAGCCTTTTCCTGTGGGTCATGTTCTCCACTGGCTGGTGTGACTGGCCAAGTGGACTCAGAGAAGTTATGATGGCATAAACCCGATGCAAGCTCAGAATTATAGAGGTTATAAGCTTGTAGTGCATTAGAAACACAGCTTGCAATAATAACAAGCTGTGCAGCATTCTAGCTCCTGGGAGGATTAATTACAGATGGTAGCTGTGACAGCTAAATCAAGTACCTCTAATGTTGTGTAAACTTCATTAAACAAACTCGGTAGCAGGGCTGTAATCTGTGAGAAATGGGAGAGGATGACGAGGGCAGAAAAGGAAAATACTCTGTAGGGAGTTTAAAAAAAATCTTCAGTGTTTAAATCCTCTGAAGCAACTTCTGCTACCTCTTATGCTTAAATGGTAGAATTTTAAACCACAAGCTTTTAAACTTCTTACCTGGTAAAACCTTAAAAGCTTGGTAGCCTGAATTAATGACAACTTTCTCCTAATACCTGCTAAGTTCCTTTCAGTCCAGGAGTCCTATTTTATCTGATATGCTGTATCCTTCCTGATGTGCTACAACCACATGGTTTTGATCATGGAAATCTGAGAGGAAAAAGCACAGATCTCCTTGCTTGTTGCTGCTATGGTTGATGGTACAGGGTTTATAGGAAGGAGGCTTTGATTCTAGCTTTGGCTGCAAATTTCAATCCAAAAGCATTTCTGTGCTGGTATCATGAGTGATATTTTCCAGTTTAAAGGAAAGTCCAACACATGCAAGATCACCATGTGCCAGCTGTCACCAGTAATATGAGGGTGTCATTTAATACTGCACTGAAATGCAGGTAACAGTGTGCTGCTGCAGAAAAGGCTGAAACACATTTCCCCTGCTTCCTGTAGGGGCAGAAGCCTGAACCATGAAACAGTGAATACTTCCCTGCTGATGTAGCAAGTTGAATCCGCGCAGCAGAGGGGCCCATGCATGGCAGCGCTGATGCTGGGAAGCACGAAGGAGGACAGGTCAGGGGACAGAGTTCACGATTAGTTCATCTAGCTTGTAATTTCCCCCTTTACAGCTCAGTTATTGCAGCAGGGAGGAACTCCAGAGCCAGTTAAATGAGCTTTTGCCTTCCAGACAGGGGAGAATTAACCAAGGAGGAAAAGCTAAGCTGCTGATTTGAAGCACTTTTGCTTTTAGGATGCCATGTCTTGGTGGCCAGTGCAAAAAGGTTGTGTGCTTGGTTGGAATCAAAAAGTCAACGTTGTATTAGAGATTTCTGACTGTGAATACTCTGTGTGTATACTTACAGCTCTGTCCCTTTGCCTGATAGAAGAATAAACTGGGTAGTAATTTGTCCTTGAAGAAACTATGGTATATCTAATATCCAAGGGAATATTTTTGTTTCTTTTCCATCAAAATAACCCTATCGTCTCTCCATCTTCTCCCAAATCCTTGTCTATGACAGTTGCTTTAATGGTGACTTGTGTAGCATTTGGTGCATAAATTCAGGCTTGGGAGCTTGACTTTACTCACCCATTTTGAAAAATACTTTTGAAAATATAATCTTTCTCTAGTAATTTGGGAGGGTTTAAAAGAGAAACCAGCCTTGCGTAGTGTCTCTTTTTGATGCAGGAACCAGTTGTGCCATCTAAGTAAAGGTAAATTTGAGGCAACAGAATTATTTCAGCTTTCATACTGGCAGTAAGTCAGTTGGGCTTTCTTTAAATGCATTTTTGTTTTGAAAGTCTTCGTTAAGGAACCCAGGAGTAGAAGGCTGGCCCTTCTCTAGCCTGAAGGTAAATGCTAAGAGGAATTGCTTCTGGTTCCTCATAGTTTAGATGCAGCTGAAGAGATATTTTGGTCTTTGGGCCTCATCAGATAACATGATAGAGTTTCTGTTTGGTGGCTCAAACACATGTTTTCAGGGGAAATGTTTTACTTATTATAATTTATGCTGCAAAAATCCTTTTCCTTTTTCTCTCAATGCCTGTCTACTAAAGGGAATCCTCAGTGCTGCTCTGGAAATGCTTTGTAGCTGGTTATGCATCCTTCTGTCAGTAGAAAACAGCCCAACAACCCAAGACTGCCTGTTCCTGCCCTCCCTCTTCTTTTCAGGGATGGCTCAGGAAGTTCACTTGTGTTTTATGCCCTGTGGATGATTAAGCTTGAGGAGTTTTACAAATCTGATGAGAGTGGGATCTCTGTTCGCTCATTTGCCATCAGGGAAGGACATGGCTTTCCTAAGGCCCTGAGTTAGGCAAGCGGCATCAACCTGAACATCAAAAGTAATGAAATCATACAAGTCCAACCCAGACTGTTTTGTGGCTCTTCTCCCAAAGGGGTGGGGGATTTTACCTTTCTCCTGGCTCTCTTGTGGTCTAAGTTTACAAAGCCTTCTATTTGGTTTTATAGCTCATGGCATGATGTTGTCCTGCAGTTATTAGTGTGTGGTTCCTAGGCACAACTGTAGGACAGATTGCTCTTAAACAAGGCTCTTGCCTGGCAGAGGTTGTCCCTTTATAATCATTATTTCTCCTAAAGCTGACATAAAATTATATGTTTAGAGGTTAACAAACAATAAAGTCCTTGTTTGCAAGTGGAGGGCATAATAATGGTTTGAACTGTTGTCTCTTCCCTAAAACCACTGCCTAGTGCTTGACTTCAGTAAGCAACAAAGGCAGAGGCTGTTTTATGTGAGAAAAATTATTTTAAGTGGTCCTAAAATCTCAAAGGAGATGGCAAGTTTTCAGATGAAGAGTCCTGCTGCAGTAAATACTTCTTAAAACATGGCTATTGTTTCTGCATGGTTTGAGTGTTGTGTGGTTTAACTAACAGCATTGCTTTCAAATTCTAAGCTGGTTCTACAGAGGCTGTAATAATGGAAAGGTCTTTATTCCATTTCTTTTTTAAAGAAATACGGCTTTCAGTTCGCTACAGGATGGAATGCTGTTTGAATCTATATTTCTGTGATGAAGTTTTCAGCAAAGAAATCATCCTTTGTGTTGGAGTAGCATGAAAAATGATTGCCCAAGATGGATGGGTCCCCAGGCAGGACTCTGATGGTATGAGGGATGTTAAACATGGCTTTGCTAATTCTCTGTTACAGTCTGGTTGCATCTTCTTGCTGCTGCCTCCTGCTCTGGGTCCAATGCCTAGCTGAACCATTGGAGCGAGGCTGTGTTGACCTGAGGTGGTCAGGGGGACGAGCAAGTGCTGACTAGGTGCTCTCTGTAGGTCTGTAAAACTCAGACTATTTCTTGAGCAGGGAGAGATTCCTCTACAAAGTATGGACAGAAGAAGATGAGAAATCTGACTTTCCACATGTTATTTATAAATTTGGGGATTATAAAATGTGTCTGTTCTCCACTGCTCTTTCCTTGAGCATACTGGCAGGTTCCAGAGATGTAATTTCAAAGCCTAAGTCAAATAAAACATATATAAGGCCACTGTGATGCAAAAGCGTAGCATTTCATATGCATGTGGGCAACTAAATTGCTCTCCAGACAATCAAGTTTTATGTAGTTTCAAGTTTTGCCTTAGGAGTTTTAGGAAAAGCTTTTTAGTAAAACACTGAGCTGATGAAGCAGGGAGGAAGGATTCAATTCTGAGAGTTCAGAAGTCTGCAAGGACAGAGAGGTAAGACTGACAGGTAAGGAAGAAGTTTGTCCTTGTGTGGGTGGTAACGTGCTGGCACAGGCTGCCCAGAGAAGCTGTGGCTGCCCCATCCCTGGCAGTGTTCAAGGCCAGGTTGGACAGGGCATGGAGCAACCTGGTCTGGTGGAAGGTGTCCCTACCCTTGGCAGGGGCTGGAACTGGATGAGCTTTAAGGTCCCTGTCAACCCAAACCAGTCTGCAATTCTATGAGTAGTATGTGCAAACATTTAGTCTCCTGCATTTCTTTTTTGGTTGCTTTATACGTAAAATGAAGGACTGTAAGGATTAAAGGGAAATTTGAATTAAAACCTGATTTGCACCCTGGTAGGACTCTCTGAAATTTCCCTCTGTATCTGTGGCTGCTGGAGGAAAAGGCATCTTGAGCTCTTTGAGCTATTTGGTGGCTCAAAACATTTGAACGTTTAGTAGCTGTAACAATTGGCAAAAAAAGTACAGTGTTTCACATCTGTCAAATTGAAATCAAAAGACATGAACTGTAGCAGTCTTATTTGGTATACCGCACTTCATAGCACGTTGTCTCCTACCTGATCTGGCTGTGCGTTTGGCCTTTTTTTATTTTTAAACTTCCTGCTGTTAGGAATTGTGAACATAGAATCATAGAATAGTTAAGGTTGGAAAGGACCTTAAGGTCACCTAGTTCCAACCCCCCTGCCATGGGCAGGGACACCTCCCACTAAACCATGCCACCCAAGGCTCTGTCCAGTCCAGCCTTGAACACCGCCAGGGATGGAGCATTCACAACTTCCCTGGGCAACCCATTCCAGTGCCTCACCACCCTTACAGTAAAGAATTTCTTCCTCATATCCAATCTAAACTTCCCCTGTTTAAGTTTGAACCCATTACCCCTTGTCCTCTCACTCCAGTCTCTAATGAAGAGTCCCTCCCCAGCATCCCTATAGGCCCCCTTCAGATACTGGAAGGCTGCTATGAGGTCTCCACGCAGCCTTCTCTTCTCCAGGCTGAACAGCCCCAACTTTCTTATCCTATCTTCATATGGGAGGTGCTCCAGTCCCCTGATTGTCCTCGTGGCCCTCCTCTGGACTTGTTCCAACAGTTCCATGTCCTTTTTATGTTGAGGACACCAGAACTGCACAGAATACTCCAAGTGAGGTCTCACAAGAGCAGAGTAAAGGGGCAGGATCACATAAGCCAAGAGAGATTTTTATATTAACTACACATGCATAAATGGGCACAATGCAGACTTTTTAACAACATGCAAAGGAATAATTGTACTTACAGTGTTATTGTGTGTAATTGCATTAACTTGTGCTGAATGCTGCAAAGATCTAACTTGAGTCATTATTCCTGTTAATCTTTTGATACATTTTGATTCATTAGGGTAAGGAATGTGTAAGTCTGCAGGATCAAGGACCTGCTCTGCCCAGAGCTGATCTTGCTTAGGCCTGCCCATCTCAGAATAAGGGCATCGTGTCGTAATGCTGCTGCGCACTTATTTTGTGTGTGAGGTATGTGTCAAGCCCAGAAAATACTTTTCTGTAGATGCCATGAAAAAGAAGATTCCTGGATAAATCTTAGGTTTGCGATCATCTATTTAACACCTCTTTCTTCCAGTTACTTGGAGTTATCTGCTTTGTTTTGAATTGTGCTTGCTCAGACGAGATGTTTTCTAAAGAGCATCTTCTTGTACTGAAGGTCATTTTTCACAAGAATTGCAGAGCTTATTCTTTTTGTTCTCATATCAATTGCCTCATCCTAGGGGTATTCATGGTAACAGAAAAATTTGTCTTAGACCTCAGCTTCATTTTTTGCTAGATATGGTCTTTTTCCTCAAAGTGGGAAGTAGCTGTGTCTTGTGAAATACAAGTGGATCATTCGTTGTGTGTTGAGAACTAATTCTGTGATTAGGAAACAAGAGTAGCACTAAGTGACTTTTGGAGACTCCTCTTGGTGCAGAGCCATGACATTTTATAAATTCTGCTTGTTGCTTATGCTGTGTGAAGGTACTTTGTGTGTGAAATGTCTAGCGCAATGAACTAGATGACTGAATAGAATGAAGGGTGCAGGGTTACAAAATATCAGCTTACAAATATTGCCATCTCTTCAATGGAAAGCTGAGATGTAAATCACCATCTAGGTCAGACTGCAGCTTGCTTTTATGAAGAGCCGTGGATGGGATCACAGGTACAAATGTACCAAAAAGGAGAGACTGCCACACAGCTGATTGCATGGAGGCATCCGTGGAGAGCTTGCCTTATCTTCTTCAGTCATGACTTACTGCATTTCCCTGTGAAAGATAACCCTGGCAGCATTAGAAGAAAATGTCACTAAAAGCATGCATTTTCCTGTTTGTGAAGTGCAAAATCTAGTGTTCTTTTTACTATCAAGGAAACATTTATTTTAGGTGACTGGAGACTAGGTCAGACTTACTGCAATCAGGTTAATCCCTTTGTATTGAGTCAAGTTGTGCTGTCTTGTGCTTTGAGACTACTCCAGGATATGGGCAAGTTTCAGAAAATTCCTTTGTAGCTATTTCTGGGCATAAAGCAAGAAATCATCCAAGAGTGCTTCTGTGTTTTCTTGACCATCATCCCTAGGGATATGCTGCATAAACTCTAGGAGACTTGGATTCATTCTGCCCATTGGACATCCTTTTTGTTGATTTGGGTTCTTCTGTAGACCTTTGGCAAAGCTTGCACGGAAACATCATCTAGACATTAGCAGCTGGTAATAATAAACATTACCTTTGTTATTCATCTTTGTTCCTCAGCTTCTTGCTTTATTAGCAGACCCTACATGTGCTTCTCATGAGGTACCTTTTTCACGGGAATTTAGAAAATCTATTTTTAATTGGTTTCTTCCTGAAGTGCCTGTTAAATGTTTGTTGGGGTTTTCTCTCCTTAATTTTTGAGCCTTTTTATTGTGGTGCACTGCTGGGAACTGTGTTTCTCCTCGGAGTTCCTTTGGATTCTCAGAGGAGAAGTGAAACTCCAAACCCAAATACCCAATTCAGCTTTCATTTTAGAAACCATGCTGCTGAAATGGCAGCAGAAGAGGAAAATGGGCTGTTGTGAGTGGGTTAGGAGCTGATGCAGGCTGGAATGTGCAGGGTTAGATTTCAGCAGAAGAGGTTCCCTGTGTTGCTTATTTTGGCTCCTTTTTTGTCTGAAAAATGAATTTGTGTGAGAGGAGAAGGTTCTCTAGCAAGAGATAGGTGTTAGCAGAGGTTATGCTTGACAAACAGCTGCAACTTGGATGTCTCTGCATCTATATCTGGTGTTTCCGCTTCATATTACCTGCAGATACCTGGGACAGTTTCTTCCTCAGAATAGCTGTTGGTACCAAGCACAGGCAGGTACTGCATAGTAGTGAAATCTATTAGATGTAATAGTGTCATATTGCATGATGCTTTTCAAATGGATGAGTGCCAAAGAACCTTCAAATCTACAATCCTACCAGAAACAGGTCTGAAAAGACCATTCCTTTGATTTCAGCAATGTTCAGTGGTTCTGTCTGTTCAAAGCAACCTGTGAGTCCTTGCCTGAGGCAAGCCTGCTGTCGGACTTAAGGTCTTGCCTTGCATTTTGATGACAGAGAACACAGAGAGAACGCAGCAGTGTGGTGTTGTGTGTGTTCTTTGTGAGCACCAGTCTTTGTTTTTCTATCTGTCTGAAAAGTCCTGCTGCAGTTTGAGAGGTGAGAGGACAGCAGTAAATATAGATCATCAAAATTGAGATCCCAGCTAGGAGTCCCCACCTCACCACCCCCAGAAAACTGTAAAACGTGGATTCTGTGGGCGGGTTTCCAAAAAGCCTTTTGTCAGGATAGTTTGGTGCTTGAGAGTCAGTTCTTTTTTTTTGTTCTTTTTTTTTTCTTGCTCCACGAAGACTAAACTAGGTTTTCTTTTGGGTAAACCTCATCTTAATTCGCATTTGTCTTACCTGCCTTTGACTGTGGGAAGCTTCAAAAAGTCTCTAATTAGGGAGAACCTTTATATGAAAAGCAATTAAAAGAGGGTCGTTTCTGTTGAGGTTTTGACACTAGCGCTCATCCTAGGAGTGCAGACTTGAAGGAGGAGGGTACTGTGATCTGTGGGACTGCATAACTGGAAGGGTTTGATGGATTTGTTTAGCCACCAGAATATGTTTTGCTGCTTTGGGCAACAGTGAAATTACTGTTGGTTCTACCTTATTTTTTCACAGCCCTGTATGGTGGGAGGTAGCACACAGGAATGTCAAGGAATGTAAGGCTCCTGCCTTAGAGTCCTGGTTATTGCTGCTTAGGTTCAAATAAAGCACTGACTGCAGAGCAAGCCACTTTACAGAGTCTTGCTTTAGATACCTCCACACCCGTAACCATGCTATTTGTCAGGAAAGGGGAGCCAGGTGGGTTTGGAGACTTAGCAGGCAGCGTAGAAATCTGGTCTGGGGAGAGGTTGGGTGTAAGTGTTCACAGTCTTCAGTCAGTAGGATATGGTGTTGCAAAGAGTCTTATTAATCCCAGCTGCACTGTTTGTTTGACCAGCCTCAAATCAAATTGACCTGCACCTTCCTTGAGAAAAAAATTGCTGAGCACTTACTCAGATGAAATTATGGATGCCTGTTTCAGCACGGACAAGTGTGAAAACAAGTGTTACAACTCATACAGCTGTGGTTGGTGTGATGCATTTAATTGCAAGTTCCTGCAAGTAAATGACTTTTTAGATATCTCGTGAAAGAATTTAATCCTAATGGCCTGACCATATGAATCAAAGCGCTGTGACAGTTGGGTGGATGGTAATGGTTCCCTCAGTCACTGGAGATGTAAACAGACACTTCAAACACTATTTCCCCCTCAAGTGTGCTTTAACTCTGCTTGTAATTGAAGGATTAGTTGTCCTGAACTTAACCAGATATGAAGAGGGAATGAGAGAAGAAGAGAGGAAGCCTGTACTTGCTCATATGTCTGTAAAATGCTGAACATACAAAGATCGAGTAATTGAGACATGCCAAATGTTTACACAGGGGCATTTCTAGTGCCCCTGTCCTTCACAGGGCTGAAGTTCAGTTTGCCTGAAGGATAGGATGAAATGAGATGATGTAGAAAACAAAACAGGGACTTGTTTAATTTTGTTTATCTGGGGGAGAATCAAAGCAGGGCAACGTGCAGCTTTGATGCAGGGTCAAACGTGGGGTTTAAGTGCAGCTTTTGGTTTTGATTCATTAGCTGGAAGTAGAAGGAGGAGAGCTTGCCCTGATAAACACCAGCAGGAGTAATTGGTTTGCTGGGAGAGGGAGAAAATCTAGCAATGGAGTAAAGAGTGAATTTCTGCTGACTTTGTTGGACTCTAGTATTCAAGAAGTGAGGACTGATGCCTTTATTTCTGGATTGCTCATTGACAGATGCTAAAATGGCCTTCAGAGGGGCAGTTGTCTGCCATTACCCAGTCCCTTTTAAAGAATTTATTGTGGAGTGCCTTCTCTTTTTCCTCTTTACAGCTTTGCTCAAAGGGTTTTTTCTGAGCTGGCATATCGGTGATCCCCTTAGGAGGGAGGTGGTTTTGCTCACTATTATAAATTACCTCCTATCTATTAGAACTTTGATGCCTGCTTAGGTGTACAGAGCAGCCGGTGTTCTCCTTGAATTGCCAGCAAATATACTTGGCTCCTAGAGAAAAAGTTTGGAGGTTTTGGAGAGATCAAGCAAACTGTCTAACAGTACACTAGTTAATCATAGATTCCTAATACTTTCGTTTAAACAAATGTTAACAAGAGGCATATTGCAGCCGAACCTTCCATAGACAGCTTAGTTTTGGCTGCTCCTGTCTGTTCTGATGGAAGTGCTTTGTGGGGATCACAGATCACTTTATCCTCTTAAGATTTCACTTGGTTTTGTCTGTGCTGCTGAAATTGTTTTTTAAGGGTGCACTTATTTCCAAAAGTGATTTAGACTTGTATGTAGTAAAGCTGATACTACCAGCTCATTTTATGAAGGCCACCAGACAGGAATGACCATTATTCATTACCAGCTTGCTGAAACAAAAGTGGAAAGCTCTATTTTCCTGCCACTTTCCTAAGAGGTATAGTTCCCTGCTGCCTCTTTCCTTTGAATTTGTGAAATTTGCCATTACAATGAAGCAATGGACAAAGTACGAGTATTGTGTGTGACAGGCTGCTCCTCTTAGGACCTCCATCTTGCATAAATCACTTTCCTTGTGCCTCTCTATAAAATTTAAATGACATCTGGAAGGAAGGGACTTGCCAGACCCATCCCTCTGAAATATTAAAGTTGTTTTACATTACATTGGCATTGCTTTAATCAAACTCTCAGCTCTTGGGATGGAACGTGTGACCAGCTAAAATTTAGGGCACAGCATCCACGGAGACATTTTGGAGAGAAAAGGTAATAAAATTTTTTACCATAAGCAAGTTTGACCTTTAGATTTCCTTCTAGGGTGGACAAGATGGTTCACTGGTTTTCTTCAGTATGTTTTTCCTCAGAGGAATTTCAAGTCAGCGCTAAAATTTCATCTCCTTTCAGAGAGTTTCTGCATTCTGGGAAAGTTTTAAATCTTAAAAGATTCAGAGACTTTGTAATGTGAAAATACTGAAGACATTTGTATAGTGAGGAGGCACCAAGGTGGCCAATTTTGGATTTTCCTTTTGTCACACTGTGACTTTCCACAGCTGGTAAAGTTTTGAAAAGTTACAGGAAGTAGCAGAGCTGACCAACAAAACAAGTGCAGGAGCAAGTGGGAAAGGGTCCATGAAGTAAAATGCCCTGAATATTGAGAATGTAATGAGTGATGGCAACAAGAAATGCTAAAAATAGCAAGGAGAAAAAAAGGAGAAGTGAGAGGAAGAAAGGCCTTCATAGGAAGATGGGGAAAATCTACAGCATTTGAAATACCTTCTGACATTATTGATTTTTCTTGAAGATACTTTACCTTCTTCCAAACCAGCACCTTGCCAGGCATCTGAATTTCAGCTCAGCAACTTGAGTGCACGTAGTTGGGCTTGTTGGGAGTCACAGTATAAGGCTGGATTAACATTCCTAACAGGCTCTCATTTGTGGATAGTCTGTGTGATCTTTCCTTATCCCTGACCATGTCGTAGGAAATATGTGCTGATGATTCCTAGCAGGTGACGTAGCTGGAGGAGATGATCAGAAGCACCAGTCCGTTTTCTTTACCCTGGCCATGGCTTGGAGAGCCAGCAAGGGGCCTGTGGGCCTGTCTGCAGTCCTTCTGCCCCAGGTTTTCTTTCTTCTTGCTCATGGAGCCAGGTGTATTCACTTTAGCATGGCAACATGAGTAAAACCCCATCCTTTCCTAGCATCATGGATGACATGTTTTCATTATGGCTGTAGACCCAATGCGTAAATGCAGCTGTAATAATATATGGGTGACTCTGCTACAGAAGTTATGCTTTGGTAGCTAATCTTGTTCATAGAGAGGAGACTCTCTTATTCTGTGAAACTATTTTCACAGTGTAAATTGTGGGGTGGGGAGGAATGGGGTGGACATGATATGACTTGTGCACATAGCTCATGGGCACTTTAATCTTGGTATACTGTGTCTGCAGACATGGGAGCGGTACTCAGGATAATCATACAGGTAAGAGTAGTAAAAAGCTGTGTGTTGGCTTGCTTTCAAGCCAAGTGTGCTCTGAGCTAGGCTCCAGAATTCTGTATGTCTCTGTTCCTCTTCAGGGAATGGAAAAACTGCAGATTAATAATGGGATAAGAAGCAGTGTTTATCCCTCAGTAAATCCCTGTTTCCAAGCACAATGTGTCTGCCTTAATGTCTCAGCCCAGTTGGGATTGGTATGAGATAGGGAATTTAGGATCTCCCTTGAGGAATCGGCTTTTGCAGGGAGAGCCCTACCTTCCTCGAGGCTTTCATCAAGGATATTTCATTGGCTGAAAGCAGTGGTGTTGCGTGCAGGCATCCTTCCTCAGCAGCACACCACGCTTTGTAGGCTTCAAAAACATTTGGCACCGTTTTGAAGGTGGGGAGAAGCTGAAGAATTTTTAGTCTGCTGTGTTGAGAAGTTTGTTAGGTTTTGCTTTCAGTAACCTCCAGTGGTTTGGGAGTCTGTTCTCCACCTAATGCTGCCCGGTGCATGTTTTCAAGAGAAGGATGCTGTATGGCTGCATTCAGGCTTCACAGATGCATTTCCCCCTTGGTCTAGCTGCTGTTTTAATATGTCTGTTACTGCACTACCTCTGTGGAATCTTTCAGTGCTTGTGCAAAGATGGTCGCATGTTCCTACAAATGATCATAAAATGAGGCAACACTGCTGGATGTGCATGTTACAGCCTTTTTACCACCAATGCCAAACTGTGCTGGGTCATCATACCTGAATCTAAACCTGTATTGAGGCACAGAAACAATGTCAGTCCAACTCTGGGGTATTACATGGTGATCTTTATGGGTTACTGGCTAGACAGAGAAGATTGCTTGAACCCTTTGGCAAAGGAATGATGGCAGGACACTGCCTTGTGCAAAAACTTTCTTGCTTATGCTCTTGGGTGGTAATTAGTGTTACGTTTGCAATAGCTTCTTTCAGGCTTTCTCAGCTTGCAGAATACAGCCATAAACCCGTACTTCAGGTCCCAGAACGTGAAAGCAAGATTAATAGCAAGGCTTAAACACTTGTCGGGTGGATTTAAAGTGCAATATTTACTGCAGTATAGAAGAAAGCACTGAAATACTTCATGTTCCCAAACCACTGAAAAGCAGGCTGCACGCTATGACTGTGCATTATGATGGTTTCTTTCAAGAGACTTATACCACATTTCTCATGGTGCTGAGTAGGAAGCATTAGGCACAAGTTCAAGGGTGTGATTTGGGACGTGCTTCCCATTGTTTCTCCATTTACTCTGGGCATCTCACAAGAAGCAGGTTTCTTGGGCTCAGATGAAAAATGGTCATCTGGAGGACATGACTTGGAGATGGGAACAGCCCATGGTTTATGAGGACAGCTGATAACACCAGAGCTCTCTCCTCTAACTGTGGGGTGGCTTTGCAGCTGAGGTAAGATGGGAACCATTCGACTTGTGTTAATACATTCCAGGAGCTGTGCAGCATCTGGGTGCTAAGGAGCCAAGGATTCATGGCTGTTTCCCTGCAGGTGGGAAAGGAGTGAGCCTGCCTGTGAGTTTCACTCCGGTGACCAACATTACTTTCCTTTTTTCTTTTTAAGATAAAACTATCTTAAGCTGCAGGGAAGAGGCCAAGGCTGGATGGGGCTTTGAGCAACCTGGTCTAGTGGAAGGTGTCACTGCCTGTGGCAGGGGGTTGGAAGTTGATGAGCTTTAAGGTCCCTTCCAACACAAACCAGTCTGTGATTTTGAGAACGTGGCCTATGGATGTCAAATCAAATGATGAATGCAGGTGTTTGGAAAAATCCATCATGCTGTTGTGCATAGACCTTGTGAAAGTGGCAAGGCAGAGGAGTGACAGAACAGTGCTGGAGAGGATATTTTGCCTTCTTGCTTGTCTCTGGTGTTGGCAGTAAAATAGAATTATTTCTCTTGAGCTAATCATGATGTCATTAATAAAGTGAGGATTCCTCCCTGTAGTTGTATCATCTATTCCTTTCACAGTGCTGCATTTGCACATGTCCTGCACCATTTCTGCAGTGTGTCACCTGTCTTAATTACTGTCCATGGCAGATGCTTCCAGGTATCTTATGATAGCGGAGATGGTTGATTACAAGTTTCTTTCCACCTCAGATTCCTTGCATTCTCAACTGTAATTTGTTACACTGTCTTTACAGGGCACCCCAGTGAAACTTGGACTGTGTTTCATTTTAACATCCTTCAGTCTAACAGGCATGTGGATCTGCAGTATTCAAATCAAAAATTATTTGTGTGTTAAGGTTTTATTTCTCCCCTTCCAGATTATCAGGTGGTGACAGGTAAATATCCTACAGAAAAGAAAAAGAATTCAGTAGTCTTGCATCTCCCAGTTCAGTTTTAGTTTTTTGCTGGGGATAAAAAGGGGGAAGAAGAGGGATAAAAAATGTAATTAGAATATTTGTCTGAATCTGCTACCCTTTTTTATTTTCAGGCTGTGCTTTATATACATAGAATCATAGAATAGTTAGGTTTGGAAAGGACCTCAAGATCATCTAGTTCCAACCCCCCTGCCAGGGGCAGGGACACCTCCCACTAAACCATGCCACCCAAGGCTCTGTCCAACCTGGCCTTGAACACCGTCAGCAATGGAGCATTCACAGCTTCCCTGGGCAACCCATTCCAGTGCCTCACCACCCTTACAGTAAAGAATTTCTTCCTCATATCCAATCTAAACTTCCCGTTTGAGTTTGAACCCGTTACCTCTTGTCCTCTCACTCCAGTCTCTAATGAAGAGTCCCTCCCCAGCATCCCTATAGGCCCCCTTCAGATATACTGCTGATTTGAAAAACATGGGAAGTCACATGTAGACAGACACGTGAAAGTGTTAGAAGCATCAAGATGGAAACTCCCATCGCTGAGGTCTTTGAGAGAGATGGTTGCACTGAAAAAAGGCTGAAAGTACTTGTCAGATCTTCTAGTTCTGGGAGTTCTTTGTGCTTCATAGCAGTGTTCTGAGATACAGGTCATATGCAGCCAAGGATTAACCTACTTTTCCTTTGGAGGTCTTCTTCCTTATAACTGATTTCATCCATGTGGTCAGGTAGGTCACATTCATACGTTTCGTGGGATTCCTATAGCTCTAGGAAGTCTCCAGGCTGCTGATCACATTTATGGCACAGTGTGAATTGGGCAATATGAAGGTGGGGAATCTCTTAAGAGTCACAGCTGGGTGACTGGGGAGCCTCTCCTTCCTTCCATTGTAGCTCAGACTAGCTGGGACAAAAAGTAAACTCAGAGTGTTTTTCAAGGTAGGCTTTCTTCAGAGACTACTTTAAGAACCTCCAGAAAACAAAGTGCACTCAGATTACAGAGCTACAGTGCTGCATTCACCCCACAGGTATCACTGACCACTGGATGGAAGTTGTTGCTGTAGGAAGCCTTTGATGCTGACCATGTGCTGGGATTCCAGAAAGGGATCAAATATTTCATATGGCTCATGAGCTGGTGCTGATCAAGCTGTTTAAGGGCTATGAAATCTCATACCGGTGGGTCTAATGCCATCTTGGGCTAGTAGGCACCCAGGTGGGCCTTTGTGGTAGACGGGTATCTGCTTGCTGCAGGGTTGCTTGTACTTAGCATTGGGCCATCAGGTGCTTTCCACTGTCTAGGAGCTGACCTCATCACTGTCTGGGCTGACCTCTGGTTTGGTTCTGTACTCTGCATTTCATTTGCAGCTGATGACATTACATGACTAGGCCTTTTTAAGAACACCATGTTTTCTAGACCACATTGCACCCGTCACCCCACCAAGCCGTTTGGTGTGTTTGGAGAGGACAGTAGTATTTGCCTCCTGACAGTTGCTTGGACAGCGTGCTTAGGCATAGATGATGTTGAAATGTTACTGCTCAGCTGCTCTGCACTAACTGGAGTTAGCACAAATTTGGGTCAGGAATAAACCGGCCTAAATACAAAAGAGAGAGACCAAAAAATGCAAATACTTGTTTTTCATGTGAATTGGGGTGATACTTCTGATTTTTTTTACTCTGAGTACCTAAGTAATGGCAAGGTGAACAAAACGCAGGGGCAGTCATCCATGCAGCAAGCTCTTAGGTCCAGTTTTGTCATGACTCTTCAAATGGTGTTATCCACCCATGTATTTGGAAAGGACGGCCATGAAGCATACCCCAGAGGAGGTTGCTTGTGTCACTTCTTCTAAATACCTTCATTCTTCAGGGAAGCTGTGAATCATTCAGGGTATAGGCAGCTTGTCAAGCATGGGACTCTTCCCAGACTTTCTCAAAGTAAATGCAGATGAAGGAAAACTAAAAACCATATCAAGTTCCTGCAGGAACCTGGGGTTAAAAGCATTGTGGAGGTGTTTCTTAAGCCGCGTAAAAATTACCTGAGCAAAATCCGGAAAAATGGGGAGAGGGGACCGTAAAAACTACCTGGGCTCTGTAAAAGTTAATCTGTTTCATACCTTCCTTAAGAAGGGGGAAAAAAAGAAGAAAATTACAAAGAAGAATTACAGCGTATCGTAGTGTCATTATTAAATTTGTAATGAGGCAGCGATTATTTCTAGCCAAGCGTGAAGTAGCATGGCAAGAACGAGCTCACATCATGTCAGTGAGCAGTCTTCAGGCTGGCAAATATCCGTGGCAGCACTGAGAGTGACGTGATGAAAGCTCTCTGTTACTCTCTTGTCTCTGAATGCATGTGGACATTTATGCCTGAGGCTTTATGTCCCCAAGAGCTGTACGTTGAAAAACACATTAACAGGCCTTAATTTAAGCTTATTAAGGAAGCAGAAAAAAATAGTTAACACAAGCAAATTCTTAGGTGTTATTTTCAATAATATTCAGCCTATTCTTGCATGCCTGAGGGTGGAGGGAAGATGCTTTTCTTCTTAAACCTGAATTTAAGGGATGCATATGTTTTGCCTCTGCTAAATATTTCCATAGAGCAGCTTCTGTAGATTCAGACAGCACTACAGTGATGGAATAAAGTGCGTTGATATAAAACTGTCTCTTTTTTAAACGATGAGCATCTGAGAGATTTAAGGACCACACAGTCTGTTTTCAGGAGTCTAAATAAGTGCTTGTGCACATGCTCTTTCTTACTCTTACAGGCTTGCCATAGAAATTGTTCCCAAGCTTTTACTACAGATTTATTCTGAGCAAGATGTTAAGTACGGAGGAGGGAGTGAGAGAGAAAAATTCATGTGCATGGGCTATTGTGGTTATGGTAATCTTTGTCCCTTAGCTTGCATCTGCTCTGGACAGTCAAAGTTTGTAAAACTGGGGTTTGTTTTTTTGTCATAAAGGGAGCAAAGTGGAGAGATGTGCATAGTATGGATTATATTTATTTTCAGAGCAACTCCTGACATCTCCCTGGCATTATATTGGAAGAGTGGTTCATGGCATTACATGAGCCAGCTTGTGCCCAGGCAGCCAAGAAGGTCAACAGGATCCTGGCCTGTATTCAGCAATAGTGTGGCAGCAGGGCCCAGGCAGTGATCATCGCCCAGCGTCCTGGGCACTGGTGGGTCTGCACCTTAAATTCTGTGTTCAGTTTGGGCCCCTTGCTACAAGAGAGACATTGAGGTGCTGGAGTGGGTCCAGAGAAGGGCAACAGAGCTGCTGAAGGGTCTGGAGCACAACTGTGATGAGGAACGGCTGAGGAACTGGGGCTGTTTAGTCTGGAGAAGAGAAGGCTCGGGGGGGACCTTATCATTCTCTACAACTACCTGAAAGGAGGTTGTAGTGAGGTGGGGTCGATCTCTTCTCCCAAGTAACAAGTCACAGGACAAGAGGAAATGGCCTCAAGCTGCCCCACTGGAGGTTTAGAATGGATATTAGGAACAGTTTCTTCACAGGGAGGGTGATCAGATATTGGAAGTGGTAGAATCACTGTCCCTAGAAGTGTTTACAAACCGTGTAGATGAGGCCCTCAGTAGTATGGTTTAGTGGTGGTATGGTTTAGTGGTGGTCTTGGCAGTCGTGGGGGGATAGTTGGACTTGATGATCTTAAAGGTCTTTTCCAACCTACTTGATTCTATGGTTCTATTCTTATGCATGGAAAAAATGAATATACTTCAGATAGGATTAATGGACTTCAATTTTAAATAAATATTTCTTTTGCCATGGCCTTTTCTGCATTGCTTCTGAATAATGAAAGCAAAATGAACTGTTCCAGCACAAGCTCAAAGAGATCTGCAATTTATTTCCTGTTGAATGCTGCCACTTATCAATGGATAATATGATTTGTCTCTGACTGACGGCTAATCATGCTAACACTCTACAGTACTTTTCCTACTGAGACTGACCATGCTCTGGTTTTTTGTGTTTCTCTTACCTGTCTCATGAGAGGGAGTTTAAATGCCTTACACAACTGTTATTTATCCTTTCCTCCCTGAAAAGTAAGGGGTTGTGTTCATCTGACCACCCTTTCCAGCCCTGAAGTTATTTTTTGCTGGTTTTGCCTCTGCTCCCTCAACCTGCTCACTCTTCTTGAACCTTTATTGCATTTTCTGATGTGAGTTACCTTGTGCCAACCTGCAGTTGGTTATTTAATAGTGCAATAAAGAAAGAAAAGATCATAAAAGCTGAATAACTAATGAAGAGGAGGGAAAGAATCTAGAAAGAATAAGACAATGCATTAAACGTTTCCCTGAGCAGGGAAATGAGTCTCAGTTCAGTAGCAAAAACTTCTGTTAATTGAGATGTGTGTGGAGGCAAGGAAGACCACAAAGCAGACAGAGTAACCTCATACCAGGGAATTCATTCTTTTGTAGAGTGAGAGATAATTTGCTGTGTTACTCCTCAGCTTGTTTTGTGTGGGCTACGCTTCGTTGTCACTGTAAAAAAATGGTCATTTTTAGAGCACTTGTGACCTGGTGAATATAAGGGCTGCTTTGCTTAATGTGCCACACAGCAGCTTCTCCTTCCTCCCATGCTGTCACTCTTGATCTGTCCCGATAATCACCATCCCAGTGTGTCTTGGAAACAGTCTGAACTACAGCTACGGGCCCATGTATATTTTTATTTAAGTAATAAATGCACGAGGGGAGATTATTGCTTTCACTACGGCGTACATGGATGGAGGCATGAGGACACGAAGGTCTTTATTTATGTTTTCCCTTCTTGTCCAGCAGTCGTCTTGATGGGAGTTACAAGTGGGAGGCTTTATGTTTTGAAAATATTTGTCACTACTCAGGCTGCTGTTGGTTTTAAGTCAGACAGGAAGGAAAAGCAGTGCTGGCATATTTCAAGGTGAAATGGTTGAATGGGATGTTATTTTGCACACTGTTCAGATAGGCAAGTGTGCTGATAATGCAGGTAACAACTGGACAGATGTAATACCTAAATCAAACAGTAATAAGCAAGAATGTACTGCTGGTGGAATTGCTGTTTTACAGGAGTGATAGCAGCCAGTCACAAGGGAGTACACCCGTCCACCTCAGTATTTCCTTCCAGCACCTCTTCCTTTTTCCTTCTAATTACTTATGAGAGGAACTAATTAATAGATTGATGTCTGTGTTCTTTATGCACATTATCTATTGTTACTGTGGATCTAGTTACTGCATTTTGATTCAACAAAGGTTCCTCAAGGATAATTCCTCCCTCTGTGGGGCAGACAGGAAGAAAAGCCTCTTGGTATTACCTGATTAACACATGAGGAGGAAAAATGCAGAAAGTTTGTTATAAAATAGAGAGGAAATAAGGCAGGAGGTGGATGGTACAAAGCATTTTAAAAACAGTGTCTATTATTACATCTCATCTATCAAAAAAGATCACAGAGACCTCTTTCCTTAAAAGAAGCACACAAATACATATATCATCTTTGCCCTTTTCAGGATATTTTAAGCCTAATTTTGTTTTTGAGCCTGTAGTTTCTGTGTGCCAAAGTCAATTAATTTAATCATTTGTAACAGAAGGCAACATGGAACCTGTATATTGGAGTGAAATGCTAAGCTGTTACATACCATTTTCTGCCATTAATTTCAATTTGCTTGGTCATAAAATCACCACTTTGTTCAATCTTGACAGCTACCAGTGAACCAGAGGCTCTTGGAAGAATACCAGAGGACATGAAGACAGCCTGCAAAATCCCTTTTTCTGCAGCCCTCTCCTAATCATTTTTGTTCAGTAATGAAGTCTTTGTTCACAAAGATTAATGACTTTGCAGGGGTCCCCTTCCTCCTTTGAAGGAAAGAGAGAACCAGTTTATTGAGCTGCTGCACAGGGAGCTGAGATTGAAGATAAGGACGTAAAGGGTTGTATTTCCTGGGAGCTGTATGGGAGATTACTCTGCTTGGATCCACAGTAACAATAGTAGGATTCGAGGTGCATAGTTCTTTGCTTTACACTTAGGAAGGATACCTCCTAAATATCCAGCTTGGAATTGGAGATACCTATATATTTGCTAAAGGAGCTTGAAGAATTGCTCTGGAGTGTATTGTTTCCTTCAGGAAGTACAAATAAAGTAACATTTCACCCGATACACTACTTCCAGGGCCTACTGCAAATGACTTTGACTGAAGGATATTTTCTTTCTCTGCTGAATCAGCTGCCTGAGCTGCAGTGATTTTCATGGCCTAATGGTTTTTTTGTTAGAAATAAGATAAAAGGCTTAGCCTGCTTTGTACATTCTGCCCTGACTAGATATAGTTAACACTGAAGCATTTGGCCTAATGTAGCCGACATTTCAGCAGCACAACAGGATGAATTTAATATCATGCATCCTGCTAGTGATATTACTTCATCATTTGACATATCTGTGTTGGGACAACAGGGGATATTCCCTTCTCCTTTAGAAAACATAAAAATACAAGCTCAAAAGGCCAGCAGTGTTTCCTAGAGGGGATAGCCAGGCTATGCTCTGCAAGGAATCCCTTCTAATATATGCACTGGATTAAGTCAGTTTAACGGCCAATTTCAAATCTGATTTTATTGTTTCTCAGGCTGTGGTTCTGTGCACACCAAATGACAGCAGCTGCCTGCAGTTCTGCAGCCTTCAGTGGGTGATGTTGACTGCTGAAGCCCTGGCAGCTTCCACAGGCTCTATTCTCAAACAACCAGCAACATTTTCAGGAGGTGGAACAGAACCTCCCTGGTGCTCATGGGCAGGTAGAGCTGTGCTTTGCCTCAGATACACCTGTGTTCTTTGCATGTGCACCAAAGCATTGCATTGTGGAGATTGTGGCTCCTGCAGCTCCAGCGATAGCCATCATATTGTAACAAATGTGATAATTAAAGCTGTGATCAAGCTTAGGTTAAATTAATCCCTTACCTCCCTTCTTTTCAACAGCTGTTCAATCGAACACTCTGGGTTTGATATCCATTCAGAAGTCATTTTGGGGGAGGGTGTTTGAAATTTGCCACTTGGTAGGTTAGGAGATATTTGAGTAAAGGAGAAAACACCCAGCAGGAGGACCCCAAATGTTTTTCCTGGATGCTAAGGAAAATTGCTTGTGTGTGCAGTTTTAAACCACTCGTGTAATTCCTCCACCTTGTTTGCTCTGCACATTTGATTCATTTGAGCCCTTTTCCAGTGATTGTTTTTGTGTCTGTATGAAAGGCATGATAAAGTTTACAACAACACCTGAGTCATTTGCAAATATCTTAGAATATCGTAGTCTTCCCATCCCTGAAATAGCTTAGGGCTAGTGGGAAGTTTTATTTGTAGACTCTGGTTTTTTACAAGGCTGGTACAGCTGGTGAAAGACTGAACAGATAGAAAATGTAGAAAAGCGTCAGACTAATGAACTGTGAAAACAGTACCTTGGTCTAGTTTGTCTAACTTTTTAATTCCATAGTTGGGAGAAGGGGAAAAATAGTTCTCAATTCCTGAAACAGTGTGTTTGTGTTATGTGCTGTACATCAGTCTGTATACTCTGTCTTAACTGTGCCGTTAACTCGTAGGAGTGCAGGGCTAGAAGTGTTTCCACTGAGATGAGCTGAATTTCCATTTGGTTTCAGGGACTGAGCCGTTCCTCTGTTCTGCTTGTGGGCATGCTGGAGTAAGGCCATAAAAGACTATTTTCAAGGGGGGTTTTAGTGTATGTGAGCACATGTCAGATTTGAAAACATACTCAGCAGCAGCAACAGTTCCCTACTGCAAAAGATAAAACATAAAGTCTAAACCCAAATGGACACTCGGAATCCTTTATGTGTCTCTGAATGACTCTCATCCCTTCATTGCTTCATTAATGCATATCCCCATGGACCACAGATCTCTGTCAGCTTCCCTTACATTGAGTTTATTCTGCCGATTCCCTGGTATTGTCAACTAATTGGAGTGGAAATGATAAATGTTACTGAGCTGCCAAATCTCCTCACTTGACGGCTGGTGGGTGATGCTGGTGATTGTTACCCAAAGAGTAGTTGCTCAGGGTTCTGCCTACAGTCTCAACAAAGGAGACTGGTGTTCCTCCTCTGAGACATCCAGTACCTGCCTCTGGTCGAGGATGACTTGGGAAGTAAATCCAACCCAGCGTGAGTATCAGGGAGCGCTCGGGCTGGGTGCTACTGATTTCTTATAAAAGCAAGAAAAGTAATTAGTAAGGTACATGCTAAGCAATAGCAACCACCTTGGTTTTAGCATGATGGTGAAAATATCAAGCTTGATTCCTGGCTAACATTCAGGCTTTGGCTGTAGGCTGCTCTTTTCACCCTCCTTAGTAGTTGCAGCAATACCACCTAGCAGATGACCAGCTTTACACGTCTGGTGTGCTGCAGGGGACAGTCCAGCATCAGGTGACAATTTATGGATTGACTGAATGTTTTTACGAGGCTGTAAGAAGTGGAAAAGGGGCTGGGGAAGGACACAAGCCAGCTGTTGTGTGCTGCCTATTTCTGCAGTCACTGTGCCAGAATAGGGCACGGATTGTTACCTAGTGTGATGATACCCCAAGTTAAGTAGCATCTGATTGAATTACAGAGGCTTTTTATGTATTAATAGCAGACTCAGATTATTTTTGATTTGTTGGGTGGTGTATTTTGCTGAGGTAGAGGAGGAACAGGTGCAGCCATATGAAATTATGATAACCAGTTGAAAAAGTCATGGTCAAAGAGATTAAGGTCTTCAGTGTCCTGTTTAATGTGGCAACAGCAATCCATGAGGGCTCACAGCTGCTCGTTTACTCTTTGCCTCAGTCCTCCTTTGCTTTTACTGCTGGTTGCTTTCTTGTCTCCTTCTCTTCTTACCCTTTTCTTAACATGCAGTTCTGCTCTCTCACCTGCCTTTTCCTAAATCCTCATCAGTATTCTCCAACCTCTTGCACTGTGCTTCTGTGTCTTGGGTTTTATTTTATTTCACCTTGTGTCTGGGTGTCTGCAAGCTCTAAAGGTTTGCGAGCATATCTTGCTTTCTTGGCTCCTGTTCTGCAAACTAACCAAGTACTGTAGATTTCTCTCCTTGCAGCATGGCGTTTTAAAATGCAGTTGAATTAGGAATAATTTCTTCTTTTGATGTAGGGAAATCCAAAGAATTAATAAATCATAAGGGCACTACTTGGCGCCTGAGGAGTGCTTTCCATCTTCCAAGTGCTCTGTGTGCAGCATTTCATTATTTATACTGTTAATTATATTAGTACTTGTAAGAAAAAGCTTCTTAAGTTGTCATTGATAAAAGTACACCCTTAACAGGATAGGAATTCAGTGCTTAAATTGTAGCAGATAATTTGTCCACTGAGGTACAGTGCCTTGGGGAAGATGTTACAGCAGTTCTTTGTCTACCAAGGAGTCTTGTTATATGTTTAGAACATTAATACCTGGGAGCTTTAAAGTGTCCTTGTAAGTGTTTGGTTGCCTTAGTTATAGTCACATTTGAAATGGAAAAAACCAAAAAGAATAATTAAAATATCAATAGTCTGCTTTCTCCAGGTCACAAGAGCTCTAAATATGTACCAGTGAATCTTTCTGTGCTTTCCTGTATTAGCAACTGTCAGCTAAGCACTTCCATGTAAACAGGGCACATGTTAAAATGGGTTTAAGATGTGATAGTAAAGGCATAAGTGTCCAGGAATACTACTGCAAGTAATTATTGCAATAAATTCCCCTTTCTTTCATAGATTTCCATCATGTATGAAGTACAGAGGCTGCTTTTCCCTCGCATTTCAAAGGAGTTAAATAGCCTTGCACTTTCAGTGGCTCATAGCCAGAGTGTTGCTTTTTGCTCAATTTGGTAGCATTACAGAGAATAAACCCTCCACTTTTCTGAAGAGAAATCAGTAAAACTTAATTATTGGCAGATTTTTCCAATCTGAGTTTAGGTCTGTTGCTCCATAGTCAGGAATGTTAACCTTAATGTTGAACTGTCAAAAGAGCTGAACACTGAGACCCGTGAGCTGTGTGAAAGACTCTCGTACCCAAAAATTCAGGTAGCAGTTTTCTGGCTATTAACTGGATTATGAATTCTTAAAGCCTCTGTGGGGATGTGTCAGTTTTGATCTGATACCTGGCAAATGGAAATCACTGATGCATGCAGATGTTCCAAGTTGATTATTATCACGTGGATTTAGAAAAAGCTGGTTTGAGCTTAGGCTGCAATACAAAATAAGGGAGGGAGAAGAGCAAAGAGAAGGTTTTCTTATCAGAAACTTGAGCATTTAAATCTCAAAATGTGAATAAGGGTGGCTCCGTGCTGACCTCTTGCCATGCGAGTCATTTGGCCATTATTCCACCATGGAAATAGTTTTTATTTTAATGAAGAAGAGAGGCCATAGGTGAAGGTCTAGGAGAGCCAAGTGATGAGGCACTCCGTCCGCTCTCTGTGCTCAGGTTTACCTGATGCTTGTCTTCTTGAGACAGCAGCCTCACCCTACAGTGAGCTGCCAGGTTGCTTTTCACCACTGACATTGTTCTCGCACTGATTCTCTCCTTTGCCATCCACTGCTTTGAGGTTTTCTTCCAACTGGAAACAAGTAAGCAAAGGATGTATCAAATATATCAACAGATACATAAAATGGTTCCATCAAACAGATTAAACATAATTTTTTATAGTGGAAAGATGTTTGGAGGTCTGGGTATTATCATGATTTTAGGAGAATTTTGGGTGAGTCTGAGTATGATAAAGCTCTGTTAAAGAGGGCAGAATGTGTTAACTCCTTAACTAAAGCTTGACACACATGTAACTTAACCTGCATTTATTCTATAACCGTACTGTAAATCTGCTGGCAGAGATGAAGTCAGGATCTCCTTTCTAGAGCCACAGCCATGTGTGTGTGACAGGAGAACCAGCAGTATTACCAGAGCAGAAATTACCATCTCTCTTGGTCTTGTTGATATCTTATCTGTACACTTACTGCCATCTCATACTGTTACTGGGGTTGGTGTTGCCATCATCATTACACTAACAGAGAATCTTCCTGAGTTTCTGGTGCTGCCGGTGTTTGTTCCTTGTGTGTGAACTCTGCCACAAGAGAAAGAGCACAGTTTGATAGGAATGAAATGCTTCTGTAAAGCAGCGAAGAGGCACAAGGAATTGTCAGCAGCATTTTTGGTTATACCACTCCTTGCAGGTTTGCACTCTTGATCTACCATTGTAGGGTAAGCTGTTTGGTTTTGACAAAGAGCCCTCTTTCCCAGAGAAGGCAACTGGCCTTTTCTTCTCTACAGTCACCCCTGCATGCAAGATGGGTGGAAGAAGAGAGAGCCCCTACCTGTGCCCTCTTTCAGTTAACGCAGGTGAGGTGAAGCCTAGTAAGATCATCTCTCCCCACACCTTGCACAAGCTGGCTTGCAGAACTTTTTGGCTGGCTTGCAGATCACATGAACTTCTCACAGGACCGCAGGACCCAATAGCTTCCGCATAAGTTCCTGAGCAAATGGCCAGATTTTTCAAGATATTTCTGCTCTCATTAAGCAGTCTAATGGGCTTTTAAGGCACATTTCAGTGCTTTATCATTATGCTTAACAGTTTTAATAGTTAGCCCTAAATATGTTTGTAGTAGTCAACTGTGAATCATCTTCTCATATCTTAATTTGCCTAAGTCGTACTTTACACTCTGAGAAAATTGACTTAATGGAGTAAATCACTGCATCATGTAAATGAGTAGCAAAGTCTGGTCTCTGTTCAAATCCATTAAAAATGAAGCTTAATGGCTTGGATAGCAGCTGTCTGTACTGCACAGGAAAATTTCCTGTGTGGCATAAATTTAGCCTGCTGTATGCACAGGGGTTGTCTAATGGGAAGGAGTTTTTCAGACAAGAAACTGATCTTCCTTGTCCCATTTTCTTTTGGTGGATTTAACTGAGGGCTTTTAAAAACAGCTAATTAAACATGAACATGGCAATTGAATAATTCAGAATACCTCAGTACATAGTTACTGGTTGCTTTTTTAAACTGCCAGAGAAAGGATGCTTGGCATGGGTGAAGTGACACTGTGGAAGAGCTCAGTGCAGGCAAGATGTTTTTGTAGGAAGGGGGGTGTCAAGCAGACTTGGCTGCTTCTCTGGGATGCTGCTGATGCTGTTTTAGTATCAGGATGGCTGGAAGTCAGTGTTCAGGAGTAAAGAGAAAGAAGGCTTTGTTTTCCAAGCGTCCTACCAAAAGTGATGAGTCCCAAGTGGCTGTTGAGCCCTTGGAGAAACTGGTGGGAAAGAAGGAGAAGTCTGGCAAGTGTCAGGGTCTGAGCTGCCTTACGAATGCAGGGTGGTTGCGTGGGATCATGACCTCAGCATGGAAGGAATGGAAAGGGGTCAAGCTGGGGTGGTGAAAACTCTTTAGCCAATTAGCTGTGGGTGTTCCAGCTGGGTACACTGATGAAGTGGTGGCGACAGCTATTCCCAAATCTACTGGACTGTCTGCTTGATCAGAGTCCTCTTCATGACGTGTTGGAATAAATGTGACCGGGTAGAGCCTGTTCATACCTGGCCATGCGCTCAGCATTTTTTACTATATCCGTTTAATTGCATCTAAGGCTCTTTAGACCTTTGCTTCCATCTTATAGCCTTAATGTAATAAGCACAGTTTACATCATGGCTTTGACACTAGGACTTTGTCTTTCTCAAAAGTTTCAATGTTACATTCAACAGCTCATTTGGGTTCAATCATGTCAAGCTTTACCTGCATTCTCTATCAGCTCATGGGGTGCTGAGTGGTACCATGGCTGCCCAGGCGCAGGTTAGCCTCAAAGCTACCTCATCTGCCTCCACACAAGCTGTGCTAATAGGGATAGCTGAAGTTTGGACAGCCCAAACTGGATTATAAAGTTTCCCAGAGATGCTCTGAATAACTGAATTTGTTGGAGGTTATGTCCTAATGCTTGTCTTGCCTTTGGAGTGCCCCATCCCTGGAAGTGTTCATCTCCAGGCTGGATGGGGCTTGGAGCAACCTGGTCAAGTGGAAGGTGTCCCTGCCCATGGCAGCGGGTTGGAACTAGATGAGCTTTAAGGTCTCTTCCAACCAAACCACTCTAGGATTCTAGGATTTGCCATGCATGGCCTCGTCTTTCAGCTGCATGTTTGAACTCATGAATGAAGGGCACCACAGTTGTGCCTGAGGATCATGTGGGAGGAGGGAAAGGTGGCCCGTTGCAGACTTTACTCTTCCATTCTGTCTAAAATGAGCTATTTGAGCTATTTGCTGTTGTGTAAAATAGCACTTGCCTTGTGCTGTATGGGTCTCCTGTAAAACTTCTATTTATTTGCAGAATAACACCATTTGGAAGCCAGATTCTTGCCAAGAGTGCCGTTGCCACAGCAATATTGTCACCTGTGAACCTACCCTTTGCAAACATCCCCAGTGTGACTTTCAGAAGGTAAGTAGCTGCAACTGTTCAAATGCCAGCTGCCCCAATGTCCTGGTGGTGGAAGAAATGTCAGGTCACTCTGGAGTTCCCAGCCTTCCCCTCCTTGAAACTCCTGGAATAGTTGTATATCAAAATGTCTTTGGGTCCGCCACACTGTAGTACCTGTAAAGGCATGGTGGGAGCAGTTGGGGTAGTTGGTCTTACAGCCCCTGTGTAAGCAAAGCTCCTCTTGTATTAAGAGGGACACAGAAACAGGATTCAGCATGAGGTGTTTTCCTGGAGAAGGTGGCAGAGCTGAGCTGGTTGCTTATCTTCATCCACTGTGGTGACAGCTGCCATGTCAACCTGGGCTCAGCTGCCTCCCTGCAGCTTCCTTTGAATTCACAGCAGGATTTGGGGAAAGCAAGAGGGAACAGGGAAATCCCATTCCTCTTCTTAGGGTGTGTGTGACTGCCCAGAGTCAGGCACAGTTCCAGTACACTTTCACATCTCACCGGTGCAAGGTTGTATGCAAGAAACACATGGGCAAAACCCAGTGTGTGAACCTTTGTCCCCTTTGCTGTGCTACAGACAGAAGCTTGGTGTTGGAACAGCTTGTAGGCTGCATGTGCTGCAAGGGTGGTCTGGTCCCCAAAGGAAGCCCCTGAATGGGCTTGGACCTCCCAGCGTGACCCCAGCTTCCAGTCACCCTACATTTGAAGACACAGCTGGGTCTTCTTCAAACATGCAGGTGGATGTTTTCCACCCTGATGAACAATGACAGAGCTGAGCTTGTTTGTCTTCCTGTTTCTTCTGCCTTGTGATGGCCATTGAGCTTTTGTTGTCTCCTGTTTTATCTTTCTCTGTCTGAGCCTACATTAATGGCTACAGCTAATTGGCCATGGAATTGGTCTTGCATTAGCATCTGGATTAATGGGGTAGCATGCATGAATGGCAATGAAAATTAGTGTTTTAAAGAGGCATTGCTGATATAATTATATGGCTTTATGAAGCAGGTTAAAATGTTTTCCAATATGACAGCATTAACAAGGAAATAATTTTGATTCTTACTGGTTCTCCTCCATTATTATCATCACTGTGTATTGATTAAAGCAAGACTGAAATATTAGGAAGTTCTGCGCTAAGGAAGAGAGAAATAAAAAAATTGCTGGCATGGCACAACAGTAATGAGTGATGTTGTTCATCTTAAAAAATTGAATAAATGGAAAGGTGGCAACTTTAAAGCTTATAAAAGGAAATAGAGTTATAGTGTGAAATGAATGTGTGTGACTCCTTGACATGGGGACCTGAACCCAGGACAGTAATCTTCAAGACAAAAGAGTTCAAGTGTTCCATAAAGGCTATTTACATGTTCTAAAGGATCATTAAGGAACTCAGAAAAAAAAAATCCAGTCATCCTTAAGGTACAAAGCAACCCCTGATGAACAAGGGCAGAAATCACCATCACTCTCCATGGTTTATTTCTTGTTTGCTCATTATGAGAGTTATGCTAATATCGCTGATCTTGTTTACAGCAAGAAAGCACAAACAAAACCAGGCAGGCTCTGCAAAAAGCATCCCCATTGGCATCTTAAACATTTGTATATAGAACCTACCGCTGTGCATGCCGAATGTGTTGAGTAGGTGGAAAATCTGCAAACATTATTTCTGTTGTGTGAACCAAAACAAGCCAACAACCAAGAACAGCTTCTCTCCAGCAGGGTCACAGTTGAATAGGGTTTAGTGGTTTAAGTTAAATGAAATGTTTCATTTCGTTTCCCGCCTCTTAAAAAACACAGTATTGAATAAAACCTTTTTTTTTTTGTAATTTGAAAAATCAAATTATTTCCTTTAGAAAACAGAAAGAAAACTTGTGACATTTCACACAAACTCACAGGGTGGTTTGGGGTGGAAGGGACACCTGGAGACTTCCTGATTGTACTGTTAGAGGTATAAATTCTCCTGTTGTTTTGATGCTAAAATGTCAAATACAGGAAACTGACATGCCACCCCTCAACAAAGGGATCTTGTATAGCAGCATTATATATTTCACTTCATACTTTTACTGTCTAAACAAAGCACCAGGTCCAGTATGGCCCCATGTCTTTACCTTCATAGAATCATAGAATCATAGAATAGTTAGGGTTGGAAAGGACCTGAAGATCATCTAGTTCCACCCCCCCTGTCAGGGGCTGGGACACCTCCCACTAAACCATGACACCCAAGGCTATGTCCAGTCCAGCCTTGAACACCGCCAGCGATGGAGCATTCATGACTTCCCTGGGCAGCCCATTCCAGTGCCTCACCACCCTTACGGTAAAGAATTTCTTCCTCATATCCAATCTAAACTTCCCCTGTTTAAGTTTGAACCCGTTACCCCTTGTCCTCTCACTACAGTTCCTCATGAAGAGTCCCTCCCCAGCATCCCTATAGGCCCCCTTCAGATATTGGAAGGCTGCTATGAGGTCTCCACGCAGCCTTCTCTTCTCCAGGCTGAACAGCTCCAACTTTCTCAACCTATCTTCATACGGGAGGTGCTCCAGTCCGCTGATCATCCTTGTTGCCCTCCTTTGGACTTGTTCCAACAGTTCCATGTCCTTTTTATGTTGAGGACACCAGAACTGCACAGAATACTCCAAGTGAGGTCTCACAAGAGCAGAGTAGAGGGGCAGGATCACCTCCCTCGACCTGCTGGTCATGCTCCTTTTGATGCAGCCCAGGATGCAGTTGGCTTTCTGGGCTGCGAGCGCACACTGCTGGCTCATGTTCATTTTTTCATCGACCAACACCCCCAAGTCCTTCTCTGCAGGACTGCTCTGAATCTCTTCTCTGCCCAACCTGTAGCTGCGCCTGGGAATGTTAAAGTCTGTTCCACGTGTGCTTATTGGATTCTTGTCTCTTCTTAGGGAGAAGTGCTCCAAATAGCCTCCAAAAAGTGCTGCCCTGAGTGTGCCTCCAGAGCTGAAGGCTTTTGCGAGCATGAAGGACAGATCCACAGCGTGAGTGCTTGGTTATATTCCTCGGCAGGGGCAATCCTTTCCAGTTTTTAGCTCTCTGTTTGGTTCATGTCAGTGAAGGATACTTAGGTGACGTGCTTATATTCTATCACAATCAAATCATGTAATATAATAGCAGTTTGGTCATCAGGCTTTGCAGAAAGGGAATGTGTCGTTGAGCAGTCTGTCCTCTTGTCTTAAGGGGAGAAAGTTTCCCACTCATTCATTCCCTTTGCTGTTTCTGTGGATGATTGAGACAACTCAGTAATGTTAGGGGAGCAAAGCATAGTGAACTTGGTATATTAGCTATCCACAAAGAAGGCTTTTCTCTCATCAGCCATCTATGCTGGGAGAGAGTGATTGCTGTTGTGCGACCTGGGTTATGTATTTTGTAATCCTAAATTATTCAAGAAGCAGGTTGAAGGTTGTGGTTTCACCCAGTGGTGCTGAAAGGCCAAAACAATAAGAATAAGTGTCTGCAGATGAGAAAAAAATGAAAATTCATGGGTAGTAGTTAATGAATCACAGCAAACAATAGGTAAGTATTGAAAAACGTCTTAACAGTGAGCCCAAGTTCTGTGCCTGGTCTCTTACAGACTTTTCTGTTTGAGAAGAGGCAAGTCAAGTCCAGATCTTAAGAAATATGCTAAAATGCCCAGATACATTTGAATACCTGGACCTGCTGCTCTACACCTGAGATGGATGTTGTCACCCTCTGTTTCAGCATGAGGCATGATCAGCATGAATCTGTGAGGAGCTAGACAAAGACTGGGATAGTAGGGGTAGCACATAGAATCATAGAATGGTTAGGGTTAGAAAGGACTGTAAGCTCATCCCTTTCAACCACCCTTCCACGGGCAGGGACACCTTCCACTGGGCGAGGTTGCTCCAAGCCCCTTCCAACCTGGCCTTGAACACTGCCAGGGGTGGGGCAGCTGCAGTTTCTCTGGGCAGCCTGTGCCAGCGCCTCACCTCCCTCACAGGGAAGAATTTCTTGCTTATATCTAATCTAAATCTCCCCTGTTTTAAGTTTTGAACTCATTGCCCGTTGTCCTGTTACTACTGTCCCTACATTCATCCTCTTCTCATATTTCTGTATGTAATATATATTCTCAGTTTTCTTTATATTATATAAATATAATAATATTTAGGTAATATATTACATTATATTTCTTGCTGTTGCTGCATTTTGCTGTGTTGTACTCTTGCTACAGTTTTTGTCTTTCATCTGTCTGTAAGCCTGTTCTTGGGACACAAGTCAGGTGAATAAGTATATATCGCCACAGGGATTAGAGATGGTTTTGTACCTGTGGTTATCTGTAACACACCAATTCCACTCTGAGGTGGTCATTAAACAGTTTTTTTTTGTTAGTGCAAAGTCTTGTATTGATGGTTGGCACAAATTTCTTCAAGGAAAGATTTGTTTTGTCTGTGAGCCACTGTAATGCCTTATGACTTGACCATCATTCTGCGAGTATCTGGCTAGCAACACTGGCCCCAAGCAGTAGTCCCATCGAAGAAAATCTGTATTCTCTATCTGGCAAGAGCTTTTTTACTCCCTGCCTAATTCAGTATTGCATGTTTTCTGAAAATTAACATCCTCTATTTATTGGAGAGTGTTGCAATGCTCTGACATGTTTCTTGTTGAGGCCAATTTTTCCTCATCCTGCCTCAGGGTAGAGGTACTTGTTTCTGCATTAATGAATAAGCAAATCTAATGAGGTTTTACTCATAGTGAAATGTGTTAAGTATGTGGGGCAGGCATTGTGGTGAGGTGTGTGTTACAGCCCACGTCGACTATTTCTCTAAAGAAAACGTATCTATAAATGTAGAGTTTCCCCTGCAGAAGCTGTAATGAAAAGGGGATGTATCCATTAGCCTGGATGTTTTGCAGTGGGTTGTTGCTGGATGCCACTTTCCAACAGGAAGGAAAATAAGGCTGATCTCCAGGTTTACTACTTTGCCAGTATTAACTTATTTTTAGCCCCAGTATTGCAGCCAGGAGTAAGGGCTACAATGTGCCAAGATTGACAGGGGCTGCAGAAGAGTGAAGTTAATATTAACGTAGGGCTTGAAGGGGAGCAGATCTATTTACAGGTCTCATCGGCAGCTGGATTCACACTGTGTTTTCTGTGCCTTTGGTTGTGTTGTGCACTGCAGCACGGTACGCAGTGGGCCAGCTCTGGATGTGTGCGGTGCTTCTGTGCCCATGGGAAGGTGAACTGCACTCCCCCAGCCTGCCCAGCCCTCACGTGTGGACAAGGGGAACTGCAGTACACTCCTCAGGGATCCTGCTGTCCCAGATGTGTGGGATATGGAGGTGAGTATTGTCTGGCTTCATTGATCCAAGTAGGCCACTGGAAATCTCTTTTTAGTCCCAAATCTGGAAAGCTTTTCTTTTCTAGTTCAGTTCTGTTGGGAGGACACTGGTGTCAAGTTGTGTCCCTTAATTCTCTTTCTGTCCTGCTACCATATTTACATTTTAACAGCTTCATCCATAGGCCAAGAGGAAGTGGTAAGTTTTAAGCAGTGAGCAGATGTGCCTAATAAATCCTTATTCTGGAGATTAAAATCTGGAAAAAAAGATGCAGATATTTCCAGTGTACTGAGAAACTTGGACTGCAAGTTCCAAAAATGCCTCAGCTGTTGGATATTTTTTCTCATAGAAGCCCAGTGGGGGAAGTTCATCCAGAGCTCTTAACTCCCACAGCTACAGCCTTTGAAAACTGGTGGAACTGTTACTGCCATTACCTGTTTTGTCATACCGGAGTTTTGAATTCTGAGATGCACAAAATAAGTGACTTGGTTATGGATGACAGAAAGGGATTAAGGGGCACTGGAAAAGAAAATTACCTTTTGTTTTCCTATCTCCTAGAGCCTTGCTCCTTTGATGGACACCTGTTCCAGGACGGGGAGGACTGGCGCCTCGGTCAGTGCTCCAAATGTGTCTGCAGAGACGGTGTGACTCGATGCTTTGCAGCTTCCTGCCAGACTCTACTGTGCAGTAAGGTCAGGATCTATCAGCCTGCTGGGGACCTGACTCATTACTGTCCTCTTTCCCTTGGCCAGGGCCATTTCTCATGCAGATGTACAAACTAGCAGGCAAATCTTCTGTGTGACTAGCAGGCGATTTGGAAAAGGGAGTTTTGATGTGTGGAAGTGATGTGGAGTGACAGTTAAGCCTATCAATACGCATATGCTGGCTGTCTCTTCCCTACCGTCTTCTTTCTTAGCCATTTTACTCTCACTGATTACTCTCATCATTGCTGGCTAATTACGCACAATACTGTCTGAAGAAACTGCTTTTATGTTTTACACTAAAAAAATAATGTAGGGTTGATCAGAAAAAAAATTTATTTCTATGAGGGAAGTAATGAAAACAAGATTTTTTGGTGGGGTTTGGTTTGCAAGATTTAGTGTGAGGTGTCCCTGCCCATGGCAGGGGGGTTGGAACTAGATGATCTTAAGGTCCTTTCCAACCCTAACTATTCTATGATTCTATGTTTTTTTTAAATAGGAACTCTAGAAATACCATTGAAAGTAGTCAAATGCAGATGAAATTCGCCTTCTGACTTCAAGAGTTCAGAAATATAAAACAACTTCAGCTGAAATAGCACTATTCCTTATGTGTGTTTGTGTTCAGAAATCAACCAAACCAGTCAGATAAGTCAGGCAAGCTCAAACGATGACTTACGGTTTTAGTCCAGGTGAGAGAATTGGGACATTTCTGTGTTTTTGCTGTGGACAAATGATGAGTTCTTGGCACTTATGCAGTGATCAACCCAACCAAAATACCACAGGATTATAGCCAGTACTTCACACTCTATACAAGTGACTCAGTTTTTTAATTCTTGTTATTATATTGAAAATGCTTAAGGGCATGACTATGCTTTTTTGGATTTCTTCATTGGTCCCATTGTACCAGTTGTCTTGGCCACTTTGGTGTAATCTTTTACAAAAGCATTCTGCGCCAAGGAAATGCAGGAACTGACTCCCTGGAAATCCTTCTTTTTGTCCTTGACTTGATGTTTTAGGCGTTTTTAATCTATTACCATGCTCCATCGATGAATGCAGAAGCTCCCTTTAAATGCATGCACACTTCCCTGTAGCACTGAGAAAGCCAAAAGCAGTAGTCGTAAACTTTTTTTTTCCCTGTTGATGCTTACCCAGCTTTATACTACTGGGCCAGATGTTGGTGCCATTAACACACCTGTTTCTGTGCATGCTAATTGTGTTTTGCTTTGTCCTGAGATACTCAATTAGATTTACTAAGTACTGTGCATTAAAACAAATTTCTGCTTGCATTAGATTTCCCTCTTTCCCACTCCAAATGGACTGCTATTACCTGCTGACTGATTGCACTAATGTTTAATCAGCTAATCATTAGGATTTAATTTGTGGAAACGGAAACAACTGTGTTGGTGCTATGATGAATCTGAGAATAACCTGCTGAGAGCATGCAAGTTAATGCAGAAGAAAGCCAATTTTGATGGTGTTCAAGGTATTGCCTACTCAGGTGCCCAGTGGAAGGGACGTTAGCAGGATGTGCTCTCAGTCATACCTAACATTTTCTTTCTTGTGCCTATATCTCTTTTGCTTTCTTTGTTCTTCACTCCCTGTCAAAAGCCAATACATAAATTATCCCAGTATTAAACTCGCATCTTCCATCTTTCGGGTAAATGTGCCCTTCCCTGGGTTTTGAGGGAGAGGAACTTCAAAAATGCTTGTTGCAAGCCGGAGTGCACCTGAATGTCCCACCACATATTCCACCAAAATCTATGAAAGAGTTCTTTTAGGTCTGCTTAAAAGTTATCCTTTGTAACTTTTATGTGAAGTCTTCCATTCTTTCTTTGAATGCTAACAAAGCAGATAATAGTGCTTGGCATTTCTACACTATCAGCCCACAAGCAAGTCTTCTGATGTGGTTGTCCTGATGTGGCTGCAGGGAGGTGCTGGTGAACAACAGTATTCCAAATCATTGGATGTACATTAAATTGTAGCAATGGAATTACAGACACCTTTTGGATGGGTGGAGTTGAGGCATGCAGGAACCGTTATATTGATGTGAAGTGCCAGCCTATTCCAGTGTGATTTAAACCAGTCGTGGAAAAGTTTAGATTAGGGTAATTCAGTTTTAAGCATAATTTATCACCTGTACAGACAGTTGTGCTGTATGTATTTAACTAAAACAGTGCAAATGCCTGAGTGTAAATCACACGTTCAAAGCCTCAAAATGGGGCAGTACCAGGAAAAAGAAATATCTTCCATCTCATGCTTTAGTGTGCTTCTCTACATAGCCTTTTATAGACTTTTTTCCACCTCCGTATATCTGTATACCTGAATATAAGTACTTTATCTTGTGTGTGTGTCTTTATCTGCATCTATATACTTATCTATATATTTGGACCTCAGTTGCCATCCAAAGAAGCCCAGAAAATGAGATGAAGGAAGTGTCTTTCTTTCTAGTTTTCTACACTGATCTCATGCTCTGAAGACTGCCCCAGATATTGGAGCCAAAATGAAACCTTGAGTGACTGTGGGTTATCACAGAGAGACCACATGCCTGGAATTCCAGGCAGTGATGCTGAGTCCCATGTTAATTGTTCATGCTCTTACTTTACTTGTCTCTGCTGCTTCCTGTTTAGGATGAAGTTATGGTTACGCCTCCTGGAAAATGCTGCCCGGAATGTCTTCCAAAGCCCTGCTCGGTGTCAGGAAGAGTGTACCAGGTAACCTTTGACAAACCACACCAAAAGGCAGCTGTTCACAAGTTCTGGCACATGTCTCTTTCCCTTCTCCCCAGCATCTGACTTTCTGCCAGCACTGATAGCTTAGTACAACCGTTGCTTTTTTTCTTCCTGGGAAGCCAGAAGAGTTGAAAGAAATCAGGACTAGATAAGAATTTGCTGGCAAGCAGAAAGGAAGTCTGCAAGGTGAAGCAGATTAGTCACTTTCTTTTCACACTTCTTTTGGAGGAGGAAAGCAGAAAGCGCTGGTGAAGATCAAAGTGTTTATAGCTTTCGTTGTATCATCTGGAATTAACTTAATGCATTATTTAATGATTATGTTTATGGGATACTCTGTTAGTAATTATCTTTTGCTAATAATAGTAATTATTAGGATTTAATAGACCTCACCAATGTCAGTAGCTTGAAGTTGATGAGAAATACACACCACAGTGACATCTACCTCTTCCTGTTTGCTGATCACGTAGAGATAAGCATTTATTAAGAAGAGTTCATTTTCTGATACAGACATGCAGAAGGAGCCATCATATTCCACAAGCAGCATGGATTTCTGGAAAGAGTTTGGCTATGATTCTGTGATTTAAAAAGAGTGTTTAACACTCTTATATATGTTCTTTTTGAACAGCATGGTGAACAGTGGAAAAAAAATGCCTGCACTGAATGTGCTTGTCACAGGGGGGAAGTCAGATGTCTGAGCAAGACCTGTGACTCCGTTACCTGTGAGAAGGTAGTTAAAAATCATTCACATCTGATACCCTGCCGGCACATATCACTGTGCCTGTGCCAACAGGTTCAGTCAGTCCTGCTCAGTGCTTGCTGATGTTTTGTAGGGGGAAGACAAGGTGCAGCATCCTTGGAAGTGCTGTGAGGAGTGTGTGCCTTCCAGGGGAAACTGCTTGTATGGTGGCACTCCCAGGTACCATGGTGAGATGTGGAATAGTACTCACTGTGACTTCTGCATGTGTGATGATGGGCAAGTCACTTGCCAGGTAGCAGAGTGCGCCAAAGTGGAATGTGTCAAGGTAAGAAAGGCTTTCTCGTTTCAAGATGGATCTCTTAAGTCTTGTGATTTCTTTCCTCTTTTTTTTTTTCTCAACTGACATTTTGGGGCTTGTTTAGTGCAATTTACTTTAAAAACGCTTCTCAGGGAAGGAGAGAAAACTTCGTATTTTCTCTGCAAGTTTGAATTCATAGCAGGCTTGTGTTGTGAAGCAAGCCAGTATGAATCAGTGACTAATTTAACTTGGATTTCTTCCCCCACTGTTTCCTGCCTGCTGTAATGGAGGGTCAGACACCCGGAAGTTTCAGTGACCACTGGCTTTACCAGGAGCTAAACACTGGGAGAAACATAGAGGTCAGAGATAGTTAAAAGCTCAAGAAATGTTCCTTTTATCTCTGTTCTCTTTGTTACAGTGGGCTTCAGTAAGGTATCTGGATATGGAAGTCAGCGTTCCACTTTCCTCCATTTTTTCCATACCATTCTTGGCATGGAATCAAAGCTGTTCTATTCCCAGTTTCAAAACTAACCACCCATAGCCTCCCCCAGGTTAGGTTATATTTGCTCTAAAGTGGATATGCAAAATGCATTAGATAGGGTTGATGCTTCACACAAACACATAAATATGTTTTGAATTGCCTTCTAGCAGTGGGATAAGAATTGTGTTGCTTGTCACTGCATCTCTTTTAATTAGCAGGCTAATATCTGCTTTATACCTATTACTCTACAGTGTCAGTGAAGAGAAGGTAAGGAATTGTGGCCTCCTGAGTTTTCCCTCTCAGTGGCTAATGCTTTGCTGGTGACTCTGCCTGTATGCTAAATCTTGAGTAGCAGCACCCTTGTGTTGTGTCTGAGGTTCAGCCAAATCTGGACATAATGGGTTCACTGGACTAGATTGTTTTAATGAGCCTTCAGAAAAGTGAGAATCCACACATAGGGTCATCCAGATGATGATCACACAGAGAAAATGTATCTAGGAATAAAAGTGTATCCATCTACATCTGAGACTATGCCTTCAAATAGCAAAAATGCACCGAGTGTGCACCCAAACTCTTGTCACTGGTGTAGTACTGCTGAGAAACATCTGACCTTAAACTGCTTGGGGAGATTTTGCTGGGTGGAAAGTTGTGGCTGTCATAAAATCTTGTGAACTTACATCTGTTTCACTCAGCTTCCTGCATGCTTATGGCTGTAAATTGGATCATTTACACTAATGATGATGGCATGCTGTCATGGCTCAGTAGGAAGAATTATTTAATATTCATGCTTATATCTTAGGTACAGACAAAGAATCCATTATTCAGGAAAGGCAGAGATATTTTACAGAAGAATAGCTGGAGATGTTAACATGTAGGGTTCAAAATTGGTGGTGGGGGGGGGTGTTGAAAAGTGTGCAGCAATTTTTCAAACTCAGGTTCTCAAAAGAAACCACCCATTTAAAGTCTGAGCATCTAAAAAGGTGATATTATTTGTCAGAGGATGAACCGCTGCAATTTTGAATTGAATGAAACAGAGGAAGAAGGAGGAAGACAGTGTTCTTTGTTGTAGACAAGAGTTAATGGTCCCACCTGATAGAAGATATTTTCCCAAGGATTTATTATTTTGCATGGTCTCCCTTGCTTCTTCAAGTCATGACTAATCATAGTTCACCTCAGTAATGCAAGGGGCACATTAATTAATTAATTACAAGAAAATATTTTCTCAAAAAGCAAATCAAATATTTCCTTTTTCCTTTGTTTTTTCATTTTTGAGTTGTAGGCCTGGTTTTTACCTGCATAAATAAATCAGAGCTGATGTGAAGCTAGGAGCATTTGGATTCATCTCTTCATTAAGGCACTCTTAATTTTCTGGTCACATCATCCTATTTAAAGTGTAATGAGGCCACAGATATGAACTGCAAATCCTAGACAGCTTGACATAGTAGAGCAGCATTACTTGAGCAGAGAGGTTTAGCTTCTAAACCCTTTCAAACAAACCTGTGCAGCAGCTGCCAAATGAAAGTGTCTGTGGTGATTCTGACTAATCTTCAAAAAGCCATTTTCAGCAGGTTACTGATGAGCTAGGAGTACAAGTGATGTGGCAGGCTGGGTTAGCCCTGGATCTTGAAGTGGGTGCGCTCAACCAAATCCACTCAAACTGTCAGAGCATCAAAGAGTCCTGCTGGAGCACTTGCCAGCACCCCAGCTGAGTAAGCACACCCTTGAGGATATTCAGAGGAAGATGGGTTACGGGTGCTAGCAGGGGATGCTTCAGCCTACCTGAGTAGGCTGGTGATGAAATATTTCTGCTGCCAGCCTGCCAGCTCTGGGAAGGACAGAGCTTGCAGGGTGCTGCATGACTACAGGCAGCCAGCGAGCTACAAATCTATTTCTGATATTTGGAAGAAATGGAGCTAGTTAAGAGTTATGGCTAACGCCTATAGATGTGTTTGAGGTGTGTATGTGTTTGAAGGAGGTTGCATAGAACATCTTTTTTCCTCTCTTCTGTCTCCCAGCCCATCAGTGCCCTTCAGTGTTTTCAGCCTGGAATGTAATGAACAATCCTGGTGCTCAGGTTTTCTGTAGTGTGTTTATGTACGTGGGTGGGGATGTGGGCAGGGATGGGGATGGAAGAGTTTACAGTACGTAGCAGTGATACAAGATGTAATCACTGCCAATGGCATTTTGAAGTAACGATTGAAGAGCAAAATGCATCGAACAGGCAGAGAGAGACTTAGGCTCTGTGTGTGGTCTTCAGTGACTAAGAACCACGCTGTTTCTCCTCTCTTAACCATGCTCAGAAATGTATGAGGGTTGCCAGAGTGTGGCCTGGCTTAGTTGTTCTACCTTGATGAAACTAATGGTGGCTGGTGCTGTTATTTTGCCTTACCTGTGCCTAAAGTAATTCACAGACAAAAACTGGTAAGCATGCCACCAACATCTGTGCAGTTTCTGTTAAGTATATATTATCTTGCCTATGTTAACAGTGTATGAGAACCTGGTCCAGAAAAGCTCCTAAGGAAACTGACGCCTTTTCTTTCCAGCTGTGTGCTTGTTCTCTAGGACAGTGTCTCTTTTTTCTAAATATTCAGCTTACACTTGGATACAAAAAGTTCTGATGAATTAGGGCACTTCATTCCCTCATCCTGCTGCTAAATTCTTATCTTCCAAGTGAAGTTAGCTAAGTGGTTTCTGTGGAGCTGTACAGTTGTAACCAAGAACAGGCTTTTTCCATCTGGGATAAGTAGAGCATGTGCTTAGTAATTCTCTTGGGGACAAAAAGTAGAACATTCAAAATGAAGGTAAGCTTCTGTGCATTGAAATTTTGACAGTGGTCCAGTGAAATCCTAGTGATCCACAGGAAAAGGGTGATCTTCTCTGCTGAATTTAGGGATGAAGAATGGCCTTATCACTGAACTCCCTGGCTTTTCCTGAGGTTTGTTCGGCAACTACAGTATTCACCAGGCCCATTTTTCAAACTGTACCTACAGAGATGAAGTAGGATGGAGAGAAGATAAGGTGAAATTAGATATTGGAGATTGCATTCCAAAGCAAGAGCTGCCCTGCCTCTGCATTCCACAGTATTTTTGGCAATGTGGATTCCATTTGAATTGCTGCAACTTTTCTCTTCACAGGGTGAAGAATTAATTCACTTAGATGGGAAGTGCTGTCCTGAATGTATTTCAAGTAATAGTTACTGTGTTTACAAAGAACATACCAAAGCTGTGAGTATCCTGGTACCTTGGAGCACGTAATAGTGAGTTTTGCTCTCCCTTTTTAGTTCTGAGATGGGTATTATTTGCAAGTGTAGCAGAAAAATAATTCATTAATACTGTCTGCAGACTGCTTTTACAATTTACAGAAAATGCTTTTTTACAATGTGTATGTCTGCTGCAGAGTTTAAGTTTGCCTTGCTTTCCTTTGTGCAGTATAATCAATCATTTTCCTTTAATATTTAATGTATGTACTTGCAGATTTTCTTGCACATCTCACGGAGTTAAAGACGCCTGACTTTAATCCTATAGAGGCTACAGAGCTGGGGCAATGTATAGCTTTCTGCTATGTATCGCACTGATTATAACTTTTACTGCAGCTGAAGTCAAGTACTTCATTAATATTGTCAAGGAACTTTCATTTTGTAGTTAAATAGAAAGGAAACATTAATTATCTTGGTTTAAATGTGCTAGGAATAGTCTTTTCATTGCTTGGACAGGTGAAGGCTGGAGCTAATAGCTGCTGTTTGCCAACACATGTGAGAAATGGAAGTTTAATACTTGTTTTTTAAAGCTGATACTTCCCTTTTTTTCCTCAGATCTCTTTCTCTGACCCAAGCGAGGTAAAACGTATTAAGGTGTTTATTCCAGTTTGTGCTTTATCCCTTTTAAGAGAGGACCTGGCACAAAAGCTTCACAGGCATTTAAAAATGTTTGCTGTCTGTTTTCTGCCATTTGACTTCTTCACGTGATGCCAGCAGAGCCTCAGCCACTGAGCTTTGTTGGCCTCTGGGCAGACCCACGGATGCACATCACAGGAGGGAACAGGCATGGAAGGCCTCTTCCCTCCAACAAGTAGACACATGTTGGGTGCAATGAGTAGTTTTGAAGCAAGTCGGTGATACCTCTTCATCTCTGTGATGTGTGGGCAAGTCCTCAGTGACAGAAAATAGGGCCACAGAAGAGAGGAGGAGGGAAAATAAAATGCTTTGAGGGTTAGAAAGGGCAAGGCCATGAAGATGCTCCAAGGGCTGGAGCACCTCTGATATGGAGACAGCAGAAAGGGTCATGGCCTTAAACTGACACAGGGGAGACTTAGATTAAGCATTAGGAAGAAGTTCTTTGCTGTGAGGGTGGTGAGGCACTGGCACGGGTTGCCCAGAGGAGCTGTGGCTGCACCATCCCTGTCAGTGTTCAAGGCCAGGTTGGAAGGGGCTTGGAGCACCCTGGTCTAGTGGAAGGTGTCCCTGCCTGTGGCAGGGGATTGGAAGTGAATGAGCTTTAAGGTCCCTTCCAACCCAAACCAGTCTGTGACACTACGAAAATTAAGGGATGTGAAGAAGTAGAAAGGACATGGTGCTAGCTGACAAAACATCATGCTTTAGGGGGAGTGCTGAGAAGGGAATGTGTTCATGTTTTCACATGCCAAAGACTCCTCAGCAGGCACTTTGTGGGCTGCCTTACTCTGGAAAGGCAAAGAGGTCAGGAGGGTTAACAGCACAGAAGCACAGAGTCCTGTGTTGGCAGGCCTCAGTGCTGAAACAGCCCCAGAAATGTTTAATTTACTACTGGCACAGATATAGTCTTGCAGTTCACCCAGGGAGTTCCATGCATGTACAAACACTTTGTGCACAGGCTCTGCTTCCCTGTTGATGCTGACTGTTGAGCGTTTCTTATGCAGAACGGAGAGAAATGGGCAGAAGGGCCGTGCAGAGAATGTGAATGCCGGAATGCAGTGGTGACCTGCTTCCAGCACTCCTGCCCACCGTGCCCGCCTGGCAGCCTGGCTGTTGAGGTGAAGGATGACTGCTGCCTGCACTGCAAGCCAGGTACAAACCTGTCATTCCTCACTGTCACTCATGTTAGTGTGTGTTACCTACACCTCTGGCACGGGGGTTGTTCTGGCATCCCTGCGATCTTCGCTTCCCCTGAACCTGCATTGAACTGTAACTTGTCTTCAGTTTTCACTTGTTAATTAACTGGTTTCCGTATCATCTAGGGTTCATACCATTTGAGTTCATCGATCTATATCAGTAGGGTTCTTTGAGAGGTTCAGGCTTCATCCAAAGGCTCCCGCTGATTTCCCCTGGTATATATGACAGCTTTCTTTCGGCAAAAAAGTTTCTCCATGGGTTTGGTGTTTTGGAAATGTTTAGTCTTTTTCTTTTGCCTTCAGCATGAGTTTTACAAAGCAGGGGAGTGCTCCTTTCTGAATCATAACATGGGTTTTGGAGTTTATGGGCTCCTGATTCTTGGGAGTGGAAATGACAAACCCACTTCCATTTTTATGCCACAAACTTACCCAAATCTGAATAGCTTCCAAGTTAATAAATGTTTGGAAAGATTAGGATAGCCTTAGCTTTCCTATGTTAATTTTGCATATAAATTAAATTTCCTCAAGGATTTTGTCATTCTCTTTGACTTACATTTCATAGTTGGTAGGCTTTAGGTATGGTTTGCTACCTTTTCATGTTTATGGCTCTTCTTGTTGCATTTATGTAACTTTGGTTCTATCAGAGTGCTCTGGTTAATGTTTTATCTTGGTAAAAAGAAAATAGCTTCACAGTTTAATTATGCTTTCATTGGCAGGCGTGCCTTAGCACATCTGCCATATTAAGGCTTTAAAGCTTGTTATTTACTGCAAGCTAATAAAAATGCAAAGCACTACAAATTGAAAAGTGAGGAAAATGGGGTTTGGCCAGTTCAGATAAAATTGTTGTGGATTTTCGAAAGGGAACAGCATCTGTACAGGCTCCTAGGGAGGGGATAGATTATAAAGTACTCTCAGCACCCCTCTGGTCTTCATCTTGTCAAAAAGTGTCACTACATACTGATTACCTTTGAAAACCTGGCCTCTTCGTTTAGCTTCCATAATGGTCACATTTTGGAAAATACAGGCTTTGAAATCATGGTGTTGGACAGACAGAGCTAAACTTGCACTTTCGTGTCCTAAAAGGGAAATGGAAATTTCCTTTACTGAAGCCTGCTGTTCTTCACTCTGTCTTTTTCTGGTTTGCATCACAGGGGATAAGAAACAAATTCAAAATCCAGCCTGCAGCAGTTCAGTCTGGGAGCCCAGAGCATCAGTCCCTAATGCATCTGCTTCATTAAAGCCAGTAAAAATTTATTGCTGCTTCTCACAGATGTGCTGGGGGAAGCAGACAGAGAGCCCATTCATTCTCAGGCAGTGTAAAGCATATAGCCCTGAGCACAGTTGTATTTATGTTAAACCCAGCAAATATGCCCTCTCACTGAGAACATTTGGGTTGAAACAGAGGGAACTTTTTCTTGTGTCTAGAGAAAAAGTTGTCCATTCTGTGCCTTTCCAAGTAGTCAGTTTATTGTCAGACTGGAAGGATGGGGCTGTACCTACATTTGGAAAGTCATTGGGAAGAAATGAATAGAGACAGAGCCTCCTATAGTCCTCCTGTTTATCACTCTGGATTCATTGTTGTCTTCAACTGTATGTCTTCTGCAGCTTTTGATTCCTAATTCTTCCCTTAGGTACATCCCTGAAAACATGCAGGTTATTTAGTGAAATTGAAGGAGGGTTTTCAGCATTGGGATCCTTTTTTGCTGACTTGCTGGAAAGGAACAGACAGCTTTTCTTCCAGCAAGCTGAAGTAGCTCAGTAGTAAAGCAAAAGAAGTCCTTCCTTGGCCTCTGCAAACAGAGCAGCTGTGTCATTTGAGAAAGTGCCTGTGGCCATGAGATGCTTGCTATGGTACTGTGGCACAAAGCCTTTTTTTTGGAGGAGGAGTAGTCTGCCACCTGTACGCTGACCTGGCATGGACACAGTCTTGACTTATTGCAGGGTTTGACTGAAGGAAACTCCAATTCAGGTTGTTTCGGACCATTAATTCCTGATGATTTTTACTGCTGAGAAACCATGTGGACAATGAATATCCTGTTTATCAATAGCCTAGGAAATTTGAACTGTGTAGTAACTTCTTCCATGCTAGAATACAGCAATATAATATTTAGCTCACTTTATGCAATCATGGGAAAAAAACCTACTCGAAAACTAACACACCTTGGATCAGTAATAGAAATAAGTTATGAATTTCATTTTGATTTTGGATTATGCATTGCTTTGTGCCTTCCTGATTGAAAACATTGCTGATGGTTTTTATCTTTGTATCTTTCCTTTGTGCCAGCTGAGTGCCACCCAGACTGCTTGACCTGCTCTCAGTCCTTTGATCACTGTAATGCATGTCGTGACCCAAGGAAGCATCTGCAGAATGGGCACTGTGTGGAGATGTGTGAATCAGGCTTCTACCAGGATGGGGGTGCTTGCTTAGGTAATTTCTGCAAGGGCTCATATCCTGTCAGATGACTCTCTTCTCTGTTGTATGCTGTGCTTCTGATTGTAGGATCCCACAGGCTTATTATAGAAAGATTGCCAAGCTTTGTTTGGAAAAGCATTCAGGCATGTACTGAGTAATGACCATGGCCTTGAGGTTTCAGGTGGGAGCCCCAGAAAAGTGCAAATTCTCAAACTTGTTGGCAAAGTGAGGCAAAATTGTTTCCTTTATCAGAGCAGGGGAGTCTTGCTGCATCAAGATTTTTGGGATGTATTCAAGGCCAAGCTGCATTGATGGGGCTTTGAGCAACCTGGTCCAGTGTATCCCTGTCTGTAGCAGTGGGGTTGGAACTAGGCAACCTTTGATGTCCCTTCCCACCCAAACCATTATATGATTTATGATTCTATGATCTTTCTTCTTTCTCTTGGAAGCCTGCAATGAAACGTGCTCAGCCTGTACCAATGGATTTGAGTGCTCCTCGTGCCCGGCATCCCTGCTCATGAAGAACAGGCAGTGTGTGACCTCATGTGGAAAGGGATACTTTCAGGATCAGCTACTCTGCACGGGTAACTCCAATCAAAAAAGACTGCAATGCTTTGTGTTAGCAAAATAGCAGACAAAAGCTATACCCAGGCTCTTAGATATACTCTCTGCTGAGGGATCTGCTGTTGACATAGGTGTTAATGTTCACTCTAGAGTAAAGGAAGGAGTGAACAGAGAAACTATGTCATGCAGTGTAAAATTGATTACTGGATGGGGAAATATTCGTTGAAATTCCTCCCTCAGTGGATCAGTGCTGTTGGTCTAAAACTCTCTGCTTTTGAACACTGCCAGTTTTTACCACTATCTTCTTTCAGTTCAGAATTCTCTTTTGGAAATGTGACTGTGGGTTTTGTGGTGTTAAAGGTACAGAGCAAGATGCATGCACTAATTTTACCAAGGAAATAACACTTTGAGCCATGCCTGGCAATCTGATCTGTGGGGGTTTTCTTTGAGTTTATAGTAACTGCAGCAGCTAATGCCAGACTTTTCAGGAGATGGTACTTTGAGTGGCATAGAAAATGTCCTGGAGGGACTGGGGCTTGATAGGACTCAGAAAAGCTCACAGGAAATACTTTTGTAGGAGGTTTTTGCTTTGTTTTGCAATATGTTTGTTTTATATGGTGCATTCTTCCTGAAAGTTGGTAGGACAACTGTTCTCAAGGTGCATGTTTAGGAAGTAAATTAGTAGTACTATAAAATGCTGAGATGTGTCTAAATCCTGTACCTGAGTAATTGGAGGGACTGAGAGTAAGCTTGGGAAGTTACAGTTTTCTCTTTGATGGAACGATGACATTGCTTTTATGAGTTTCCCTTGCTCTTTTGAAATACTTGTACTTTTCCCAAACTGTAAGGCAGCTGCTTTTTCGTCATGACAGTTTGTTTCCTCTAATGTTAACACTTTTTTGCTCTTGATGTTGGCCTTTTTTTAGAAGGCTTCTAATTATTTCTGCAGCTGTAGTTCAGCAAAGGGGTGGAGCACATGCTCAACTTCTTGAGCCAACGCTTTAATTTCTTTAGAACTAGCCCTCCTGCTTAAAATTAAATACAGGCTGAGGGCTTTTGGCAGATTTCAGGGGAAAGCACTTTGGAAAGTCTAGCTTCCTTTTCTGAAGTGGTTTTCTTTGAAGAGCTGACCATTTCCTTCAGGTTTTGGAAGTCTGAAAAACCTCTGTCCCCCAGCAGTGACTATAGACTGGGGCCCCATTGTGCATGTATAAATACAAAAGAGACCCAGTCAAAAGAATTTATAGACTTAAGTATCAAATAATCTTCTACTTAATTTGGTTTTATTTTACCATTTCCTGTCCACCTGCTTCTAGTGTTTTAATTGGCAGTGCCCATGTACTGCTGAAGAGGTAGGGAAAGGCTAATGTTTTGTTTTATTACTGGTGTGTAGATTACTGATTGTACATTCCATCCAAATTTGCAGTCATGCATGCTTGTAGCTGAAAGTTGCTGGGAAAATTTGCTCCTCTTTCCTCAAGCGAATTAAACCAATTTGCTTTAGTTCTGCCTGGCTGCATTTTCTGCATAAAGTCAAACCGATGGAGAAAGTCTTACATTTCAGATACGGTCTATAATTCATTGCCATTCACTCTTTCTTTGTATCCTCTTTATTTTTACAAATCTCTATTCTGATTGCCCAGATGACTCTTGGACTGCTCAGAAATATTTTTCTCATAATGGTTTTAACACCTGCAATAAGCATGTTCCAAAAGCACAAAAAGAATGAACTAGACTTTTTTCATTGCTACAGCTCCAGTAAATTCCCTCTTGTGGAATTTGCTTTGGAGATGAAAAAGACTTGTAAGACCAGGCTTTTTACTCCCTCCTATTGTTGAAACTCTGTTGGCTGCGTTGTAACAAAGTACAATGAATTAGTCTTTCTTTTTGCCCATGTTTCATAACATCTGGTCTAATTGAATCTCTTTTGAATTTCAGAATACAGTTGTTTGATCTCTGTGCCAGGGTTGTTTCCTGCTCTCGTCATTTCACCTGCTTCTGTAAAGTATTAAAACCATTAAGAGAAAATAAAGTTGTGGATAAAAGGTCATAGGTTCAGTTATGTAGCAGTGTATTTGACAATCATGGATCAGTGTGTGTCAGGCTTTGAGCAGAGTGGTGTCAGAAATAAGCTGTGGAAACAGTTAAGAAATCCCCCACCAAAGCAAAGCAAATGGAAGCAAAACTAAAAGATGCCTGCCTGGTACAACAGAGGGGCTCGAAGGACTTGCAGAGTTCAGTGCTGGCACTCATTTTTCTAACTTAATTATTTATGTTTTCAAGATTATTCAAAAGCCTAGGTAAAACTCAAGTGTTTCTGCTTTGATCTCCCAAATGTGGATGTTGAAATGTGTAACTTGACACTAACAGACTGGGCTCACTCTTCAGCAAACCACTTGGATTTTTATTCCCAGCCTGCTCTTCCGTGATGTATCTGGCTGCTGGGGCTCACCTCAAGGATAAACAGGAACCATAGAACAGTTTGGGTTGGGAAAGACCTTGAGATCATCTAGTTCCAACCCCCCTGCCATGGGCAGGGATGCCTCACACTAGACCGTGTCACCCAAGGTTCTGTCCAGCCTGGCCTTGAACATGTCCATGGATGGCGCATTCACAACTTCCTTGGGCAGCCCATTTCAGTGCCTCACCACCCTCACTGTAAAGAACTTCCTCCTTATATCCAATCTGAACTTCTCCTGTTTAACATGACTGAGCTGAGCCTGCCCAGCTCACGGTGGGGAGGGCAGGTTAGAGGTGTTTAATGGTACCATGTGGCACAGTGCGATTGGACCCCATCTGTGCTTTCCCAAAGCCAAGCATGGACTTCTTCCTGTGTTCTTGCTGGGATGCCAGTTGTGTTAGCCCTTCTGCTGTCATCAAACCTGGGAATGTTACATCTGCACTGATGCAGATAACACGCAAGTTTGGTGAGTGGATCTTTAGTTTCTATGGCTTTTAGATTCTATGATCTTTTAGATTTTATGGCTTCTGGTCAATCATGAAAGAACAGAAACATCACTTTGTAAGACCTCTCATCTTTCAGAAGCCTGGTCTTGTGACACTTCTGTATGACTCCTACATTGCACCTTAAATACGAGAGGAGAGAAAAAGACCTGTTGGCTCAGAAGCCACTGGAGTGCTCTTGCTTTAACCAAGAAGTGAGACCCTGGAAGTTTCATCTGTTCAGCATTGATTTTCTGGAAAGACATGTCACTGCAGCTTAATGAATACCATCATGTCGGCAGAGGCAGAATAATTGCAAACCCTATTGACCTTCCATGCAAGCAGGAAGGTCAACTATGTTCGCTTGAACATCTTTCCTTCAGCAGCAATGTCTGGTTGAGCTACAGGGCCTTGCATATAAAAGTCCAGTATCCGCACTGAAGGGAGGAGGCAATGCAGAATAGCCCCTACAAACCTGGATTGAAACCAGCCAGGAAGGGTGAAAGCAGTTCTCTGGTGATGCAGTCACATCTGTTGATTTATTTTCACACAGCCGCTTAGTTGCTGTAGACAAAGATGTTTTAGCTGACAGTGGCTCGTTGAATGCTTCCATTTCTTCACATGGTTTTTCAGTGGAGTTGGTGACTGTTGGGGCAAGGAGCAGCTGTTGAGTCAGGCAGTGATCCAGTGCTAGAAGAGCCAAAGCTTCTGCAGGCAGGGTGTGCGTGAGTGTGCATAAACACAGGGCAGGAATGGGTCAAGGCTGCTTTTCCAGCTGCATGAACCCAGATCCTGGGGGCCCATTGCTTACAACTCCAGCTGCAGTTGTACCATCTGATGGCAGAGTGCAGATATTGGCTGGGATTTAGTAGCTGCTGGACTTGTGACAAAAAAGTCCTCATGACATCTGAAAATAAATTGCCCAGTACATGTTGCTGCAAGCAGGTGAAGTGAAGGGTTGTATCTGTAGGAGCATGAATCAGGCTGTGCATGTCTGTCATCTGGAGACTGGCAGTTGATAACTCCTGGAGTCACTTGCCACCTCTCATACAGAAATGGCTGTGTCGAATGAGTCCAGAGAGGCTCTTCAGGGGGAGGGCTTGCGGAGCAGAGCTAGTAACTGGAGCAGTGCATCGGAGCCGAGTCTGTTGCTGCAAGCGTCTCTTTTTGTTGGCACACCTGAGGAAATTGTTACTGATCCTTGAGTCTTTTGCACTGCTTCCAAATGCTAAATGTGTCTCTCTTGCTAAAAATCAGGTTGCTTTCTTTCTCCTTTCCCTCCTTACTTCCAAGCTCTGCTATTTGGATTTTGTCCATCTCTGTCCCAAAGAAGCAATTTGGGCCTGGCCTCTGTTTAGTAGCTTGAAGTCCAGGGGATCTGTTTCATATCCATTTGTGAAATTCACTTCAGCTTCTCAGGAGGTCTGACGACCTCTGATTGGTTGTACTTGATCTCACTGTATCCTTTCCATAGCTGAGATACCACACAAGTCATCCCATTTAGGAAGACATGCAATTTTAACACAACAGCTGCCTCACTACAAGACTTGAAAGCTGCTGTGATACTCAAGAGCAGATTTTTAGGATCTTTGGCAAGGGCCCATAAAAGCCAACTGGGAACTGGAGAGAGGGAGTGAAGTAAGATCTTAAACTCCTCCAGCCTGCAGACTGTGCTGGTTTGTGTCATTACGTGGCTGGAGTCTGGTTGTTGCAGCATTCTCCACTAGAAGTATGGTGCTGGGAGTGTGCTTGAGGCAGCTGCTTGAGGAAGAGATTGAGGTGTGGAAGTGCTCCGGAGTACTTGGTCTACTGCAGGCACCAAATGGTGCATGGCAGGAGCTGAAGGATGTTTGCCCATCTGACCTGGCTATCCTCAAAAGTGTTTTCAATACAGCTCTATGCAAGGCTGTCTGTTTAAAAACAGAACCTGGGGGCCAGGCTGCCAGGAGAGAAAAGTGTCTCTCTCGAAAAACAAGCTGTGTCTCCAGGGAGGAGTTGAGAACTTTGCACATAACTGGGCGTGTTGATGTGTCAACATATTGAGGCAGGTTAACAGCAAGGGGATCGTGCTGTGCAGTAGGAAGTTTATAATTAGAGGATCCGAGTCCTGGTATCCACTCTTTCAAGAAGATGTTGGAAGTTAGAGTGAGCTCAGGGAGGAGCAAAATGCTCGCATCTGGAAAGTGAAGTGAGGCCATTTCAATACTTAAGAGTCTGCAGCATGAACTCTGCAGTTAACTTTTGAGTGTAGATGTGCCCTGAGAATCATCCAAGCTGCAATGAGGCACAGCTTTTTATCAGCAAGGGGTATTATTGACTGGAGCAGAAAAGCGTGCACAATCTTTACTACAAGGTGGGATGTTTGGAATTGGAACACTGTGTTTGGAAACAATATTGTATTGTGATTCAGCCACAGTTAGATGTGCTCGATAGTGGTGATGGCACTTGCTGTAGGAGTCAGGGGGAAGATCTTGCCGGGTACAGGATGCCCAGCATCCTTATGAAACACTCCTCACATAGAACTGTTCAGGAACTAGGAGAGCCACAGCATTCTGGAGAGATCAGGAATAAGGTGGGGGGAAAAAAGATTCAGCAAGATGAGAAGGGGGAAAGCAAACAGCTAGTTACAAGGCAGTAGAAGAGGATGAGAAAAGGGAAAATAAAGGAAGGTGGAAGTGTGGAGAGGGAATATCCAGAATGTCAAAGGACCATATGCTGGGCATGAACTCAAATGTCCCTTGTCCTGCCCCCTTGCACACTCCCTGTTCTAACCCCATGCATGTCATGTCCCATCTCTGTATTGCAGTTCTATATGTAGGTGATGTAGATGATAACACTTCCCTGCCTCAGGGAGCAGTGACATCCACTAAAATGGGCTGTTTATGTTAAGTTGTGCAGTGCAACTCTCAGGTAAGCATAAACATAGATGCTCCATCTTATGTCCTATCCAAGAGTAGCTATGGCCTGAAGCAGACAGAAGCAGCATAGAAATCATGGAAAGCAGGAGTGAGATGCAAGTAGTGGTGATCACTGGTTTGCTGTAAGCTTTCTTATGGCAAACAGTTTCCACTCTTACTGGGGAGAGGATGAATTGTCTCTCACTTAGGGGGTTTATTTTGACAGGAAGGTGTTTGCTGTGGTCACTATTGTATCTGTAAATATGCTCTTAGTTATGTGGATGAGCTGCTATTTTTCTTCCTTATGCTGAGACTAATCAGAGATGAGTTTTTCTTTGGTGGCTACAACTTCCAATGCATCTGTGAATAAGGGGCAAATGTCATAAAGTTCTGGTTTCTGCCACCTGCCTTGGTCTGGGAGCACAAGCAGATACCTGCTTTATTGTGAAATAAAAAAGTAAGAACATCTTTGGAACATATTTGGGTGTAATCAAAAAAAAAAAAAATCTAATAGCTACAAGAGCAGTAATTTGCAGTTCCTGCAAGTGCTGGTGGTACAGGATTTAACATGAGACTGCATCATGGATTCCATCAACAGGAGCCACAGTGGTCTGCATTTCCCTCACAGCTGAACTTGTACAACTTCAAATAAGGTAAAAACATAGTTTGGTCAACAGCTGTTTGGAGAGGCAGAATTGATCTCCAAATAGTTACTAGCTCAATTGTAAATCAGCCTTCCAGTAACTAAAAGGGCTGACAAGAAATCTGGAGAGGGGCTTTCTACGAGGGCATGTAGTAACAGGACAAGGAGCAATGGCTTTAAACTGACAGAGGGGAGATTTAGGTTAGACATTAGGAAGAAATTCTTCCCTCTGAGGGCAGTGAGGCCCTGGCGCAGGTTGCCCAGAGAAGCTGTGGCTGCCCCATCCCTGGCAGTGTTCAAGGCCAGGTTGGGCAGGGCTTGGAGCAACCTGCTCTAGTGGAAGGTGTTCCTGCCCATGGCAGGGGTTGGAACTGGATGAGCTTTAAGGTCCCTTCCAACTCAACCAGTCTGTGATTCTATGATATGATCATGCTTGAGGATCACTCTATTCTGCCTCTCTGTTCCTATACCCTGATGCCACAGAGAGGGCATTTATCCTGCCTGCATTGCAGGAATGTGATATACTTCAGGAATACCTGAGATATTTCAGATCTGATATGTGGGTCCATACACTGCTCTGAAAGCAGTGTATGGACCCACATGCCAGGTTCAAAGTCCTCTACTCAGTGAAGATTGCCAAATGCTTCTCACGGATAAAATCTCCATCCTGAATCAATGGTCTGAACACTTTCAAACTCTCTTCAGTGCCAACCGTGTAGTTCAAGGCTCAGGAATCCAGCACATCTCACAACAACCACTGAAAAATGAATTGGATATAGTCCCTACCATGGGAGAGACTCTTAAGGCCATTCAGCAGGTGAAAACTGGCAAGGCAGCTGGGGTTGATGGGATCCCACCCAAAATCTGGAAGCATGGAGGTCAAGCACTCCATGCTAAATTTCATGAGCTAGTTGTGTGCTGTTGGGAACAAGGTGAACTACCACCAGATCTCCGTGATGCAATCGTTATCACCTTGTACAAGAGAAGAGCAAAGTCAGACTGCTCAAATTACTGAGGTATAACTCCGCTCTCCGTTGCTGGAAAAATCCTTGCAAGAATGCTATTGAACAGATTAGTCCCCACTATTGCAGAAGAACTTCTGCCTGAAAGTCAGTGTGGTTTCAGAGCAAATAGAAGTACCACAGACATGGCATTTGTTCTCAGACAATTGCAAGAGAAGTGTAGAGAACAGAAGAAGGTACTCTATGTAACTTTCATTGATCTTACCAAAGCTTTTGACACTGTGAGTAGAAAAGGCCCTTGGCGGATTATGGAACATTTAGGATGTCCCCCCAACTTTCTCAAAGTGATTATTCCGTTACATGAGGATCAGCAAGGCCAAGTCAGATATGGCGATGCAGTCTCTGAGCCCTTCCCAATAATCAAAGGTGTGAAACAAGGTTGTGTTCTTGTACTAGCTTTATTCACAATCTTCTTCAGCATGATGCTCCAAAGGGCTATGGCAGACTTCGATGAACAAAACAGCATCTATATCCGATATCGTACTGATGGGAGCTTATTCAACCTAAGGCGACTGAAGGCCAATACCAAGACCCTAAATCACCTTGTTTGCAAGCTGTTTTTTGCTGACGATCCACCCTTGTTGCCCACACAGAAGCAGCTCTGCAGCGTTCAACATCTTGCTTTGCAGAGGCAACCAAGCTTTTTGGGCTGGAAGTCAGCTTGAAGAAGACAGTAGTTCTTTACCAACCTGCACCACAAGAAGACTACCATCATCCCCACATCACCATTGGCGAGTCAGAGCTTAAGTTAGTCCAGCAGTTCAGCTATCTGGGAAGCATCATTTCTTTGGACGCCACAATTGATAAAGAGATAGATAACAGAATAGCAAAGGCATACAGAGACTTCGGAAAACTCCATAAAAGAGTCTAGTGTAATAAACACCTGAAGAAAAGTACAAAGATTAGTGTCTATAGAGCCATTGTACTGTCTACTCTTTTATATGGGTCTGAATCAAGGGTCGTCTATCGCCATCACCTGTGACTCCTCAAACACTTTCATCAGCGCTGCCTCTGTACAATCCTAAACATCCACTGGACTGACAACATGTGTAATGTTACTGTCCTTGAACAGGCAGAGGTCACTAGTATTGAGGCCATGCTGCTGAAAACACAGCTGCGCTGGGCAGGGCGCGTCTCCAGGATGGAGGATCACTGCCTCCCTAAGATTATGTTCTACAGTGAACTCGCCAACGGCTGCTGCAAGATAAGTGCCCCAAAGAGGAGATATAAGGACTCCCTGAAACAATATCTTAGCCTTGGCCATATTGACTGCCATCAGTGGTCCACCCTGGCCTTCAATCGGGAGATTTGGAGACACATCATACATAAAGCTGCTGTCTCTTTTGAGAACACACTCAGAATCAGTCTCAAGGAGAAAAGACAATGCAGAAAGAACCATGCCTTGCCTATACCACCTAAGGAGACCTTCCACTGTGCTTTTGCCACCGGACTTGTCTATCCTGCATTGGTCTTTATAGCCATCAGTGTGCTTGTAGTAAGCCAAGCCGTGATGATGATGACCTGAAAAAGATAGGCAGTGCCTGCTGTATCAGACCGTTCTCCAGTTCCCACCTTTCCCAGGAATTAGTCTGATCACATGAGGATTTCTGCCCTGCCTGACCAGATAGAGCAGCAGCCAGAAATCAGTTGTTCTGCTCCTGTGCAGAGTCCTGGAAGGGCAGAAGTTGTTTCCGGAAGTAGGCTCTCTTGGGTTTAATTTAGCAGGATTTTGATTGCAGCCCTGCAGCCTAATTCTGTGTTTGTACATGAAGCTGGGGTAATGTCAGTAATCACTGCAAGGATCTGATTGCATTTTTTAAGTAGCATGTGATAGGTTCTTTTCCTTTTTCCCTTTGTGCTTGTACAGCCCCTAGCACCAGGATGAACAGGACTTAACAGTGTTACCAACATTCCTAGTCTGGTTACAGCTACATGTAATCACACTGCATGTCATGTTGCACGTACAAAATGAAGGTGTAAATTGTACCCCTGAGATGGCTGGGATAAAAGATACTAGTGATGGTTTTTTGTTCTCCTTGAAGCAGGGAATCCCTGTGAGTTTAAGGGAGAAAACTGCACAAAAAAGTGAATTACTGCAAACTCTTCATTTTAAAGGGATGATTGGAAGGTGATTGTTTGTTAATCTTGCACCTTTCTTCCTTGCAGCTTGTCACGAGTCCTGTTCCTCATGTTGGGGTGCTGCTGAGAGCAATTGTTTGGCCTGCAAAGACCCATCGCACATGCTAAAAGCAGGGCTCTGCGTGACGAGCTGTGGACAGGGATTTTATACCAAAGGTGGCATCTGCAGTGGTAAATACCTGTTTTCTTCCTCCAATTGCAAGAAGTTTGAGAAATGCTCTGCAAAAAAGGAATCAATATTTCATTTAGCTGTGCAGCAGCTGTGGTTTTGCTCACATCTAAGAAGGCTGATGCACCTTGTGCATAAATATCGGATGAGGAAAGCTGCTGTTTGTAAGATTATTAATTCATTTAAGTTAATCAGATGCTGAAAGGTTTAAGGTTTTTTCCCCCTCACTGAACAGCTTGAAAGCCTAACTGAGTTGTTTCTGAGGGCTTGACAAATCCATTTGTCTGCATGAAGAAAAATGACTTTTGCCAGCAGGTTTCTGTAAATTTGATTATAATTCAGCATCACAGTAACTAATACCTGCACCACAGATTGGACTGAGGAGCTGGGAAGGTTTGCTGAGAAAAGGGGAAGAGATGGCTGGAGGGAATTAAAAGACTTAAGTCAAACAGATCATGAAAGGGAGGGAAAATTCTCAAAGAAATAAATAATGTAAAATCTGCCACGACCATTCAGGTCAAGTCTGGGTTTTGCTGGCAGCCACCTCCTGCAGCTGCTTTGCAGAACTGTCCAGCAGATCAGGAGAGATGACAAAGGGGTTTTCTGCCTTCATGCAGATCTAAGCCACAGCTAGCTATAGAGGTCTTCAGACCTGGAAGGGTCTTGACAAAGTTATTGCTATTCTGACTGCTTCTGGATTAATTTCACTTCAGGCTCCCCTTCAGTTTGGTTTGATGTCTATACCAGTAAATGTTAGTAACTTGTGTTTGGAAGCGTCCAGGCTTGAAATCCTACATCTGTAGCTGAAAAGCTTCTAAGCTCGAAAGGAAATTTCATTTAGATGCAGCTTGGCCATATTTCCTCAAAACTGCATAGCTGTTCCTCACAGCTTCCGGGATTGAGGCCTTGCATCTGCTACCAAAACCATGCATTTTGATACCCAACTGGAGAGGTGTAAGCTGTTTTAAGGGGAGACTGTTTGGTGAAAAGAAGCAAATGGTTTAAGTAAAGTGCTTGGCTCTTTTGAATATACAGCTGTGCTAGTATTACTGACTTAGGGAAGCCAGTTTCATAATGCTCTTAGGCAATCTGTTATCTTTGGAACTGACTGCCTGGGAGAATGCAGACTGCAGGAATTGATAAGAAAATTTATCATGCTTGAATTTAGATGCATTTTCACACTTCAAACTTTGCCTTGAAGAAAGGGGGGGATTAGAGTTTTTTTAATCCACTTTTTCTCCACCTTTTACTTCCTGAACAGTCTGATAACTGATATTTGTTGGACAAAGAGTCATGAGATGGTTTTCATATGTGAAATCATTCAGAATGATGCTGTCTCTTCACAGACTGTTGTTGAGCAGGAAAAACATACTGCCTTAGCAGGAGGGGTTGTGTCAGGAAGGGAGGAAGCACTGGTGTAGACCCATTCCTGGTATTTGTACTTACAGTGGTAGATGGGATACAGGTCAGTGAAAACCTGTCTACACTCACATGTCTACCTCTGTGAATACCATTACTTATTCCAGGAAAGGGTGAAATGTACTTGTGCTGGAGAGCAATGCTTAAAGATGGCTTTCTTTAGGACAAGGCATGTCCTATTTTATCTACATGGCCATGTTGGTGGCTCTGTTGCTCTTTGCTCACTGCGTGCATTTCATTAATGAGCTATCCTTTTGGGCAGCTTGTGACCAGTCCTGTGAAACATGCTACTCAGACCAACCCAGATGTCTGACCTGTGCTTCAGATAAGTTCTTACATGATGGGAAGTGCATTTTGGAATGCCCAGCTGGGTATTTCCCAAGTAGCAATGGAAGATGCAGAGGTAAGAGACGTATTTGGATTACTGTTTCTAAGGCCTTCAGCTCCTTGCCTTGTGGAGCATGAGGTACATATTCAAAACATTGTGTGAGTGACAGTTATTACTGTTCTTAGTTATTAATACAGGTGTGCTTCTGCTCTCTTTAGTTTACATAGCTCAATATCATGACACCTGGGAATTGCCATTGTTGGCTGGAGGGGGCTGTAGTCAGCAACACTCTAGGAGGATAGAAAAAAATTTAAGGAGAAAAAAATCAAGAGAAAAAATGGGGTGGTTCAGTTCTGTGTGCTGTGTTTCTTTGTCAGCTTGTCATGATTCATGCTCCACATGTGAGGGACCTCTGGCCATTCAGTGCACCTCCTGTTCCTTTCCTCTGGTGTTGCGGTGGGGTCAGTGCCTGCAGGGCTGTGGAGAGGGTTTTTACCAGGATCATGATGTCTGCAAGGGTAAGCTACATACCTGGAGTAAGTTCCTCAACTGCTGTAAACCAGTGTACCTATATTGGCTTTTGTAGGGCTGTGCTAAGAGTACTGTGATGCTGATCCTTTATCCTGTGCTTGACCAGTCAATGACTAATTCCTCATTGTGTTTGCCTACTGATTATTTTCTCTGTCAGAAAAAAAAAACACCCCAAATTTTCTCAAATACTTTCTGCATTCACACCCTCAGGATTTATTTATCCTGGGGACTTCTTTTTCTCCCTGTTCTGTTGAAATAATCATACATTGCTTGCAGGTTTTTTTGACATGAGCTAAGAGGTGGATGAAAGTCTACACACACCTACTAGGTTTGCTAAGACTGAGGTCATGTTAGCAGCAGTGGAAAACCTGAAAATTGGGAAGATGAATTTATGCTTCCTGTGAGCCCTTCAGCCTGTCATTTTTTGCTGTCTCTCCTAGTGAGATTGTGTTCACCATTGCAGTTCAGAAATTAAAGGAAAGTTGAGTGCCTGTGGTACAGTACTGCAGGTTTTTCCCAACATTATTTGTTCATCAGCTTCATTCAGGGAAAGAGGTGTTATTTGGGGCTGAGGGGAAAGATGTCAAACAATTTTTTTAAAAACCCTGTTCCATTATAGAAAATACAACACCCCATCTCTTTATGAAACAGATTTCTTAGCTGGGGAGTTGCTGCAAAGTGTATGCTCTTTGCTAGCTCTTTGAGTATCAGACTGTCTACAGCAATACAGAACTGGAAAGAGGAAAGAAGAAGAGGGTCCAGACCAGTGTTTTCCCCTGAGCTGTGCTCATTGCTCTCTTGACCTGTGCACAGGCTGCCACCCATCGTGCCGCACCTGCATTGGCCCGGGGGACTCTCATTGCCAGCAATGCAGGGCACCAAATGATGTGCTGCAGCCTCACCAGCCTATTGAAGGAGCACTACATGGCTTTTGCCTCTCTCACTGCCAAGCCCAGTTCTACACGGACAGCACAGGAGTCTGCAAAGGTGAGCAGAGGTTGTTCCCAGCCACAGGGTTGCACTGGGGTTTGGGTGGTCAGGGTGATTTTGTATGATGTTTGATCCTTATGTGACTTGATCTAAGTTTGCCCTGTGAGAGTCATGAGTGTTTAAACTCAGTAACTTTCAGACAATGGTATATACCAGTACTTTTGAGGGAAAATACACTCTACATATAATTTATGACTAAAGGATACAGGGTGTTTTTTTGTTTTAAGTGACTGTTCAAGTCTGCACAGCTCAGCTTAGTTGAGCTTAGCTTTCTTTTCACTGAGATTCAGTATTTGATTTTTACCACTAACATATTTTGAAGCAGGATCAGTCCTTAAATCCTTTTTAGAAAAGACTAAGCTTTCTCCTTGTTAGTCCTTAGAGCAGGTCAAGACATCCCACAGCAGTCTTTTCTTTTGAGGAAGTTCTTTTGATACATGCCCTGCAGCATATATACCATCACTGCTCCTGAAATACCAAGTAGGAAGCATTTCCATGAAGGCTAGAGTTTGGAAAAGAGGCAAATGTGGTGTACATTTGGGAATATATGTGGTTTCCCACTGCTCTGAGAGAAAACCGTGGTGGACTTCATGAAAGAACGTTTACTGGGTGGATCAGGAAGCCCGTCTGGCTGTACGGAGCTCGTGGCAGCCAGTGTGAATATCTCTACAACAAATACACTGCAGTATCCTGAAAACAATGCAGACAGGAGCAGGCTGGGAGGTTAGACTGAACATCTTGTGCCAGCACAGCCCACCTTAAGCCTAAGGAGATACAATACTTTCAGAAATGGCAGTGATTTCCCTCTGTGGAAATCAGAGGATGGAGGTACTCTCTCAGGAATGGAGGGAGTGACTCTACAGTGCTGCAGCAAAGTAATAGTAGTAACAGTAGCAACAATGTTACAGATGGCTGTTTATTCCTGTTGAAAAAACATTTTGTACAACTGGACATAATTTCAAGTCTGTTTATTTTTACTCTATCTCTTCATCTCAACTTGATGAAAAGAGTCTGATGAAAGTCTGTACAAGCTCATTTTTTTGACTTAACGGATCATTAAGGGAGGAAGAGGTGGCTTTTTTCGGGGGGTGGAATGAGTCTGTCTTTAGCAGTGAACTGCACAAACCATAATGCTTTGGATTAATACCTGAAGGCATTAGTGTAGAACCTCCAATCCATTCAGTGGCCGTTACTTGGCATCTAATGGGTTTTCTTGACTGAGTCCAGGTTATAGAAGCAGAGTGAAGAAATCCATGTAGCACTGCCTTAGGTGAGGGAACAGACCTGTACAAACAGGCCTGAGCAGAGTTCAGTGGCAGTGCTGAATTATGTCAGTGGGCAAGAATGCCGGCACAGCCCCATGTGTTATTAGCTCTGCCATTATAGTAATGGCATTACAATAGCAGTTTGATTTATTGCAGAAGGGTATGAAGATTCAAGATTGCAAACTTTGAACTACCCCTGTAAAATGCTCATGTAAAGCTTGTAGTTGCACCTTTTTGAAAAGGTAAACCCACAACAGATATATACCATGCCTGCACTACCTGTGTTGAACAGGAGCTGGATTTGAAGGTTTTACATGTGTGGTTGGGAATTTCTCACCAAACAACAGAAATAAATATCTCTGTATTTCTCTAATGCTTGAAATTTCCCTGATGAAACCGTAAGAAGTTTCTTTCTCATACGATTTGAGTCACTTGAGCCAAAGAGAGTCTTGGAGATGTTGCATTTGTGATGAAGATCCCCAGATTTTCTCCCTGGCTCTCTTGCAGACAGCTAAGTGTACTTGTGTAAATCATTTCATTCCATTTCATTTCTTCTCTCCAGCCCTGTGTCTGTCATGTCTCCCTAGAGGGCAGGAAGTCTCTGTTTGTGTTCAGTGAAGACTCACACCAAGAACATGTGCCTTGAATAACTACTCTAATAAATAAGGTTTTTAACTAATGAGTTTATTCAGTTAATTAGCTTATTTAGTTTAAGGTGGCTTGGATGGGTCAGTGCCAGTAAAGGTGAAGTCTAACTTTTTAATTGCACTCTTCATTCTTGTTTCATCATCCTTGTAATGAGTGTTCACTTCACTAGCTGTAAAGTGGGCAGCCCACCTCTATATATATTTGCTCTTACTGCTCCAGAATGGCTGATGATAACCGTGCAGTGATGCTGGATAGAAACTCCTTCCCAGAGTACCTGTAGGGTGATGGTGAAAGATGATTTCAGATCTGGTAAGTTTGCAGACCCCCACAGTTCTTCTAGGGAGAATGGAATTGCACAGCATTGTGCATCTCAGCACAGTTTCAGTAACGAATTGTGTGGGTGCAAAGGAAGATTAAATATGCAGCTTTCTGTGCTTGCTCCTTATCTTGAAGAAGTGTGCTATACAACCTTTGTACTCCTGCCCTTCCACCCTTTCAGAAGCAGAGAATCCTCTAATGGAAATACGTTCATTGGGGAGAAAGCAATCTAGCCGTACTTTAGGACAGTAACAACCAAAATAAGCTGAAAATAATTTACCTGTCATCTTGTTTTGCCCTTCCCTACAGAGTGCCACCCCTCCTGTGCAGCCTGTGCGGGGAACACTTCCCAGGACTGCACGGTTTGTCTGTCTTCCCATGTCCTGCTTGAAGGCAGATGCCTCTCTGAGTGCCCAGAGGGGCTCTTCAGCCACAAAGATCACTGCGACTGTGAGTGCATAGTGCAGGCACCTGCAACTTATACTGCTGAATTTCAGTTCAATTGCATGCACATTTTATAGTGCATTTCTCAAAGTAATTAGAGATGCTGTCAGATTTATGAGGCTATTTAAGTATTTTCAGGGGAAAATAGGGTAGTCCAATTTCAGGAAACGGAATCTCCTTCTAATGGGAGAGAGGTGTACACATTGAATCGTAAATTATAATCAATTTTGTTCCTCTGGACTGTTTCCCTGAAGATATTTTGTCTTTCATTTCAGTAGGCTCAAGTGATATTCTTAGCTGGTGCGCTGTAAAAAAAAAGCCTTTACCAGACAACACTGAAAAATGGTCTGCTTTTATTTGGCTAGATAAGCATATTGTCCATATAAATTACCTGTATTTTATATCCACTCCTGGCTATAGGGCTGGGTTTAGAAGGAAGGAATTCTGCAGATAGAGGAGAAAAGCCATTACATCTATGAATATGCCTGATTAGTAGTGGGGACAGTGTTATTTATTCGTGCCTCAGCCTTGCTCACCAGTCAGCAAGTGGCCTTCCTTCAGCTTGTTTGAGCTCATCTACACAGATGAATGTGATTACTGACCTTATGAGTGACTGCAATGATTAAATCCTGTCTGCCCCTTGAAAAAATGGTGGCTTTTGGGGTATGCTGTTCATTATGAGCTGCTGAGTATAATGGGTGAGGAACAGCAGGCATTTGAAATCTGATTAGTCCCTTCAAGGTCAGCTGAAGGTTGTCTCCTATTTTATAATCAATTCATTGGGTCAGGCATACATATATCTGTTCTGGCAGAGGGAGAACTTTACTGGTTGCTTCCCTGGAAGGCCTCAAATTTAGAGAGAGAAACCTCTTCTAAAGTCCATTACTCATTTTATTTGTCCAAGGAACAACTCTTTAAATACGTTTATTTGGCAAGCCATTGTAAAGATTCATCAAGTTCAAGGCTGTGCACTGCCACCTTAGAGCTGAGGTACCTGCTGCATGCTTCATTTTGCGGTTTCAGGCTTATGTAAATGTCTTAGAAACAAAATGTCAGTGTCAGGAAAGAGGCATCTTTCTGTCTGCTGCCGGCTTAGATCTCCTGCAGATTTTGAGCAGCGATGCTCAGTTAATACAGGTGTGTCTAAGAAAACTGATTCTTCCTTTTGAACACTGGATTCGTGGGCATGATTTCTGAGAAGCTGAGAAAGGTGTTGGGACATGACCAGTTTGGTCTTAAACACCCAGCTTCCATGGGGGGAGTGGGCAATTTTATGTAGCCTGGGAGAGTCCTGAGGTGGGAGATTTTTTAAGTAAATTGTGTGCTTTTATTAATAACAGAGCTTTAAAAGTAGTTTTTAAGGTTATTTATTTTTTTTTTTTTTTCCGATCATTAGCTGTAGTATTTGTGTCTCCCTCAGATATGCAGCATGGAAATGCGGCATCTGTCTTTAAAGGTGGAAGGATACAAAAGCAGTCTGAGTGAAATATTTTTGAGCAGTCTTAACCACTTTACCTGCAATCCTTTTGTTGAGCTTTTGGCAGGCAGGGTAGCTAATGAGCTGGCCAATGAGCTGGCCTGGCATTCAGGTTTCATAGGTTTTGGTTTGGGAGGGCTTTGCGCAGAAATCATTCCTTGACTTTCTACGTGTGAATACCAAACTTATGCCACTATAATGTTGATACAATCCCAAGATATTTAATTTATCTCCCTTGTGCATCCCACTCTTATGTGCACAAGCGTGTGGTAGAGAGAGAAATTAAAGGGTGAATCTCTTTATATTTTATGTTTTGTATAGATCTGTACCTTGATTAATGCAGAGAACAGATCATATTTTTAAATTGACAACTCATTTCTCATCTTGTTTATTCAAAATGAGGTTATAAGAGCCTTCAAAGCCACAACTCTACAGTCACTGACACTATGAGATCTTTTTATGTCTGTGTTTTGTAGATGATTATTATAGGGGTTGGCTTTTTGAGGAGGGGAAAGTGAAAGGTGGACTGTACTAAGAGCATAACAAGTGTTGCTTGTCTTCCCCAGCCTGTCATCCATCCTGCAAGACATGCCACGGCCCTTCTGATCTGGCGTGCTTAACCTGCCATCCCCACGCGACTCTAGCCAGTGGAAAGTGCAGGACTAGCTGCAAGGAAGAGCAGTATCTCAACTTGGTGGGATATTGTGTGGGTAAGTAAGAAGAGATGGCATGGATCATACAGTGTGATGATCTTTCTGGGCAAGTCTGTCATTGTAGAGGCAAACCTGGGGGACCCAGAGCCTGGAAAGCTGCTGAGCTCCTCCACAGAACTTCAATAAAGTGAGTTAGGGAAACATTTGTGATTCAGAGAGGTTTTCTGTAAGGGCCTTACAGAAAAAATGGCACAGTTAACATTGCTGTGTGCATTCTTGGGAGGTAATAGGATTTCTTTGGAGGGGTTATACTTTGTGGGTGCTCAGTGCCTATACTTAAGCCTATCATCAGAAGCCAGTGGTTGCATTTGTCTGTCTAAAGAGAAAAATTCCTTTTAATCCATCATGCAGACACGTAAAAACATATCCTGGGAACTGCTCCAACAATTTCTGAGCTTTATCAAGCCTTTTTTTTCTTCATCAAAAAGAGATATGGTTTGTGAGGCTTAATCTGGGCTGAATAGTTCCAAGTGAGATAAGTAATCCTAAGAAAAGGGAAAAATGCATTAGGCATAATAAATACACCCACTGAGAGGCTATTGTTCTCAATTTAGGGTAGATGTTTCCCCTTCACAGAGACTTCTTTTTTGTTTATATGTGTTGGTTTTTTTTTTAGGAAAGACTTGGTTTTTTGCTCCCTACAGATTGATTTTGTGAACCATTTCTTCATCTTTCTGTTAAACAACAGTTATTGTTTTGTCTGCAGAGACAAAGAGAGGTGGGAAACAAAGTATATGAGGAGGAGGAAAATGTCCTTAAAGTATTCTACAGCTCTGTATGTACACGGGAAATCAGGCTGAGGAATAAAAATGTTTCATATAGTGAAATAATTGCAGTATGGAAATAATTCAGCATTTTAGTGTAAAGAGCTGTCTCTGCCCTGTAAAATTTCTGGGGCTACAACGGTATTCATTAGTGTCCTGTCACATCATAGCTGTATGCACTTTGCTTCTTCCACCTTATTTTCCCGTTACTTTGCATTATGCTTCCCATGAAAAAAGGCCTGTGGAAATGCATCTTCTAGCTGTAAATTTCACTGGAAAAGCTTACTGCCATTCATCATAAACCAGGATTATTTCGGGTTTACTCTGAGGGTTTACTCCGCTGCTTGCTGCATGCTATGTGCTTTAATTATCCCTTTTAGATTGCTGCTACTTATAAGTTTGGCAGGGTGTCATAGAGCAATATGCTTGCTCCCCAAATCCCAGGGGATTAGCTAGATGTCACAGTGCCTGGGAATAATGAGGAGCTGAAACTGCAAATGGGCTTGCTTAGGCAATGTGGAGGGCAAGGTTTGACCTGCATATGTGTGGCACTGACAGAGATGAATTGTCTGCAAAGAACCTTTCCTGGCTTTCTGAGCTCCAAAGCAATTGCAGGCTGGTGATGCATCCCTTCCTTGCAAACTAACGACCTTTTTTTTGGAGCCCTGTAGGTGATAAACACAGTCCACTCTTTGGAGACTTCTCAAAGTAGAAACATTTTCAAGGCTTGGTTCACAGCGCCTGACATTACTGAGTGTCAATATTGAGTGATTGGATCTATATCCCGAAAACAGGAGAGAAGGCTTTCCAGGTGCAACATAGTAAGAACATAAAGAGACACCTTTCCTCCTTCCAGCTCTGACCTTAGTTTTGCTATGTAACTCACTCGAGCAAGTCCTGCCCTCAGGAGGCTAGTACAGATATTCTTTGTCAGATAGGAAGCCTTAATGTTCACGTGGTCTTGCATATAAATGTATTAATGTTTCTTGGTCTAACTGAAGTCATAGTGGAATGTAGAATCCTAGAATGCTTTGGGTGGGAAGGGACCTTAAAGTTCATCCCGTTCCAACCTGCTGCCATGGGCAGGGATACCTTCCACTAGACCAGGTTTTGCTCCAAGCTCCATCCAACCCGGCCTCGAACACTGCCATGGATGGGGCAGCCACAGCTTCTCTGGGCACCCTGTGCCAGTGTCTCATCACCCTCACAGGGAAAAATTTTTTCATAGTTATTTGTTGCCTTTAAAAAAGTTGTGCTTTGGTCTCAAATCTGCAGTCTGAGGTGTGCTGCTCTTTGTGCCAAATTTATGTCCGATGTTTAAGTGAAGGTTATGTGTTGCCAGTTCTGCTAGAGATAAACAGCTCCACATCCAGGTTGTTAAATTTCACTCATTCTTCTCAGTCAGTACTGATTGAAATGCTAAATTTGCCCTTGCAAGTTATTAATTACCAGTTAAAGAGCAGCTGTCCCGTAAAAGAGAACATTAAAACCCCTGACACTTGCATAATGTATGATTTGCCTCACAGTCTAACAAAGCTTCTTCCTTTGCTTCCCAAAGCGATGTATTTTTACAATTATCTTCCCATTTATCTCTAATTCCCGACTCTCCAGGCAGAACTGTGTTATGACTTATAGGGACTGCTGTGCATTATAGCCATCTGTCATATTTTATGGACCTTCAGGGGAAAATCTTTCATACAGGGTGGAGAAAACCAACTGTCACTTGAAACCATTGCCTGTGAATTAATGCTGTTATTGTACATGTTACCTGAATGAGGATTGGAACATTTGCCTTGTTAATAGAAAAAAAATAATAAAAAAATCTTGTTTTCAGCAGTTTATCAAAGAAGCATTTCAAATGTAAGCAGAAGAAAGTCAAAATGGCCTCAAGATTCTAAAAATCAGTGAGTTTCTACAGTCTGGTTTGGGCACACTGAATTTGTGCCTATCTTCTTCGAGAGCAAGCAATTGATTAATTTTATTTCATAGCTGAGGTATTTGTACAGGAATATGTGTATGGCTGTAGGTATCCCCTTTTGAGTATTGGGGCTTCTGCTTTTTTTGTTTGCTGAGTTTGAAAACACTCTTTGATTTCCCTCTCCCTCCTCTCCAAGACAAACTTCAGCTTCAAGAAACGTTGCAGTCACCAGTTGAAAAAATAGCACAATCACTAGAACTGTTGCCTTGCTCATAAACTCCCACCCTTTCTGATTTGAGTAAATTGTATGCCTGTCTTGAGGCTTCCTTGTTGATCTTTTCCTGGATGCAGGATGCAAAGGACCACCTACCAGTATTAGTAGCATGAGCAGCTGGAGTGAAATGAAACTCAAAACATCCCCAAGGTCCTATCTTAACTTCCAGCTGCATCTTCCTTGAAAGAGAACTCCCAGTCCCCATGTTCAGCTCCTTGGGCTTTTGCTTTCTTAAGCTGTTGTGAAAATGTTCAAGGATTAACCAGAAGAGCTCACTCATGAGGGTCCCTGTAACAAGCCTTTCTGCATTGCTCTTAAAATTCCAGAAGGAACAGTCTGACAACAAGAAATACATTCAGCTCCTTGTAAAATTAATGAGCTACTGCCACACTTTTAAAGAGACACTGATATCATCACAAAGAGATGGAGTTTCCCTGAGCAGAGCAAGAGGGAAACTGGGGGCTTGGCTCCACTTAGTTGCTGGGTGCAACCTCCTACAGAAGTTAACAGCTGAGCTGTCAGAAGAGGAAAATGGAACGTCAGTTCCTGCTTTGGTCTATGCTCATCTGTGCCAGGATTTGCCACCTTAAACTGCCTAGAGAAACTCCCACCCTTTTCAGAAGATGCAGGCAGATCCCTGCAAGCATGGTTGCACTTCCAGAGTTCACCTCCCTTGTCTGTGTGACAAATTCCCTTTTGTGTTTTTTAGAAGAGAGACAAAAAGCTTCTTCCAAACACCAAATCAAACCAAAAATCCTGATCAGCGCAAAATATTCTTCTGAGTCAATCACACTGATGTGGATTTATTGTAAGGTGCTAGCGGATGTTTGCATGCTGACATGCCTGTAACTGCATGGTGTTTTAAGTACTGATTTCAAGTAATGCTCTGTGTTGAACCTAATACCTTAGAATATAAAAAGTGCATCAGGATTTTTTTTTCTAAAGAGCCCTTAAAAGGAAAAGTGTATTTAAACAACAGAACTGCTTGATTGCTTAGCAAATGGTGGAACTGAGAGGTAGAAATGCTTCTGGTTTCCTTTATGAGCAATCACAAATACTTCAGAGATGATTTTTGTCTCCCCAGACAGCTACCTTTGTCTTGACAGGCAAGGGAACAATATATGATAAATACTTTTCATATATTAAGGGTAGTATTTGTTTGCTAAGAGAAAGCTAAAGTGGGTATGGAAGTAAAGTAACTCTGGAAATGGAAATCTGTGTAAGTGATTATATTATACTTTACAATTCTATTTACTTCATAGGAAGATAATGGATAGGTAAGGGGGGAGAGGATGTATAGAGGTGAATTGACAAGGAGGAAATTAGACTCAGGTTAAAGGGTATCAGGACAGTGTGGACAGTGGGATGCAAGTTAGTAGTCTCAAAAAAATGGGAAGGGAGGCCTTGGGACTACAAGCAAGGGAGTTATGTGCTGCCCTGAAAATCCCGTTGGGACACTGGAAGAAGTCTTAAGTTTGTTAAATAACTCTGTTGAACTCACCTACAGCAAATATGGAAAATTGTGGCTGCTCCATCCCTGGCAATGTTCAAGGCCAGGTTGGACGGGACTTGGAGCAACCTGCTCTAGTGGAAGGTGTCCCTGCCCATCCAGGGGTTGAAACTGGGTGAGCTTTAAGGTCCCTTCTAACCCAGACCATTCTATAATTCTATGATGTGAAACCTACAAAAACCCAAAGCCCACAGAAAGCAACTTGGCTTAGCTGGAGTTGAGGACTGACAGGGAGAAGGCAGAAGCAGGGAACAAACACAGCTCTGCAGTATTATTGAAAAGCATGAGGGGGCCTATAAGGGGGCCTATAAGGATGCTGAGGAGGGACTCTTCGTTAGGGACTGTAGTGATAGGACAAGGGATAACAGATTCAAACTTAAACAGGGGAAGTTCAGATTGGATATAAGGAAGAAGTTCTTTACCATAAGGGTGGTGAGGCACTGGGATGGGTTTCCCAGGGAAGCTGTGAATGCTCCATCGCTGGCAGTGTTCAAGGCCAGGTTGGACAGAGCCTTGGGTGACATGGTTTAGGGGGAGGTGTCCCTGCCCATGGCAGGGGGGTTGGAACTAGATGATCTTCAGGTCCTTTCCAACCCTAACTATTCTATGATTCTAAAACACCCCACTTCTGTTAGTCCTTGCTTCAGAGGGAGCCTGCTGTGAGAAATTTATATAATCTTTTCCAAAACAAAGCAGCTCAGTTCTTCCTTTACTCTCTCACTAGTTCCCCAATGTCCCTCAGATTCCCCATGAGTGTCTGTCCTGGTGTTTTATTTAGTGGTGTGTGCTCTTTGATCTACAGGCTTGCAAAGGAACAAGAGTGATGGGGCTGAGCAAAAGAACTCTTTTAACACAGAGAAAAACTGTACTGCAACAGCCCCTAGTTTTCCAGATACTTCGCTTTTTTAACTTTACTTTGGGAGAATCTAGTTATTTACATTAGATACTGGTTATTTGGATACCCTTGAGTTTTCTCTGTCTTGTTTTTATGCTCTGTCTATGGAACCTATTGACCATACTCAGTGAGTTTGGTTACTTATATCTATCCAGAGCTCTCTATTGGAGGCCAGTGGCTCTGACAGGAGATTAAACTGGAGTGTTATCATTTTAACAATCAGGGGAGTTGACATATCACCAGGTAAATGTGGAAGCATGAGAAACTAATTGGATTTATGTTACTTTATTGACTACAAGTATATAGAACTCTTCACCCCACCTCCAGCCCTGTGCATACAAATTACATATGCTGCTCAGGGCCTTTTGGGTAAAATCTTGGTTCTTGCTCTCTACCCTGAGCTGGGTGATCCTTTCTGGCTTCTGTGAGGCCATGAATAGAAATCAGGTCTTTCCACTCTGATGTCAGTACAGGTGTGGGATCTTTGGCTGTAAAGATTAATTGGATGGTGCCTTGGGTATTGAGTTCTTCTCCTGTGCAGTCAGAAGCTGCCTTACAGTAACCCCTGTAAGGAGGTTTTGAGCTTTGTCACTGAGTTTGGGAGCATGATCTCGTGTGCTGCTTTGCTTTTCTTACCACTGTCCTGACAGTGATGGATTGAGAACCTACAGGGTCACTATCGTAAGCAGAATGTTTCTTCTCTCACACCTTTACCTCCCCTCTGGCTCTTGATTTTCCATCTGCAAGGTTGAGAGTATGGGACAGAAACTAGAAGAGATTATATACGCTGTAAAGTCAGGAGGTGAAGGAGGCTGCTGTTTAAATGACCTTGAAACCCTGCATGCAGTCGCAATTGCATTTATTTCTGAGCTGCATCCATGCTTTTCCACCAGTGTTTGGTAAGAATCATCTGTGTGATGCACAGAAGTCAGGCTATTATGTTCTTGCAGGTATGGATGTAGAATTCCCCTGGACTCTGATATGAGCCTGTCTTCAGCTTGTAAAATAAGATTGCCTGACAATCTGTAGTAATGCTGTCACAAGAGACAAAAGGCAGAAAGTTGAACCTTCGCTCGAAATCTGACAAGAAGCCGGGTTACTCAAATCAAGTCTCATAATTCCATTTCTTTCAAGACAGTAGTAATTTCCTTTATAATTTTCTGAATTACCATAATGAGGATTAATTTGACTTCCAGGTTGCCTTACATTGCATTGTTGTGCATACAAAAGGCTTGTTGTAAAACCTTTTGAAGCACATAAGTTCAGGCAAAGGTCAGGAGACACAAGCTGGGGAAATATGAAAAAAGGAAAAGGTTTTGAGGCACTCTCATGCAACTGTAAATGCCTCTCTTGGCTTGGCTTTGAGGTCTGCAGTGGCCTCTTCAGGTATGGATGTCTCATTTGTGTGCAAAAATCTGGACAGTAAGAATTACAGGACAAGGTCATAAAGCTGTACAGGTTGTGCTCTTTGTTTTTCAGCAGTGACAGCAGAGGAAGGTGAATGCCTACAGCTGCCAGCATAGTTTGTCAAAGACAAACCTGTAGGTAGAAGCACCTAAAATCAGAGATAGGTTTGAGGAAAGTTGAAGAGCTTTGATACGGCTTTGTACAAAGCTTCCCAAGCTCTCTGAGGGATGGGAAAGAGGATGCTTGAGTGGTCATGAGAGATGCAGAGAATGTGGTTGTTGAGGAAAAGTGGGGATGAGGGCAAGAGGAAAGAAATGTTCCTTGAATTGGTAATTTATAGTCTTCTCTCGTGCAGATATCTGGAAGTGCAGAATTAAGCACCTTATCCCAGTCCTTATGCAGCAGATAGCAGGAAGGAGCTCTGAAAGTTACATCCCTAATGTCTTCCTTGAATTCCCAGCACTGTTTCCCCCTAGCTGTTCTGTTTTGTTCCTCTGTCATCACAGTGTCTGTTATTCCCTGCTTCCTTTAGACTGCCACCCTTTGTGTCGCCAGTGTGTGGCCAACCTGCGAGACAGCGGCAGCATCTGTCTGAAGTGCCAGAACTCCCGTTTCTTGCTCCTGGGGGATCACTGCGTTCCTGACTGTCCGGTGGGGTACTATGTGGAGAATGGTGCCTGCAAAAGTGAGTAGTCCCTGCAGATGCCTCAAGCAACTGCAAGGGACCACCTGGATCCTTGTGAGATGTTCCATGAAATGGTTCCTATTCAGTAAAGAAGCTTTATCCAGCTGGCAGGACACTGGGAGTGAGAGATGTGCTTCTTGGCTAATAACTCTACACTGGGAGCGAGAGATGTGCTTCTTGGCTAATAACTCTGCAGCTGGCTGGGAGCGTTCTTTCCTTGCCCCCCTCTCTCTGCTTTCAGACTGTGAGGTCTGTAAGGCAGAGGGTGCTGTACTGTCTTCAGCATATGCTGCAGCTACTGGGACCTAGCCCACACTTACAAGTGTGATGTGTATCAGACAGCAGTATGCTTGAGAGGAGGAGGTGAAGATGAGTTTTTCTCTCTGGTAAATCCCATTTCTCATATTCTAATTAGCTACCCTGAGGTCACTCCTGGGAAGAAATGGGCTTCTTAAGCACAATAAAGGATAACTTTTCTGATGCCCATCACCAAGTGCCAACTTTTGCAGTCCCAGCACAGTTCTGGGATGCTGGCACTTGAAAGTATTTTCTGGATATGTGCTTCGAAAGGCCATGCAACTTCTGCTGACAGAAGGCAGAACTGCTGCTAGGAGCACCTTCTCAGGATGTTCTGCAGCCTGAAATGGAACATCATCTCCGCTAAGGTCTCTCACTGAGACTTGTCTTGCTACAGTAACTGTCCAAATTGTGATCATTCATAGCAGGCCAATTTCCAGGCCAAAAAGCCAATTTCATTCAACCTTTTAAGCTTAGCAGCACTCCAGCTGCGTGAATGAAGCTGCACTGATAGCACATTTTATTCTCTAGCCTTCTGTGCCTTCACCTATCCAGTGTTTGCTGTTAATGTGGTTTCATATTCTGATTATTGTCTGACCTGCTTTATATTTCTGGGACTCTTAGAAGAAGGAAGGCTGCTTTTCTTGTTATGTGTCTTACAGAGACATGTTTGAGCCCTATGTGTCTTATGCTGAGCAAAGGGTATTGCAGTTTATTTTAGGAGAAAGAAGTCAAGACAAGAAATCCCTCACATTAAAATTAAGATGGAGATGCTCCATTTGCAGGAATTTCCTAATCCAGTCCAACAACTGGTAATTAATGTTTCAGAGCTTCTCTCAAGCACTTGGGGAACTATGTGTTTATTTACCTGTTTCTGGCAAATGAAATCTCTGTGTCATTTAATTGGAAAGACCCCTGAGAGAGAAATTTTGTCTTCCTGGAAATTTAAATCTAGGGATGATACTTCTTCCCTTTGGTACAAAGGTTTCATTTCAAAGAAGTTCTGCATTATTCAGACTGTGTCAGAGCACCCATTACATTTTGTGCTGGCTTTTAAGATCTCTAGTGCAGCATCAGCAGTTACTTCTCTGATTTCTTTGCCTGCTTCCACTCATGATTCATTTGGCCTGATAGGTGTAATGATGGCAGCAATTTTTAGGTAAAGGCCTATCAAAAAATACAACGGACTAATAATTTTGTGAATCTGTACCCCCACTTTGGAGAAATTAAGAGAATACATTGGCCTGCTCCACCGTGGTGTTTTAAATCTTTTCAATCAGACTAAGGGAAAAATGGAGAGAGAGAGCACATAGAGATGGGCTGTTCCCTGTCAGTGTTGCTTCTTGGAATAGGTAGCAGCTGTGCAGCTCCTGAAGAAAGGATGAATATAAATCTCCAGGGAGGTGTGGAGCTGTCAGAAAAGCACTGGATGGTTCCTAATAGATAAAGCACATCAGGCTGGGGAGGATCTGATCTGAAACTGGTTGAGAGAAGGCATGAGAGGGAGGTACTGATACGTGCTTGCCTTTTTTTTTATTCTTTCCTGGTAGACAGGTCTTGGTCAGATCCTATCAGGTTGTTCTTAAGGAGAAGGGAAGGTCGAAGAGAAGAGGAATGAATAAAAACAGAAGGGAAAGGAGGGAAGAGAGCTAGTGTGCATGGCACAAATAAAGCCATTTAATCCTGCTGCCACAGTGTGGGTGGGCTGTGTTTTTGCTCCTGAGTGCTGTGCACCAGTAAGAGGAACTTAGTTGGAACTTTTGGTACTAAGTATTGTCATCATGCGGAGAGGGGTCTGCAGAAGCTTTTGAAACTTGCCCGAAGATCTACTTTTCATTGTGCAGAAATACATGTTCTTGCTGTCCTTGCAGGATGTCATCCCTCCTGTAAAATCTGCACCGGTGGGGGTCCATTCGCCTGCTCTTCCTGCAACACCAGCCTGGTTCTCTCCCACACTGGCATGTGTGTGCCAGTCTGCTCCCAGGGATACTACAGGGATGCCAGGCAGACATGCAGACGTGAGTGTCTCCATCCCATCTCTCCTTTCCACAGTGTATTCACTGACATGTCTTGTTCCTCTGCTTACTGTTCCTCTTGCCAGGTGTCCTAGGTTCAGCAGTAGCAGTCATTTTTCTCCTTCTGGTGCAGTGCTGTGTTTTTGACTTTCGGCCTGGGAACAGCACTGATAACAGTGATGGTTTTAGTTGCTGCTCAAATGTTTAGTCTGACCAAGGATTTTCTGAGTCTCATGCTCTGCCAGGGAGGAGGGGAAGTTGGGAGGAAGCAGAGACAGGGCACGTGACCCAAACTGACCAAAGAGGTTTTCCACACCACAGCACGTCATGCCCAGTATATAAACTGGGGGTAGTTACCCAGAAGGGTTAGATCACTGCTGGGTCAGGCTGGGTATCAGTTGGTGGGTGGTGAGCGGTTGTATTCTCTTCCCTTGTTTCCCTTGTTATTATTATTATTATTGGTGGTAGCAGTAGTGGTTTGTGTTATACCTTAGGTACTGGACTGTTCTTATCCCAACCTGTGGGAGTTGCATTCTTTCAGTTCTCCTCCCCATCCCCCTGGGAGCGGAGGGGGGCAGAAAGAGGGGGGAGTGAGCGAGCGAACTGTGTGGCTGATTTATAATTGGGCTTAAACCACGACACCAGGAAAAGAAAGATATGAGTTGACAGAGGTGATTAGCTGCCTTAGAAACAGAGCCTACAGTGTGGTTTAAATTTGAACAGTCACAGTTTTGTTACCAACTTCAAAGACAAGAGGCTTTGGGTCCCATTGGAAAAATCTATAGGAGAGTTTGTGTAGGCTTCCTTGTTAAGTTGCTTAAGTGGTACATAGAGAAGTGGCCAAAAGTATGGATGGATTCTGAGCCTTGTGAGAACTTGGCAGTTTGGATCAGTTTTAATGAGTTCTTACCAAGGCAGACCACTTCCCCACTACCTGTCAGTGCCTGTCATGGAAGCTGTATTAAGACTGTAGAATTTACACTACATTTTTCCATGTGTGAAACCTCAGTAGAAAGAAGGTGCGGCTTGGCAGGCACAACCCCAACTGGGCTGTGATATTTTTACCTCCTCATGATTTGATGTAACTGATCTGGTGTTAAGTCCAGTAATGTTTTATCCCACTCCTGCTATTCCTTGTGAATCTCTCAGGGCCTCTCTTTAGTTCTCTGTGTTCACTCTGGCCCTGACACCAGTTGGGTTATTCCTCACATAATTATTGGGCTTGATACTCTGAAATGCAATTTGATGCGGCCCAGAGACCTGCTTGAATTGACCCACTGTAATACATACAGCTAAAAATGAAGGTGTACTTAAGTAGCTGGATTGCTGTGAACCTGAACACTCAGATTTGTTAAGTCCTGCATTACCCTGATTTTAATTACGTGGATGTATGATAAAATAACTCTGTTGCTGAGTGTAGGTATGTGTAGGTATGTGTGTCATCCTGTCCAGATCCAATTTCTTTACTGATGAGGTCCTATAGGAAGAAACTGATATGGTTGTCAGCTTTACCTGCCTTTCGTTGGAATATATGGATCTCCTGAAACTATTATTTCCATCTTAGCTGCAGAGATGGAGATACCTTGCATAACTTCAGGGAAATAGGTGGAAAAGTTTGTACCATACATTCTTTCACTGGCAGGAAAAAAAAGGCTATTCAATAATAACGAAAAAAGTAAAGTAATAAAAAAAATAAAAAAAGGAATCATGGGATTTTTACTGTCCTAGCAAGTTTCCTGCAAGCTCTATAAGGTATTCACTGTTCACTCCTGCAGTGTGGATTATTTTATTACTACATGTACCAGCATACTTCTCTTCCTAATTAAAATGTCCTTTAGTAATAAACAATTTCCTACTGCTAGCTCTTCCTTTAGGACCTCATGTTAGAAGTGGAATGTTCCTAAGGACTATACCCTTCCCAAATTTGATTCAGTAGCTCAAATACAAACAGACTTTTGTAAGCCAATTCAACTACTCTTATCTCCTTATTGCAAAACGCTTTTGAACAAGTGTGTGTAATCCTTGTGGCAGGAGGCTCAAGGCGAAGTGTGTTGGTGCACTGAATTTTTGTCATTCCAAGTATCGCTTGTGCCTTTTCAAGTGAAGTACTGCTGATAAGCCATGTAGATATAAACTGTCCCTGTATGTATAAAGTGCTGGGAAACTACCACTCAGAGGTAATGAAAATTATTTAAACGGAGGTTGGCTGTTAGGCTGAGAAAATTTGGTCTCTCTTCAAGGTTTATTTTAGTCTCATTGCACTTTTGAGGAACTCCAGTTTGGATGAAACTCAGGGAGACGCTGAGTGCACATATGTACTCTCAGAGATATTTTTAAACTTGGTGACACCCTGGCTGAGGAACAGTGCAAAGCTTAACAGGTTCTTCATGAGTTTCAAAATGCAGATATGGAGTCAGGCTGACAAAACAAACAGACAGGATTGCTTTCAAATACACTTTCTGCTTACTGTTCTGGCATGCCTCCATGGATAACCTGATTTCTATAGATGTAGACCTCATACAGAATGTTGTACCATTCTTTTAAAAGTTGGCTTTTCACAGCACTTATAAATAGTAATTTTTCCATGTAGCATTCTTAAGTTAAGTGAAATCAGACCAGCACCAAAGCACCTAAAAAGAGCTGGTAGATTCTTTAGGTAAATATTTTGTTAGAAATCATTTGTACCTCAATAAAATACAGCCTTCTGTGACATGTTTTAGATGAGCTAGAAAAAGTAGTAATTTTGAAGGGCACTGGGTCCTTGCTTCAGTGAGACCAATGTGGGTATTTTCACATTTACTTCGGTATTTTCAGGTTTTGTGGTTACAAAACTCTATCTTGAATTAAAAGCAAATTGAAGTGGATTTCCATAATCACTAAAATAGTGTTCCATAATTATCATATCTCTGACATGTTACTGCAAGTAACATGTCAGTATTTAGCACGAGAACTGTAGTTGAGTGAAATCCTGTGAGAGCTTTTAATGGTTTTGCCATTAAAAGTAGCTAGCTATGCTTTGTTCTTTAGGTTAAACACTCAGGGCTGCATTTTCAGAGCTTTTCTGGTTTATCAAAAGTGCAGAATTGAGCTTGGACAAAGAATCTGACTCCATATGGATTTAGCAATGCTCAGAGGTAGTTGGCAAGGAATTTAGTAGTCCCTTTTGCATACACCGTCATTATACTCGCTAGCAGGGCAGTTAGAGTTGTTTGGATAAAGCAGACATAAACCCCCTGTGAGTTTCCTGCACATTATTTTTGTAAAGTCTCATATCACCAGAATCAGAGTGAGCTTTTCAGTGCATAGGCAGAGGGCAATATTTTTCAGTCTTTCATAGCACATTGCTATTAAATCTTCTGCTGTTAATTAGCCAACAGCCCTAACATCAGCACCAAGTACACTTGGCAGGTAGTAAATTCTCCCAAGAAGTTTAGACCCTGGACATCAGAGGTGAAATATTGTGAACCTCTGGACTTTGATCCTAGATTCAGTAAATCCCTGAATTATTTTTTCTTGGCATCTTTATTTGCTCCAGACAGCTCCAAAATTTTACACTGTCTGCAAAACAAAAGGTGGAAACATCGAGTGAAATTAAACAGGCCATTGGTCCCACCAAGGTTTGCTAACTGGATTGCAGCAGTCTGCTACAGTCTCCAAATCTGTGTGTTTATGGATTAAGCCTGGAATCACATGAAACACGGGTTGCTTAAAGAAAATAAGAAAAACAGAGACAGGGAAAGCTGTTATTTTGGGGGTTTGAATTCAAGGTCAGTGTTGAATTCAAGGTTTCTTCTTTCTGGCTCAGGAGAGATCTTATAACAATCTTCCAATACCTAAAGGGGCCTAGAAAGCTGGAGAGGGCCTTTTTACAAGGGTGTGTAGTGACAGGACAAGAGGGAAGAGCTTTAAACTAAAAGAGCATAGATTTAGATTAGATATTAGGAAGAAGTTCTTCCCTGTGAGGGTGGTGAGGCACAGGAACAGGTTGCCCAGAGAAACTGTGGCTGCCCCATCCCTGGCAGTGTTCAAGCCCAGGTTAGATGGGGCTTGGAGCAACCTGGTCTAGTGGAAGGTGTTCCTGCCCATGGCAGGGGTTGGAACTGGATAAGGTCCTTCCCAACCCAAACCATTCTATGATTCTGTGATTTTACCCTGACGTGTTCAGAGGAGAGGAAGAAGCAGTGTGAGGAGATGCAAGTCTATTCCAAATAGAAGGAATGAGGCTTTTTACACTGTGGAGGCTTGTGAATAGGAATTGAAGTCTCCACAGGTGTCTCTCAAAGAGGACAAGAGGAGTAGTGAGGCTACAGGATAATAACATTTTTCATGGTACTGTTGGCTGGTGCACCAGTAATTACAGTTATTTTCTTTGTCTTTGTCTTTCCCCAGCTTGCAACAGCCAGTGCCTGAGCTGTGAATCAGCCACCAGCTGTATGGCTTGCAGAGATCCAACCAAGGTCCTGTTGTTTGGAGAATGCCAGTACGAGAGCTGTGCTCAGCAGTATTACCTGGATTTTTCCAGCAAGACTTGCAGAGGTGAAAAATACATTGCTGGTTTAAAGAAAAAGAAAAATAAAAGATAAATAAATTGCAAGTACCTTGGCTAAGAATCCATTAAATTGCAGCATGATCTGTGCAGGTGGCCTGCTTTAAAAAGTGAGCATGAGGGGCGGAGTTGTTCAGTGACAGACTTAATTGCAGGGTTTTTACTGTTTTTTCTCTTCCCTGGCAGCCTGCTGTCACATACTTCAGCGTTTCAGTGCAACCAGATTATTGCAAATCCGTCCCCTGTAAATGATTTAGTAAGTGAGCCAGCAAACTTTTCAAGGGTCAGATCCAGCAATTCGTTTAGTCACGGGTCAGCTGAATAACGAGGGAGCTTACCTGGCTGGCTTTTTTAGAGTGCTTATAGGGCCTTCTGTACTTACCTGCTTCTCTCTGACTTATTAAATACTGCATCACTGGATGTCTGCCGAAATAACAGTTTGGAACTTTTTAAAAGACACGTGACTTGAAAGATTTCCAGAACTCCCAAGGAGAGTGTTCCATAATGGAAATAAGTGAGGATAAGGTGCCTTTATTGCAGCTAACGCTGCTAAGACCAGGGTATAATACGGATTACTTTTTGCTCAGTGGTCGTTTCTTGCTGGTTCTCTCAGTACCTGAACCTAATTTAACTGAGTGGCACCTGTCATCTTAACTTTGGGGTTCTTCACAGAGGTGCTGTCATCTGGTATATAGGATGTTGAAAGAGTCAGGACTCTCGTCCTGGCTCTGTCTTGGACATGCTGCATGAAGTGGAGTAGTTCACTTCTCCTCAGTGAGTCCTTGTTTCCCCCCCTCTTTCTCTTGCCCATTTATCTGTCTCATCAGCCAAGTGTGTCTGTCATTAATTGCTGATACAGACCCTCTAGAGTGCCACCAAGAGCAAAGAATATTGTTAGCAGCCTGAGCAGTCCTGCGGCACATGTGCATGGCTAGGACTCTGCTGAAGACTGGAGAGGAGATAGTACAAGGATATGTGAAGGCAGATTTGATTCCCAGCTGGATCCAGAGTGTTTCTGGCCAGTGGACTTTCCAGAGACATTTGGACTGTGAGGGGCAACAATTTCATTTTCTTTTGGTTAGAGTCATTTGAAAACATGAGACTTGATGAAGTGGGGTAGATGGTTGCTAAGGAGCAGCAAACTCAGTGTTGGCAGCAAAGGAGCATTGCTACTTACAGGATAAAGTCAGGCTTTATGGGCAACAAAACTGTGCTGGTGTTAGCAGGTCTGGATGCTGAACAAGAGCCAAGCCTGCTCAAATCTGATGCAGTTAGAACATGGCAAGGCAATGAGGGGAAGAAAAACCGAACCATATCTTGAGTTGTATTAAGTCACTCAGTACAAATCATGTTTTGGTTTTTTTTCAGCAGTTTTTACTGTGCTCTTTGCTCCTAGGACTTATATTCCCATAGCTGATGACCCCAAGCACTAAGCACTTGTGTAGGGCAAGCACCCCAGAAAGATCTGCCCTGAATTGACTTTTGTTTTCTCCCAGAGTGTGACTGGAGCTGTAATGCCTGTAAAGGTCCTCAGAGGACTGATTGCCTGCAGTGTATGGAGGGCTATGTTCTCCATGAAGGAGCTTGTGTGGAACAGTGCCCGGCAGCTTTCTACAAGGAATCAGAGACATGCCAGAGTGAGTTCTTCTTTAGCGTTACTTCTATTTGCTGCTGCCAGCATGTTTTCCTGCTTGTCTCCAGTTTGTGCACATCTGACATTCAGAAGGCATGCTCTAACTTCTGACCTCCTCACATGCACACAATATTGCTGTAGTTCCTGCAGGGTGTTACAGCATAGTGCAGGAAGCAGCTGGAAGTGGTGTTAAGCTGAACTCTTTATGTGTGACTTCTAGGGTGTGATCAACACTGCCTCCAGTGTCACCAAGCAGATGAGTGCAGCCTTTGTGAAGCCCCATTCTTCCTCTTGGACACTCGCTGTGTTCCCAAATGTGGGAAGCGATATTATCCAGACCCTACACAGCACAAGTGCACAGGTAAACATGGTCAGCATGTTGTGGTGGAGAGGGACCAGGCCTGCAGTCTATGTTCTATAAACTGCTTTTTCTCTGCAAGGCTGAGGTGAAGAGGAAGTTCTTAGGTGCTGTGTTGAACTTGCTGTTAAGGTGACGCAATCACCTGAGAATTCAATAACAGGCTGTATCTGCATTTATATGTGCCTAATTCCAGAGGAATGAGGTTCAGTGTAGATAACTGCTGATGTTTGTATGTGTGCACATACTATATAAAAAAGCCCCCAGGTATTAACCCCACATTTTTAGTAAGGTTTCAGTTGTATTTCAGGGTTAAAAAGTTGTGAAGGACTGGAGTGTGTATCTGGAGTATTAATAGTGTATTAACAGTTACTTAAAAATACATTTCTTCCATTTGGAAGATCATCTCAGGTTCTCTGTAGTCAGTGGGAAGCAGTGGTCTAAATGAGGAAGGAATTTCTTAGCAACTCTTTTCTCTCTTTGCCCCTTCTTTTTGATCACTTTTGTCAGATAGGTAAGACACAAATAGCAGTGGTGTTTCTCTTCTGATCCCTGGAGACAGCTCTGTGTGCCAGTGGCTGCTTTGTTTTTTGTCAATGTCTCAATTGTGCATTCCATCCAATTCAGCTTGTCCTCAGGGATGCTTGGAGTGTGACAGTGACAGCCTGTGCCACCTCTGTGACAGCGCCACATTTCTGAAGAATAAGATCTGTGTTTCTGCCTGTGGCCAGGGTTTCTATGGCAATGCGTGGACAAGAGAGTGTGAAGAAGGTGAGTGTCTCATGATAAAACAACTGAGCTGGCAGGCTTCCAGCAGATTATAAGGCCAGAAGTAGTGTCCATTCAGTGGTATTTTTGGAATTCAGTTTTGTGCAGTTCTGTGTTGACTGTTGAATTTTGGCAGCTGTTTTCCTCCAACTTTTTTGTTTCACAAAACACTGCATGTACATGGTTTCCTAAGTGAAGTTACCTTATTAGGAAAGAGGCATATCTTTCCAATTGAGCATCATTTTCATCAACAAAACAAATGAAAAAATATCTTTGAGGGGATCCCTTACTAAATCAACTGTAGTACTTACTTTTCTATGTACTAAATGAAGATCTACTAGTCCATCTCCAGGAGCAAGTGGGGAACTCAAGGTGGAAAATGATTTGCCCAAGCTTCTCAAAACCATAGTGAGGATTGGGATGGACTACCATTCTTCGTGTGATTGTGGTTATCAGTAATGAATAGAATCACAGAATCATAGAATAGTTAGGGTTGGAAAGGACCTGAAGATCATCTAGTTCCAACCCCCCTGCCAGGGGCAGGGACACCTCCCACTAAACCATGTCACCCAAGGCTCTGTCCAACCTGGCCTTGAACACCGCCAGGGATGAAACATTCACAACTTCCCTGGGCAACCTTTTCCAGTGCCTCACCACCCTTATGGTAAAGAATTTCTTCCTTATATCCAATCTGAACTTCCCCTGTTTAAGTTTGAACCCGTTACCCCTTGCCCTATCACTACAGTCCCTAACGAAGAGTCCCTCCCCAGCATCCCTATAGGCCCCCTTGAGATACTGGAAGGCTGCTCTGAGGTCTCCACGCAGCCTTCTCTTCTCCAGGCTGAACAGCCCCAACTTTCTCAGCCTATCTTTATACGGGAGGTGCTCCAGTCCCCTGATCATCCTCGTGGCCCTCCTCTGGACTTGTTCCAACAGTTCCATGTCCTTTTTATGTTGAGGACACCAGAACTGCACACAATACTCCAAGTGAGGTCCAAAAGATGGTAGTGACAGGCAAGATGGCTGTCCATGGCTGTTATTCATTCAGTAATGCTTTTCCCTTCTGTGTTTTTAGCCAGCAAGCATCCCTCGAGCTTCCATGTGAACAGTACCCTAACAGTAGGAATTGGTGGCGTAAAGCCCCTAGACCTGTCCTTGCTGGGTGTGTGTGATCTGGATGGTGACACAGGACAGCTCTTGTTCCATATCAACAGCAGTCCCTCCAACGGCAGGCTGGTGATTGTGGTGAGGGGGGCAGCAATGCAGCTGAGCAAAGGTGACCACTTCAGCTGCAAGGATGTGAAGGAGAAGAGAGTTCGCTTTGTGCACAGCAAAGAGAAATCCAGGTGACCCTGTTGAAACTTTTTTCAGAGCTCTTGCCTTAAAAAAGAAATTACTTATCTTGAGAACAGGTATTTCCTTGCTCTTTGGAAACATTCTTACAGTGAAACACACTCCTCACGGCTGTTATGTGAAGTACCAATGTACTTATACTGTACCACAGTATAAATGATGGTGCAAAACTTCCCTGTTTATGATATAAGAGGTCACTGTGATCCAAACCTGTTGTGGTTTGAGGGTTACAGGCATCTGGGTCTACTTTAGGATACTCTGCTGTGGATTTTAAACTGACATATTAGTCTGGTTGTTACAATAGTTTCTTGGTGCTGTAAAGAAGATGCTCAAATGATGTCACTGCTGTGCTCTGCAGCACAATCTGCATTCAACCATTACTCCTTTGAGAGAGAGATCTATTAGTGTCCTGTGATAATTAGTGTGATTAGGAGCTGGCATTGCTCACATTGCAAGCATGTTGCAAGGAAGCGGATTTTTCCTGCTGCCAGGCAATAAGCCAGTCATCCTGCCAAATTTCACACTTAATTTACATCACCATAAAGCCTTGGGACTAGACTGATACCAGTGGAATTGTTCTACATTTCTGCCTGTATGTATTAAGGTGTTCTTTGATCCACTGTTTTCAGTAAGACTTTCAGGGTGTCGATGCCAAGGGTTGGCATATGTTCACTAGACTTAAAGCATGTGTTTGTGTAACATACCTTTGGTTTTTTTTCTGTCTGGTAGTCATTATGAAATGTCAGGATCTTGTCTTGACAAACATAGCTATTTTATGGTCAAGGTTATTGGGTGACATTATTGAAAAGTGAATAGGAAGCCAGCATGGTGAAAAGTGGGAGCTTCTGTTCCAAAGCCAGGTAAGTGACATTTTTCTTTAGCAGCAAATAGCTGACATTTAGAATTGATGGTTTATCTTGGAGATGCCATCCTGTGTGGGTAACATTAGTTCAAGGGAAATGAAGGTATATTATTGCAAAGCTAAAGGTATTTTGTTACATGTTGTTACTGTTGTGAATATTCAGAAAAAAAAAACCAAAAACAAACTATAAAAACATAATTGAAAAAACAAAAAAAAAACTTTAAACCTTCTGTCACTAAGCTAGTCGTTTTTACCAAATATATAATTATTTTATCATTATTGAGTCCTGCAAGAGCACTTCATTAATTCATATTATCCTGCATTTTGGCTTGTTGTTTAGGAAAGGACAGTTTTCCTTGAAAGTCAGTGATCAGCAGTTCTTTTCCCGTCCTGAGGTGGTCAATGTTCAAGCATTTTCAACACAGGTAATGTGACAAAGCTTGGAAAAAACCACAGATCTCATACCATTTGAAGCCCTGGTTTCTTGAGGTGATAATAAAGGAGCTGGGCAGAACCTGAACTGGAGTTCAAGTCAGGCAAATTAGACTCAAGTTTCATTTAGTCGAAAGACAGCCAAGAGTCATGTGGAAGAACTGGGCTTAGGGTAAGTGACTCAAGAAGCTGGCCCTTGTAATTTTGCTTGTGCAAGGAATTGTAGCTGTGCAATCGTAGAGCAATTATCAGTGAGGGCTAAGGAGTCCCTGCTGTTCAAATTACTCTTTGGATCTGCAGACGGCCTAGTTCGGTCTCTTACTGCAGGGCAATTGAACCGTGATTGATCTCTGTGGCAGGGATGCTTTGACAATCAAGAGAACTTACTTAAATGCTCTCTTCTAGAACAGCTGGGAATTAAATCAGCATGAGCTATTTAAAGTGTGTCTCTTAAACTGCTCACTGCTTCTAGGCAAGTTGATAGTACTGCAAAGTGTCCATGTCCTTAATGTTAATGTCGTTTAAAGTCTGTAGCATAAGAGTGTGGCAAGGCCTCATCTAAGAGATGGTGTACAGGCAGTACATTTGTGACTCCTTCTCTAAGGCTCTCTAAAAGGCAAGGTATGAAGAGATGTGCAAGATATGCATTAATGGAGGGGGCACAGAATTACAGAAAGGAGGAGCTGTTCAAGCCCCTACTAGCTGTGTGTGCCAGCTCAGCCTACCATCCCTCTGGACAGGCTTTCATTCCCACTCAAGCTGCAGGACTTGCAAGGGCAGTGCATGTGCTAGAACTTCCTGGCCCAGCTTCACGCTTGCTGCTGGTCCTGCTGGCAACGAGTTCACCAGGGACTCATTGTAATGGGGTCCAGGTTTCCAAGGCGGCTTTGCAGTGTGCACTGAGCTTTTCATCATCATTATCTATCTTTTCATCATCATTATTATTATTACATTTTGCTTTATTTCAGTGTTAAACTGTTCTTATCTCAACCCATGGGTTTTACCTTTTTCCAGTTCTCCTCCTGTCATGGTTTAAGCCTCTATAACTCACGCAGTCGCTCTCTCACTCACCCCCCCCTTTCCTCCCCCCGCTCCTGGAGGGATGGGAAGGAGAATCAAAAGAATGCAACTCCCACAGGTTGAGATAAGAACAGTTTAGTAACTAAAGTATAACACAAATCACTACTGCTACCACCAATAATAATAATGACAAGGCAAATACAAGGAAAGAATACAATCGCTCACCACCTATACCAAGCCTGACCAAGCAGTGCACCCCCACCCTTCCGGGTCTCTGCTGTCCGTTTTCACATCCTGGGCATGACGTGCTGTGGCATGGGATACCTCTTTGGTCAGTTTGGGTCAGGTGTCCTGTCTCTGCTTCCTCCCGGCTTCCCCTCCTCCCTGGCAGAGCATGAGACTCAGAAAGTCCTTGGTCAGATCAAAACATTACCAAGCGGTAACTGAAAACACTGGTGTTATCAGCGCTGTTCCCAGGCCGAAAGTCAAAAACACAGCACTGCACCAGCTACCAAGAAGGAGAAATATGACTGCTGCTGCTGAACCCATGACACCTCTCCATCCCACTGAAGCAGCTGTGTGGTACTTAGTTGCTGGGTGGGATTAAACCACGACAGATAGCTTTGCTTCAGCTGAAGTTGTTGTGGCTACTTGGCATATTCTAGCAGCACAAAGAGACTTTAAAGTGCAGATGAGAGTCTTCTACTCTTAAGGCCCATTTACATCCTCAGAGGGGCATTAAGTGACTCGATAAAACTAACTGGAAATCTGGTGATCAGCCTTTCTCTTTTAGTGCTGACTCCTTCCAGCCTACAAGCCTGACTCAGCATCTATCCTCAACAATAAGTGACTTAAGAAATGCATTTCTTTTAATCATTCTACCAGTGAATGGGTTTGTGTCTGAAGGTGCTGGTGCTGTTCTGTGCTTCATTGCACTTTGTTGCTTTTAATCATTATATTCCATATTAGTCATTCCATAACTTCTGGCAATTGAAAGTGTTCTAGTTTGCCCTTTAGTGCAAGGCAAACTGTGGATTTGGATCCTGTTGTGTGTATATTGATTCTGGCTGGTGCTGAAATCTTTGCTCAGGCTAATAGCTTGTTTACCACAGTGGGACATTCACCTAAGTAAGAGCTTCAGTCACTGCCCCAGAATACCTAAGCGAGGTTTAATGATAGGAATTTTGCCTGCTGATCCTTAATAACCCTGATAAGTTGTACACAGGTGGGATGGCAGCAGTTAGCTCTCTGATGAATGTTCCCAGGGCTCACCTGCCTCCTGAGGGAAGGTATTGCTGATGGCAAATGCTGTTTGTTGGGATCAATAGAGACTGCAGATTTAAACTTTCTTGACAACAAAGAGCTAGAGAACTGATTTAAACCAGCAGAAATGTGGACTCTGGCAGATCTTCGTTCCGGGTTGAATAAGGCTGTGGAGTCTTTGAAAATAAATAAGTAATGGTGCTGATGACACCTAGTTTTGCTGTCTTCGAGGTAGACTTTATCAGTTGAAGACAAGCAAAACATCCTTCAGTGTAAGCTGATTGACTTAGAAGCGTTAATGCAAGCTTCTGGCTCTCAGCTTGATTCACTGCTGTTAGCATCCTGTGTAGGTTATTCTCCCTCTCCTGGCATTCTTCCTTGCTTCCTTTTTTTCTCTCTCTGCAACTCATTTTACACAAGTTTTGTGGGGTCTTATTTCCCCATCAGTGCTCTGAAGGATGTCTAAGTTACCAAAGCTGTAGTTTATATACAGGAAGAATGTGGTGTGTCTCCATCCCCAACCCACCCTGAAATGATTATTCACGGGCATGAATCTGCAGCATTTGATGTGCCTGCATTCCAGTTCAGCTTGCGGACATGCATGTAATGTGTAGACCTCCCAAAATAGCTGGGATCTGGGTTTCCATTTGAATTTCCGTGGATGGTAGTAAGCCAAAGCTGTGTCCCTTATCTATTATCTGTGCAGACAGCAAAGGCAATGTAGACGCTAGCTGATAACTGAACTGCTTTCTATATAAATGTCTTTTTTTTTTTTTAATCTTTCCTAACCTTGCTGTGGCATGAAAATTTTCTTTTAATGTAACTAAACCAGTCTAAATTGCTAGATATTCTTAGATCTGCCAGCTGCTGGGGAAGGTGCGGAGAGTGATTCTCTGCTGCTTAGAAATAGGATGTTTTCAGGGATGAAGTGACAGTATTTCTTACCCCACATTTGTCATTCCAGGCTTTGATCGTGATCAAATTTATATGGTTTAGCAAACACCTAAGAGCTGCTTTTGTGTTTCAGGCCCCATATGTGTTCAGGAATGAGGCTCTCCTTGTCCGCAGAGGGGAAATTGGAACTGTAACAGAGCAGTTGCTTTCTGTGAGAGACATCGACAATCCTCAGGACGTCGTGCTGATGGTTTTAGAGCCTCCACGTCATGGGCAGCTGATCAAACCTCCTGGGGACTCGGCTTCTGCAGTCCACAGGTTCCACCTGGATGACCTTGCCAGCGGACTGCTGAGTTATGCTCATGATGGTTCTGACACCCAGGATGATGCAGTTATTTTGCAAGTCAGTGATGGGTACCACTTCCAGAACATCCTGTTCCACATTAAGATTGTTCCCAAGGTATGTGCTGTGACATAGAATCCCAGACTGGTTTGGGTTGGAAGGAACCTTAAAGATCATCCAGTTTTAACCCCTTGCCACAGCCAGGGATGCCTTCCACTAGACCAGGTTGCTCCAAGCTGTCCAACCTGGCCTTGAACCCTGCCAGGGATGGGGCAGCCACAGCTTCTCTGGGCAACCTGTTCCTGTGCCTCACCACCTTCACAGGGAAGAACTTCTTCCTAACAGCTAATCTAAATCTACCCTTTCTCAGTTTAAAGCTACTCTCCCTTGTCCTGTCCCTACCTGCCCTTTTCTAAAGCCCCTCTCCAGATTTCTTGTCAGGCCCTTTAGGCACTGGAAGCTGCTCTAACATCTCCCAGGAGCCTTTTCTTCTCCAGGCTGAACAAGCCCAGCTCTCTCAGCCTGTCTTCGAAAAAGAGCAAAGCCTAGCAGTGGCAGGCGAATTAGATGTCTGGAGAAGTATCATTATGTCCCTGAGGTGTCACTAATCCTGCATTACTGACAAGCTCTGGTCAGAGGCAGGAAAAAGCAGTGGATTGATTGAGTTTTGGAGGTCACCTGAATTTTTGGTTTGCAACAGGAATGGCTCAGCTCCAGTTTTGCCACTTTGACAATGCGAAGTCCATAATTATTTGATAAAAAAGATTTTCTGGAGTTGCAGGTGAGTTTTGCACTGGTGAGGGCAATACATAAGAGAACAAGTTTGTGGCAAGGAGTGGCAAGGAGGGAGAGCTGATGAGATAGGCAAATCTCTTGGACTGATGTGTGTGTGATGGGAAACAAAAGGACCATTCATGAACTGAAACAACTTGACTGTTAAGGTCTATCACTGATACTTTGGTGGTGGTGGTGTCTTCCAAGGTCAGGAGCTCTGCTCATCACTCGGCATTGCTCCACTGAAATCTTTCAGTTGTTGCATCTTTGTGCCTGATAACTTCCCTAAGGACAGGGAACAGATACCTAAATTCAGAAATTATTCAGGAGTACTTTAATTTTTATTTCTTGCTTTTATTGCAGTTCATAATTATACGGTGGTTGTTTGTCTCTTCTGTCCAAATACAGACAGGGAGCAGCTTTTTGAATTTTCAAGTGGCACTTGACATTAACTTTTATAGAGATTACAGCAGTTAAATTAAAAGCAGTGGTGCTTTTAATGCTTTCTATTTGTTTATTAAGCAAACCCCAGCCAAACAAGGTGTGAAAAACATACATTATGTGTGGTGGAACCTTGACAAAAATAAAGTTGCTGAAGTACTCACAAGCATTTCAGTTCATTTTAGTATTGTAATAAAATGGAAGGAAAAAAGAAAGCTGAAAATTCCCATATCCTTTACTTAATGGGGGAGAGTGATGAAAAACAGAGCTGTTGGTCCACTGTTTGCAGTGTTTTCATATGTGTGGATCTGAGAATTACACCATCTTTGAGTGTTTTCACTCAGTGAAAAGGAATCAGGAGATGATATTACCCTTCTTTTGTCCTCTTCTCTGCTGTATTAGACATCTTTCACAGCAACTTGGGCATGAATATTCTAGATAAGATTTACAAGCATTACATGGGTCTGAGTATTTAGCACAAGGGAGGCCTGATCCCGTTTGGACACTGAGGTGCTCCTGAAGCTGCTCTAGTAATTAATGCTCATTAGAGACATGACTCACCCATCAGTCTGGGAATGAAAAAGGAGCTGCTTTCAAGGCTGGTGCTGATTTATTAGACTCCTGGAATAAGAGCAGCCCTGCCTGTGCTGTCTTCACCCAGATCACTCCCTAAGGAGCCTGTATCAGATCAGAAGGATTGTAAAAATGCTTGGACAGGCTCTGTGTTGTTTGTAACACTTCTTTCTTTTTTGCTATTGATTAAGCAGGTTCTTGTGAATGCCTGAGGGTGAATTGCTACATCTAGTTTCTTTTATTAGCTGATTTTGTGCTCCTGTGTCTCTCATTATCTTTCTAAGTCTCTCTGTGCAGCCCTTGGCTACAGAGAAGAATAAAGGTGGTGACAGAGGTGAGAGCAGAGCAGCTTTTAGTATGAGGGTAAAGCTGGCAGATACCCAGCTCCTGTCTCATCCTAATTGCCATCTTTGTGGAATAGCCTGGGGAGCTGCAATACATGCAGGGTCTGGTTCTGAAAAGGTGCCACTGAGGCACACACGTGCCAAGACACTTGTTTTTTTTCCCTTGTTTTACATCCAAGGATGCTCAAGAGCGCAATAGGACCCTGGGTGGAGGTGTGGAAGCTCAGGGTGTGGGGTTTTTTTAACCATGTTCCTTATCTGAGTACATGGCACATGTTGTAATGTGCTGCTGGATGGTTCTATATAGTAAGTCGTGGTGTGAAAGGACCTTTCTAGGATTCCTGTTTAATGGGCTCAGGCATTAATCTGTAGGAGCATTGTGGTGAAAGTGTAAAAACATAAAGAACAACAACATTCCAAATATTATGAATTAGAGGGGCTTGCTTCTTCACAACAGTTGTGCCTTGTTTTCTGCAAGGTGCTTTTTGTAGCCCCTTTGGTTCCTAACAGCCTGCTTCTCCCATCCAAACTCTTCATTTGACCTACTGTAGTCTGAGCAGCTGGCCTCTATTTTGAGAGCTCTTCATAATGATTTGCACTGCTGTTTATCTTTGTTGACATTCTTGAACAATTACAGCTTCTGTGAAGTGAATTTCAGAACTGCTGGTGCTTCATTTTTTGGCAGAGCACCACCAGTGGTGCTCCAGTGGGGAATGAGAAGCCCATGCCCTAGAAAATATGATCACAGGCCTACATACTGTAAGTCAGAGAAGGTCAGGTGTAACCACATGTGATCTGCTCATTGCTGATGGGATGTGGAAGTCTTTCTTTCCTGAGAGGCTAGGAGAATGCAGGGAAGAGACTCAAGACGTTTATTTTAGGGCTGTGTTGGACCTCTGGAGGAGATCCAGCTGAGGGAGGTCTGCAGAATTCTTGCAAGGCATTTCATCACCCATTAACATTGGAGCACTGTGTGCAGTTCTGGTGTTCCCAATGTAAGAAGGACACAGAGCTGTTGGAGCAAGTCCAGAGAAGGGCCACGGGGACGATCAAGGGCTGGAGCACCTCCTGTATGAAGACAGGCTGAGAAAGTTGGGGCTGTTCAGCCTGGAGAAGAGAAGGCTGCGTGGAGACCTCATAGCAGCCTTCCGGTATCGGAAGGGGGCCTATAAGGATAGCGATAGGGCTAGGGGCAATGGGTTCAAACTTAAAAAGGGGAGATTTAGGTTGGATATAGCGAAGAAATTCTTTACTGTGAGAGTTCTTTGCTCTGTGTTTCTTTAATCAAACCATTCTATGATTCTATGAACATTCACTTAGAAATATTTTCTTTTCAAGCAGTGCATTTTGCCTGTCCTTCTTTGGAAGTGTGGCTAGTCTTTATTTTCTCTCCTCATGCAAGAAATCCAAGGACCTGTCTGACCTGCTGAGTTTGTTTCCTGTTCCAGAGTTATGCTCTCTTAGGCCTAAATATGTCATGGTGTGTTCAAATCAATAAGGCCAGAACAAAGTTAACATATACTGGCAGGGTTCTTCTGGCAGCTGGCAGAGGGTCTGGTTTTCTTCTTCACTGTTCTTTATAAAAATGAATTGACCATTTTGCTGGGAAGCTCTTGACCTAACGGAGTCTAAGATCATATGGCATTTAAGAATAAATACTGTGCAAAATAGGCGTAATACAAACTAAATAGGTGAAAGGTGCGCAACAGATGTCAAAATGGAGATGGGAAATCATCCTTTAAGGGGATTCTTGTTCACAAACATCTTTCTAGCCCTCTCTCCTGTCTGCTGCAGATTCAGAAGAACATAGTAATAAGGCATTTATCAGTTTTGGAGTGACACACAATTATGTGCAGTAGTAAATGAGGAGGAAGATGATGATCAATTCTATGGAGGAGTCAGGATTTTGAGTGATTTTGCAGTTCACTGCAGCCAGTTTCAAGGTGAATGTGCAGAAATCAAGAGAAGGTGCATTTGCAGCAACTGGACTTATAAGAAAGAACCGGAGCACAGAAGAGGTCACAGGGATTTTGGTGGCCTGTCCAACAGAGCATAGGCCAACAAAGTAATTTAGAGCTAAAAAGGGATAATAAAATCCTTGAATGCCAGAGCAGTGTTACTGAAGTACATGAAAATGATAGTGAAGTCGTTACTGTATCCAGTCCTCACATCCACATTTCAAGAAGCTCAACTTAATATTGGATAAATATTTATTTGGGAAAAAAAAGCCACAGAAGTAATTTGAAGGTTTAAAAACCCATCAAATTGCAAAAGACTTTGGTGTATGCTCAGGCAGTCTTCAGTTTCACAAAAGTGATTTAAGACATGACTTGACCTTGGGTGTAAATCCCACCACGAGAGAAGATACTTGATCTAAAAATCTTCCTGCAACTATGTTCTAACTTAGCAAAAAAAGTTATGTGTATTTGGTGCAGTAGTTAATGAGTGAAATTTGAATTAAGTTCAATTTTTCCCCAACTCGTAGACAAGCATGGGGTTGGTCTTGAACCTGGGTTTGCTCATGGAGGGGTGATAACAGTTGCAGATATGTGTAAAGGTAGTGGAGGTGCCATACAGAGACACTTTTGAATGGGTAAGAAGCTGTTGTTCAATAAGTACCCTTGAAAGGTGTATGTTTTTTGAATTAAAATGGGAAGAACATGTGGATCCCATCAAACTAGTGCAGTAGACTGGATAATTTGTTTTCAGATGTTGATAGTAGTGGATTTTCAACTGTGGATAGGTGAAGAATGCACAATTGTTTCTTGGAGCAGTCAACCAGGGTTGAATGCATAACAAATTCCCAAAATACTCTGCTTGATCCTTTTCACTTGAAAATCTGTTTCCATGAGTGCAGCATTGTTGACATTCAGTTAAGCCTTTTTTTCTGCTGTCTCCCTAAATGCAGAGTAACAGAAGCCCTCGGTTGGTGACAAATTCCCTGGTGTGGGTTCCCCAGGGAGGCATGCTACAGATCTCCAAGACCATTCTGCATGCTGAGCTGCCTGGTGTCCCTGACTCCGAGATAACCTACACCATCATCAAGGACCAGCCAAGACATGGTAAATACCTCTGGAGTGTTGTTACAAAGCACCTGTGGGGTGTTGTCTTTCACCCCACATGCCCCAAGGTGTCCACCTGCTAAATGAAAGTGCAGAGTTCTGGTTACTTCTGGGGAAAAGGGTGTTCTTCACAGGCCTATGTGAATGTGTTTTTTCCATTGTATTTTTCCCACAACAAATAGCATTTGAGGGGATATTTCCTTGTAATGCTGAGTAAGTGCTGCTAACTTCATCTTTTTCCAGGTCATAGGGCATGCAGAGGAGTGAAGCACTATTGTCCTGCCTAGTCATCTGCGACTGTGTTTTCCCAGTGGTAGTGAAATTCTGGTGGATTTACAGCCTTGTGAGAGCAGTGTGTTACTGCCAAAAGAAAATATTCTACAGTGAATGTCTGGTTTAAGAGGAGCATAGGGTAATAGCTACCCCTAGGAACTGCTGAGCAAAAATTTACTGTGAGGAACTGGAGAGCTCCATAAATTCCATTACACTTGATTTAACTTCTGTTAATGGAAGGGGTTATTGACTCAAGCAGAAATTGGTGACATCTACATATAATTCTTGTCTCCAAATTCTTCTGAGAGGCTCTGATTTTGTGTGTCAAAGTAATGGCTTCCACAAGCACCCCATGCATAGTTCTGCAGCTTATCTTCTGCAGAGTGTCTTCTGGACCTAGGCAAAGGAGGAGTGTGGAAGGTCCTGGGATTTGTGACTGAGATACAAACTGAGAGAAAGTGGGTGTAAAAGAGAGATGTCATATGTGTATGAAAGGTTAATATAGACAGAAAAATGTTGTTTTCCCACTCAGCATCACCATTTTCTTCACTAGAACCCTGTCTTTTAATGGTACATTTTGCACTTCCTTGAAATTATATCATTGCTTTTAATTTGCTGAGCTGCATAAAATTAGAAGATCCCTTTAGCAACATCAGTGCTGTTTTTTTGCCTTTTGCTGTAAGGGTAGTCTGGTTTCCATAACAGCTGCCAGTACTTGATGGAAACATAGATTGTGTTATTTTTGCAATTCAGAAGAGAAGTAATTAATTTGTATTTCCCCTCTAGTTTCCTGCAGTTGAAGGACTGTCTTCTCATTTTTAATAAGCATTTATATGAAAACAAGAATTTTTCCCTGAGGAGCTTGTCTCCTGCTGCCTAACCCTAACTGAAATTTATAAACCTGTATTTGTATCACCATAATTAGCTCTACTGTAATTAATTGCAATAACACAAATGGGTTTGTAGCTGCAGGTGAGGAATAAGCAGTAAAAATCAATGATCTTCAAAATTTTATCTAAAATGCCATTTCACAGAAAGGGAGGGGAAAAATAAGAGCAATGTAGAAAATGGTTCCTGAATAAATGAGGGCCTATCTGCCTATCTTAGGATTTGACTGATGGAAAAGATATTCTTGCCTGTAGAAAATATATAATTTGATTTTTAGATGGGAAGGAAAACCACTTTAGAATTAGCTACTACATTCCTATAAGTGTAGCTGTAGGGTGTGTGGACAAAGAAGGCTTCTTGCTCTTTACTTCAAGACTCTGAAACCAAACAAAAGGGGTATAATTAGGGAAGAAAAAATCTCTGTCCAGATCCCCTCCTCCTGACATGCACAAGTTTCATGTTCATGTGTGTAACCTATGAACAGGTGCTTTTCTATTAAAAAATGTTTCAAATGAAACAGTAATCATAAACTATATAAGTAGACATTACAGAGTTGTTCCTTCTAATAAAGTTAAATATTAATTTATAAGAAGACACATAGACCTGCATCTTGCTTAAAAAAGCTATTATGTTCTGGTTGTTTCTTCATATACTTTGGGAGGGATAAAAAACTTGCAGACCCTAACTCCTCTGGGTATGTGATTGCCATCTTTCAAAATCACACGAAAGATTAAGGTGGTGAACTCCCATGAGCAAAAGCACAAGTTTAGGAATTTAATTAGGGCACTGATAAGGGAGTATTAGCATAGAGTTTGATGATAGAATGGAAGTATATTTCAGCTTGCAGAATTATTTTTTTGTTGCTCCAACTGTTTGAGGGTGGGTTTGGAAAGGAAATGGGGGAGCTTAAGATGAATATTTTGCGTAACAGAATGATTAATGCTGTAAGGAGAGTTAAAGTGATTTATAATGTATGTGGCTTCTGAATTAGTAGCCATGAGGGATATGTTCAAAGACTGGTAGAAAAGCACAATATACAACTAATAAGTAGTTTAAAGAGCAGATAAATTATATATAATGAAGAATAGTACAGATAGGGGGAAGAGGGTGCAATTTTTTCACAGATTGTATGTTAACTCCAAACCAAGTAAATTACGTTGTAAAATAGAAAAATATGCCATTTGTTTCAATACTATAGCTCTTTGTCAGGTTTTAACTTCCTTTATGTGTGTTAAGAAAAATGTTCACATTAATGAAATTGATGACCAAATGTTGATACCCTTCTGTTGGTGGGTAGCATAGGGGTCTTTGAGTAATTTTATAAATTGAACATTAGTAGTGACATCAAAATCCAATCCTTGCAGGCATCTGTGAGGAAAGCTGATAATGACTGGGACATGCCTCCATCCTGCCGTGCTGTTCTCTGTCATATCTGCAGTGAAGCCAGTGATATTTAGGTTCTGCTGAGAATCTAATGCAAAAATAAGCTGGATGTTAGAGATATGAAAGCTACATACTTTTTGGAGTAAGAGCTACAAACTAGGTCCTTTATCTGTTTGAGAGCTCCAAGATTTCTGTTCAGAAAAGCTGGCTGAGTATACTTTTTGGTATAATAAGTCCCCAAAAGAGCTAGCAAAGAGCTGACCTTGAAAAAATTAGCATGCTGTATTCTGATGCTGAAGCTGTACCCTTGAGGGGAAGATGGATAGTCTGCTGCAATGTTATTTAACCCTGATTGTGCCTCACTCTTGTCAACTCATTAGTTGATGAAAAAGCAGATGTTTCTCCATGCTTGCTCACAAGTTGGGCCCTGGCTGCTCACCTTTTCTTTTCCCAGGTGAAGTGGTGCTTCTGGTCCCAATGCCAGCAGATGGCCCAGCAGACTCATGGCAGCTTTTGCCTGATGGAAGAGCAGCCTCCCCTACAACTTCTTTTACCCAGGAGGACATCAACGAAGGCATTGTGTGGTACAGGCACTCTGGATCTGAAATAGAAAGTGACTCCTTTCAATTCCAGGTACTCCTCATCATATTCATGGGGGGAGTCACACAGCAGTTCTGCTGGCATTTTTCTTTGAGATTGCTGTCTGCTCTTCCCTGTACATTGTGACCCAAAGCTTTAATAGATACACATACATGTATACATACATGCACACACAAGCAGGTGTGTAAATAGATATTTGTATTCACATACAGACTTACGTGTGTATGGTGCATGCTGCTTGCCTGTAGATGAATATACATGTGCTTACATGTCAGGATGGATGCAGCCCATCATTGTATTTGTGGGAGACTCTTACTTATGCACAAGAGAGCTTTTGCTGCATGTGGACCCCCAGGCTTTACTCTGTGGCAGTGAAGCCAGCCAGTTACCCATAATGTTGAGCCACGTCCAAGGGCGTTAACCTTCTGGATGTCAAATCACATGCCATATTGAAAATCTGAAGAAATTTGTCTGTCAGGTAGCATCTAATATTTAAGCTGTTAATAGCTGGCCTGTTTTTCTGTGCAATTCCAACTCAGGGAGGAAGGGGTTTTGTTAAAAAGAAAGGATGTTGTTTTAGTGCCTTCTAGCTTGTCTGAGCAGGAAAGCTGTCAGAGATCAAGAGTCCCCAGAGTTAATAGGCAAGCAGATCTGCACTTACAACTTCCAAAGGATGAAACCAGTAGGCTTGTAACATCCCATCAGTATGACAGGATGGCAGCATGTTGGCTGTCCTAGATAATCCTCCAGCTGAGTGCTGGATCTTTATGAGGAGACCCTTACAGAGGTCCTTTAGTATCCCTGTGATCCAGACGTCCGTGAAAGGGCTTCCCTATGTAAGGTGTGTTACTGCGTCTGATATCCTGGCTGTTTTGATGCACCATTTGCAGTTCAGGAGGTTCAACCCCTCGATCTTGCATGGCAAATGCATCGCCCTGCCATAAATCCTGTAGTATTTACTCCAGGAACAAAGTGTTCTGAGTGCCTTTTTGTAAATTGTTTTGCAAGCCGCAAAACCAAGCAACCCTCCTACTTTCTGCAGTCTCTAAGCTAATAATTCTATTTTTGCCAGAGTATTTCTTCTTGCAAACAGACAAAAAGGTGAAAATACTCCCCAGCAGATGTAACACTACAATAAGTCCCATCTCCCTACAGGTTTAACAGTTGTAAAATTCCTTAGACAGGTCCTTGCTGTTCGCTTGGAAAGTTTAACAGCCTCCCATAATGCTAAGCCAATGTGAACACTTGCACATGGTATTTGTTACATCTGGTTTACAAGTCAGAAGCTATTACTGTAGCACCAGAACAGCAATTAAGGTAATTTTTAAAGTAATTAACATAAGTGATAATGAGGAATTTGTGAGTGTCAATGTTGAACAAGCTAATCTTTAGCTTAATTGCTACATTCCTCGCATAGAGCATGCATTTTGCATGAGCTAAATGTTTGGGTTTACTATCTTGGAGCAGTAGCAATAATTGTATGGAGAGCCCTACTGAGAAAGGAAGTGGCGATAGCCTGGGTCACATCTGGAGATAGGAACACATCTGTCCAAGTCTTGAACCGTCCATTGGGGCATCTCATAAAGGGTTGACGCCTTGTTTTCACCAGTATTTTGACAATTACCATGCAGATGGCATCAACTCAAAACAGGGCCAGCAAATGGCTAAAATAATTTCATTCTTCACTTCAGCAGAGTGAATGCATTTTTATGCATTTTTAATGCGTTTTCTTGAAATTAAGTTTGGGCTAAAGTCCATTCTTGCTTGCAAAGTGCTCTATTGACTTGAAGTGTGGACTTCTGTCCCTACTGAAAGATAAAGCCATGACTGTGTCCAACAAAGAAAGAGGGTGTATTTGAGTGCTTGCCTTATCTCAGGATTGCTGTTAACATTTGCAGGCTTATCTCTAGGGGATGGTTTGTAAAATTGCCTTTGAATTTTTACAAATTTAATATTATTTACTTTATATGTCATTGCTGCAGGTTTGCCATTTTGTTTTAGATTCTTTTGACTTAACCTTGGTGTTTTAGTGGGGTATGGAAAATTGTTATATGTCTCTGAATCACAACCACAGTTTGTCTGGGAAGATACTGGGATCACAGGGAGTCACTACCAGTGCAGTGCTTTTTATTAAAAGACCAGTTATTTTCACCTTGTCAGCACAACCAATGGTCATTTTAAGGGTGGGAAAACGTTTAAAAACCCATTATTTTTTCTGTTCCTGTGATGCAATGTTCCACTAAGGTGTACAGACAGTTGGAGTAAGACTGAATAAAGCTATGGCAGTGACTGGGGGAAGCAGGAATGAACAGCAGGTAGGGAATTGACAAACAGATACCTTTCTAAATGTTAATAAAGAAGTCAACCATTTCTAGATTGTGCAAGCAGTAATGGTTAGTATTTACAGGCCTTAATTCCCATTCACTACCATTCATGTATGTTTTGGGTTGGTAACTGCTGGAAAGGTGTGTCATTGCCTTCCCAGATCAGGGGAAGAGCAGCGGGAGCATATGAAACTGGTCTAGAAATGCAGTGGTGTCCTCTGCTAGATATCCATTCGTGTAATCTTTTCTTCCCAGGTATCTAGCTCTGCCAGTCCACAATCCAGCTTGCAAAGCCATGTCTTCAACGTTGCTGTTCTCCCACAGACACCCAGAGCTCCTCAGCTTTCGCTTGGCTCCTCTTTGCACATGACTGTAAGTATGAACCAACACCACTGGCTGATGGTTTCTGTGTTTCCACTCTTCTTGCAGCACTGCACAGTGACCAGAGCTCACATAAAGCAGTTACCACTGAGTGATCATTCTTCTACTTGCTATCATCCGTGCTATTGTGCTTGATTCAAAGATTGAACTAGATCTATGAAACAGGGTATTGTGCACGAGATAGGTGGCTGAAGTAGAAATGGAAAAAAAGACAGAATAGTAAAGACGGGAGAAAATACCGATGAACGGTTGAAAATCTCAATATTATGAGTGCTGAATGCATAGACTGGAAAGGAGAGGGATGTTAAGGTGTTTAACATCTTTTTATGGAATTCTTACCCTTTCCTGAGAAGAATTAGGAACGGCAGGAGTGAAAAACTATGGGTTAGAGAGACTGTAGTGAATAGATCTTGCCAATAATACCATGGTAAGCTATCAGAACTGTAGACTACCCACATTAGGAGGTTTTCATTCATCATTCTGACGTCAGAAACATAGATTATAATGTATGTGGAAAACATTCAGGCAAGCCCTGCATCCATGGAACTGAACCTTTTATTCCATCATCAACTCTGGGAGTGACCATTTTGATAAGAGTGGTCTCCTAATGTCATTATTTTCCTGAGTGTGTTAATTGAAAAGATGACCTGGAAGTTTAAAGTTGGTTTTGTGAGCTCGCAGACTTTGGTGCATGCCTTTTCCGTGTCCCCATCACACATGTGGGTGAATTCCAGCATTCTTCTCTTCTCCTGCTTGTCTGCTGTTTTTTGATTCTGCAGGGAGGGATCCCGAGTGAATGGGCTAGAGGCGAGCTTCAGGGCTCAGCACCCGGGTCACCCATTGGGATGCGCAGAGACCCAGGACCCCAGAGGCAAAGTTTGATTTAGACATCATCCTTTCTTCATAGCTTTGCTGTGCTGAGAAAGCAGAGATGAGGATTTACAAGAAACATGGAAAGAGCTGAGGGCAACCCTTCAGGCAGGAGCTGCGTGCAAGGAGAGAGAGAGCTGGGTCTACAAACTTGCAGACAGCATGCAGTCATCTTTGGTGTTACTCATTCCTGATGATTTATTTAGAGAATGTGAGGTGCCAGCCGTACACTCAGCATTATCAAACAGAAATCCTGTGCCTTTGGGCACTCTGACAGACAAAAGCACCCTGAGGCAGTTGCAGGAGGGTAGATGTGTCAGACCTCCCAGGGGCAACGGGTCCCAGGGAGGAGCCACGTCAGGAAAGGTGAAGGACTCCTAAGGCAGTACAGACTGCCAGGTGTGGGACCAGGAAAAGACAAAGGAAGAGGTGAGAGAGGGATTAGTGAAAAGTTCATGACAAAACAGCCTTGTCAGGGTTTAAAATAGTGGTGACCTTTCCCAGGCAATAATAAAACATGCTCAGACTGCTACTTGGAGCAATAGGCAGCGATGTATCTTTCTGCTCTTGACTTTCTGTTGTTGTTATTATTGACAAAATTGATGGGAGAGCTATCTGGCTGAGCTGTGCACTGTTGGATTTTATAGCTAATTACACACCACAAAATCCAATAGTGCCATAAAATACGTTTTACTGACGGGCCCCTTAAAACCTGCAAGTCCTTCCTTTGAGAGAGACAAATAGGCCTTGGAGGCAACTATGAAGCAACCATAACCTTAAATCTTTCCATTACAAAATTGCACTTCCTTGCCTCAGTGTGATTGAGTTCTGTTCATTTGTCTTCCAACTCCTTCAGAATTAGACTGTCTTCTTGGGTGAAGAGGAAGCACAAAATGTTAAATGTTTCCAGGTGGAAACCTGTAACTTGTTCCTGAACGTGGTCATTTCACGTTCCAAAGCAAATAAATTAATTGTCTGTATTTTCAGTTTAGTTTGTTCTCTTCATATTTTGTTCATGATTATGAAATGAGCTGGATGCTTTTCATACCCAGCTGAACTGTATAATTCAGTGACTTCTCATAGCTGTTAATTCCACAGGATTAAGGTTCACGAACACAAGCAAGTTAGCTGCTTTTATGCACTTAAGTCTGTTCATGCAGCACTGTAATTCCTCTAACACACTGCCAGCCTTTAGCTAATGATAATCTTGTAATGGAATGATTAGAACATTTTAAGAGGAATTTAAAGCAAAGGGAAAGCTTTGGTTCCTCTATATTCCAATGGAAATGGCTGAGTTGTTTCCAGGATTTCTTTTAAAAGCAAATCCCGTCCAAACATATCAGACTACACCAGAAAACTGCATAGGCAATTCATTAGATCTTCATCCAGAGAGGTTTTGATCAAATTAATTTTCTTGTATCTCTTCTTAGTTGCTGTAGGTCAAAAAAGAAGAGAGACTTGGTAAAGGTTCAACCCATCCATCCCTTGTCAGTTTTAGATCTAAGACCTAGGCCTTTACATTCAAAGACACTTTTATATTTATTATATTTAACAATAGCAAAGCAAACGCTATTTCAGTGCATTTTGGGGTGAATTTTCCCATTTCTCTGGCCTTGATGCTCGTGGTTTAATGTATTTATTGAGGTGCTGGAGGACCGTGTGACAGTGATTGAGCCCCATCACCTCTCCTTTGTAGACCCGGAGATTCCCAGTGAGAAAATCCTGTTCAACGTGACCATCCCTCTCCTTCCTGGCCAAGGCAAGTGTGTACCTATTGATAACATGGCAGCTTGCTGCTGAATTAATTGCTGTGTTTTCTGATCACATAATTTTCCCTTAGAGTATCATTCTTTGGCTTGTTTAGAAGTTAGCCACACTGTTCAGGCAATTTTCTTACTATTGTCTGGAATATATTGAATGTTGTGCCCCCCGGCTTTCTGCTTTCCAACTCTCTAGTGAGAGGTATTTGAGGGAACAATAAAGTGAGGAATCTTTGTTAATTTCCCATGTCCCAAGAAGTTACAGCCATCTTGCTCATTCAGGAACCACTGAAGATGTAAAAAGAAGCACCTGGGGAGAGAAAAAGAAGCTGTGGCCTTTGGTATCTTGTTTTAAAAATAAAATGAATTCCTGCTGTTAATACTGAGCTCTCTACCTCTGTAGGTATTGTGGAGCACAGAGACAGGCCTCTCTCCCCAGTCAGGTATTTCACCCAAGCAGACATAAACCATGGCAAGATTGCTTATCGTCCGCCGACTGCAGCTCCTCACTTGAGAGAGATCATTGCGTTCTCCTTTGCGGGTAAGGAACTGGATGTTCTTTGTAGTGCCTTGCCAGTCTGGTAGAGGTAGCTGGACTCCTGATCTTCCTCCAGTCCTTCCATGACTTTGTGGTTATGTCTGTACTTGTGAGAGCATGAGGCTTGAACGATAGGAAGTAGAAATCTGTGGTTTGATGTAGCAACGTTTAGTGTATTACGGGGATGTGGCAGGATTCACTGCAGCATTTAGAATTGCTGCTGCTGATACTAGGTGCTGTGCTGGGCAAACTGCTGATCTGTTGTGGGATTAGGAACTGTAGCCCTTCGCATGCTTGAGATTTTCGATGCACTGGCTGTTTAGTCCTTGAGATTGAGACTAGAATTGATGAGTATGAACTGACTCAGTTTAACCAGGATATTAGAAGATTTCTATCATCAGAGGAATAGCAGTCTAGAGCAGGAGGTAGAAGGGCAAAAAGAGGACAAGCTTCAAGCATCTTTGACTAGCTGATGCATAGGATTGTGCAATGAAGTGACAGTACATGATAGATGCAGTTCTATGTGTCACCATGCCCTTCACTAATGTCAAGCGGCATTTCACAGTTTGGAGGAGGGGGTAGCATGTTATCTCTTATTACCTGAAGCAAAGGTATTTGCTCCCTCCAAAAGTTGTTCCAGTCCACATCAGTATGTGCTTTCCTGCCTGACCACAATTACTCTGTGCTGGTGTTTGTCCCTCAGGTCTCCCAGAGTCGGTGAACTTCCGATTCACAGGTACGTGAATCATTTGCTCTTTCCTGGCCAAAGCAGATTTTATCCTTGTACCCTTCATGCTGCCTGCTATTCCTTGGCTTTTCTTCTGCTGCAGACACAACTATGGGTGCTCGATGGGAATTTCTGGAAATGCACCTACCTGGGGAATATGTATTCATCTGTGTCTCAGCAGTGTTTTATAGAAGCTAAGCTGCAGCTCAGTAGACATCTTTTTCCAGTAGTTGCCTGGAATCTGTCCTAAAAACCTGATTTCTCCCAGTGTGAACAAGAACATCAGAGTTTTGCACTATTTTGGTTTTTTTTTAATACAGTACTGGAAACGTTTCCACAATTAAATTACTACTGATAATTTGCTTGGGTGTTTAACACATCATTCCCTTTCCATGTGTTTTCTGGCACAGGTATGCAAAATGTTCTACCAGCAAGGAGAAGGCCATGTTCTGCTTTATGAGTGCACCTGATGCACTCATAAATCAGATATATGGAAGACAGTATGTACAGACACAGACTTGTAGAAGCTACATTTGTCCTGCCAGGAGTCAAGTTAGGGACAAAGATAAATACTCATGTCAGGCATGAACTGTGTGTTTATGTCCTTAGACAGAGGTGTAGAGAAGGTGGGAGAGAAGTCAAGATGTGGGGTTGTGGTTTTGTACAGAAGGGTGAATTTTCAAGGTGAGCCCCTGAAAACACATCCCTACGTTCAAGTGTGGGTTTTGTCTGTGTCTAGTGTCTGATGGAGAGCGCACAACCCCGGAGATGGTGTTTGTCATTCATTTGCTCTCTACGGAACAGCAGCCTCCAGTGTTCCAGATCACAGCTCCATTCCTGGAGGTCAGCCAGGGGGGCAGAGCCACCATTGGTGAGTAGAGCACGCGGGATGAGGTGCAGAGCTCAGCCTGAGGCACAGTGCTTATTGCCAGGAGGCCACATGGATGAAGCAGAGGGGAGTTTTGGTCTCACTCACCTCTGTCTGCTGTAGCTAAGGACATGCTTGTACAGGTGTAGCAACAACCACTGAGGAAACTGTGCACTTCTGCCTCATAAGCTGAGGGCTTGCATGGCTGTCATTCATGAGCCGTGCTAGCAGTAAGTTCTCCGATACATCCTCTGATCTGAGCATCAACAAGGGACTAATTATTTCCATGAAACAGGAAAGGTCTTTGGTTAGGGCAGCTCCAGAATTATTCTGATTTCCACATACTGACTGCATTGCAGTTTTTTTACTCCGTTCACAAGAGCACATCACAAAACCTAAGGGATATTCCCAGTGTAGTGCCTGAGGATGCTGAAGCTGCACTCTCTTCTCCCACACAGGAATACAGCTAGCTGTGAGTGATACGGATACAGCTCCCGAGGGTCTTTTCTTTGAGCTGGTGAAACCTCCCCATCATGGCATTGTGCTAAAGTACAGTGCAGGCATGCAGGAGCACATGGGAGCAGGTGAGTTGAGCAGAAGTCTTTGCCAGCACCAGAGAGGGGTCAGCGTGTGCCTGTCCACGTAGCTGCTTTAGTTGACCAGGACAGGACAGATGCTCCTGGCGGACTGGGCTGCATCCATAAGTGTGTGAATCCTCTGCCTGTAACCAGCTGCTAATCAAAAGGCTGTTTTGTTTTGCATGGTAAGTCATATCTGCAGTAATTAATTGAAGTAACCTAGTGAACATTTCTGCTGAAGTCCATGTGAATCTGTTGTCATCCAGCAGTTGAAAGCTCCTGTAGGGTTTTACTGTTGATTTTGGTGGCAGCTATGTCCAGTGCGTGATCAGATGAACAAATATTAGATGTAGGAGAGTAGTGTAAACAGAAGACATGGAGAGGGAAACCTTATCTACCTATGACAGGCATGAGCTTACAAAGCAGCTCGGAAGAAAGGAGGAGCTGTGCACTCCCTGGGAATTTTGAAGAGAACCTGTGAAACTCTGAAGGTTACAACTTTTCCTCTGCCCTGCATATACATGAGCCCACTAATAAATGCCATCATAACTCACATCCCTGTAAGGATGGTATTAATTGCCAGTTTAATACATTATTAAGTCCTTTGCTGAATTGGAGCCCCTAGGTCATTTGAAATGGGTGCTCTGAAGAGAGCCCTTCTGACTTGTGCATTTTCCTTTTGGGAAGGTGACACCTTCACGTATGAGGATGTCACTCGAAATGCCCTGCAGTACGTGCATGATGGTTCATCAGCAACAGAGGACAGCATGGAGATTTCTGTTACGGACGGCATCACCACAGTGACCACAGTGCTGAGGGTGGAAGTGTCCCTGCTGGATACCAACGGTCCACAGCTGGCTCCAGGCTGCTTGTTGGCAGTCACCGTGGCTAGTAAAAGCTCCGTGACTCTCTCTCGATTGCACCTTGCTTATATTGTAAGATTTCATCTATTTCTAAGCCTAGTGAATGCTGCCAGCATTTATCCTTATCCCTTTCTTTAGACCCACAAGGAGCCTTCATTACACACACGTCTCTGCCATCAGTGTGAATTCTTGGTAGAGAGCTTGAGTTTTGACTGTGTCCTGACTACTGCTGCCAAAAAGGAGATAATAGACTCTTTCATCCAACAGGGTTTTAAAGCTATCCCTGTTTGACTGAAACAGAGGTGAACTGCCATGCTAAACATGAGAACTGAGTTAATCCTAGATTTTTGTATCAGTCAGACTTGCTGATAAAGCTCATGAATTTGCTAAGTGATAATCCCTCGAAAGTTTCATCTCCCACATTCATAGAATCATAGAATAGTTAGGGTTGGAAAGGACATTAAGATCATCTAGTTCCAACCCCCCTGCCGGGGGCAGGGACACCTCCCACTAAACCATGTCACTGAAGGTTCTGTCCAACCCGGCCTTGAACACCGCCAGCTATGGAGCATTCACAACTTCCCTGGGCAACCCATTCCAGTGTCTCACCACCCTCACAGTAAAGAATTTCTTCCTCATATCCAATCTAAACTTCCCCTGTTTACATTTGAACCCGTTACCCCTTGTCCTATCACTACAGTTCCTCATGAAGAGTCCCTCCCCAGCATCCCTATAGGCCCCCTTCAGATACTGGAAGGCTGCTCTGAGGTCTCCCTGCAGCCTTCTCTTCTCCAGGCTGAACAGCCCCAACTTTCTCATCCTATCTTCATATGGGAGGTGCTCCAGACCCCTGATCATCCTCGTGGCCCTCCTCTGGACTTGTTCCAACAGTTCCATGTCCTTTTTATGTTGAGAACACCAGAACTACACACAGTGCTCCAAGTGAGGTCTCACAAGAGCAGAGTAGAGGGGCAGGATCACCTCCCTCGACCTGCTGATCACACTCCTTTTGATGCAGCCCAGCACATGGTTGGCTTTCTGAGCTGCAAGCGCACACTGCCGGCTCATGTTCATTTTTTCATCGACCAACACCCCCAAGTCATTCCCCTTCTGAAATTGCCTGGTTCTTTTTCTGGAGGTATTTGAAGGTGGGAGGTTTCAGCAGCCCAAGATGCTGCACTCCTTGGTAGCTTGGAGTTGGTTCCAGGAGTTGCATGTTGTACAGGAGTTAATCTTACTGGTGAAATTCAGAAGAAAGGTGTTTTACTCCTTGCAGATGACTTAGCAGCAAATGCACGAGCAGTGGATTTCAGATATGCAAATATGCTCCCCTTAGGGAGGAGAGATTGCAGCGCTAGCTGGAGATACCTACAGTAGTGGCTGTCAGAGATGATTAGGGAACTGAAGGGGGTAAGGTAGGATAAGATTAATGTTTTTTCTAAGGGATCAGTCCTGTTCGTCTCTTAAGGTGGAGGGCTGACAAAGGAGCTGTTCAGGTTTAATCTGAGTAAGAAAACAACTGGGGAAAAGATGTCAGTTCTCACCCATATGCTGAACATATGATGACTTCTGCTTTTGGGTCTTATCTTTCAAGCAACCAAGAAGAACTTATAGAAGAAAGATGGCATCTGAGTTAGGATATCATAGAAATGGTTGTGCCTGATGTAGTTAAGAAGAGTCAAAATCAGCTTTTAGTTCAATGTAAATCTGGCTTTTGCAGCATTGCTCCATGTTAAGCTTCACTAGAACTGAACTTAGCTCTATTTCTGTCTGAGGCAATGGTGAGCAACAGTTACTCCCTATGCCAGCTATCAGCTAAAATTTGGCTGACTGTATCTGGATAACATTACATAATTGGTCCAGTCCACTAGGATTGTAAAGTAATCTGAAAACAAAACCATCAGGTTAATGTCTGTGAGATTGTGTTAATGTGCTCCAAAGACAGAAAGAAAATTCTCTGAGCTGAGAGAAAATTAAAATACATTTTGTGGTAGATTCTGAAAATGTCAACCCAGTTGACTTTTCTCACCTATAGAGCTTCATTTAATGTTCACCAGCTGTGGGTCTGACCCAGCTAACTTGATATATTCCCCTGTAAAACATTTTATTCCTCTTTCCATTTTTAGTGGAGGGAAACAAAAGTTCATCGTGTCTTGTTTTGATTTGGTTTGTTTCTTTACGTTTAGGACAACAATTCTCCTGACTCAGAGATCAGTATCCAGTTAATATCTCTGCCTGCATATGGCACTCTCTTACGGATGTCAGGCTCTCATGATGAGGAGTTTTCCAAGGTTTATAATTTCACCATGGAAGACATCAACAACCATAGAATCAGGTATCAAAGAGCATTTCTCCTTCAAGCCATGTGGTTAAAAGCTTGGTGGACTTTCCATAGGGATTTCTGGGCTGTATTATGTTAGTGTATCAAATAACTTTTTTGTCTTTTCTTGGCTCTTGCATCCTATCAGATTATGAATGAAACCATTTCCTGTGTGCAGAATTAGGTTAGGTGTGCATTCACCTCTAAATGCAGGGATGAGATGTATTTGCCTGACTGCCAGTGAGACTCCCTGACCCAGACTGTGCTCTGACTTTCACAGCTACTCCACCATGTTTGAGACCAGCAATCAGCAAGTTACAGACATCTTCCACTTCACTGTTTTTGATGCTGATAACAACCGGCTTGACAGACAGATGTTCACCGTCACGATCACTTCTGCCCTGACAATGCCATCTTTCATTGCTTTTGCTGACCATATCACAGTAAGTGGCTACCCAGGATACTAGAAACAGTGACAAGAATGTCTTAGATGTGAGGAACTGACCAGTGCACCTGGCCTGAGGGGAAATGACTGAAAAAACATGGTGATGCCCATTCAGTCCTGAGTACAAAGGACTAACAAATTCCTTGGAGGCCAGAGGAGGCTGACAATATGCTGCATCCCTGAACCTCAGCTGCATACATCTGTTCTAGTCGGGAGCTGGGTTCTTCCTAGAGTGTCTTGTTGATATCACCGCAACAAGTCTGACCTAGCCCCGTTTAGTATTTCATCCCTTATTTTACCAGCTTGTGTGTAAAAGATGAGCAGAAGACAAATCTTGAAAACATCTGGTGCTTTGGACTGGTACACAGCATTTCACAGTCCTTATCAAAGCCTTTTGAAGTCATCTCCCTCCTTTTCAGCTTTGCATTCCCCTTCCCTTGCCTTCAAAAAGCTCTCCTCAACAAAAAATGCAGATCTCAATTTTCAGGAGGTCAGCATGACATTGCCAGTTTTCTTCTTGCCCTGATAAAGCACTCAGAAGGGGGCAGGCCAGCTTTGTTCTTAACATCCCACCTCACCTCCCAGTTGGTCTGATGCTTAACAGACCTAGGGGAGAACAGGACAGGACTTCGGAGATGAGGCAAGCCTATTCCATAGGGGCAGACTTGTTCAGCTCATAGGTTGCTGTGTGGTGTGTGCAACACAACACTGTCTGTTGTGTGGGAGTAGTTTTTATCATATTCTTTTGCCTTCCAGGTGGATGAGGGGGGCAGAGTCCCACTGCTGGCTAATCACCACTTAGCTGCTGATTATGATACTGCTGCCAAGGAAGATCTGAGGGTCATCGTTATCACTCTGCCTATATATGGCTACATTGAAAACACTAAGACAGGTAAACTGCTTGGCTGTCTCTTCTTCCTTATGGATGATGAAAGGGAACGTAGACATTGCCATGCTGAAGCACATGCTAATCTGTCTCACCGCAGTTCCTCATTGCAGAGCTGGTTGTCACCTCACAGTTCACAAGGTCAGCATTACAAGATAAACTGTCTCTGGGGAACATTTCCTCCTAATTCTCATTTGTTGAATACTGGTCTATGCTATGAGACTGGGAAATTAAGAGCCTTTTCAAGGCTCTTTTCAAATGAAAATAGATCTGTTGATGTATTTGGCTGTCCTCGTTACACAGAACAAACTTTGCTGAATTCCTCTAAATGTCCCAGCAAGTTTTAAGACTGTGAGAGCTGTGGCAGAGTACGGCTGGTAACACTCTTTTATCTCATTGTATTACCAAGAAAAGGTAGGATTTATATTATGTTGTCCAAGGATGTTCATTCAGAAGACTTGTCTGCTTAATCCTGTATGTGGTCCTAACAGGAATGGAATGTATCATTTTACTTAAATCACAACCTGCCCTTGTAAAATATCACTATATGGCCAGCATAGTGGCTTGTTATAACAGTGATTGCCTTTCTTCTGGAGAGTATGGGTTGCTAGCCATTAGATATCGTCCCTCCTGATAGTGTCCTGTGAATAAACTCCAGTTTGTGCCATTGTGGTTATGGTGAGCCTCTCTTCTTGAACAGGCAACAGCTGGGTGATTTTCTTGGGTGTGAGACTTAGTTTTGCAAGGTGAAGCTTGATGTAGAGGTTGTGGTGAGGGCAATGGCACATTGCCTGTTGTCTCATCTCTGAAAAAAGCTTGAGTAATTCAGGGATGTGGGCTTGCTTGTACTATTCATAAAACTTCAGCTTCTCTAATGACTCTAATGCTAAAATCTAAAAGTAGATGCTGCTTTCTACAAAGGTTACAGGATGTGTGAAAGCCATGTTGTAGGAATGAACTTCCTTCTGCACCCTTCATAATCTGCTATTCTTCTCTTAATCCTGCTTCATTTAATTTATCAGTGAATTGAACATTCTTTCTCTACTGGTGTTCTGATTTGCAGGTGAGAATTTTGGCCCGCAGAGTGAGTCTGCTGTGACTACAGATGCATCCTTTTCCCTTCAAGATGTTCTGGAGAACAGCATTTACTACTGCCAGAGTGTCCATGAAAGCATTGAGCCAACAAGCGATGTTTTCAGCTTTTATGTGAGCAATGGCTTCAGCCAGTCTGAGGTGCAGAGCATGAACATCACAATTCAGGTACACCTTTGCTCTCTGGCTGCCAGAGCCCTCTCCTTTCACATAGACACATGGCTTTTAAACTACATGCTCACTCCTTTGTAATACATGGGGAGAGGATTAAAAGTAATTTCCATCCTCCTCTCAGTTTCCTTGCCCTAGTACAGGCACTTAATTTGTCTGTGAGAGAGACAATAGTTGTGCATTGCAGCCTTTTCCTCAGAGCTTATTTCTCTGGTGTCTCCTCCCTCTTGGAAGCAGCCATGATGCTGGATAGATTTGGAGAGACTGGTGTAGCTCAGTAATGGATATCAACACCTGTACTGTAATCTGGGAGCTTGTACTTTATTCAGGTGGGCAGCAGTCTTTTCCCTTGGCTAATTCCCTGTTTTGACTGGGACCCATGCAGAGGCAGAATGATGAACCCCCAAAGATGGTCCTGGAGCCTGTCAGAGTGCACAAGGGCTCAGTTGTGGTGGTTACCAATGCCTCCCTCAACCTGCAGGACTTGGACACCCAGAACAGTGAGCTTGTCATCATGGTTAGCAGAAGTCCTGAACATGGTAAGTCCATGGTAAGCTGGTAGTGTGAGAGGGAGAATGTCTTTGTGCATCAGTGTCTGTATGTTTGTGTGTGACAGAATCCTAGAATGGATTAGAATAGACCCATCCATCCTGGCCTTGATATGAGAAAGGAGCCTGGCATATTTGTATAAAGCACATTTAGTCTGTGTTTGGACCAGCAAGCACAGAAGGATTATGCTTCAGAACAGGCCTGTTCTTTCAGACTTGTCCCTCGCTCTTTCTAGAAGAGAAAGGGGGACTGCATTTCCCTAGGAAGTTCCCTTTTCTGTTACTCCATTTCATTCTGTGGCATTCCGTTCCAAAGAGCTGGGCAACCAGCATCTATTTGCAGTGACAAAGCAAGGCAGGGTGTCAAGTGAAGGCTGGTGTCATGTTAAACTAGTGAGGGCTCTACCCTCTTTTTCAGATATCATGTATGTAGCCAAATTCTCACAGGTTTTAGCAATAAGCAGGTAACTTCCTTCAGTTTTGCTGGTAAGGCTGTGTCCACCTCTGTGCATCCCACTGAGAGCTGGCACTGAAAGAGTCCCCAGCAGGCTGTCTACTCCCCATAACCTTCATCCATCTATTGTTTGTCAGGTAACCTCCGCAAGAGGCAGACAGCTGCGGAGCCCCCAGAGCAGGGACATGTGCTGTCCATTGGCTCATCCTTCACCTACCAGGACATTCTGGATGAGCTGATCGTTTATACTCAGAGTGGGGCAGCAGCACAAACAGATGAATTTGGCTTCTCCATCACGGATGGTCTCTACACACAGATGGGGAGGCTGGAGTTCTCCATGGAGCTGCCGAAGAAGCAGCCACCTGCATTAGTTGTCAACAGGAACCTGCAGCTCCCAGCTGGTATGTGGAGAGGGAGGAGGATGATATTGCTGTATGGTCCAGTCTAAACCAGTTTCTTAGCTGGATTAGCTGAAACTGGTTTTGGACTTTTTTCTGTGGTCCAGGCTCTGCAGCACGCCTCACAGATCAGCACTTGAAAGCAGCAGCTGTTTATTTAGATGACACAATGATTAGATTTGTCATGAAGCGGGATCCCAGCATGGGCCATCTGCAGCTGACCAAAACTGGTAATCCAGTCCAGATCTCTGTGAAAGGACCTGTCAAAAGTTTCACCCAAGCTGATATAAATAAAGGTGAGAGCACTTGGTTTTAGGTAATCAGCCACTGATGTGTATGATTTCAGATAGTCCTACGAGGAGCAAGGAATTGGACTCAGTGATCCTTGTGGGTCCCTTTCAACTTGAGATATTCTGTGATTCTCTGATCTTTATGTGAGGGGAAGGATGACTTGAAGCAGGGATGGGAGAGATAAGGTGATTGCGTTAGAGTAGAAACATGTATCATGAAACAAGTGTTAAGAAGTGTCTCTCAGCAGGAAAAAAAAATAAAGAGCAAAAGTAATGAAACCCAAATCCAGGATCTCTGTCAAGCTCCAGGTCCCTCAGCTTATTGTGCCAGCCTGGTTCCAACCTAAGAATTAAATGATGCAGCCTGTAATAAACACCTCTTTTTTCCTGTCCCTCTCTCCAGGGCAAGTGGTGTACAGTCACAAGAAGGGGGATCCTGGTGGAAATTTTGCCTTCACCTTTGATGTGATTGATGCAGATGGCAACAAACTGACAGACCAGGTCTTTTATATTAGTGTATTAGGTAAAGATCATGCTGAAGTCTTGTTTTCTTTGCTGCAGAGCTCAGGCCTTCATAGATTCCCATCCCACATGTACTGCAAATTAAGATGTAATCTTGAGGTTTTATTTGTTGCCAATTCAAGTTTGGGGCATGGGGAGAGTTTGCAGATGTAATGATTAGTTCTTTGGCTTCTAGCATGCTCAATGAAAAAGGCAGAAAAGTTCCCTTTCATATCTTCATACTGTCTAGATTGTCTTTAATGCATTGCAGTGTTACAGTTCTGTTGATTAATGCCAAGGCCCAGAGTACCTGTTTCAGAATTAACCAGTCTGGAGGTGTTTGTGTATATGTTGTTTTTGCTTGAGCATTTTGAATTAACACCAAGAAAAAGTCTCCTAACTCAGTTTTGTATTTAACCTTTCAGAGGACAGATTTCCCCCCTCTATCATCACTAACAAGGGGCTGGTCTTGGATGAGAACTCGGCTAAGATGATCACCACCCTCCAGCTCTCTGCCACTGACCAGGACAGTGAACCAAGACAGCTCCAGTACAAGCTCACCAAGCAGCCTCAGCTGGGACACCTGGAGCATGTGGCCTCCCCAGGTTAGCAGGGAAGTATTTTGCTCGCTAAGTACTCTGAGCAGCAAAGCACTGGAGTTAAGAGTCCTAAAGATTCACTGCAGGAAAAATGTGCTTAGAGGCAGCAGCACAGAATTATCTTTCCTGATAAAAATCAAATGGTCATTAGCCCAGAGAGTTGAAGAGGAGGGTGAGTGGAGGCAAGGCATCCCGGTGATCACATGCGAAGGTTTATTCAGCCTCTGGGTCAGTTTATGCCCCGTGCTAACCTTACCTGCGGGACTCCACAGATGAGTTCAGCTTGCTGCTGTGTGGATCTCCTCTTTCAGGACCTGTTGCTGCATCTGCATGACAAGCAAACTTTTCTGTGACCAAATATAGTACAATGCCCAAAAGAATTCATCCCCTAATGTCTGTGGTAATAGAGCTCATCTTGGAGGACAGACAGCTTGCTTTCAGTCCCTCTTGGCCAGTATGTCCGTTGATCCCCAAACACCAGCCTCTTTTCCCAGCTGTGCTTTGGAGAGAGGAAGGGAACTAACCTCTGAGTTAAAAAGGAAGCTACATTGTGGTGTGATGGATATGTGGATAATGAGTTCTGGTAGTTCAGGGAGGGGGGGGGTTGGTCAATCCTGAGAAACTCAGAAAACAATTACTTACAAATGTGATCTGAATTTTAGAGTTGCCTTCTATGCCCACTGACAGTATGAGTGTCCTACCTCTCTCAGATGAATTAGTATGCATCTCTGTCATATAATGTGCTCTTCTGGTTTAGATTGTAGTAATCTGAGATTATATTTCTTCTTAGAATTGGGTTTCTGATTCATGTGAGATTAAAGTGGAAATACCTGCTAGGTGTTTTCAAGATGCAGAGAGTCCCTGTACAACTCAGTTTTAGTGTGTGGTTTGCCTCATCTTCTCACAGTGTAAGATGTCCTCTGGCAAACACATTGAAAGGGTAGGAATAATGAATGGGAATTATAATAAGTAACCCCCTGCTGAGGGAAAATTAAAAACTTGCAATATTTTTGCTAAATTGCCAACTAAACAGTGAATCTTGTACTTCAGAGACCTTAAGGAGCTGGATTAAGGATTTTATTCCTCCTGTTATTTAAAATGCGATGATTCTGATTTCTGTGCTTTTTCATGCCTGTGATGGACTAAGAAAAATACAGTCACACACTGTGATAGGGTTGTTCTCATGATTTAAATTACCTAAACCTAAGGAGAAAGTACTGGAGTGTTCAAAAGAGAACACAGACCTTTAAAGCTAATGAGCTCTGAGGAAACCTTGGCTAATCATGCAGTTTTGGCTCATTTATTTATATCAGATCCTGGTGCCTTTTGTAGCATGGCCAGTACTTGTCAGTAGCCATTTAAACGTCATAAATTAGTGAAAAACTTTTTGTCAGGGTTTTTGTTGTTGCTGGTACAGCCTGAACTGGAGCAGAACAAGCCAAGACTGAGTGCTTATGGCTACATATGTCCAGCTCCCTATATTTCCCACTGCTTCCCTCTGTATTGCACATTTTCCCCTACTGTTCTTTTTCTAGGGACAAAGATTATTTCCTTCAGCCAGGCAGACTTGGCCTCTCGCAGCATCCGGTATGTCCACACCAGTGACATTGAAGAAAGGCATTCAGATGCATTCACCTTTTCTGTGTCTGACGGAACAAATGAGGTAAGTCCAGCATGTTTCTTTACCTGAGTCAGAGCAGAGTAGTGATTCTGTATGATGTGGTGGGACTCAGTTTTACCCTTGCATGCTTGAGAGAGACAGTTATGCATGGCAAGGGAAATGAAACAAGCCACACATGGGCTTGTCAGTCGGCAACATTGGTGCTGTTGCTTCTCCTGCTATGAGAGATTTCACTTATGACAGGGAAGGAAGCAAGCCCTGTGCAGGTAAGGGGCATGTAGTGTCATGAGATTGGTTTACCAAGATTTCAGTGTCTGGTTTTCATCTGCTTACCAACTGTTCCTGGAGCTCTGTTTTGAGCCAGTGCAGTGATTTAGTGGGAAGAAATAGAAGAAGTCACGTTCATGTGATCTGAGGTTAGAAGCTCATATTTACTCCCTAAACAAGGCTAGAACAAAGTGACCCAAATTCTGGATTACTTAAAGCATTACTGTTTTAATGGAGTTGCACTTGGTGTAGACTGAATTCATCAAGAGAAGCTTTTCCTCCTGTTCTAGGTAAGCCAGACATTTGACATCACCATAAACCCTGTGGATGACTCCTTACCCATAGTACAAAGCCTCGGGATGACAGTTCAGGAAGGATCGAGAAAAACCATCACGGAGTTTGAGCTTAAAGCAACAGATGGTGACACAGAGGTAAGGCAGAACTCCCTCTTGCCTCCTCCCTCCCCTCTTCTGCTGCCCATCTGGACTATCAGAAAAATGGGCTTGTGTTCAAAGAGAAAGACTATAGGGAGTGTCGTCTCTCCCTGTGATCACACACTGTCTGATCACAGCATCAAACAAACAGCTTGTAGGAGGTCAAGCTTGCATATAAATAGATGAATAAGTCTTTGGTGTTTAAGCAAAGCAAAGCCCTGGCTCAAGACATCTGGGATGTCTCTCGGACACATAAGCAACAAACCTGCACAGGGAACATTTAGAAGTTGGGATCAGAGCTGATCCTTGCCCTGTCCCGCCTTCTCTGTGAACATTGTGAGCTTATGCCTGGCCTTGACACTGAGTTTATGCCTAGCACAGAGGAAAATGACATTTCATTTTCCTCCTCCTGGAACTGGCCAGAGGCTAAGTGGTCTATTGTTGGCTCTACCTCACTGCAGTTCCCTGCAGCAAGAGAGCTCCTGGCTGCCTGTTATTGCCAGGAACCAAAGATCCTTCCCCAAAGGTTATTGCTGCTTCCAGCCCCGACAGAAGTGACATGGGGCACATTGCTTAGAATGGCTGCAGCATGGGGGACCGCTTTTGTGTTCAAGGAGCTGTCTCTCGGATGTGTAAGGACGTGCATGCCCTGGCCCTGGGGTCATATCATCAGCTTTGCCACTCTGTCTCCTTGTTGCAGGCTGAGTCAATTATGTTCACAGTCGTACAATCTCCCCAGCATGGCCTGATCGAACGCAGCAGCAACGGGCAGCATTATCACCAAGCCACCACCTTCACGATGGATGACATCTACCAGAGTCGCATCAGCTACAGTCATGATGGTAGCAACTCGCTGAAGGATCGCTTCACTTTCACTGTGTCTGATGGGACCAATCCCTTCTTCATTATGGAGAATGGAGGGAGGCAGGTAAGGGGAGGAGTAGGGATGGGAGGGATACCTTCTATAACTAGTAGAAAGTTGCCTCTTCTCAGGGGAGACTTAGCTGCTGTCACGCCACTGAAAATGAGGGCTGAGTATTCTCAGTTATGTGATGCCATTTACTTCTTCCCTGGGGTGCCACCCTTTGTGTTTGCAAACTCACCCCAGGACCTTGATCCCAGCAGAGCTGAAAGGAGCAAAGCTGGTAATATGATGGATGAGGCTCTGGCTCCCAAAGTAACAGCCATCTCTCTGAACTTTTGTCAGGTTGTGACAGCAGCACCACAGCGCTTCAAAGTGGATGTTCTGTCTGTGGATGATGGGACACCAAGAGTCGTCACCAACCTGGGTTTGCAGTGGCTGGAGTACGTGGATGGCAAGGTAACTGCCTGCATGGGGTCAGCTTCGGTTGTTTCTTGGGCTGTTCCAGGTGAAGAAGCTTCCCAGGAGAACATCCTGATCCTTCAGCATTTTTATGTTTGTGCTAGGGAGCAAGTGTCCCTCTGTGCCCAGGAAATGTCTTGGAAAAGTCAGAGGTGTGCAGGAATGCCTGCACTGCAGCTCCATTAGCTAAACCAAGCAGCGTGGCTTCAGTGCACTAAATTGCTTCTTGGACCATCTCCTTCCCTTTCATCAGCCAGACCATCAAGCCTGGCTCTGGGCTCTTGCACAAGCTGTGCAGTGCAGTACAGCTCCTGCCCACCTTCCTGGGCAGACACATCCTTTTCCTCTTGCCCCTTTTCCCCCAGGGTATGTTTTCAGCTTTGCTGATGGCAGAGAAGTCTTGATTATGTGCCACAGCAGCAATGGGAGAGATACATGACTTTCAAAGAGGTATGGTATAGGGATTTCTTGCTGTGACATGCCTTTGTTTTGCTGAAGTCCAAATAAAACCCCAGGAAATTCTCCCTTGTGCTTGTTTTTGAGGACCGAGCATTAACTGCAAAGAAATACTTCTGGTTTTCCGAGGCAGAATAGTTGTAAGATACTGTAGTAAGAAATTATATTAAGAAATGCCTATCTATCTCAGCTCAAACTCCTGACTTCAGAAAAAGCACTCCTACGGCCTCAGGCAGTTCAGATCTCTTTTTCTCCTACAGTTAAAGGTGTTTTCTTTATAAAGAGAAAGCAAAACGTGGTGAAACTGAGGCACATCCGTGTGAGGTCATTGGAAAGAGGCTCACTAAAGCAGCAGGAGTTTTCCTGCGTGAATCCTTCAACTTGAGGCTGTTTGTAAATGTTTTTTTGTAAAGCCACGCTTCACCTGAGCATCAGCACTGTTCGTGGAGCAGTGGTTTCCAGGTGAAAGCAAAAGATTTGCCATAGCTTTTGGCCCCAGCTAGGTAGGGCTGGGCAGCTTGTTCCAAATTTGCTTTTCTTGGAGCCACAGTGTTTTTTTATTAACCACACCAGATATGAGGCAGAATCTGAATCCTTCCTGTGCTGTCAAACACCTTGTGGGGCATCTGTCTGTTCAAGGCTGCTCTGTGCTTTTACACCCTTTAGCTTTTCCCTGTTTGACAGAGGGATGGTTGGGTGTTTTGGATGAACAGTCAATTAGACTTGCACTGCTGGATCTCCTAAGTTTTACTCCCTTGTTTTGGCTTTAATCCAGGCAACCAATCTAATCACTAAGAAGGAATTACTGACAACAGATCCTGACACAGATGACAAACAGCTGATCTATGAGATAACAGCTGGTCCCAGAAATGGTCATGTGGAGAACAAGCTGAATCCAGGGACAACTGTGACCACCTTTACACAGGGTATGGAGTTGGGCTGTGTATACTTTGCTTTTTTCCTTCAAATGCTTCAATTTGTCAATGTAGCTTGTAACTGGGGGGTGTCGGGAGAGGTGGTAGGGGGCGAGACAGGGGGCAAATCTCAAAGGTGTGTCAAAAATAAGAATTGAACATTACTCTCCATTCCAGGAATCTTGTAATTTCTTACAGATGCCAACCTGTGTCCTGTAGCACACCCATGTTTCTTGCATTTCGTCAAAGCTACTTTAAATATACCTTTTTTTTAAGTGTGAGCCATTATGGGTGAAGACTAGGCAAGGGAATGTCTTATCACAGGTAGGACTAAGAAAGTTAGAAAAGGTCCTGGAGCATAAAGGACATTTGGAGAACCTGGTCCCTATGGCTACATGGATGAATGTCTCCACACTGCTCGTCTATAAACTGCTGCTGAATTTCTAGGTTGGCTCATTGCATGTCTCCTCCCACAGAGGAGGTGAACCAGGGCCTCATTCAATATGTGATGCATGAGGACAAGGCTCAGGAGACCATGGACAGCTTTCAATTCCTAGTGAAGGACAGCAAACCCAATGTGGTCAGTGGCAACATTTTCCATGTCCAGTGGTCTCTCCTCAGCTTTACGAACACCAGGTAAATGGTTTGGGGTTTACAGGACTCTTCAGATGGATGAGGTCTGATCTGGAGGGAGGTAGGTTGAGCTCTGTAATATGTGAGCTCCCTTCCAGTGTGGAGGTGGGAACTCATGCGTGTGTCACAGTGTGTTAGAGGAGAAGTTCCTGCTGGGTGTTAAACCATAGAGCAGGGTCACTGAATTAGCTGCCATCTGCCCAAGTCCCTCATGATTAGTGTCCCTCAGATTTCTGATGAAGGCAACAGTCAGCCTGAGTCTGTGGTGCGGTACCAACATAAACACACAAGGTTTGCTCCCCAGCCTGTTGTATCTGCTTGATACAAACCAATGTCAGCTGTATGCTGGGCTGCATCAAAAGGAGCGTGGCCAGCAGGTCGAGGGAGGGGATTCTCCCCTTCTACTCCACTTTGGTGAGAGTCCTCATGCAGTCCTACGTCCAGCCCTGGGGTCTGCAGCATAAGAAGGATGTGGACCTTCTTGAGCAAGTTTGGAGGAGGCCATGAAGATGATCAAGGTGCTCCACACCTCTGCTCTGGAGACAGGCTGAGAGAGCTGGGCTTGTTCACCCTGGAGAGGGGAAGGCGCCAGGGAGACCTTAGAGCAGTTCCAGTGCCTAAAGGGGCCAACAGGAAATCTGGAGACGGGCTTTTGACAAGGGCAAGGTAGGGATAGGACAAGGGGGAATGGCTTTAACCTGATAGGGGAGTTTTAGATTAGATATTGGGAAGTTCTTCCCTGTGAGGGTGGTGAGGCCCTGGCACAGGTTGCTCAGAGAAGCTCTGGCTGCTCCATCCCTGGCAGTGTTCAAGACCAGGTTGGATGAGCTTTGGGCAACCTCGTCAATTGGAAGGTGTCCCTGCCCATGACAGGGGTTTGGAACTAGATGAGCTTTAAGGTCCCTTCCAACCAAAGCAGTCTGTGATTTAATGGTGTGTTTCCAGCTACAGTGTCAGAGAGAACACAGGCTCTGTCAGCGTCACTGTGAGGCGGGTTGGTAACCTCAACCAGTATGCGATTGTCTTGTGCCGCACGGAGCAGGGAACAGCCACATCCAGTTCCAGTTCACAGCTGGGAGAGCATGACTATGTGGAGTACGCGGGGCAGGTAGGTTGGGGACACCAGAAAAGGGAAGGTCTGACCGTGCATGCCATTCAGCTTGGATGAAAGAACTGATAAAAACACAAAGGAGTCTGTATTTCCTTTCTAAAATGTGTGGTTTATTTGCTTTCTGAAGAGGTCTCTTTTTTTCTACAGTTTTTAGGTTGGCATATATGCTTTGCAGGAATGTTCTGACAGGCCACAAACGGTACAGGCTTGCCTGAGTAGGAATGTCATTCCTGATCATGCAAAGGGCTATTTATGACTGAGATCAGAAGGGGTGGGGGTCTACACACTGCGTTTGCTGCTGTCTTTGACCTCCAGTAGCTATTTGTCCTTGTTTAATGTCGGTATCTGACACTGCCAGTGGCTCAGGCAATGGTGAGAGAGGAAGGACAGCAAGTTTCACACTCCAGTCCAAAGATAACAGCGCACTTGCTGCTTTCCTAGGTGCAGTTTGAGGAGCGGGAGGACACCAAGGCCTGCACCATCATCATTAATGATGACAACATCTTTGAGAACATGGAGAGCTTTGCTGTGGAGCTCAGCGTGCCAGCATATGCTCTGCTGGGGAATATCACCCGGGCCACGGTCACTATCACGGACACAGAGGATGAGCCCACCCTGCAGTTCAACAGGAAAACGTACCATGTCGGCGAGACAGACGGGTTTCTCTCTGCTCCTGTGGAAAGGAAAGGTGGGTTAAGCACATGCAGACTGGCTGTGAAGTATATGTGGCTGCCTAGAGCTTGGACTTTAATTCTGTACTTTATAGGAGCAGTTCAGTGCCTGTCTCCTGCAGTCTCTTCTCACATGACTAGGATTACTGCAAAGCTGCTGAGGAGTCTTTGCAGTGTGTACCTTTGCCAGGCTCAGCAAAACGAATGTTTCCTGTTGGCAGGCAAATAACAGTGACCCCCCCAAACAAGAGGTCTTCCTTGGGGTTTGCTTGTTTATGATTTTGGGTTGATTCTTTGATTTTTTGGAAGTACCTTTATGGTGCAACTGAAATGACAAGCAGCAACAGGGACAGATGGTTTGGTTTTCTTTCCGAGCTCTGCTGTAAGGTTCACCAATGCAGTTAAAGCTCCTTACTTTTGGATTCATTTCTCCTCCTAGCATGAGCAGGAGAAACCCCTTATATTTATTTGCTGCTTCTCTGTGATCTATGTTTTATGTGGACCTGACCAATCTATATTCTTTAATAAGTAACTGCCACCCCCAGTTCCTGATCATGGAAACCAGAGTGCAGATTTGGAGTATGCCTGGAAGTCAGACCTAAACCAGCTTTTATACCAGCTTAGGAGCAGGGATGGTGGTGTTCTTTAACTCCTCACCCTCTTATCTGAATGCTGCTTTAAGTGAATTATATGTCCACCAAATAGAGTAAAAGTATTTCCATAGAGTTAAGGGTTTTTTTCCATTGTGTCTTAGGGGATACCAGCAGCACAGTGTCTGCTCTGTGCTACACCGTCCCCAAATCAGCCAAGGGAAGCAGCCCTCACATGCTGGAATCTGGCTCCGACTTCAAGTCCCGAGGGATGGCAGATGACAGCCGCATTGTTTTAGGTCCGGGTGTCACTGTCACGACATGTGACATCACGCTGATCGATGACAGTGAATATGAAGAAGAAGAGGAGTTTGAGATTGTGTTGGCCGACCCCTCAGATAATGTGCGTCTTGGCAGCCGGGCTTCAGCCACTGTCTTCATCAGTGGTCCCAATGATGCCTCCACAGTGTTCCTGGGGAATGCTACTTTCACCGTCAGCGAGGCTGCAGGTGAAGAGTGCTGCTCCATGGCTCGGTGGGGTGCTTACCATCAAAGCATGCTTTCACCAGGAAGAGTGATAGAAGGAGTGATAGAGGGCACAGTAGCAGAATTGTAAAAGATCTGCTGAAGGTTTCTGCTCTTCCCTCTGCACTCGTGGTGAGGGCTGGGGATTGTTCTCTGCAATAGCCTGTGCTGGGTGCCGGAGTCGTGGTGAGGGGAGAAGGGCATGCTGAAGGGAAACGAGTGGGTTTGTGGTCTGTGCCTGCTTTCCCATCTTAGTTCTCTCTCATGTGCAACTGGTGATGCAGGAAACATTGAGATTCCAGTCCTCCGACAGGGACCTGATCTCTCAACCCGTGTCTCGGTGTGGTGTGCCACTCGGGCGTCAGACCCTCCATCTGCCAGCCCAGGAATCGATTATGTTCCCAGCTCCAGGAAAATAGAGTTCAGGCCCGGCGAGACAGAAGAGGTGAGGAGCCAGAGCCACTCCTGATGAGTCTGCTCTGTCTGGTGACACTTCTCTCTTGTTTATGTCACTGCCATTTGCCTGTTTTGAAAATCCTCTCAGGGCCACTTGAGGATTGTTAATGAATCTGCTAGGCCCAGACTCACATCTGATCAGTGCTTCAGACAGAGAAGATACAGTCAGGCCACCTCTCCCCGGATGATGATGGCTGCCTAATCTCCAAAATGATACGCCAGATTTATCTTGAACATTGTTTCCAGTGATAAACGAATTCAGGAAGGGCCTGACATAATAACTTTATATTAGACACCCAAATCTGAGTGCTGGGAAGGATGAAAGTTTTGCATCTCTGCTTTTCTTCTAGTTCTGCACTCTGACAATCCTGGACGATGCACAGTACCCGGTGATAGAAGGGCTGGAGACATTCGTGGTTTATCTCAGCTCACCCCATGGAGCTGAGCTGACAAAGCCATTCCAAGCCATCGTGGCCATTAATGACATCTTCCAGGACGGTGAGTTATCCATGGCAGTTCTGTCCAGCACATCATCGCCTCTTCCTTAACAATTCCATGCAGCAGGAAGCTAGTCCAAGTTACATTATTTATAGGCTGGAATAGCTTATTTTCCTGGGATCCTCTTATTCCATGTGGCTGCTGTTTCCTTCTATGCTTCACTGCCCACAGGAACTTGGAGTCTTCAGAAATGCAGAATGAATTTCCCTGTAGTGTTCTCTCACTTTCAGCCATGTTTTGCCTCCTCTGCTCAGAGCTCAGTCCTCGTTTCATGGTTTCTGTGAGCTAAAGTCCCCCTTACTATGGGAGAAAGTCTCACTGCTTATTTAGTTTTTCTTATATTTCAGCGTCTCTCATGTTTGCCTGTCTAAGGAAAGCACACACTGTATAATCTAACTTTGTAGCAGTCTAATCATTTCTTTCTTTATATCTTTTGTTGAGGTCTGCCCTGTTGGCTGCAAGATACTTGTTCTGTGTCTGTCCCCAAGCAGTAGGATAATGCTTTCAGACAGAGCATCCATTCCAGTACTGAGTCCCAATATAATCCCTTCCTCACTCCATCCAGCAGTTCTCCCAGGGTGTATGTGCCTTGATTAGTTCCTGTCTCTCTGTGGAGCTTCAGCGCTGCTTGACTCTTTTTATTACCTCCTGCAGTACCAAGCATGCAGTTCACCAAGGATACATACACAGTGAAGGAGAAGGAGGGTACTCTGCACATCCCCATCTTCCGCACCGGGGACCTGAGCTATGAGTCCTCTGTCAGGTGCTACACCCAGAGCCAGACAGCAGAGGTCATGGAGGACTTTGCAGAGAGGAGAAATGCAGAGGAGTCTCGCATCACTTTCTTGAAAGGGGAGAAGGTGAGTTGCCCCTGGCTTATAGGGGGAATGAAGAACCATTGATGGGAGGGGTTCAGATCTCCTCTTCAACTCTGCGTTGTCATAGGGAGCTCACAGAGGCTGTCCACACTGGTTTCATAGATGCTTAAAGTCACAAATATGACACAACTCTGAAGATGTTTGTTTTGTGATAAAACTGGTTAAAATGTGAAATGCAAATCATCTGTGTCAGGACTCCAGACTGTTTTAGCAGAGGGCTGTCAGTTTGTGGAGGTAGGTGTATTCCATGCTGTGTCTCATTGTGTAACAGTGTGGTTTGTCCACACTGAAGTGGCAGGTTCCAGGATTGACAGTACTTGGGTATTAGACCCTAGATAGTTAAGTACAGTGTGGCCTTTTAAGTGGCTTCATTGGATTTATAAATATTTGCTGTTTTCTCCTGCTTGCTTGGCTTTAGGTGAAGAACTGCAGTGTTTATATTAATGATGACTCTGCCTTTGAGCCAGAAGAGCAGTTCCATGTCTATCTTGGTAGCCCACTTGGAAACCATTGGAGTGGAGCTAGGGTTGGGAAGATGGACATGGCAACTGTAACTGTCACCAATGACGAAGATGGTAAGCAAGGATGCTCAGCAAGGATGTAGCTGTTATGTAGGATGCAGTCCCAAGGTAGTCGGCACAGTCCCAACAGTTTGCATTTTAATTTAGCACACGTGAATGCCTTCATTCACATGGCCACAGCTCTGTGTACAGGTCACCAACGTGGTGGCTTTGTGCACTGGTCTGAAGGGAGGGATGGAATAACAGTGGCTTGAACCCACCATTTTTCCTGTTTCTTATTCCCCTGCATTTTCACTGGGAGTTGCTGTGCTTCCCCTGGGAGATGTTGCCTTCCCTCCACAGTGTCACAGCCTGGAGAGATCTGCTGAGAAGAAGTGGGATGCCAGGTCCCTCTGGTGTGACTGCCAGCGGGGGCTGTAACACCACTGTGTGGCATGGATTTGAGGGCGTGTGGTTCAGCAGGAGGCAGGGGATGGGAGAATCAATGCCATCCAGTAACTATGTTGGGTTTTGCCCCACTCATTGCCCTAATTCACATCCAACCCTTAGAGCTGCAGTTTTGACCTCCACTTTAAAGAGCCCGTTGATCTGAAGATAGATTATAGAATCACAGACTGCTTTGGGTTGGAAGGGACATTAAAGCTCATCTAGTTCCACCCCACCTGCCATGGATACCTCCCACTAGACCAGATTGCTCTGAGCCGCATCCAACCTGGCCTTGAACACTGCCAGGGATGGGGCAGCCACAATATCTCTGTGCAACCTCTGCCAGTGTCTCACCACCCTCACATGGGAGAATTTCTTCCCAATGTCTAATCTAAATCTACCTCTTTCAGTTGATGTGTCGATAAGAGTCTAAAAGGAACTGAGCTTAGCTCACTCCAACTGCTGAATGCCCTTCATCAGGCATACAGTCAGCTGGTATGCAAAACCACACAGGACTTTTTCTTCACTGCTATTTCTGTAGCACCCACCATTGAGTTTGAAGAAGCTGCGTACCAAGTACGGGAGCCGCCTGGCCCGGAGGGTGTTGCTGTTTTAAATATCAAAGTGGTCCGGAGAGGGGATCAAAACAGGACATCCAAAGTCCGCTGCAGCACCCGCGATGGCTCAGCTCAGGCCGGAGTGGATTACTATCCCAAGAGTCGAATGCTCAAATTCAGCCCAGGTAAAGGGTTCTTGGAGGGAAGATCAGAGGTGGTGGCAATGACCAGTGCCATTTTGTGTCTATCAGAAAGGAGCATTGAAGGGAAACATTCAGGAGATGTGGAAAAAACCACTTCTTGCATGAGGTTTGCAACACAGCAGAGGTCTAACTGCTCCCAATGAACTGCATTAGCTGTAAGAAGGCATAATATACTCTTAGATTTTGGGGTTTAGATTTGATTTGGGGTTTGATCTTGGGTTCATCATAGTCTCTGTGGGAAAAGACACCTATTCAGTGTGTTCCAGGTGGGGTGCAAGACTTCCCCTTTCCTTACAATCAGACGTCCTTTTCCCTCTCGCCTTCTGGGTGCCTGATCATTCTCAGTTCAAACACAGTGGTGTTCTAAGCTTCAGCCCTCTCTGCTTGATGAGCAAAGTGCCCAAGCGATGAAAAGAAGGAGGGAATGAAAGCTTGTAGGTGATGAGCGCTTTATTAAGACTTTCTGCACCCTAGAATTAATGTAACTTGAAAAAATGGGAAAGCCATCCCAAAGCTTGCCTTGTTTTCTCTTGTGTACATTTCATCCTTTTGCAAGGTTCCACTGGATGAGAAGGATCTGGAGTTTGGTTTGTTTGGGGTTTTGTGTTCTGGTTTTTTGGTAATATATTTAAAATATACTACATAGACTTTGAGGTCTTTTCTAAAGTGTGACTCTTCTGGGCTGCAGCCTTACACTTGCTGTGGCTATAATTTTGTTATGCAAAAAGGCTGAACTGTTAAATAACAGGTGATCAGAACAGAGGAAGAAGTACTAGCATCTGGCTGGTGAGAGTAAAGTGGTCTTTAGAAAATGTAAGGCTCAGCAAAGAATTTTCAGGATCCAGTGAAACAGCTCAGACCATGCTGCTGGACTAAGGAGGCCTCACCAACAGTTCTGCATACTGATGTGAGATACAGCAAAGATGCTCACAGCAGTGGTGGGAATGTACTTTGGACCATAGATTTTTACTACAGACAGCTAGTGCAAGACAGGCATTATTAATCCTTAGATAGCATCTGCTAGTAAATCTATCACCTCATCAATTGGCTTGGTTGTCATAGCTGGAGTTTTATGTATGGAGTAGACTCCTGTGGGAGCAGGGCTAAATTATTAGTAGCAATGAGTGGAAATAAAATTTATAATGCATATTTTATTATAAAGTTTCAGTGGTCATAGCCTAGACCAGCTGTGCAGCTTTTTTATGAGAACTTCAGAGCAATATCTGATGATGAATGAAATTCCCTCTGCTGCTTCTGCATTTCCTCTCACAGGTGTGAACCACATCGTGTTTAAGGTGGAGATCATGTCCAATGAAGACCGGGAGTGGCATGAGTCCTTTTCTCTGGTGCTGGGTCCAGATGACCCAGTAGAAGCTGTTCTTGGAGATACCAGCACTGCAATAGTGACTATTTTGGACCAGGAGGCAGCAGGGAGCCTTATTCTACCAGCACCTCCTGTTGTAAGTTGCCCGTTGCAGTGGGTGTGATTTAGTACCCTTCAAGTACAGACTGAAAACCCCAGTAGGGTTTCTGAAATAAAATTAAGAGCTGCAATGATGTGGCAGGGTTGGAGTGGGTGGGAAGGATTGCCTCTTCTGCCTCTCCACTCAGCCTCAAGTGAATGCTGCTGTCTTGCATCTGTACAGGTTGTCACCCTGGCTGATTACGACCGGGTAGAAGAAGTGACCAAGGATGGTGCTAAGAAATCCCCTTCCCCAGGCTATCCGCTCATCTGTGTCACTCCTTGTGACCCTCACTTCCCCAAGTATGCCATCATGAGGGAACGCTGCAGTGAGGCTGGGATCAACCAGTCCTCAATACAGTTCAGCTGGGAAGTAGCAACCCCCACAGATGGGAACGGAGCCAGGTCACCTTTTGAAACCATCACTGACAACACACCATTCACTAGCGTCAACCATAAGGTATGGGGGAGGTACTGACATGACAAAGCTGCAAGAGCCCATGGCATCTTTTAGCTAGTAGTGCAAACTTTAGTTACACAGAGGTTAAAATCTAAAACCTCCTTAGACTTGGGAACTGGCATGAGGCATCTGCATGCTTCTTTAGGGATTATTTTTGTCTTTCTGCTTCAGAAAATTTAGCACTGTTCTTCACTGAGCTTGCTAAAAGCACCACTTCTGTTGACATGGGAGGTTGCTCTGAGCACTTGGACGCTTCAGTAAATATCTGGTGGCAGGAGATGGATGGAGCCTGGCAGATCTTAACAGCTCAGGCTCCTTCTTCCCCTCCCTTCAGTATGTGGGCAGAGTTTGGAAGCTGTAAAGCATCCAACATACTCAAGCATCTACTGCAGCATAGTAACAAGATGCATGTCCAAGTGGCCAAGCAGACATTGGCATGTATGTGCGCTTGAGTTGGAGTGTACCTTGCCTTTGTGCTGCCTCAGATCACCAGGACAGAGTGATTTTGCTACACAATTCAATGTTGCAAGACTGGTGTCCTTGACCCACAGGCATGTTTCTCCCTCCATGTTCACTGCAGGTGCTGGACAGCATTTACTTCAGCCGCCGATTCCATGTGCGCTGTGTGGCCAAGGCTGTGGACAAGGCTGGCCATGTGGGGACCCCCCTGAGAAGCAATGTAGTGACCATAGGCACAGACAGTGCCATTTGTCACACACCTGTGGTTGCAGGGACAGCCCGTGGTTTCCAGGCACAGTCATTCATTGCCACGCTGAAGTACTTGGACGTCAAGCACAAGGAGCATCCCAACAGGTATGAGCCTGGAGAAGGGGAGAGCTTGGGTCAAGAGGAAGACATGTGTCTGAAACCACATCTCTCCATGCAGTGTGCCCACTTGAACAGCTCAGGTGCTCAGGGTAGTGCTCCTACTTTCTTCCTCAAACCCTACTCTGCTGAGAGAGTGCCCTTCCCCTCAGGAATTTGGAGTTGATGGAACAGCTTGAGGAGCAGATGTATACTTGGGGAAATCTAGCTGAAACTAAATATCAGGCTACTACTAACAGGCTCACCCTGTCTGTGCTGTTCTGCTGCTTTTTTTCTGCTGTCTCATCCACTGTTTGTTCCAGAATCCACATCTCGGTGCAGATCCCCCATCAGGATGGTATGCTGCCCCTCATCTCCACTCTGCCACTCCACAATCTGCATTTCCTTCTCTCCGAGTCTATCTACAGGCACCAGCATGTCTGCTCAAACCTGGTCACTGTCAGAGACCTCAGAGGTATCTCAGGTAATCCTTAAAGCCAGCCTTTGCTTTCTGAAGTTGGTAGTTAGGAAGAAGCCAGTAAAAAAACGTAGATAAGAAGAAGGCTTTGTCTTCCCCTGGGCTCTCTTGACATTAGGTAAATCATAATTAATCTTCCTGAACTAACAGCAGGGAACAGAGTTGCCCCACTGAAGATGAGATATGATGCCTGGAATGTTTAAAAGATAATGGGGTTAAGCTGCACTGGTTGTAGGTTCACACTGTGCTGGTGATTTTCTGCCGTTCAAAACTGTCTTGTGATATCCATGCAGTTAGAGAGATCCACAGGAAGTGGATCACTGTGTATGTGTCACTGAGGTCTCCACATGGCAACAAGAAGCAGCAAAACCAAATTCACTCCTGAAGTAAATGCCAGAGATGAATTAAAAAAGGCAGTTAGTGTCTCTGACACTCAGGGCAATGTGGTCCATGGTGGGCAGGGGATTGTTGGGCTTCATTCTTACCAGTTCATAGTCAATTGAATTGAGTTCTGCATTTCTTGAGGTTTAACTTCAGCCTTTAATTAATAGGTTCATAAGTTTGGGGTTTAGGATTCTTGTCCCATTCCTATAATGTTTTCTGCTGTGAAGACCTGTGTATATTTAGTATGACCTCTAGGATTATGAAGAAAGAGGAGCCCATTAAATCCCTAATATAATAAAAGTCAATGATGTGATTTGAGAGTGAAAATGGGACCTCAGTAGTTGGCCTCAGCCTCTCTAAAGTCTGAAGTGATCAGCGTCCTGATGTCTGTTAATCCCAGAGGCAGGGTTTCTGGATGAAGTGACCTATGACAGCATTGTTCTTGGGCCTGGCTATGACCGCCCTTACCAGTTTGACCCCACGGTGAGAGAGCCAAAGACCATCCAGCTCTATAAGCACCTCAACCTCAAGAGCTGCATCTGGACTTTTGATGCTTATTACGACATGACCGAATTAATCGATGTCTGCGGAGGCTCTGTCACTGCTGACTTCCAGGTAAGACGCCCTATCCAAAACTCTTCCACATAATCCACATCCTGCTCAATTTTTAGGCAAAGCACCAGTTAGTGTTCTTGTATATTTGCTGGAGCATGGCTTTTTCCCCCTTTTCCCTAGAAAAGAATGGTGCTTTTTGAAATGCACTTAAACCATTTACTTTTGTTGGGGTAATATGTTTTATTCTTTTAACCTTCAGAGCACCAATAGAATATGGGGTTTTAAGTATAAGGATGTACTGGCAATACAAAACATTCTCAGCTGTGCTCTACTCTGTTACAATTTGGGCTATATTCTTCGCCAAAAGATCAAAGAACCAGAGCAGAGGCACATCAGTTCATACTCTGCAGTGGAGCAAAGTTGTGGGAATTTGAAAGTCAGTTCTTAATTAACTGGCATGCGGAAAGCCTGAAGTAGTCTTCTATAAAACAGTGGCTTTCGCTACTAGAGGTGTCTCACTGCCCTCTCATGGATGGATTATACATGTACATCCCACTCTAGTGAATCTTCATTAGGTTCTTGTACTAAATTCCCAGTCAGAATGTTATGGCCAGCATCATCTGTTCTAACTCCTACTGGTCTGGAATACTTTTTTAACTCTCCTTTTATACCTCCAATGATTTGCACAAATCCAGAGAGACTATTTGACCTGAACAACTGCAGAATTTAGTACGTGGAGACTGGCACTAACCCATCTGGAAGTCTCCCTGAGCAATCTCAGAGGCTTGCAGAATACAGCTGTGTGCCCTGCAGATAATAAATGGTGTATAGCTGTAGAGCTCTGGTGTTTCAGGTACTCACAGGGCTAGTCCTGAGCAAGCAGAATTACATATTTTTAATCCACAGAATTGGAAACAGGGAGATTTGGAGGTGAAGTTGTGAGCACAGCTCTTATTATACCACCACACCAGTGTGCTTTAGCACTTGCACTTACTTAAAATGCAAGTTTGTCTAAAGTACCTACATGTAAAGAAAGGTCAGACAGTCATGTCTGACTTAATTTTGGAGTTCTGTAGCATGTGAGGTGCACCCTGTGCTTGCATACTTTTCCCAGGAGTTCATTATTATTTTTCAAATGGCAGCCCAGCAGTAACTTTTTTGGCAAATCAGCTAATTGTTTGCCAGTAATGCTCAGTCTTCATGGAGAAATGACATTATATTGCTTTAGAAATATTTCATCCCCACATTATCCTCCCTGTGTTGAGGACATCCATGGTCCAGAACTAAAAAAGAGTCGTTCTATTGCAGGTACTCTGGCTTTTTCCCCCATTTGCAGCATAGAATGTGAATGCAGTGGGTACTCTCTGGGTCAATGTTTCTTCTTTGGAAGGTGCATAACCACCCTTTTTGGGACTTTATTGACAGGTACGAGACTCTGCTCAGTCCTTTTTAACAGTCCATGTCCCACTCTATGTGTCCTATATTTACGTGACAGCGCCGAGAGGTTGGGCTTCTCTTGAGCATCACACAGAGATGGAGTTCTCCTTTTTCTACGATACTGTTCTTTGGAGGACAGGTAGGTTCACACTGTGTGAGGGAGCACAGGAAAATTGGTTTATTCTTGAGTTGGGTTTTTTTCCCCCTTTTTCTTAGTTGCTGCACTGCCACCACAGTCCTGAGCATAGGGTAGCACTTGCTGAAGTAGAGTGAAAAGTGCTAGAAAAGTGCTGCAAGAAAAGAGCTCTCTCTTCATCCAAGCCTCCACACCCAGACAGAGGTTGCTCCCTGTGAGAGATTTGGAGTGATTCTCATGTGGGAGCTGCAGTCATATTCCTCAACCTTGTGGTTCTCACAGGTGGACTTTTCCCATAGTATCCCCTTGTTTTTTAAATCAGCAGTATCCCCAGCAGTGAGCCCTGACTCATTCCAATCCTCTTCTGGTGGTTACATCCATGCGTGGTTTATCCTGTGCCTGTGAGTCTTCTGTTTTCTAGATTGTTAATCTTTCCCACAATATTTGGAGCCTGTGTGTGCTGTGAACCCATGCCTTCAGCCTTGAGCAGTATTGTGACAGTGCTTCACTTGGATTATATTCTGCCAGCAATGTCACTTCAATATTTAGAGGAGGGACTCACAGAGCTCTCTGTTCATGGAGGGCTACTCAGGAGTTGAGGCCAGGAGTACCCAGAAACAGTTACCTGTAACTTAGTACGTACAGTAAGTTACATTCACAAGCTAATCATGGTAGGGCACTCAGTGTACTTACTTCTTTTATGCATGAGTGAGACTGGAGGATAATCCGATTGAAACCATACCTTTTGGAGCTCTCTCAAATGCTTCTGGAGTTACGTGGGGCTGACAGAGCCCACCTGAGGACTGACTGTGCTGTGTGGTCTCCCTGGTGACTTTATTCTTGCTGCACCATGCAGGCATTCAGACAGACAGCGTTCTCTCAGCCCGGCTGCAGATAATCAGGATCTACATCCGGGAGGATGGCCGGCTGGTTATTGAGTTCAAAACGCAGGCCAAGTTCAGAGGTGAGTGTTAGTCCTGATAGAGGAAGAAATCACCATACAAATACAGATCTGTTCTGATAACAGGGAGTAGAATCAGTCTCTCTTCCCACGAGGAGTCCCTCCGTGCGCCAGGGTGTGCAGCGAGGGGTCTCCCCATACTCTGCCTTATCTCTCACCACCTTATCCTCACCCCAGGGCTCTTTGTCATGGAGCACCACAGCCTGCCAGATGTCAAATCTTCCTTAATGACTCCAGACCACCTGGGAGGGATCGAGTTTGACCTGCAGCTGCTGTGGAGCGCTCAGACTTTCGACTCTCCCTACCAGCTCTGGAGAGCAACCAGCTCCTATAACAGGTGAGAGCTGTGGTTCAACCACCTCCAGCAGCTTCCCACAGCATAGTGTTCTTAAGCAGACAATGTGTGTGCAGTTAACAGCAGCAGTGGAGCAGTTTCAAACCAGGCCAGAGTAAGCAATCCCTGTTGCCCTTTCAGTTGTGTGGAGTGGTCAGGAGTCAGCCTCACTCAAGGGCTGAGCTCCAGCATGCAGGGTGCTGCTACCAGGGCTGAAAACACTCTTCTGCTCATTGTAGAGGGGAAAATCAGTTAAATCTCCTTGCAAATCCATCTTTCTAGCCAACCTGGCCTTGAACACTGCCAGGTGTGAGGCAGCCACGGCTTCTCTGGGCAACCTGTGCCAGTGTATCACCACCCTCACAGGGAAGAAATTCTTCCTAATGTCTAATCTAAATCCTTGCTCTTGTCAGTTTAAAGCTATTCCCCCTTGTCCTGTCACTACCTGCCTTTGTCAAAAGCCTCTCTCCATTCTGTGACTATTCTTACAGCCTGTGCTCCTTGCACAGGGGGTCAAATTAAACGCCACAGATCGAATTTGTCCTCCTGCAACTGCTGGAGTAGATGAACATTTCTGGGGCAAGGGAGAAGTCCTGCTATGAACTTTGTCTTGCCTGCTTATACCCGTTAGAAAAAGATGGATGTTGGGCAAACATCAGCTGGGTGAACAGCCTGGAATCCCATTTGGTGACCACAGTGTCTCCTGTCTGTTCCCAGGAAGGACTACTCTGGAGAGTACACAATCTTCTTAATCCCCTGCACTGTGCAGCCCACGCAGCCATGGATAGAGCCTGGAGACAAGCCCCTGCCCTGTACAGCTCACGCTCCTGAGCGGTAAGGAGTACCCACCATCACCCACTGGGACATTTTCAGCCCATTGGGGTTGTTTGGGTGGTCACAGCAGGTGTGTGGCACCCTACAACAGCAGCAGGAAGGGAACAGGGGAGGGGTGGAAGCTCCCCTTTGGCTCAGGAGTCCCCCTGCAACTGAGACCATCCTCACTCAAGGCAATGAAAGACTGCACCATCACAGAGGTTTTCAGCCTCCAAATCTATGTAGCCTTTGGTTGTCCCCACAAAATAAGAAAATCAAACCTGTCGGGAGAAGGCTTCAGCTGGCCATGCACAGCCCTGCACCATTGCTGCTGCTGTTACCACCCTCATATGGCTGCTAGACTACAAACAGTAAAGCAGGAGAGAAGAAAGGAAGGTGACTGTAGGTCACCAGCATGACCTTCAGATGCGTTCAGACTAAACCTCTTCTTTTTCTCTTCCTGTCTCAATTTTAGATTTTTGATCCCGATTGCCTTTCAGCAGACAAACCGCCCAGTCCCCGTTGTCTACTCTCTGAACACGGAATTCCAACTTTGTAACAATGAGAAGGTGTTTTTGATGGACCCCACCAAATCTGAAATATCTCTGGCAGAAATGGATTACAAAGGAGCATTTTCAAAAGGTAAGATTTATTTTCGTTCTCTTTCCCTTTCTGCTTGTACTTGATGATACTATCATGAGATGATTTGGGTTGGAAGGAACCTTAAAGCTCATCCAATTCCAACCCCCTGCCACAGGCAGGGACACCTTCCGCTAGAGCAGGTTGCTCCAAGCCCCGTACTACCCAGCCTTGAACACTGCTAGTGATGGGGCAGCCACCGCTTCTCTGGGGCAGGCTGTGCTAGTGTCTCACCACCCTCACAGTGAAGAACTTCTTCCTAATGTGTAATCTGAGTCTCGTCTGTTAGTTTAAAACCATTCCCCCTTGTCCTGTCACTACATGCCCTTGTAAAATGTTTCTGACTTCAAAATTTCCATTCCTTTGAAGAAGGATAAATCCCAGATTTGGCTTTACGTCTTTTGCAGCAACAAATGGTATTTTGAGCATGTTACAGCCCTGTAGCAGCATGACAAGACATGACACGTGCTGTGGCACAGTATTTTGCCATCTGCATACCCCAGTCTAAGCCCTTCAAAACCCACAGCCATGTGTCATCTGGTGCATTTGTCTCTAACAGCGGTTCTCTTGTTGAGTTAGAGAATTCAACCTGACCTTGTTTTCTCCCTACCTCCTCAGGGCAAATCCTGTATGGCCGCGTACTCTGGCACCCTGAGCAAAACCTGAATGCCGCTTACAAACTGCAGCTGGAAAAGGTCTACCTTTGTACTGGCAAGGATGGCTACGTCCCTTTCTTCGACCCAACGGGCACTGTCTACAATGAGGGGCCCCAGTATGGCTGTATTCAACCCAACAAGCACCTCAAACACCGATTTCTCCTCTTGGTAAGTTTCTCCATGCTTTGGTGAGCATTGTGTGTGATGTGTCTGGCCTCCCAGCCTTTCACTGCCCTAATGGAGCTAGGGACTAAATTTCCTTCCTACTTATGGGAAGGACAAATGTCCTGTCTTTCTCTGTTTATACTATGGCTTGGAATTGGCAGGCTGGCAGAATAATTGGAGATTTATTTACCAGTTACACAGAAATTGCATAAATCTATGATTAGCTTCCCAGATGCATTCAGCTCTCACTACGTGCTCCGTAATTAACATTTGCCAACGTCCTCACTGGACAAGGGTGACGTGAATGGTGTGAGTGATCTTGGCGTGCCATACATGAGCAGGCTGCTCAAACTCTTCTCCCCATCTCCAGCTCTACAAACTTAGTTTTTGACACGGATCAGTGGTAAAACAGTAGGAAGCCTCTACAAATCATAAGTATTTTCTGCACATTAAGCTATGCCTTTACAGAAATGTCTGCCTGTGTGTAGGTGTGGAGATTGGGCACTTGAAACCAATTCCTACAGCACTACACAGGTGTTACTCGGTGCTAGTGGCCTCACTTGCTTAAGAAAGACAACAGTGTTCTCTTCCTGATGCCTCTCTTAATTTCAGGACCGAAACCAACCAGAAGTGACAGACAAATATTTTCACGATGTGCCTTTTGATGCCCACTTTGTTTCGGAACTGTCTGAGTTTCACTTGATAAGCAGCATGCCTGGAGTTGATGGATTTACTCTCAAAGTGGATGCTCTGTACAAGGTATGTACCAAATGATAGCAGCCACCCAAAGCTAACTTTTACCGGATACTTTGTGAGTTGTAGTCCCTGATTTCTGGGCCTGGAGAAGCCAGTTTGTAACTCAGTGACCTGTTTGCTGAAGGCCCTTCTTGGCATTGCTAAGATTGGACTAGAAATTAACCGTAGTGCCAGTGAAGATGCAAATTCCGGCACTGAAAATGGAGATGAGGAATTTATTGTGGTGATTTAAGATTATTTTTTTTTCCAAAGCACTCAGGAAAGAAGCTTTTTAAAAAGATATTAATCATAGAATCATAGAATAGTTTGGGTTGGAAAGGATCTTAAGATCATCTAGTTCCAACCCCCCTGCCATGAGCAGGGATACCTTACACTAGACCAGGTTGCTCAGGGCCTCATCCAACCTGGCCTTGAACACTGACAGGGATGGTGTTTGTGAATTAATTGCCGCCATTGTCAGAGACAAGACTAACACCTCACTTGGTGATAAACATTATGGCAGGTGCTCAGAAAACCATGCTGAGCTGTTAAGGAACAGGATGCAAGATGCAGCCAGCTCTGCTTTTACTTAAAATTACCTGATCCAAAAGCTATAAAGCACCATGTGTACATGTGTTTTCTCTTTCTTCAAGGTGGAAGCTGGACACCAGTGGTACCTTCAGGTCATCTACGTGATTGGCCCGGAGAGCATGGCGGGGCCTCGTGTCCAGCGCTCCCTCGCTCACCACTGGAGACCACGCAGCCGCAGGGACCTGGTTGGTGCCGACGGGAGGCCAACGCTGGACGACTCCTTGATCTATGACAACGAAGGTGACCAGATCAAGAATGGCACCAACATGAAGTCGCTGATCTTGGAGAGGGAGGAAGCCGCCGTCACGGCCTCCTTCTCCCAAACAGGCACTTCCCTGGGGAGTGCCTTTGCCGCTGTTGCCCTGCTGCTGCTGCTTCTGCTAGCTGGGCTTTGCATCCTCACTGGGAAACGGCGGAAGCTACGGCAGAAGCAGGAAGCAGCCCCAGAGGAGCATCCACTGAACACCAAGGTGGAGCTGCCACGGGGAGCCGAGAGGTCAGTGGACAGCCGGTACTGCACCGTGCGGAACGTTAATGTGTGGAGGGAGAACAGCAGGAAGGTGAAGCAGGTGAACTTGGAAGTCAAAGTCCACAGCAATTTGCATGACGGAACAGAGGTTTAGTGGAGCACATGCTTTGGTTTGGTGAAGGCTTTTTATAAATATTAAAAAAACCTCACAAAAATAATCCAAAAAGGAAAAACTAAGAGAAGTTTTGATGGGTTTGTGTACTCTGGTGAGGAGGAGGAGCAGGTCTGGCTCATCTCTGCTTCCCGCACCCCCCGCCCCTATCACCGGGACTAAAGGCTGTACGTGGATCTGACGCGGAGGGTGACCGGCATGTCACTTCCCTGCACTTCCTCCTCTTCAGCACCACTGTTCCCAGTGGACAGGCGTCCGGTGCTCGCACCGGGGGGATGTAGTGCCACCCTCAGCCATCGGGTGGCGCTGCGCTAAGCAGTGACGCTCCGCGTCCGCCAGAGGGCGCCAGGGAGGGGGTTCAGCATTAAGTCATCACCTGAAGAATGACGTCATATCTTAACGTCGTGTGAAAGGTAAATAACGCTATTTACAGGCATCGACTAAGGAGTTAAATGATCAAAGCACCTCTAACCACCAAGCGGACAGAAGAACTCAAAGGCAGGGCAAGAAGCCTGCCCCGAGATCACACGTAACTCCCACACCTTGAACTCTAAAATCAAAATTTGATGCTGGAATTAAACTGGGAATGTTTATCTGACGAATGCTAAACGTGCTGCATGAACATGGAGGGAACGGGAAATGGAAGACATCAAAGCCAGGCACAGGGCAGCTATGCACTGGTCACACCTAGTGGTGTGACCTAACGCTCCTTCCTGTGCCAGGCTGTAAATCATTCACTGTCATAACCTGAAAATCAATATACTTTAATGCTGAGTAACTGATTAGTTAATAGCGGTTGTGAGCATTGTAAAGCACTGATACGGTGGGACAGGTTCGGTGACCAACATGACTGGACCCCCCACTCCAGAGGGAGTCCATGCATCAGCCCACCCGCTGCCCACAGCCCAACACTCCCCATCGCCCCCCCACCCTCTTGAGTTGCCACCAGCAGAGCCCTGGCTTTGACCAGCGGAGGATTCCTGGTCAAAGGCACAGGATTTGGGCTCTAGCCCAGCCCTGGGGCCAGGGTTTTGTTCTGCGGCTGGGAAATGCCCATCTGGGTCCATGCTGCAGAGCCCTAGCCCTTGGTCTCGAGCACCAAAACAGCCTTCTGAGCCCTGAACCGACCCTCACGGAGCTGAACCAACCTCCAGCTGCACACCAGTGTGTTGTGAGACAGCCCCAGGAGCCCTGGCAGGGCCGGGAGGTGCTTCGGAACTGGCTGGCAGGTGACCGCAGGCAGCTTGGGAGAGGACAGAGTGCACGGGGTTCCGGCCCCTCCGGGCTTTATTTCGGGCTTTATTCTGTGAGTGGTAGAGCCCCCCAGGCACCAGCACTGGACACCCCGCTGTGCCGCGCACTCCGCCGCAGAACTGCCCCTGGGGCCGGGTCTCCAGCGGGCTCCAAGTCCTGCGCTACCCTCTCCTCCCCACAGCCACTGCTTGCGCCAGGCCAGGGCTTCCCTGCCGAGACCTCGGACACGGTCCTCCGGGGCGGTGGTTTCACACAGATGCTGAATAAAGACACTGGAGCGGGCCGGGGCTCCTGGGACTGCGGCGGCTCCGACAGGTACCGTCTGTCTTAGCCTCACACTCCTCCCCCGGAACTGCACCGGGCAGGGCTGGGGCTCTGTTTTAAGCCCCCAGACACAACACTTGGGCTCTCTTTGGCAGCTAAAAAGCGAGCTGTAGGACCCCGGTGTCAAGCACCCAAAATGCAGCACTTAGTCTCAGTTTCCGAACACCACAATGGGCTACACAAGCCTGGTGCCCACACTCCAAATCACAGCACTTAGTCTGTTTCTCAGCTTCCAACAGTGGCCCCATGAGCCCATTTTTCAACACCCAGAACACAGGAGTTAGTCTCCGTTTCTGAGCCCTAAATCTGGCCAAATGAGCCTGGTTTTGAGTCCCCAAAATGCAGCACTTTTATTGAAGTTGAGTTTTTTGTGTGAGTTCTAAAACTGGCCAAGGGGGTGCATTTTTGAGCCCCTAAATTGCAGGACTTGGTTTCTGATGCTGAGCAGCAAAAGGCAGGACTTGGTCTGTGCTTCTAAGCCCCAGTATTAGCCGAGTGAGTCACCTCATTTCAAGAATGCATACATGGGACTTTATTTCTAAGCTCTGAACCTGGTTTTTGAGCAGCAAAACACAGGACTTACTTGGTCTTTTTGAGCCCCACAACTGACCACATGAGCCAGTTTCCAGACTCCAACATCTGGGGTTTGGTGTCCATTTCTGAGCCCCAAATCTGGCTTTAGTGACCCCGGTTTTAAGCCCCCAAATCATAAGACTCCCATCTCTTGTTTCTGAACCCCACGCTCCTGGGGAGCTCAGTCAGGCCTCTGAGCCTGGTGTCCAGCCCTGCAGAGCTCAACTCTTGGGGATCTGGGCCCAGAGCCCCCCAACAGCCACATCCCGGTGACACGGGGCTCGCTCCAGGCCTCGCAGCACCGACAGGGGCCGGTCTCCGCTCTCCGCTCTCGAGCCCGGTGCTGCTAAGCCATAGCCCCCGCTGGAGCCCCAAACAGCCTCCACAGTCCCAGCTGTGCTCGGGAAGGGGCAGGGAGACCGACGGGCGTCGAAGGCGCTGGGCTCCGACCCTCCGGGGCTGTTCCCCGGCGTTCTGCGCCTGCCAGCGGCCCGGGGAGAGCCGGCAGCCGCCAGAGACCCGCTCTGCGGCACAACGAGACACCGCAGCGGCACCCGCGCTCACCGCGCCAAGGGGGCCTCGCCCGGCTGGCCCCGCCCATCTCCCGCTCCTTATATGGATATCGCCCCGCCTTCCTGGCCACACCCTCCCGCCACTCCCCTCCTTTTATAGATGGCGCCCCGCCCTCCCCCCTCCTTTTATAGCTGTCTTGGGCGCGTTGCTCCGCCCCTCATTTCATAGGCCCCGCCCTCCAGGGCCGCCGCGGGTCCTGCCGTCCCTCCGCTCGCTCCCGGGCCAGCGGTGGCGCCGTGAGCCTCGCTCCGCCGCTCGCAGCCGCTGTGCCGGAGGCCTGCGCAGCGTCTCTCCCTCCCTCCCCGGTCAGGACACACGGAGCGGGGTGGGGAAATATCCAGCCAAAGCCCCGGCAACGCCAGTTGCCATGAGGACCACTCATCTCTTCTCGTATAATCCCGGCTGCGGCTCTCGGGAGCGGGCCCGGCAACTTCCACCGTGACCCATCACGGCCCCTCGCGTCATCCGGAGCCCCACAGGGCCGGTTCTGCGCAGTGACCCCGTACGGAGCGCTCCGAGCAGCAAAGCCAGGAGCACCCCAGCCGCGGCATCGGCAGACACCCGGAGGCTCCCGGCTCGGGTTTGTGTGGCCGGCGGTGGTGCCGCTGCAGAACGGACCCGGCTGCGTGTGGACAGCCTGGAAACGCATCTCCTCCTCCCAGGCAGCGCGCAGCGGGGCTCCATCCCCTGGGGAGGGCTCAGCGCGCTCCCGGCTCGCTCTCCCATCACATCCCGCTCATCTCCCCGGACACAGGTCACACCAACACCGGTAACCTCAGGAACCGCTGTGCAGCACCGGCCCAACGGCCCCGCCTGTCCCGGTCCCGCAGTCCCTCTGCTGCGCGCTGCCTCGGGTCTTGCAGCAGGATCTTAGAGCGCCCTGTGCCGAACCGGTGTCCCGGGGGGTATGGTGGGCACCGGGCGACGCTTCCCATGCCCGACCCCAGCAGCGAGAAGCCGACTCGGCCCAGACTGCTCACTGACCTCCACTCTGCGCCTTCCTTTTCCTCCCTCTGCCCCCAAGTGCGGGTCCTTTCCCATCATCCAGGAGGGCCACACCTGGGGGCGCTGCGGCAGCTGAAATACATGGAACAAACGAGGAAAAGATGGAAAAACAGGGGAAAGGAAAAAAAAGAAAAAATTATGGGAGAGGGAATTAAAAAGTAGGAAGAAAAGACCCCCTTCCCCCACAGTTATTTAATTTTTTGGTTTAGAACTGTTACCTACTCTGACAAATCCCTGTAGCTAAAAGGAATCTCTCTCAGAGCAGCCTGGGAATCATCTTCATCTCTGTAGAACACACTCCATAAGTAGGGATGGGGGTTTCTCTTCCATGTTAGCACAGTCGCAGGGTCCTAAAACTAAACCCTACAGCTAAGCGCCGCAGCTCAGATCCTGAAAGACAAGAGATAAATCAAGGGAGATACTCTGTGGGTTGGCAGATGGGGATTTATTTATCGGAATAATAAAATGTGATTTTGCCAACTGATCCTTCTGAAGCACAGGATCTTTTGTGGACCCCCAGTTTCCCAGCCCTGAAAACCCAGCGTTGCGGCACCCTCTGCTTCCTTCCTGCTGGTGCAGCAGCAGCTCCCTGGTGTTCTTGCAGAGAATTAGAGAAAACCCCACATGAATGTAAGTGCGAAGCCCCCGGAAGAAGCCAGACGTGTTTTACACTGCGTTCATGCCTAAACCTGAATTCCCTCTGCACCTTTTAAAGACCTGAAAAAGACTTCTTCTATTTGAACAGAGATCATCAGTCTCTTCCCAAGATGCTTGTTAGAGCTGCTGGAGCCTCTGCCTTGGGTACAATTCCTTGCTACGTGTCTGTACACAGTGATCAGATCTCCAGCATCTCTTAAAGTGGGTTATACCCCCAAGGTTCCTCTAGACTTGGTTAAAGCCTAAGTTTCTCCAGATTCCACCTCTGAGATGAAGACTGTCAGGGCAGAAGCTGCTGCCCAAGCACTCACAGCCCATCCACAAATTGCACATCCCCAACCGAAGGCTTTTCCTGCTGCTACTGGGGGCCGTTTGCAATGGCAGCTTCAGCGAGCCCATGGGTTCCCCTTTCCACTCCTTACTCCTGATTTTTTGGCCTGGGGCCTTCCAACACCTTACTGGGTTCTTCCTCCACTTCCATAGGGGCCATGAACTGTTCCTACCTTGTTTGCAGCTCCTGCTGATGGTGGTAGCTCCTTATCTTCTGGTTTGTGCTTCATCGGCAGAGCATGGGACACTACAAAAGTCCTAGACTTTGGATAAACATTTTGTGTTAACAACATTCTTCCTACACTAAAGACAAAATACTGCATGTGCCACCTTCTGGGAAGATTGCTGAGAGAACTGACTCAATCCCAGCCAAAAGCGTGTCTGGGTGAAAGTCCACGGCTTATGGGCTAAGGCTTCAGCAAATCTACCTGCTCATGCTAAGGAAGTAAAGCTGAGCAAAGAGCACACTGGACACACGATACTGTAACTCTAAGGGACTCAGACCATCTAATATTTACTTTTTTAAACTAAATAAGTGGCTTTCCATCCTCCACCATTGGCATGGCTTGGTGGGTCTGTGTGCCTGCTCCTGAGCATGTGTTCCCGCTGCGCACCCCCCCATGGGAGCTGTGACTTGAAAAGCACCAGCCAGAGGCAAGCCTGACTTTGACACGGCTTTGCTGTAAGGCCACTCTCACATTAAAGAATTTATTCCTTTAGGTTAGATGTAAGGGCCTACATTGAGCCGGTGTTTCTGTCTATGCTCGGTTGTTTTCTGATGCGTTCCTCAATCTCGCCTGTATTTCCCCTTCTAATTCTTTGTTAACTTCACCCTCTGTACGGACGAGACTGGAGAAGGGAAATGTGTGTGGGGTGTCTCTTTTATATACCTTACATGTGCATGGGTCCTGTAACTGGGCATCATACGCATACACCTTAGAGAATCATAGAATAGAATCCCAGACTGGTTTGGGTTGGAAGGGACCTTAAAGCTCATCCAGTTCCAACCCCTGCTGTGAGCAGGGACACCTTCCACTAGAGCAGGTTGCTCCAAGCCCTCTCCAGCCTGGCCTTGAACACTGCCAAGGATGGGGCAGCCACAGCTTCTCTGGGCACCCTGTGCCAGTGCCTCACCACCCTCACAGGGAAGAACTTCTTCCTTACACCTAACCTAAATCTCCCCTCTGTCAGTTTATAGAAGCACCTGAGTGCAGGTGAGCACAACCCAAGCACACCACCAGTTTTCAGCATTTTTCTCATCCTCTGAGGAGCTGTTAAGCATCCCCTGGGGTTTGCAGTGATTCTACAAGCAATTCTTCTCTGTCTGGTTTAACCCATACCCAGGGTTTTGGTGATTCAACAGCCAGCTACTGGGGAATCAGTTTGACTCAGGCAGGGTAGTCACAAAGGAGACCTAATAGCTGTGTATATACCCAAACAGCCCATCACCCAGGTTTCTTGCATAAGCACCATGTAATCAAACCCTCCTCTGATCTCAGAATGTCCTGAATGCTCCACTTTACCTGCACTATGCTGCTGATTCTGCTTTATTATTCCCCAGGGCTAAAACCATTGTCCCTGTACTGAAGAGCATCTCAGCTGGCACCTTCACCTTGGTAGGGCTGCTCAAAGGCAAAAAGCACCGGTAGTGTCAGTAAAAGAAAGAAAACCCACTTCTGCACACATCTGGATGTGCACAGAATCCTGGTCACCTCTGGTTTAACCCAGAGCCACCGTTAGACCCCAGCTATCGTGGGTCTGTCCCAAGAAACAAGCCCACCACTGCAATATTCAGAGGGCATTCAAACGCCAGTTCAAATTGCATTTGCTCCAAACATCTGCAAACTCTCCATACACTTGCCTGGGAAAAGGGATAGTTGGGATTTGGTTGCTTAAGTCAGGTTTTGCTTCAGCAAACACAGCTAACCCGGGGTGGCATTTGCTATCTGCAGCAGGCTCAGGCCATGGTGCCCACTGTCTGCCTTGCTAAGGCTGAGCATAACCCAGCAGCACATCCCCCTTTTGCCAGGTTAATAATTCAAATGAGTCTGATGTTGGAGGCGCTGGCACCCAGGCTATGGCCAGCAGGCCAAGGGTGCTCACCCTCTGCCCCGCTGCCAGCATTAATCATTGACCCTGCAGTTAGCACTGCCTCCATATAAATGCTTGGGATGGGTTTCCCAGCACTGCTTTTTGGCAGGAGGAGGAAAACCAACCCCACCATGAGGGCAGCTCTCACCCTGCTGCTGCTGTTAGCTGCCGTGCACGCTGAGCACCGAGGTAAGGGCATCTATTAATCAGTCACCTCTATGGGGCTTTGCCCTTCCCCAGGGACAAGGAGTCCCTCAGTTCCGGAGGTTTTCGGTGCCCAGTGCCAAATCATTGAACAGGAATCCGAGAGAGGGTTGGGAAAGCGTGGGATGATGTTTTGGTACCTGGGAATCCTCTTTGGGGTGATGCTGGAGGAGCTGGGAGGGGAAGATGCTGGGGTTAGAGTGGAGGGAGAGGGCAGGACAGCATCACAGGGCTTTTCCTCACTTTCAAGTGAAAACGAGATTTTCCGACCCCCTCACAAGCTCTGTTTGACTGCAAAACCCACTCCGGGGATGACAAGGATGCCCTGTGCCACCCCTTGCCCTGCAGGGGATCACCCGCCTGACAAAAAGCCCCCAGAACTCACTTCTCCCACACGGCTTTCTGAAAACGACAAGAAGCTCAGAGAGCTGGCACTGGGACAGGACTGACAGCGCTGTTCCCCTGAGGAAACAGAACCATTACCAGCCCTGCAAAAGCCCAGCTACCCTTTCTTTCCCGCCAGAGCAATGTGACCTTTGCTGTAATGCCACATAACCCCTTGGTTCTGGGGACATGACCCTGCTCCATGCTGTAATACCAGTAAATACTGGTATCAGTATTTACCCTGCTGGTATCAAAGTCTAACCAAGGTGCATCACAGCAAAAATCAATAGTGCTTTTCCAGGGAAGAGGGAGTCACTGGGGACACCTCCACTGCTGCGTGCTCCTGACCTCCATGGTCCTGCCTCTAGACCTCCAAACCCGGCCACAAAACCCAACAACATGCACTGCAAATACCCAGAAAGGTCCATTCGGACAAGGGGAATGTGCATAATGCTTGGAGCACGGTTTGTGGTGGTGTAGCATCCCCCATTCCCATGCCGGTGCCCGGGAGGGAAGTGGAAAGCGAGAGCAAAATAAGGATTCAAGTGGGAATTTGTTGTTCCTCAAATTATCGTTTTCCCTGACAAAAAACAGAAAACCCCCAGTTATTTTCTGTAGGAAACTGAAGGAGAAACGTGGCTTTGTTGCCACACAGAGAAAAGGGCACAGGAGGTGGCACTGCAGGGGAAAGCAAAGCCAGCATCTTCCCAAATCCCAGCCCATGCCTGGTCCCAGGTCCCCAGCCACTACTCAAGGCACAGATACTGCTCACCAATCCTTCTTTTCCTGCCCTGACAGGTAGAGCTTATGTCCGGGACAAAGTCTGCCAGGAGTTTAAGACCCTGGGGAAGGAGAACTTCCGAACCCTGTAGGTACCCTCCGCTGTATTCACCCTCCCAGGACACTCAGCAGCTAAGCCAAGACAAAAAAAAAAATAAAGATAAATAATATTAGGAAGGGAAAATTTATTCCCAGGCTGATTTCCAAGGAATACGCTGGTGTTCCTTGCAGCATCACAGCTGCTCCTGCTGTCCTGCACCAGCTGATGGCGTTAAACCTGCTTTGGCAGAACAATGCTGCAATGTGAGTTTTGTTTCATGAGAGAGGAACAAGCCACCAGCTCATCCTCCCCTTGCTCCCTGCCCCAGGACCATTATTGCCAACAGCAGGAAATACTCCAATGCCACCTTCGAGGAGATCAACCACCTTGTCCATGAAATCGTCTCCCTCGCTGAGACCTGCTGTGCCGACGATGCTGACCCCTCCTGCTACGATGCTGGGGTGAGGTTGACTGAAATTGGGTGATGGACCCCCAAATGAAGGATGGGATGAGATGGGATGGGATGGCCCCTAGCACATAACCTTCTCTCCCACCCACAGTCCTCAGCTCTCTCAGCCAAGTCCTGCAGCAAGGGCTCACCATTCCCTGCTCACCCCGGCACTGCCGGCTGCTGTGCCCATGAGGGGCTGGAGCAGAAGCTATGCCTGGCTGCACTGCGGCACCCGCCCCAGGAGCTGCCCCGCTACGTCCAGCCCTCCAACGAGGAGCTCTGCCAGGCCTTCAAGAAGGACCCCAAGGACTTTGCCGACAGGTCTGCCTGGATGGGGGTGGCACTTGCTCTCACCAATAGCGCCCAGTTGGGCTTGGGGGGGTCCCACCAAGCCAGCCTCTCCTGGCCTTGTCCCTCTGCCATCGCTGCTGTGGCTCTTGGTGGCCATGGGGCTCCCAGTGCATCAGAGTAAAAGGCTGTGGTGTCCTGCACCTGCCCAGGCCCCAGGAATGGGATTTAACCCAAGGGATGAGGGGTGCCATTGTCTGTGCGAGGGGCTGCAGAGGAAGCACCAGGACACTCAGTGGCTTGGTGCCATAAGCCAGCAGCATGGGGTGGTATCTGGAGAGAGCTCCCATTCGCTAGCAGCCCTAATGCCCCAAATCCACAGGCTTCCAGTGCCTAAAGGAGCCAACAAAGAATCTGGAGAGGGACTTTTGTCAAGGGCCTGTAGGGACAGGACAAGGGGGAATGGCTTTAACCTGACAGAGGGGAGGTTTAGATTCGGCATTAAGTTTATTAATTATTATGGGCTATTATTATAATTATTAATTAGCTCTTCCCTGTGAGGGTGGTGAGGCCCTGGCGCAGGTTGCCCAGAGGAGCTGGGGCTGCCCCATCCTTGGCAACGTTCAAGGCCAGGTTGGATGGGGCTTGGAGCAACCTGGTCTGGTGGAAGGTGTCCCTGCCCATGGCAGGGGTTGGAACTGGATGAGCTTTAAGGTCCCTTCCAACCCAAACCACTCTGGGATTCTATATCCCTGTGATCTCCTGAACTCCTCCCCATGGTGCTGGGTCCCTTCATCCACCTCTGCCGCAGGTTCCTGTACGAGTACGCCAGCAGCTACAGCGAGGCACCGCTGCCTGTGCTCCTGGGCTCCACCAGGACCTTTCTTTCCATGGTCTCCACATGCTGCATCTCCCCCATGCCCACCGCCTGCTTCCTGAAGGAGGTGAGGCCCTTTGGACCACTGGGCTTGTCCCCATCCTCACTCCCCAGGGAGCTGGGTGAGCACCAAGGAGAGGTGTCCGGGAAAGGCATCTGTTTCCCTCGGATAACATCTTTATCTTTCTTTTTGTGGCAGAAACTAGAAAGGAAATCCTTCTCCCTCCTCACCCTGATGTCAAACCGGGCTTGCTCCCGCTTCATGGCATATGGGAAGGACAAACTTACCTTCAGGTAAAGGGGAAAATGGCCTTTTCTGTCCTTCTGTCCAGGAAGGGCTCTGTGGACAGCAGAGGTGCAGAGCAAGCCCCATGGCTCCCCATCACCTGCATCCTGCATCTGTACATGGCAAAACCCCTGCTAGGAGCTGTCACAGGAGAAAGCGGAGCTGAGCTCCCAAAGCCCCTCATACACCTTGTGCCCCTGCAGCTACCTCACCTCGCTTGCTCAGAAGATGCCCAGTGCTTCCTTTGAGGACCTTTTCCCCCTGTCCGAAGATGCTGCCGAGGTGTTTTCCCAGTGCTGCGACTCAGTGGCTGAGGACTGCATGCAGAAGAAGGTAGGGGAGGCCGGAGCCCACCCCAGAACCATCTCCCAGCCCACAACAGGGCTGTGGGAGTTAACCCCATCCTGGTGAGGGGATCCTCATCCCTCCATCCCCGCACCCCTCTGCTCCCCTCTTCGCAGTTATCGGAGCACACAGCCAAAGTCTGTGCCGCGCTGTCGGCTCGAGATGAAAGGTTTGCCGACTGCTGCAAGGGCAAAAACCTGATGCAGAACTACTTCTGCATCTCGGCCCTGCCACCAGCACTCGCCCCAAAGCTGCCCGAGGCGCAGAAGCCCACAAGTGAGCAGCTCTGCAGCGAGGACGCAGCTCGCCACACCAAGAGGTGAGTGGTACCTATGGGGCTGAGCTGCTCACCCTTCCTTCTGCTCTCATCTTCACTGTTTGTATTGATTATGTCCTGGTTTCACCTGGGATAGATGATTATTAGGATAACAGGGGAGCGCCCTCTCTTCAGTTGGGGTATCACCTCCAGGGGCTTCACAAAGGTGCAAAAAGCAGCCCCCATCCCACGCTGAGCAGCACAAGGAATAAAACCTCATCCAACCACTTGTTTTCCCCACCCCAGGTACCTGTTTGAGCTGGCACAGAGGCACACCAACATCCCCGATGTCTTCCTCAGCAAGCTATATGATGCCACTGAAAATGTCAGGGAGGAATGTTGCTTTGCCAAGGACGCCTCTACCTGCCTGGACAGCAAGGTGAGCAGTGGGGATGGCTCACCCTGCTCTGCCCCCCCCCCAGCCCTGTGTACCCCAGAACTCCTCAGAGGCTTCTCCCAGCTTAGTTACAACCATCCTCTGCCACCCAGCGCCAGAAGATGGGAAAAGAGCTGCCCCCCTTCCTGGAAAAGGCCAACAGGCTCTGCAGGCAGTACACTGAGTTAACTTTCCTTGACTTCAAGAAGAGGTAAGCATTTCCCTCCTCCCTGACTGGATCAGCAGATACGATTGGAATTTGGCCAAAATTCTGATGATGCGTGGATGGAGACAATGGTTTGGAGCCTAAAGAGCAGCAAAATATATATAAACGTATAACACATTCCTCATGGGGCATCCAGCCCTCTCCCTTCCATCCTCACTACCACCCCCCCCCAAATGCCATATGGGTACCTAATGCCCCGTGTCCCCTGCCGCAGGCTGCGGGAGAGCCTGACGCAGACGATGCCCGCTGCCAGCCCGGAGCTGCTGGAGCAGCTGGTGGAGCAGCGAGCAGACTTTGCCTCCACCTGCTGCTCCCCCAACTCACCCCCCTTGTTCTGCGCCTCCAAGGTAAAGCCATGCCCCCCACCCCACACCATACTGGTGGCCACCCCCGTGCCCATGGCTGCCCCTTGGCTCTGTACCCCGCTGTTTTAGGTGAGCTCGGAGCTGGGAGACGCATGTGATGGAGGGTCCTGCCTGCTGGGCTAGGTGCCCTGAGGTATGCCGGCATCAGGGAACATTCATCTGGCCACACATGGATGGAAGGGGGAGATACGGGGCTGGGGAAAACGGGTCATGGCCATGCACCCCGGGGCTGAGCTCTTCAGGGCATGCAAGGAAGCAGGACATTGAAAGGAGCATGAGGGAATTGGGATGGAGGATGCCCAGCCACTGAGGGTGCCACCAAGCCCACAGCTCCCTGCAACAGCTCCGATGTGTTCCTGCAGATGCAATAAAGACTTAAAAACAATTCCCTGGTTGCTGCTGGAAAGGTGGGAGGGCTGGGAAGGGGCATGGCCCAGTGCTGCAGGCGGCAGGAGGAGAAGGTCCCAGCTCTAGCCCTGGGAGCTAGTGGTCTAAACAATTAAGCAATAATACCAAACCCATACATCGAGCACCCCAAAGACGGCTCCCTGGGGGCATTTGATATTCATCAATTTAAAGCTGTCTGCATCAGCACCTGGATGCTCTCCCAGTGTGGTGGCATACGGCAGTTATCACTGACCTGCGGCTGGACTCAATTCCGCCCCCCCACCCCACGTTACAGCCTGGTTTTGGCAATTCTTTTCCCCCGTAATCAACAGTTGGTTTTCATCCTTTCCTGTGACAGTCCCACATCTCTGCTCTCCGGGGTTCCAAGAAAAACTGGAGAAACACACTGAGGCAAGCCAAGAACATCTCTGCTGCAAGCCTGTTTCTAGGAAATGGGCTGATACGTACTAAAACAAAGGACAGTAAAGCAGCAGGGCTTGCTCCCATTGCAGCTTTCCGGGTGAGACGTGCGCACTGCGATACCCCAAGGGTGTTTCCCAATGCTAAAAGCCTGGGCACGCTGGACGGAGCAGAGAGCCAAGGCCAGGCTCTGCTCAGAGCAGCATCACTCACCCCTGCACACCCAGAGCATGAAACTTCTGGCAAGGGATTTGCTCTACACATTTTAGAGAGCAGGCGTCACTTGCTGCTGCAGTGTCCCAACAACTTGGCTATCAGGGCCTTAAAAAGCCTGAAGCCCTGAGTGCCATCAGTGGTGTTTATTAGCATCGGTGTTCGGGCCCAGTTCTGCCCCATCTGTCACCCCACTAATTACAGAACCATAGAATCACAGAATGGTTTGGGTTGGAGGGGACCTTAAAGCTCAACCGGTCACCTTTGTCCCAGCCTGGTGCAAGGGATGTGTCCCATTTTCTCTGCATCAGAAGCTGCCCATCAGGGCTTGGGGAGCTTCCACCTTTTCAGGTGGGAGGTGCTGTGTTGCTCTGGAGCCTCCTGGCTACCCTCTGGATCTGACCCATGGCTGCTCCCTGAGATGAGGGTCCTGCTGCCAACCAAACGATGTGATGAGGTAGGACCGTGACAGACCTGAGCCACACAGAATGGCTTCACCACGCTGGTCCTCAGCAAACGCCTCCTCCGGCTTCATCACACTGTGCCTACCACCAGGTGGCAAAGTGCCCACCCGCATGAGACCTGGTGATGGACAACCAAGCCCTGACCCAACCCAGCTAGGGAGCTAACCTCCCGTACTGACCATTTCTTAAACACTCCCCATGCAAAAATGCAGAGGCTGGTGGTTATGGAAGGGGCAAGGAGCACCTCGGGGAAACTGTGAGGCCAAGCATGCAATGGCTCACAAGCTTGGGCATTGCAGTGTTGTGCAAGGGACAGCCGTGAGCACTATCTTACATCAAATCGCAGATGGTTTGGGTTGGAAGGGACCTTAAAGCTCATCCAGTTCCAACCCCTGCCATGGGCAGGAACACCTTCCACTAGAGCAGGTTGCTCCAAGCCCTGTCCAACCTGGCCTTGAACACTGCCAGGGATGGGGCAGCCACAGCTTCTCTGGGCAACCTGTGCCAGGGCCTCACCACCCTCACAGGGAAGAATTTCTTCCTAATCTCTGATCTGAATCTCCCCTTTGCCAGTTTAAAGCCATTCCCCCTTGTCCTGTCCTTACAGGCCCTTGTAACAAGTCCCCCTCTCCATGTGTTTTCTATAGAAGTCCCAACTGATGCTTTCTAGCTAGCCTCATGGCAGTATCTGGTTGATGGGGCTGGGAAGAGGAGATGCTCCAGTCCTACCAGCCCTGTCTCCCATCCCTGCCCAAGACCAACCCTTGGCACCACCATGATGACCATGGTCCCCAGATTTGGGGGACACTAGAACCCTTCTGAAGATGCTCCACTTTTCTCCACAGCCTGCTGCCAAGGAGAATGTGAATGGGCTGAAATAGGACCCACCAAAAGGGCCTCCCAAAAAACACCCTAGTGTAGGGCTGGGATTTGTACCCATTTGCCATCTCCTGCTACTACCTGGTGCCCACTGTCTCATGGAGATGGGACTCAGGCCTCTTCACCTTTATTTGACCACATCTGATATTCCACTCCCAAAAGAGCTTCAATATATTATGTCAAGAGAATTTCCAGCATCAAAACTCACTTTTACAGCCATACATCCTAAATTCCTTTATGGTTTATTAAGTGGAACCTCCCCTGAGCATCCTCTCTCTCCAGAGAGCCATGAGCATCTCCTCTTGGAAATGGCGATTACGACAGCAGTGATACAGGGATCTCAATTCAGTCAGATAAGACTGAGTATGTAACAAGGAAAACCACAGAAACTCTCCAATAAATGCATAAAGTTACTTTATTTTCAGTATACATTTAATTTTGAAAAATAGAAATGCTAAAATATCTCATCATCTTCATCTTTTGATTCCATAAAAGTCACAATAGAAAGCTTCATAAAACTGTAAAACACTATAATGTTATCAGGAATTTCATGGTTTATACTACTGGAAAAAAAAAATCATTTTAATATATTGAAATGTTTTCTGCTTTTTTTCCTTATGTTCCACCATCTTGATCCACTTCATTTCACACGACAGTTTTTATTCTTTCCTCCAAAGCAAATACAGAGAATTAAAAACAATAACAAAAGTATCTGAAAGTGCGCATTGATTCAAAATAAAATATAATAAAATAAAACCACAAAGATGAATCGGCCACGATGATAGGGAAGGGTGGGCTCCAGGGGCAGGGACAAAGGTGGCTGCAGCTGGTGGCCATCATGAGGGTCCCACCACGAGGCGTTGGGATTGGTGTTGATTTTTAAGGGAATAACCAAGAAAGGAGATGCTGCCACCAATGAAGTGCTATCATCAGGCACCAGGAAAGGAGACGCTTTTAGCTCCCGTCACCAGAGTTGTGTGTGTTTTTCATGGAAAGCTACAGAAACCTTTGTCCTGTCCCTTCAGCAACGCTCTGTACAACAGCTCCCTTGGGTTAAAATAAAAAACATTAAGTAAAAAAAGAGAGAGCTCTAGATCAGCAGTCAATACATTTCAAGTACATTTAACATGGTTCGGAAGTGGAAGACCTCATTTTTGTGGAGACACATCACCAGGTGCCAGCAGATGGGAAGCCGCTTTGCTCTATTCACCTAGTTTGATCTTTTCTCCATCAAGCTTTCGGGGTTTCTACACATCAAAGGTCTGGGCAAAACACAACATACTCTCAGTATCTGGAGTCTCTCCAAAGGGAGTCCCTTTGGGAGCCAGGGAGTGGTGTTGACCAAAGGGTGGAAGCCATCCGTTGAATCCAGCACTGAGCTCCCCATGTTATCTATCCTCCAAATAACCACAGAAGGCATCACAGAGCTGCTCCTCTGGCCATTTCTGACATTTCCCAAGCCTTCCTGAAGCAGATTCAGGCTGGGTTCCCAGGATGCTGATCCACGAGACAACTCACATTTTCTGGAAGCCAGAACCAAGACCCCTTGGGAGGGAGTAGGGGAATGTATGGACATGCGTGCATGTGTGCGCATGCTGTGCAGGCACCTCTGAAGCTCCATCCTCTTCCTACTAAGCTCAAAGTACCATGGAATCCATCAACTCAACCTTCAACCAAAGCCCTGTAGGGCAGTATGGTGGCCAGCTGCTTCTACAGCGCATCTGGACAAGAAAAGAACAGCCCTATTCTGTACCTCCCCTCACTGATGTGGCCACTACAAGTGAGTAAATTTGGCATAAAATGTCTCAGCACCATCATGAAATTCTGTTAAGTAAAACCAAAACAGACTTTGGTTTTGAACAGAAAGCAGCAATGTGCCTGTCCTCTGCGGTAGGATGTTTCTCCATTGGGGAATAGGCCCTTACAGATGGGCTTTGTTCCTTTTTCTTTCATGAAGCTTTTACTGTCTTATGTGTAGTCCTCACATTTCATCAAAAAAAATGTCTTGATGAAGACACTTTTCAATTTCCAGCTTCCCAAATGCACATTCACATGCACACAGTGAGAAAAATCATCTCTCCCACGGTGATACTTGTTCACTTGGTTTAAAAACAAAAGCCTGGGCCTGCTGAATGGATGGCTGGGTCTAGGACCCTGCAGTCAAGATTCAGGGTAAATTCTCTAGATGATAGTGAATAGATGTGGGATGTAGAGGATGCAGATGTTTCTGAAGCTGGCAAACACAAGCGTTGGGATAAGCATCCCAGTTGGCCAACCTCAACTATCTTTCTCCTCCGCTGTGCCGTCAACGTGCCTGAAGTGCATTTGGGGTCTTCTCATGCGTACACATATAAGCACGCGCACATATCCCCCTAGGTTTCCAAAGAAGTAATTTGTACAACACCACGTAGGAAATCAACAACAGGAATACAATCAGCATCTGTCCACTGACGCCAGTAGCCAGTTACCATTTTGCTTGCCAACATTACATTTAAGACTCTACCTAGATCACAGGAGATTTAAGTGACATCCCATCTCCTTCGTAGCAAAGTTACTTATTAAAAAAAGAAAATAACATAACCCTAAGTAAAATAGATGCTTCAGAGTAGAAGGTGTCAATCAGACTGATCCAGCCCTGTGCCATGTCCTGGAGATTGTGGTGGTGTGGTTTTGTTTTTGTGGGCTTTTTTCTTTGTAAAAATCACATTATATATGGTACAATACATTGTTTTGTACAGAAAGCCTGGCATCTAGAAATAAGAGGTAGAACTACTCATAACTATATGTTTCCTGCTGCAGGAAAAATTCATTTTTCTTTACAGTAATTAAAAAAAGGTTAAAAAAATTGACAACAACAACAACAAAAAAAAGTTTTAGGTTAGGCCCCCATAATTTAAACAAAATAATCTAGGAAAATAACACTCTTCCATGTACCTGACAGATTAAGTCCATTAAAGTGTTTCTTTAAAAAACAAAAATTGCATAGGAAAGGGACATTTCAAAACACGTGCTACAGTGATGGCAATGGCTGGTCTGTGCTGGGAGTGAAGTACCTTTTCCTTTTCCTTCCTGCGTTAACTAAAAGTATAGGCTTTAAGAGCAAGTTAGTGTTAGCAGCACTTTCCAGCATCTTCCAGCAGGGTAAGCAAGGAATGAGCCTGGATGTCAGGTCTGTTCTGCTAGATGACAGATGCACACAGAGACACTGATTCATGACTACAGTAATGCCGGTTCCTCTGCCATCTCCCAGGGGTATGACATGGTATCCTTAATTCTTCTGCCCTCTGCCTGTGAATGAGGTGCGTGTCGAGGTGAGAGAGAAGGCAAAATGAGTCTTGGTCAGTGTGGGAGAATCTGGTTGAGGAGGGACCAGAGGAGATCTGCAGGGGCAAGAGTGGAGGGGCAGTGTGGGATGTCTCATTACCTATGCAGCGGGGAGCGGAGAGCATTTTAATGTTTGGCTAGTGACAAAACAAAATCCCATGGAAGGTTTAACAGACAGACACATTACAAAGTAGTTTCTGTTCCCTTGCTCCTCCAGAAATAACCATTGTCTTCAGGCTCAAGGTCTATTCTAATTTGAGGCACAACTTTTACTGGAGTTCGTGGAGGGCTGTGAAGAGAAAGAAGGACAACATGAGCATGGGAACTACCTCCAGGCTTCTTGGCCATTCTTAACATGGTCTGCCACGCTCAGAAATTCTGCCAGCACGGCTTCCCAGCACCCAAATCCTGAAAAAAAATCAATCATTACAAAGAAAACAGAGGGGTAACTGGGAAAACCACAGATCCTGGGATTTACTGAGATACCCAACGGAGTGTCACATCCAGCAATGGAACAAATGCTTGACTCCTAAAACCAGTTCCTTGCATTTGCATATACAAAACAGCTATCTGAAACCAGCAGCTTGTAGACACCAAATAAATAACCTTGTCAGGCAGTGGTCATAAATAGCTTCTCAAGAGAAGGCCCTTATATCATGTAATATTAACGAGTTGGTCTAAACACTGCTCATGCCAGGAGGTAAATCCACCAATTTCATGGACTGAGGAGCTCTGAGTATCTGGTGCTTGTGCTTCACACCAGGCTGTGACAACTCTTATCAGCTGCCTTTGAAGTAACCCAGGTATAGCCACTGAGATGGTCTTCACCCACACTCCTGGAAGCACAGATACTTCCAGCCAGATTGAACGGGGCTTGGAGCAACCTGGTCTAGTGGAAGGTGTTGCTGCCCGTGGCAGGGGTTGGAACTGGATGAGCTTTAAGGTCCCTTTCAACCCATTTTAGGATTCTATGATTTCAGAGGAGTATTACTGCCTTGGTGTAGAGCAGACTCCTGATGCTGGGAGATACAAGGGGTTGAGCCTGGGCTGAGCTCTGAGCAATCATTATTTGATTCTACCCTGCTGCAATTTAAGGTTATTATTTACTTTACTTTCCACCACAGACATGGGAAAATGGATTACTTCCTCTTCGCAACATCCTGTTACATGACCGAAGGAAAGCACAGCAGGAATTTTCTCTCACTGTCTCTTTTCCTAAAGACTAAACCAATCCAAATTATTTTATTTTTTTCCTATGTAGATGTGTTTTTTAGACTCCTCTAAGTTGATCAATACTTTTTTTCTGGTTTTTAGACCCCAAGCCAGCCATAGGTACTGAAGCTGGGGTCTAACCAAGGCTGGTGGAGACCCCAGGACTCCAGTTTCCCAATTCCAGCTCAGGGTTAGAAATTCATAGAATCATAGGATGGTTTGGGTTAGAAGGGACCTTAAAGCTCATCTAGTTCCAAGTCCCTGCCATGGGCAGGGACACCCTCCCCTAAGACCAGGTTACTGTAATCCTGTGTTGGGAATTCTTTCCAAGTGCTTTTTAAGAGTTTCCTACAGGGAAACAGAAACTTTGCCTCATTGACTTTAGGTATAATGAAGGGAGTTGAGATGGTTTTGAGGCATCATTGTAAAGCATTTTTTGGGGTGCTTACCTTGGCATGGTGTGTGATTGAAGGAAAGGAATTGTATCAGCACGACGTGTGGCGTTCAAGGAATGTTGGTGATTTTTCTCCTGTTGGGAAGAAAGGCTTGTTCGTCATTGCCTGCAGCACTGATGGCTTCTCCAAGCCCAGCCTCAGTTTCTCCATCTATTTGGCAATGCTTTTTTACTGCTGCCTGCCAGATGAATTTCACAGCTTGTGAGGAAAAATACGCATTTTCTCTCTCTCTCAGCACCAAGATGAAATCCCCTGAACTGCCAACATGACCAAAAGCCTCATTTCCCAAGCCTTTCACCACCTTTAGGTCTTGACACTTACCTTTTACCTACACCTCTTTAGTTACCCTGCACTCCTCACTGTTGCACCAAAACTCCCTGTGAGAAAATAGGTGGTTTCTTGCCTCTTATGGCTTTCCTTTCCTGACCCAGCATGGGGAAGTGTACTCTCTATTAATAATAATCCTGTTCTTGCTATTACTGAAGGAAAGCTAATGTCAGCAGCATTATTGTACTATAGTAGTATACCTTGAATCCCAGAGCACAGTTATAGTCGAGGACAATACCACAGTCTTGCTGGGTTCCAGGTATTTTTCTTATCAAAGGGCCTGATTTTATTTTCTTTTTTTGCTTATTTTCCAATTAAAAGCAGTAAATAGATTACTAGATTATAAAAATGTACAAGGATGCTGTGAATGCTCCATCCCTGGCGGTGTTCAAGGCCAGGTTGGACAGAGCCTTGGGTGACATGGTTTAGTGTGAGGTGTCCCTGCCCAAGGCAGGGCTTTGGAACTGGATAACCTTAAGGTCCTTTCCAACCCTAACTATTCTATGATTCTATGAACAGGCAAACCAACTACTGCTCTGCTCGTGGGTGATTTACCCTGTGCTGTTTCAAAGCACATTCCAACAAACAGGTTGACATAAAAATGATCTTTTTCTTACCTATTTCAGCCTTAAAGATATTGAAAACAGTGGATCTGATTGTAAAATCCCGGGTAAGAACACGTAGGAAGAAATGTGGTTTTAGCACATCAGGCTGTTTGCACAGAAAAATCAGGAGGATCTCTTTGGATTTTCTTTTATTTTCCTTATCAGCAAAACACTGAGAATATCTAAATAGTCAGGGAAATGCCTCCTTGGCTTTGTTTTATAATGCCAATCCCTAAGTGTTCCTGTATCTAAAGACACACAGAGCGAGGCTTAGGATTGCTTAAGGCATCTAAATGCCACCAAAAGCAAGGGACTTGGGGACCAGCTTGTAAACTCAAATGACAGTTTAAGGATCTAAAGATCTGTGGCTTTAGGTCCTACTCCTAGAAACCACCACCAGCCTTGCAGCAACACTCATTTATTACTATCATTTGTATTTCTCCCCTCCTGCCTCACGACAAACCAGCCTATTGATCTCCAGATGTGTTTAAGACCAGGTTGGACAGGGCTTTGAGCAGCCTGGTCTAGTGGAAGGTGGCCTGCCTGTGGCAGGGGGTTGGAACTGGATGAGCTTTAAGGTCCCTTCCAACCCAAACCGTTCTGTGATTCTATGGATCTCATTGCTCATTGTATTGTAAAAAGTGAGGGCAAATGCAAAAAAGCTAAGGTCAGTAGTTATTCCCATCCCTCTCTTAAAAGGCTATAATACGGAAAGTTTAAATGACTGAAAATAAAGATGGTAATAACCAATTACAAGTGAGAAATTATTAAGCAACAGAATAGCACAAAGGCAAATCACCTAAGAAGGGGAATATGTTAATGGTCAACTGACCATCAGTGTAATGTGCAATCAAGGACATGCTTAATTATTCTTTTAAGCACTGATTTTTGCAGCTGCTTGGCACTAAGGAAGCAAACAGTAACAGGACAGCGATGCAGTTTAGACATGCTGCAAATCCAGAACACTAGGCTCGGAGGAAAAAAAATCAATCAAACCATCAACAGAGTTAACACAAAACAGGAAAGGTCAGAAAAGAGAGGAGGAGGGTGGTCAAGAGACCTGCTAGTAGCTGGATAAAAGTGCTTAAGCTGGAGGCACCAGAAGGAACAACGTCAAATTTGTAATGCGAAAATAAAAAAAACCTCACAACCCCAAAATCTGTCATTAATCAGAGGCCTGGAAATTAAAACTGAGAAAAAAAAAAAAGAACAAGAAAAAGTAATTCTCAAGTAACAGGAAGGCTGGTTTGTTTGCTGCTTTAAATCACTCTAAAAAGATAAACTTCTGTACTGCAAGTCAGAGTCAAGCAGGCATGCAAGAGGTTAGTTCTACTCACTGTCAGCAGGTTTGCTACCACTTAGGAAAGGTTCCTGCTCCATGATGTCCATTGGTATTTTAATACTTGGGACTTTTTCTGAGTAGGGGCAGTCAGACTGTGAAAGAAACGTGTAAGAGGTCTTAGAATATTGTCACTGCTCACTCCCTTATCGTCTCCCACAAATTAAAATTATCCTTCACATAGTTTCCGTAGGAATAAGTAAAAGAAAAGGAGAAAAAATAAACCGGCATCGTCTAGCTTAGTTTCCTGCTAGTTTCCACTGGTTCCCCCTGCACCCCACTTTCCCTCTTCCTTCACACTAGGAAAGTAAAACAGATTGAAGAAATAATCTGGTGTGATCGTTCTCTTCCCCTTTCCCCACCTTGCTAGCTCCTTTGCCACCAGCTTATAGGACAACATCCAATTCACCTTGGAGTCGGCTGCAGGAAATACTGATGGAAAACGCATTTGTAGCCAGCAATAACAGGACATTGCTCAGCAAAAAAAAAATTCTCTGTGATTTCTGTAAACTCCCTTTTTACTTCCCAATTGCTCAACAAGGATAGGGCCAGACATGATACAGCAGCTGGAAAGTCTCAGCTACCCCTCTAACTTAAGCTGAGTCAAACCCAGTCTTAATCACACCTATATTTCCAGTAAAATAGTTCATCAAACAAAGGGCCCTTCTAAGAATTCAGTGCTCCCAGCCAGCTGGGAGAAACTGGCGAAGAAGAGGCACAAGTACAGAAAGAAGCCATACGCAGGAGTCCCTGGAGTCTGGGTCCCAGCATCATTTATACCTCAGCGGCTTCAATACGCCACTTGGTTATGCTTAGTAGAAGGTACTTGGAATTAATTTGCTTTTTAAACTTAAAAGTAACCTCTCATGACCAAGGAAAGGCTGATATTGCATAACTTGGCAAAGGAAGTAAGGAGGTGTTTGCCAGAAATGTTAACACATCTTTGTTCCTGGAGAGAACTAAACATGAGCACACGGCTGGTGTGGAGGGAGACCTTTGAATCAGGGCAGGAAAACACTGCAGAGGCCAGAGAATCCTTCTCCCTGGATTATTATTTAAATTATCCTGTAACACAACTGACATCCAGTGCAGCATTTCATATTCCAATAAACAAAAATGTATCCTCAGGAGCATTTTTCCGAGGCTGAGGGATACCCATAGCTCAAATAAAGATAAGCTTGCTGAGCAATGAAGCACTGAGGCAATGAAGCCATCCCCAAATCCCAGAGCATAAGAGCTGGGTAACCTCACCAATATATTAGCACCGTCTCAAAGCTAATAAATCAATGTAAGAGGTCTGTGAACAGTAATGCTGATGATCAGGGTCTACTTTACATTTCCCCATCTAAAATGAACAAGGAGACGGAGGAAGTATCTGCAGTTAGCAAAAACACCCCAAGGGGAGAAAAGACCATTACACAGTACTTCTGACTGAAAATTTGTATACTAGCCCCTATATACTGCAGTAAAAAATTGTCTGCCCTTTCTTGAACATAAAAATGGAGTTGAAACCAAGGTGCTTGAGTTTGCATTTGGCAAATGGAGTAATTAATTTGTGGGGGCATATTTCTGGAAGGGAAAGGGTAAAAATGATGAAACCAATAATGCCAAGTGCTCTATGTTCAGGAATCTGGTAAAGCCAGTGCTGAAAATAAAACAAGAAAAGTTAAGAACCAACATTTTGCATAAATTCTCTTACACATTAGATCAATTACTGTACCTGAAATTCATGAAAAGCCTGAGAAGGGAGGAGATAGCTTAGAACATACCGGAAATATGGGCATCATGGCTCAGGATATGGTGCTGCTGGATTCAAATCAGTCAAGAGAAGGGGATGGAGTCAAACCCTTGCTGACTATTCTCTATATACAGTAGGGCATTTTGCCTCATTTTGGTTTGCACCAAGTTATCAGCTGACGAAACCCTTGGCTCCCAGGAACTGAAGGAATGATGGGAACAGGGAGCTTGCTGTCTTAAATAAGAGCTGATCTCCCAAGCTGGGATTCAGCATGATACTTCCTACAATGCTGCACCATCCCCTCTAAGGAAGTCCAAGGTTTGCCTCTTGCAGTGTACATGCTCCACTTTAGACACCATATATTATTTGCAGAAAGGTCTTCACATTATTTTCTCATTGGAATACCCTGAATTTGTTGCCTCTAACACAGATCTGCAGAGGCGTTTCATAGCTCTAACATAAAGGACTTGGATTCCAGCTTGTCTTCTGCCAATACTGAGGTTGTCTTCTCTGTTGATGCAAACCTGAGCAAGATCTGGCATTGGGATGGTCTGGGGGAGCTCCTGGAGCTGCCATTTTTCTCTCAGAACATCAGATGTATTATCTGTCTCACAAAGAGGGCTGATTTGGTCAATCCGCTCATTGCGGGAAGGATGCGGATGATACCCCCAGCATAAACCCTCTACAGAGCAAAGCCCAGTCACTGACCTGGACAGTGGGCTTGAGGAAGGCCCAGCTGACTTTTCCTGCTGCCTGCCTCCTCCCAGAAAGCAATCCCTTCTTATTTCTTTCTCCTGCTGTGTTAAAATGTTTTTGGTTTTGTTTCTGTCTTCCAGATTTGGGTCACTTTTACCTCTGCCTGCATCATGGAAAAGCCCTTCTTCAGGAACCCAGGCTGCTACGCAGTAGTACTTGAGCTCATGCTAGACCTGGGTAGGAGAATGCTCAAAGGCACGAGGACTACATTTCTTCTTCTTACATATACAGGAAAAAATAGAACAATCGAAGGCACACGGATCTGGTCTGGGTAGGTCACCCTGCTCAGCAACGACATAAGCAGCTACATTTCACTATTTTAGGGCATTCTGCAACCTAAGGTAGGACCAAAGAGTATGCTGCATAAGGGCATGTATGCTTTGGAAATACTTAGGTCATGAGTATTATCACCAGAAAGCAGGCTTGCCTTCAGTGCGACAAGTCACATATATTTGTGCCTTTAAAAAGAGTAATTAAAGAAGTATCAAAAAAGGAAACCAGAAAACATTTAGAAGCAACAGAGCTGCTGGTGAAAACCATTCTCCTCCTAAAATGTAAAAGACAGCGACAGGAGAGAGAGGCAGAGGAGGGCAAGATGAAACCAGGCAGGGTGATGAAAGGTGTTCTAGTAAAGGGCATGACATCTCAGCATGTATCTAGTGTTCTTGTGGAAAATGTGATTTCATTTTTGGCAATGCAAGTATGACCTACCACAGGCTGGTGACATCTGGAAAAGGGAAGGCAATGTGGAAAAGGAAGCTTGTTTGTTTGCTGCAGCAGCAAAAGACTGAACTGTTTGGCTTCAAAAGAGGCTGGGAAGGGGCATGGACTGTCCCCTGGGATTAGCTACCTAGAAATAAGTGATTTGACAAGACCAGAAAGCTCCTTACATCATCATTGTCACTGTCCACACTGCCTTTCTTCTTTTTCTTCTTCTTCTCATCTTCTTTCTTTTTCTTGTCCTTTTCTGGAATGACGTCATCAAGAAAGCTTAAGTCATGCTGGGAGAAGAGGTAGTCCATGGCTTTTCTGACTGCTACAAGTGCCAGGATCTGAAAACGCAGAGAAAGACATCTCAGTCACAATTTACCTTTAACTGGGAATACTGTGCATTCCACTTTATGCTGCTTCTTAATCCCACATGCTTTAATTCTGGCTGGAAATAAACAAACCACCACCAGATGCCTACCGACACTCACAGGCCGAAAACTCAACTTGACTGCTAACAGACATAACCCTGACAACTGCAGACTGCCTTTAAGATTAAAAGTTTGTTCTGAGCAATGATGATCAACGGCACAAACAATTCCTAGCAAAAGATCTCAAACTCTGACTTGCGTAACTCAAGACGCAATTATAGAAGTAAGAAATGACTTAGGGGGTGGAAAGATGCCATGTAGACACCCGTCATTATGCTGTTATGAATTAACTTGTATATTAAAAGTGCTTTTCCTGCATATAAACAGAGGTTTGGTTATTGGCTGGATCTTCACAGATTGGAAGTCTACAGCCTTTTTGTTCATGAGTGCAAATAATTGAGGTTTTGTCATCAGACCCAGCTACCTCTAAGCTGTGACTACATCACCAAGTTTGCACCGCTGGAAAAAACTTCAGCGGTCTTCAGTTCACTCGGATTCTCTCTTATAGGCAAAGAGTGTCCAGATCTTAGATTCAGCTTTCAACAGCATGAAAATGCAATGGAACAGCGTTTCAGTGGGAACTGCTTATCTTTAATGCCTTTATACATGAGCATGTGTCCCAGCAAGAACATTTGGAGGATTTTTTTCACATGCATCATCTTTTCTCTTCTCATTTCACCAGCAGCAGAGAACAAATGCTTGACCTTGTTCTGTTTTCTGCTTTCCCTTTCCTAACTGCGCCCACAACTGAAATTCTACTTGTCTATAAACCTGAAACCAGGTGACATGGGGCACAGGTTTCTTCAGGGAGTTTCATAAGGCTTCAACTTTGAAGCAGTCTAAGCCATGTACCTGCCAGAGACCAGACTTGGCAGAATCTTTGTGCATGCAGCTATGATATCATTGGATCCACACTCAATCCATCTGTCCCTATGGCTGTTCCAGCTGAGCTACAGGCCAGGCACAGAGGTGGAGAAGGATCTCTTCTGTGTTCCCTCATTTAATGTCCATGGTTCCAGGTGTTGGTGCCTGAGGCAAAGCGTACGTATAAACTCCTCATAACACTTGTTTGGTTTTCATTTGGTGTAAGTGCCCATATTTATACCTCTAGCAATAGTCTAAATGCAGAGAAAGCTGTTTCACTATTCCTCTGCTATCAAGGGAACAGAAATACTTACACGGACATACTATATCAGACTGACTGGAGAGTATATATTTAAGAAACAGTTGCTCTGCATCATGAACACTTTATCTCTCAACATCCAAAATACGTTTGAACATGACTCTGATGTGCATTATTCGGAGGAGGACAAGCATCCTATAAACTTACATTTCATCCTCTGATGTGAAACACATGAATCAACATTATTGTCTTTTCACCCAAGCTCAAGGAAAAAACACCATTATTTTTATTTTGCTGCTGATTTAGCTAATCCGTCCTTCCATTTGGCACACCTCTTAGCAGCGAGCCTCACTCTCGGTTTTGTCACTTTGTGCTATTTAAAAGCAAGGGAGGCATTTTCTGCATGGTAATTAGTGTGGACTGAAAAAGTAAAACTATGCACCAGTCATTTGTTATGCAGCTCAAGGGGAAAACATGGGAAATCTAACCTTGGCAGCCAGAAATAGTCAAAAATAACTACACCTTTCTGGAAAAAAATTAACTTTCCAGGCTTGTGTTCCTCCAGAGGATTAATGGAAAGGCAGCCATGGGAACACTGACCCAATACAGTCTTCCCTCAGAATGGAGGCAGAGCCCCAAGCTAGGGATTTAACAGGGAGAGGCTGTTTGCTTGTTCATAGGAGGGTATGACTGTGAGTGGAAGGTGAAGGCTGTGAAAGGATGTGAAGGAGAACATCACCTACCATAACAGGGAATATGATAGCAGCCACGGTTGACTTGAGGATCCAGAGGAGGGCCAGGCACACCACCTGCAGGAAGGTGAACAGATGGACCCTGCGCAGTGGGACATGGCGCAGGTAGATGAAGTCAGGCTGGTGTTTTAGAGGCATCAAGAGCAGCTTCAGACGATCCATGAACTGGGGAGGAGAAGAAATGGAGATTTAAACCCAGGATATAGAGAAAGAGATACAAAACCATTATTCCACTACAGAGTGTGACCTTGAATCAACTTGCTTTGTTTCAATAAGAGAACCCAGTAGAAGACCAAGCAGAGCTCCTCTATCCTCATGGACATGTGCGTAATGCATGGTGGACTAAACATGTGAATTCACCTGTCTCAAGTGCAGGTCCTAGGTCTATGATATAGTTGGCAACTAAACCAGGTTGGACATGGCTTGGAGCAACCTGCTCTAGTGGAAGGTGTCCCTGCCTGCGGCAGGGAGTTGGAACTGGATGAGCTTTAAGGTCTCTTACAACCCAAACCGGTCTGGGATTATACGATCTGGAGAAGGTCCAGCAGGGAGCCAGCTCCTGGCTGTCAGAGGGACTCACCTGCACGCCATTGAGGGAAGCAACACCCATGTAGAGGAAGACACCATAGAGCACAGGCATGGGAATGAACTGTGGGGGGAAGAGCAGGAGACACTGAGTGAACAACCTCCACACACAACACACAATTAACATGCAGGTGGACGTAATTCCTAGCCTCCGATCAACTCAAATCGAGTTGCACCTATGCATGAAGCAGGCAATAAAGCAAGCGATCCTTACTTTGTGTTTCGAGAGCCAGCACATTTGTGCAGTCACTGGAGGGCTGAGGAGCTGGGCAGGGGCTGAACAAGCCCTGAACTCCGCCAATTCAATGGGAAGAAATTCTTCCCTGTGAGGGTGGTGAGGCCCTGGCACAGGTTGCCCAGAGAAGCTGTGGCTGCCCCAGCCCTGGCAGTGTTCCAGTCCAGGTTGGACGGGGATTGGAGCAACCTGGTCTGGTAAAAGGTGTCCCTGCCCATGGCAGGGGTTGGAACTGGATGAGCTTTAAGGTCCCTTCCAACCCAAACTAGTTTCTGACTTGGATGTCTCTCCAAAAACTAAAGGGAACAAAAGCCAGGCAGTGCCAGTCAGTCAGCATATTAACGAAGAGATGGAGAAAATATGTTCCAGTAAGCCTCAACCTGCTTTTGATGTAGCACAGAATATTGGCTTGGAAGGGACCTCACGGATCATCTGATCCAACCTTTCTAGGGAAAGCATGACCTAGAGTAGATGTCCCAGCACCAAGTCCAGATGAATTAAAAGTATCCAACATTGGGGATTTCACCACAACCCTGAGAAGATTATTCCTGTGGCTGGCTTTCCTCATTGTGAAAGATTTTCCTCCTGTGTCCAGTCGGAATCTCCTCAGAAATAACTTGTACCCACCACCCCTCATCTTTCCATGTGAAAACCTCTTGGCTTCTGGCGAGAAGCAGAAGGTAGAGAAGAAGAAAAGGCAGCATGATCCTGTGGTATGTGCAGCTCAGTAAATCACGGAAATCCATAAATCCTACCGTGGCAATGACAAGTCATGGCAACCAAATCTCTGGCTGCTCCATCTTTCACACACATTAATCCATAAATATTTACAAACACAGGACAGTGAATAACTTTCTTCATTGCCACTGTTCTTTCAAACAACAATTTCTGCTCCTTTAAGTACTACGGGCTGCCCATTCCTCCATCACTGGTCCTGCCATCGGGGGCATCTCCCTTTGGAAGCGAGGAAAGTGCATGGTAACACACAGGAAATGAGCAACAGTCTTTGTGTGGTTTAGCTTGAATCCGAGGAGCACGGGCAGAGCTCTGCCAAGTCGCTGAAGGGAAGCCTTGATGCAGTGACGGGTGGCTGCCACTGAACGGCAGCCACGGCCCAGCCAAGGCTCCCACGACACCGGCGGCAGCGCTACTGCTTGTAACTCATTCAGCAGGCAAACAACAGTGTTTTATCGTATTCCCCACCACATTATTCATTGTTTACTGGCTCAAAACCAGTGATGCGCACATACCTCTGGAGGCCTTGATCCCCAATACATGCACGTCACTTAGGCACGTGAGTACCAATGTCACCAGGCAATGTGCCATCCTTCCCTGCCTATATTCTTCCCTTCTCTCCCGAGTCTTATTCCCTACCATCCCCTGCAAGCTTCATGATTCTCAATAAATATTTCTCATTAATTTATTCCCGTCCTTGAGTGAGCTGCATTGATATTTCACCCAAAAAGCCACAAGTTTTTGCCACAGCTGGGGTTCAGTGTGGCCACCACGGGGAGGGATGAGAAGCCAGCACAGCTGAGTGTGTCCAAGGGATTCAAAGCCCTCACTGGATCTGAGAGATTAGACAAGATAATATCTCCTCCAGCAAGCTGGGTAGGAGGCTTTCAGAGTAGAGCTTTCTAGCCCATTTACATTGCTCTTTCCCTCCCCTTTTAGTCCTGTTAGCTTTAAAGGAAGAAAAATATCCAAATATTATTTCCCTATCCCATGATAATCAATCCTGTACATCATCCCTATGTGAAACTTCAGTACATTATCCTGCAAGTAGCAAGCAGTGCATTCATTCTGGAAGACTTGCTTTTGGCAAAGCGTTCCCTAACTATGGGGTTGCTGGCTCTGGCACTCCAAGCAAACCTGCTGCTAGCCAACAGAATTAAAAATGTATTTATAGGAACATTCAAAACCAGCACAAACACTGCAAAACCCACAAAAAACAAAGATTGGATTGCCTGCTTTTATTGAATTTGGGATCGTTAGTGTCCAATTTGCCGCTGGCATGAGGAGACTGCAATGTTCTGCAATGGATTTAGCAAGCAGTTCTCCCGAGGAGAGGACCCTGCCACTTTGTTAAAGGTCCTGAAACACTGCCAGCTTCTTCTCACTGGCACGTGGGTGAGGAGCGTGCCCATTTATCCTCAGGCGTCCTCCCACCAGGATCTTCCTCATATGTGTTCTTAGGGGAAGGACGGACAAATAATTAATGAATGAAGCAATAACAGGGGGAATAATGGACCCCAGAGCAATAGAGGAAGAGAGATCTTGCAGGGAAAGGTCACATGAACTAACAAACGGAATTATTACCAACCGGGCATTAAATTAAGGGCACGGAAATGCCTGTTTGTGCAGAGGAGGAAACTGCTACCAAGACACAAAAATTTACCAGTTGTAAAAACAACCTTAGGAATCAAGAATAGGAACACGCTGACTTAGTAAAGCCACCTTCTCCGCTTTATACATACACAGGCAGTATCACCGCTCTCTGCCTGCCACTTCCCCTTCAGGCTCATATCTACCTGTGCCTTGCAGTTCCCATGGCTTCCAACCTCCTCATGACCAAAAACTCATTTGCTTCCTCCAGAAACGCTTCTCCATACACCTGTCTGCTCCAACAGGGAGTTAGGATGCATACTGCCAATGTTCCAGCACAGATGTTACTCTTCTGACATCTTCTGCTTATACCATTAGTCCAGGGAGATGGACTTCTGCAGCTGGTATCTCCAGAATACCTGCACTTCGTGACACTGAAACCATCATCCCTGGAGAAGGTGGTACTCTCCACAAGACATGGCTAAGCAGGTTTTCAGTTTTCTTCCATGATCTGATGACCTACTAAGGATGTGTTTCTCTGTGGCTATGTGCCCACAAATTTCAAGGTCTTGGAAAACAGCTACCCACCTAGATTAAATGGCACATCAGCAGCACATCTGTCCAGAGCCTTGGCTAAACTCACAAGAAAAAGAAGTCAGCAGATTAAGAAAACACATTTAATTGCACTGCTTCCTCCAGAAACACATTTTCCATACTGGGCATCGCTTCTGATTGATAAAGAATGTGCTATTTTAGGACGATCTAGCCTAAAAGAATGAAAATTCGATTGCTGCAGGAGCCTCACACTGTCTTGACAGCTGCAGCAGGCAGGGTACAGCTCTGCTATGGCGGTGGCAATGATCCCTAAGATTTCTGGCCAAAACTGTACTCATGGATAATACCACCAGCTGTAGGCTCTGCTCACTGCCACCATTTCTGCTTACTCTTCTGTGTTGTGGCTGCCCCATCCCTGGCAGTGCTCAAGTTCAGGTTGGACGGGGCTTGGAGCAACCTGGTCTAGTGGAAGGTGTCTCTGCCTGTGGCAGGGGGTTGGAACTGGATGAGCTTTAAGGTCCCTTCCAACCCAAACCAGTCTGTGATTCCGTGGAGATGCATGCATACTCAAATAAATATAAATGTACTTTTAAATCAACATATCCATCTGTTAACCTGTGTCTTCCACACAGCAGCCCTATTGCATTGCCAACTGCCCTTCCATCATGTCACCAGCAGGCTCTCAAGCTTTATCCTCAATATATTTTCCATAAAACACATGCACAGCAGAAGTGTGCAATATAGAAGGAAACTTAACTCTATGCAAACATGGAAGACAAATCTTAGAATGAAAAAAAATCACAGCCCCAAGACCACCAGCCCTGAACTTGGTAACTATTACTATCCAGCACACTACAACGATGTTATTCTTTCTTTCCGAAAGGTCTGTATTTAAGCTTCCAGAGAATTGTAAAACTGCATCAGTGATTTAGCTCTCACTTATCTTCTTTGCCACACTTTAATGATGAGTTTTTTTAGTAACATAAAAATAGCCTGGCAGTGGTGGTGGCCCGATCCTGGCTGTGTGAGTAGAAGGAAGCAGAAAAGATGCTGTCCTTACCTTTAGGATAGGAGCCATGAAGACAGACACACCAGTCAGAATGAAAACGATGACTCCCGTGACTCTCTGCTCCCTGAAACAAAATCATGGGGTGAGCAGGATGGCTTCAGCTTTTGATCTGCTTTTAGTCCTCCATTTTTCAAACACCTGATCAGTTTTTCTATGTTGCTCTGCTGTTTGGGGATCAACAGCGTGCTGCTACTCAGTAAGGAGGAGTGTGTTTACATATGAAACATTAGAAACCAACAATCCAAATACTCTGCACAGCAGGATTTATAGCAGGCAAATAGGTAATAAATCACTAGCTCTCCACTCGTAGATTAGTAGCCTATTTTGAGTCCTGGTCATAGTACCACAGCAACTGGACAGATGGTGCAGGACTTTGTGGGGTGCTGAACATGTGCCTTCAGCTGCTCCTTTCATCCAAAAATACTTTAGCCAGTCTTATTTCAGAGTACTGAAAGTTAAGCCATTAAATTTCTATTTAGTCACTTAAACAAGTGGTTGATTTCCAGCAGTGCTCCTATTGACAGCACTTCACTTAAGTAAGGCAATCAAATACAGAAAAAATGGCTTGATTATGTAGAGCTGATGGCTCTAGGCATGACAGGTTACATTTTTTACCATTATGTTTGCTGATGTCCCGTTTCCATGGGTGAAGAAGTCTGCAGCAAATTTATCTCCTTTCTCAACCATGGGAAAACTGCATCTGATCTGGCTGAATAAACTTTTGAGGAGGTACATGGGGATTTGTCCAAGGAATTGCCAGAGAGCTACTCCTTCTGAATCTCTGCACGTGGCCTGCTTGAAGCAAGACCATTTATAGTACAAACTGATCTCTGCAGGCAAACAAGGCAATTAAGGCCTTTCTGGCTTGACATACCTCACTCCCAAAAACTTGGGCTGCTCTCCAGGAGCTGAAGTTTCTGTCTCCATCTTCAAGCTGTCGATATGAGCAATGGAAATGACAGTAGCAGCAACATACCAGGGCAGACCCATAAAGGAGCATATGACCATCAGAATAGCCACCCAGAACAAGTCCAGATGATATCCAGCACCTTTCTGTGAAGGGAGACAGAAAATCTTCAGCTTAATTATTCTAAATACCAATGGAACTGTCAGGGCTTCAACCCATTTCCTTCTACAGCATCTTTTGGCCACAGAAATTGTCATAAGAATCACAGAATCATAGAATGTAGAATGATTTGGGTTGGAAGGGACCTTAAGATCATCTAGTTCCAACACCCGTGCCATGGGCAGGGACACCTCACACTAGACCATGTCGTCCAAGGCTCGGTCCAACCTGGCCTTGAACACTGCATTTACTACTTCTTAGGGCAACCCATTCCAGTGCCTCACCACCCTCACAGTAAGAACTTCTTCCTTATATCTAACCTGAACTTTCCCTGTTTAAATTTGAACCCATTACCCCTTGTCCTATCGCTACAGTCCCTGATGAAGATTCCCTCACCAGCATTCAAACAGCAGAGTAGGAGACACTGGTCCTTAAAGGGCAGATTACCTGACTCTGCAGGGAAGACAGATAAGCGTTAAGAGAGTTCGGGCAAGCTCTGAAGACAACAGCATGCAGTAAGCACAGGAGAGCACCAGACTTCCAAGCAAGTCTGGCAAAAGACCAGGTACCTTGTAGACACTACATAGTGCCTGGAGGTTCAGCTGGTACAAGCTGTGACCAGTTTAATAGCTCCTTACAGAGGTAACTTGACACAGCAGCCCATGAGTTGAAGACAATGACCTTCATCAAAGGATATCTGGTGAGGTAAATGACTGCTCTGCTTCAAGGACTCCTTCTGAGGTGGTGGGAGGCCTAGATTGGTACCTTCGTATGCCAAGTCACCTCATGTCTGTGTAAGTGACAGCTTAGATGTGTACAGAACTTTAAACACCATTTAAATCCTAAACGTAACATTTGCCATTTGCTGCCTTAGAGTGAGATGTGAAGTCCTATATTTAGGATAAGAATCAGCTGGTGGATCTCACAGTTTGGTCTTCACAACTGGTCTGAGCCTTGCTGATGGTGCCTGGTGGTGGAGGCAACTTCCTCAACACCCAACTCTCGGATTTTTTGGGGGAAAGCAACAAGAACAGCTGATGGGCTCATACCCTATTGAAAGGAGAAAGCTTTCACTCTTTACTCCTTTTGAAAGACCTCTGGTCTTCTATTTTTTTAATCCTTTAATGAACTAACACAGGAACTCCACCAGCCACAAGCGCCAAGAGAAGAAGTGAAGAAACAGAAGCACCACCAAAGAAAGGGATCTGCAGAAAAAACACTTGACAAATCTCTAAGGTCTGCTATGTGAAAGAAGGTTAACCTTTTTTCAATCCTGTTCTATTTGATTTTATTGGAAAGCACAAATGATCTGGACCTATTTGGTGACACAGGAGGGAAAGCAATCCAGCTCCTCATAAAGAGTCCTCATTGTTTTCCTCATATGTGCGCCGCTTACCTTGGCTGGCCAGCAGCACCGGGACAGGCACTTAGTGACACCCTGCCAAGACTCCAGCAAGGAGCTAGCAGAAAAACCCTGTCCTTCTTCTGGACTACCATAGATTTTGCACATGGAGCTGTTTTTTATTGCAGAGTAGCAGAATCAGACTCAAGAACTCCCAATTAAACAAAAGAATGCCCTCACAGCCATAACAAAAGAAAGAGGAAATAAAGTTTTTATATGAAACAGTACTTCGCTGGAGTGTTTATAGCTTGTTACTAAAAGAGTACAGCCAGTGCTGACAGCATAATCACATTGAGTGAGTCTATAAGCTGAAGAGATGAGGAGCCTCTTCATGGAAAAATAACAGTGAATATATTCCTCCAGTGATTAAGAAAATTATAAGTCTGCTTAGGTGGGTGCAAGAGATGGCAGTGACAGGACAAGGGAGAATGGCTTCAAGCTGACAGAGGGGAGATTTAGACTAGATATTAGGAAGAAATTTTCACTATGAGAGTGGTGAGGTTCTGGCACAGGTTGCCCAGAGAAGCTGTGGCTGCCCCAGCCCTGGTAGCGTTCAAGGCCAGGCTGGATGGTGCTTGGAGCAACCTGGTCTGGTAAAAGGTGTCCCTGCCCATGGCAGGGGTTGGAACTGGATGAGCTTTAAGGTCCCTTCCAACCCAAACTAGTCTGTGATTCTATGATTAGGAAGATGCGGGTACAGATACATTGAATATATCTGCCCAGATTGAGATGGCAAAAGGGACGTTCTGAGGGTTTTGGTTATTTTTTTTAAACCAGCCCCATAAGCCCATCAGCCAGCTCTCATTGCTGTGTACAACAAACCCTTCCCATTCCCTGTTACTCTGACTTTCTCCTCCAGGTCAGGTTGAGGACAGTCTTAAATCATACATTGGCTGTCTAATATCCACAATGGCCATCTGAACAGAAAAATCTTCCTCTTTTCCAAGTAAAAGCTCCACTCAAATTTCCAGCAGGTATCTAAATAATAACCCAGCATTACCCATGTTTTGAGGGAGTCTTTACTCTCACGGCGTAGGCTACTTGAAATGTGCCCCATTAGCAGGAAGGGAGAGTTGTCTTTTACACGAATTTAATATTTTTCAATAGAACTGGCCATGCAGGGCAATGAAAAACCCTAAAGGCATGAAAAACTGCATAGCACCAGTCTGGAAAGTTTATTTAAAAAACAGAACTACATCCTAGGCTGTTATATGTCAGAGGATACAAAGCTCTTCTTTAAATAACATCCAACTGTGGCTATGCCCTTGGTATGTCCCAGATCTCTGCAGCTTACTGGCTTGTTGTAAGGGAATGAACAGTTTTGGTAGGAGGTATAACTGTATTTGCTGGACACAGAGGACAGCATGCATTTACCGTACACCAGAAGCACCCAGAATGACTGGCATCAACTTTTCTCCCCAGTTTCTGAGTTTAATGATTTCTCATCTCCTGCTGGAAATGCAGAGCATGCCAGAAGGACAAACAGAGCCAACAAGCAAATAACTTTATATTTGTGGACAGATGTGCACCCACTTTCCTTTTCTAACTCTTCAAATGGCAGAGTCTTGCAGAATTACAAAGGCAAACAACACCTCTAGGGTCAAGACTGGTGGATTCTGACATGAACTTCATCCAGCCCTTGACTAAGGTAGACTATGAGTAGAGCTGCAAGGGCAGCAAGGTTAAGGCAGCAGCTTAGACGTGGTTCACATCAGTATTCTTTACCAGACAAGCTTTGACTAGCCTATATTCATAAGTTCTCTTTGCCATTCCCAAATGTTTACAGTTGGAGAGTGAAGCACTTGCAAAGAAAGACCAAAATGTAAAGGTTTTAAGAAACTTTTGGGTTTATGTTGACGTGAAAGAGGGTTTTAAACAAAAGTCCTGCCTCTCAAAGAAGGGCTGCTTTGATGTGGCTCTAGCCACCTCTTTTCCAGATGAGCAGTGGGCAGGATGTGATGGGTCTAAGCTCTTTCCTACCCCTAGAAAGGACAGAACAGCTGGCTGGTTTTGTGAAATCCTACTATTCCTGGCATGGGACCTGTTTACGATCGAGTAGGGAGGAGCAATCTAAAAGCTTCTCATGTGGGAAAGCTTCAGGCCACAGGATGGTGAAGCCAATCAAAATGAGTAGGTGCTTATTGAAAGAAGCACTGAGAGTTGGCCCTGCACTTGGTTCTTGCTTTAGGAGGAAGGCCAATGCTGCTTGTGCAATGCTCAAGCTACTCAACTGAATCAGTGGATTTTCTGGCAAAAAACTCTATGCTGGTTAACAAAATAAATACTATTGTTAAACACCAGCAACGATTTCTCTGATGTGGCACTGCCACAGGCCCTCCTCCATCTCTAGCACAGAAAAAGCACTGGGCAGCTCTCTGCATATGTGGAAAACACAATGCACACCCACCTTGAGCTTGTGCTCCTTCCTGTTGACGATGACAGCTGTGATCTGCTGGTCCATGAAGATGAGGATAGTCACCAGCAGTGCAGGGATGGCTGCTGCCAGGTATACCCACCATGGATTCCCTCCAAAAGGTGGGATAAACCAACCCCTCTCAGGGCTGGTTGGCTTTTAAGGACAAGAAAAAAAAGGTTGCATTAGAGCCACAATAGAGGAGTGATGACATCCTAAATACATGTGTACTTCCAGCAATGAGGCTACAGGAATACACTTGAGGTTTGAGAAAATTTCATCCTTCCCATCAACAGCAACAAAAGGTTCAAAGCACAGATGCAGGATTTAGGAGATAGATAATCCAACCAAAATGATACTAATAAAAAAATTATGTGAGTAAACCAGTCCCTTCCAGACAGCTGACTGGTCTCCTGTTATTTTATACAAGTCATTTTGTATGTGGCAGATGGGTAGAAAAGGGAACCTCTTCCGAAGGCCACCAAACAAACTGATAATGACTTACCTTGAATTCACTTGGCACAATTAGTTTCGGTGTGTCCACACCTACCAGGGCATCTATTCCACAGAAAATCAAAATGGACAAGATAATGGCAAAGTCACTGATGAGCTTCCGGGCCTGGAACAGAAGTTGATAACGTAACAACAGTAGTTAGTACTATGAAAGACATCCTGCCCCTCCACTCTGCTCTCATGAGACCCCACTTGAAGTACTGTGTGCAGTTCTGGTGTCCTCAACATAAAAAGGACATGGAAATGCTCAAGCAAGCCCAGAGGAGGGCCATGAGGATGATCAGGGGACTGGAGCAACTCCTGTATGAAGACAGGCTGAGAAAGCTGGGGCTGTTCAGCCTGGAGAAGAGAAGCTGCACAGAGACCTCATAGCAGCCTTCCAGTATCTGAAAGGGGCCTACAAGGATGCTGAAGAGGGACTCTATCAGGGACTGAAGCGACAGGAGAAGGGAAAAGAGGGAAAGGGAAGAAATGGTATTTTACACCAGACAATGCAAACTTCCCTCTAGAAGATGGAAAGACCCAGTGGGTTCAAACTTAAACAGGGGAACTTCAGGTTAGACATAAGTAAGAAGTTCTTTACTGTGAAGGTGGTGAGGCACTGGCACAGGGTGCCCAAAGAAGTGGTAAATGCTCCATCCCTGGTAGTGTTCAAGGCCAGGTTGGACAGAGCCTTGGGTGACATGGTTTAGTGGGAGGTGTCCCTACCCGTAGCAAGGGGGTTGGAACTAGATGATCTTAAGGTCTTTCCAACCCAAACCATTCTATGATTCTATGGTTTAGTTTCTATATGATGCTCCAGGCTTGTGTTTGGTGGCAATAAAAGCTCATAGTTTCTTCTTTTCTAGAAACAAAGGTGCACATTGTTGTGCCTGATGTCATTTGCCAAAATGTGCCTTGGTACTTCATTGTGTTGTCTGAAAGCCAAATAATTAAGCCTAAATGGAAGAACGAAAACAAGCCTAAGGAAAAAGAAAACTGCTTTTCTAAGAAACTCCTACATGAATTCTTCAAGGCAGTCTCACTAATGGTAATTTGACAGTGGCCAAAAACCACTGGTATGGAGACGTAGCTCCTCTACATCAGATCCTGCAGACTCTTTGGCATCAGCTTCCAACATTAATAGCTATTGAAAATTTGTCTAACATCCTTTTTTAGATATATAAAACACTGTCTCCTGTTTGCCTTCTGACCTCTGCGTCTTTAGGATCCACATATCCACGTTTTTCTATGCAGGGCCAGAGACCGCTTCTTTGACACGTGTTGAGCTTCCTGCGTTACTGCAAGATTCCTAAGGTGTGTGGCTTCAACAAAAAATACTGATGTCCCCAGACACCTTTATTTTAATATGACTGAATTTACAATGCAGATTAAAAAAAAAGGGAAAGGGAAGAAATGGTATTTTACATCAGACAGTGGAAACAGTCACAAACTTCCCTCTAGAAGATGGGAAGACCCAAACTTCCATGACAAATGACATTCTGTAGGACTGGCAGAGATCACATTTGCTCCCTAAGTTCAAGCAATCAACCAACCTAAACAATACAGGAAAACAAACTGCGCTTCTCAGCTAACTCCTCAACATGCCGTAAGAAAGCAACAGTCCTGAAGTCACTGGAATATTACAACTTAAAGCTGGTACTGGCCACCCCTGAAATTTAGCTGGGCAGGACCCACTATGCTTGTCTGTAACTGCATGGTCTTTTCAGAGCTCTTGTTCCTTCCAGGTTTCCTGGGTTCACATGGTTACAGATAAATTGAGCTGCATTCCAGCCTGGATGGAATTTGTTTCCTTTTTATTAAAAATAATAGAGGTTCAATTGTAACACAGCAGAGCAGTAAACATCCATGCAGGATAAATCTCTCTGTGTCAGAATGCCAAAAATGGGGGGGGGGGGGAAGGGGGGAAGGTGCCTCAGAGAGAAACATAGTTTTGGTATGCATGGAAACTGCCAGCGTGCACATGTGTTCTGGTGACAAAACAAGTGGATGTCCCTGAGAGGTGTGTGCTGGCTGGTTTAAGTCTGAGCAAAATCTTGTTTAAATCCATGCAGAGGTTTTTCAGGTCATGCTTATTTTGCATCTGATCCTCAAAGAAGAAAGGGAATTGCTGCTTTGGGTCCCTACCATAAGGGGTAGACCAGGACTGTAGCTGAGTTCAACAGTTTTGCCTTCATTTCTGAGTATTTTAAACACTGTGTGATAACATCAAAGCTTAGCTGTTCTTAGTCAGTGACAAAGCAAAAGTCTTCTTTTGTCCTCCCCAAATACTCCCTGGGGCTATAAGCAGGGAGACTTCTGACATAAGGATTAATAACCCCTTTTGGTTGTTTGATTTCTACAGAACAGCCACACAACCCACCTCAGAGTCAGTACATCCCATTATACTGTGTACCTGACACTGAAAATGGCCAGATTAAAGTATATGTACCTGAAGGACTCTTCTGATTTCTGAAGGCCGATAAGCTACACCATGATATATCTCAGCTCAGAAGTGTTGTCTTCAGCACATTTAAAATCACTACCCCATGACACATTAGGGCTCATTTTGGCTCTTCTGCTGCCTTACACGTGTCCTCCAGAGACACTGAATGACAGCTAAGCAATCCCAGACATTCCTTGGTTTTTACCTCAATCCATGCAAACTGACTTCCCCATAAAGCATTCCTCCCTATGTGTGCGTGACAGCAATACCAAAAGGCAGGCTGACATTTGCACTCAGAAACAGTAAAAAACCCAAGACTGCCAGGCTGAGATACTTACAGTGGTTGGAAAATAGCGACTGGTCTTGAATTTCTTCAGGGCCATGGAGCAGGTGTAAGTGCCAAAAAAGAGGATGAAAGACATGAGGGTGATGTCAGGGACATATTCACAGTTGTTGCCCACAAGTTGTCCTCCATATTTCAAGCACTCCTTCATTGTCAGAGATGACCAGTCAATGGTGCTATTGTACTGGAGACAAAAAGAGGTTCCCATAAAGCTGTGCATGAGCTGCTCATGTGGAGACAGGAATGGGGACAGATCATCAGGAAAAATACTTCGAGGAAAAGGGAGGCATGCCGCAGAGGTTAAAAATCGCTGCACAGACAGAATGGATTTTAACCTGGACAGAGGATGATATTACCTGGTAAGAGAGGACAGCCTGGGCCTTGGAAAAAAGACAGAGATCTTTTGACCTCTGCTGTGGGCTGCCAGCCATGCTGTGCATTTTCTCCAGTTGGAAACCTCACACAGAAGCTGGAGTGGCCTAAGACCACCTGAACAACGCTAAACCCAAACCTGCTTCGCGGATCAAGACCAGCACTGTTTCCACAGCAGAGAATCTTCCTCCTTGCCCTTTCAGTGTTAAGTCCAAGCAAGCCTCAGGACTGTGTGACCCTTTTACTGCTGACATCTGACTAAAAAGGGATCTGCAATGTATTTAAGGTGTTCTCTAATGTTATGACTGCATGCATCAAGAGCTGTTCAAGAGAAGGTGAAGCTGTGAGAAAGCACCATCCTCCACCAAGTACAGGGGTTTTGTTTGCTTGAATATAGCTTCAGGTGGTAGGCTGTGAACAGGCTGTAAAAATCAAAGGAAGGACTGCTCTTCCACACAGCTGGAGCTCCAAAAATTCCCTGAGGTTTACAAACAAGCAGTCAGAATGATGCTGAGGTTGAACTTCCCTCTCTGCTGCTCTGGTCCCAGCACATCCAGCCACCTTTCCCTGGCCTTCGAGGCACCACAGGGCTCTGCCAAGCCACTAAAACCTGCCCAGAGCACCAGCTCACCACCAAATACAACTTTTTCCCTTGGTTTCAGCAAGAGCTGAGGGTCTCTTCCCCACGGTCTTGCCAAATAAGAACCTGCATTTGAATTTCCTTTAATTGCTTCTGTTCTCATTTGAATATGTCCTTACTCATGATGTTGGAATTAGATGATCTTAAGGTCCTTTCCAAACCTAACTATTCTATGATTCTATGACTGAGTGTGATGGCCAGACGGATGTTACAATTTGGATTTCAGGTCTCATTGTGGAACCCAGAGCTGCACAGGACATGTTAGATGATCATCTTCTTGATGCTTGATGTGAAGCAAAGCCTAAAGAAGGGGCTTTTCCCCTCCCTGCCCTGCATAATTCAATCATGTCAGTGCAGGGATGAGGATAGAAGAAATCTAAATGCACAAGAAGCCAAGAAAATAAATGTGCATAGAGCAGCGAGCTCTATGGGAGAGTGAGACTGCAAAGAGTATATATGGTAACAGCAAGAAAAAAATAAACTATTTTCAGGCACCTACAAAATTCTGTCACTCTGGGGAGTTTTAGAATCACATCGTTTCCTTTTCTGCCTGAAAACCCCAGTGAAAGAAATCACAGTCCTGGGAACCACGACTGCAGAGAGAAAGGGTATTTTTGAATAAATTTATATTAATAAATCCATAGGGGCTTCAAAGGCTGCACCATCCCTGCCCTTGGAAAGGGCACTTACCATGTCAGAAGAGGAAGAGAACAGCTCATCAGCTGACGGCAACGCTGTTTTGTTAAATAACGAGCTATTAACTGCAAGAGAGGACAGAAAGAGGAGTATCAGGAGTATGGCGCTGAAACAGTGAGGAAGGAAAGCAAATTCCAGCCACTGAATCATTTGTTAACTTCACCAAACTGCTGACAATGTCTTTGCTCAAATGAGTCAAAAGTATTGTTTCAGAGTCATGATCAATCACCAATCACTTAAAAAACTGAACGCAAAAGCTAAGTGAAACATCATTCAAACCTAACTGCTGTTTATCTTGGAGTTCATTGTGAAAAAAAATTACAGAAAACCAGACAATGTAATATTTCATGGTCTTGCAATATTTTTCTAATGATTTATGGATTAAATAAATAACCACGGAACACTCGTATAATTACTGATTTAAAATTAATGCACAATGCCAAAGACACCCTGAAGAGCAAAATGCATTTCAGAATCCAGCACACACACATTTTTCAAGTTTAAAAAGATACAGAGTAATTGAAACCAAGAAGATGAGGACCATTCATGTGAAAAAAAAGGGACAGCATTCACTGTGGCAATAAATGTTTTTCTTTTGTCTTCCTGGGATTAGAAATCATTTATTTGAAATTTCGTTTAGAAAAGCAATCCTTCCTGAAAATAGGTTTGTCAATTACATCCTCATGTGTTTTTTAGGTTTTGCAAGGGCTGATGCCAAAACTCCGGAGCCAAATCTTGATGACACGGAGATCAAAACCAACTGTGAAAGGCCTGAACTGGAGTATGAGGGAAGAAGAGTTAGCTTCATCTCTGGCATGACAAAGATCCATAAAGTTTTACCTGCACTGACATTGGGAAAAAAGCAAAGAAATTTCATCCCTGCTTCCAGCACAACCCGTGACAGCTTCACAATGCCTACAGTACCTCAGCAGCAGCAGGCATTATCTGCACTAGAAGGATATCACTGGAAAGGAAGTTCTGCTACTGCATTACACTTTGTTTCCTAAAACCAGGCAGCCCCTTTTGCTACCAGCATGGATTTCTGCCTAAGCATTTTTATGCCACTTGCATTGTTATTCTATTTCCTGGTGCACAAAAGCTTGCAAACTTTCAGGGACACAATGTTAGCACATAGGATAACTGATGCTCTCAATGCTCTCTTGGTACCTGCTTAGAAAACCTGCTGCTGCAAGACCACAGCTATACAGACACACACATATATTGGTGTATTTCAGACCTGTGAAAAGCCAAACAGTCGGTGTCATGAGTGATGTGCTAGCAGCTATTTAACAGGCCACTTGTTCCTGTGGAAAATTCCTTGCTTCTGTGCATTAGATCCACGGTGGAATGACATGCCACCAAGCAAGGGATGAGAACAGCCAAAGAACCCAGTGGTATGGTTTAACCATTGGTGTTTAGATGGCAAGTGGAGACCTTCAACTTGGGATTGACCATTCCCTGTTGTCCTAACTCCAAAAAGTGAATCACCCTGCCATTCACACGGAAGCAGAACTAGATCCAAAACCAAATGCTGGCAGACATCCTTCTAACTAACGTAAGCACATAGCTCCTTGGGAATCAGCTCCCAACACCTTTTGCAGAGAGGCAGTGTGCAGCAACCAGGAGCATTTCCTGTTGGACAAGTATGTTGAGATAACCTGAAGTTTACTTTGAGCACAAACCAAGTTTCTTACTCACCCCTCATTGTTTGAAGGATCCAAGGAGTGGCTGCAGCTTCCCTAATGGTGTGAGCCAACGTACTTGTGTTTGGATCTGGGTTGTGTAACTGTTTGTTCCTGGTTGTGCGGCCAGATCTATACATATGCTGGCTATACCTGCCTTGCAGCGCAAACTCTAGCAATACGCTGCGCTGTTAGATAGACTTCCCCTCTGCTCTAGTTAGGATATGTTTGTGCTTTCCCACTCTTACACGCAGCCAGGAGGTGGAAAACCACCCATGTTTGGGTAATGCCCTGAATAAATCCTGCTCCTGCTCTTGCCAAAATGGCATAGCAGATAAAGGGGTGACCTGAGCAACATGGAAGTGACCTGGCCACCACCTCTGCCCCTTCACACACTTCTCAGAGAAATGCCATTCAGGATTTACAGCCATGGAGACAGGGGTAGAGAGGCAGCTTCTCCACTGGTGAGGATGCTCACACGAGGAGTCTCAGGAAGGTTGGTTATAATGACATTCCAATTGGCATGTAATTCAGCTCTCAGCTTCAACATAAAGCTAAGATAGGATATCTGAACACAACTGATAAAGAAGGATCTCCCTGTTTATGATCTGGACTGCAGCACAATAGAAAAAGAAAGCCATTGCAATCTCCTATCTGTAAAGTGGAGAGCTAATTAAACATTGTCTTACCTGGATCTAATGGTTCACAGGCACAAGAGTAATGCGTGATATAGTCCACCTTGAACTCAGAGTTGATGGGGTAATGATCTGCCAGCTTGATCATCTTCTTGAAAGCATCGTAAATAAAGATGAAGCTGATAAGGGAGGAGAAACCTTCTTCAGTGAAGCGGGTGAAGTACTTGACCAGGAAGCTGGCGTCAGTGGCAACGAGGATGAGACACAGGAAGGCTGACCAAAGGCCGATCCAGAGGCGAAACTCCAGGTAGTCAAAATCATTGTCTCTGTAACAAATCAGTGGGCAGGAAGGGAAAATGTCAGGGTTAGAGAAATCCATGCAGGATCGTGACTTCCCAGCAAGAAGTGGTGAACCACAGCCTTGGGGACCTGTGCTCATTTAGACACTACAGGAGTGTTCCAAGAGCTAAGCTCTCCCTTTTCAGCCAGCCAACTCCATAAATGGCAGAAAAGCACGCAGAAGTGAGAAGTCTCGCTTGTGCTTCCACTAATGAATATTACGAGTGAATTCGACCTCTTCCTAGGCTTCCTAGTAAAAATCCTCCCTTGGCACTCACAGAGCTGCAAAGGCCCCACAGCATCCAAGAGCAGCTCCATGCTGACAGCCTTCCACCAGCTGAAGACAAAACCACAGTTTATGAATCTCCTTCAGAAAAGCAAACTCCTGCCAAGCTTCACAGTCAGGAGCGTGCGTTTTCATCTCTCAAGCCCTTGCGCTAATCAAAAGAAATCAAAACACCAGCAGGAGGAGATCAAGAAGCACAAAGCAGAGGATAACAAACCCTGGTGCCAGGGGAATGATGGAGAGAAGCGCGTTGCGCATTGTTCCTTCCTGGGAAGTGAGTTTGCCCCGGTTTGCTATAGCCTGATGGTGCAGAGTCCAGAGGCAGGCTTTCAGGACAGAACAAATTCAAAAAACACACCAGAGCAGATAAGGCCCTGCCAGAGAGGTTACTTCCTGCTCTGGGTTAGGAACAGGAGGCAGTGGGGCCAGCAGCCCCAGCCTCACGGTCTTTCCTGGAAGCCAGAATCAGGGCTGAGTATTTGCACTCAACTCAAGCCCCTGCAAGGCCTTCTCCTTACTCTAGACAAGATACTGGGGAGGGCGGCAGCCTTCTTACACTGAGAGACTGACCTGGAAGAGGGGTAAGGAACAAGGAAGAAGCAAAGTGATGATTTAGAAAAAGAGAACAGAAAAAAACCCCAATAATAAAAGACCCCTGTATCTCTGAACTATCCAGTCAGTGCCAATGAGAGCAGGAGTGTGGAGACCAAGTGTGGAGAAGAGAGCTGGCAGAAGCCCAGATGGCATCCTGACTGCACACCAATAAAGAACTTCAAAAAGTTTTAAACTATTTTATTACCTTTTTAATCCTCAAAGTCCTGCTGCACTTCAACATTCTACATGCACAATACATATTCTACATACAATCCATCCAAGGATGCCCCATCCCTGGCAGGGTTCCAGACCAGGCTGGACAGGGCTTAGAGCAACCTGGTCCAGTGGAAGGCTCCCCTGTCCGTGGCAGGGGATTGGAACTGGGTGAGATTTAAGGTTCCTTCCAACTCAAACCAGTCTGGGATTCTATGATAATACAACAAGCTAAGTACTTTTGCTGTGACTAATTTTATTTCTAAGGTCTCGATGAGAAACTTTCCAGCCTTCTGTGGCTGGAAGGCAGAAGGGCTGGGGTCCTGCTATCCTGGGGAACCCAGCGCCTTGCATCCCACTGCTTCTAGCCTGAAAATCCAGACTCATTCCACACTGGAAAGCCTCTGCATGGGAGCAGAGCTCACCAATCAGGGTGTGAGCTGAGCCAAGGTGTCCTGGAGCATCAACCCACCCAAGCAAGCAGGATGTGGGGCTGTGGACATGAGGCTTTTTCAGCTATCTCTCCATGCACACACACACTGACAGAGTCACACTTAAATGAATCAGTAGATGGGAAATCTTTCTAATTTTGCTCCCAGCAGGGAACAGCATGCTGTGAATATGAACAACCACAAATGCATTATTGAAAAAACACAGTGTTTGATTCCAGCTTCCTTGTGAGAAAGGCTCCCTTTAAAAATCCTGCCAATCTGCTCCAGCAGGTTGTTAGGACAATAGCTTTTATAGCCACCTCCTCCTTGGGTTAAAAATAACCACCTTCTCTCTCTCAAAACCATAGAAAGTGTTTTTCCATCTTGCTTTTTTCCTCCCATGCGCAGCACCTGGGCTCTGACCTGCCCACCAGATGCAAACAGCTATAGCATGTCTATTCCTGATTTTACTCATTTATTCCAGTTGAAGGAAGAAAAGAAAGATGTCTCCCTCTTGCTCTGCTGTGAAGCTCTCAGTTTCCCTCCCTGGAACAGCCTAATTTCCTAATATCCAATCTCAAACTCCCCTCTGTCAGTTTAAAGCCATTCCTCCTTGTCCTGTCCCTACCTGCCTTTGTTAAAAGCCCCTCTCCAGGTTTCTTGTCAGCCCCTTCAGGCACTGGACGCTGCTCTAAGGTCTCCCAGAGCCGTCTCTTCCCCAGGCTGAACAGCCCAGCTCTCTCAGCCTGTCTCCAGAGCAGAATGCTCCAGCTCTCAGAGCATCTCCATGGCCTCCTCTGCACTCAAGTGAGTTAAGTAACCTAATGAAATGGTCTTACTCCAAGAGCGTAGGACTGTGCACGTGGCATCACATGTAAGCGCATCATTACCCTTAGCAGAAGCTCTGTCCCTCAGAAAGCTTCTCCAACATGTAGGGTATTCACAGGAAAGCCATGAGTATACACTCTCAATTATTTCTGAGTAACTACCCACAAGATTAAATATAATGAGGAAGGAGATATGACAGCCCAACGCACACCATGTCTCCTGCCTCACTGCAACCTGCAGCCTTGTTCAGCTTAATAATTCAATAGACCTTTTCTAAAAATAACCACCAATGGCCGAAGAGCTGTTCCACATCACAGGCAATTGCTTTTGAAAGAAAGCTTAGTAATGCCTAAACTCCAAAAGCTCTTCGTTTTGTGTACTGAAACACTAGTCCTCACAGCTTGCAATGCTGTGAATGCTCCCTGATGGGGGAAGGGAGGGCTACATGTGATTTGTGGCGTTTTCTGTATAACCTAAAATGATCTCCTTGCAGAACACCATCCAAAGGATCAGTAGTCCTACATGTAAAATAGTCAAGGAGAACACCCAATGAAATGGGTTCTGGGTGTCAGCTACCATCGCTGCACCAACCTTAACGTGGTGGGGATGAAGCAGAACCTCCTTATGCTCAGCTCTGGAGTCCTCAGTACAGGAAAGACACTGACCTGTTGGAGAGGGTCCAAAGAATGGCCAAAAAAACAATCAGAGGGATGCAGCACGCTCTCCTATGAGCAACAGCTGAGAGAGTTGGGCTTGTTCAGCCTGGAGAAAAGAAGACTCCAGGGAAACCTTATTGTGGCCTTTCAGTTATTAAAAGGGGCCCAAGAGAAAGATGGGGGAAGAATTTTTAGCAAGGCCTGTAGGGATAGGACAAAAGGTGATGGTTTTGAACTAAAGGAGAAGAGATTCAGGCTGGATGTGAGGAAAAAATTCTTTACAATGAGGGATGGTAAAATACTGTCACAGGTTACCCAGAGAGGTGGTGGATGAACCATCCCTGGAGACATTTAAGACCAGGCTGGATGTGCTTCTGGGCAACCTGATCTAGTTGGAGATGTCCCTGCTCATTGCAAGGGGATTGGACTAGATGACCTTTAAAGGTCCCTTCCAATGCAAACTATTCTGATTCTATGCTTAAAGTTCATATAGTTAAAAGGGAAAAAAAAAAACCCAACCAAAAGCATTTAATGCAGCAAAGCTCCACTGAGGAAATCTGGGAACAAACAGAGCTGTTTTTATCATAGGTGCTTCTGTTTATGTAAGTGATAGTGATTACTCCAAATGAGTAGTGAAATCAAAAGCTGGATTTCTTTCTTTGCTCCTATGGGAAATACACCTGCATCATACTGACTGTAACTGCTGCAAACTTCTCATGGAGGACAGGCTTGGCCAAGTATTTCCAAGAGGCTCTGAGCAGATACACACCCACCTGCTGGCAGCACTCGGGGACATGCGTGCCTGTGAAAATCCCTGATGTGATCACACTGCAAGCTCCACACGGAACAAGGAGATGTTTCATTTCATGCCCTAAATCCCCTCCTTCCCCACCGCGAGCCATCTCGTTCCCTAGCTAGTATTTCATTAGTGTGAGACATTCCTCCCCTCCTCCCTTGTACTTACCTGCTGAAATTAAAGAGGAGCCGTTCAAAGACAAGGACAGGTCCTGTGCTGCTCAGAATTGTGAGTGGCTGACCAGCAAAAAGGCAAAATATTGCGCCAGCGACTGCTGTGCCCAGGAAACTCTCCAACACACCCTACGGTAGACACAGGAGAGATGTGAGTTCTACTGAATAACCCTTTCTATTAGCTCTGTTGCAAGAAAATGAGTAGTTGTACCAGTGACTGGTGGTGCGCCGTATGATGCCGATATGGCTAAGTCAAAAACAAGACCATCTTCTGCTCTCTCCTGCAGCTGTGCACACTGATGTGTTCATCCCACAGAATTCATAGCTACTCACAATAATCAGCAACCTCCTTGGTTATTTCTAAGGCCCAGAGTTCGATAATGCTGTATCATATTTTATACCTGACAAGGGGAGGAGAGTGTTTCTGAAGATCACTTCACGGATTTGATAACTCCTTGAACATCTCTCACATTTTTGATAGTAAAGATACATGTTGGTAGGGCTCTTCCAACAGTGATGTGGCTAGAGGACAGCAATGACATCCTCCAGAAAATCAGAGCGTGTTTTTTCCCTTCTCCAATTGATCATACATGCTTTCTAAATAAACAAGATGCTCCTCTTTCAAGCAACTGTTTTAATAAGTGAGACCCAAACCAAACACGGCTACTTCATCCAGCAGCCACAGCTGAGACCACGGATCATCAGACGTCACCAGCAACAAATAAAATCCATATTTAACAGGCTCTACAATTACCTTTGGCATGTGTGGCAAAACAGCTTTGCCTGAGAAGGATAAAAGAGCATGCTTGATGAATTCTTGCATTTTCATGTCCAACTAGAGCTGGGAAGTATCTACTTATAAACTGCAAAATGTGGATAAAATATAAATGGCAATAAAATACGATTACTAAGTGTCATCCTACAGAAGTGGCAGAACTCACAGGACCTTACCTTGTTTGCTCTTACGGAAAGTAATCCATTTACACTTGATTGAGTTTTAAAGGACCAACCACAGCATTATCTTCTACTGAGTAAGACGTGCAGCTATGAGCATCACCCTCTCCAGGAATACTCACCCAACAACCAGGGGCAAATTTAAGCACAGGCTTATGTGCTCCATTGTAGTTGTGTCTGAATCAGCTGCCTCATTAACACTGCACATGCTTAGCAACCAGCAATTAACAGCATGCGCAGATTCTTCTTTCCATCTGTGACAAACTGCAGGGATGTGGCTGCAGTTTGTCTGACTTATCAGTGGTAATGTGAAGAATTTAAAGTAAGTTTCGTGTCTCTCTTCCTTTGAAAGAGCCAAGTTAGTGTTTACAATGAGGAAAGTATGTTCATAGGATCCCAGACTGGTTTATGTTGGAAGGAACTTAAAGCTCATCCAGTTCCAATCCCTTGCCATGGGCAGGGACACCTTCCACTAGACCAGGTTGCTCCCAGCCCCATCCAACATGGTCTTGAACACTACCAGGGATGGGGCAGCCAAAGCTCCTCTGGGCAACCTGTGCCAGTGCCTCACCTCCCTCACAGGTAAGAGATTCTCCCTAATGTCTAATCTAAATCTCCCCTCTGGCAGTTTAAAGCCATTTCCCCTTGTCTTGTCCCTACAGGCCCTTGTCCAAAGCACCTCTCCAGATTTCTTGTTGGCCCCTTTAGGTACTGTAAGCTGCTATAAGGTCTCCTCTGAGCCTTCTATTGACACTGTCGTATGTCAAACCAGTACATTACTATGGAGAGCAGAAGGGTTTTTTTATCTACCGAATTACAAGCAGAACTTTCTCTAAAGCAATCATGAACTATTTTTCTGGCCACAAGCATCTCAACATACCAGTGGTCAAGCACTGTTATTGCTGGGTCATTAGAGCAGCAGCATGACAGCTGTGCAAAGAAACAAATGGTAAGGGAAGTTTAAAAGCTGCCTGGCTGCCTGCTCCTGACACACGCTCAGTCTCTCATCAATCTAGACAAGCTGCTGTACAGTGGACAGAAATCACCTCGCCTTGGTCCTTTCTATTTCTGAGTGCTACTGGTGATCCCATCATGAACAGCCCTGGCTCTTGCAGGGATCAGTGAAGGGAAATCTCACTGTGATGCCCTGCAGCTTTCATACAAGGACACAGGGACAGGGATAGCAGCCTATAAGCCTCTGCCTGCTTCCTTTGGGGGACTTGAGAGGATGAGACAAGGAATGGCATTCGCACAGCTGATCCCTTTCGCTCCTCCCGCATTACTCATGGAGAGGGCCCTCGCGGCCAGCGCATCTGGAATCTCTTTTCCCTGCATTCTTCCACGTGTCTGTAGCTAAGAATAGTGTCTTTTCTCAGAAACATAAAACTCTGAAGCGAGCTTTGAAAGAAACGTTGGCCATGTCAGGCTCTCAGGGGCAGGCAGTGCGGGACAGGCGATTTTTAGAGCCTGACCCAGCAGCAGTCACATAATTGTTTATAAGAAACAAGAAGCATGAACTTTGGTAGCCCCAAAAAGACTGTTTTCTATGAGGACACAGTGCCCAGGGGAAAACTTCCAGGTGCTGCTCCTCAGTTTTAGAAGCTGGAGTAACCCTCCCTTGCATTTCTAAGCACAAAGATTTGATGCAGCTCATGCTCTGAGATGTCTTAAAGAAAACCACTTTCCCACTGCAGGAATGCACAATGGTTTGAGCAACACATGACACGGACCTGGACTCCGATCCCACTGAGCAGCTCCCTGGAGGAACAACTTGAACTGGTCGCCCTGGGACGCTTCGCTCTGGCTCTGAGGATACAGAGACATCTGAGCACGAAAAACACACGATTTTGAGCTTCTATTGAAAACCTGCAGCCAAAAAGCTTGCTGACAGAAGCTGCGGCTGCCCCATCCATTGCAGTGTTCAAGGCCATGTTGGATGGGGCTTGGAGCAACCTGGCCTAGTGGAAGGTGTCCCTGCTCTTGGTAGTAGGTTAGAACTGGATGAGCTTTAAGATCCCTCCCAACCCAAACCATTCTCTGATTCTCTGGTAAAACCCCTCCAGGCTCCTACAGCTGCCAAGTAACCTGATGCCCCTTCACACAAGGATGTTGAATAGGGTTTGTTGAAAGGAGGTGGCAAAAGAAAAGCCAGTTGTGCCTAAACCTTTGATCCACCAGTGAACTGCTGAGACAAACTGCTGGCACTTCAATCTTAAATCAGTACATAAATAAACACCAGTAAATTCAACTGGTTGTTGTATGTAAGAAGCAAGTAAATGCTGAAGTGCACAAATTAGAAAATCATAGACAACATTTTCCTGCACAGAGGTGTGGCTATGTTATAAACTGAAAGGTGAAATCTGTTTCTTCTAGCAGCTTAGTGATGATTTTCCTGCATTTTGCTTCACTTTTGTGGACTGAAGCTCAATTACAAACTAGCTTTATGCTGTCAAGGCTTCCCTCCAGCTACACCCCCAACTCCCTCCTCCCTGAGCACAAATCCCTGTGAAGCAACAGACAAAGCCTTGGATGGGATATGGGTGCTGGTTCCTTCTGTGGCTCCTGGAGTTTAGGTCATTAATGGCTACGCTGTGTTTATATGTGCTGCAGAGCTTCCCTGTTACTGAAACGGGGTTCCTAACTGCAGAGCACCAGTAGTTTCCCTTTTCAACAAACAGAATAAATCAGTGAGCTCAAAATAGGCTGTTCCTGCAGCTTGTGTCTTTCAAGAGACTTATATTTCTCCAAGCAACAGAAAAACTCAGACCAGGTTTTATCTACTGCAGAGAAAACTACAGACCAACCTGGTTTTAATCTTTCTCCTGTCTTCCCTGCTCCTACTCCATTGGGTCTCCCTGCTGTGCAGCTCACAGTCTCAGGTACACTTTGGTGAAATGAGACTGTCATGTTCAACAAATGAATGCCATTATCATAGGGAAGTGTAGAGCTCTGGATAGGTGCCCCCCTTTTCTACATTTGGGTTAATTAAACCTGTGTAAATTAATAATTCAGTCTTTGTCATTATGAGCTTAATTATTGCTAGGAGATTCAAGGTGACTGCACTGAACATATTTACGTACAACCTATGTTTTCTTCCACTTCAAAAAGCCAAAGGCGCTTCTAGAGCATAATTCTGCTCCAGTCAAACAAGAAAGATGTACAGCAGTATTAATACAGAATCCCCTTCCTTCAGACTTTTCTTGAGCCACCTTTAAAGCATCTATTTCTGTCTTCACTACTGATCCAGCCTGACTCTGGATACATAATATGGTTGTCAGGATCAAACCTTCCTGCCCACAGCAGGGTGGTTGGAACTAGATGATCACAAGGATGATCAGGGGACTGGAACACCTCCCGTATGAAGATAGGCTGAGAAAGTTGGGGCTGTTCAGCCTGGAGAAGAGAAGGCTGTGGGGAGACCTCAGAGCAGCCTTCCAGTATTTGAAGGGGGCCTATAGGGATGCTGGGGAGGGACTCTTCATGAGGGACTGTAGTGAGAGGACAAGGGGTAACGGGTTCAAACTTAAACAGGGGAAGGTTAGATTGGATATGAGGAAGAAATTCTTTACTGTAAGGGTGGTGAGGCACTGCAATGGGTTGCCCAGGGAAGTTGTGAATGCTCCATTGCTGGCGGTGTTCAAGGCCAGGTTGGACAGGGCCTTGGGTGGCCTGGTTTAGTGGGAGGTGTCCCTGCCCATGGCCAGGGGGTTGGAACTAGATGACCTTAAGGTCCTTTCCAAGCCTAACTATTCTATGATTATTACAAAATTCATCTTTCTAAAGACCTTGCCTTTTTCTCCTGATGTACTTACTTTCCTACGAATCTTAGGATTTCCTTTTCACCAGAGAGGCAGAAGTCCAGGGACTGTAAGAGTCATGCAGAGGAGACAGTGCTCTCTCTGTCGACATGGAAAGTCTGAATCAGATTTAGTAATATTAGTTGGACTGAAACAGTACAACTGGGACACAAACACAGAGAGCAGATCAGAGGAACTTCCCTATACAGAAGGAGCAAGGACCTTCTCTGTTGCCTGGCCATCTATCAAACACCATTTAAGGTATGATTTTCCAAAGGACAGCCATCCAACAGCACGGAAAGCAAGCCAATTTCAGTGGAATCACAAGATACCTCTATTAACTGTACCCAGAATTCAAGCTTGGTTGGTGCCACACACCCCTCTGTAGATAGCAAGAGGCAAATGACAGATCTGCTGCATCTGAAAGCTCTTGCTAACCTGCATGTTCTCTGTAGCATCGCCAAGTAAACCCCCAAAAGTGATAGCGTTGGTCACCGTGGCCAGGTAGATGAAAAGAATGGCTGAAAGTGCTTGAATGTTTAAAGCATCATAGAAGTCGCTGGCGAAGAAAGGTGCTTTCCTCTTTATGTCTTTGATCAAGCCACCACAGAACCTGAAAAGACAAGCAAGAGGAGGCTCGTGCAAAATGCTTCACAGTGAAAGTCACCCAGATAAGTCATCAGAAGCTTTGCCAGAAATTAAGTATTATCTGAGAGAAGTGAGATCATCACATTAGAGAATTGTCTTATCACAGCTGTGATGGTCCAGGGATATCATTGAAGTAATACTATAAAGATAATAACTTGATGCAGCTGGAAGGAAACACATTTCAGGAACGCAAGCCCCAGGTCTGCTGCAGCAGACCACTGAAGTCTGCAGTTCAGGAAGCTTGTCAATTTTTTTCCCCAACTATACTGGCTGATGTAATAAAATATATTAACTCTAGTCTAGCCTAAATTTCTCCACCAGGCAAACACAATGGTTGGGTGAGCCAAACAATCTGCTAAATGGAAAAATGCTTCAAACTGTTAACCAGAAAAAGAACTACAAGCGAAACCACACGTGAAATCATCTTGGAGAACAAGAGAGCTGCAATTGCAGATGTATTCTTTCTGTGGAATCACAGACAAGACAGTATTTAACCTGTATAAATTCCATGTGGCTCTGACGCTGCCAGCATGAGAAATGTTTCTGTTTTCTGACCCAGAAACAGGATGTATCAACTGCCTTGTACACACCAATGTGTAATTTCAGATTTTCAGACTTTCCTCCTAGAATTTGGATACTCTGCTAAAACTTAAAACAGAGAGTGGGAGGGAGGGCACAATGCCACCACAAAAACCTGTGCGGTGACCCTGAAATGCTGATCACACTGTTTTATGGCCACCTGGACTGCATTCCCACCCTACTGGACTTCTACATGGCATACAAGCAGAGTAGTACAGCACAGAGTAAAGCCTTGGGCACTGTTACCTTCTGCATTTCTATCCCATAAAAGCCTTCATTTTGCAATTCAACTACAACAGGAATGTCTGGAAAAGGGAATGCCTCTGCTCTTGGCTAAAGTGCTTCCAGCAATCAAAATGGAAACTGTAGCTGTACCTGCCATGTTTACATCCCTCACAGATCACCTAACTTCACAAGCTGCCAACAGCAAGCACCTGCCTGGGCCTTCTTTGATTTTTTTTGGTGCTTATTTAAGATGCTTTGTAATTTGCTAAGGCTGAGTGCTCAGCACCCTTCAGGCAGCCTCAAGCTGGGCACGGGGTCCTGGGGTCACAGCTCAACCTATATAAACAGTATGTCAGGATGGAAAGCAGAGTGGGAGCAGAAATGGTTCTGCAAAGGGAACACTGCCACCTTACATGGGTGACTCCAGGCACATCCCATTAAGCAGAGCATTACTGACCTGCCAGTTCGTTGCAACTCCTCGCAGTCCCCATGGCCCCCACCACCATGTCCTCCATCATGAGGTGTGTCTCCATTCATCTGGAGGTTCTCTCCACCAGAGTACATGTTTTTCCTAGGCAAGAAGGCAAGGCAAACTGAGGCTCACTGCATTGCCTGATGGCTCCACCCAACATAATCCAAGATCCATAATCTTCCTCTGAACAAGGGTTACACAGCCCTTTCCAGAGCCATGTTGTACAAAGGAGACTAGAAGGCTGATCTGCCAGCAGCAAGTGGAACATAGCATGTTAAAAAGACCAAGCAGAACCCCAACGAGTCTGGATATCCACTATGTATGTTATAGGCCTACAACATCACCTTGAAGGGTACAGAACGACAAGAACACCCTCCCTCCAGCTGTTGAGAAAGACACAAAAATCATCATGGAATCCTAGAATAGTTTGGATTGGAAAGGGCCTTAAAGCTCGTTTAGTTCCAACCCCCTGCCACAGGCAGGGACACCTTCCACTAGACCAGATTCCTCAAAGCCCCATCCAGCCTGGCTTTGGAAACTGCCAGGGATGTGGCAGTCACAGCTTCTCCGGGCAACCTGAGCCAGTGTCTCAGCACCCATATATCTCCCAAAATTACTTCTAGTACCTTCTAAACACAGACAGGCAGATGCAGTCGCTGAAGTTGCTCAATAAACCTGGTGTACCCAAAGCAGCAGCTCTTCCCATCACCTTTTCAGAACTGATGCACGCTGTCGCTCATCACAGAGATAAACCTGCCTGTCTCCTGCTGTTACCTTTTATCTGAAGAAGGAAGAGACTTGGGGGGCTCTATCCTAATGGCTGGGTCCCATTCTCCAGGCGGAAGCACAATGACTTCATCCAGAAACTCATCGATGCCAGCGATTAGATCCTGCCGGTCCTTGGCTTTATAGGCAATGTCATGGAACACCTGCAAGGACAAGAGAGATCCATAGAGAAAGGGTTGCATTTTCTGTAGCCCAGACTGTAGAGGAGCTACCAAATTTTATTCCATAAAAATTCATTCGCAGAAAGTACCAGGACATTTGGCACAAGGGTGTGTGAACCTCAGGAAAGCCCATTCTTTTGGTTGGTTGTTTAATGATAGATACTCTTTTCTTGCAGGCATATATATTCCTAATTTTTAGCAAAACATGTATTTCTAACATCTTTCAAAATGTTAGTAAAGCAATTATCCATTTGCTTTACCCAAAATAAGAGTTTTCATTTAAATAAGGAGTTTCAATTACACTTTGAGAAGAGACTTTTACAAAGGCACAAAAAAAATCGATCCTCTTTCCCTACCTGCTTCAGTCTACCAAAAAAGCCCCACATATATTTTCCAACCCTGTCACATGGAAATGATGACAGTATTTACTCAAAAATAACAACAAAAAGCACAGACTAGTTTTACTGAAAGGTCTCATATTATTGATGAAGAGTGAATGAGAAAAGAGAGGAAAAAGAGCATTAATGCTAAATTTTACAGGTATCTTCTGGACTGCTGGAAGTGGATGAACAAATGTGACAGACTTAATAAGAACAGCCAGTAGTAGGAAGGAGGACTGTTGGGCCATGGAAACTAAACCACTGCTTCAAGCAGTGCAAATGGCAGAAAACAGAAGAGCTGAGACCAGGCAAGTGGTAATTAAGGGTACCACATGAAAGCAAAAACAACGTAAAGAGACAGCAAGAAACAAACATAATGTAAATCAGCCCCAGATGCACAGAGCCCAAGGGACACTGGAAGAAAAAAGCTGGAAATGAATATTGAAAGCCCAGTCATCTCATTGTGGTGTATGATTAGCAAGTAATTGCTAGCTGCTCATGGATAATATACAAGCACTGCCTGGATGAAGAAGTGCTCATGGGTAAAGTGCAACACACAACAGTATGTCCTGGGAGTAACCATTTCTGCTATAATTAACTGGAGCGTGGCTGTGTATTACCAGGATCATGGAATGTGACAGAAGGTGAGCACCATGACAAGATTAATTCAAAGATCAGTAACAGTTGGGCTTGATGGTTGGACTTTCTCAGCCTAGTTCATTCTATGATTCTATGACAGTCTATTAGAAAGAGTGATTGCTAGCAGGAAAATACACACGATGGACAAAGCTTTCCTACAGTCATGCTTTTACAAAAACATGAACCCAGGTGAAATAATTAAATAATTACGTGAACAGATGGAATTAGGAGGTGACATTTGGATATTTCAGCTTTATGTGCGTATTCCTGTCAACCATGCTGGAGGAAAGGATATCATTATTAGCTAATGAAGTGAAACCTGGGAGAACCCATTTCTCATAGATGTCAAGGCACCTACCTCATCCGACATCAGTGTGGCGATGGCTCGGCCAATCTCATGATAGGACTTTGCTTTGCCCTTCGGTCCCAGCAGAATGAAGAGGAATCTGACAAAACAAGCAGATTTTTGCCCTTTAGCATAGCAAAATGGATGGCTTATTACTTATACAGTATGTAGATGGAAATTCAACTTTCTAAAGTTGTGGTCCTTGTTAAAGATCCAGAGGCTGTCAGTGGCCTCCAGCTAATTTGGGAGTAGAGGTTACACCCTGTAGCCCATCACACTTAGACAAGCAAGACACTACCCAGAGTTTTGTTCCCTTTAGCTTTGAGACCACTACTGAGACCATTATGGCCAAATGTTAAGACAGCCCTACACAGAGGTTGCTACCATACAGCACCCTAGACTTCAGGATGCGGTGAAGAAAAGACGTTCTTCCAGTGCCCAGTATCTGGAAGTGAACTACACATGACAGCTGCCAGCTCCAGTGGAGGGTGGCTGAGCATTCATGCCCTGTGCACTACAGAAAGCCCACAGGATGGGCCAAGCAGGGCCAGCACAACAGTGGGCACAGAGGGAAGATGTGATTAACCATCCACATTGCTCACTGTGAACTTTATTGCTCCTCCAGACTGTATCAGACAGCACCCCACGTGCTTATTACTGCTCTGCTGGAGCTCAGATCTCTGTTACGGTTCAGCACCCACATGTGAAGGGAAACCATTAATCTAAAATAGGGCTTTAGTTATAAATAATTAAGCCCAATTTGTATGCCCTGAATTTCCACTCCAAGCATAAGATACATACCAGAGACCTGTAAGCCCATCTGATGGTTTTACAGTCACAGCTTAATTCTTAAGCAGGCATGAGTCTATTCCTATGGCAGACACCTTCAGCAAGGGTAACCACATCTACAAGGTATTAGGAGCTGACTTCTTACATGATCTCTTTGGGCAGCAACTATGCTCAAGTCATTGCTAGTGAGTCTGGAAAACACCATGATATGAAACCTTTAGAGAAAGGAAATTAGTGATCTTTATCTTTTCTTTTCTGCCCTTGCTTTTGGCAGTGCTATGTATCGGGCCTTGTCTATGTGACAGTGTGTTCTAATGAGAGTCCCTAATGGAAAAGCTATACATGGAAAATGGAAGCTTCTGCCAATAAAATTGTTTAGCGCTTGTGCCAGAGTAATGGGAATGCTGGTGAAAGGCAGCTGCGTTTTCCAGCCTCTTAAGTGACACTCATTTGAGGAGTTTTAAGTGCAGCCTTAAGGTTGGATTTTCAAAGGTACCTAGATCCTCCTGGCTTGGAATGAAAAGTAAATAAACAATAATAAAAAAGACACCACCACTCAAATAATACTTAATTCAGGAAAGACCTAAGCCTTATCTTTGAGACTCCCAGTTTCTGAACTAAGTTTCATGTGCAAGCCCAAGGTATCAATGCTGAAATGGCAAAAGCCACTACCAGCTGTAGAAGAACTCTTGCTTCAGAGTTGATTTCACACCGCAGACAGGTGCTAAGCTGGTAGCTACTTACACAGCACCTACAGCCTTGGCTGTAGAAACACAAGCTTCCTCTAAATCTCCTGTTCAGATTTGTCCCACAAAAAATGAGTTGGTTCATGGCTATGGTACAAAAATACATCTGCCTTCATGCTCACCTCTTCACCTTGACAACTGGCTTGTCAAGAAAGTCCTGTTAATTCTGGTGGCCGTCTCACATGATAGCCAGCACTTGGTGGTCAGTGGATTTTTAATGAAGACCATCGTGCTGGTGTTGTTTCAAGTGCTCAGCCAGAGCTGGACTCTATCTAGTGACCTTGAGACAAAAGTCTGTCTCTCTCTCACATGTCAACTCACCCTTGCAATTAGCAACAAAAGAAGTCACATGGCAGGAGACCAATGTCTCCATTTCACCTAATTTAGCAAAGGCAATTATTAGGGCAATTTTCAGCAAACTCCATATCAGCATGTGTCTAAAACAGAAACACTTATCGCTGCTCAAAACAACTCTTAAAGCTTCCTGCATTGAGCTCTTTTCCAATTACAGCTCTTCCTTTCTATCAGTAATGGAAAATAAACACACTATAACCTTGAATAAGTTGTCTCATCTAAAACCTTTTCCATTGCCTCCAGTGTGAATTTGGGTTGGCTTCAACTTCCAGTCACAAATTTCAATTGTCTCTCATATCTAGACTGAAGAACCCTCAATAATTAAATCCCTTTAAATATCCTCCCTTATCGATCCAGTCACTCATCTGTCAGAATAAGCCATTTGAGGCTTTTCTCCTCTCTTTAGTCACTTTGAAGGCTCTTTCCTCCACAAACCTCCTCTATCAGTGTCTTCATCAGGGAAATCACCCAAGAGCTGGCAGTTCTTTCAGTGCAAATATAACCTATGGCTACTCAGGAACATGATGCGAGGCTGCTTTCCTGAGAAAAGGAAGTTAGGAGCCAGGGGACAGGACTTCAGGTATGGACAAGCATGGGAAGTAGGACAAGGGGGCATGGCTTTAAACTAGAAGAGGGTAGATTTAGGTTAGGTGTAAGGAAGAAGTTCTTCCGTGGGAGGATGGTGAGGCACTGGCACAGGTTGCCCAGAGAAGTTGTGGCTGCCCCATCCCTGGCAGTGTTCAAGGCCAGGTTGGATGGGGCTTGGAGCAACCTGGTCTAGTGAAGGTGTCCCTGCCCATGGCAGGGGGATTGGAAATGGATGAGCTTTAAGGTCCCTTCTAGGACAAACCAGTCTAGGATTCTTATATGATTTTATGTCTTAGAAACATGGTAGGATGATGGGGAGTGCTAGGATTATTGCCACTGTGAAGGGAAAGGACAGGGCACATACTTCTAGAAAAACAGGTTTCAGTAGTTCTAGCCCTGATGGAACAATCTACTATACCCACTATGGCCCCAGTCATGACTCAGAGACAATCAGCACTTTGAGCACAGCCCTTCCAGCTGTCCCTAGAGAAGGTAACTGACAAGAGGCGAAGTTAAAGCACAGATGACAAGCTTGCTCTCAGCCACACATGGAGACACCCTCTTTGTTATTTGGCAACCTTTGCTATGTTAGCTATACATTTTCCCAAAAGCCACCGATAAAATGTGGAACACACCAGGGTTGAGAGGTGTGGCACCTCACCAGAAGTACTCCTCGCCTTACAATCATTGTATTAAATATTATTTCAGGTTTATAAATCAAATATCATGAGGTACTAAGTCAAATATCTTACAAGGTATATTATATTTACACAAGTAGTTTCTAGATAAAAAAAATCTACAGTCCTATTTAAAATAGGCATCAAGCTAGTAGGACAGGATCCATAAATACATATTAATTGGCATCACTAACAGTAACACTTCCTAATTGAACTCCTCATGAGGTTTCAAGTGCTTTACTTACGGTTCACATGGAGGTGACTAAGCCATACACGCCTAGGTCATGTCCTCTCTCTCCCCTCCTACCTCTTGGAACCTTCCCTGTGTTTCACACGTTATTATAAAACAACATTATAAAACTGTTCCTCAGCCAAGTCTTTTAGAACTCAGGGATGCAAATTATCCAAATCTGTTCATTTTTAAAAAAGGTTCATAACTTCAGAAGTTGCTGCTTGACATTCTGATTCTCCAGGGGAATGAGACATTTTCAGAACCATCTTCTGAAATAATTACACTACCTCTCTTCCAGTGCCTAACACAAGCGCCTGAATGCTCCTGCACTTACTAAAATGTTCTTGGAAACAAGCAGTTTATGACACCTTCCAAATTCTTTGTCTTGACTGATTCATCTCAGAATTACCTTCGGCATGTAGAACAAGACCTTTTAAAGAGCCAAATAATAGAAAGACAAAAAACATTAATGCATTTTAGTGGTTTTGACTACATTAGGTTTCCAGGCATTTAGCATCCTTTAGTTACAAATACTTCCACCTAAGAAAGCCCTCACTTCTAGCTGTGATATACTCCTCTTCATCTGGCAAGATGAAAGCCAGCACGCAACACATGCTGAGTTATCAAACCTCCATTTCTGATATTTAACATTGCTAAGGATGCTTCAATGCAGAGGATGTGAGGTTCACTTCGTATCACTCAGCTCAGTCTCTCTAAAGTAGTAACAAAATTCAATGTTTCTTCCCAGAGAAATAACTGGTCTTGAACTTGATATGACAGCACAGTCAAAGCATTCAAAATCCTCTGCTTCCAAGCTGATAGTGAGCCAGAAACTCAGTGATTTGTTACTGTTTTACCTAAAGCACTAGTCCTCCTGTTCTTTATGTATGCTTTACATCCTGCTCAAGCAGATGATGGCCACCAATTACATATTATTCGTCTTCTGATCATAGGGACTATGTCACCAAACCCAACCAGAATAAATTTATTCTCATAGATGAGCAATTTCAATCCAAAACTCATCTATGCCTGTCAAATCTGGAGCAAGCAAGAGCAACAACTCCGTAAAGGTTAAAGGCACCTACCCAAAGGAAACTCAGTAAGGTGCTGAGAAAATGCTTTCAATTTTGAGATGGGTGGGGGGAAGCAGTCCTGTTGTTGGACACCATGTGAGAAGCTTGCAAGGCATTCAGCTTAGAGTTACATGTTGTTCTCGAGAGCTGGAAGAACAACCTCTTGATGTACTTTTCCAGCAGACTAAGTGGTTGGACTGCTGATAAAAGGAACACAACTTGAAACTGCAGTAATGAAAGGAGATGGTGACGTGTTTGGTCCATCTTCTATTTCACACAAGTGATCCTTCAAGTTTTGAGCAATGTACCAACACTGCAGGCTTCCTACATGGTGTCCAACACATGAACACAGTTTCCCAGAGCAAGTCCTTCTGCTGGAAAGGCTGCTAAAGGACACAGCCCTGAAAACCTTTCAATGCTGCAACTAATGAATAAGACACACATTTCATATTCACCTATGAAAAAGAAAAAATGCCTCTGCAGTTAAGAGCTCAAGTCAGAGGAGGTAAGGGAGGAGAATCTGACTCCTGGTTCTGTCCCATGCTTCCTAAGTGATCTGTGGACAAGTTAGTTCATTTCGTTCAAGACTTGTAGATACAGGCCAATAATTCCCAACACTACATATTAGCCTGTGCAAGTCTGTGCATCTTATCTCCAAAAAACATCTTTCCCTTGCTCATTCTTCATCTTCTTCCCCCATCAACATTACATTAAGGCAGCAGACCTCAACACATGATTGTACATTTCTTTTATGAAAATAAGAAGCTATGGCTATTGCACCGTCCACAGGAGAAGCAGCTGTACCCAAGCCACGGTGCAAGCACAGGAGCTAAAATGAGAAGTCTGCAGCACTGAGGAATGAAATTCAACATGAGAAAATCAAAGTCCTTCAAGGTTTTTTCAATCTGATCAGTAAAAAGAAAACACGGAGAAAGGCTGCGATCACTCCATACCAATTTCAGATCCCCGAGTTTTATTACCAGGGTTGTATGAAAACACCCGGCTGAGAAACCTTTCCTGAAGGATTCATCAGATCTTCCTGATTTCTTTTAAGTAAAAATCTACTTTTAACTAAAGGAAATGCTTAAAATCCTTAGCAAGGAAGCGTGAAGGAAAAATATGTATAGAAAATTTATGTATCCAAGGAAGAATAATTTCTACACAGGACATTTTATTTCTACAAAGCATACAAAATTCTGTAGCTTACAAGAAAAATCTAAGCCAAAGAACGTTGGGAGGAAGAAAAAAAACTAACAGAAAAAAGTAACTCATTTAACAGGAAGTCTACATGTTGAACACTGTCCACCTTATGCACACAATAATCCTTTTTCTTTCTACAGTGCTGGGTCAACATGGATAAACCAAACCAGGGCAGGGCTATCATGATATCATAAACCTTTCACCTTTCAGGGCTCGGTGCCTTATTTGCTTCTGCAAGACAAGACTGTGGTGATGTCTTACACACCCAGCTAGCGAATGCAGCTGATGGGCTGCTTCTCAGTTAGTTTATCAAAAGCTATCGCTGCCCTCTCCCTGCAAAATCTGCCTGCTTAGTGCTTTGGAAAGCAAAACATGGAGATGGCTTCATGCACCAGCATTGTGTGGAGTCTGTGGGCTGTTCAGTGCCCATCCACAGCAGTAACATGCTGCCTGAGATGGCTGAGACAGGGTGCTCACTGAGGAGATGCTCCATCTCAGCTCATCTGGGCCCCCAATGGGATTTCCTTGATTGAATTTCACAGGATGCAGCCACTGCAAATGGCTCTTCATTACTCACAAAAGCCATCTAATGAGCCTCCCTGCTTTGATTAGGGCTAGCATTGGGTTTGGAGGACAGCAAATGGATAATGCTATTTCCTGGAAAAAAATGTTGGCACGGAAGGACATATTGTCTTGATTAATGCTATTGAGTAGTGAGGTCGTTCAGCAATCCTAGATCTAACTTCCTGGCTCCCACTACCAAAACAAACAATACCTAATTTTACAACTGCTGAAAAGCATTTGGAGATGTGCTTAAAAAAAAGCAAGTGGGATTAGACTTCGAAGCCAAAATCCTGGAATATGCAGAGCTCAGTAATACTAAGGAATGATGAATAACCTTTTATAAGCCACTTTTGTCTCCCCATGCTCCTGCCAGGATACCCACTGTGAGCAAACAGCTGTTGACATGGCTATTTTAAGGAGCCACTTACAGAAACTCCAAGAAATACAAACACTGCTGCATTACTAGGAGGCAGTTAAACAAACAGCAGAACTAGATCCTCTTTTTCCTTTGGTTTGTACATAAAATAAGGTACAGATTATAACAACCATATAACTTCCACTCCATACAACGGCTGGGATTCCTTTCAGTACCAGTAATGCACTAGCTATGTGCTTCTGTCATCGTGCATCTCACAAAATATTACTTGATATAGCCTCAAACCCTGTAGGCATTCAAACCACAACCTTCACTCTGTATGTAAAGCCCTGGAGACTGTTCACATAAAATATGTATTTGCACACTAGTGATGATGTGAGAGGTGCAATTTGAACTCCCTAATTACAAGCAAAACACAAAGCAAACCCTTTGTAAGCTGACAGGAGAAGCACAGCAGAGTGGAGGTGCACAGCGGGATCAAGGACTGAGGTTCTTACCTTGATGGGGTGTGTGTTTGCATATGAAGCAAAGATACACTCCTACATTAACACTCAAATACAGCAGATGCTCTGGACATCTATACTGATAATTTTTCTCTACTACATTATTTGATAAAAAATATGCAATTGTATAACTAAAGATAATATTGCTAAGAATTCAAACAGCACTTTGTTATTCTAGTAGATAAACACACTCACTGTACAGGCAGTTACACATCTTCAAGCAGTGAATTCAAATATTTAAGAACATAAAGTGTATTCATATTTGGGAGATTCAGATTAACTTGCCATGAGTCACAGGGAGATGACAGTTTTCTCTGAATCATTATGCATTAGAAAGCACCATATAATCATAGAATAGTTTGGGTTGGAAGGGAATGGACCTTCAAAGGCCATCTAGTCCAACCCCCATACAATAAGCAGGTACATAGAATCACAAAATCAACAGAATGGTTTGGGTTGGAAGGGACCTTCAAGCACATCCAGTTCCAACCCCCTGACATTGGCAGGGACACCTTCCAGTAGACCAGGTTGCTCAAGGCCCCATCCAACCTGGCTAGATCATACAATGTGACCACACCAACACAACTGTATGCCTCAGTTTACCTGACTTACTGGTTTGCTCCAGCAGAGCCAGAACTGCATCTTTCTCCTAATGTGAGTTTAAGAGGAAAAATATGTACTGCAAAAACATGCAGAGGGAATCTGGGTGACACTGGGGGGAATCATGAGGGGCAGGAAGAAAGTCCCGTTAGTTAGATTTCATATTGGCAATGTCCTTTACTACTAAGTTATGAAGTTAGTGTGTTTCTATAACATTGTTCTGGTTTACAGCTGGTATCTTATAACCAATTCCGGTTAACCAAATAGGACCTGAAAATTACTAAGCAGCTACAGTTGTGTTACTTTAAACCAAGAATTCTGATCATTACACACATCACATGATGGAAAGTAATGGAGAACATCTTCTGGCCCTTGTTTTTTATCTGAAAAGGTGGAAGTGGAGTTTCCCATTCTTGTACCCTTCCCAGGAGCTCAGTTCTCTTACCGGGTAGGTACAGGGACTTCAGTCAGAGCACCGAGCATGACTGCCTGCTGCAGCCGGACGAAGGCAATGAAGGGACTCTCCAGGAAGTCTACCTCCCCAACCAGCACGTTGGAGGCCTCAGCATCACGGGGCAATTTCTTCATGAATTTATTCTTCAGCTGCATCAGTGAAAAAGGAAGGAAAAGAACACTAAGCCTTGTTAGGCAAGCAAACAGGAACGTGCATAAAATACACACAGTTTTCACCCACATTTCCTCCTTGGTCAGAATATATTTTTGGTGATATATTAAGCATGATAATATGTATCAGCCCCACAGAGTCTACTGAGATACAAATACTAGGAAGATCAGCCCCAGAAGAACAATGCTGATGTTGGTACCCAGAGCAAAGATGATGCTGAGAAGATTATGCCTCTTGGAGCTGGGCACTTGCCTTTCACTGTGTATGTGTCTTTTCAAGTTCCCAGGGGAAAACTAAGCTCAGCACAGGCTTTTAGGAGCACATTTCCTAGCCTGTGGCTTCTCCCTTCATTTAAATTTGCTTGGGGCTCTCCAAACCCATTGTTCCCACTACCGGTGCAGGCCAGCACATGAGGAGTCACTGGGCAGAAGTACCAGGAATTCTGGTTTGGAAACTACAACAGTTTCAATAACTGTTACTGCTTCCCACCATCAATATCTAAGCCCTCAGCCCTCCTGCAGACTGCTGCCCTCAGAGCACAGAGCAGGGAATGGCCAAAGGGGCACGGAGGAACTTGTGCCATCATTAGAGACCTTCTGTCCAGGACAAAAGCCCTTCTCAACCTATCCACAGAATGATGCTGGATGGGTATTACATCACTCGCGTCTCAAAGATCCGAAGGGAGAGAAATCCTTGGGAAGAAGTGAAGTGAGAAGGGGCATCCATGAAAGAGAGAGAAATCAGAGACGGTTTCAGAGAAGATGCTGAGCCAGGAAGGGTTGGGTGGCACAGGGAACCCCCTCCGGATGGTCATGGTGAGGACTCTGGTTAACTGCTCTCCCCCTGAGGAGGCTTGTACTACTCTGCTAGCCCAGGTTTGAACCATGCAAGAGGAATGTGTGTGTGTCTGTCTGTCTCCCTCCATGTATCTCAAACCCAACTATTTCCACCATCAATTAAACACGCACTGCTTTACAACAAAGTTACTGCAGATGTTCTACCCTTCCCAACTCTGAATGCCATACCGTCAGGGAGAAATTTTAAGAACCTCCCACAGGAGTTTAAGTAAATGAACTGCTAACATCTGGAGTCCATAGACATAAACCACCTGCTTCATCTGCTGAAAAATCAGTACGGCCCACTGTGATCCACCTCAGTAGAGCTGCCCAAAATCGCCAGCAGCTCTCAGCACAGCCTGGCTCCACAAGTTCTCAGAAGCCCCAAAGCACACTGACTGGTGGTTTTAATATTATAATAATAAACTGATGGTGTGAATTGCTCACAGGAGGACAGATTCTTCTCAGGTGCTCCTAGGTAAATAGATGACAGTATATGAAGAACTCACCCATTTCAGTAAATGTTTTGTAGTAAAAGAAATTCAGCAGACACCAAAATTTCTGCCTGATGACTAGTAATCTGATTTCCTTACTCACCCAGGTTATTCCAACATAGCTTTCCCGTGATGCCCTGAAAGCCTTAATTCTTTCTTTGTGCTCTTAGAATCTCTGACTGCTCCTTTCTCCTCAGTGACATGACCCTGAGTTGTTATGTGAGCAGTTTTGGGGGTGGCAGTGCTTTTTCTAGTGTTCTTTCACTCTCTTCCTACAACTTTGCCTTTTCCTTCATTAACAGCTGAGCCAGAAATAGGATGAAGGGAACTGGTGAAGCCACCGTAAGCGTACACCAGTGCAACTGAACTGCTCATCTTCAAGCTTTCTCATCCTTAAGGTCTAGATTTTTTAGTCTATTTGAAAACCAACTTGATTTTTTGTTAAAAAAAAAAGGTGTATCTCAAAGCAAAACGTAGCTATTGTTTAACGCGCTTCTAGTAATGCAGCAAAGAGTCTGTGGTGTTACTGAAGAGCAGGGCTCTAACCTGCAGGAAAGTGAGCTTAGAAGACAACCTGTAAAGCTGCATATATTGAATTCCAGTCCTTCCCGAGGCATCCAAATGGTATCTGAGGTCCAGTTCTGTGTTCATCATCATTAAAATAAAGTACCAGAAGACATCTACTGACCAGCATTGTTCTCATCAGCCAATTGCCAGGGATACTCTCATTTATACATCATCTCCCAAAGTATAGCTATAGCTTAATGCTAAAAACAGTTCTTTATGGCCTGATGGTTATTCTTTCCATCCCTGCACTTATGTAATGCCACCACAGCAGATGTGAGCAAGCTCACAGGGCTCTACAACAGGCATCCTACACTCCAGCTATGGAGAAATCATAGAGTCACAGAGTGGTTTGGCTTGGAAAGGACCTTAAAGCTCACCCAGTTCCAACCCCTGCCATGAGCAGGGACACCTTCCCCTACACTAGGTTGCTCCAAGCCTTGTCCAACCTGGCCTTGAACACTGCCAGGGATGGGGCAGCCACAGCTTCTCTGGATGACCTGTGCCAGGGCCTCACCATCCTCACAGTAAAGAACTTCTTTCTAACATCATCAATTGCTTCTCATTTGACAATACGAAAAAGCTGCAGCAGCAACAGCCAGTAAGTTCTAAAAATCAGCCTCTCCTGACTTATTTTCTGGTATCTCCCTGGCACTTGGAAATCTCTTTAGGCTGTCAAAGTGCTGCCCTTCTGCTAGGCTGGCAATCAGCTGAAGCAGACCTGCAGCACCAGGAAAGCTCGCAGAGCCCTGGTTTCACATGCACTCGTCTGCCTTGCTTGCACTCTGAGTGTCCTCAGATCCCAGACGGATTTGTTTTTTACTTCAGCAGTGGCAGAATTAATGTGGAGTTGAAGGCTTTTGGAAAATCCTGCCCTGGGTGATGTTTGGAGATGCTCTGTGTGTGCCTGGCTACGGGTGAATGGCGAGTGAGGATGTACTGCCAGGAACACCAACGGGGGGTAACACTAACCTGGGCTATGAACCCGTAACGAGCTTTGCCAGGAGACTCAAGGAAGTAGAAAAATGGGAAAAGTCTCATGAAAAGGCATGAGTTATTGATTCAACAGGAAGAAAACACTGGAACAATCCTACTCCTGCACGCTGCACTCAGGGTCACCACCAGAGAAAATGTTAAATAAGCATCAAGGATGAAGCCTGGAAACGTACTACCAGTCCTTCCATCTTTGGAGGAAACTGGAGAAAAGAAAATAATGGTCAATGAGAAATTTAACATGAGCCGGCAGTGTGCACTTGCAGCTCAGAAAGCCAACCGCATCCTGGGCTGCATCAAAAGGAGTGTGACCAGCAGGTGGAAGGAGGTGATCCTGCCCCTCTACTCTGCTCTCATGAGACTCTGCTTGGAGTACTGTGTACAATTCTGGTGTCCTCAACATAAAAAGGACATGGAACTGTTGGAACAAGTCCAAAGGAGGGCCACAGGGATGATCAGGGGACTGGAGCACCTCCTGTATGAAGACAGGCTGAGAAAGTTGGGGCTGTTCAGCCTGGAGAAGAGAAGGCTGCCTGGAGATCTCATAGCAGCCTTCCAGTATCTGAAGGGGGCCTATAGGGATGCTGGGGAGGGACTCTTCATTAGGGACTGTAGTGATAGGTTCAAACTTAAACAGGGGAAGTTTAGATTGGATATAAGGAGGAAGTTCTTTACCGTGAAGATGGTGAGGCACTGGAATGGGTTGCCTAAGGAAATTGTGAATGCTCCATCACTGGCGGTGTTCAAGGCCAGGTTGGACAGAACCATGGGTGACATGGTCTAGTGTGAGGTGCCCCTGCCCATGGCAGGGGGGTTGGAACTGGGTGATCTTAAGGTCCTTTCCAACCCTAACTATTCTATGATTCTAAATCCACAAAAAATGTTCAACTTTGTGGAACAGGAAGATTCAGATCAGAGATTAAGAAGTTCTTTACTATGAGGGTGGTGAGGCACTGCCACAGGTTGCCCAGAGAAGCTGTAGCTGCCCCATCCCTGGCAGAGCTCAAGTTCAGGTTGGGTGGGGCTTGGAGCAATCTGGTCTAGTGGAAGGTGTCCTGGCCCTTGCAGGGGGGTGGAACTGGATGAGCTTTAAGGTCCCTTCCAACCCAAACCAGTCTCGGATTCTATAACAGGTTCTTTGCTCTAATTCAGTTTTGCAGCATCACTCACCACTCTATTAAATCATTTATCAGAGAGGTGATGGGAAAGGTGCAGTCAAGCACTTATGCCCCATTTTGAACCATTCCCTGAAGCAGCTTCAAGAAGATGTGAGTCCTCAGCAGCTCCTGGGAGCAGGGAGGGAGGGATAGAGGGCATGCAGCTGGAAGCACTACATTCACTCTCCCTGCACTCTGCTAAATCGAGCATCGTTCCAACCCAACCACTAATGTTATGTTAAAGGCCACAGCTCTCCACCACTGTGCTTGCAAAAAGGCCCAGCAATCTGAAGAGTTACTATTGCCCTAAATCCATTTTAACATTCTGTGATCAGCAGCATTGCTTAAGGTTTATCAGAAATTAAAGCAATTCCTACATTCACAGGGATTCTTCTTTTAAGGTTCCTTCCAACCCAAACCATTCTATGATTCTATGATTTTGTGAAGGGTGGAAAGTTTCTTCCTTCCATCGGGGAGCACCCAGCACAACTAGGAGCACAGCTGCCCAGCAACGAAGAGCAAGAAAAGATGAGAAGGAACATTTGGCTGAACAAACACATGGATCCTGCCTGGAAGACTCCGCAGAGCAGTCTGTAGGCCTAAGGCAAGAGAATACGCAAGATGAGTGGAAACTCCATTAAATGAGTCATTAGCCGAAGCACCTGAAACACAAAGCTAACCAAAAACCATTAAAATTATAATCAGAGAAGCCCTTTAGCTAGTCACATTACTGTAATGATGCTCCTGCCTGCCCAACAGCCTGCAAAGAACATGTAGGCAACATGTAGGCACTGATCTCAAGAAGTGTTGAAGGCCAGGTTGGACGGGGCTTGGAGCAACCTGATCTAGTGGAAGGTGGCCCTTCCCATGGCAAGGGGCTGGAACTGTATGAGCTTTAAGGTCCCTTCCAACCCAAACCATTCTGTGATTCTGATTCCATGATCTCTGGATGAATCTGTTTGCCCTTACATGTCATGGTCGGATTTGATCACCGCTGACCTAAGGAAGAGTTACCAAACAAAATCCTCTGGCAATGCGGGCTGGAGTTCACGTACAACACTAATCACAGCCCATCCCCCCTCCAAGTACAGCAAACCCTGGACATTCACAATAAACACTGATCATACAGTGTTGATTATACATCATGAGCTAAACTGCATAAGTGGTTCTTTGTGTAACTAAAGGAAGGCTTAATGGTCCCTGATCACAGGGAAAGATATCCAGTTCCCCAAATTCCTGTTATATCAAAGTTGAGAGCAACATCAAAGCAAGAAGGGGGTCTTCCAGCCTGGCAGGTGGCTGCCCAAGAGCATCAACTGAGGCTCTGAGAAAGAAACTTCTGAAACCCCCCCAAAGGTACAGGGGACAAAGAGGTGAGGGCTGCATTATTTAACAGAGGCCATGTAAGAATTCACTCTACCTTCTGTTTGTGTAGGACTAAGTGAGCTCACTTTATCACCGTGTTGTATTTCATCGTGGGCTTCTCACACTCCAGCACAGGCACAGAGCTTTTGTGCTTAAGAAAGGCTAATTCCCCAGGAACTGGAACCTGTGTCTCTATTTTGTTGTATCTGTCCATATATTAGGCTTACCATCCCATAAAATATCCCATGAATCATAGAATCATAGAATAGTTAGGGTTGGAAAGGACCTAAAGATCATCTAGTTCCAACCCCCCTGCCAGGGGCAGGGACACCTCCCATGAAACCAGGCCACCCAAGCCTCTGTCCAACCTGGCCTTGGATACCGCCAGAGCTGGAGCATTCACAACTTCCCTGGGCAACCCATTCCAGTGCTTCTTACAGAAAAGAATTTCTTCCTCATATCCAATCTAAACTTCCCCTGTTTAAGTTTGAACCCATTACCCCTTGTCCTCTCATTACAGTTCCTCATGAAGAGTCCCTCCCCAGTGTCCCTATAGGCTCCCTTCAGATACTGTAAGGCTGCTCTGAGGTCTCCACGCAGCCTTCTCTTCTCCAGGCTGAACAGCCCCAACTTTCTCAGCCTGTCTTCATACAGGAGGTGCTCCAGTCCCCTGATCATCCTCGTGGCCCTCCTTTGGACTTGTTCCAACAGTTCCATGTCCTTTTTATGTTGAGGACACCAGAACTGCACACAATACTCCAAGTGAGGTCTCACAAGAGCAGAGTAGAGGGGCAGGATCACCTCCCTCGACCTGCTGGTCACGCTCCTTTTGATGCAGCCCAGGATACGGTTGGCTTTCTGGGCTGTGAGCGCACACTGAAGCCGGCTCATGTTCATTTTCTCATCGACCAAAACCCCCAAGTCCTTCTCTGCAGGACTGCTCTGTATCTCTTCTCTGCCCAACCTGTAGCTGTGCCTGGGATTACTCCGACCCAGGCATAGGACCTTGTACTTTTTGTCATGGTTAAACTTCATCAGGTTGGCATCAGCCCACCTCACAAGCGTGTCAAGGTCCCTCTGGATGGCATTCCTGCCCTCCAACGTATCATGCTTACTTCAGGGGATACCTTCAAGGCTCTGTGTTTTGTCTATGCACAGAACTCGGGAATGCTTTAGAGGTGAGCTGCTGATACATTGCAGAAGAAACAAAATCAAACCTGCTGTGTCAAGAAAAAAGGCCAAAGTAAATTAAATTCCAGTTAACTGAACTTCCAGAGGATTTTTCTTCCCTTCAGAAAAGTGGCAGTGATAGTACTGGAAGACAGTAATTTCCATTTGGGCTCCATGGAGGGGAAAGTAGGTCATCCAGGCTGACAGACCTAAAAATTAGGAATGTCTGCTTGTGACTGCAGGGATGAGGAGACGTTCAGACAGGAAAAACAGCTCCCACCATTAATCACTGGATTTCATTCCACACTGTGGGATCCCACCAGTGCCTTCCCCCTACATCATTCCCCAAGGACAGGCAGCAGGGTTTCTCTCAACAAGGCCAATTTCATTTTGCACTTGAGAGCTGGCTTTGGCACAGATTCCTGGTTGATATGGAAACACTGGTTTGAATAAACAGTCGTTGTCTCCCCCAACAAATCAGGAGGGTTTTGTGCCTCTCTCTGACTGACCATATTCATTCAGAGCTCATCTTCGTCCCACAAACAAGCCCTTCAAAAGTGGAGATAAATTCCCCTTGTATCAACATATTTCTATACTTTCTATATGCTATTTCATCAGGTCAGTAATAACAGGTCCCTGATAAAGCATATTTCCTTTACAAGTCCCCTGTGTTTTACATCTTGAGCATTAAAGAAGTCCCAGTGATTCAGCCATTCAGAGCTGCCAAGGACATTTTAACAGAGCACGACCAAAGGATTTCTCACAGGAGGAGAGCCAGAAGTGGAAACAGCATTGGGCACTTCCCCAGCTTCCTAGAGTCCAGCAAAGGGGCTGGTGAAGGCTGCACTTGACTCTCTTCAATCCCTTTTGTTCATACAGAAAGATAAAAAAAAATAACTTGAAATATTTTCCAATTATTCAGACTACATGAATCAAGAGCTAACTTACAACCATAGACTGGTTGGGTTGGAAGGGACCGTAAAGCTCATCCAGTTCCAACCCCCTTCCACAGTCAGGGACACCTTCCACTAGACCAGGTTGCTTCAAGCCCCATACAACCTGGCCTTGAACACTGCCAGGGATGGGGCAGTCACAGCTTCCCTGGACAACCTGTGCCAGGGCCCCATCACCCTTACAGGGAAGAACTTCTTCCTAATGTCTAATCTAAATCTACCCTCTTGGGGAAAATACACGTGCCTTTGCTCAACCAGAAGTTTTGGCTGTCTGATCCCTGTGGACGCTCTCTGCAATAATCCATCCCATGTAGGCAAACAATATGGCAACAGCACAGCTGCTTTGGCAAGATTCTGGTGTCCACATACTGTGCTGCCACTGCCCATAACTAACTCTGCACTATCAAAAGCAACATTAAACCACTGTCATATCAATTTCCCTTTCCACAGACCACCAGCCATGACAACCATCCTGCCACGAGCAACCGCTGTACACCATCAAGGAAGAGACACTGCCTTTTGTCTGCCACAGGCACATCAATCACATCCCAATCAATATTATCGATGCAAACTTTGCGATGAGTAATCCACAGTTAAAGATTTTTGCAAAGCCTGTGTTTTGGTAATTGGCCCTTCCTCTTATTTCATCTTGACAATCATTTGCTTTCCATAAATTAAAGGGGAGAAAGAGCAACATGACACTTTTAATTTAGCAGACATTCCAACCTTGCAATTAACCCAGGTCTTCATTACTTTCAGATTTCTAAATCATTTTCTGATTTCACACAGACTTATTCTGATGGCAAAACTATTTCATCCAGCCTCAAATATAAGGAGGAGAATTACACAAAGCCAGTTAATTGTTTGGGTTGGAATGGACCTTAAAGCTCACCGAGTTCCGATCCCCTGCCATGAGCAGCGACACCTTCCCCTAGATCAGGTTGCTCCAAGCCCCATCCAACCTGGCCTTGAACACCGCAATGGATGGGGCAGCCACAGCTTCTCTGGGCAATCTGTACCAGGGCCTCACCAGTCTGGAACAGATATATATATAGATATATATATGTATGTACGTATGTATGTATATACACACATACACACAAAATAGCTATATATAAAAGCTGTCAAAAATTACTAATGCAAAGACTAGTCATATGTAGAGAGCAAGGCCAATGGAGAAACTTTTGGAAACCCCAATCCATGGGTACAGCCTGCATGTCTGTGCTCCTTCCTTGTCTTTCAGGCATTGAGCCTCTTCCTCTTCCCCTTCCCCTCCAGCTGATGGCTCTTAGCCCTGGCAGTGATGGACTGGGCAGCACACTTTCATCTGGTCCTTCAGAAAGAGCCCCTGAGTCCTTTGTCCTTCCTTGCCTCCAGACTTTTCCTAAGTTCATTTTCTTCACAAAAGAGCTTAATGGTTACCCAGTAAGAAGATTAACTCTGGAAAGTGTATTAAGAAGGCAAAAAGTATGACAGAAATGAAACAAAACAAAAGCAAAAGCCAAGTAAATAGAAAGGAAGCATAAGACCACCCCTTCCGTAAGGGAAGCAACCAACCTCACAATGCTTAATACAGTAAAGACAGCTGAGAGCTACCATGATTTTAATTAAGCCATAACTCTTCTTATTACCACTGGCTGTACTCACGCCATTGTGTCTTGGGACTACTGCAAATATTGTCGTTTAAGCTGAGTGCTGTCTAAGTCAGCTTTGTAAGAAAGCCACTGAGCTGAATAGGATGTTTAACCAGGTTCAGCATTCCTGGAGCAAAGTAAAGTCCAGCTCCCTGTATACAGAGGACTCAGTCACTGGATCCTGTGGAGGAAAAGCCAAGGGTTCTTGTCCTCTCTCACTTCTCTTGATAACTTACGGTTCCCCTTGTTCCTGGAGGAGGCCAATCCAACTGCCATCACCCCCATCAAGAATTCACCTTTGAACACCAGCATCTTCTGTGATTTCTCTGGACATAACAGGTCCCTGCAAACCTCAGGGAGTGCATCTCCCAAGAGGATTCCCTGATGGATCTTCAGGAAAAACCTAAGCCTGATCAGTGCTCTCTTTGCTCTCTTGTACACTCCATTGCCATGCCTTTGGCTAGATCCCAAGCAGTTTTAAATTGGTGGATGCTGTGCAGAAGCACCCACCTCACCCAAGTGCTGCCATGGCACAGATGTATGAAAGCAGAAATGCATCTATCCTAGCTTAAGCCTCATCACAGAGCTGTCTGTGTTAGCAGGGCTTATTCTGCAGCTAGCGAGGCAGCTGCCTAAGAGGCAACCAGCCCATCTGAAACCTGAACGACTTCACAATTCCAGCTCTCCACAGGCACTGAAAACTGAGCTCAGGAGACCAGGCTGCACAACAGGAACACACCTCAAAGGAGTGCCTGGGTTTGAAGGGATCAAACTGGGGTTTTGCCCTTGTAGCTGAGGTCCCAGCTGCTTACTGCTCTATAATGGGGTTATCTAGAAAACACCAACCACAAGCCAATCCACCCCAAAGCAACCTGGCCCAGGTGACCACACTCAAGCACTGCTGCCAGTAACAAGCCAGCTCCAGGACAAGAAAGAAGTTGCTAAAAGTGCATTAGATAGCACCCCAGTATATCCCACACTTCTGCACAGAGCATTCCTCCTCTCAGGGTGTCCTCTTCTGACCTTCTCCAGGCTAGTTTTGTTGCCTCTAACCTCAAAGGCTATCCTTGGAAACCACTGGCTGTTGTAAACATGGAACTGAATGGAAATAAATCAGTATTCACTAGCGGTGAGGCAGCTGCAGTATGCCAACAGATCTGCTCCTGGGTTAGGCTCCACAGAGAATGATCCCAAGCAAAGAATTACCAGGGTTATACAATGGAAGACACCAGTTTTCAACTTGGACTTTACAATATTAAGTGAAAAGGAGCAGGGAACCTGCAGGTGGATGCCCAGGACCTGCCTGGTCTTCTTCCAAAAGCATGGAAGAGATCATCTCAGCATGGACCAAGTACAATATCACTGGGGCAGGAGGCTTGTAGTTGGGTAAGAAGACTTTCCCAGGTAGGCTGGAAGCATTGAAGAATATTGCTGCTTCAAAACATTAAAGCTATTTCCAGCTCGATGAGTGGACAGAGCAAGAGCTGTCCTATGGCATGGTCTTGGGTCCTCTCCACATCGTCATGTGAGTGACAACCACAAATCCTGCCCTGCCTAACTAAAAAAGAGAGGGCTTGAGGTCATGCCGCAACTACAAAGCACTGCTCCACAAAGAGACAGAGACAGAAAAAGAAATGCAAGGGTAAAATCTTCTGAGGAGCACATTTCACAGCATGAAGAGAGCGCATCTAGAACCTCTAATTTTCCTTAGGTGTAAGACACACTTAGGTGTCTTTCTGCTCATTAAGAAGCTAATGAAACACAGCTTAAAGGAGTATTCTAGCTATAATATTGCTATGCTGCTAATTGCAAAATTCCAATAAGCATTAGGGTTCCAATTAGCATAAAGACTGCAGAACTAAAAATCAAGGTAGGCAGGAAAGTTATTGAAGGTATATGGAAGTTTGTTCAAAGCCTTTCTTCCTTTAAGACACAGGCACACACCACTCCCCTTTATCTTTGCCAAAACAGTGACCAATGAAGGAGCTTAGGTTCCCAGTCTGGCTCCAAGCAACTGTTCTAAACTGACTTCAGCCTGTCGCAGCTCTTATATACACACAACTACATAAATAAAAATTGGGACAGCCTCTTTCTCCAGCAGACTCATACCTCACTGCACGGCCTCATTAACTGTCAAGCTTCCAGATGGGATACCAAAATAACGAAAGCCAGTCACTCTGCTGTCAGGGAAAGAAAATCTGTTCTCTTTCCAACTGCCATTGTAACACGATGGATTACTCCCTTGCCTTCTGTGTGGCATGCTAAGTTCTGCTCATGAAAGCCACCAGGCATCCCCACAGTTTCACAAACTTTATCAAGACAGGAGTTTCAGTCAATCAGTAACAAAAACTGAGATCTAAGGTGATTTCTCAGGCCAGCTTTGAAAGGCGCAGAGTACAAGGGCTCCATTGTGCAAAGTTCATCAGCAGGACATGGGCTAATTAACAAGGTTTTGGAAGTAGTTAGTTTTCAAGCAACGGTTTTCACTACAAACAATCAGGCATTATCTACATTTGAAGTTAAAAACTTTGGAACACACTTCCAAACTGGATTTATTAACAGATTTCACTATTAGTACTACTAAACCAGCTATTTTTATACCCAGTTCTACTGTGTCCAGAGACATTTCGGCAGGAGGGGCAACTGGGAGCGTTTGCACTATAAAGCCTGCTGCAACATTCAGACCTAGTTTTCTGTTAGTCTAACTATAAGACCCCAATTATAACGGGATTAAAAATATAAAACACAAAAATATTAAATATAGCAGGTTTTTCAATGAAAATAAAAAAAACCCCAAAACTATTTTACCATAGAATCACAGAATCATGGAATAGTTAGGGTTGGAAAGGACCTCAAGGTCATCTAGTTCCAACCCCCCTGCCAGGGGCAGGGACACCTCACACGAAACCAGGCCACCCAAGGCTATGTCCAATCCAGCCTTGAACACCACCAGAGATGGAGCATTCACAACTTCCCTGGACAACCCATTCCACTGCCTCACCACCCTTACAGTAAAGAATTTCTTCCTCATATCCAATCTAAACTTCCCCTGTTTAAGCTTTAACCCGTTAACCCTTGTCCTCTCACTACAGTTCCTCATGAAGAGTCCCTCCCCAGCATCCCTGTAGGCCCCCTTCAGATATTGGAAGGATGCTATGAGGTCTCCACGCAGCTTTCTCTTCTCCAGGCTGAACAGCCCCAACTTTCTCAGCCTATCTTTGTATCATATCATATCATATCATATCATATCATATCATATCAAGCAATCCAGGTCCATCAGGAGAAGCCCATTGAATGAAATCTATTAATAAGCAGCCACGAGGCACCGTACTCATCCTAGCACTCAGGTACTCCATACAGGTGTCCACTGTAATTACACCAGGAGCCATTGTGAGACACAGTAATGACTCATGGTGGGAATCAAATATCTAAACTCAGAACAAGGTGTGACTTTAGATCTCATTTTCTATTCAAAAGCAACTGAGACACAAGGTAAGACTCATGCAGGCACTTCCCAGGGGTTCTTGGCATGGTCTTGCATGTACATGTGAGGGAGCCATATATAAAGTGATCATCAGGAGAATGGATGAGTGTGCAGTCAGCAGGACCTGTCCATCTCCCCACCCACCTGGATTAGGTAGCAGGCAGCATCACTGAATAGCACTGGGAGAGGTCTGGCTTCATATCTTAAAGGAAATGTGTATTTTGCACAACCAACAACTAATACAGATTTATGCTACAACTCTGAATGCAACACACATTGCCATCTTCTCTTTCCATGGAAATATATCTATTTATATACATATATATATTTATTTTTCAAATATTTAATTACTCTTAACTCACTTTTCTATATTGATTTTGTTGCCATGTCCCTGTAAGGCACTTAGAGAAGACTGCAACCAGCCACCACTGGAAGGATTAGAGTCATTCTCAGCTGGCCAGCACTAATGTGTACCTAAATAATTTCCCAAAGTAACTCTCATTTGCATTCAGGATAAATATGGGACTACAGAATGCTGAAAGACAAGTGGAAAAAAAGAGATTCTCCAAAACAAAAAGCCACTCTTTGAGAATAACCCACTTTTTGCACCCAGACAAAGGTTTTCTTGAAATTTGCACAGAGACCTCATTCAGGCACCAGTTTTCTAAGAGCTGAAATAAACTCAATCTCACCCTCAGACTGCTCAACTCTCCTGGAGTGCTGCTGGACCTGTACAGAGCCTTGCTGTAACCCCTGAAGACTCTCTTCTCAGCCTGAAGAGGATCTAAAATACATCACTATCTGGCTATTTTCCCTCCTTTCTCATGAGTATCAGCAAGATGCCATGTCAGTGGTGTCACTTACTTCAGGCCTTGCAAGAGTTTAACCTGCTGTTTTCAAGGGCTGGTGCTTAAAAAGTGGAGCATTCAGTCACACGGCTTGGAAATACCCAACTCACTTTGTTCACTGTCTTCTTCTGCTTCAGGTTCATGGTACAGAGCCTCTTTCCCCCACATCCAGCTCCTAACCATACACATCACCATGTGAAGGTTGCATATAAAGCTTACCTGATCCTTCTCAGGCTTGTCAGAGATGTCATTCAGACTGGTGGAAGTCAGGTTTCTGTGAGCCATGGCTGGGCTGCCTGTAAGAACAATGTCAACACCAATTAAAGCATCTATTTCAATCCAGTCAGGAGAACACAGAGGCTCAGGCTACAGCAACACCTTTCCTTGCACCAGGGAGGTTGATTTGGGGAATATAAGACCCTGAGAGGCTGCTTTCTGTGACTTTACGTGGCACATGGGAGCTCAAGATGTTAACCCATTGTGATTTCTGACTCACACTTTCCCATGACTCTTAGGAGCAGCAAAAGAGTCTAAGGATTTTCCGTAATTCCTGCCTGTGGAAGAAGCAGCAAAGCAGCAACCAGCTGCTGACACTGATGTTGCTAGGTCATCCAGGACTCACTCACAAAGATGTCCCTCCACCAGGCTGGCATTCTTATGGTACTCTGACCTACAGATCCATCACCTTAGCTCTCCTTATGTAGATGGCATCTGCCCTCCATTCCTTATCATTCCAGACTCAATGCTGAGGGTGTCTTGGCAGCTCTTGGTCCTTTGGAACAGCCCACACCAAAAATCTACCTCTCTTCAAGTAAGCTCATGAACCTTACTGGTTAAAACAACATGCGGACCACACTGACAGGCCAAAAGTCACCACCTCCTGATGCCAGATAACCAAGAGAGATGAACACACCCCAGAGACAAGGAGCTGAAGCAGCTCAGCAATGTTTCTTCTTCAAAGACCAACTGCTCATCTGTAAACCAGACACACTGGTATTCAAGCACTGCAGAACAGCTAGTAAGGAGCTGCTTACTCCCTTATGGACTAACTTACCCTACTCATTCTTCTGTTCTCAGATATGTTCTTAGATACTGCTAGTAGAATACACGGAAATAGTTCTGAAGAACTGGGAAGAGTGCCCTGTGATTTCAGAATTCAGTTTTACAATCCCATAGTCCAAACTGAAGAAACCCCCAAATAGCCATAACTGTACAAGAATAAAAATACTTTCATAATAATGATGATGATAATGATGCTTCAGGGACGGATACAGTATCATAAACCACAGTGGTCACTATGCACTTTTTTAATTACTCTGCGATTTTCCAGTTTCCCACTCAAGCTTGCAGGAACCAGAAGCACAGCAACAGGAGCTGTTCTCACAGAGATTCTGAACGTGAACATAACCTCGGAAGACAGAAAGTACTCAAGAAGAAATGGCCTTGAGGTGTTTCCCAAATTCGGCTATGTTTTGAGATAATATTGATTAAACTTCGGCTTTGATATTCACATTGAAATAAAGGTCCAAAACAAGGAGTGGGAAGAAAAAGATCTGGACGCTTGGAGTCGGGTTTTCTTCACAAAATACTCAGTGTTTGTAGAGACAGAATTAAAGCAGTCTTTATCCATCCAGCAACCGCAATACAGCAGAAGCCAAGTACAACAAATAAATTAGATATTCCAAAAAGGGGATCCCCAGCTTTTCCTCTTGCTGCTGTTAATACAAGCCAGCAATCTCTACCTATCTCTACAAAGTTTTGACCAATGTGTTTACTCATAGAGTGAGGAATGTTACTTGGAAAACTGGTTAAGGCTACACATATTAGTAACCATCCTCCTAATTAATTATTAGCAAGCCAGACTTAGAAATGTCTATAAATTCTGATTGAATGCTTGATAGGAATTGGTAGGCAGGAGATAAACACACCAACAAAACAAGAAAGAAGTGATCAAACTTGCTTAAGTACGTGGTATCTGCTACATGGTGAAGACATTACTTTGTTCATAACACCCTCCTTGATATGAGTATTAAATAAGCATTTCGTATCCTGGGCTGCATCAAAAGGAGCGTGACCAGCAGGTCGAGGGAGGTGATCCTGCCCCTCTACTCTGCTCTTGTGAGACCTCACTTGGAGTATTGTGTGCAGTTCTGGTGTCCTCAACATAAAAAGGACATGGAACTGTTGGAACAAGTCCAAAGGAGGGCCACGAGGATGATCAGGGGACTGGAGCACCTCCTGTATGAATATAGGATGAGAGAGTTGGGGCTGTTCAGCCTGGAGAAGAGAAGGCTGCGTGGAGACCTCAGAGCAGCCTTCCAGTATCTGAAGGGGGCCTATAGGGATGCTGGGGAGGGACTCTTCATGAGGAACTGTAGTGATAGGACAAGGGGTAATGGGTTCAAACTTAAACAGGGGAAGTTTAGATTGGATATGAGGAAGAAATTCTTTACTGTAAGAGTGGTGAGGCACTGGAATGGGTTGTCCAGGGAAGTTGTGAATGCTCCAACTCTGGCGGTATCCAAGGCCAGGTTGGACAGAGGCTTGGGTGGCATGGTTTAGTGGGAGGTGTCCCTGCCCCTGGCAGGGGGGTTGGAACTAGATGATCTTAAGGTCCTTTCCAACCCTAACTATTCTATGATTCTATGATTTCAATTTTTTAATAAGTATTTCTATTTGGTAAAAGGCAAAGCTGGACTCGAAAAAAAAACCCACCCAAACCACCCAAAATCAACCCAGGTTATTGTAATCCTGAAGCCCACTACTGAAACCTGGGGCTCCTTTGTCTTGTATGGTGCACTTACCTGGCTTTTAAAGGCTGCACAGACACTGCCAATTCTGGGAAATCTTTGACAAGTTTATCATGTACCCATAAATGAAAAGGAAAGATTTAAACTCTACCCAGAGATGCACACGGCTGCTTTGCAAATACAAGCCAATAATACCAAATAAAGAATCAGAGAATCACTTGGATAATCGGTGTCATGCAGCTTGGTGAGGCAAAGCAAAGTTCCTGTCAGTTTCTATCATCTGTGGGCTACTGAGTGAGAGAAATTAAACATCTCTGGTGGAGTTACACTGATCTGGACAGGTTCATCGGCCTGCGAATACTGGAGGGCTGCTCTCAAAGCTGGATGTCCCACCCTTGGTATCCCACCCAGGCCAGCTCATGGGATGGAGGGACAGAACGGCAGAGATGGATTTCCACTTGTTCAAGCCTTACCATAGGAATTCTGAGCCCTGGCATAGCTAATTACCAAGAAGGAACTAAGTGTGGCTTCCACAAAGCTTTGAGCAAGGGCAGAAAATACTAATGATTCTATTTTATATAGTTGTTTCATACCATTTCAATGTGTTTTATTCAGAAGATCTACATTATCTAGCTGTAGAGAAAGGCACCTGCTGAAGGTATCCCTCCATTTTCTGCAGACTGCTTTGGTGGTTTTCCAAATTTCTAGGTCCAGTTCTGGAATAAACAGACTAAAATCAGGACCCACAGCTTTCAGAGCTCATATTTTTCCAAATTACAACATTTATTTGCTTTGTTTATGAGATGTCCAAGGCTGGATGTTTCTAGGATATAATTACCCTTCTTCCTAGAGGAAGCAGCTAGTGACCACCAGCTCTTGCTAGCAGTCTCCTACGCCCATTGTGATCAACACAACCACATCAAACTCACAGCAGCTCATATTTATTCCAGACCTGGACAGACCCACGTGCCAAAACATGTCTGTCTTTTCAGTTTTACCCCTTGATTTCATGAACACCACCTTCCCTACAAACACAACCTTGACGGTACTCTAAAACCATCATAGCTACAGCAGCAGTACCACTACCAGGCTGAACAAGGACAATGCACAGAGCCCCAAGTAAGGGACATCAGGCAAAACCCTGCATGACAAGAAGCACAAACCTCTGGGCAGAAGGTTCTTAGGAAACTCATTTTTGTCACAGATAGTTTTGGATGAGGAATATCCCATAAATGCCTCACAGGAAATTCAGTGCTGCTCTGATATTTTCTCTATTTCAGTCAGTGACAGAGCTCCTAGCAGGAAGGAGGACCTGAGCCTGAGAAGAAAGCATGCCTGCACCCACACTCAGCTGAGAGCTATCCCCACAAAGAGCTGTGAGCATGCTGGCCATAGCTCCAGCTTCTTGGCACAAGGCACAGACCTCATTCACTCCCTTTTTCCATTGTCAGACTGGCCTCGCATGAAGAGATGTGAGCACCAGAACTTTACAAGGTACTCTTTGTTCTCTGGAGGTAGAGAGCATCTCATAATCCCAATTTCAATAGGGCTCTCAAAAGCTGAAATGATTTCTATCTCCATCTCCTTGCAAGAAATTCTACACTTAGTGCTGATAGCCAAAACTTCTTGAGCACGTGACTGTTCTCCCCTGAAGTTTGGTGTTGTGTGTATCATCTTTTTAAGATGACGTACAAGGTCCTCAAGTTCAGACTAGTCCCACGCAGCACTGACTCTGATGATCTCTAGAACACAGACAGGAAGCCACAAGCTTCACCTTTTCCCAGCTTTGCTGACCTAAGGAACTTCACAGCGGCCCAGCCTGCATTTAGATATGTTCCCCAAATCTTTGAATTTATCTTGATTGCCAAGCCAGAAAAATGCTGCTAGAGATGCAAGATGCAACATGCGCAATATTGGCTTTGCGAACACCATGGCCCTAACCTGTACAGCCTAAATCCCTTCTGACTCAGGTTCCCAACAGTTGTGGACCTCTGAAGACCCAAAGGCAGGAAGGATATGTCCAACACTCTTTTTTTCTTATGTTTTTACAGCAAGCCTGCTCATTAGAACAACCTTCTACAGCAGACTCAACCACTTGGAGGTTACAGTGACCCAAGGCAGTCTCAGACTCTGAGGGAAAACTAGCAATTTGACATATGAGAGCTATCTGAGAGAGGGGGAAAAGCAACCTGAAAAACTTTGGGAGGCCTTAGGTGAGCAGCTTCTCTGAACCGAGAAGAAATATGGGAGCTGAAGGCTCCAAGAACCCTGAGCAAATCAATGCAGTAAAAAGTTATGGCTGCTGAGAGCTCATCCAGACTTCAGCACATGATGCTCATCCTTATGCTGTTTGCTAATGAAGGACAATTTCCCAATTTGTGCCTGGTTTACCTTACTGTCTCTCTGGCAAAGGCGATGTGAGGCTCTCCTTGGCTGAGCTTGGCCAAGTACTGGTAGAAGCAGTGAGGCAGACAGTCCAAACCTCTCCATGTTACTAAGCTCCATCCCTGGCAGCGTTCAAGGCCAGGCTGGATGGTGCTTGGAGCGACCTGGTCTAGTGGAAGGTGTCCCTGCCCATGGCAGGGGGTTGGACCTGGATGAGCTTCAAGGTCCCTTCCAACACAAACCATTCTAAGATATGATTCTATGATCAGGGAACCTGGTTTTGTGTTTCATTTATATGGAAATTAAAACATTTAAGCTCATTGCATTTATAATACTGCACTGGTGGCAAAATTCCTGAAGCACTTTGAAGACCCAAAGGATAGTTCAATAGATGAATGACATGCCCCTTCATGACTTAGGAAGAAGACCACCATCTGAAGGGGAGTGAGGCTGACCTACCCATTTCATCCCAGATGAAGGAATAAAGGCAAACCAGAGTGAAAGAGAGGGAGAGGACAGTAGGGATAACAGACAGAGCAGCAGCCAATCCATACAGAACACTGTTAATGCAGCAGCAAGCGTTAGGAGGGCAGCTGGTGTGGGTTACCCCTTCCTCTTCCTCACATCTCCCCCATCCCACCCGCATGCCCTCACCCTCACCCAGGACTTACTGAGCCATCCCACGCTGGGGCTGCGCTGCACCCGGATTCCATCATCCGCCGTGCGGGTTGCGAGGCAGGGCACGGAGCTCTCGAGCGGGCTGCGTGCTTGTGTGATGCAAGCAGGAGGCAGCAGCAGCCAAGAGGAGGAAGAGAGCAAAGTTGAACAGTTAAAGGTAAAAAAACAGAACAAAAAGGAAAGAGAGAAAGGGTCAAGCAATTGCAGAAGCAAGGCAGGTAGGATACAGAGTGTTGGGATCACTGCAATTACATGCAAGTGCACCTTTCTGCATGGTTTGGTGACCAAAGTGGTAAGTCTGTTCATCTGGAGCACATCTTCTCCGTAGCTCCACCTTCCAGTGTTCAGTTGGCAGATCTGGAGCCTGTTTTCCATCCCTGGTGTCTAAAATTCAGGCACCTTAGAAGCAGATTTCAAGCAACTGAAGAAGGCAGCTGCCATGCTGCTGTGCTGGGCAGTCCCAAGCTGCACTGTGGTCAAACGCGCAGCTTTTTGGGCAAAAAAAATCAGGTCACATCGCTGTAGGAGCCAACTTGTAGCACCCTGACCACAAACATACCTAGGCACGCCAATTCAGGCTTGGAAATGCATACCTTAGTCAGTAAGGCTTCAAATAATCAAACAGCAGAATATACTGGTGTTTTTTTTCCAAGAGTTCGTTTCTGACTTAAACTGGCATTATTCAGCTGACGCCATCATTCAAACTCTCTAAAGGGACTGAGGATGCAGTTTGTATGGAAAAAAACAAACAAATAAACAATAAAGCTGAACTCTAATGTAAAATAAAAACCTTACAGAAAGGTTTTTATCTGAGCTATCCTGCTCCCAGTGCGCGGCCAAGGTGGTGCAGACAAAATTAAGTTGATTTAACTCAACGGTTTACAAACTACTCTGTCAGCACAGTGGAAAGAAATCATGTCCATGGGGCAAACCAGGTACCCTGCGTCAGGAAAGGACTAAAGAGCTCTTGGAAAGCCAGTCCACAAAACAAGACACACCAAAAACCTGTCAAAAAACCATGCAGGAGTTCCACTGAAATGTAAAGTCATAATGGCCTTGTTGAACACTTCATACAGCTCAACCTCCCACCAGTGAAAGAAACAAGAAGCTGTGGTGTCTTTGGAAGGTAGCTTTGAGTAATTACTTGGTAGGCTTTATCTGCTTGGCTTTTTGAGAATCATCTTCTTCCTGCTGAATAGGCAGCAAAGGAGTGCTTTGATTTACCCTCCTCCATCCCATGTCACACAAGAAACTACCATCTTCTGCCCAGTTTCCTTTCCAAGAGGAAACAAATTTTGGAGAAAACATCCTCCCACAAGAAAGTACTGATCTTTATGATGCAGTGGTGAACAAAAGGCATTCAGACCACACCTTGGCCATGCAAAAATAAACATAATACCAGAGCAGGAGTTTATACAAGCTTATCATGAAGGTAAGAATGGCACAGAAAGCGTTAGAGCCCGTAAGACTTTGTTATTTCAATGCTCTGAAATCAGTGAATACAGGTACCTCAGTATCTTTGGGGACCATGGCTCAGGGGCTATTTCAGATCTAACAAATACCTTTGAAGAAATCTGTCGTTATTTGATTTGGGATTTAAGCCTAACTGCTCTGAAAAAACAAGCAATGCAGGAAAATTATAGGAAGAATCCATGCTAATGACATTATGCTCAAGTGATTCCCAAATAGATGTTTTAGGAAGTAGATACCTATCAAAATCATAGGTTCTAAATCAATTGTGATTGCCCAGTAAGAGCCAGTAGGTTGCATAATATTTTTACACATAACCTATAACAGGGTCTGATTCAGCTTCAGTAGAGATGTTTCATTAGAGGGCTGACAAGAAACCTGGAGAGGGACTCTCTATGAGGGCCTGCAGGGACAGGACAAGGGGGAACAGCTTTAAACTGACAGAGGCGAGATTCAGATTAGACACGAGGAGGAAGTTCTTCCCTGAAGGGTGGTGAGGCACTGGCACAGGTTGCCCAGAGAAGTTGTGGGTGCCCCATCCCTGGCAGTTTCACGGCCAGGTCGGACAGGGCTTGGAGTAACCTGGTCTAGTGGAAGGTGTCCCTGCCCCTGGCAGGGGGGTTGGAACTGGATGATCTTAGAGTCCCTTCCAACACAAACTATTCCATGATTCTATGATTAACAACCCTTAATCAACACACAATAACCATGTCCATTAAAAGAACATGCAATATACATCAATGTGTTTTGTAGGTGAACTGGAGATGGGAAGTTCTCCCTTTTACCTGGTGGCAGATGAATAGCAGATGAAAGTTGTGCTGATGCTGAAATGAAAGACAGACACTGAAAGGAAACACCTACCTGGAAGGCAACTCGAGGGAAATTAATGAGTGCTTGGGGCTGATGGCACTCTTGTTATTGTTATGAGCCATGCTGAGAGACAGCTGCACTGCTGTGGCCTTGTTAAAGTTTTATCTGTCTGAAGGACAAATTGTGCCTTTAGAAGCACATGAGAGGCACTCATTGAATTCCAGAGAGTGTGGGATAACTTGATCAAATATATGCTGAAGGTACTTTTTCACTGAAGTGTAAATAATAAATAACAGCAACAACTATACATGAAGTGGTTTTGCCTTTGTATGCAAGTCCCTTCCTTCAGTCTCGAAACACTCAGACTGTTATAGAACACAACGCATTACATATTATGGTAACACATAAACATCCCACGTGGGAAGACAGAGACAAAGCAAAATGAGCACCTCTGCTCTGGAGACAGGCTGAAAGAGCTGGGCTTGCTCAGTTTGGAGAAGAGAAGGCTCCAGCAAGACCTTAGAGCAGCTTCCAGTGCCTAAAGGGGCTGACGAGAAACCTGGAGAGGAACTTTGGACAAAAGCCTGTAGTGACAGGACAAGGGGGAACGGCTTTAAACTGACAGAGGGAAGACTTAGATTAGACATTAAGAAGTTCTTCCCTGTGAGGTTGGTGAAGCCCTGGCACAGGCTGCCCAGAGAAGCTGTGGCTGCCCCATCCATGGCAGTGCTCAAGGCCAGGTTGGACAGGGCTTTGAGCAACCTGATTTAGTGAAAGGTGTCCCTGCCTGTGGCAGGGGGTTGAAACTGGATGAGCTTTACGGTCCCTTCCAACCCAAACCAGTCTGGGATTCTGTGACAGGAGTGGCTGAAGGTCAGCCATTCGGTTAAGTAGAGCCAGGAAAGAATTCCTGGACAATCAGTCCAACTGAGACAGAACCTGCACAGCCCCTTTGAATAAGAAAAAAGAATTCATGAAAAACAAAGACATTTAAGATCTGAATAAAGGATGTCCTTAGCCATGGAAAATAGCAGGAGCTGGAGTGAGAATTTAAACGAATGCCCTTTGTCGGCATTATCTTTCCCAGGATAAGCATGCTATTTATTATTTCTCTTTAACCAGCCCTGAAAGCCCAGCTCCCTACAGCATAGATCAAGGGCTTACTGTCCAATGTGTAGTTAAATAACACACAGAGTGATTTACCTTCCAACTCCTTACATAAGATTTAATTTGTCTTTAACACTTGAGGTTTTGATGGCTCCTCAAGGACTGACTTGAACTTCAAATCGAAGAATTCAACATCTTCCGTCCACACACAAGGTGACCGAAGCACCTGAGTGACGTGAGCTAAAGACATGTCAATCTTATGTTTTGCCTCCCTTACAGCATGGGTTCCTTCTCCTCAAAGCAAGCCTGTCTATCTTTTCATAGGTCTGGAATGAGTAGTAGTCATGGAGGTGGTAACTGATACTTACAGACACCACCGCAAATAACGCTTACGTGTTTTACCTGCAACAGCCATGTCCTTCTTTTAACAAAGAGCAGATGCCTCCCATGCAAACAGGGAGGACACAATGGAAAGACCCAAAGTATGTGCTGAAAGAACTTGGTTTCTTAATCCCAACTGAAAACAAACACAAATTACTTGCTGGGCACCCAGTCCTGATATGACAGAGGACATTCCCGCGATTCATGTTATATAGTCTTTGTGTTATTCACTTAATCACTGTATGACTGAGGCACTCATACATGACATCAAAAGCAATAAATATTTTTCACATGCACATACACACCTGATGCAAAAGCAAAGGATGATTAAAGTAGGAAATATTGATAGAGTATGATAATAGGTTATGGAGAAATGTTAGGGCAAGTTTTAGAAGCAGGACACAGGAAGCTAAGAGGCCTTACATGTAGCAATAAGAAAACAATTTCTTAGCTTACTTTAATTTCTTTTCTTCATTTATTGTAAAATGGAAACTTGTAGAGAAATTCCCAGACTCCAGCAGGAAGCAGGTGACAGAACTCTTAAGATGTGACAGTACACTCAAACCTCCTCTTTTTGGATTACCACAAGTAAGAAGGCTGCAAATCTCGATATATGGTTAAGTCCAGAGCCACTGCCAAGGCCTCTATAGCTGTCTGCATACACACACATTTCAAGGCACCACTACAAACATGACACTACCTACTATTGTGTTTTTAGGGAAAAAGAGACATATATTCACGACATACACCACAAAACAATATTAGGATGAATGAAGCAAGATGGAAATCAGCTTTACCCACACTGGACAATGACTGTATAGCAATAAAGTGCAAGCTAGATGATACTATCACGTAATTTTTGATTAAGAGGGCCATTGACACCATCTGTTACAGAAATCAAGAGCACATGAGAGCTTCATCTCTGCCCAAACATTTCAGATGATTGGCCTTTTAGGTTCAAGGCATGGCTGGAGTTATTTGTAAATCTCTCTTTCCTATCATTGTTCCTACACCATCTCCTATGTATCAGCTGACAGAGCATCTCTCTGTCCTTTCCTGTGCCTCCTCCCTGCCAAATCCCCTTCTCTCCCTCTCAGTCCAGTGAAGATAGGGTTAAAGCAATGTGCCACGGCCAAAGCAGCCTTCCAGAGCCCACCACTGATATGTCATCAGCATGGGTCTCACTACGTTAGAAAAGCATTGTCAAGGCAATGTGGTTAGTTGTTGGCGGGCAGGTTTGGTGGGTTGCTTTGAAAGGGAAGGCCATAGCCAGGTAGCCTCTGCATTACCATTATCGGGGTTGGAAAACATCCTACTTGCACTGGAGACGGTCTTCCCGATGTCAGCCAGAGAGCGCAGGTTGGATTTCTTGGTCTGGTGCCGGTGCTTCCTGAGCAGCGTATAGGTGACTTTATCCTTCAGTTCTGATTTCAAAAGCCCCGTCTCAATCTGATTATCAACGATCATTTCTGTTACAGGTGATGGAGAGGACAATTAATCACAGAGCACAAAACTTGATGCATCAAGAATGTGCAGCAGGAGAGAGAGGGATCATTTCCATCCTATCTTATTGAAGACTTTCCTTCCCATCTCAAAACCAACACCAGATTTTGCCATTTTATTTTTAATGGGAATCTCTTCCAAACATTTCTTTTGAAATGGAACATTAACATTTCCATCCAGCAAAACCCATTAGCCACCAACATGCTCCATCCCTGACAGTGTCCAAGCTCAGGCTGGATGGAACCTTGAGCAACCTGGTCTAGTGGAAGCTGTCCCTGCCCATAGCAGGTGGTTGGAACTAGATGAGCTTTAAGGTCCCTTCCATGACATAATCCAAACCATCCTGTGATTTTATGATTCTATGGGCCTACTGCACTGAGACTCCCCTCCTTTCATACACACCACTGAGCCTATCTGAAATGACCTGTACCCAGGATAAGATGGTTCATGGTTAAGAAAGGGAATCTCCTCTGACGGCGTGATCTTTTGTGAAGAAGCTACAACTACATTGCAAGTTTCAGTAGGCTCCTAAAAATAACATGGTAAAACTTCTACTGGATTCAACAAGGCTGAGTTCACCTCACAGGCCCCCAATAAAACTTAATCTAATGACAGTAACAAGTCCTGGACATGAGGAACTAATTAAATCACTCACTCTCAAAACTGAACTAAAATGACGGCAACTACAAAAGGCAGAACTTGCTCCAATTGTCACAGGATGCATTATGTGGCTTTGCCTTGAACTGAATCACCAGAGAAAAAGGCTTCCAGGCCACTGCAAACCCGTTCACTTCCCATCAAATCTCTCCTTTCTGCTCCCCTATCCCAACGGAGAAACAAAAAAAAAAGGTAGCCAGATTTATTGAGAATCTCTATTGTGCATTAAATCTCACATTAAGTTGTTCCCTTGATTACTTCGCCGACTTGCTGTCCCCCAAGGGCAAGTGGCAGCTCTGATTTGTCTACTGGTAACTTTTATTTGTGCTAATAATAAAAGTTACAGGGAAGGGGAGGCAGAACACACATCTCATTTGCCTCCTCAGTGAGTCAGGATGCCATCCTCTATGTGCTGCCCAAGAATTAATGCCTCTTCAGGTCACAGTGGGGGAAAGCCTAATTCTTCCACCCAGACTCAGAGAAGGATGATTATATGTATGTAGGTATCATTACACAAAACATTTGGCAAAAGGTGTATTTCTGTAAAGTGACAATTTTCTGAAAGCTATTTTTTATTAGTGATTTTGGAATACTTCCTTCAGAACAACATGTCTTTCTTCATCCAGTTTAACTCTCTCCATCCAGCAAGTATTTCTTCCCTTCCATGTTTCTGATAGAACACAAATCAACAAAGAGAGCTCTTGGAGTTTTTATTTCCTGCGTGTCTCTACAGGACACCAACCAACTGATGATGATTAAATAATTCTGGAAACCAAGTCTGCAGGCTACTTAAAGATCCCCATCTGTCTGATTAAGGATCTGGCCCACCAAAACTACCTCACCCAGGACAGTGTTACAACAACAGCAGCCACTGGGACCACCTGGAAATTAGATTTGAGTGTTGAAGAAGGATATTGAAGGTGACACCTCAAAGTGACTTCAAAACGGAATTTAATGTTTGAGGAGTAAAGTTTCGGACCACTGACATCATCTGAAGTTTTATGCTGAAGCTGAATGTGCTTCAGAAGCAGGGGTTTTGGGGGTGGTTTTCTTCTATTTCTAATCTTTGCAAAGCTGTGCATGTGGATATACAGGCACACAAATAAAGGAAGATCAATGCCACCAGAAGCACCTACAGAACTAAGCTCAAAGCCCCACAGATAATATCAGAGGCAGCTTTTGTAATTCCAAGCCTTACAAACTAGTACAACACCTGATATCAGATAATTTCATGCTAAGACACTTTTGAGCCTGCTTCCTGAGATTATAATTCAAAGCATTGAGTTTTGTGGGGGGTTTATTTTATTTTGTTTTCTACACCTCTTCATACAATGGTTTCCAAATTCAGTGTTTTGGTCATATGTACCTCCACTGGATAACTCATTTTTAAAATACATTTCCATATGTCTTCTTGTGCATCAGCAGGAACATGGAACAGCTCTCAGCAATGTCACCAAATGTCATCCTAGGCCATGGCTGTTCTTACTGCAAAAAAGCTGCCATCCCATTCAGCAGGATGAAGCAGCAGCAGGTACTGTAGCTGCTTGTCACCCTCCTTCACTGGAGGAGCCTCTAATGGACCACCACCCTGGAACCTCATCCAAAGCAGCTTATGGGCTGACCACGTGGCTGAAACTGCAGTTGCCCTGCACTTGCCAGATATCCCTGTCCTGAGAGAGGTGGCCTTTCACATGATAGGTTTCTGATAAGGAACATAAATACAGACAATGTGTGCTATTCCTTTCACACACACCTAGTGAGATCTTAGGATACCTACTTCAGGATCCAAATGATTCTATAGAACCACCAAAAAGCAGTTCAAAGTAAGCATTGGCTAGCACTGAAATTGACTCTTTTACTCTTCTTCCTGAATTGAAAATAACTCTTTTCATTTATCTGTTATCCTTCTCCAGGTAATTTCTAGTTGTGCCTGTTATTCCTTGGAGGATTATTTATTTTTCCTCTTTCAGTAAAAAAGCAGTGTTTTTTCATTAAAACCATAATCAAAATCATCATCAGGGTTAACAGAAACTTGTAGGGAAGAGCTGAGAAAAAGATCGAAGGCAGCTTTACTTACCCACCACCTGAGGGAGAGAAGAAGCCTCCATATCCAGCATTATCGAGCCTTTCTCTATACACGTTCGTAACTCAAACAAGCTGTGCAGAGACAAGGTGGCCACATGAGGTTTGCTCCATCTCTCCCCACCTTGTTCTACCTTCTCCTCAAACTTGATCCACCTACAAAAGGGCAGAGCAACAAGCGTTAGAGCTGTTGGCTCCATGCAGACACATCTCTGAAAGAAGCAAGATGATTGTGGCATGTGGACAAGTTCAACGCACATGTTTTCCCTCACATCCATGACCAAGTTGCAAAGGCTTAATGGATTTGTATGTGTCAGCTGAGCTTGTAAACAATGGCAAATGGGAGGTAAAACACGTTATCTTTAGTAGCTTCCATCAAGACTTGAGCTAATACACTTTAGTTGATGTCTGCTCTAGCCAAGGGTTCACAGGCAGCTTCAGCAATGCAGTGGAGACCTGGTCGTTCCCTCCCCAGTCCCTAAACCTGACATTTCATCAAACCCACCATGACAATACAGCCACTGCTTTGCCAGGCCCAGTGGAGAGAAAGATGGGTAACTACACTCACACTTGGATAATCTCCAGAGAGAAGAGCTGAGCAGCACAGCTCCACAAAAACAATGGTAGGGGGGAACATCAGCAATTTCTGGAACTAAGTTATAGAATTACAGAATCCTCCAAGGATCGTCTGGTCCAACCTTTCTTGGCAAAGCATGACCTAGACTAGATATCCCAGGTAATAATAAAGTAATGATAAGATGACTTGTATCTGTGTATTCAAACCCAGACAAGAAAATCTTAACATTACAGCAGAGAAGAGGAGCCCATCCCAGCCAAATCTGAAGATGTTTTCAGCAGAACAACTGAACCACCACAGGAAAGGACACAAATGAAGCGGCTTGTTCTTTCCCTCTGCTCCCGAGCTGTTGTTTAATGATTTAACAAAGTAGGTACGAAAAAAACCCAAACCAGAAAGCTCATCTCTAGTTGAAGATTAGAGCAAAGGTTAAATCCTGTTCTGTGCAAAATACTCTACACCCCTAAAAACATGTCCTAATAGCAGGCAAGCAGGAAGTGTCACTTGCCTGGGGGCTGCAGCCCACCTCTACCTTCAGCCTTGACTCTGCCCTTGACCTGCAGGGTCTGCATGGGAGAGCTCCAGGATGGAGAAGTCACACTGGTACAGGTTGCCCAGAGAAGCTGTGGCTGCCCCATCCCTGGCAGTGCTCAAGGCCAGGTTGGACAGGGCTTGGAGCAACCTGATCTAGTGGAAGGTGTCCCTGCCCATGGCAGGTGGTTGGAACTGGATGAGCTTTAAGGTCCCTTCCAACCCAAACCAGTCTGAGATTCCACGATTTCACCTGGCTCGTGCCAGTATTGAGATGTTATTTCAATGTATGTGGGAAATGAAAATTCTCCTGACTAATATTAAGGGGATTATTAAGACAAAAAGCACACAGGTAAAGGCAAGAAAGCTTGTGAGCTGCTTCCAAAGAATATTGTTAACAGCAAATGACACCGTATTTAATCCTGAAACATGTATTACTTGAGGATTAATCAATTACACTTTTCAACTACAATAATCTCTTTTTCAGAACTTTTTTTTAAAGATGTTTTTTAACTCAAGCTGAAAACTGCATTTAGTCTCAGATTTGTAAGGTTCTATGTAGTTCTCCAAGCTGAGGTATTTTCTAGGACAGCTCTGGGACCTGGGCAGCTGCAAAGCCAAGCATTTCAAAGACCTATACATTTAGTGTGACCAAGATGCAGACACCCCGCAACAGCATAAAGGCTGCAAATAAGCAAGCATTTGTATTGTCAGTGAAAGTCTATTACAACTATCAATATTTGCCTTCTGTTTGTTTTTCTCACTATAATCCCCAACACAAACACAATAAACCACATGTGAGCTTGCAACCCTGCCTGGGCTACAGCTGCAGTCCCTACGCTACCTCTTTTTCCTGGGAACATTCAAGATCCTCCATGCCCATGGCAAATCCTCTCCAGCAAGGAGCCTTCCAAACACCCTGAGGCACCTTTAGGTTCATAAGTCCCCTCTGCAGCCCTGGTGTGCCCCATCTCCTGTGCAAACGAACAGGAGTGCTCAGCTCAGCAAAGCTGTCCGTGTGGCTTTCCTATTTTTAACACAATGCCTTGGTCTTCATGGATTATTTCTGTTACATCTGCTCCTGCAGAACAGTCCTCACATAAGTGGAACTTTGCAGGGTCAGCGGTTCTTCTGAGGGTCTGAATATAGACTTGTACAGCTCTCAGCTTGGTTTCCCAAGAGTTGCAGGCAATGCTATCTGCATCCCAGCAGCAATGCACCGCGTCAGGGCAAAAGATTATCTCCTCTGTTATTTGAGAAAACAAAGCATCAAATTACCTTCCTCATCTTTACCCTGCCCTGTGCTTGACATCTCCATGCTCTTCCTGCCTGCCAGCTGTACTTCACTCCAACAGCTGGTAAACACTCCTGTGACCACATGAGAGAAGCAGGAAGGTACGACTCAAAACACACACATTCTGCTATGCCTCTGGGGCCTGGAAATGATGCTGATGGCTCTAGCAAGGCTCTTATGGCTCTGGGGACTTCTGACTTCAGGTACTGATCAGCATCACCAAGGCTTGGGAGAAATATCTGCCACAAGTACATTAGGTTTCCTCCAGAATAACACCCTGAAAAATCGGAATAAATGCATGTCCAGGAGCCAATGGTACAATTGGTGTCCATTTTGAGAAGATAGCTAGTGTCTCTGCTAACCCAGAGGCAGAAGGCATCTTAGTTTTATTTGTAAATCCTCAGAAAGTATTGCCTAAAAGGTGTCTTACTATTATAATGTGTAAAAGGTTTGTTAATATTATAATGTGTCAAAGGGCAAAGGATATAAATGCACTGCCTGATAGACCTTATATATGGAAAAAATAGCATCACAGAATCATAGAATCACAGAATGGTTTATGTTGGAAGAGACCTTAAATCTCATCCAGTTTCAATCCCCTGAGAGACAACTTCCACTAGACCAGGTTGCTCCAAGCCCCGTCCAACCTGCCCTTGAACACTGCCAGGGATGGGGCAGCCACAGCTTCTCCGGACAAGCTGTCCCAGTGCCTCAACAGAATTCCTTCTTTATATCCAATCTAAATCTCCCTGCTGCCAGTTTAAAGCCATTCCCTCTTGTCCTGTCACTACAGGTCCTTGTTGAAAGTCCCTCTCCAGGTTTCTTGTAGCCCCTTTAGGCACTGGATGCTGCCCTAAGGTCTCCCCAGCGCCTTCCTTTCTCCAGGCTGAACAAGCCCAGCTCTCTCAGCCTGTCTCCATAGGAGAGGTGCTCCCACCCTCTGATGATCCACCATCCCACGGACCTTTCCTTTCTCTTCTTTGTAATCTCATGATCTTTCAAAAATGACATTCCCCACATTATGGTGGGCACATCTAGGTCCCCAAGTATACTGTACTGAGTCTCAAATCAGACTGGTGGCCTCCAGCTGCTTCAGGTCTTTTCCTGCTTCAGTCTGTAGCCTGTAACTATCACTGAGATGCAAACATTCATGTTAGTGCAAGAACTTATCCATCCTCACCATGTAAATTGATTATGAGCACCAACAAAACAAACAAGGAGCACTCAGCGACCATAGATCTTCAGGTTACCTTATAACAGCAGTAAACCTTCCCTTTTACTGCTCTGTTTCTGATGTGTTGACTGGGATTTGCTGTGAAACCCAGTGTAAGCTGAGTATATTTCTCCAAGACAGCCCTTCATTGCGAACCATGGCCCAATACCATGATGAGCTAAGAGGCAACAGGATCACACAAAGGAATAGAACATCCTGAGCCCTGGTCATGGGCTGATCTTACCTACCACCAGAAACGTCACCATGTGCAGGGGGACAACTCCAGCCTGTTTATATGGCAGTTGTAACACAGACAGCTGAACTCAGATGGATCAAAGACCATGATTGGCAATGAACCAAGAGCCAGGATCTGCAACTCAAGGTCCCCTCAGGAAACACCTTTTAATCAGTACCTTTAAGGTTCTGGCTAGAAATTTTCCATGACATATATCAGTTATTTTTCTACTGACCCAAACAGCTCAGCAATGGACAGCACCATTTGCTAAACCCTTTTAATACAAACACTCTTTCCTGACAGCTTCCATGCTCCCCCAAGTCTCGGATTCAAGGGCTGCAGCGAGCTCCCCTGCCCTGGTACATACGTCAGCAGGAGCAGCTCAGTAGCTTACAGCAGGCTCTGTTCAGCAAGATTGAGTCATTTCAGGAAGATACTGAGAAATCCCGAGCAATCGTACACCATGCAAGATCACTATCAGCAAACAGGATGCAAGTGGGGAGAAGGTTGGGCTGAGTGTAGGAATTGCACCTCAACAGGGTGCTTAGATCATGTACTGCATACATAGAATCATAGAATCATAGAATAGTTAGGGTTGGAAAGGACCTCAAGATCATCTAGTTCCAACCCCTCTGCCAGGGGCAGGGACACCTCCCACTAAACCATGTCACCCAAGGCTATGTCCAATCCAGCCTTGAACACCGCCAGAGATGGAGCATTCACAACTTCCCTGGGCAACCCATTCCAGTGCCTCACCACCCTTACAGTAAAGAATTTCTTCCTCATATCCAGTCTAAACTTCCCCTGTTCAAGTTTGAACCCATTACCCCTTGTCCTCTCGCTACAGTCCCTAACGACATGTACCCTTAAAGGAAGAAAATTATATACATAGATTGCTCTAGCACTTCCACCAAAGACATATGGAAGCACATAAAACCACAAATCATTTGCTAGAGAAGAAGAAAATCTCCCCTTTTACCTACAGCCACCTGACAGTACGAGGAGTGCAGGTATATCCCACCATAAGGTCCTTTGGATGTAAGAGTGAGGGCTCTTGATCAATGTCCCTCAAGACACAGCAGAGCTTTGTGACCTTACACACAGGACACAGGGCATCTTTCTTCCAATGGCTGACATTTGCGGACTTATGGAAAACAGAGCTTCCCAATATTCTTACTATAAAGGAGAGACTGAAGTGAATGCTCATTATGAAATACCACATTAAGGTCTGAATTGTGAAAAGCTTTAACAGCTTGTCATTAAAACCCCTTCCCATAGGGGTTTAATACATAGGGATAGAGGAAAGCATCATTTGCTTATAAAAGCAGAGCTGGGCAGTACGGATGACAAAATGCAAGTTCCAAACTAATAGCAAGAGGGAAGAAAAGCAATAAAGGCAGAAAAGGATGACCAACAAACAAGAAGTTAAAAAGGTGAAAAGCCTTTAAATAGGTTCTCAAAATGACTGAGAAGTAAAAATAAAGATAAGGGGGCAAACAGGTAGGTGGTGGGGCAGTTCATTACATCACAGGTAAAGAAGATTAAGGTGACCAAATAACACAGGCTAATGATGAGCACAGTCTCGTGCTTAAGGTATCTTTAAGACTGGGAGGTGCGGAAAGAGCTTAGCCCAGCCACAAGAAAGGAAACCAAAAAGCCCCCAGTTAAGTGAGGGTGACTGGGAAGAGGGAAGGTAGAGCCTGGGCTGCTCTCTGGCTGGGTGAAATACTACAGTTAGAAACAAACTACATGTGACTTGTGGCAACCAGATAAAAAAAAACAACATGCCTGGTTTTTGGCATATTTTTTTGACCAAATCAAGAGCACCATCAAACAGGCAGAAAACCTAACTGAGAAACTCAAAGCAGGTAACCCAATCCAGCATTAACAGACATGCTGAATAAGTTACTTAAAAGAAAAAAACCTTAAAGGTTTTCACCTATTTAAAATTAATTTAATCGGTAACTTGCTAGGAGAGAGATAGAGTTAAAATTTCCCAACTGGTGGTGTGTGGTGGGGTCAGATGCGAATCTACTGAAGTAGCTTAGACACACGTGCAGAAGCTTTGTTCAGGCACAGATTTCTGACAACTCTGGCCAAGACACTGCCATTCTTTGCAAAGCACAAACAAGCCTATATGTCTGACTGCTCTCCAGAAGCAAACTATTCAAATAAATCCTAGACTGGTTTGGGTTGGAAGGGATCTTAAAGCTCATCCAGTTCCAACCCTCTGTCATGGGCAGGGACACCTTTCACTAGACCAGGTTGCTCCAAGCCCCATCCAACCTGGCCAGGGATGGGGCAGCCACAACTTCTCTGGGCAACCTGCGTCAGTGCCTCACCACCCTCACGGGGAAGAATTTCTTCCTAATGTTTAATCTAAATGTTCTCTCTTTGAGCACTGGCAGTCTATTTGGTTGTGTTAAACGAATATTGAAACAAACCCCTGAATTCTCTCTTTCATCAGAGAAAGGTACACAGGTGCAGTGGATTCCCCAAGCACAGGTATTGCCCCAGTGGAATGTAAGAAAGGAATTTCCCACATGGTCCTGTGCAGGTGCACTTCCCTTTCAGGGTAAAGGAAAAGTAACCCACCTTGCAGTCTCCTTCCACTCCATCTCTTGCCCATCGATGGCCAGAAGCTCATCCAGCTCCGTGAAGAGCTGTGGAGGTGCAGGGCTGTCATCTTCCTCTCCAAGGATGAAGCGGATGCGTTCGGCAGCGGGGGAGACTGCAGAGGTGAAAATACTGCGGTTAACTGCCTGAGAGATGACCAGGGATGTGCGGCTCTTTTCTTTCCCCTTCTCCCCAAAGCCATTCAGCTGTTTCTCCAGGCTGTCCTTTCCATTTGACATCCTAGGTGTTGCAGATGGAGGGTGTGTCTACCTCCCTCTCTCCCCTTCTTTGCCTCTCACTTCAATTCTTAAAACTTCCAGCCGGGAGTAAAGTTCAGGAAAACTTGCCTGTTCCTACAGTCCTTAACTATGTTACAGCAATCTGCAACCTTTGTAAAAAAAGCACTATCAAGCTCAAAACCAATATGCTCTACGGTGCGTGCCCAAGGACCTTGCATACTCTGAGTATCTGAGATCCTTCACCCTCTTTTTTATACGACGTAAAACCAGTTTCAGCCAACCTATTTTGGGGCTTGCTTGTGACAGCATCCCGTAACTGGCTTCCTCCTCCCTGCCAACAAGGATCTGGGCACCCATTGGCCTGCAAGGCAGGCTGTGACCTCCCCAGAGCTACCACTGGAGAACATGGGAATATTTAACAGAAAGGTTGTCTCATCTATACATGAAGAATGCGATCCAATGCATTTAGTCAAGCACCAGCGCACCACAAGAAAACAACCCTTCCTATTGGGAAAAGACTGCCTGTTTAGGTAAAAGAAACCGTGGTCAACACAACTGTGCAACCAAAGTTCGTTTGCACTATTAGCTCAAGAAAAACTAGCAGAAACCCCTTCCAGGGGTGAATCACATGCATTGATTCAAATTAAAACCCCAAAACATCCCCGTCCACATCCCAAGACCTAAGAGCGTCTCCCAAAGGCAACTGGAGCTCATGGCCCAAGAGTCACCTTGCTGGAGGACTTCTGGGGGTCTACAGGTTTTTTTCTGATCCTATCACCTTACAGCGAAGGTGTGACCATGTGGAATTTTAAGACAGACATCCTTTAGGCTGATTGTTTATTAGCATTAGAGTTAAACAGCAGACTATGAACTTTGAACAGTTCTGCTAAAAACTCCTTTCTTTTCAAAAGATTAGCTGCCTATCTGTTGCAAAATAATTAATGACACCAGGTGTCCAATCACTATTGATTTTTCCAGGGTAAACACAGTCTCAATTTGTAACGTGAAGAAAGGAACCGGTAAGAAACATGTCCTTTCCTCCATTTTTGGATTTCTTTAAGAAACTTTCATAGCTTTCCTCTTAAATTATTCAGCAAAGGTTGATGAAAATGCAGTTCTTTATCAGTTAGGGTGATGATGCTTTCATAATATAAACCACATTTCTCCTGTAAGTCTATTTGCAGTCATAAGTGCCCTCGTAGCTCCCTGGGCATCCAAGAACTTGCCCCACGCTGGCTCTACAGCTCAGGTTGAAGAGATAACAACACGCAAAGCCACACATCTGGAAACCCCTGTGGCACTCAGGCCAGGATTAAACACTGGTTGGGGTTGGAAGGGACCTTAAACCTCATCTAGTTTCAACCCTCTGCCATGAGCAGGGATACCTTCCACTAGCCTAGGTTGCTCCAAGCCCCATCCAACCTGGTCTTGAACACTTCCAGGGATGGTATCCAGAATACAAATTGTTGGGCACCTGAGCACCCACCAGCCTTTTGGCTTTAAACTTTTATAGAGGAGCCACATGTCCCTTCTTTAACATCCCAACCCAGTACCAGAGAAGGCAACCAATGAGCAGGTCCTCAGAGTACTGCATGTCCTGCTAAATGGGCTGAAAGTAATTTCCTTCTTGCACTTCAACAGGAGCAGGGATATTTATAAGCTCCTCCTTTCCCCGGTCACAAAGTCCTCAGCAGCATTGCCTTTCATCACAGATGATATCTCTGAAAATCTCTGAAAGCTCTGACTACCCCTCAGGACAGAGCACAGCAGTCCAGCCTCCCTACCTGCCCGATAGTTGTATCCGTCTGTGTTTTCCAACACTACCATCATGCATGCACAGCTGCAAGCCACTGAAGGACCACATACTAGAGCTGGTCTGCATGCACATCCTGGTGAGCATGTACCACCACTCCCTGCCCAAGCTCATCATTTCAAGGGTACCATTTTGTCATCATGGTTACCTCAACCGCAACTGTTTCAGAACATGTGCTACAGCAGTTTCCAACACCAATCAAGCCTCTGTGCCTCTGCCACTACAGCGTGCAAGCCACATGTCCCACATCATCCGGTAACATTCCCTATTGGCTACTTCCCATCAGTCCTTCCTTTGAGAAAACCCATCACTCCCCACAAAAAAAGAAAAGCTTGCTTTTGATGTGCTCCTAACAGGGGAGAAAAACATTGCTTAAACTGAATTTATGGACATTCAGTCATAGAAAATTAGACATTAACCCCCTCTTATATATACACTTATATATTTACTTACAACCTTACAAGATTATATACTTACATAAACTGTATAACCACTGGCTCTTATAGATTTTTTTTTCTCCCCAGACATATTTCTCAGAATCTCTGAGGTACATGAGTATTTGATTATCTGGCCTGGATGTAACAGATGCACTTTGCAGAACACTTTCAAAATAGATCTGCAAACATGTAACCTCATGCATGAAAACTGTCCTTGCAATTATAAAAGAAATTTGGACTAAAAACCTGCATCCAAAACATGGTGGAAACAAATATTAGTCTAAACAATTACACTTATCCTATTCTAAAAATGCAATTAGCATTTAAGATCATCTTTACACAGGTAACCCCAATTAACTGCTGCTGCCTGAAGCTTATGCTGAACCATCTAACCCGAGTGGAAGGAGACAAGATTTGATTTCCCTTAAATTGCTTTGAATTTAGCTGAAGACCACTACCATCAAGTGGCTGCCCTTCTTCTGCCACCTGGTGGATTCACAGCAGTGGAAAGGGCCTGGGGAATTTAAGATGGATGACTACAGCTGATGGGTGATGTTATCTGAACTCTGCTGTCATCCTCCACATGAAGAGCAAGACCTGCTGGTAGAGTATGCATAATGGCGTGTTCCATCACCTTCCCCTTCAGTTTGCACTAATAACTTTCAACATACTCTTATATTCTGAACTGAATTTAAATATCACAGCTAGGAAAGCAGTAACATAAATTTACATCCTCTCTCTTCAAAAAGCCATATGGAGCACAGCAAGTGGCTGGTACTTGGATTGAACGATAAGGCAAGTGACTGCATACTTCACTAGCTGCAGCCACAGGAAAATTATCTCTTTTCAGTCATTTTGAAGAGGTTTTATCATATGGGAGTGGGATCCTGATAATCAATATCATAACATGATAATTCACACTATCCTATGATAATCATAATAACATGATGCTGGAGAGGACTCATCATCAGCGACTGTGGTGATAGGACATGGGTTCAATCTGACAGAGGGGAGATTCAGGTTAGATACAAGGAAGAAATTTGTTACTGTGAGGGTGGTGAGGCACTGGCACAGGCTGCCCAAGGAAGTTGTGAAAGCTCCATCCCTCAAAGTGTTCAAGGTCAGATTGGATGGGGTTTGGAACAACCTGATCTAGCGGAAGGTGTCCCTGCCCATAGCAGGGGGTTGGAACTAAATGATCCTTAAGGTCCTTTCCAACTCAAACCATCCTGTGATTTCTATGGTTCTGTAATTCCACAAGCACCCACAACACTTTGATCACTGAACTGCATCATGAGAGGAATTGCAGAAATGCTCCCACCAAACCTAGACATGCATCATACATTACCCTTCCTTTCTTCCCTTTCGTTTTTACTAATTTCCTATTAGCTACATTTAGCGCAGATGATAAGGTTCAAAATCCAATTAACGCATTTGCTGGGTCACAGGTCTCCTCTGGCTTGCTTTGCCACATGTTCTTTATTGCAATTCTGTAGGTTAATGGGCCGTTCATAGGTTGTTTATGCGCTCTCTTTAGCAAGAACATATTTTCATCCTAATCTCCAGAGCGAACACTGTGTGCTCAGTGCGGAGCTGACAGCTCACCATCAGACTTAGGAACCATACAGCAATTAACCCGGGGGTTGAACTCCACAGGCCTCCCCCTGCCCGACCTTTGAGCACTGATCTCCCAGCCTTGACCATCACCTCTACTCAATCTGCCCAGTTTAGCAGCTCCTGGAACCAGCACCATTAACGACAGGAACGGCTGCTGCTAAGTCTTTTTAGTATTATTTTCCTTGCAATCACATTCGAGAAGCGACCTGCTGATCAACAGACATATGTAGCACAGAAAATGCTAATCCACAGATTTAGATGACTGGGATTATATTTTTCCTCTGAATGGGAGAGGAATTATGGTATTAATTGCACATGGCAAACACGTAAACAGAGGCATTGCCATCCGTAAGCGACACCTCTTACCTCCCCCTTTTCCCTTTCCTGTTCTTATGTTCAGACACAAGTGGTCCACGAGGCATCTTATAAAATACATCACTTGCAGGAGAGAAGGAACACATCAGCAATTTCTCCCTAAGTTCAGTTCAGGCCAATTATGAGTACAATGCACACCCTTGGGTTCCCAAAGGCAAAAATCCATCTCCATCATCAGCAAAAAATCTCAGGGAGCTCAGAAATAGATGCAGACACATTCTGGCATGACACTTCAAGTCAGCCATGGCTGAACTTCCCATCCCCCGTCACTCTCCAAGTATCCTAAAGTCACCTCCTACTGCAGTGTCAAGTTACAAGTGCCTCATTTGTCACCGGTGGGAGATGGTTAGTGCCTTGCTGTCGAGACATACAATGTTGCCTTGGGATGACCTGCACATCAATACAACTCTTTTGTGTTGATGTACAGGTAAAATAGCCTCTTCCTCTACCAGCCAACACTATTTTCCTCCAATTTTTTCACCAGGGACACTTCTAAACATGCCTGGGATCAGCAACTCTGTCAAATGCTCCCTCCACTCAAGGCCAAAGAGAGTATCTAACACAAAGTTCTCCACTACTTTGAAGTACTTTGGCAAGTACAAACCCTCCAGAGACCTGCTGTAAATCCTTCCTAAAAGCCTGTGGTGACATTATCAAGGAAGATTACTTGTCAAATGTACTTTCCATATAACACTTAGTGAAACAGGACATGATTATACTGCCATTAATTTCGGGGGTTGCCTTCACTCAGCCCAAACTTGGTTCAAATCCACTTGAAGCCAGACTGAGCTAGTTAAGTGAAACACTTTCATCCAATTTCAAGCCATTTTCTTCCTAGTTTAGCTGACTTGAGTTTCAAAATTATTCCATTACCCAAAACAATTTTAATTGTGTGTTAATGTCGATACAAGACCTTATGCATTTTAATCAATTCCCTTGATTTATACCTTTATCAACTACCATTCACTTTCCTGACTCTTCTTGCACAGAAAAGCCTTGGTCCCCTTTCACAACAGTGATGTCCTCAGCAGCAGCAAAAACCTGCTCCGGCGCTGACTGCATATTGCTGATAATACCAGAATTCACCCTATCTTGATTTTGCAGTGAGATTCTTGCTCTACATCTACCTGGCTTGATTAACACAGGAAAGAGATAGTTCAGTTACTCTGTTTGGCAAAAATTGTGGAGGGAGGCTGCTGAATTAAGACCAGGTTAAGATCTGATAGTGAGAATGTGAGATGAGGTATAAGAGCATGCAGAGAAGTCTTTTATGGCTCACAGTTTTACCAGCTTTCTTGAAAGACTAACCCAAATGGAATCATACCTCAAAGTAGGAGTCACTAAGTCACCATCTTGGACATCTCCACCTGTTCATGGAGGGTATCTACATGATGATGATGGCTGCCCCATCCCTGACAGTGTTCAAGGCCAGGCTGGGTGGGGGAAGTAGAAGGTGTGCCTGCTCATGGCAGGGGATTGGAAACGGATGAGCTTTAAGGTTCCTTCTAACCCAAACCAGTCTGTGATTCTATGATCTGATGCACTAAGCCAAGCCCTCAGGGTAAGGCAAAGGATGCCCTCTCAGTGTACTAGCAATATTATTCAGTATTTTAGGAGCACTGCTCCCCTTACAGTGTGGCGCACAGACCCTCCATGTTATATTTGCATCTTCATAGGTAGGAACTGTTGTTCCCTTTATGGAAGAGATCATGGTCAAATCAGGCAATACCAGTTTCTGCAGAACAAGCCAGGTGAGAACTGATTTCCTGAAGCCCTAAGTACTCTACCTAGTGCAAGCATCCTTGAATGCCACTGAATAAGACAACTGCACCAAGACTTCCACGTCACATCAGCTTCACAGAAATGCTTGGACCTGAAACCACCAGTCAGTGACCACCCATTGGGCCTCTCAGAACCCATCTCTGGGTCATCAACTCTCCAGCTAATTGCTCTAAGTAAGCATGAGAATTTCTTTTGTTCTGATTGGTTTTCTTGCAGAGAAATCCCATTACTTCCTGACCCTGCGCCGGTCTGGCTGGCTGTAAGGCAGATAAGACTTGTCCACGGGCAGAGCTTGGCAGCCTGCAGGGAACACTCACTACACTACCCAGATCCCATCCTGGGCCACTTCTTTCACAACTACAAAAGCAGCGAATGCTGTTCAAGTTGCTTCACTCATCTTGAAGCAAATATCCCCCATCCCTGGACCATGACCACTTCCAGTACATAATGAATAGCACTGCCTGCCTCCTAATAATTCATTTTTTGCTGGACTCTTGTACTGCATGATTGTACACGTCCTGCTATAAGCTCCTCTGCAGCATGTGGCATATATTAAGTCTTTGATCTGCAAAAAATCTTCCGTATTAGACAAATGCTTACTAATAACATTCTCTTAAGTGCCAGAGGAATGGCAGCATGTACGTAACAATTTGCTGAGTGTTCCCAGCTCCTTCAGTGCTGTTGAGATCACGTACAGAAGTTTTGTCTACAGATATTTAATTCACAGAATCACAGACTGGTTTGGGTTGGAAGGGACTGTAAAGTTCATCCAGTTCCAACTGCCATGGGAAGGGGCACCTTCCACTAGACCAGGTTGGTCCAAGCCCTGTCCAACCTGGCCTTGAACACTGCCAGGGATGGGGTGTTGTTACTATCATCATTATTATCATCACTGAAACATCCCTTGGAGATACAGGAACAGAAAAAAGACTCTTTTTCCAAAAATCTCTCATCTGTATCAGACAGCTCACATGGACATAGCGTGCAATGCGGACCATATCTGGCAACCTTTTAAACAAAACAAGCATCATCTAATGAAAACGTCAGTCAGCCGTAACATAAATATGAAATATATTAACAACCTGAGTCTCTGCCTCCTCAAATCCACACAAGGCTCTGGCTTCAAGGGGGTGGAATTGGCTGTATGTGACCCATGCAGTTTGCCGTGGGTGTGCCATAGCTAGATGCTCAGTAGCAGTGCCTAGCGTCCAACCTGCTAGAAAACTGGGAAATTTCCCTTTCTCCATCACTTTGTTTTAAATGTCTAGATTCACCAAGTGCCATTTTTAATTCCATCAAAGGCAGTGATGCCTCTGACCCTCATTTTTACTAAAGGACTAGACCATGATTCTGTACCATAGCCTGTGCCCTGTAAGAAACCATACTGTTTATAAGCCCTGGCATGATGTAAACCACATAACAAGCAATTCATTACAAATTATGGGTAACAAGGCTATTTTTTGACTAGTTCTGGAGGTCATTCATCTCACTTCATGTTGTGGGAAACTGCTACAACAGCACATTTTTAAGGAGCTATTACTGAACAGTTGCCAAAAAGACTTTAATAAAGAACTTTCTCTTTATTAAAGAGAAGCCTCCGGTTCCTCTGGTGAGCAAATAAAGATAGCATTTTCTTTTCCACTGTAAGACAGCTCCCTCAAAGGTAATTTTAAAGCTGTTTTGATATGATGTTGTCCCCAAATATTGTCATTTCCTTGCATCAGCTACAAGCCCCCCTGCCAAACTATTAATTCAGTTTACCCCTGATCATTCACCTGTGCCCCCTTTTTTAGGCAATGATGAGAGCACAATGACATTTTTAAGGACACAGCTACAACAGCTCCCAGCTCTTCTGAATTCAAGCTTCCACGCAGTGACAAGAAGAAACTTCCTCTCCCTCCCTGCCCGCTAAAAACTAGCCCTCTGGCTGCAATAGAGAATTTTATGCCTATTAAGCTCTTCCCACAAGCAAGGTTTCATCATTGTCTATTTGTCCTATTCAATCAATCGCCACATCAGTTCTGACCCTTTCAGCACTTCTCCAATTCGTCTTCTTGACAGAAGGGAACCAATCCGCAAAGGCAGGAAGCCAAGTGCAAGCGTGCGGGGATTTTCACTATTGCTTCCTGCAGCTTCAGTGTGTGCCGGCTGAGCCATTTGTCCCATGAGCTTTTCAGCCAGTGTCTCCGGATGAAACAGAGCCCATCCCCGTTGCCAGGCAGTGTTTCAAGGAGCATTGAATGTCTTCGGCATCCAACACTTTTTGCTTCCAACTCTTTTCATATTGCCCCCTCTGTTTTAAACACTGCCAAATACCTCTCCACTTCAGGGGTGCAGAGGAAAGCACATTATTATTCTGTTCAACCATTACAGGAGACGAACGGGTGTCTGAGAGCAAACTACATGCACTGAGTTCTGCAGGTGGCTATTCCTCCTTGATCACCTTCGAACCCCACATCAGAGAGAGATGCCACAGGTTCCCATCAGCTGCGAGGCTCAAAAGCACAAATTACCATGGGTGAGAAGATGACGGGAGAGCTAAACAAACGAGGTGTGATTTCTGCATTGCCTTGCGCACAGGACTATTATTTACAAAACTGGTTATCCATGGCTGGGTCCCATCTGAGTGGTTTCACTTGGCAGAGGTGTAAGTGGCAGGACGAAGTGTCAGGGGTCAGAGACCCAAGCTGGGTCGCAAGCCTGGCAGAACAACTAACAAGAGAAGGCCTATCAAGGTGAATCTCATTTTCAAGGCTGAAAAATACTTCAGCATCCATAATGTGATCTTCTTTATACTTATCAAAAGGTAGTGTTTGTTACGACGCACCATTTTGAGCAGCAGCAAATAGAGGTCTCCTTCTTGGGTTGCATAGTGATCCACACAGGGAAAATGAAGATAAAAAGCAGCATGAAGAGGTGTCTATTGCTGATATAACTACAGTCTTCCCCAGAGTTGATGATGGTTGTGGAAGGTGCTCCCTTTCTCCATAAGGCAGAGGTGAGGGATAGGTGTTGTCTGTTCTGATGTGCACATCTCCATGCTACACGCATTAATGTGTGAATTCAGTAGCCAAAACCCAGTCAGTGCTCAGAAGGCCACCTCACCTTGAGTATCCGTCACCTTCTGAAAAGCCTCATTCAGTGACAAACAGCCCTTTTGGCTCTCAAAGGTTAACAGCCGCTTATCTAAACTGCTGCAGAGCCAGTCAGAACTCAAACAATGCCTCCTTTGACTGGGAGAGCAGCAGGACTTGGCCTGACGGGGCAGTTACAAAACCCTTTACTTTAATGTCTGGACGTTGGTTTTCCTTTCCCTTTACCTCTCACTTCTCTGCTGCAGCAAAGCAAGTTTGACCAACTCAATCCATCTTTTTACACCCGTGCTTTTAGTCCATCTTTTACATCCTGAAAAAAGCCCATCCTCAGCACTTCCCTCACTTGGCATCCCTAGACATGTTACGATCATCCTGATGAAATTGTCACTGTCTGTTAGCAGTGTGGCAAAGCAAAGCTTTTAGTGGACAAATCACTTCTGTGAGGGCATTTTCTTTTTCTCTCTGAGTCAAAACAATTCAGAACAGGGCTCTTGCAGTGGCATTTCAGTAGCAGAAAGACCCTATTGAGATCCAGGCACAATAACCAGTTTGGTTCCTGCCTTTAAAAATTAACCACCATCAACTTCAGGCTCAGAGCAGCTCCAGGCTGCCAGCAGCACACTGCTTCCAACTGGCTTCCCAGAAAGAAACTCCTGATTCAACTTGTTCTCTCTCAAAAGCCTGGTGACATTTCTACAGCTCTCGCTCTTCACCCGTTTCCCCTTGCAACAGCAAGTAGAGTTCAAGCTTCTGCCTCCTTTTTACTTGTAGCTTCAGAGACTCACCCCCACCTCCTACATAAGCCTGCAAACCCGCACCTCCAGGTAAAAAAAATCAGCTGCTCGATATCCCCCACACCATGAACTTCGAAGGTTGCACAGCTAGATCCTGATGACAGGAGGTCCACATAGGTCCGCATTTTGAAATGTCTAATACAAGCTCCCAAATGGCAGATCATCTCTCGTTAGCAAGGGAAGGAAGCTGAACTGTCAGGGCACCACATAGCAGGCCAGTGAAGAATCACAGAATCATAGAATGGTTAGGGTTGGAAAGGACCTTAAGATCATCTAGTTCCAACCCCCCTGCCATAGGCAGGGATGCCTCACACTAGACCATGTCACCCAAGGTCAACAGCAGAAGCAAATACTGGAGAAAGGAAAAGAAACTGAGATAAAAGAAATTTGTAAAAATAAAAATAAAACCAAGAGAAGGGCAATGAAATTTCTGAATGCCCCATCCCTGGCAGTGTTCAAGGCTAGGTTGGTCGGGGCTTGGAGCAACCTGGTCTAGTGCAAAATGTCCCTGCACACGGCAATGAGGCTGGAACTGGACGGGCTTTGAGGTCCTTTTCCACCCAAGCCCTTCTGTGATTCTATGACAAATGCTCATGAGAAGCAGTGAGCTAGCAATATATACCCTTCCCTGGCTCCAAGTCAACTGGCCAGGCTTCATGGTTGACCTTGGCATCTACCGCACTGAAGAGGAAAGAGCTTTTCTCATCAGACTCCAAAGTACAAGAATGAAAATTGACTCGGGCAAGGCAATAGCTTCAGTGGATTTGGTAAGGGCTCACCTAAGGTGGAAGGTAGCTTTACTGCTTTTAGCAAATTTCTGTAAGCCAGTCAACTAAATATAAGTATAAAATATTTCCACTCCTGGAAATGAAACCCAACTATGATTTATACAAGTAAAATCATTTGCAGAAAAAATAATACACCATTATCCAAAGTATTTATAGAGTAAAATGAAGCATAGGCCAGCTTTCACTAAGGACTCTACTGTAATTAAGATCAATATACTCTGGAAAAGGAGACTGCCAAAACTGAGAAAGGAAGCAAGCTAGTACAAACAAACCGAACTCCTTTTTTTTTTCACTGAAAAATGAGAAATTTGGTGTCTAGAGACGTATTTGGAGACTGCTGACGGAATGCAAAGTAAGCCATGAAGAGATCTATTCTTACTGAAACAACAGAGAAGCTCAAAAGCACTCAGGAAGTACAAATATACTGAATAAGGCAGCAAAGCCCCACTCCACTGTACCACTTAGGAACATCTTAGTCCAACACAAACCTAAGTTTGTCATCTTAGTCCAACACAAGCTTAAGTTTCAAAACCTTGAAACATAAGGAAGATTTGACCAAAACCTGGCGAGTAAGTATAGAAGGCGTACAAGGAAAATGAATTCTGTAAGAACATTAGTAGCAGGGGGCTTGAGAACCTAGGGGCAAACTGGACCACCTTGTAGCAAGACTGCCAATTATCGGGATTAAGGAGTTTGTAGAAAAGCAAAGCAGCTTCTTCATGTGAAACTTCACCACAGACATGGGTGGGAAGTCAAAAACTCAATGTCGGAAAACTTAAGTTGAAAATCTAATGTTTTTCAAAGGTAAAGGTGAGGCAGCTGGGGCATGAAGGTGTCTGCACGAAGAGGAAGAGATGGAGATTAACTCAACAGTACTAAGTGGCCAAGAGCCCTTGTGCTCACACCTCACAAGACCCTGTGCAACCCTGAGGTTTTAGTGAGGTCTGGGACATTCCATACAGCAAAGAAAACAACAATCAATCCATGAAACCCCATGAACTGCTTCCCAACTAGTTGAACAATGGGATACCATCTACTGCAGCGGAAAGAAATAATTTTATCTGATTTCCATTTCTTTCTAGACTCCTTTAGAGGTTTTCTACCACTGGTCAACCTCACTGTGGTCACAAAAAGTGCACAAGTTTAGCATGCCTTTATTTTCCTTCCCCTACTAAGAACACAGCCATTCTGAGCTGCCACAGCCTGTTTGGACCTACTGAGACCAGGGGCGCTGTAGTTAAAAACAAAACCATTATAGCAGAGTTCTCAGAACCAAAGTGCTACTTAAGCAGATTTTTATTTCTTTCTTTTAAGCTCCTAAATGCAACTTTAGCAATTACTGGGTTATGCAATTGCCTGACATTTAATGTTTACATCAACATTTTACAACTAATTTACATGTAGTTCATTAAATGCTTTGGGGTTAATTGGTCTTTTGTTGTGCATTAAGTAGCTTGTTAACTATTAGACAATCGGGAGGGAAAAACAAGTAGGAGGTCAGTTTGAGGATGGCTTGGACTGCACAGAATGGCTGCTGGTAATTAGCAAAATGCATGGGGGGATTTCTGCAGATTCATTGACCTTCCTAATGGTCAACCCCCTGCTTAGCTCCAAAGCTAATGGTGTATTTTACAGGATTATGTTGTCTTTTCTATTCTACCTGTTGAGAAGAAGAATACAACAGGAGTCATTTAGTGACTTCAGTGTGCATGTGAGCTAATGATGAAACCATAGAAGAGAGAGAGAAGAAGCAATTCATTGGGCTCGGCATGAAGAATATAACAGGGAAAATCAACATTTTTAGACACAAACTAGACAAAATGGGTAGAACAAGGAATACAAGGAGGCTCCAGAAAGATGTTTCCCTACATGACCAAAGTCAAGCACCCACATTGCCAAGTTTCTTGATTACAGCACACCCAGGCCACATCTCAGCACACTATTATGGCACGGATAATTTTGTACCACCTGTTTTAAAAAGAGAGCCCCAGAACATGCAAGTATTCCCTGTTCCAAGCACTGTCAGCCCAGATGCATCCAAAGAGATCATAATGATTGAAGAGAAAAAGATAAAATTGGTGTGCCTCCTTATGGCTCTATTCCACCTGCACTTCTATCTAATGAAAAAGTGCTTTGGACACGATATCATAACTTAAAACCCAACATTAATAACTTAATTACCCAGCTATCCCTGCTTTTGGGTGTTTGGACCAAATTACCTCCATAGGTGCCTTCCAACCTGATTTATGCTATTCCAATACTAAATTATAGCTAATGTATCACTAATCTCCACTTTGGTTATCACATCTGCACCCAAACGTGAGCACTTTGCCAGGTTTTCAGAATAACTTCTAGTAATTAAGAGAAAATGGAAACCTCATGCTGGTTTTAACAATCTGTTTGGCATCATAGTCTGCAAGTTGAGATCAGAAACTAACATAATAAAAAGCCAACTCTGTATTAGAAGCACTTGAAAAAAAAGGCATCTAATTCAAAAACTTATATGCTGTCTTCTTCATGCAAAGCATTCCCGTGGCTTCTTCACACCAGGTGCCCCAACTCCAGCTTCTTTGCCGTTTAGTAAGATGGAGCTATTACTAACTGTGTAAGTTTCTAGCACGGACATTCTTATTCTGAATTGAAGTGACCTTGACTGGAGCCATTATATACCTGAACAGAGTTATTAAATACTTCAAAAAGATTTTTTTCTTTTCAGAACCTTCTCTGCTAACTAACTTTTGGAAACACCAAGGGCTGACCTTGGTCACAAAAGGTCTTCAGAGGTCCCTTTCTACCCTAACATTTCTGTCATTCTGTGATGGCCACAAAGCCAGTTTGATGGCCCGAACGGCCAGGGCAGGCAGTGCTGTTGGAAAGGTAGAAAGAAGTCTGGGTGTGATGGGAGCTTCACACAGGAGACACGCTCCCAACAGAAACGTGAAGCTGAAGTTAGGAACTACCATTTGCCATTGAGTGACCTTGGGCTGCGCTGTTGAAAGTTCACAGCCCAGCAGCTGGGCAGGGCTTGGTTAATACTGATATTCAAAGGACCGTGTCCCAGTGCCAAGCACACAGTTGGTATGACAAGGGTCGCTTTGTCTTGCATCCCCCTCCACCTCCCAGCACATGAGAAACTGCAGAAATTCCCTTGCCGAGGAGAACAACTAAGCTGAGTAACTTGGAATTACAGGCTTTCAAGGTTAGCTCAGTGCCGGAGCCAAGACATATTTCCAGTGCTTCTCAGGCCTGAAAACAACCTTCTACTTTTAATGACTTGCCTTTTATCTTTAATAACGGATTAGGAGTTATTTTTCCAGCTAATACCTTAAAATCCAGATAATCATAAAAGCAATCAGTAATACCCAATATATGTTAATTACTCATTTTCTTCTCATCTCTCTTTGGCGTGCTGTCACTCTTGTACGTTAATTTGTGTATAATAAGGCTGAGAATCAAAATCAACAAAAGGCTTCAGGTCTTCCCGGGAGTCACAGGTTTAGACTTGGGGAATTAATAACATTATAATCTGCAGTGACAGAGAAGAAAACAACATGATGGCCAAAGACACACTGAACTACTCAACCACCCAGTTACCTTCACCCAGACGTATGCTCTCCCTGCATGCCAGCTTCCCACAGGGGTCCAACAAGGCACAAGGTAAGCTAAGGCAGCACTGGACAAAGCTCTTGGCTAAACAGCAATAGGCAAGTTGTGCTTGCCAAGTTATTCGTAGTTAAACAGGACCCTAAAATTAGATGATATTTTCCATAATGGGCTTGGAACAACCTGGTCTAGTGGAATGTGTTTCTGCCCTTGGCAGGGGGTTGGACTAGATGAGCTTTAAGGTCCCTTCCAACTCTAACCATTCTATGATTCTATGACAACAGGCTATACTGGCCTTTCCAAAGGGAATCTACTGGTATAGCAGGTACAGAAGCTTCAGATCTAAGATGAGATAGTGATAGAGGGAGAAGCTGGAATAATAATGATAGAGCACCCATTACTCAGACAGGTAATACCTATGACTGCCAAAGAGCTGAAGGGAAATGATGTCATTAAGAGACAATGTCCACCTATTCTCTTGAGGACATGGAAATGACATTATATCTGGAAGCACCCAGGCAACTGTCTTCTGCCCAGGCTGACACTGCTGCTGACACTTCCCACACTGCTTGTTTCCTCAAGCAAGGTCAGACCTGCAAGTGCTCCTGGAAAACACCAAGGGAAGGCCACTCCTTCAAGAGCAAGGGACGGATGTGTCCCAGAAGGCTGAGTTCCACATAAATCGCTTAGGTCACAGCCAGGTCAGGAATAAATTCTCACTATTAATTCAAAGTACCATACAATCACATGCAATACAGTTCCCAAGACCTGTTTCTCAAGTACAGATGAGCTTGCTGATGGGCCATTCCAGCTACAAAAAAGGGGCTGCTGGTAAGCTAGAAGCTTTCCCAAAATTGCTTTCTACAAGTTTCCACCGATGCCCCTTGCACATAGGATACACTACATTCATGTAAACAGTTTGCTCCCACAAATAAGTGCAATTCTTTGGCTGGTTTGGTTCAAGCAACAGAACTGCCCAGGCTGGACAAAGCAAATCTGCCCCTGTGCAGAAGGACAGCTCTTCAGCTAGCAAATTGTCATGTTGTGTGATGATTCGGGAGACTTGCAGCATTACCTTCACAAGCAAAGGCTCCTCTTTTTTCCCAAATTTCAAAAAGCCAAGTGTTTAAAAATTCCCCCTTGCTAGAAATTCTATCATTCCCCTTTGAAAAATACCCTCAGAGACACTAAAACTCAACCCTTTAAAATTAATTAAGTAGTACAACTAGACTATCTATCCACACTTGACTCTGCACAAAAGAATTTCTAAATAGGAAATAATTACACTTTGTGACAAAGCAGACACTTAGAAATTAAGACATTTGCACCTCTGAACCCAACCCATTGTAAAGCAATACAATGGGAGACTGAAAGGAAAATACACATTTCACTGAAACCTCCCTCTAGCACAAAATGAAGCGACTAAGATCTTGGCAGGGAAAAAGAAAACCATTTAACACACCACAGATACCACCAACTAGGAAACAGCTTTCACTACTCACAGCAACAGCATCTCTGCCATAAATTACTAGTCAAATATTCCTCTTGCAGATTCTCACCTGTAGAACACAGAACTATAGACAAGCCTAGATTGGAAGAAACCTCTGGAAGTCATCTGCACCAATCTCATGGAGAAAGCAAGGCCTTCAATCAGGTACCCAAGGCCCTATCAAGCCAAATCTTGAATACTCCCAGCAACACAAACTGTAACACTTCTCCTTCCCATGTTTGCTTGCATGCTGAAGAATACCTTTTTCATACCCAGATGGAATTTCCCTGGGAGCAGCTCATGCTCATTCCATCTGATCCCATCACTGTGCAACTTTCTGAGGATGGCTGTGTATGGTAAAGACAATGGGCCTCCCTCACAGGTCTCCTAAGGCACAGCCAACTCAGGCTAAGTTTCAGGACTGCCCTCTTCTGACCAGCCAAAGCCTAATTCCACTTTATTCCTTTGCTCATTGCTTTCCTCTTCATACCTCAGCGATGTGCACAAAGATCCCAATGATGTGGTTGTCCTATGTCCAGCACAAATTTTATTCAATACCTGCTCCTTGTGCTCAGGCTGGAGGCAGGAAAGGCTGAGGCGATTCCCTAACAGGGATCAGGACTTTGAAAGCAGGCTGAATTGCTCCTGAGGAAGACCAAAAGACCTGAGAGGCTTCAGCCATGAAATTCCAAGGCCTTTCTACTGCACACATCCAAGCAGGCTTTCACAAAGCTTAAACTTTCTGGTAGTCGGGACAAATTAAGGACATAGCCAACTGTTTTAATTTCAAGTGTCTGATGGAAAATACAGGTGGGATCTAGTCTCCAGATTTCTAGGAGCACTAGAAATTTTCTTTTGTTAGGTTCTCTGAAACCTTTTCTAGAATTGAAAACAGAAATTTACCCCTGCTTTCCTTCCTCCTTCTCTTCCCCAGAAGAAATGTGAGCTCAAGGTAAATACAAAATTGAGTCCTAATGATTACATTTTGGCAAAGACACAAGCAAGGACTTTAGATTCTCCATTTAAACTGTCTACATGCTGTCGTACAACTATAAGAAAAGAGTTAAACTGTTCTAGTGTTGTAATTATTGTACAGGTGGTTAATAAGCTAACAAAGAAATTAAGACCCAAACTGTACTGCAACATACCAAGAACATGAAAACTAATGAGAACAAAGAGCCGAAGGTACATGTTCATGGAAGTGTTTAAGCCCAGGTTAGATAGGGCTTGGAGTACCCTGGTCTAGTGGAAGGTGTCCAGGGCAGGGGGTTGGAATTGGATGAGCTTTAAGGTCTCTTCTAACCCAAACCTTTCAATGATTCCAAAGACTTGATTAAGCAAGTCAAATTGCTTCATCCAAGTGAGAATCACTAACTATCAGTTAGAATTGCTTCATCCAAGTTAGAATCACTAACTAACTATAACACTAACTATCACCATCTCAGCTGACGCTCAGGAAATGTGCTGAACTGTTTTTTGACAGTGGTATCTTCTGTAGTGCAGAAAAAATATTATTGTCAGTTTATTAAATTATTCAACTCATTTAAGAAATTAAATGGGAGGTGACAAAACAGGAGAGGTTTCTCTCTTCTAAATTCTGAGCTGGAAAGAAGGTGTAGGAAGATGAGATCTAAGGAGGATGGGGAACTCTGCTAGCTCATTAGCTCAGATAATGCTTCCCTTGATTCCTAAAGGGATTTCAACTGGGGAAAAAAAACCTGAACACCAAAACCCTCAAGTAGCAGCACCAATACAAGTAAAGGTGGCCTTACTCTTCAGCGTTTTTAATTGAATTTCAATTTCTATCCACATAGAATTTCACAAAGGTAGTCCTTGCAAGCTCATCTCAATGATTCATGCCCCAGACTTGACTGTACAAGTTAACTGCATCTCAGTGACCATAATGGTGATGTATAAATGCCTATAGCACATGAGGACACCCACAGAGAGATGCCTGAATTTAGCCATCTGTGTTGTGCCTCTAGTAAATAAAAGCTGCATCGGTTACTCCTTTGTAATGCACAAAAATTAAGATATTGGATACCTGTATATTACATTACCAAATGAAAAGTATTTTAAGTGTGACGTGGCTTCCAAAATGGAATAACAGGTTCAGTATGAAATGGTAACAGCAAGTCAATCACTGAGAATCAACTTCCCCTTAGGAAATTGTGAGAACTACACAGCCAGATTAAAAACCATTATTTACATTCAAGTTTCCTACCCACTGATTCAAATCACTTATGACACCAATATTATTATTTCTTTACTTTTACTTTTAGGGGAAACCAGGCTCTGATGGTTTATCAGAGAAAAAAATAAACTTGCTGATAAAATGAGAGTGATGAAATATCTCATAATTACTTTGGCTACTGACTTAAATTCTCCAGAGATTCTCATTTTCATGGCTCCAGGAGAGAATAAACATGATCCCAAAAAGCAAGGGAAGGAGCAGTCCGTGTGAGAGGCGGCAGTGAAGCTGCAGGGTGGGAAGGAATTCACTGGGAATGTGTAATACACAAGCCAAGAGACACACGAATCCTTCTCGGCCATTTCAGAATGCAGAATTTTAATGGCTTTTTTTTGTGAATGTAAATACACACACAGAAAAGGGGTTTATTTATTATATTTTTTAAAGCTTGCCTTAAAGCCTATTGAACCATTAAAAAGAAACAAGAAAATTATTTAAGTATGCAGTTGATTTTCAGGAAAATTCAATACCCCACCTCCCCAGGAGCCCCAGTTCAACATATGTGCTCCAAGCTGCATGTAAAGCCAAGTGGGTGCACAGCAAGAGCAAATCTCATTCTTCTGGTCCTCTACACCAAAGCACTGGGCAAACCTTGCGAGAGATGTAGCTAAGAGCAAGATGAAACCACTTTTCCAGGAGGCATCATTGTATCTTGCCATATGCTGAAGAAGTTAGAAGCTTTGATGAAGGAAAATGAACTTGTTTGGAGGCTTCATTTATTCCAGAGGAAGCACGGAACAGCAGTTTGGTGCCACAAACAGACTGATAGACCCTTGCTAAAGCAGCTACTGAAGCAGCAGCCTAGGCTATGAACTTGACTATCATCTCCAGGCTCATCTGCAGGAAGGAAATGTTACAAAGTATTCGTTGCCTTCTGTTTTTAAAAGAAGAGTTCAAAGAGTTTTGAAAGCCTGACTGATGCAGTAGCATATGTGAAGTCAAACACATACCAACATCAATCTGTTTTCCTCCCCCGAGATTTTAGTAAAATGATTTCATGCAGGAGCAAACTCAGAAAAACAAATTTTAAACAAATAGATAATGAAATAAAACTGCCAGCAATCTGCTGCACATTGGCTGCTGTGCATTAACTGCTGTGCTTGGATTACACCAGCCCCTCTTCCACCCATCAGCTGCAATATGGACACTCCTCCACAACTCAACTTTACTGAATATCCTAAGAACAAGCCCATCACATAGAAACGTAACTTCAGAAGAAACAGCCAAGGGCTATTCGCTATGTGCCCATCAAATGCACTGAAGAAAAAAGCTGTTTTCCAGGGGCTTCTGAACTCTGTGGCAGTTCAGAAGCCAGAGAGAAGTGGACAGCTCTTTCGGATACTGGCTCCCTCAACCACAACCCACGTTCTTCTGCTTGATTTTGAGATGAAGTCAATGGTTTGCTAACAACATCACATCTAAGATGGGAATGGCTCAATTCACTGCAGCTTCACAGTCAGAGGAGGACCTGGTCTAGGCAAAAAAAAGCTTGTCTTCAAAACACATTTGTTTTTCATTCCCCAGAGAGACAGGAAATTGTGAGCAATAAACCTCAAGGATTTCTTTTCCAAGATCACTGCATTTGAAAGCTGTCATCAACTAGGGATTCCCAATTTAAGCACATGCTTTGCATAACTGAAAGAAAATACGTGACCTTGATAGGAAGCAAAATATTTCTTGCAAAACATTTACTCTTCCTCTTGCTACGTAAAATCTGTCTGTTCTTCCCAAAGGACACCAAGCCCACACTACTCAGAAAAATGTCACACCAGATCTAAGTGGAGGAGAATGTTTTTACAACAAGTTAAGCACTGACCTTATGTTTCTGAAGCTGTGGGCTTCCAATAACAGAGCATCTTCTGCACCAAGTGCTGTCTTCACTATGTATGCTTTCACCAGGCACTCCCTCTACAGTGGCAGGACAGAGAAAGGCACCACAGCAGTAGGACTTGGACAAGCTCCACCAAACTCTCCATGCGTTGGAAGAGGACAATGCAGAATCACCAGCCAGATGTGCAAAAGACCCTCTGGCTGACCATGTCAAACATGGCCCTAGGGCCATGGGGTCCACCAGATATCCCCAGTACTGTCCTAGCTCATCCCAATCAGCTTAAGAATGAAGCTGTCATTGACTGCAAGAGCAACATACCTACAGGGACAGTTCAGCTCAAAATGAACTTAACTACAGCTAAAGGCTTCAACAGCCCAACACATGAGCCACAAAACTGGTCTCACCTCCAGCCCATGCTTAAGAACACAGTTGATACACACTAGGAAATATCTTTCCCTTTCTTTTCTGCACCACTTTTTTTTCCCTCCCCAGAAAGGACTGCAGAGATATCAAAAAATCCTACCACCACAACAAAGAAATAAAGGAACTAAAAAACAAAGTGCAGAACTGCACTCTGCAAATGACTGCCTAACAGCAGAAAATGGATGACTCTAAACACACACACGTGCATGAGAGCAGCAAGAAGATGAATTGCAAGCAAACTGCCTGGAAAGTCCATAAGGAAAGCTGATTAATTTTGGTGTACCTAAAGCTAAATCCAACGCAGATCTTGGAAAACCCGGGACTGCTCTGACTCTGTGTGCCAGCTGAAAGAGAGCACCACTTTCCCCTCAAAAGCATCGTAAATGCAGTCCTGTCTTCAGAGAAGTTATGGAAGAAGACTTGCCACTCCAATGTCCTTGCTTTCCCTGGCGTAGGTCCATCATGTGTTTAAATGGTATTTTTAAGAAATGCTAAACCTGGACCAGGCAGAAAACTCTCCTACATAAGCACAGAAACTTTGTCTTACTTCTATGATATTTCCCAAGTTCAGAAATAGTAGTATAGGGTTTGTCTACAAGGCACCATTTGTCAAACAAAGTGTTACTTGCTCCCTACTAAAACCCTCCCTCTCCCTTACCAACAGATGAGCCTTTGGACACCTGTATGGAACTGCTCCTCCCACTGAGTGAGAAAGTGAGAGAGATGAGAAATCCCCCTGGAGACACTCAGTAGGTGCACTGCTCCTCCACCTTTCCCCGAAGGAGCATGTTGACATCCAGAGCAGATGGATAGCCTGCAGAACCCATGTTTATGATGAAAAGAAAGGCCAGAGCTACCAGCACTGTTTCTCGCACAAATGCCTAGGAGGAGGATGCTCTATCATAGATACCACCACTGCTACATCAAGGACATTTGACAGTGCACCAAATACCCCCTAACACTGGCCTACACCTGTACAAAGGTCTCAAGCTCTCTTAAAACTTGTACCTACAGCCTCTCCTCTCATAGCCTGAAGCTACAGTGGTAGCAGCATACAAATCACAGGCTGGTTTGGGTTGGAAGGGGCCTTAAAGCTCATCCAGTTCCAGCCCCCTGCCGTGGGCAGGGGCACCTTCCACTGGACCAGGTTGCTCCAAGCCCCATCCAACCTGGCCTTGAACACTGCCAGGGATGGGGCAGCCACAGCTTCTCTGGGCACCCTGTGCCAGGGCCTCACCATTCTCACAGGAAAAATCTTCTTAATATCTATATGATCAAAATCTGACAGAAATGAGTCACTGACAGGAGCAGCTCCTGCACATGCCATGTCCAAATGAAAGCTGACCAGGCAAAAACCTTCTGCCTTTCCATTTCTTAGAAGCTGCGGGTTAAAACGTTTGCAAAAAAAGACAAGCACAGCATCACCACGGCTTCCAAACACCTCAGGCAAGTATGGGTAGCAAGAGAAACCGCTTGCAAGAAATATCACAAGCCTGATCCACACAGACCCACAGTCAAAAAAGATGGGAAACTACAGAAGATAATCAAAAGCAAGGCCAGTGGCTACACATGCTGGGAGCTCAGACTGAAGCAGCTGCCATTTTAAAGGCATGAAACAGTTCATAAATGTTATTTGCACCAAAAAGGACCTGAAGAAAGTGATGCCAGTGCATCCTGAGTGAAGCCATTGAGCAGGTGAATTGATTTTTGCAGTTGCTCAGACTCATGCCCAACTTCACAGAGAGCAGAGAGAACTCCAACCCTCAGGGCTCTCAAGGCTTTCCCCTGGAAACCTCATGCCTAGATGAAACCTCAGAGCAAATCAAAAGACTTATTTCCAAAACATGCCGGTGACCAGTGGGCTTCAGGCAAAAGAAACCAGCTTCCGAAGTCTCCAAACTTCAGACTAACCTGAGGAAATGCTGCACTTCTCCATTTAAAGAAAATGGGTGAAAAGAAATACAGACACCTCTTCCGCTTCGCCTCAGCCTCACAATCCAAATGTTGTTGTAAAATAACCATAGCCAAGGATTCAAAAAACAAAGAGCCAATATAAGCATGTATCAACGAAGTGTTTACACACTTGTTAGATGACATGCTATCCAGCATTCCTGCTATCTATAAACACTCAGTCCCTTTTCCCTCCCAGAAGGCCATCTTCTCTGTAACTCCTTACGTGTGAACATTGATATTACTTCATCTCTTGATAGTTCTTTCTATCTTCAAAGCCCTTCACTTTGATAAAAGCAGCCACATTCCCTTCTGACAACAGGAATGAACAGGTTCTTCCCCAAATCATAACACCTTCCATTTCTCTGCCCTGCTTGCTTCTGTGCCAAATTCCTTGGCAAAAATAGGTATAAACACAGGAACTTTGATCAACGGGGTTTTAGCCATTAGAAATCTGCAATAACTGCTGTGGGATGACGAAGCAAATAATTTTCCTTTTTAAAGTAGTACAGCTTCATGTTAACAAATGACAAAACTATGATATTAGTCACAGGACAGCATTGAAAAGTCAAGTCACAAACCTCAGATTAGCTGTAGATGTAAAGAAGTCAAACTAATCATAGACTTATAGAATCCCAGACTGGTTTGGGTTGGATGGGACCTTAAAGCTCATCCAGTTCCAGCCCCTGCCATGGACAGGGACACCTTCCACTAGACCAGGTTGCTCCAAGCCCCATACAACCTGGCCTTGAACACTGCAAGGGATGGGACAGCTGCAGCTTCTCTGGGCAACCTGTGCCAGGGCCTCATCACCCTCACAGGGAAGAACTTCTCCCTAATATCCAATCTAAATCTCCCCTATGTCAGTTTAAAGCCATTCCCTCTTGTCCTGTCACTACATGCACTTGTCAAAAGCCCCTTTCCAGATTTCCTGTAGGCCCCTTTAGGCACTGGAAGACTGTTACAAGGTCTCCCCAGAGCCTTCTCTTCTCCAGGCTGAACAAGCTCAACTCTCCCAACCCCAAAATAACATTCAGTTGCACTTGAGGGATATATACGGTCTTCCAAAGCATTAGCCATGGAGGGAGAATTAAGTAGCCTAAAGCAAGGTCTACTTCTGGTGCAGCGGCAGTTTTGAAAGATCTAAGAAATGGATCCACCACACTTTTTTTGCTGCAAACAATCCATATCCTCATCTTTAGAAGGGCAAAGAAGAACCACTTCATTAATAGGTATTACATCCACTTTCAGAAAACAAAGGAAAAGAGAACACATCCACTGCTTCCCAATTACTGCTAAGTTCCAGTTACGACCCTGCAGCTCCAACTGTTGTGCAGTATGGGATGTCCTGGAAGTCAACACTTTCTACAGACGATATCAACTGCAAGCTGTCAACATTTTCAAATCCTCTGCAGGACTTGGCTTCTGGGTAAGGAATTAATGAGGATACAATTTTCTAAAATCTATTTGCTCTAGTGACTGAAGAACGCTACACAAAACATAGTTAACACAACCGGGCTCATTAGCAAACCTCACCCAGATCCTGCGTCCATCAGCTTCTTAGAATTTAACTCTTTTATAATTAAGCACCACATTTCAGTCCATAAGCATGAATAAACGCTATATTCTTCAGGCATGGGTTTTGGACAAAATTCCACATGTTACCACTTTCACATGGAAAAAAAGTGCATTCTGCAATTGGAAATTAAATGCAAAAATTTGCTGGTGCAGGATGAACACAGCTTTCTGAGAGTTAGTCAAAAGGGTCAGCAGGGTGGCAGTGACCACCACCAGCAGCTCCAGAGAAGTCTGCCTGACTTGTGATTCAGGGAGAAAAGTCAGCAACTGCATCAAGGCTTCCAAGGGCAACTCGGAGCAGCTCATCACCCTGACATCGTCCATTTCAAGGAAGATCCCAGCCCACAGGTACATGGTTTCCCTTTTTCACAACAACAGGGAGGAACTATGAAAACCTACCATTTAATTTAGTGATAGCTTACCTGGCAATTAAGATAACTAAAACTAAAAGGGAAGATGAGAATGTGCCTGGTAAGTGACTCTGGCAGAAGCAAGCCCTTTTACATTACTCTACTTACAAAGGCAGAGTAGGGCAATCTATATAGAGCATGCTGGCATCTTTCCAGTGATGAGATAGCCCTGCTCATCCTCCCAGGATCAGTTTGCAGCAAACTGCAGTGAGGAGGGGAAGCTCTCAGCAGAGCCACACTACTGGAAGACCACAGAGCTCAAGGGTCATCTGGGGTGGTGGGCAGGAGGCAGGGAATCAATAGTCAAATGCCAGTCCTATTTATGTCTCTTTTCTCCCACTTGTGCTCCATTTTTCCCACTTGTGACAAAGGAAATTCTTCTTTGGTTCTAAAACCCTGTGGTCATTAAAAAGTGAGCTAAAGGAAAGGCAAAAGGACAGCGAGACTCTATACCACAAATAGTCATCTGGCAAAGCCACACCACTTGCATCATCCCAGTATGGCGGAGCAGCCGAAAACACACCCTGAGACCTACCCTGCTCCAAGGTTTGCCCACGTAGGCAGAGCAGCAAACTATTTATATCAGCAATCCTCATGGCACTTCAGCAGATGCTTAGCTTTAAATATGGATTTAAGTCATCTTGAAAACAACCGGGCTAAATATATACTTTCGGTTGTATCCGTTCCTGGGTGCTGACCTTGAATAACAGCTCTCTGCCTGCACTGGTCCTACAGGTGCTGATAGAAGACACACTAGCAGCCATGCCCCTGCACCACCAAAATCCCTCCAATCCTTATGACAAAGCAGGAGCAAACCCTAGGTGAAGATGCTGAGGTGGTTAGGCTTGCTCAGTGTGGAGATGAGAAGGCTCCAGGGAGACCTTACAGCAGCTCCCAGTGCCTAAAGGGGCGTACAAGAACCCTGGAGCATGGCTTTTGACAAGGGCAGGTAGGGACAGGACAAGGGGGAATGGCTCTAAACTGACAGAGGAGAGACTTAGCTTAGATATTAGGAATAAGTTCTTCCCTGTGAGGGTGGTGAGGCCCTGGCACAGGCTGCCCAGAGAAGCTGCAGCTGTCCCATCCCTTGCAGTGTTCAAGGCCAGGTTGTATGGGGCTTGGAGCAACCTGGTCTAGTGGAAGGTGTCCCTGCCCATGGCAGGGGCTGGAACTGGATGAGCTTTAAGGTCCCTTCCAACCTAAACCATTCTGTGATTCTATGATGCTGGGTGGTTAGCTCTCTTTCCATAAGGGAAGGTCAAAAATGCTCACATTTAACCTCAAATGTGATTTTGTCTGCAGCTGGAAGCTTGGAAGCTTCTTATTTATTGCCAGAGTATTAAATGAACTCACAAGACAGAGAGCAATCCTGCTTCAAAGGCAAACAAAAAATACTGCCTGTTTTAAATATACATGCATATATATTTTAAGTAGATCAGGGAAAAGAAATTGAAAACTTCCCTTTTACCACTGAATACAAGTCACACTAACACAGCTGGAATGAAGACCAGATTCAGATTAGGAATTATTACCTCCTTTTCATGCCCATACTATAATGTTACCCACACACAACATCCATCACTTGTGGGAGCTGCAAGAAGCTGCAAAACCCTCATGGCCAGGCCAAACAAAACCCACTGAAATGCCCCAGTGAAATGGGATGTGTCAAAGATGACTCTAAACGAGAAGTTTAGAGCATGAGCTTGATATCTGACTTGTGCAGCTGACAAAATCTAACTGAAAATACACGTGATTAATTTAAAGCAGCATCCTCCATGGTTGTGTAGCTGCTTCTTTTGCCTCCAGTTAGCAAATGGATTTCTACAGCAGTCGTTTATCTGAAACAGTCCATCCCCAAATAATCCCTATTTCTTGAAGCAGACATAAAACAACTGTTCTGGATGGCAGCACTTTCCTGCCACTAGGAATGTGGGGTATGTTTCAGCCCAGCTTTAATGCAAAGCCTAGACTAATCCCCCTAGAGAGCTTTAGCTAGACTTTGCCAAAGGAACAATTGTTGCCGTTAAATAAGTTTATACTGTTTGGTGGTGAGCACTTTCTTTCTGCAGAGTGAGCTCTTATTCCCACGATGAAATGCATGCTGGAATGAAGTCACTTGACTACATTTCTTTTTCCTACAGACTCATCCTTCTGAAGTTTCCCATCCTGAGCAATTTACCTAGAAACAGGCTAGAACAAGAAAAGCATGACATACAAAGCAAGCAGAACAAGTCCCACACAGATAAAGGGAAACCCAAATAACAGCAAGTCCAACAAAACGGGGTCAGACATGTTCTCTAGGAATATCCAAAGTGCAAGGAAGAGTCAGAGCCTGGCTGAATATTCAAGTCAGCACCCTGCCTGCAAGCAAGGAGTAGGATGCAGACTTCCTCTTCTCTTCAGTGTCTGGAGCCCCAGACATTTGCAAGATGCTCCAGAAAGCTTGGAGAGGCGCAAGGAGGAAATGGGCCAAGTCACACATCAAAATCTTCCAACATCCATGAACCTCCTTCCTAGTCTCAAGGTTTCCATTGTCTTCACAGACTTGAAACCATGGAGTTTTGCGCTAACCTACAAGCACAGTTCTTATCACGGGGAGCAGGTCTACCCCTTCCACGTAACTGCCTCCCAGGCAGCTCCTGAAAGTTCGTGTCTCTATCTGCCACCAAGTTTTAGATAGAAAATTTGCCATTTCCCGAGTTTATTCTTTCCACACAGGGCTGAGGAGCCAGCCTCACCATCACCCACAGACCATGGTAGCCATGAGACGACTGAAATACAACAGCTTCCACAGGACACAGTCACCACCCTCTTACTGAGACACTACCAGTCACCTTGCATACGGCATTCAGCCCTTTGAGTGTCAAGTAAGGTGCAATGTCATTGCAAGGACACATACTACAGTGCTCCCATTCAGAGCTCTTCAAGCCCACAGGTGTTTCAGACAGGGGATTCAGAGAGGCTCATCATCCATACAGCTCATGGCAAGAGACTCACTGCCCTTGACAGCAGGCCACCACAAAACCTTAATTTAGCTTCTCCCAGCCTCTTTTGCCATGATTTCCTGTGTCTTGTACATGAACTGCATCTGTTATCTGTATCATCTACCTCCCCATCACACCATGTTCGCCTAGCTCCTGCAGGGCCAGGCACTCCAAGACACAAGTACAAAATAAGGACACACACGTCATCTAGGGGAACAAAACTCTCATCTAGCTTCAACACAGAGGAGCCAAGTTATTAATCAGAGCCTGAAATCCAAGCCTAGTAAGTCACATCGTTATGAAACTGCTCTTGGAGCATGAACACAACACAGAGTAACTGCTGGAGGCCACCCCAGATCAGGATGCTCAAAATACTTCTTCCCTGCACAACTGTGCAGTTCACAGGCTATCAGATACCCATAGCTCAGAGCTAAATCAAGCACCCCTTCTCAGCTGGATGAACTCAGGTCCCATTACTATACTTAAATATCAAGCTCTCCAGTTGGAAGCAAGACTTGAACACAAGCCCAATATCACAGTCAGGTTGAGACTAGTCCATTCATATGTTACTTTACAAACAGAAGGAAAGGCTCTGATGATTTATGCACACTTTTATTTCCATTTAACTGCTGAGGTCTACACCACCCTTCCAGTGAGTATATAAACCATATGGCAAAGAAGCATCAAAAGGGATCTCTGCCTCTTTATAGACATAAATCTGGTGATACAAGTAAAAACACATCTATGAAGAATCGCTTACATTTCAGTTAACATCTGCTTTCCTCTTCAGCTTTCAGATGACCAAGCTCTTCCCAGCACCTAATTTTGATGTACTTAGCATCATTGCTTAAAAGTTCACTCAGTGGGTAAGAAATCTGCAAATAAATCCAAATGAAGACCCTCCCCTGCTTGAAGAGACGTTGGGTCAGGACTCAAAAGTTGAGCAGAGTAGCCCACAGCTCCCTCAGCTTTCATTTCAGGTATCACCCAAATTTATTTTCATGAATATACCATTTTTCTGGGAAATGGCTGACACTAACAAAGAAGAAAGGAAATAATTTGCAATGATTAATGTATCAGGGTGAGGCTCTATCCTCATTCCACTCTATCTTGTTTATTCTTTAGGTTCATGACACTGACATTTCAGCATCATTCCATTTCCTTTGGTGGTGGTTCTTTGGCTTTCAATCTTCCAGGTCATAGGTGAAATAGTTCACTTTGGCTTATCAGAAAGTCAAAGAAATAAGAGTCAGAAGAGATAAAAGAAAGCCAGTTCTTGCCTCTTGGTAAGCTGTTTCTTCAAGGCATGAACACATTCACAACACAGCATGTGCTCCAACAACTTTGAAGTTTCTATTCAAAGCAAGTTCACCGTCCCTGAAATAACCCTGCAGAAAGAGAAACCCAGGAGTGGGGCCTTGGACAAGCTGCAGAAGACTCAACCTGAATAGAAGTCTTTCCTCAAAAGCATGTGCAACAGTTATAATGAAGCTTGTTTCTTGAGCGCGATGAGAGAGATGTGTTTATTTTAGGGCTTGCACTTAAGCAAGGCAGAGCTCCAGCAAAGCACACACTGGAGTGATATTCTGGAGGGAGGGAGGAAGCCCTCTGCTATCAGCAGGGCATTCTGTATATGACTGATTTACTTTTTATTAACACTCCCATTTTGTCATACCAACATACTGGCATCTAAGTAAAACAGGTTTTTGGCCTCAAGATCTCCCGTTCACCCTCCACACATTTCTTAATCATCTAATTCCCTAACAGCTTCCTTGTGCAATCAAAATTATCCACATTCTCCTTGTGCCAGACCTCCTGGAGAAGGAGATGAATGGCGGGATGCCAAGAGAGGAAGGGAAAGGGCCCAGAAACGACTGGTATTAGGGAGAAAGGAGCAGCACTGCAGTTCTATATACATCCCTGCACCACTCGCCACGATTTCGCTCAAACATCTACTGATCCTACTCATTAGATCAGCAGCATCTGCTGCCATGCAGACAGCAGCCATCTGTGCATGCAATTCCCAAGCCCACAATCCCAGCTGTAGGAGGTTAGTAGGTCACAGGCATAATTCTCTGCACCTCCTGAGAGGAGACTTGGCTCCATGCCACAGGAAGCACTGGGAAAGCCCCTCTTGTACCCATCCCTGCTCCGTAACACCTTCCCTTGCCCTCAACTACGACCTATGGTTCAACCCCTCCAGAAGTGGCTAATGTGCCTTCTTCCTAGTGCAGAAGCAAGAAGGGATAGGGAAATTCACAACAGCTCTGCTGATGGATAAGCAGATTTCAGAGTGTGCAAAGAAAAATAAAGACACTAGCTTCAAGAGTAACTAGACTAAGGATCAACTTTTTAAATGGTCCCTGTAGGAACCGTTCAATGAGATTCACACGAGCCAAGAGAAAACACAAAGCAGGGCTTAGAGAAGAAAATCCAGCTGTTGGTTATATTTACATAAAGGATTTAGCATAAAGCCTACATCACGCTTCCTAAGAATGGAGCAATGATTTTCAGTTATCACAGGGAACAAGACCTTTGCAGCTCACAGCTCTATTTCTGACATTCCCTGTAGTGACAGCCCCTGAGCCTGCCTCATCCCTCCATCCCAACTTTAGTACCTACAGCACCGGAACCCTCTTCTTTCTGTTCATCTTTCTGGAATCCAAGCTAAGTGGAGAACTTGTAATCTGCCTGATGAACCCATGCTCCAGGTAGTCACTTTTTCTGGGACGATAACGATTCAACAGAGAACATCAAATACACAATGTTTCTGCCAAGAAGATAGTAAAAAGATGGCTGTTTTTCCCCTCTGTTAGCATAGCACTTGTTATCCAACAGCATTCAACTCCAACAGCACCCATGCCACACACACCTACAAAATCAACATACAGAAGGGACATGACACCACTGCTGACCAGTGTTCCTGTTAATCAGTAAGGCTGAGCCTCATTTGAACAAAGCCAGGCTTTTTGGTAACCCGTGAGTCAGAAAACCCACTCAGTGAACAATCATGTATGAAGCACATGGGGAATGTTGAAATAGCCACCACGCTTGATGGACAGGTCCAGTGCATATGCTTTGAAGCACTTCAAGCCCTTGTTATGTATAGACAGGGAGAAACCCAGAGCTTTGGGATGGCTTGTTCCCACACTGTCCAATGGCTTTGCATGGAGCCTAATCCCAAAAGGGCAGCTTTACAGTACCAACCATCACCTACACAGTTCAGTCCTTCTCAGCTGTGGAAATATCTTTGGCTTAAAATCTAAGTGCTTCTAAATGAGAGGGTTTTTTTCCCACAGGGTAAATTCCTCAGACTTTTCTGTCCCTTAGCAGTTTCACATGAATGCAGGGAACAGAATTAGGCAAAGAATTAAGGTGGCTTAGGTAATTATAGCGGCACATGCTATCAGTTCAAGACAGAAGATTAGCACCACGAGCTTCCACTTAAAGGAGGTCTTCCCCTGCACTGTGAGAGAAGCTGGGCTCTGCTTTGTCTAAAACACAAGCAGTGTGACCTGTCAAAGCAGCAACACACACCCCATAGAAACTTCCCAGAGGCACTTTTTTCCGGTACTTAAAAACTGAAGAAGTTTCAAGGTGAAGCTGAAGAACAGCTTCAAATCCACAAAGCAGACAGCTATGCACCCTGTGGCTTTAAACCCAGCATCAAGTCTAGATTGAATTATTGTCCTCTACATCCAGCAGGACTAATTGTGTCACCTTTGGCCATGGGAGATTTCTAAACAAAATCTTGCCTGGTCACAAAAAAAGCTGCAAAGACCTTTCTTAATCCAAAAGGGTTTACTTGGAAAGCTGCAAGCAAACATGCAGTTGATCAAGGCAGGAGTGACGAGTAACAGAGAGCACTGTATAACAGTGTATACAGTGTATAGTAAAGAACAGAGCACTGTACCACCAAAAAAAGAAAAAGGTGTTTTGAGACTGATTAATCTGCACTTCATTTTGCAGACCACATTTACCAAATGCACAACGCTCAGTCCTTATTATTTCATCTCAAACTTTGCAACAATTCATTCAATATTAACCAGACATGGTTTATCCTTTTAACTACCCTCTCAAGGGGAAGTTAAAGCTATAGAAGAATCTTAACTTTCAACCAACAAATATTTGTATCAGGTCTTCAAATTACAGAGAAAACTTAGAAGTAGGGCAGGAGTGTGACAGTGTTAGGGTATCAAAACCCGAAGGCCAGATGAGACAACACTACTTTTGTATTTGTACTTTACATTCACATTAATTTTGTTATTTCAGGGTCATGGATTTTGATCACTTCAAGTTCACAATAACATAAGTGCTCAACAGCTCTGCCACCGATATCAGTGTTATTACCATGGCCATTTCTGTGGTTTGGGTTTTAATACTGAAAAGACTGGAGGCAGACCTTAGAAAATACCTGAAGAGATGACACTGTGTCTTTAAACGCACTGCCCCTAGAAATAATCCTCACCAAAAGCACATTATCATTCCTGTTGAGAAGAAAACCATAACACTCATTGCCCCCTTCTTCCACAGCAGTGGCTGCTCCTTTCAGACATATTCAGAACCCTCTGAAAGCAGGATTCAGATCTGAGCCATTTTATCCTGGCCTTCCCGCAGGTAGAATACTCACATAATTCCAGGCATTTGCAAGGGCTTCACATGGGCACATTACAATGCTAGGGTTTTTAAACTGTTTTTCAAGCTGGAATTGCTTCTCAGCATCAGTCTGACTGCATCACCCAAATCCTAGAAATACAAATGCTTTCTAAATCCTAAAGCACTTTGATAAACCTCCTTTAAGCCACCAAACTCTACTGAAGTATCCATCGGCCTCAACACAGTTAAAGGCAACTAACACAAATGCCAAATGACACTATGCTACCTGAAACACAATACAGAAGCAAGAAGTAAGTAAAGCTTGAGTATGGAATTGCAGTCTATATCACTAATTTTTTCTGAGGAACCACATGTGAAGGCAAAGACAAGGTTGGTTGTGTTGGTGTGGCCCAAGTCATTCATTTCCTAAGGACACTTTTTGGGCACTCTGAAGGCTGGGGAATGCATGGAAAAGAAATTAAAGAAATGTTGCTGGAAAGAAATAAAAATAAGTGATATTGGGGGAAAGAAGATAAGATGTTGGAAGCGAGCTGACATGTTCCACCAGGGAAAGGACTCTGTGCAAAAACACTTGTTCTCACATCTCCCTCCACAGTGATCCCTGATGTAACTGTCCCTTGGAAGACTTTCAACACCAGGCTCTTGAGCCTTGCCAAAGGGCAGCTGGTGGCACTGCAAAACCATGTGCCACATCCAAACAGGTACAAACACATGGACATCCTGTGGGAACCCATCTGATGCACAAATTTAATCAGACCTAACATGCATATGACTTACAAAGAGACAACTGCCTCTTTTCCCCAAGCCTTAGCCCCAAAAACAATACCAGAAATTATCCCAAAGGGAGAACTCATAGCTACCATACCTTTCTGGACAGGAAAAGAACTAATCCTCTGCGCCAGGGGCTCTTAGTATCTGCCTTAACAACCAGCAGTGAGTGGAAAGATCAGGTTGTGTTACTGTGTGTGGGAGTCTCAGCACACACCCACCAAGGGAGGCACAGGTTAGCCCTGCCTCTTATCACACCTACCCAAAATCTGGACTTTGCGAAGGAATTAAACAAAACAACGACGACAAAAAACAAAAAAAAAACTTAGCTCCTTCCCCACCCGTCACGAGGAAGGAGTGAAAGCTTGGTGAAGATCTGGGAGTTTTGCTCTATGTCAGGATGAGATATTAAAAACACACTTCGATAATCCTTTTGGAAAACATACCAAAAAGGGAGACCGTAACACAGGGGGTGCAGGCAGCAGCACCAGATCATACCTGGCGGGGATAAAAATCTGCACCATTTGCTTTACCTAGAATCAGGGAACAAAAAGCAGCTGCTTGCTCCTGGGAAAAACTCACAGGGATCGGCTCCAGGACTGCTAGCTTCAGCTACACAGCAAAGATAAAGCAGGAACACCACGCAGGTCAGCACCATGCTGCAAGCCCGATTTCAGCCACGCATTTAACTAAATGAGGTGGATGTTATGTGTAAGAGAAGTGCAAGGTGTTTCAAACAAACCTAAGCGTTCCTAAGAAGCCTTTACGGGATCAGCATATGCACAAGTCAAGTCAAAAAAAGTAATAAACCCAACACTTCAGTCAAGAGGTGTTGCAAATAAAGTAATTTTTTTAATTAGCTGTCTGAGCAAAACCCTGCACTCTTGCCAGGAAGACAAAGAAAGCCTTTGCCTAGGGTGACAGTTCACATCTTGACCCAACCTCACCTCACCATGTGCCTTCATAGAAACATAGAATAGTTAGGGTTGGAAAGGACCTCAAGATCATCTAGTTCCAATCCCCCGGCCATGGGCAGGGACACCTCACACTAAACCATGCCACCCAAGGCTATGTCCAATCCAGCCTTGACCACCACCAGGGATGGAGCATTCACAACTTCCCTGGGCAACCCATTCCAGTGCCTCACCACCCTTACAGTAAAGAATTTCTTCCTCATATCCAATCTAAACTTCCCCTGTTTAAGTTTGAACCCATTACCCCTTGTCCTCTCACTACAGTCCCTCATGAAGAGTCCCTCCCCAGCATCCCTATAGGCCTCCTTCAGATATTGGAAGGGGGAGCTGTGAGTTCCTGCAGTTAGAACAGAGACCTAGGAACAAGAGAAATACCCTCCAGAGCATCTCCCACTGATGAGAGATGGAGTAATTAACAGGTGAGAGAAAGCCGGATTTAGCTGCTGCTTGAATTACCTCCTCCTACATGTGTCTCTTCTCTGTCGCTCCTACACCTACAAGAAACCCTCCTAAGCTGTGTCTTCAAAGAATATCTCCTTACACCTCATCTCCCCACCTTCCCCCTCCGCATTTTTTGAAGACACAGCCTCTTCCCTGAACCCACCCATAAACTCAAAAATATCCATCCTGAAACCTAACGCACCTCCAGGTGTGTATCCCCTGCAGTGAAAGGCAAGAGACGTTCCTGACCCCACAAAATGAGGTTGATGACAGGGGTCCTGGCTTAGAGGAGCCTGACCCACCAGAAGAAAGTCTCTTCCCAAATATGCAGGGCCAGGACTTGGTCAGTTTTACCCTAGGTAGTCAGATGTCCAGCCCAGGTAATTAGCAGTCTTCCTGCATTAAGCAATTCCTCTGCTGCAGGGTGAGGGCTGTGTCAGCAGGCACTGCTGACCTCCTCACTTGCACCTTCCCACGGCCTGCCTGCCCCTGAGCACCTTCCCATGCCCTTTCCCATTCGCTGCATCACAGCAGCCTCTCTGACTGGCTCCAAGCTACACAGAGGGCATGTCTGCAGTTGAAGCAGCAATTACTTCTGTATTTAACCTCCGCAGTTGCACTTTGTGGGACCTAAACACAAGAGGGATGTGGACCTGCTTGAACAAGCACAGAGGAGGACACAAAGATGCTCCAAGGGCTGGAGCACCTCCGCTCTGGAGACAGGCTGAGAGAGCTGGGCTGGTTCAGCCTGGAGAAGAGAAGGTTCTGGGGAGACCTTTGAGCAGCTTCTAGTGCCTAAAGAGGCTGACAAGAAATCTAGAGACAGGCTTTTGACAAGGGCCTGTAGGGACAGGACAACAGGGAATGGCTTTAAGCTGAAAGAGGAGATTCAGATTAGACATTAAGTTCTTCCCTGTGAAGGTGGTGAGGCACTGGCTCACCAGAGAAGCTGCGGCTGCCTCATCCCTGGCAGTGCTCAAGGCCAGGTTGGACAGGGCTTGGAGCAACCTGGTCTAGTGGAAGGTGGCCCTGCCCATGGCAGGGGGTTGGAACTGGATGAGCTTTAAGGTCCCTTCCCACCCAAAGCAGTCTGTGATTCTATGGTACTTGAAGCATTAGAGGTCAGAAGGGAAGAACAAGGCATGCTTCAGCTGCCTCTACCATCCCACGCCCATCACCTAGGCCAATGTGCAGCTCTTGAAGACCAAAATACCAATGATACCCTTACATTTACAGCCAAGTCTCCTTGACCATATTCCCAGTGTAAAATATTAATATAAAACAATTAAGCTATTTGGCCATCCTGCCTGATACTCTCAGCATTACTCTGCTGCTGCTCTTACTGTGGTGAGCAGAAACTAAAAGCTTTTGGAAAATCCTACCCTATGGCTTGAAAAGCCAGTAAAGAAATTGGATTGCTGAGAAATTCAACAACACTAATAGAAAGAGGAGTCTTGGCACTCCCCTGGCTGTGCTGCATCTGCTCTGCTAAGTAGGTTCATTTATTTCCATTCTGTAGCTGTCTCTTGCTATTTATAGCTGGTAGCATAATGAACTTGCAGGGTAGACACCAAGTCTGAGCCTTCCTAAACTGATGTTTAAATATCTCATTATGAACGGGCCATCCCACAGCTGGACTGGCCACTTCCACTCCTCACCAGAAATCAACTGGGCCTACCAGAAATCTGCAGTGGGACTTTATAGTCATAGTGACAAGACAACGGGGAATGGCTTTGAGCCGAAAGAGGGGAATTCTAGATTAGATTTCAGCAGGAACTATGGACCTGATGAAGCACTTGGAGAATCAAGAGCACAAAAGGATCAATGGGCATTTCAGACCCATAGAAGGGATTTTTTCCTCTGCTAAAGATCATGTTGGTGATTGAGAGAACACAGCAAAAAAGCAAAGTAGCTTGGCCTCCAGGAATACCTGGTGAGCACAGTACTGCGCTTGACAGATGTCAGAAAACTATTTGTACAGACACACAGCACTGCTCCCTTATCTAGGCACTTAGACCCACTACAAGATCTGAAGAACCTGAAAGCACCAAATAACATATTCATTATGGAAGAAGCAAACGAGAACGTAAAGGAAACTAAGGCTACTACTGTCATCAACTTCAGTGTGTCCTACATCAACCAGAAGCAACAGGCCAACTGTTGTACTTGAGTTAGGAATGAAAAAGCCTCCACTTAAACAAATCAGCATGGTGAATTCATGCTGCAAGATTGCTCACCACAACATCTATATTACTAGGTGTCTTGATAAACCAAGCATCAATTAACCAGTTCTTAAAAAACATATGAGGTGCCAACTGATGTTGCAGGATCTGTCAGGTTCAGACAGTGTATTATAGAGGTAATTACAGTTCTCTCTCCAAATCAAATGTCTTTTGAGCACTACTTAAATACAGGCATTAAGCATCAAAGCCTTAGTGCCCATACCCAAAACTGAGCATCTGAGGGCTCAAGAGAGGTTGGTTTTCTACTAAAACTTTCAAGAGCTACAGTTGGTGGGTGGAAGAGGAACTTCCCCAAGCAAACTGCAAACTGATGGGATAACATAGCATCCTTTCCCTCTCTCTTGCTCTAGAAACCACTTCAACAGAGACATCCAGATTTGCAACCTCTTTTGAATGTCCATTCTCAGTAAACTCAGCACTGAATTTGAACTCCATTTTCTTAAGTGTTATGCTGAGTTTAGACAAATCTTTCACTTAGGCAACAATTTTTCAGCCCCACAAGCGGTTTTAACCAAAACAGCCAGTAAACCATAAAGTATTGCTGCAAGGCTCTACACCCCACAATTTGTGGGATAAAACCTTTATCCTTGGCCAATAGCAGTAATATAGAGAATCCCAGAATGGTTGGCATTGGCAGGGACCTTAAAGCTCATCTAGTTCCAGGCCTCTTCCACAGGCAGAGATAACTTCCACTAGACCAGGTTGCTCCAAACCCTGTCCAACCTGGGAAAAAAACCTAATCTTGCAGCCCTTCAGCAAAAGGGGACTCCCAAAGACTCCCTCTTGGTCTTTAGAAGCAGGACATGAACATGGACAAATATGTGTTCATATGCATGTGAAGTTGCTAAGGGTGAGGATGAAGACATCTCATGTTTACAACTGAAGAACAATGTCAGCAGGCAACTTGCTGTCCCATCAAAGCAAACTCCTTCTTTATCCTACTTCTACATTGTTAAAAGTGAAAGCCAAAAGAGGCTGAAGTCAGGCAGCCAACTTTGTGATTCAGAAGACAAAGACCTCAAGAACATAAGATGCTGCAATCCACCTACCTACTGCTTTCATCCCACACACTGGGAAAGAAGGCTCTCACCCTCCACAAACGTGGAGGCTGCAAGAACAGCTCTATAAAACATTACCTAGCAGAGCAAGCATCACTTCATGTCAATATGGGGCACAGAACTGCTGTACCCACACCTTCTCACCCCTACCGTTTAAACTGGGAAAAAGAAATTAGAAAGTGATGCCTCTAGTTAGCTTCCTGAAAACCAGGTCTGAGGATGTTTATTGCCAGCTAGCTTCTAAATCACTACGAAGGTCTGAGGATGCTTATTGCCAGCTAGCTTCTAAATCACTACGAAGAACACAGAACTTCCACTCTTCTGTTACCTATGTCACCAGCATCATTTTTGTGATTGTCTTGTACAAAACACCTCAGGGCTTGAACTGAGGTGTAGTATCACAAGTCGCCATTTTATTGCTTAGAATACTAGTCCTTGACTACACATGAAATTCCCCCAGATATTTTGGGAAGGGACATGCATTTTATCTTTGGGGCTTCTTGCTCTCCATTTGCTTGGAATCACCATTGCCAATAAAAGAACTTTTACCCGAGCCACTCAATTCAGAGTCACAAACACACACCGACAGTTTCTTACCTGACAGAAACCATGGGCCACTCACAGATCATGAATGAAAGTAAGAGTTTTCACCCTGTCAAAGAATCCCACATTTTTCTGCTTCTGTTTCCTCTGACATGGCAGTCACTCACACTAGCCTAAGTCCATATCCCATATTCCAAGCGTTTCTGTTCTAAACGCGCTATCAGTTTCAAAACAGATCTGTATCACTGTTAACATGCACATACTGCATGTCTGAGGGGCACAGAGCTGGGCCAGGCCAAGGACAACTGAAGCGAGCTCTGCACAAGCATCTTTGCAGAGCAGCTCCAACTGCTATGTACATAAACCCAGTGTCTACACACTGCCTGCTATGACAGCATTTACTGAAAGACATGACTTCCTTGGGTTTAAGCCAGGGAAGAGAGCCAAATTAACTTGGAGGGCAACCAGACAATGAGAAGAAACCCCTTCACAGATGAAGCAGAGATGCATTTCCTTATGGGAAAATCTCTGCGCATCTGTAGTAAAGAATGAGGAAGAGGGAATTGTCTCAGATCACAGTCCGTCCCAAAGAAGAAAGTTTTATCTGCCTTCCTTGTTCATCCCTTGTCTCATCCCTTGCAAGTAACAACAAACTCTTCCATCTGCTTCATACCGAGATAAGAAATAGGCTGAGCTGCAGAGAAAGACCCAGCCCTGATACCTCCACTCATGGCAGCCACAGCTTTGCACCATCAACTCTCTTCTCTGTCTAGCCCAGTAAGTGCATTAACCATAGTTAATCACAGGCCAGTGGAATACAGACAAAATCTTAGCGGGTCAATACTCCAGCCATTAGCACTACAGAGAATATCCCTGTCCAGAAATGAGTCACCTTTCCCAAGCAGTAGTTTCCTTCGGATAAAACCTATCTGTACATGCTTCATCCCTGGCAGTGTTCAAGGCCAGGTTGGACAGGGCTTGGAGCAACATGGTCTAGTGGAAGGTGGCCCTGCCCATGGCAGGGGGTTGGAACTGGATGAGCTTTAAGGTCCCTTCCAACTCAAACCATTCTAGGATTCTACAAATTTCCCTAACTTGCTCCAGAAGGCAGAGCTGAAGGTTGCTTATAAAATACCAGAGCTTGCCATGTTTGACTGAACTGGACGCAGATTAAAAAAAATAGGACTGATGCTTCCAGACTGCCCCAATCCCCAAATCCAGGGGCACAGTTAAGCTGGTTTTGAACTGGAACACAACATTTATAGAGAACATTTGCAGTTCCAGTCCTGTTCAATCTCTTGCCCATAAGCATAGACATGTTTCATCAGGTTCATTTGCTGCGGGCCATGCAGCTTGACCTGGTGAGTCAAATACAAATTTGGTCAAAATCTGATTGCAGTTTCCACCCAAGAAGCTTAGAAATCCTCTCCAGGTAAGATATCTGACCTAAGCTTCATGTTCTTGTGGACAGACCAAAAAATAGCAGCGATGTATCAAATCAAAGTTGGTTTAAGCTTTCCACTCAGTAAAAATAAAGCTCCCTGATGACTCTCTGACCTCTAATGCTGCAAGTATCACAGAATCACAGACTGCCTGGGTTGGAAGGGAACTTAAAGCTCATCCAGTTCCAACCCCCTGCCATGGGCAGGGACACCTTCCACTGGACCAAGGTGCTCCAAGCCCCGTCCAACCTGGCCCTTGAACACTTCCAGGGATGGGGAGGCCACAGCTTCTCTGGACAACTTGTGCAGAGCCTCACCACTCTCACGTGGAAGAACTTCTTCCTAATGTCTAATCTAAATCTATCCTCTTCCAGTTTAAAGCCATTCCCCCTTGTCCTGACCTTACAGGCCCTTGTAAAATGTCCCTCTTCAGGTTTCTTGTCACCCCCTTTTGGCACTGGAAACTGCTCTAGTTCTTCCCAGAATTCTAAAGAAAATATTGAAATGCCCTCCAGTTCAGTTCCTTCATCTCACCAATAACTACATAAGCAGTAATTCCATTTTACTATATCATTAAACCTGAGACACCTACTCTGCAGCCCTTCTGAGGACAGTGTCCTACACATTATGTTCACAACCCAGCTATCCATCACACCTCAGGCTCTGACAGGTTCCTGAAGCACAGGTGAGTCCCATCCCGTGTTTTACTGGTGAGCAGAGTCCTTGGTCACAGCCAGCCATCCTGCAAAGCAGCATTATGCAAAGGTCATTAAGACAGCTGTCCCTGCAGTCCTTAATCCTGGAGCTGCAACACCCTCACTCTTCTATTCTTGGGTCCTTTCACAAGAATGGCACTGAGCTATCTGAGGATTTCCTCCTTGCTTTGTGCCTAGCACTCCAGGGCTGCTTCTCCTCTTCTGGGCACAGCGACACACTGTGCATCCCACATGCATGTCCAGCAAGCCCCTGCTCTTACTTCCCTCCCCCTTCAAAGGAGGAAAGCAAAATCCCAAACTCTCTCCTACCTGGCCAATCAGCTGCCCCACCCCACAGCAAATGCCTTCACTCTCTCCCACACTGCTAAACCCCACAAGCCTAACATATTTCAGCTTCTGATACCACATGCTCTCTACTGACAGCTCTCTCAAGTACATGTAATGTATTTAATTTCAGCTTTCTCTCAACTCCAGTAAAATTGCCATTCCTTGTTTCTAATGTTCATCAGAAACTGAATTTGACCCTCATACTGCTCATTTATTTACTATCAATGGAAAAAGATTAAACAAAACAGGATTATAACTAAGATTTCATGCCATAATTGTCAGTAATGAACGTCAGAGTAAGCTGATAAGCTTTGTCTGATGAGAACTGGTCTCCTCTTGGACACATGCTGTGACTGAGGGTGAACACAGCAGCTGGATCCACAGTGCACATAAACCATTCAGACCCTCAAAAAGCCTTCATCAAAGTGCCAGTGACAGATATCTAACGCTGGAACAGTCTGACTACCCAACAACTCCATCAGATCAGCAACCACCTAAGAGAGAGAAAACAAAATGGACATAAAGAGCCATTTCTAAATGATGGAGATTGTCAAAAGCAGAACTGCAGAATAGCTGATTCCTGGCATTACTACACATGCAGAAGTAGAGAAGAAAGGCTTCTAGCAAGCAAAAATTTGTTTCTAGTAAGAAACAAATAATTTAGGTCAGTTATGAAGACAAGAGTTTCAGAAGGGAAAGAAAAAACCTGGGGATATGAGGCAACATGTAATTCAATGTTTGGTAATTCAAGACAGTAATGTGAACTACTCCTATCCTTTACAGTGTTCTAAATTAACTGTGCCAGCTTGTAAAAAGATCTGGCCAACAGCAAGTCCCTGCAGGAACCTGGTAAAGTATCTGGATACTTGAGACAGTGAACACTACAGAAAAAAAGTTAAAGATGATGTAGTAGTAATGCTATTGCATAGGACACCTGGAATATTGTGTGGTATTTAAGTGATTCCACCCCCAAAAAATAGTGCAAAGTGGTCAGGGTGGAAAAGACTATGGGAAAGTTCTCAGAGAGATGCAGACTGCACAGTTGTAGATGCAGATATGAGTAGAGAAGAACATACTAACCTGTAGCAACTATATAGGAAAAATACCATTAACCCTTTTTCAAATGACACAAAACAGACACAATGATGAACAAAGCATAACGTAGAAAATCAAAACCTGATGGAAGAAACATGTTTTCAATCATGGGCACAATTAGCCTGTGGAAAGGATTCCTCTAGGAAATGGATAAATCCAGAAGCCAAACAGGAATTTCTACAGCTCTGCTCACCTGCATGCCAAAGAAGCACAGAGGTGTAAATATAAAAATTAAACTTCAAATACCAAGAGTTCTTGAAGGCAGCTAATTATGTCTTTCAGTGCCAAACCAGCTCCTGGTTTCTGCATGTCCCTTCCTTGGGACAATTAAGGAACTACAGCTGGGGAGACTTCATGACGTACCTTCCTTTCCAGTTGCTGCTCACCGAAGTACTACCAGGAGTACAAGCTTTGGACTAATGACATGACTGATGTGATCCCATGCTACTCTCTTGACATGCAGCAACTACCCAGCAACATCATTTTAAAATGAAAAATTCACATATTCAATCCATGACCCCTCCTTGCTCCTCTGTCTCACACAAGAAGCATTTTCCCCACTTGCCAACAAGTTCTTTCTAATGAAACTGCAACCACCTGGAGTTAGCCTCAATAATCTGAGCAGTTCTGCTATATTCAAACCTTGCTAGCATGTTCCCATTTTAGAAGGCTGTCACCTGCTTCTATTCTCTCATCTGTACTCTCCCACTCCTATTTAAGCAGTCATCCCCCAGATTTCAGAACAAGCTTGTGGCCAACAGAGAAGACAGCAAGAAAAATGGGACTTTATGACAGTCTCCTACAATGTTACCAAACAGCTGCGTAAAGATGACAACAAATAAAGATCTCTCTCCTCTGCTTATCCATCTCAGTACAAATGGAGTAGAGGGCATCCAAAACAGACTTCATCTTCCTATTAACATTCAGATATTCAACCTTACAGTATCACTATATTCAAATGTATAGTAATGCTAAACTTCAACCTTTTCGTTTGCAAAACTTAAAACTGTTTAATTACCGAAGGGAAAAGACTTACTAGCACCACCAGTTACTGATACAATGAAGCCAATCCATATGCATATGTTCCTTAGCCTATAGCCCTGGTCTTGGTGCTCCTCATCAACCGGCTCCTCCTTGTAAGGCTGTTTCTAGCTGAAGCCATGGGGTGCCTTAATGCTAGAGAGGGTTCATGTCCTGGGAGCCAGGGCAGAAGCTGCAATAGATCTGTCCAGGCACCTAGTCAGTCTTTACATTTGTTTGCTATTTCTTTACACACAGTATCAAATTGCTTTTTAAAATTTGGCCTCTTCCTGGCTGCCATTAGCTCAGGAGCCAACGCAGGTGATACTGAGGGATGAAATGTCTGTTCCAGCCAGTGCCTTTTCCAAGCTGCAGCAACCATCCGACAGCAACTGATTAAGACAACTCTGACCCTGCAACACGAGATGACTGTTTTCATGGATCCAGTTTCCTTCTCCATGATTGGATCAGGAGCAGATCACTAGACAACAGACCATTGTAGTGAGTGACAACTGAAACCAGTACTTACTGAGAGGTTTAAGGATGCTGCTGCTTGTCTCATCAGCGTTTTCTACGTCTGATTTGTCGGAGTAGTTCTCAGAGATTTTCTCCTTTTCTTTTTTCTCTTTGTGCCCAGGTCGTCTCCTGTGACGCCTCCTTCTCCTATAGCTCTTTGGCACGTGGACCCCAATGTAGATAGTGTGATGACCTAGGAAACACCAGCACAGCAAACATCAACTTTGAGCGCATACCCTTTGTGCACCACTGGCCAGGACAGTTTATGCTGTGTTTCATTCAAACAGACCAGCCAATTACCCTTCTTTGCTGGCCTCACATTAATTAATCCTGTGTTTCTTCTCTCCAAACATGAGCTAGGAACTCCATTTGAAAAGTACTTTTTGTGCAATCATTTCTGAGAGTGCACGCCAGGGCAGACTCTCTGGTAATTATTCTGTCCTTATGACTCATTTAAAAATAAAAATAAAACCCATAAAAGGCCATCACACTCATTCTGCAATATTGAATACAGTGAATACGTTATTTTTTCCATTTGTTTCCCCACAAACATTGGCTGGATTTAACACCCACCTTGTGCAAACTGATCCAGCTACACTGAAGAGCTTAGTGGAGCCAAATTTCTATCACTCGGCTATGTAGTCCTCTGTGTAACAAGTGTCAAAGCCCCTTTAGGGTATTATAACTCAGCAGATGAGGAAGAACTACTACACATAAGTTACTGTTAACTTCTAAGTACTTGATACATTGCAAAATAAAAATTAAGTCATAGAAGAGTGTCAAATTCCACATGCTGACTGTAAGCCCAAAGTATGCCTCTTCCCTGTCCTCCAGACTTCCATTTCAAACCAAAGCATTGCAACTACATTTGCCAATTGTTGCGTCTTCTTGAGGAGTTTGATCAATATGTTAAATTTTCAAGGCTTTCTGCACTTTTACCAACTTGGGGTAAGTATCTTTCCTTGTGGTTATAGAAAGTGCCTACACGTCTTTTTCTGTGCGCAGATAGTTCAGACTTCTTGCTGCAAGCTGTAAAAACAGCTCCTTCAGATTCAGCCCCTGATAAATGATAGCGGCATTCTAGGCTTTTGACCAAATTTGGTTCACCCTCATGTCTCAGCATAGCCAAGCAGAGAGCTTCAGATAAACACACATGCCCTATTACTGTCTGAAGTACCTTTATCTGAATGACTGAGCCACAAACGCACGTAAGAACAAATATATTTATCTGTGGGTACAGTCACCTACTTCTGCTCATGGGGGAGCATTTCTGCAGAGTCACTGTCCCGGCCACCTCACATTCAGCTATTCCTGGTGCATGCTTACACCTTGCATGAATGCACAACTATGAAGGCTTCATGGGAGCATAGGAGATGACACATTCAAGACAAGGCAGAGGCTGCAGCGCAAACAGCAGCCTTCAGATCCCAGCATTCGTGACTGCTGCGGCTTTGAGCAGGGAGCAGAGATGACTCCAGCACCTACACATATCTGCCACAGAAGATATTAAACCAAAAGACCCTCCTGAAATGTATTCCACGTACTCCACAGTGTGAAACCACATCACTCCTAAAACCACAGAACCTTGTGTTAAATGGGTGGGTACCCAACACGATTGTGGCAACAATATCTAAGGCCAGATGAGATGCAGCCCACCTTTTCTCTGCAGCAGTCATGCTCCTTTCTGCTCAGGAATAAGAATTAAGTGAGTAATAGAAGTCATGCCTCACTAGATAAAACAGTCATGCACTTGACAAAGCCAGAGAGAAAACTGGCCCTTGCCACTGATCCATCTCCATAAATTTTCCCTCACTACATGGGATGCATTGCTCTTCCCTCTCACCTGGGAGCTGCACCTATCATTACCATTTGTTTTTCAGCAGCATAAGGTTCTGGATGAACCACCTATTTGCAAGACACGGGAAGCTGCTCTGCAAAAGTAAAGCTGGAATCAGCAATCACCCATTAACTTCATTGCTAATATGCATCTCCAGTTCCTCACTACGATAAATTAATCTCTGAGACTAAATAACTGAAAGTTCAGGCACAAGACACCCAATCTCCATAATAAACCGACTTTTCAATGAAAAACCACCTGCTGTGAAGTCTGGAAAGCCCTTCACCTTTTTTGCACTTGAATTTTCACACTGAAAGCCACCAAGGTCTTTTAAACAGCTGCTTGACCAGAGCAGCCCTCCTTAATAGCAACTTCAGAATAGCTGACTCAGTTCTGCAAGGGCTTTGTAACTAATGGAATGATGAGCAATATGCAGGGATGGGGCCAGAAGTGTACGAAAATAGCTCATGCTTTCTCCATTTATACATTGTCTCTCCTAACCATACATGTTCCATGGCCCAACAAGGCCATTGAGATCCACAGATCTCCAGCAGTAACTCCTTCAAAAAGCAAACACAGAGGATCAATTAAAAATTTTAAATACATGCTGCTGAGTTATTTAAATATTAAAAAAGCATCTGAAAAAGTTTGTTTCTAAACCACTGAATTCTTAATTCTCACAGACCAACAAAATGAAAAGGAAAAAAAATTGTTCTCCAGAATGATCAGTTGAAAAACATGTTCATCCCTACTAGGTGTGATACACTTTGGCTCTAAAGTAATTTGTTATGTGGGAATTGTAATAGAACGCAGAAGCTTGTAAAGAAATTCCCTTCTCCCTCACAGACACAACAGTGTGACAGTGCCTGTGATGGCCCTGAAACAGATCCCATCATCGTTGGGATCTGCCCAGAGAAGCTGTGGCTGCCCCATCCCCGGCAGTGCTCAATGCCAGGCTGGACAGGGCTTGGAGCAACCTGGTCTAGTGGAAAGCGTCCTTGCCCATGGCAGGGGTTGGAACTGGATGAGCTTTAAGGCCCCTTCCAAACCAAACTATTCTGATTCTAGGATTCTATGATCATTCTGGTGGCTGGAGTGTGCAGCCAGCTTGAGTTTAGGTACAGGTGGCAACTATGCAGAAGACCAATAAATAGATATTCATATACAAAGACATATAGTGTCCATAATGTCAAGATACAAACCAAGAGCTACAAAGAGTGAAAATCTCCCAGAGGGGAGTTAGTGTTGCTTTTCAGCCACAGTTATCTAGGCTGAGAGATCAGAAGTTCTCCACCCCATGAGCACCTCCTCTTGCTTCTGGGTGCCAACAGCCGCACAACCACCCAGTACGGTATCAGGCACTAATAACTCACCATCTCGGGGAACAGAACAAAAACAGAAACCGAAATCCAGGGCTGAGCAAGGTCCAACAGGCAGCGTAACAGTGGCAGGAGGGAAGGGACCTGCCTCTGCTGCCTCCAGCCCAGAGAAACTGGCTCACACCACAGAGGGAACAGGCAGAGCCACACCACCACCATCAGAGGCATCTGCAGAAAGACCTTATGGATCAGAACCTGAAGATAAGATTTAGCTCCAATGTGTCAAAGGAAACCAAGAAAGCTATTCCAGCAGCTGGAAACATCATCTTTAACACGGCTGATGGCATAAACACTGCGTAGGACAGAGAAGGGGAAACTTGATCTGAGCACAAGCAGGGCTGTAGGGTAGCTCTGGGACAGACAGGGCAGCAGTAGTTGTTTCCAAGGGATTCTTACAGCCAGGATCCAGTATCTGCACTAGCACAACACCCTCCTTTGAATCACTTCTTCAGTCAGCTTGACAACAGAAAACAAATCATAGTAAGCCTGTAGTCTTAATACTTTATGCTGCCAACAGAACCGAAGAGCCTCTTTAATCTTTTGATGACGTGTGCACAGGACAGACTTTGGTAATATGAAAATGAAGTTGTAAACATGCAGGCAAACATCTGCATTACTTAGCTGCTTTTCCCTACTCTGCAAGTGAGAGACTTACTTAGTGTTGGGGGTTTTGTGTCATCCTCCCCTTGCCTGCTCCTCCCAGTCTCTATAGGGAGGCCAAGCAGGACATTTTCCTGTTCTATGTACTTGAACTGCTTGGCATCTGTTTGTATTGTTGCAAATGCTGAGATAAACTTCTAGGCTCCCTTCCCAAAGCGCCTGGAAGGAAACAATTGACACATACTCTCAATGCACTGGGGTTCTGAGCCATTTCCTACTCACCGGGGTAACAGAGCCTTTCCCATGAGAACCACTGGCTACAAACGGGAATGCCTGATAAATTTAACACAGGAACCACACTATGATCCTATGGCTTGGTGAAGGATGGGGAGCAGGGAGCCCAGTGCTAAACTTGCCCCAGTAATCCAGGTCCCAGTCAGCCATAACCTTCCCCTGTACCCAGGACACAGGTCAATTACCCATGTCCTGAGGTCCTCACTGCATCCCCAGCCTTCTCTCGGGCTGCTCCCATTGCTCTCCCCTAAGAAACAATTAGCCTCTATGTGCACCTTGTTAATTTTGAGAGCTGTTTTGGTTGACTAGAGGGGTGTTTTTCACCACACTGAAATGAAGAGCGAGATGGCTTTGATCAGACACAATGCAGGTTCCTTTTTGAAGGTCTCTTGATTCATGTTGCTACAGACTTGGGAAGTCCTCCTCTTTCAGCCTGCCAGCCATGATACAGCATGATAGTAGAGCTGACAGTTGAAGAAGCTGATGGAGGCCAGACCCATACTAACTCTATCTAGATCAAACTGACCTGAAACAGGAGCTGCTAGCAAGAACTGTAGCGAATTTATAGATAAACTCCCCACTCCTGGCAGTGTTCAAGGCCAGGTTGGATGGGGCTTGGAGCAACCTGGTCTAGTGGGAGGTGTCCCTGCCCATGGCAGGGGTTTGAACTGGGTGAGCTTTAAGGCCCCTTCCAACCCACACCATCCTGTGATTCCATAAAATCCTGTAGGTAAGATGCACAGCAAGACCTGCAGAACAAAGTGGCACCTCTTCTATTCTATAGGACAGCCGTGAGTCACGGCTTCCTTGAACTTAAACCTGTTGCAGCTAGAACTTTTGAAGTTAGTTTCTCGTGCCCAAAGAGAAACTTTGCTGTACACCAAATTCAGAGTAAAATCGTTTCATCTGATCATTAATAGAGCAAGAAGTACTCATCATAGAAGTATTTTCCCCCTGGAAAAATTTTGGTTGAAACCACATCTTTTGCTTTATTAAGAGCTATTAAAGGATAGCAGCTCATGATTCAGAGTCCAGATTTAGAGTTTGGGCACTGAAGAGTCCCTGAGTCAGTTATACTGGTGAAAACCCACTCAATGTATTACCAAATTTAAGTTGTGTAAAATGCAGCACTCCCTCCCTGCCTGCAAGAATATCTGTTCATCTCCTGTCTCCATCCTGGCCAAGCATGGTCTTGTTGAGGTCCTGGCAGTGAAACTCTCTGAAGCTCAAGGCGTGCATGCCACAAGCTCCCATGCTGACCCCAGCAGTGCTCTGGCAGCATGCAGAGAAGAAAGCAGGTCCAGACACCCTGCCTCAACACGCATACCACCAACACCATTCTATTTTTTCTCTCAGCTATTCCATCTAAGGAAATGTGGGGGTTAAAGAAATGCAGACATAGGAGGGAAATGTACGGAAAAATAAAAACACTAAGAAATTTGCATGTTTGAAGTTGCCTGAACTGGTGAAGTTTCAGCTACCTACCAGTGACTTGCGTGTGCGTGTTTAGGCAGCCAAATTTGTGTGTGAGCATATCCTGATCACCTACTACGTGCATAATCCTGGTCTCCTTTCAGGTACTCACTCCCCCTCACCCACTGAGGTTTGCAGAAAGCTTCACAAGGGTTTCATAGTAGGAAAAGGCAGGACCTGCATCAAACACACCAGGTTTCTGTACCTATATATGCGTAATTCTGCCATGTCCACTGCTAAGCGAGGGGTAGCACAGCACTGGAAGAACCACGACAAACCTGGCATTGTCAGTGGAGAGTCTGGTTAAATGTATGCGATGAAGAGACTTTGGGATCTGCCTGCATGAGAAAAGTGTGCTGGAAGCTTAAGAATTACTCTCTTTCTATGCAATTACATCAGCTCCAAATTGGACATCCCAAAGCCTGTAAAGAACAAGCCATGTGGATCTATTCATGGAATCACAGAATAGTCAGTGCTGGAAAGGACCTTCAAATCCTCTAGTTCCAACCCCCCTATACAAGCAACAAATAACAAAAGAACATCTAAATAGACAGAAATCCATAGAATCATGGAATGGTTAGGGTTGGAAAGGACCTTAAGATCATTTATTTCCAACCTCCCTGCCATGAGCAGGGACACCTTGCACTAAGAGTTCAAGTGCAGAGTTTAAACCTGACACTGCTTGAGACTGAAAATCTCTTGTAATTCCAGATACCTACAGCCAAAAGAACAAGCAGAAAGATAATTTGATTTATGAGCCTCTCAATTTTTAAGCACTAAATCTTCTAAGGAAATAGTGACAGTGGAGTGACTTTTGCTTGGCAAAACCAAAACTTGGTCATTTGGAGAAAGGAACCAAAAGTTACAGGATCAAAGGATAAAATCTGCCTGGTGCATAATATCAAAGAAGGAATCCCTTCTATGTGACCAGAGTTCTGGGGACTTGAAGCCTGGTCAGACGAGCCCATAAAGAATCTCAGGCTGGCACCTTGGAAGGAAACAAGATCAAACCCTAATATTAAAAATTTATAAAGCAATGAAAATGAGCTGAGCATTAGCAATTTTCACCTGGCCCTTGTTTTTACTTTCCAGGCTCCTTTCTGGAGAACAGGGAGAGTCACATTAAACCCCATCAGGCTTGGACAGGCTGATGTGGTTATAATTGACATGCCTTCGCCACAAGCTCTGGCTGCTTGCAGCTCCACACTGGGCAGCCGTGTGTACCCAGGCTCCCAGAGAAGATGGGACAGATATTCAGGTGGCCTGAAGGGCTTGCTCTGGATGCCCCAGCCATTTAAGTCTGGGGCACGGCTGACCTCTAATAAGACACATGAAGATCAAGGTGTGCCCTTCACTGCCCATCTCCATAGCCTAGCTATCAGCCTCATACCCTCAGGGCAGAAAATCTTCACCTCTTGATGTGGCTTCACAACACAGCTCAGGAGTGCATGGCTTTCACTCCTATCACTAATGAGTTGCTACCTTGATGATGACTTGCTCTGTGGGGTGTCTAACATTGAGGTACCTGCACCCATGGCACCTCCCAAGTCACACAAGACCTTTAGGGGATGCAGGCTGCCACATGCTTAATCATCAGAAGATGGCATGGCATGGCACAGCACACCTCTGAGGCCAAGAAGGAGTGGTGGTGGAAGGGTACTTCTTGTTTTGTGCGAGAATCTGAGGAAATAAATGACATAAAAAGGTGACAGCCCAGAAGGACAAATAAATCAAAGGGATGATCCATTTTAAAGGGGAGATACTAAAAGTAGCACTAAGCAAGTCCCAAACTAAGCCCTGCTTAGTTTCCAATCAGCTCAAGAAATAAGAACAAAGGGCCACGCCGTCACGTGCTGGATGCCCTTAATGCTACCTGGTTTTGAAGGGTTAGAGGTACTGGTGTTAACAGAGGAGCAGGGTCCTCCACCCAAACCAGCTCCACTTCACAGGGCACAGCCTCAGATAACTATCTGCACCACTGGAACAGAATCAGCTCTCATAGACAATCTCATACACAATCTTCATATTCCACCTAAAAATGTGCCCAGAGCAATCACAAAGAGCATTAATTTCCACACAGATGAAAACACAAGTTACAAAACCTACAGACCAATGGGAATATTTTCAGCGATACATCAGGAAGATGTCAATTAGGAGTAGGAGAACAGAGATGGAAGTTCACAAGACCTGTGGGTGAACATGGCTGGTTCATGCATTAAAACTAAGGACTATGATTATTTTCTCCAGCACTGTCAAAGAGCTAAGTGCTATTCTATTAATGCATAAAAACACAGACACTGGAAATCCAAAGAAAACAAAACCAAGCCAGACCCAACCCTATAGATGGGCTGACCAGGCTCATCCCTTGGTCCCCACAGGGTTTTCAGAACATCCTGATATACAAGTAACTAATTTTCCTCATGAATCAAAATTTGTCCATCAGGTACACAGCAGAGGGATTCACTGAGCACTTTGCTGAAATTTGGGTGAAATCTTAACAAGCTAACATACCAGTTGGAGATAAAGCAGATACAGATCCCACAGCAGAACAACAGGGAAGATGCATTTCTTTCCAAAGAGAGGGTAGCCCTCACAGACTCAGCTCTTTCTGTCACAGTAATGATTTTACTAGTGCAGAAACACACTTGTGTGTCTTACAGTGGTGATGCCTGGGCACAAAACCACCTCTCTGGAAGAGGCTCTCATTAAGGGAACACAAGGTCTTTGGAGAGACTGAGCTCAGACTGCCACAGGACCAGCAATAGCAGGTGGATGACTGGAGCTGGAACAAAGGATGCTGAATAAGACTGCCTGGGAGAGGCAGAAGAAATCATGTCTGTATGGAAAAGACTGGAATAAAGAAGCACAAGTCTTTAAGCAGCTAGCTGACAAAAACAGAGATCAGGAAGACCCTCAGGCATAAGGGCTTTTAAAACAATAGTAAAGTGTAATTAACTAATTCTTCCATGGTATGTAGTAGCTGGCCAAAGACAAGGGTCAGTATGAACCCATCAGGTGATGGGACCAAATACTTGTAAAAGGACAAGCATAAGATTGAGTAGGGGGTTCACAACCTAATAAATACCCTCAGGAGAATAGCCTGCAATGGGAGAGATGCAGTAAAGGGCAAAAAAGGAAAGCAGAAGCTCCATAAGAGACAAACCCCCAGCTACTAAGCAACTGATAGATTAAATTGGAAGGTACAAGATTAGAAACAACAAAGCTCTCTGCCAGCTCTGACAAAAGAACCCCAAATTTGTGGCTAAAAGTATTCAAGTGAGGGCCTAGCATCAGCAATGAAGATGCAGTTATTTAATCGAGCAGAGAACTTGTCCAAAGATCATTTTATGTATTTGCATTACCACACTCCATATCTTTATATAGAACCTTTTACTAAAATCACTACAAAGGGCAAAAAACTGAGCTGAGTAGGAGAAGACAGCATGGAAAACAAGAGATTTTTCTTCCTTCTTTTATAGCACCACACTTCTAGAATATCAAAATCCTGAGAAGCTCAGTTTAATCTTTATGTAAAGTGACCTCTGCCATCTTTAAAAGGTTCCCACGTAACAACACTATAGTTAGCCAGCAGGAAAGTCCACCTAGCCATCTGTCTAAAGCTTGCACTTCTCTGTTTCAATACCCACCAGTGACCCAGACTTGAACTGCCAGATTCCACCAGTGAAGCATGTTTAAAAGGTGAGTTAGCAACATGCCCTGAAGAACAGGATGGCTCCAAAAGATGAAGCTCACACAAAATCAACTCAAGAACACCTAAATAGGCAGAGAAACTTAAAAAATGAGGTCTTCATCTAACTTCTTGAAGATCCTGCAAAGCCTGTTTGTTTATAAGGACCAGACCAAGTCACTCGCTAAAAACTACACTAGGAATTAATAAGAATACAAAGCCCAGAAGACACATGTTGGTGACAGCTATAAGGTACTGCTCCATGACAGTAAAATATAAGGAAGTTGGCAATGAATTAATGGGTGGACATTGTTTAGACAGAACAATAAACATGTGTTCGGGGTATTCTCACTGAGTTTCATATAAGCCACTGCGAGACTCTTTCTTACCCACAACCCCATAAGCTGCTTTTCTTTCTCTCTTCTTCAGAGCTGTGGGAGGTTACAGAAGCCACCAAACCTGTCCTGCTGTGATCTGATCTAATCTCGCCAGTACTGCTTGGATTCCACAGAAACAAAAGGAAGACTTTAAAAACGCATGGCTCCAGGGAACAGGGCAGAGGAGGGGAGCTGTGCTTTAGGAGAAGCTGTTCGGAAGCATGGTATCTTGGGATTTTCCAGCATCTGCCTCAAGCACTGACCTTTTAGAATTGTGGCCCTTCCGAAATGACCACTCAAAATAGCCCATCTAGGCTGAAGATCATAGAATCACAGAATGGTTTAGGGTGGAAGGGACCTTAAAGCTACTCCAGTTCCAACCACCTGCCATGGGCAGGGACGCCTTCCACTAGACCAGATTGCTCCAAGCCCCATCCAACCTGGCCTTGAACACTGCCAGGGATGGAGCAGCCACAGCTTCTCTGGGCAACCTGTGCCAGGGCCTCACCATTCTCACATGGAAGAACTTCTTCCAAAATCTTAGCCTCATTTTCTATATTTCCATCTCATTAATTACCACAGCTGTCTAAAGAAATACCAAGCTGTACTTCTATATCAAGTGCATAGATATCAAGTTCATAGATAGAGGTAGGCTTCAGATCACCTCCAATATAAATAAAAGCTGTGATAAAAGGCTGCCCCCATTTCAGAGAGAGAATCTCAAACTGCTTTCTAGGCACCAAAGGCTGGCAGCTGCTTTACCACTTGCACACCAGCAGCAGGAAGGCATGCCGCTGAAATCTGCCCTCTAAACTCTGAAGCAAACACCAATGACTTTTCCGAGCCTGAGCTCCTAATCACCACCAATGACTGCACAGGGTAGCATGTTGTCCAAAGCCTGAAGAACAAACAGCAAAGGCTGGGCACAGGTTAGCAACAAAACCAAGATATTTAACTGCAACGTGGCAGGCAAAGTTCTACTGAAGCCATCACCCTGTTTCCTTAAGTTTGCCAAGTGCCAGGCAGCTCATTCTAAGTCCTCCTAACTGCCCAAAGGAAAGGAAGGGACAGATCTTCATGAAGGCTGAGACTGAACTAGTGTACAGATTGCAGTTATCCTAGCAAGCTATAGAAACAGCCCTAGCATCAGTTTCCAGATTAAACCCAGCTCCACTAGGTCTGGGCACACAGATAAGAGAAGGAAGGACACTCCTGTGTTTCCTAGCTACACGAAGACTGTGGCTGTTTGACGTGGCCAAGCTTGAAGGGACCCAACCCTGACACGGGGTCAGGTACCTTCCACTTTCTACCTTAGTATCTCTCCCTGCTTGCCAAGTGGGTTCTGTCGTTTACCTTCGCTACGTCTCTATGCCTTGATTTATGGCATGGAGTACATCTCTCAAAAATCCGTCTATGCAGTGAACAGGCAAAAACCATGCCAAGAGTTTGCTAAATGCAGCCAAACAGAGCAAACACCGCCATTGCACACCTTACAACTGCAATTTGGCCTGCCCAACACATCTTGTGTTACCTTCTCATTTTAAATGCCTCAGAAAAATTCCAGAAGGGTAATGAGCATATCTGGGGCTCACATCCGAGCACAGGCTGACTCAGTTCTTCAATCTCCATGCTGAACTGTCATATCCACTACAACTGTACCTTAAAAAGAGCTGTTGGGCAGAGGAAGGTATATACAATGGGTGGGAGAAGACAGTTCAACAAGCCTAGACTTGAATCCTAACCAAAATGACCCAGGAGAGGACCAAACCATCACATAAACAGCACCTGCGCAACTGCTCCAACAGTCTGTATATACATTGACACTGGGCAGCAGCTACAGGAACTGAAGCACAGATTAAGAGAGGGCTTAAAAGTGACCTTTGTAGAGCCATTACCATGAGCACACTGAGACAATGGAGGGACATACCCATGGACAGGACTGCTACACACTGTTCAAGCTCCTGCTCTCTCTTGATGGGGACCAGCAGCTTCAGGATTGCCCCAGGTACTGAAAACATTCACCCAGGGCAGTTGCTCTCACCATAGGCTGTAAGTGAAGCCACCTTTCTACTGAGCATGGCCCTCAGCTGATGACTGTTTCTAAACTGATCAGAGATGGGGAAAAGCCCATCTCTACCAGAATGAAACATATCATAGAATCACAGAATGGTTTGGGTTGGAAGGGACCTTTTAAAGACTATCTAGTCCAACCCCCTGCCACAGGCAGGGACACCTTCCACTAGACGAGGGTGCTCCAAGCCCCATCCATCCTGGCCTTGAACACTGCCAGGGATGGGGCAGCCACAGCTTCTCTGGACAACCTGTGCCAGGGCCTCACCATTCTCACATGGAAGAACTTCTTCCTAATGTCTAATCTAAATTTTCCTTGTGTAAGTTTGAGCCTGTTACCCCTTGTCCTGTCACTACAGTCCCTGATGAAGAGTGATGAATCTGTGAGCACGCTTGCTACTGACAGTTTCCAGCAGGTATCTGTGTTCCCCATCCCTGCATGGGATACCATTCTGGTCACTGCAGATGTTTCATTTGTTGTCAGGCATCAGCATTAGCTCTGAGGTTGCTGGGGTTGTGGTAGAAGGTGTTGATGTCTGTCTGTGCTGAGCTCCGTGAGAAAAACTGCACTCCAAATGCAGATGATGATAAACTGATTTTACAGAAGGTGGTGATAAGTTGGCTGTGCACACAGAAGGAATGGAGAAATTGTTGTAAGAACAGCTGAGTCAATAAGTGGTGTGGTTTGCCTGTTGCAAAGGGAAGGTGGTGTTTTCTTTTAGGTGGTGATAAGTTTTGCACTCACACATGCTGTGCATGTAAGGTAAGTGGTAGGGAAGAAGAGTGTTTCCATACCATTCCATATGGAATGCAACCTGGTCTAGTGGAAGGTGCCCCTGGCCACGGCAGGGGGCTGGAACTGGATGAGCTTTAAGACCCCTTTCAACCCAAACCAGTCTGTGATTCTACGATTTACTAGCATCAAGCTAACCAGTGACCCAAAAGTGATATTATCCTAATGACAAAAATTTCTGAACCACTTCATGAGTGATTTGTATTTCCCAGACCTCACAGCATTTGTACTACTGACTTAATCAACACCCAAAAACCTCCCCCAACTTTTCCATAGGGATTTACCATACTCTCAAAAGTCCGCAGTGAAGTCACAGCACTTCACAGAGTCTTTTTCATCTATGATAAACCAGTTAATGACACTTTTCAGTGTCCTGCCAAACATCGGGGAGAATTAAAGCTGGGGAGCAGCTCATTTGAAGCCTTTCATCCGGACAATTTAAAGCTGAGAACATCCAAACCACCCATTTTTGTTTTACTAGCTGCATGGGGCAGCATTCAGGTTCCAATCCGTGCCTGCCATTCCCAAGTTGCGCCAGCTCCCACATGGAAAGAGAGCAAAAAGGCAGTGCTCAAGTCCTCAGTGTCTTGCTTTTGCACTAGCAAGGCCTGACTCAGGTTTACCAAAGCAAAACACAGCCTACTCTATCTCCTCATATAAATTAAAGGTACCAAAAAATATTAATGAAGTACATTCCATGCTAAGACTTTATCTGATTTATTTTTAAACCATATTTCTTTCAGAAGCAATTAAAAACTCTAACTGATGTGAAACAGGTCTTCTCGTTATTTCTGAGAATGGTAAAGGTCTGCCCACAGGCAGGGATCAAAAAATGAGGGTGGGGATGAGAGGCAAGAAGAAAAAGAAAACAAAGGAACTGGGTAAATAGAGCTCATTTCTCCTACCTTCTGCCTGCTGTTAATAAAGGTAAAGATTTTTACAATTCTCCTGACCCTTTCAACCTCTCTCTTCATTGATCCAAGCACCAAGTAATCATCTCAGGCTTACGGCATCACACAGCCTTCTACCAGCAAATAGCAATGACACAACAGGGTCAAGAATAGAAACCGAGGAGGAGGAACACATGGGGAGCAGTCAGCTAGGATGGAAGAAGTAGTTACAGAAAGTCATTATAAAATCCCTGGGTTAGGTTCTCCGTGTAGTAAGTCTCATAACAGGAGGCATGAAAAAGCGTCCAATGCAACAGCATTGTTTCCTGAATTCACTCCTATGACAGCAATATGTAAGAGATGCTCTAGACCTTTACTTTACAAATCATCTGACAAAACACCTGAGAAGAATGCTGGTCCCCAACTCCTAATACAAGCAGCCAAAATTCTCCTGCGGCCTTCCAGCAGTGGAGTTGTCAGACTTGAAATCAAGCATCCTCCACCCCGCTGTGAAGTCAGGGCGGTAGCGAGCCCCGGGGGGAAGTTGGGCTTAAAGAGCCAAGAATACCTTATCTCAAAGGATAAGGTGGAGCTTTACTTTTCCCCTCTTGCAAAATTGGTTATTAAGTAATCTGTTTATGTCACACATACCAGCACTCCTAACAGTGGCATTACAGCAAGACATCGTTACCTTCAAGGAAAAGAACGTGCAGTGCTCAAAATGAATGGGAATGCATTTCTCACACAGGAGATTCAGCTTAGGGCAGTGCCTCTTCCTATTTCTCCCAGGAAAACCTACATTTTCCTGCTTGCACTCCTGCCATGCTCCAAACCATACCCTGGCAGATCCTTTGTATCAGCAAGTCACATTTCTGGGTACTTAAGTTCAACATCAATGATGGCCAGGGGCAGGGGGCTGGAACTAAGATGATCTTTCAGGTCCCTTCCAACACAAAGCATTCTGTGATTTTATGAGTAACATGCACTGAATTAATCAATTGAGCCCTCCCAAGGACGTACCTTTGTCAGGTATGTATGGTTTCCACTAACATTACATTTACTCAGCAAGGGCATGAATGATAACTGCCCCATGCTGAAGATGTCCCAACATCCAACTGACCAGAAATGCCTGGTTTTCCCCCTTCTCAAAAAGCAACATTTTTCCTTAGTAGACAGAAAAGAAAATTATCTCTCCTTTCTGCTCAGTTTCTCACTTTCCTACAAGTTTACTAAAATTAAGAGTAACTTTAAAGAGCCCTCCTGAGAAATTTGATCAACATTGACTTCTAGGTGCAAATAATTACTGGAAGAGGAATGGAAAGAAGAGTCAAGAGAGACAAAACAGCTTTATGATATGTCTGCTGTTTCCTTGTGAAAGGAGGCTAAAAATAAAAACTATCAGAAAAATAAAATACATTTGGAGGTAACAGTTCCACTCATTGCTACCTTCCTCTACTCAAAGCCTTTTAGAAAAGCAATTTATAACCATGCCAGAAAAGTAGCTGAAGTAATGGAGAGCATTTTGGAGCTAACACCTTCAGGTCTCTCTAGACAAATGCTCTTCGACTTGAAACCACTCCACCTGCAGTACAGAAATCTAGCAGAGAGACTTAAAAGCATCTGCACCGAGTGTCAGCCAAAGGTCTTCTACCCAATGCTTTATTTATCCCTTCCATTGGATCTTTTTAGCCTCTCAGTTAGACCTTAAACTGAAAGAGAGTAGATTTAGATTGGATAAGAAGTTCTTCCCTGTGAGGGTACTGAGACACTGGCACAGGCTGCCCAGAGAAGCTGTGGATGCCCCATCCCTGGAAGTGTTCAAGGCCAGACTGGACAGGGCTTGGAGCAACCTGGTCTAAGTGGAAGATGTCCCTTCCTGTGGCAGGGGGTTGGACTAGATGGTCGTTAAAAGATCCCTTCAAGACCAAACCATTCTGTAAGTCTACAATTCACTCTACACATGCAGACTATGACTGTACATGGGGTGCATGTATGCACATTAGAAACACACATACGTTAATTAAGTGTACTTACACACAGGGTTCATATCTGTGTAGAAAGGTAGATGTAGCTGAGGCATGCCTCGAATTCTGGAATCATTTAGGTTGGAAATTTGCCCCTCTAAGGAAAATGAGATCACTTCAAAATGCCTTTAATGATTACTTGGCACTGTGGTAATGCCCCTTATTTGCCAGGTATGCTATGAATTCTGTCCTAGTCCAGAGGAGTGGAGTGGCTGAGCAGCAACTCATCATACATGCACCATGCATTCGTGGTGACCCTGACAGATGCTACAGCATAAACCCAAGCCCCACCACAGCCAGCAGCTCCTTTTGGGATGTAGTCAGGTCATTCACAGTAGCCTGGTGAGAATCAAGGCACTGTCTTCAGCACACGCAAGGCAATAAGCTGGTTACACAGCTCCCAGTCTCTCTGAAGGCTCAGACAAGCAGCTACAGTTCCAAGAGGCTGTTGTATGCAATTAGAAATACTTGCTTCACCTCCTTTTCTCCTTCTTCCTCTCCTGAACTGTAGCTGGTCTGTTAGCCCAACTACAGCAAATGAGAATATCTACATCAGCACATGGAGATAAACACACCACATCTACAAATATGAATTTAAGTATTAACCACAACATGTTTCAGGCACCTGCAGACCGATCAATGGACACTCCCACACTGCTCCTCACAAACAAGTTGTGTCGTATTCCTGGAGTTTCACTCGGGGGCAATACACACCCCAACAGCATGTGGCCACGTTTAAGGCAGTAAAATGTAAGAAATATTCTGTCTTTCTCATCTCGAGTGTCTCTGCTGTGCCAAAGTGTCAATTATTCTATGAGCAAAAAGCTAATACAAACCCCCTGTCATTCCGACCCTGCAGACAGCAAATGGCCTAATTAAACCCACCACAAAGATTTACAGCCACTGAGCAAAGATTACTCAATAGAATAACCTGTGTACCTCCAAGAGAGGACGAAAACACAGGCCTTTTGATGGAAAGGACTGGTTTCATTTGCTGGATGTGTTCCAATTCATCGTTTCAGAGATAATTTTCTTTCATACTCCTTGATCCTTCACCATCCATTGCCAGTGACAATGACATGGCTGTAACCCTACAGCTTTCACAACATTTTAAACCAAAAAGCCACAGGCATTTGTTAATAAATAAAGAAATTAGAATAAAATAAAATACTTAAAGGAATGCTAGCACTGTGAGGTGAACACTGGCCTCCTCTCCTTTCTAAGCACCTACTGTCCTTTCCTCTTTCTCTCCCGCTAGTCTATCAAGTGCACGGTCAACTGATCCTCAGAAACCAAGAAAAAGAGAATCTGCTGCAAATAATTCATTCCTATCAGCCTAATAATTTCCCACAAACAACCTTAAATTTCTTGAAATTGCTTCCATCTTCGGGATGTCACAACGTTTTTAGTTGGAGAGAAAACAAAGCACTTTCAAAGGATTTCCTAAAAAGTGAGGAAACTGTGCTCTGTTAAAAAGTTCCTTTTCAAAGCAAAAAACCTTCTCTTTATGCCTGCTAAGCTAAAAGCATCACCCAGGCAAACATCCACTTGCTGCCTTATGCCCACCCCTGACAGTACAAATTCAACTGTTTTTTCCAGTTCACATCTCCCTTTGTGACATCTGCCACTGTATTCCAGCACTTCCAGGTGATCTGCAATATTGCAAAAACTATATTCGTAGAGGAAGGAAACACAAACAGCTCTGATATTTCACAGCCACTATGGAAGGCACTGCAAAAAGGACTTCGTGGAGAGTGGAAATGTGTGCCAGCAGCCAACAGTGACATTCACTCCTCAACTGAAAAAGAGAATTTCTTTAACAAAATCCTCTCCTTTAACAAGTCAGTTAAATCCCAGTCAAACTTACTGATGTTTCAATTTTAATTACTCGGCAGAACAAAGGCGCCCTTTTTCTCTGCTATCCAACCATGCCCCATCTTACATGCAAAACTGCAAGCAGACCAAGGTCTCTTACCTTCCACTTCTTCTTCATCGCATACATGTTTAAGGAAGGACGCCCCCCTATCCAGTACTGCCTCGTCCTCCATCCTGTAGTAATAGAAAAGAAAAAAGGAATGTTCAGACTTCTCCTGGAGCGAGCTGTTTGAACCAGCCCAGGTCCTGGGCAGGTTAACTTGCAAGCTGTTGTTCATGTTCCTGTGGGCACTGCTGTTCTCCTTCCAGAGCCTGCTGTTCTTTCATAGAGCTCCTTTCAGATGGCGTTTGGTTTAAGCTGGCCTCACGTAGCTCGAATTCTAACCTTGAGAGGACATCAGTGGTGACAGGTGGGAGAAAGGTAATCCTGGCTACAAATCTCTGAGGTTTTTCCCACTTCTTGTTTGGTTTGTGTTGTTTTTTTTTTTTTTTTCCTTTCTCGTTTTTCTTTTTTTTTCTTTTTTCCTAAAAACGATGCAGACACGCAGGCAAGTTTGAGGCTATCTATGCAATAGCCAAGTGTTTGTGGGATTCCAGTTTCTCTGTTGAGCTCTTCTAGAAGACCGAGATGGCAGAACCCCGCTCACAAGCAAGCACACACACTACACAGACACACACACACATGTTCGAATGGCTCCAGCCAGCCTCTTAATACCAGCAAAGCATACTTGTGTGCTGGGAGGCGAGCTCTGTGTCACATGCTGGCCTTACAGAAATCTGACATATGAGGATTATCCAGAGACTGAGCGATAGCAAGTCAGACCATCACAGCAGTCATTTCTGTGTGTCACCCGTTCATTCATCCACTCAGGGACGGGTGTTAGCAGCTGTCTCCTTCCCCCTCCACCTCTTATCTGCTTCTCTGTATAGCAGAGACTCCTAATTCTACACCATAAAAGTCCTCCTGGGACACTGCCCAGAACTCCTGCTGCTGTATTTCTCCCACAAAATAAGACCCTGCAAGCTTTCCAAGGTTCATTTCCAAATTCATTTTTGACGAGCAAATAGAAAGATGATACAATAACAAAAAAATGTAGCTATATTAAATAATCTCCTTAGAGGCTAAGCACACATTTGCTGCTCATTGCTGGACAGTCACTGTGGAAGCTTTCCATCTTAATACACTGGAGACCGAGCCAGTAACCTGGTTTCCTACCAATGGCAAGAAACAGGCATATATGGATAATGATCAAAAATGAAGACATTTTCCTTATATTCCCTAGACGGAATAGGGACAAACTCAGTACAGAAGGAGACAAAGCCTTCAAAACTTCTTCACATCTCTATTGCTTCCACTTGTTAGCACAGAATCACAGACTGGTTTGGGTTGAAAGGGACCTTAAGGATCATTTAGTTTCAACCCCCTACCATGGGTAGGGACACATTCCACTAGACCAGGCTGCTCCAAGCCTGGTCCAACCTGGCCTGTATGATCTCCTACGTGCAGTAGCAGCACTAGAGGTTTTCAAGTGCACATTCACATTCAGGAGAGTACAAAATCTGAACAGGCAAATACTAAGAAATTAGAACATCTCAGGTTATCTACCATGTGTGTCAACACGGACCTGAACAACAACAAACAATGAAAACCAGCCACAAAATAAAGTACCCAGGCCCTCGTTTTCTGAAAGCAGCAGCAGAGCAGACATTCTCATCTTTGCCAAATCTTCCTTCACCACCAACACCTTTACTAACACACTGTCGGCCACATTCTCAGCTCTTAGTCTGCAGCTCAGCTCCTGTGAACCAGTCTCAAACATGTCACAGATGAAGAACAAAGTGAAATAGGTCACATTCAAAGCCACTAACTAAGCATATGGAAAGACCCATTTTTCACTTGGATTACTGGATGTCAGCAAATAATACAGCACCATACCCCAAACAAAGACAAGCATCACCTCCTAAGTTTAGCTCCAATTCAGACACTTGAAAGAAGGCCACCTCCCCTTCCCACAGGCTGTTCCTGCCTGCATTATCTGCCAGAGACCCAGAATACAGAGGATTTGAAGAACAAATTTCCCTTGCTTAAGGAAGGTACCATTTCACAAGCAGCTGCTGCTCTGTGTGAAGGGCAGTATGTGCTTCTTGCCAAGAGAACACACAAAGCCAGCACCCAGGCATGCACATGGAATCCTTCACTGAAAGCTCTGATTTTCATTAAATTATTCGAGACTACACATCTTTCCTAACGCAACAGAAGGGAACTTATTTCATGGATGCTTTTGCCTTTTTGCAATGGTTGTGAAGGCACAGCTCAATTTTTATTTATCTTATTTCCTCCCCACAGCAGCAGAGTAGCTACTTGCTATAAACACAACTGAAAAAATCTGGAATAGATGAGGCTGGATTTCCAGACCAAACACAAACCACACGTGCGTTATTACTCTGTAAAGTCTGTTCTAACAGGCTCACACACAATGTGCCCTAATATTTGCCTCCATTCCTTGAGCGCATCCCACACTAGCTTCCAAGGTCAGTTTTGCCATGTCATTTCAGGCAGCAGCAGTCCAAGTGTGCAGCAACTGAGAAGCAAGTATTATGGAAAGGGGGAGAGAGAAAAGAGGTGAAAGGAAGCGAGCAATTTCCACTGCCTGCAAGGACTGCTGAAAATTCACCAGGTGCCATCCACCTACTGAAATGGCTGCTCAAATTGGCCATCACAGCAGCACCCACTTCCTGCTGAGCAATGAATGGCACCTTTCTTCCCTTGCACCAGTCTATCCCATTTAACAGGTTGGAAAAGTGCTTAAGTCACACTGCAAGCCTGATGCTTTTCCCCTGAAACAGGCGCAGAGCAGATCCGAAGGAGCTGGGGGGTTTAAAGGGCCAGGAATAGAGATTGGATCGCCCTGGCACGGCACTTGTTTCTAATCCGCAGGAGTTCAGGGATTAGACTCCCAAGCGCCACCTCCCTTGACTTGGGCTTTTCTGTCTGTCTTGGATTACTGCAGGATTTCTTCAGGCCAAAATCTAGCAAGAAAACATCCTTTATCATGTGAAACAACAAGAAAATCTCCACTTCGGTCTTGAGGGGAAAACCAGCAGAGTCCCATCAGTGAAGTGCTGCCGCAGGAAAAGGTATTTTCACCATCCCATGGAGAAGACACCGGACAGAAGAAAGGGGGGAAAGGGAGAGGGGGATTTTTTTTAGGGCCTCTGAACAGAAATATGCCCTTGTTTAAGCCTGATTTATCAGCTCCTTTTAGTAAGGTAAAAAGCCATTCAGACACCTTCTATCAAGATCCAAATCCTCACTGCTGCTACTGCAAGGCTCTGGAAACAAACCTGAAAATTAATAAAACAATAATGCTGGGATCCTATTTTCACTGTCTGTATCAGAGTGAATCATGTACTCTGACAGAATATACTCAAGTGAAAAAACATGAGCTGCTTCAGTAATTGGCTTGAGTAATTGATAGGTCATTAGATTGGTACCAAACATTTCTGGGAATGACATGATGTGTCAATAGGATTTTAACAAGTGTCTCACAGGTAAGGACAGGAGAGAGAAACAGGTACTTGGCTTAAATAAGGGCAGATGTGGTAATGTGAGCTGCTGCACAGAGGTATCACTCACACCAGCAAATAAAGGTGTCATGTAGCTGGGGAGCCAGAAATTAGAGTTACTACTTGCTGATAAGCTTTTACAATTCTTCCCATTTCAAACGTCTTTTGAAATCCAGAAGAAAGACCAGCAAACTCTGGACTGAACAAAGGGAACAAAGAACAGAGCCAGCACTGTAACTGGATCAGACAGTATAATGCAGAGCCCATGTGCAAACTACATTTGAAGAGTAATCACAGAATCACAGACTGCTTTGGGTTGGAAGGGACCTTAAAACTCACCCAGGTCCAATCCCCTGCCACAGGCAGGGATGCCTTCCACTTGACCAGGTTGCTCCAAGCCCCATCCAACCTGGCCTTGAACACTGCAAGGGATGGGGCACCCACAGCTTCTCTGGGCAACTTGTGCCAGGGCCTCACCACCTGCACAGGGAAGAACTTCTTCCTAATGTCTAATCTAAATCTCCCTTCTATCAGTTTAAAGCCATTCCCCCTTGTCCTGTCCCTACCTGCCCTTGTCAAAAGCCCCTCTACAGATTTCTTGTCAGCCCCTTTAGGCACTGGAAGCTCCTCTAAGGTTTCCCCTGATCCTTCTCTTCTCCAGGCTGAACAAATGCAAGTAAAGTGCCAAAGTACCCTTTTTTCTGATGATGCAAGACACATAGGAAAAGGATAGAACATACACAACATTAAAGGAGCATGGACCATTCATCTGTTTTCAGTTGCGCTTTTCCTTTTTGCAGCACCAACTCCTACCTTTCATTGCCAAGGAATTGCCAGCATCTGTTGGACCACAATGTGTACAACACGGCTGCTGGTTAATAGCACATGCTGTATTGAAACAAGGAGGAGGCAAAAAGTAAGAAAGCTTTGCAAGTTTATCATGCTATGACCAAATTACAAGCCATTGCACATTCTGGACTACTCATCTTTTCAATGCGCATGTGAAAACTCAAAGGTTTGCTGTTGCTTGCTCTTATCTCTCAGGGATGACAGTGATACAAGCATTTCATGACCAAAGTACGCTTGGTAAAGGGGCTTTTGAGAACAGACATAGCAAACACAGGGTAAAGTGCGCTTTCTGTGGGCAGCCTTTTGTCTTTACACTGCTCCCTGAATCATTGGGTTCAAATATTTTCCCTGTTCACTGGCACTCTGGTTTTGTTGGCAAGTTAGGAAGACCATGGGGAAACCCCAACCCAAAGCTATTGAGTGCCTTGGATCAATCAGATAGCAAAAAGCAGAATACAAACCTGGATATAGTTATTTGCTTGAAATACCTCAGATTACATGGATTTCACTCTGGAAAAGGTACCTCGATGGTTCAGTGATGCTGTGCCATTCCATTCAGATTACTAAAATGTCTTAATAAGACATTTTAGAAAACTGGGGGGTATGGACTTCTATTGATTTGGGTTTTTAATAAGTTCCAATTAGATCATCTCATTGTTACATGACATGTTTCACGCTACAGAGGTGTCCTCGGGGATTGAAATTAGGTCCCATTAAAAGATCTAAATACGAGTCTCAGTTCTTGACTAAATCTTGTTTTCAAAACTCTTACTGACTGGAATGTCAAGAACTCAAAGGGTTTATCTCAACTCACAGGTGAAGCCTATGAGAGCACCTTCCTGAAACCAAGCTAAGAATTATATGAATTTATTTTGACAACATAAGTTGTATCATTTGGGTTTCAATTTAAGTATGTGAGAACTTCAGGAGGGCACTTCAACTTGGATACCAAAAATCCAATTCAATATGGATCCAAAAATGAAACAACTATCAGGAAAAATAATTAGGGGTGAATGAAGTTGAAGCTTTTGTCTGCACAAACAAGTAAATAACAGTATCAAAACACAGGGAAATCCAAGGGGGATATTTTGGCACTGGACCCTACGGTAGGTGTAGCAGTTAAAGCCATTGTTTTATTGTGTTTAGATTGCCTACCATAAAATGACACAACTCTATAAAACCTGATAAATCAGCTGCCTGTTTGCTTTCATTTCCTCCTCTTAAAGGAGACCACGAAGCTGTAACTGGAGACATACCAGCAAGGAGAAGTCCACATTTCCTTCAAACTTAGTTTGGAAATTGCAGCATCTTGGTTCCAGATGTCTCTGCAGTAGGATGAGGTGAACATCTACCAGTCAGCACTAGGTTCCTGCCATTCACCCTATTCATCTGCTATAGTGACTGTAGCCAGAGCCAGGAAAGGGTACAGAAAGGAATTCAAGATTGCATTTACATAGGAGTTTTATGAGATGAGCCAATCAACAAGAAGAAGTGATTTTGGGCTGCAAATACTATGAATGTATCTGTTTGAGACTAACATAAACCAGACGTTTCTGCAGCTTCATCTTCTGCAAAGTATGAAATATAAATCACAAATAAGTTTTCTCTAGAGGCAGAATGGTGACAGTTTTCAAACCCACAAGCAGCAGTGGGTTTTTCCTAAAAACTATCATTTCAGGATAGCCTAGGGGGTCTGATTTGGGGTTTTTATGCCATTTATTTCTGTGATGATCTCATGTCCTGCAATATTTTTGCTAGTTTTATGCCTCACAGGCAACTTTTTAATTTGACCATGTTTTACCCAGCCAATTGGGTCTCACTACGTATTTTTTCAATTTTGGCTACTAATAGAAAAAAGAAGATTTTGGCACAAAAAAGTTCCTAAAAATCCCCAACCTGCTTCAAAACATTTGCTTAAAAAAAAAAAAAAAAAAAAGATGAGCAAATTCTCAGGAGTAGTTTCAAAATGGGAAAGGGGCAGAGGGAGAGAGCTCAATCCAGGGTGGAGTGAAGAAGAGGGCTAAGGTGAAAACATGACCCCAAGCCATGAAGTGTTTGCCCCACTCAAAATTAGTCAGCGTCCAACAGATCTATAATTCAGTGCATGACCTGAGGCTCAGTAAGCCTTAGATAAAACAGCTCCAAGGGGCTGACTTCCGAGAGCATTTTCATGTGCTCTTCAACTAAACCCGTGTCTATGTAAAAACAATCTTGTTTTATGAAGTAGCTGCTTGTTCAAGCCTCGTGTGAGAGCTCTTCTTGAGAAAGCAGTGCCTAAGTGGACTGTGTCATAAGACCAGGTATCACAGACTCAGAGCTGCAATATTACAAGCATGGATTTTACATCAGCTCAGCACATGACTTTCAAAAGGGTAAAGACTTTACAAGTCAGTAGTAGACAGGATCTGTAAAGAAATCCTCTGAGGTACCTTTTCCAGAGTGAAATCCATGTAATCTGAGATATTTATATATACATACACACACACATATACATACATAAATACACAAACACGCAGCTATATAAACCTAGACAAAGAAATAGCAACTGTAGGAAAACTTTCCAGCATCTGCTGAGTATTGGCTACACTGGGGCTCAAAAAGCAAGGGATGGGTAGCTTGGACCTTGCATGGTTTCCTACCTACAGACAGGGATGTTAGAGTGGTTGCCTCAGCCTTGCCAGCCCACCTTGTAAAAGCAAAAAGTTATCCGGAATGGGAGTTCCTGGAGTTAAGTCCACTTCCCGCTCAGCAGAGGAACAGGCAGTGTGTACAGTGTGGGGTGGAGCAGCACACCCAGTGGCACCACTAACCCAGAGCCAGTTTTTCCTCAGGGAAAACAGTCCAGGACTTCCCATCCCAGCTTCCCAGCAAACAGCGCCTGCACTCATCCTCCCATGTGACTGTTTTGGGGGGGAAGTCTCTGTAGCAATAACCCCCAGCACACAAAACGTATGAGACCATCTTACGTCTTAATTTCACTTCTCTAACAGTTTGGAACTTTCCCCTTCCTTCAGGCTTTATACTTCCAAACGCATGACTCCTAGAGCTGCATATTTTCCTTCCCTTCACCTCTGAGATGCTGAAGTCACTCTAAAAGCATCACAGATCTCTGGACCACCAATGTCAATATCATCACAACTAAGCATGCAGTACAGAACGTATGCTGGCTTCATGCTTTCTGCTGGAAGGAGGACAGACAACACCTGATCCAGCACAATGCTGGGCTGGCAGAGGCAGAAAGCAAGGTTGTATAAAACATTCTGGACAGATCTGAAGCAATCAAGGGAGCTAATGCACTTTCAGCACTTCACAGAGTGCAGTCACAGCACTTCTGATCCAGTTCTGGGGGTACTGAAGTGATAAGCGATTTCATGATACGCTGATTTCACAAACACAATCCAGCATAAAGGAAATTTTGAACATGGAAGATTCCAGTAATCTGCTTCAACACTCAACATCACACACAGTCCATGTGGCACGACCAAGCAGCACACAAAGGCATGACATGAGCAGGAACTTCGTGAAGTGTGTGTATTACCAAAATCCTGATGCAACCAGTGTCCAGCTATAGACTGAAACCTGGAGAAAGTGCATGGCTGAGAACCAGGAGTATGTCAAGGGTTTTATTTGAGTTCAAAATAGTACAGATCTTGGTGGGGTAAAGAAGTACAAAATAAATAAATCAATCTCTGCAAACTCTACCTGGTTACTAGATGAAAGCTCCTGTAAAACTATGTATTTTCTACACGTTAGATGAGTTACTCAAAAGAAGGAATGTGATGTTGTTTGAGATCCCCTCAAGAGTGCGATCAGAGCTCACAGCTGTAAAACAAAGACACAAGAGGCAAATGTCAGCACACACACATATAATCCAGGCAGAGGAAAGGCAACTTCCTCAAAAAACATCAGATGAGCAAGAAAACCAGTAGGCTTTCAGAGAACAAAGTGCTCCAAGGTACCCTCATCCTCATTTGAGTGACAACTCTTGTCCAGAAGACTGGACAGTGACTGTTTCTCAGGGAAAATGAGACAAAATCTCCTCTGAATGTCACTGGCACGGGTCCCAGTGCATGCACAAAATGACAATTTAATAATAGTCGATCAAACTATTGCAGATGTGGCTGACAGAAATGCAAACAGCCGATTTTCAAAGTGAATGTCCCTTTTGCCTCCACTAGCTGCACTGGAAGGGGAAAAAAAATAAAACCACTGCCCCCCAAACAAAGAAACAAAACTCAAAGAACCACAAAAACACAAAGCGAGTTTACTGAAGATGAAGGAACACTTCCAGAGAGGAGAGGAAAGAGGGGTGTGAAACACAAACCCAAGTTATTTTAAAGTCATCTGAGAACTAACTGAAATTAAGAATTTCATCACTTCCACCAATTTAAGCTCCCGTCAGAACAACAGGAGCAAGGCAGTCCCAGCCCACAGTACCACAGACCCCAGGAGCCGTTCTGTCTCTGAAGACTGCCAAGTGCTTAGCAAAACCAACAATGCCAGCCCAAGAACCCAAAGGAACATTGGTCCCTCACTGATGACCTCCACGAGGATCAATCAGCAGCAGTGTGACTGCAAGTGACAATTCCTCCCTGCATGATCATGACAGACCTGTGATCCCAGTCATGGAGAGCAGCCTGTTGTGCCTTCTGGGGGCTATCATCAGGCTGCTGGTGCAAAATCATCAATGTTTGACCCCTAGCTAATGCTGTCCAGGCTTATACCACATAGAATCCCAGACTGGTTTAGGTTGGAAGGGACCTAAAAGCTCATCCAGTTCCAACCCCCTGCCATGGGCAGGGACACCTTCCACTAGATCAGGTTGCTCCAAGCCCCATCCAACCTGGCCTTGAACACTGCCAGGAATGGGGCAACCACAGCTTCTCTGGGCACCCTGTGCCAGTGTCTCTACTCGAAATGTCATGCCATGGTATCAGAGAGGTAGGTTTGTTGGTTTTGCCAATGTTATCAGGCAAAGAAAACAGCTGTCAGAACACTGATGGCTGTTGGTAACCTCACTGCCATGTCTACTAGCCTCATGAAAGAGCTCAGCCACACATTCACTCTCTTGATGGCACCTGAAAAGACAGCAAACAGAGATTTCCTATGATTCTCCATAACATTCCCAGCAGTGGACAACAGGGAACAGGTCACTGTTGTACAGAACAACACACTACCTTCAGGTGCCCCTTGCCCTTGCACACACAGAGCTGATAGAGCAATGAGACCAATGCATGATGATGACCCAGTTACCACCTTGACTTTGAATCGTGGCACCACTAAAGAGCAGACCAAGCCTGTGATCTTTAAACTCGGACCTGCAGACTATCAATTAGCCATTAATAAGAGTTTCGCCCAGACCAGGCAGGGGCACATGATGGTGTTTTTCCTGCATTAGTCAGTGAACAAAGGATATGGGTTCTTTCACCGCCAGGACACCAAATTAAACAGGGAGGAACATGACACAGAATAAAAGCAGAGTGGTAGAAGCAGACAACGCATGATCCTGCATAAAGTCAATCCATTTAGAAATGTTAAACTCACTTTACCAGCAAAATGAGTTAGCTACCGGATTGGCATTTTGCTTCGTGGGAGAGTCATGTTCTTAATTTGGTTCTAAGCGCCCTAAAGCTGGATTTGCTGTCTCTAACCACAGCCGGGAGCACGTAACTGAACCGCTGAGCAGGCAACTCCCAAGTTTTAACAAGAGTGTCCCTTAGATGACACCCAGTCAAGGGCAGCCCAAAACAGACTTACTCATATCAGCCCAAAACAAGTCTGAGAAAAAACATAACCCAAGAGCTGAAAAGTAGTTTCTTGCTAGAAAGTGCTCACAGCTACTTCTTACAAACTCCTTTCTAGTAACCCATCACCATCCGAAAAACAACTGGGGGGAGGAAGGGGTAGAAGCATGGTGATGCTGATAAGCACCACTACTGCAGGAGATCCTGGATCTTCCAAAGTACCCCAGAAACTAGTGTGATCACCAGTAAGCTTACCTACAAGATCAAGCAGATTTCTGCAAGATAAAAGGCAATTTAGTATAGGTATTTTTTTCAGGCAATGGCTGAAAAACCTCATCTGCTCTAGGGATAGACTTCAAAAAAACCATTCTTCTGGATAGAGACAGCCTAGAAGATTAAGACCACATGTATCCTCCTTTACTAAAGGAAGGCTACTGGTGTTACTCAGGCTCCTGTAGTACAGCTGACCCTGACTGACCCCAGAGATATTCCAGACCATATGGCATCACGGCTCAGCATATAAAGCTGGGGGAAGGAGTAGAAGTGGGCGACATTCAGAGGGATGGTGTCTTCCCCCATCACCATTACACGTGATGGAGCCCTGCAGTCCTGGGGATGGCTGAACTCCTGCCTGATGACAGGAATTGGCAAATTACTTCCTTGTTTTGCTTTGCTTGCATGCCTGGCTTTTGCTCCACCCATCAAACTGTCTTTACCTCAACCCATGACTTCTCACTTTCCCCTTAAAATTCTCTCCCTCAACCCACTGGGAAGAGGGAGCCAGGAGTGGTGTGGTGCTTAGTTGCCAGCTGGGGTTAAACCCAAACAGTTCTTCTTGGCACACAACATGCGCTGTAAAAGGTTCCAGATAACCAGAGATTCAACTGGAATGTGCTAGATCAAGTTTATAGCTGTTATTGCTGTTTAGCTATTAATTGGCAGGCTCCTGTGTATTTACCATGGGGCTTGCTTGCCTCACTGTCTGTTGGAGTCTAGTGCTCATTAGCGGATGCTTTATAGTTTTGCTGCTTATTGTAGTGCTTATCATCTGACTCTGCTATGCTGGGAACAGTCTGATAACAGTGATGGTGGTATACCGCGTCATGATGGGACACCTCAAAGCGTGTGGCCATGGCTAAGTCCATGACAGAGCAGCTCCACCCCTAAGGGACTGCAGCCTGTGGGTAAGTCCAAGCTGGAGAAGGGGCTAGGGGAGAAGTTCATTGCAATATTAAGCCTTATGGTCTGGTTCAAATGAACCAGGGGTGGACACTGTAATGGAAAAAACCTGTAAATTGTTGTAACCCATGATTTGAGTTGCATGCTACAGGAATTACTATAGCAGGAATCAACTGAACTAACGGAGGACAAGACTTCCAAGAGGCAGTGCAGGTGCAGCAGTGACAAATCTGAGCTGGTTTTGGTGCCCAGTAACTCCATTCAACACAGCACCTCTCCTGTCCTGAGTGACCATTATAAGAGACGGAGCCCAAAGTCACAGACTAAATCAACTCAATGGACATCTATGGACATTTTACAGACCTTTCACAGGGGGGGTCCCCAGACTATGGAAATTATATCTGTGTATTATATCAAAGGATGGGAAGGGGGGTGATGGGTAATGAGGATGTCTTGGATAGGGACCCGAGTATCATGCAAATCATATGGAACAAGGGGTGGAGAATACGCTGGGTTTGGCTGGGTACTTGGACTTCGATTCTCTTCTCCATCCCACCAGGGAGGAGGGAATGAGATATCAGGCTTATTTGCTCATGTTATCACCCACTGTCTGCTTTCATTCTCTTCTTCACATGCATCCGCCCCCATGTGCCTGGAGGCAGCCATTCCTTGGGAAGAAACCTCAGAAAACCAGCTTTCTGTAACACACTCACTTGGTGTGTCAGGTGTGGTCACAAAGCAAGCCAGCATGTCTGGGGATGGAGAGGGCAACCCAAGGCAACATTTGTGGTCAGCACCCACTGAGCATAACCTGCCCAGCTTGGTCATCACATGGCCTCTCCATAGCTGTTCTAATTCATCCCAACTCACCAGAAATTCTTTCAGCCAGGATTCCTGGATACTGTACTTACGTAAGTTGGCGCCTGCAGATTTCACTTCTCATCTTTAACCAGACATCTCCATTCCAGGAGAGGGTACAACAGTGGCCAACTCCAGCTAATTTTCAACAGGGTTTGGATAAAAAGCTGCCTTTTGTCCCTTTGGTGATAAGGGTCACAGCAAGCAAAGGTGATAAAAGGTACTCCTGGGTGACTCTGAATCAGTCACACACATCTTAACCATCGGCTGCAGGCACCTTCCCAAATACAGGCTATAACTACCTATCACTGAACCCAACTTGTAAACCATCATATAGTTACCGCTTGCTTAGAGACACCTGCTAACAAAGAACAGCTTTACACCCAGCACCTCATTGCAACACAGCTGTTTAAAGGTAAAAGGAAAATTGTTGACAGCAACATTAAATACCAGTTATCTGCACCCGTTATCTTGCATTTTTTTATTGCTAAGTGGAATAACTGGTCTGGGAACAGAGCCAGGAAAGTTGGGCTGAGACCACAGTCCAAGACTTCTTACACTTACTGAGAATTTCAAACTAAGGGTCATATCCAGAAGTGCACTGACTTCTTCATGGAGAACCTTTCCTGAGTTACAAGTTGAGCCTCCCCAGGAAAATATGAAGCTGTTCATAACCCAAGGCATTAATGTACCAGGAATACTTAACACAAAAGTTTCTTTTTCATCATTTAGAATTAAAAAGGAAGAAACATGTTCAAGAAAGACAGCTTCACTTGTAGAAAAGTAATTACATAAAGTTTTAGAGTTCGCAGAGATCTCCGCACACTCCCACATTTCTCCACTTCTGAAGGCTCAGAGGACATTCTGGTTACTTGCCGGGAGATATATTTTGAGCACCATGAGCTTAAGCTGTTTTTGCAATGCTTTTTAATAAATTAAGTTGTATACCTAATGTTCGGCAAACTGCATTTGCTCTGGGCTCTTCTAGCTTGATCTTTAATTTGAGTAATTATTTTAAAGCTGGAGACATGATCTCCTTTATTCAGTGTCTGGAGAGGATTCTGACACTAAGATACAGTTGGGGCTTCCACGGAGTTGTTTCGCAGCATATTCCCTGTCAACAAAAAAAATACACAACATTTCTGGAAAAGGGAAGATATGGGTGATCCAAAGCAAACTTAGGAAACCTCGAGGTTTTTCTTTTGCAGCAATTCCTGACACTTCACTGTTTTATTCACAGGTTCGGAGTGTCCATCTCGGGTTGAGCTATAGGATGATAACCACAGTTACGTGCCCGTTCCTGCAAATAGGAGAAACTGAGTAGTCAGAGCACCGTGGTTGTATTTCAGTGCCCACAGTAGTCAAGGAGGGATGCCTGGGCTTGCCTACATTGTCAGTGAAGCATGGGCCCAAGCCCACACTCAAGCCCAGACTTGCTCACATTCTTTCAATGCTAGCAGGCTCTCAGGCCTTCTTCAGTGCACAGCTAAGGTAGGAAATTCAAGGTCTACCACAAAGCCCAGAAGTCCCAACTTTTCCTTTTTGCTAGCGGACACCAGCAAGGTGCCATGGACACATCAGCATTGGCAGGCACAGTGCATGATGCTCCTTGGGCAGACCACGAAGCTTTGGGCCATGGGAAGCTCTGAGCCACTGGGCTTTGCATACAAAGCTAACTCAGAGAACAGGGCTTCAACCACAACAGCAGCATTGCCAGAGACAAGGAGAGCTCAGCTTAGTGTCTCAATGTCGCTACTCTCAGCATTGGGTAGAGACACTGGCACAGGTTACCCAGAGAAGCTGTGGCTGCCCCATCCCTGGCAATGTTCAAGGCCACACTGGACAGGGCTTGGAGCAACCTGGTCTAGTGGAAGGTGTCACTGCCTGTGGCAGGGTGCTGGAACTGGATTGGATTTAAAGTCCATTTGAGCCTAAAGCTTTCCATAATACTCTGCTTTTTTTTACAGTCACATAACCTATCTACACTGAGCAAAGCTAAGCATTGGCCAGATTAATGCATTCATTCAAGGGAGTCTTTTCCCAATTCAAAACACAAGAGAGTCATGTTCCTTATCTACCAAGCTAGCCAAGTCACTTTGGTCTGACATGAGGGATCATACTCAAGACTGATTTACCCTAACAGGGTGTCAAAACCCGCTCCCCCGGGCACAGTTAACCATATACTATTTGCTGAAGGCCAAAGAAGGCATTCTCAAAGCTTGTACAACACAGCAGGCATACATTGTAGAGACAGACTGCCTCTCCTAAAGCCAGACTATGGCTTTTCAATATATAAACTGATCACTTACTGTTCATAAGAAGGCAGAAAACCACAAATACTATTCCATTCTGAGCTACGGAAAAACCATAATTTATCACATTCCTGTAGAAGCACTTCTTGCTCTTACATGAGAATAATCTTTTCTTTCCAAACACATTTTGTGGATGTCAGTAACACACCGGAGACTTAAACTCACTCTGAAATGGAAGCAGTTCAAAAGTTGACACTCTGCAAGCAACATCTGTCAATTCAAGGTGGTTTTGCAACAAAATTAGTGATGTCAACTGACACAGCCACAGGTGAGCTGTAACTGAAAACACAACCTAGGCCTTTGGTGACCTCTGTAGGTCCCTTCCTATGAAATAGTCCATTAACTTCTAAATAAATATTGTATTCTAAACCTCTTCCTAACACCACCCTTCAAGTCCCTATCAAAGATGGACTGAAGACTTTGCACTGGTCTCCAATTGATTTCCAACCCCACCCCTCACACAGCCTATGGTTACAATCCAGACTTCGTTCCTACACCTGTCCATCCCCATTCGATCCATTCTCTCCACTCACTCTATCATCTCACCCTTGTTCCTCCTGCTCATACCAGTGGAGCTATGCACACCGGACTCAACCCACCACACTTTAGCATGGCCTTAACAATCCACCCATTGAATTGCTTTGAGGCCAGAAGTCATCGGTGGCAAAGTGCCTGTGGGATTCAGGCAACAAACCCACAGAAATGAACGTCCTTTGAACTGTAGAAAAGGTACCAGGATTGGAGCCCATTTTATGGCCAAGAAAGATGTAAATCATGCTGTGGCACTCCGAGGACATGGCTCCTCATTTCCAAGCTTTCTCTATGCACCAATAACAACGCTCACAGCACTGAAACTCCATCATCAGCATTATGAAGGCATCTGGCAGTGCTTCCCAAGAACGCCACATTCACACTTTGCCTGGGACAATGCTCCTCAAACTCAGTCGTTATTCACAAGCCCAAGCCTAATAGATCATGAGATGTTAAACAATGGATGTGGAATAACTCCCAGGGCACCGCACGCTGTATTGTTGTGCCGTTACAGCTTTAGAACGGAGCTCCACAGGGGACAGAAGAGAACAAAGTATCCCTCTATTTTTTCACTGCGATTATTGTTTCTGCCTAGAAGGATACACAGGCTGCTCTGCTGACTACAGTGACTGGTCTTCAGCAGTGCTGTTTGCCTACTGAATGCACCAACTGTTAGAAGTGGAAGTGATATCAGGCTATTCACATCCAGTGAGAATTTGGGTAAAATCCACTTCACAATCATCAAATTTACCAACTGAGAGACCTAAGCAAAATGTGCATGTACAAATCCCATGTAGGAAACACACTTTCATTCAATTCAGGTGCAAGGAAACAGGTGTAACATACTCAAATGCTACTTTTCCGTGACCTACTGAACAACTATTTCCCAACCTCATTCTAAACACAGAATCTTCTCACAGTTAGCAACCTTGATAACAGATCTTTATGCTTACGTATGAGGGTTGACGATACGTCTGAAGTGTTATATAGCCACAGAACAATAAAAGCAGTTAACTTTTACAACCCACTGTTCAAGGTCAAGAGTTGAAATCAGAGGCTCTGATTAGTAAAGCTGCAAGAGGAGATTAAAATTAAGTAAAAACTTAAAATAACTTGAGGTGAAAATTATCATTAAGTCGCACAGAGCAGTGAAAAGGACAGGCAAGTCCTGTTTCTGCAATTACTGTGCAGAATAGAGAAGATACAAAAATTCTAATAAAGATGACGACTTGACATGCAAGACTCCAGTCTCTTCTTTTGACTTAAGATTACACATCTGAATAGTCATCAAAATCAAAAAGCTTCCAGGTTCAGGTTTTGCTCAGAAAACAGCAGCAGAAGACGATGGAATAGACCAGAGGAGTGAATTTTAAGTGAAAAAAGGCAAATGTTTGTGGCACATGCAAAGCCACCAGGATTTCTTACATAATACCAGCTCACTGTGATAACTTGAGAAGGCAAATAAAATTAAATCTCCACTGGGGAACAAGCACATCCAGTTTTAGCCTGGTTGATTAATCCCACAGATCAGCTGCAGGCACCTTGCACAGGTTATAAAAAGAGGTACCATCCCACCACAGCCCCCAGAGTTCTAAGCACAGTTTTCCACCCACAATTATCTGTTCCCATCACCAGGCAGATCATGGAAATATCCACGTCCCAGATTTAGCAGTAAGAACACTCCAACAGATCAAATCCCACAATTTCCAAACCACCCTCTAAAAGAAAAATTCTCTAGCAAAGGAAGCCATAGCTAACAATGAAATAACAACTGATTAAACCCAAAGAGCAGTCCTCAGGACTTGTCTAAAAAGGAGCAGCACAGACAAACCTGCTCCAATTTGTAAAGAAATTATATTTATTTCACAGTCTCTGGCTGGATCTACGCTTTTCTCCTCTGAAACCCAGGCAAAATATTTCCTACAGACCATACCTTGCAGGAATAACTTGTTTACAAGGAAACAAAAATATATCAATCTTATGTAGTTATAGCAATTGTTATAACTCATCAAGCCAACATTTTATAACTCGGAAATCTTTTTAAATATGTTCATTTATAACATTAGCACTGAATGAAGCCATTTTTATAATTAACATTATTAAGAAAATACAGAGATTTTAGTAAACCTCAGTCTTAAGAATTCCTTCAAACAATTCCCACCACCGCCAGGTTTGATTTTTCAAGACTCACTGTGTAACGTGAAATGTATGGATCACTATACATTAAGGCTTATTTCAAGTCAGATTAACACAGAGTATGTAGCGATCATAATATTCAGTAGCACAATAGAAATATGACACTGTTCCCTAATAAATGTAGCTAGATAATAAAGCAAGGATTTGAAACAATGTGACTTGGAAGATTCCCCCTTTCCCTTAAAGGATTTCCTTAGGAGTAATAAATACATAGATTATCCAGTCTCTCCCTTCACATACATTTATATATATAAATAATATACATGCACTTAAAAAAATAAATCAAATCCCCCTTCAGTGTGTTTTACTGTTGCAGCAGCATCAGCCCTGCTAACAGCACACACAATCCTGGAATTCAGATGCAGAAAATCCGTTTGAGCCTCAAATAAAAGGATTCCGATTTTGGTTATGTCAAACCATCTTCTGATTTTTCTGGTAGAAAAACCTGTTAAAAATAGGACCACTTGCCATTCCCTCCGACGTGCTCCGCAGGATTCAGAGTACGGCTCACAACCGACTTGTACGCTACGAGTCCTGCTCTCTTTTTCTCTGTGTGGCTGGAAATTCAGATAGAAATCCACAATTCCAAACCAAACACAACAGAGCATTAAGAACAAGAACTGAGATATAGGTTTCTCCAATTTTCTGCTATTTCTCGCCATAAAACTCACCTAAATTCTCTCTGCTGATAGCCCCAGAGGCAACTTTTATTCCACAGTAGGTATTTTCATCACAAATAGTATCACTCACTAATTTCAAGGCTCGTATGTTTGACAGACTATCTTTGAGCTCCATCCCCATGCAAGCCTTAACCCAAAAGATGATGGCCACTCCTTGAAGCCACTATTTGCTGTCAAGCCACCAAGATCTAGAGATGATGGTAGAAATTTACCTGAGAGCAAGCACTCCAGCAGGCCACGGTACCACCAAGTGCTTTTAAGCTTCTGCAGCTTTTTTCTTCTGCCACACACTGTTTTATCACCCAATGATAGGATAGGTGCTATAACTGTTTTCAACACTATCCAACAGCAATAAAAAATGTTCCTGCCACAAACTACACACAGTGCTGAGCAAACTCAGGGGAAAGAAGATGCTACAGCAACTCAAAGTTCAAGGGCAGGGGGCAGAAGCATTGCTTTGAATGGGTGTAGGAGTTAGCTGCAACCTTGGTAGTTAATTGCTGTATTTTCATTTCATTTTCAAACACTGTGCAGAACAAGAGCACTGCCTCCCCTTTCCAGCTCTGTTTATTCAGAGGGAGCACAAAGAGAAGCTTTCCTTCTACCAGAAGCAGCACAATGACACAGAGACAGGCTCCTTTATCAATATTAACTGTAAACTGCTATTAGTGGGATTTCTAAGGGCACTCCCTTTTTAGCCTCCTAAATGGATTTGAAGCCAGAAGCAGCTAATTGCCTTCATACGAGAAAACCTGACAGTAGCTATCAGAACCCTCTGAATTTGCTCCAAGCAAGAGTTCAGATTCTAAGTCTAATGCACACAGAAAATAAGTGAAAGGCAGGTCGCTGGAGCGTGACGAGGATGCTAGCTCACTCTGGCAATGACGGAGCAGGAGCATCACTATCTGTACCCACAGGAATAAAGTGTTTCCAGGCATCCACCTTCCCAAAGCAGCTATTTCATCCAGTTTATCTTTGCTCCATCAAGGCAACATCTTGCCTTCCAAATGCTTCTATCCGGGAGGACAGTACCTCTGATTAACAACAGCTACCTGAAAAAAACCTGTTATGGGCAGAAAAATAAATACAGGTTTTTTCCTTACCCTCTCACACAGCAATTTTCATTCACAACCTTGTCCAAACACTTTCCAGCTTGTTATTTATTGTAGGTATTAAGGTGGCAGGGCAGTTAAAAATCCTTCTGATGGGAATACAATCAGCTTCTCCACTGCTGCTGGAAGAACTTGTGCGCAGGAGCAAGGCGCCCCCTGTGATAAGCAGGCAGATCAGAAAACAAAAGGACTTACAGATGTTTTCCCTTCTCACAGGGATATTTTTCTTCCAAATGCACTTTGTGTCTTATCAGCACAAGCCAACGGTAACCGAACCATCTGCCCTACACCTGCAGCAGGACTCTGAAAGTGCATTTTGAGAGCCCCACTACAGAACTCCATTTAAAAACCTCCTATGAGGAATACCACAACACACCACCAGCAGATGACAGTGTTTTCTGACTAAATTTCAAGATTTAAAATCCTAACACAGAAGTTTGAAGGACAAACCCTTCACACTTACAAGCCATACCCTGCTCAGAGCAGAATGGCTGGGCACAGGGCGTTAACTTGCTAGGGATGCCCTGGGCACACAGAGACAACTTTGCTCCTCTACCAACTGCAAAAAAGAAAAAAGCCAATCCACAGCTCCTTCTCATTCCACTCCCAACTCTGGACAGCAGCATCACACCATGCTAGTTCCTCGCAGGCTACTGGTCGTTACTCTGCAGTTGCCAGCCCCTTGTTATCTTGGAATGCTGCTTCAAGTAACCTCTTCCTTCAGGTCCAGCTACCTGAACAAACCAGCACACACACATGCCAGCAGGTGACCAAGCAAACACAGATGCAAACCATCCCATTTAATCATTCTGCATATGACTGGAAGCTGTCAGGACAAAATTAGGTCTTGTGAAACAGCTACCGGGTTTGGGAGCCTCAAGTGTTTCTTGTGTTTGGGGTGTTTCTGGCTGGGGGTCGGGGCTCTGTACCTTGATCTTAAAGCAGTTTCCTTTTGATTATCAATCAAGTAAAAACTAGGCATACTCCTGAGAATATTGTGTTAGCAACTGCTGAGCAGCAAATTCTATTCCCACACAATACGCAGCTCTGCACCTTTTGTTAAACCCAGCTAGCCAAGTTTCTTCCTTTTTTTTTTCCTTTATTAATGGAAAATATGTACATTTTAGGACTAACCAGAACAATAAAGCCACCACGTAGCCAGCAGCCTAACCCAAAGTCACGTTCAGCCACTCAGCAAACTGCAGCTCCCTGAACCAGACAGAAGAAAGCGAGTTCCTCTAGTACAGTTCCTCGATGGAGCTGTTGCTGCTCGGATTTCCCCCAGGGCCCAACCTTACTGCTACTTACACCCAACTTTACTTACAGGAGCAGCAATGCGGAAGGATTAAGCACCACAGAACAATGCCCAGCACCTTCTCCTACACCGCGGGAGCTCTCGGCACGTTGAAGCACAGCGCCTGAACCCAAGTACTACAAGGATGCGCTCCCAATAAATTCTCATTTCCATGTTTGCTCACCAGCAGAGCAGCTCCAGGCTGCAGCGCTCGGCAGGAAGCTCACCACAGGGAAAGCAAGCAGCAATGAGCTTGCCCTGGCTAAGGAAATAAGTATGTATTGTCCGCATATAGACATAAATCAGGTGGAGTACTAAAAACTTGACAGGAAATAGGAATTCCTGACCCCGCTGCTGCTCACAACTTACTGAGATAAAGTGGAACCATACAAGAAGTTTCTGAATGCGGTGCAGCGTTTTTCAAGCTGGCACCAAGCGCAGACTGAGACAGACCCTGCGGGACGACAACCGACAAGGGCTAGACCAGCCAGGCTGCGAAAGCTGCCGGTGTCCCCCCACCGTCCCCAGGGCTGCAGGCGGCCGGGCAGGTGCCCTGGGAGACCCCGCTCCGTCCTGCTCACCTCCGGGGCTCGGTCCTGCGGCGTTCCTCCAGCGTGGCGGCGGGCGGGGGCTGCAGGGCAGCCACGGGATAGGAGCCTGGGGAACGTCAGCGGGGCATTGCCGCGCTCCGGGCCGGACCTGCCGATACGCGCACCGGCGCCTGCCCGCCGGTCTCGCTAACCCGCCCGAGGGGAGGCGGTGGCGGCTGCTGAAGGGCCCCGCGGCCGAACGACCGGCGGGGCGGAGCGGCTGTGCTGCCGGCGCCTGCCCGGCACGCATTTAAAGCCGCCAGCGAGCTCGGCCGTCCCCTCGCCCGCTCCCATCCCGGCCCGTCCCGTCCCCTCCCGGCGGCCGCTCGGCGTCACAGGGCCCCGGGGGCGGGGAGCCCGGCGGAGGGAGGAGCCAGCGGGGCACCGCCGGGGCAGGTGCTAGGCGGGCGCAGCGGGATGGGGCTGCCCCCGACCGCTCCTTACCCGAGCGCTCCCCGCCGCACCGCCCACGACCCTGCCCACCGCCACCCTCAGGGCAGAGAGGCCGGGCGGCTCTTTCCGCGAGAGTGGCCGCAGCCCGCACGGGCCGCGGGGCTTTCCCACCGCTGGGCACGCAGCGCCCCGGCAGAGCGTTGGAAGCGCACGCTACAGAGCGACAATCCATGAGAGATACGCAGAAAACAGCATTGGGCCGGTTTGTGATAACTTTGCAAAGGAAATCGAAGTGTTGTTCAAGGTGTCCCTGCCCGTGGTTGGGGGTTAGAACTGGATGAGCTTTAGGGTACCTTCCAACCTAAACCAGTCTGTGACTCTGTAAGCAACATCTTACACCATGCTGCTTCTTAGCTCCAGCATGACAAGGCTCACCTATCTTCGCTGCCTCGTGCGGTCTTGCTTCACTCTGCCTCTTTCACATAAACTTGTATTTACACTACTTGCCCTTCAAACAGTTCTTTCCAGACTGGTGGTGGAGGAGAGGACCAGCACCTGCACCCCAGCTCCTGTTCAGAAAGCTGCAGCTCTTGTGCTCAGCTTTACTGTCCAGGCCCACAAGTTCTGCAAATAACACACGGCAGAAAGGACATAGACCCACAGAGGAACAAAGGGGACTATTGTCGTTCTGAGGAGAAACTCCAGTCTTTCAGCAAGGTTTAGGGTTACCGCACAGTGACTGCCTATTCAGCTACTCCTCAGCTACCAAGCTCCACTTTTGTCACCTGCCCAAAGCCCCTATTAGGGATGGCTTTAAGCTGACAGAAGAGAAATTTAGATTAGACATTAGGAAGAACTTTTTACTCTGGGGGTGCTGAGGCACAGGAACAGGTTGCCCAGAGAAGTTCTGGCTGCCCCATTCCTGGGTGTTCAAGGCCAGGTTGGACAGAGCTTGGAACAACCTGGTCTAGTGGAAGGTGTCCCTCAGGGGATTGAAACTGGGTGAGATTTAAGGTCTCTTCCAACCTAAACCAGTCTGTGATTCTATGATTCTATGGGTAATACACAATCCACTGGACAGACAAAAAAGCGGCAGCATGAGAAACCACAGCACGTGCAGAGCATAGAGCACTGCAGGAGCTATCTCTCTGCTGAACTCCTCCTGTCCCTTCTGCTGCTGGCACCTCTGTGCTTTTCTCAGGCCCTAAACACTGGTCATTGTCCTTCAGGTATTGTCATCTCACTCACTTTTTAATGGTTCCCTGAAAGACCTCAGCCCCGGGGTCTGCACACAAATTGGTCAGGACTTGGGCTCCTCTACTCCCTTTAATAAATCTAATTTCTTAAGTACATGTCTGTAAGCAGCGAGGTGATTTCCAAATGGGTGCAGGACCACACAGCCACGATTTTCATCCCTTAGAGCTACATTTCATTTGGACAAATGACAGCCCCCTGTATTAACAAAAAGGAGCACTACAACCATTGAGCAGTGGTTTATGCTCAAGCCCTAATCCAAATAACTACAGGGCTTTCCCTCCTCCCAAGGCTTAGAGTCCAGGACTACACTCTTCAAGTTTTAACTCCCTAATGACTCCTTTTTAACTCCTTTAATTTGTACCATCAGCTTCCTTTATAAATGAACTGGGAAGCTCCTGATGGAAAGACAGGTCAGCTACTTCAGAAGATTGCTGTTGCTTCTCAACACTTGACAACTAATGGGGGTTTCTAGAGTCCCTAAAGTGTTTGTATCCCTCAGTGAACACACGTCTTGAATGGTCCTCAACAGCTGGCACTTAGCTTGCTATTTCAGTAACAAATGTAAACAACTTCCATAACAATTCCATTTCCAATTCACCATTAACTTAAAATACTGTAATCTTAAACATGTGCATTTCATTTTCTGGCTAAAAAATGTTTTGACGTTAGGATGCACGATGTCAAGTCCATCTTCAAATACACCACCCTGACATTTCATGATCTAAAACCCTACCCAAATCATTTCCAGGAGTCCTTACATCAAGAGCCAAGGCAGTTCTCGAGGCCAAGTTTGAAAATGTGTACACTCTACATGCAGAGAAACATCTAAGTGAAAGGACCTAATAATCATGCCTGTCACTGTGATTGACAGAACACAAACCCATCAGCTAGAGCCGACTTGTCCAGCACGCTGTGTATATGTTAATTTTGGCATCACTTAAGCACTTTGGCCTGCATATTCCCCCTTAAATATCACCCACTCGCCTCCAACAGCTCTTTTGTCTGATTTAACAGAGGTAAGCTTGTCCCTCAGGACTAAACCCCCACACACACAACCCAGGCAATAAAATCCTGCTTCAGCAGTGGCACTGGATGGGAATCCACCTTCAATCAAATGTCTGCTGCTACCCAGAAATTATTTTTCTGCCTTCTCACCCGGTGCACAATTTCCCATGAGGTCACACAAGGTCTCATTGTCAACGCTGCACTTGATATGGAGAAAAGCTGGTGAAGATCAGAGGATACATCAACACACATGCTCAGTGGAACTGGAAGGGTTAAGCTTTCCCTGTGGGCACGTTATTCCATAAATTTATCTCACAGCATTTCTGGTAGGTTACTCAGAAGTCGCTTATGCTGACCACAGTGTTGTCACTCAGGGACCATGCTGAACTAGATGGAAACTGGCAGCTCCTGCATTCCCGGGGTTTTGCGCAGACTACCATGCGATACAATATTTGCCTTGGATGAAGTCAGGAGTAACTCAGTTTAAGTCAGGAAGTTTCAGAGGATAAAACTGTTTCAATAGAAAACTAGGTGCAGAGAGCACATAGTTGTGTTTGCACAAGAGGCTTTTTTGTATCTTTTGTTGACAAATGATCAGTGTTAAGTCGTCATTCACACAAGAAGGCTCAACCCTGAACATACTTGCGCGTGCAATTAATCCTCTTGACATCAACAAAATCAATCACACATGTTTTCAGGACTCCATCCTTGATGGCAGCTATTCCTAAGGACCTTGAGGGACCCTTCAGAGGAGTTTTGTTTTACAAAGATGCAGGTGTGCAGCTCATTCTAGCTGTTTAACTCGATGGAACAAATTCCTGCCTTGCGTTCCATAGTATGACAACTGAATTAGTCCAATTGTACTGATTTCTAAGGGCAACCTGAAAAACAATTCTGTAGCTTTCATATCTGTATCCCCTACTTGTGTTCAACTCACCAAGCATCAGGACTTGTCTAATGGAAGTAAACCTCTTGGCTTCTACAGTTTGATTAGCAGGTCCTGTGTTTTCTAATAGCGCTGCCTCAGCTGTGAAAACTGCATTCCGTGGGGAACTGACTTTTCAGACTCCACAGGAGTCCTAATGCAGCCCCCGGCTGTGTGCCCACTCAGTCTGAAACCACATGCAGGGCCCAGAGGAGCACATTGCCACATTCCCGCTGGCTTCCCCTACGCTGGCTGGCACTTTCATCTCTCGAAGGAGGTAGGAACAGGAGGTGCTAGAATACATTCAGCTGAGATTAGACAGAATCCAGTGCTGGGGACTTAGGGCTATTCTTTTTTATGATGTGCTTATCATTAATAATAAATATATCACATCTGCTTGAGAGCAGTGTTAGCAATCCTGGATCACCTTGATAGCCATACAGGCCACAACAGTCCCTGTTCACATCAAAAGGAAAAGAGAGCTTTGGGTATATTACAGTCTGGGTCAGTTGTTTGGGATACTTCCAGTACTCCTGATAACTTCTGGTAGCAAAGGATACTCGCCTCAACAGCTTTTTAAGTAGATCTCTAGTTAAGGCTGGAAGGTTAAACACTTGGAGATCAGAATAGATGAAAACAAGTGTTATGTCCTATTTATCTGAGAAGCAACACCAGTTTGTGCTTTGCACAGGTCTGTGAGCAACACCTGCCAATTTCTTACCTTCTTCTCCGGGATTGCTTTTTCTATTCCCTTGCAAAAACATCCCTTATCTTCCAGCAAGAACAACTCCTTCATGCTCGGGACTGCTGTGCCTGCCGCACCCGGTACCAAGGCTCCGAGGATACCCGGTGGTGCTGAGGCCAACGACAGCAGCAGCAGCCACAGAAGCGGCTGCAGTGCTGCTCGGGGGCCCTCTGCTGGAAACCTGTCCGTCCCCCACACCCCCCAGCCCCAGTCACCCCAAAACCAGCAACCTGCTCACCCTCAGGAGAGGAAACCCCAGCTCCAGCACTCTGCGAAGTGGGGAGAGTGGCTGATGGCTCCTTGGCAGCAAGCAAGCTGGGCTTCTTGCGGGATGAGCAGCAGAGAAAGCCGATTTCCGATGCCTGAAGCTGTGTCCTGCTTGGTGCTGGAGGGCGGGAAGCCAAAGCAGGCAGTGGTCAAAGAGCCAAAAACACAGGGCTTTGTTAAAAGAAAGAGAGAGTGTTTGTTTATCCACCCACAAAACCACCAGAGCATAGGATGCTGCAACACACGCTTCCGCCACCTACAACTGTTGGGATATTGAAACAACAAATACTTACCCCCTCTAGAACAAGAAGGGAGCTGAGGAAGAGCAGAGCAGCCCAGCCAACTGAATCATGTCTGTGCTTTCAAATACATGCCCTCTTCTCCACTTCAGAGTCCATGCAGAAAGCAAGTCAGAAAGGACCCAGGCTTTTGCACATCTCAGGGCAACAGAGAAATCACAGGGCTCAAGTCACCCTCCTTTAGCACAAGGATCATGGTAGCTACATGAGAATGTGGTACAGAACTGGAAGCACTTCATGCTCTAAGATAGGTATGGGTGGGCTGCTAATGAGAGGAGCAGTATTTACTACAGGAGGATTTATTCTTTTCCCAGTTTCTTCCCCAGCTGTGAATTAAACGAGTTTCTTCCTCTTCCTCATTCCTCAGCTATTGGTATCCTTGGCCAGGAAAAGACAAAGAAAGCTCATAGGCATGGGCCAGTGTGTTCTCCAGTCTTTTCTATAGCACTTGTACTGTGGTCCAGATGCATTCTTCCGAACACCAAATCCTTACAAAGCATTAACCATTAACAATTTGACTTTGTTAAATTCCTTCTCACTGTGCACCAGCTCAGGAAAGCTTCTAACACTTTATCACTGACTAGAAGGACATGAAGAAATCTCACCCACTCTCAGTGTAAGAACAAGTCCACCAATGGAACCAGTGTAGACTAAACTTGCAACTCATTGCCAGAAATCAGCAAGAAATCAGAAATCAGCCCCCTCAGTGAGCCTTCTTATCCTCTGGTTGAAGATACCTTCCAACAAGCAGATGGTGATAGGCATCAGGGTGATGTAGCTCTGAAACAGAACTTTCCTTCTGATGCAATGGTTTACAAGACAGCTCTAGGCTTAGCTAAGGGATTAAATTCTATCAGCTTTCCAGCTGGTAACATCCAAGATCAGATATTGCCGTCTTTTTCAACAGGTGCTCTATGTCTGATGGCCTCCAGCAAGATGAAGTGTTCTGTGGTCTAAATATTTATAGGAAGTGCTTTTGATAAACACATTTGCATCTCAACAACCATAAAGTCTTATTCTAAAGGCAGCATCAGTAACAGAGATAATGTATCAGTACATCAGCAACTTCTCTACCTATTCCAGTCATAGATACACCTGAGTGTCCTTTGTAGGTGATGCCTTGTGAAAGAGATTTGAGAAAAAAAAAGGCTATAAAACTGTCACAACAGGAAACTACATGGTAACGTCCACAGAGATCTATATTGTTTAGCTCCAGACAATTAATAATTAATCCACTTCCCGTACTCTTTAGGTTATTGTTCTTGGAACATTGTTTTTCCCTTACTTAGCTAATTTAAACAACAGATATTCATCTAAATGGTTCTTCTTCTTCTGTTCATCACAGCTCTTTGCCTTTAACCATTTTCCTCATGCAATCATACAGACTCTTTATCCCCATTGAACAACAGTGTTTCCATTGATTAGCTTTTGAAGTGTTGCCATTCTCTATTCTGGGTCATCAGGAAAGTTTGCTTTACTATCCAAATAATTAAACAGCAACATTATCATTCACTGCTTTGGACTGTCACATCTCCCACTCTTTTGTATAAAAGTATCCAAAACAAAATATTTCAAAATAAACATTGACAGGTCATACTTCACCAGAAATTTGTGCTCTATGTATAAAGGTTTGAGGACATGATGATTGAATATTTTTGGTAGTTCTAACAGAAACAGATTTTTTTTATAGCAAACGACAATCCTCCAGGAGCACATGTAACTCCAGAAGGTCTTTGGCAGTTTAGGACAGGCTAAAGAGTTAAGTGTCTGTGAAAGTGAAACTGGATCAATGTGTTGTCCCAGCCAAAACAAGGCCAAAAAGGATGAAAAAGAAAAACCACACCAACATGCAAATTTTTTTTTTCTTTTTCACTCAGAGATTTTGAACAATCACAAATGAGGAGTAGCCTCAGCCCTTTGGGATTCATCACAAAGCAAGGGAGAAGCAATTGGAGCTGAAATCATGCAAAGGCAACATGCTCTTATCTGAAGACCTGCAGGTAGATACTTCTCAGTATGAAAGCGAGCAAGTCCAGAGGAGGCCATGGAGATGCTCCAAGGACTGGAGCAGCTATGCTCTGGAGACAGGCTGAGAGAGCTGGGCTGTTCATTCTGAAGAAGAGAAAGCTCTGGGGAGACCTTTGAGCAGCTTCCAGTGCCTAAAGGGGCTGACAAGAAACCTGAAGGGGCTTTTGACAAGGGCCTGTAGGGACAAGACAAGGGGGAATGGCTTTAAATTGACAGAGGGGAGATTTAGATAACTATCAGGAAGAAGTTTTTCCTTCTGGGCACTGGTTGCCCAGAGAAACTGTGGCTGCCCTGTCCCTGGCAGTGTTCAAGGCCAGGCTGGATGGGGCTTGGAGCAACCTGGTCTAGTAGAAGGTGTCCATGCCTGTGGCAGGGGGTTGGAAATGGATGAGCTTTCAGGTCCCTTCCAACCCAATTCAGTTTGTGATTCTATAAAGCCTTCCCCAGCTAACCCAGTCAGACATCCTGACCAGTGTTCCCAATGCTCAGCAATATCCAAGCTGCACACTATACATAAGGCAATGCCAGGGAGTTCAGAGGAACTGCACTGAGGAGAAATCTGCCCACAAGACATGTTGCTAAACCACCTATTTAAATACCTCTCACTGTTACCTCCAGCAGCAGTCCCTAAGGAAGGCCGCAGATAACAGCCCACATGAGAGGACACCCCAATCTCCTCTCTTCAGGAAAAAGGCACTTTGCTGATCAGAAGTTGAAGGGTGAGGACTCCTTGGTGCTCTGCAAGCACCACTAAAGGCAGGCAGTGGAGCCTTGTGGTGAAGCTCCTCAGAAGCACTAACCTGCAAAAAGGTCTTAGACGACCAGGCCCCCTCGTGTGGGAGAGATGAAGCGTGCAATTGGCAGCTTCTACAGGCTTCCAGTAAGCAAAACAATTTCAAGGCACATCAACTTAAGACTAATAGAAATTAAGGCGCTGTATGAAGTAAAAATGTGCAGAAACAATATCTTCTGCCTTAAAAACTAATAAACTCAGGCTTCACCTCAACATTTATGTAGCAGCAGGAGACGACTATCTTGAGACAACATCCTGTTCTGTATGCTTTGCAGGACTCGGGGCATGATGAAGTATTGACACATCAGAAGGGACAGCATGTTCTGGTGGAGCATTTTAAGATAATAGTAGTACTGTCAAAGGGCAAGCTTTCATTTGATGCTTCCACAACACCAGAATAAAATATTTCCTTTGGAGAACCTTACATATAGTTTCATTAATACAAACATAAGAGGATTATGTCCATCTCTCAGAGCCTTGAACTTTTCACCTGTGTTCTCCCCACACACTCACAGTCAGATCTCAAAGCTCCCATCTTTCCTCCCCAAAAGGGAGGACATCCTGAAGGCATCTAACAGGTCTTCCTCTGAGACTGGAGCATTTTCTTAAAAAGCTATTAGTGGAGCAGCAAAGAGTTACTTTCCAGGCTATGGTTTTCTCTTCATTTTTAGCCTTGCTTTTGGTGGCCAAATGCAGGCCAGGGCACTAACATACCTTGTTTCTCTACATGTCCAAGATCTGGTGGTATTTCTAAGCCTACTGGCCAACTATTCCAGGTGCCACCTCTGCCCTACAAGTAGGGTGAGCTCAACCGTTTTTCTCCCCCGAAATGTATTAACACTTGACAAATATTACAGTGAGATCACTCAGGACAACATCTTTTGGTCGGTTATTTCTACTTTGCAGTCTGTCTTGTTTTGTGAGGTTAAATTCCAGGTTCCTTCTCAGATCAAGGCTTCTTACTGAGCTGTTGGGGAGATTCCAAGGGATATTAATTGTTGTTTGAAATCACTTCAAAGAACTTTCCTCTCCCACCCCCTTGTATTAATAGCCAGAATGAGGAAATTGGTTTGGATTTCATACTTCCATCTGCTCCCCAAGTCTTTGTGCATTGCAAAAACCCATCTTCAACCAAGCCTGTTTCTATTAAAAGGCTCCTCCTTGGCACAATGCTCACACCCATTCCTTCCCACTTCCACACGTATCTATCACCCTGTGTTCCAACTGGCAGCCAGAGGTGCCAGAAATAACCACAAGAAAGGCTGCCATGAAATCACCAGCCAAGTTCTGAAAATCCAGGCACTTTACACAAGCATCTATGCTTAGAGTACTTCAGCTGCAGTCACCCTAAACTCAGTCTTATAAGGTTTGTGCATCATGGATCAAATATAGAATAACTTAAGACAAATTACTTTTTTTCTTTTCATCAAAACATGGAGGATAAGTAACAGTTGTTCTACAAGCCTGGTAGCACTTACTTCCAACACTCTGCTGATGTTCCTACCCCACTCATACCAGCCTGTAGCTGGGTTTCATTCTTAAGTGGGTCCCCCCCTCCTCCATTCAAAGTCTATGCTACAGTGATTTTGCAAACTGGGTCAAAATGCAATTAGTACATTCCCATGCTTTGGGGTGGGGAAAGAAAATAAAAGGAGAAAGAATGGCAAGAAGAAATGCTGTTGGCTGTAAGCCAGCATTCTGCTTCTCCCATTCTCACCTGGGCCACAGCCTTGAGCAGCCTGGAGCACTCCCACAGCAAGTTCTTGTTTCCCAGCAAGGGTGTTGGGGAAAAGCATGCCCTGTGCTAAGGCAGGCTGTCTTGGCCAGACCCAGACCTCTGTGCTGGAGTATGGGAACAGGCACAAGCTGCAGCTGGTGACAGGGAAAAGCACAGAGCATACGGCAGCAGCACCCGCAGGTAGTCACTGCCCTGTGACTCTTGGTCTCACAGGGGAAAGCTGTGTCAGCCAACTCGGATCTCCTGAGCTCTCCTCCAGCTTTACGTTTCCTGTAGTGTGATATATCCCAGTACTTTGGTTCTCCCACTCCACTGAAAAGCATTCACTAGTTTCAAGTGGGCCTTCTTGAATCAAGAACAAGCCATCCACTGCTTCGTATGTGACCTCACTCCTCACTGACCTGCATTTTGCATAGTCACTCACCTTCTTGTACTAGCAAATGAATTACATTACCTTGGCAGAGATATGAACAGACTCCCAGAGTTTTTCCTCTCACCCATAAGTCTGCACAAACCCAACTATTTGTTTACTTATCCCGAGCAATCAGCTTTACTAGGGGCATCTGCTTTTTCATGCCATTGTCTACTACTTTGGCTGACAAAACCATAACTCTGCCTTCACATGTAAACATTTTCCCCAGGAGAAGGAAAATATTTGCTGTGTGTTTAGACATGCCCATATTATTGTCACTCTTAGAACACAATCTATCATACTTTAGCAAATTGCACATCTTCAGCGTGCAGATGATGACATGTTTAGAAGGCTTTCCAGTATGGAAAAGGGAATTACTCAAAGACTTATTTATTCCACATCTTCCTAACTAGGGCTCTCTGAGAAACACAGAGCCTATTATACATATGTCCTACCTTCCTCTGTCCCTCATTGTTTCTCATACACACAGTTATCACAAACCAAATCCCTTCACTGCTCCACTCCCTGGCTTTGTTTTGCACAATTCTCAGAATATCAGCTCCTACTCTGCAGCATTTGCTGGCTCTGCTCCCAGTTAAGAATTGCAGGTTGGAGTTGGGTAGTTATGGCTGCAGATTAAGGCTGAAAAACATTTAACAGTTTCAGAGAAATCCAGACAGACACACAACCTTTCTTTTCCTAACACCAAGCACAGTTTATCGCACTATCATAACGTTCCAGGGAGATGTTATGCCCCTTATCTTAATGATATAAACAGATCAAAAAAGTTGGCTCAGCAAGAGCATTTGCCACTGACAACAAACCACAAGCCTGATGTTATCCACAAAGTAACTCCAATATGCTAGCACAGGCTAGACAGATTGTACACAGGATAAAACAAATGAATTTTCATGAAATCACTCTGTAATCATCCATGTAGCATTAATTGAGCAAGCAATAACACAAGGCAAAATAGACAGGTTTCCACTGGACGTCTTGTACTCTTTCAAACACATCACAAAGCACAGATTTCACGCACACCTGAGAAAGCCAAGAGCTTGCTTTCAGAGGACTCTCCCAGGAGAGGCTAGGAAGCTCTCCTGCATTACAGTAATAGGACCTGGCGCTAAAGACCTCACACCTGAACAAAGTCTTACACTGGTCTTGTCCTGTATCAACAGAAAGAACTCTGCAAAGCCTGCCACAGAGGAAAAAGGAAGCGTTAGGATTTCAGACTAGAAGTCAGTGCATCCTTCCTGAATGATTCTGTCTTTTGGCATCCAGTCCCAAACAAGGCTGCCCAGACCCACCTCCAGTCCATCCACAGATCCAGCTGCTCCATCAGGTTCCTCTAGCAGGAGAAGAATCAGCAGTTCACAGCAGCTCACTCTCCACATCTGCTTCAGCTCAAGAAGAGAGGCAGAGCCCAGCAAACATTGTCCAGGACTGGAGGAACACTTTTTAACTCCAGGTCTGTTATGACATTTACTGTGGCTCCCTTCTTCCCTCCCCTCTGCCCCCCCAGTGAAAGCGATCAAAATAGTTCCCTCCTGTGACATTTTGCTTCACTTGACTGAGGGACTGTGGGAACGTCTCCATTGAAGACAGTAAAAGCCAAGCAACAGCCGCAATGCCAGGTCGGGGTGTGCAGAAGTAGGGGTGACATCACCAAAACCTAAACCTTCCTGCTGCTGGAGAAGAGGGCAGAGGGTCCCCTTTTTGGAATTCCCCATAGGAATATCCCACTACTACAATTTGCTTTGCGTGTGCCTTAGGTGTAAGCTGAGCCCTTCACCTACTGACTCTGTAACTAATATGTGTCAGCTATCTGTCTGTGGTCCAAACTGCCCATCTTGGGGCTGACTGAGCTAGTCTGGCCTGCCCCTTCACCCCACTCACCTCATTTAATCTATTCCCTCATCTGTTTCTCCTGGAAACAGGGTCCCTCAACAAGCCAGCTGCATTTACTTCTATCTAAGCCCTCACCCATACTCCTCCCATATGACTCCACCACCTTACAGTAGCATGCACACATATATATGAGGACACAGAACACAGTCAGCCACCTTCAGGCTACCAAGAAGCATAAGCAATAATGAATTTTGCCATGCTGAGAAGGCAGAACTGCGTCCAGCTCCAGGTGAAGACCAGATCACGACCAGGACGCAAGCAAGAGAACAGCCTCCTTGCATATTGGTGTACATAAACACTGAGGTCATTGGCACCATCTGAACAATGCTCAACAATGCTCCTCTCATATCCCTTTGCTTATTCTTCAGGACACTTATCATAAAATCACAGACTGGTTTGGGTTGGAAGGGACCTTAAAGCTCATCCAGTTCCAACACCCTGCCACAGGCAGAGACACCTTCCACCAGATCAGGTTGCTCGAAGCCCTGTCCAACCTGGCCTTGAACACTGCCACAGCTTCTCTGGGCAACCTGTGCCAGGGCCTCACCACCTTCACAGAGAAGAACTTCCTCCTGTCTAATCTAAATCGATCCCCTTTGACTTTAAAGCCTGGTTCTGTACCCAAAGGCAAGAATTCGACACCTCACTCAAAGTGCAACATGTGCCTCCACAAAAATTGAATCACAAGCACTAAGGTGGATAAAATTTTCTAAGTATATTAACTCCCCACAGCCAACTCTCTCAGCACAGAGTACATTACTTCCAGTTTTATATAAATCCATCACATACTTAGCAGTTACTTCTCCTGGCAGACAACAGAGCACATGTGCCTTCCTCTTCAAGGCAAGTCTATGAGATAAAATAGAAAACTCAACAGCTGTTCCCAAGGAAATCCCTTCTCCCCTCCAGCTTGGACCCTGCATGTCCTTCTGGAAAGTATTTTTTTTCCAGCAGGAATTAGATCAGACCACATATGGCTGAAGTATTTTTTTTGTTTGTTTCTTTTTTGGTTTTGAAGCTGTTGAAGCAAGCATAACTGTGGTAACGACACCTTGGACATCATTGTGCAGAACTTGTCAGCACCCTGCTTGGGCTGAGAGCCTGCTGTGCTCTACAAAGATGGACTCAGAGATAGCCTCTGCTCTCAAATGTTCAGTAATGAAGGGGAACAGAGGTGCTGTCTATCATCTGTGATTTACAGACTGATGTACATCTGCCATCCACAGCATGGGGGGAACAAAACCAGCTTTAGCCCCTTACCCATTTTCTTCTCACCCCAATGTACCTCCAGGCAAACTCATTAACCTCCAGTTAAGCCTCAGAGGAGATTTTCCTTCTATAATTAACTCTTCATAACACTTACTTTTCATGCTACCTGTTTGCTAGGACTTTGGGAAACACGGGAAACAAGTTTTAGATCTAAAAAACATTTTTGATTTAAAGAACAGTAGTAAGTGATACAAATAACATTCAGAGCAGCACATTAACTGCGCAGTGCAGAAAACTTTGCCAGTTTTTTGCCTTTCAAGGTGGTTTCTTCCAACCCCATGACTACCTCTTTCCACCCGAAGCTCTCCAAGTAAACTTCAAATGTAAGAGTAAATGAGGAAGAGAAGTTGCAGTGCCAAAATACAGCAAGCCTGGGGCTGGGAAGCACTGCAGCAGAACAGGAACTCCGCAGCCACACAGTCTGAAGCACCCAACTGCAAAAGCTCATCCTACTGATGCAAGATTTTCAGCATTTTATAGAACAAGTTTTATGACTGCCTCGATATCATCTGTTCTGCCACAGTCAGGTCAGCTACGGTGTGCTCTAATGCATTCTGAGGTATGAAACACAAACTCAGCTGTGATTTCATACCTGTTCCAAATGAAGTTGGTGCTACCAAATTATCAGATAACATACAAGTCTAATGCACCTGAACACATAACCACAGCTGATAACTTGCCTCTCGGGTTATTTTATTGGGGTTTGTTGTTTGAAAAGCTGGAACGGCACCCTCACATTAACTTGTACTTAGAAACAAAGTCAACGCAATACTGCTACCAGTCCATGAGCACCCAATGAAGACCTGAATGTGTTCAATGTGAATGTACAAGAAAGAAGAAGAATGAACAAACATAGAACACTGCAGCAGAGCATTCAGCACTTATCTCTCCTTTAAGACATAACAGTTTGTAAGGATTTAAGTACACTGGAAGGAACTTACTGTAGATGTCATTAAAACGCTGTTTGGAAGGAGTGATATTCCAAGTTCAGTGTGCAGCCATCACAGAAACCAAAAGAATTTCAAATTCTTCAACTCCATGGAAATTAATACCAGGTAGGGGAGGGTGCTTTGAAACAAAGCAAGCTATTTTTAACTGTGTATTAAAGTGTACATTTCTGGCTTCTGCAGCTGGCATAGTTTTAACACAAGTAATGGGAATACTAAAGCACACAGAGGCACTGAATGCTCAAGATGTGCCTTTAAAGATAAATTGCAGAAGGAGATACAAAGCTTAAGTGAAATCAAATTCCTTCTCCCAAGAGTTTGCTTTGCAGCCCAGGACACACAAACCTTGCCCCTGCTGCAGCAGGGCACACGTCAAGTACCAGGAAATAGAATCATAGAATCAATTGGGTTGGAAAAAAGACCTTTAAGATTATAAAGTCCAACCATTACCCTAGGACTGCCAAGGCCACCACTAAACTATGTCACTAAGGAAATAGGTGTAAAGCTGTGTCGGGAATAAACTCCAGAGGAGACAGTTGATGACGAGAAGATGGGCTTGAAAGTTGAAGTGGAACTGTGACATAGCCATGCACCTGCTCTGCCCTTGGTAAGTTCAAGACACCACTACCAGTTTCTTTTTCTTACCTGCAAGTGACAGGAAGAGAAGCAGAACCAAGCACTCCAGAGATGTACAACTAGGCTCCCCCAACTTGACTGCCTATGTTCAGCAACAGCACATGCCAGCAAGTTACCCTCAGACTCTCCCTCTTGGTTACTCCCATTTGAGAATGGCTTCTTTCCACTCCTTTCAATATCAGCAGTCCATCACTCCATCTTGCAGATGCCAAAAGACTGGGGAAGGAGTGGGTCATTCCCACCCAAAGGCCTGCCCAGTCCCTATAACCAAGCAACAGTCACCTCTAGAGTTCAGCCTTCATGCCCAGTTCTGTGCTACTTTCTCCAGGAAAGGAGGGAAGAAGCTCTTTGCACCACCCCATCTTGCTAAGCCTCTGGGCACCCTACCAAAGGGCTTCTGACCTCTCACAGAACAACGCTGCTCAGGACAGCTCCATCCCAGTCTATTAGCTTTTGCCATGTGTCAGTATTGCCCCTAAATCCCTACATGAGGAAGCAGTGAATTCTCTTGGAAAAGACACAGTTCATCCCCAAACGTATTGTTTAGAGGTGTTTCAAAAAGAAAAAAAGTACCTATTTCATCTGTTGCAATTGTTGAGGTAGCATTGAGAATCTCTAAAATGCACTATTGCATCCACACTTTACAAATTCACTAGTTTATGTATACCCTGTCTACAAATCTCTAGACTTGTCCCATGCTCTTGTTGAATGTATTTTATGCATCTGATTTTTTTGGTCAGTATTAAGGGAAGGCTTTTTAAGAGCTCAAAAACGACCTGCCACCATTCCTGCTGGATCAGACATGTAATTTAAAGTGACATTGAAGGATGCAGAGTTAGGCTATTAGAGATGACTTGGAGGGCCACACTGAGTCCCACCACAGCAGTGAAGAACATATGAAGGAAGCAAGGAGAAACAAAGGATGCAATCGGGAGGAGAGAACACAGGGATATAAGGCCCCCAAAATAAACACTCTGGAGGAAAGGAGGGGGAAATGGTATTCAAAGAAATGGACGGAAGAAGATTTGTACTCTAAGTCATAACTCCTGCTTGCCCAAGAAGGATACGTGTTCCAACCTTTCAGAAAAACCAAAATCCCTTGTCAGCTCTGGGGCTTGCTCTAGTTCCCATTAGGGTCAGGCATCTGCAGCTTGTATTTATAGAAATGAGTTGTCCTGGCTGCACTGGCTCTTGTATGACATTACACATACACCTGCCCTCTGCTTCCCTTATCTCCAGTTACACTCAGGCACTGCAACGTGACGCACTGAGAACAGCCCTCAGCCCAGTGAGCACGCTGCCAGTATGCCCAATTAGTCCTCTGCCATTCTGCCTGGCGATGACAAGCTCCTTACACAAGTGTCGTGTCACAGCGGATGGCAAAGGCGGCTGCAGCACTCGCCTGGAATGGAAAGGATGCGCAATTTATTCCAGAGAAAGCCACTGTCCTACTAAATGGCCTGAGCAATAGCATTTGGTTGCATATGGCTTAAGTTTCCCTGTCTGTAGAAATAGGATAAAGATTCTGAACTCCTTTTATAAGGCAATTTGAGAGGCGTAGAAGAAAGGAATCCATGTGTTGTGTTGTTAACCTCAAGGAAGTACAGAAACTTGCCCCTCTCAGTTGTTTTGCCAGCGAGACCAGGATTTCACTTGGAGGCTCCGATTCGCATTTCAGATGACACCACTGACCTGCCCAGAAGCCCCAGTTAAGTTTCTTTAATTCCTCTATGCTTTAATTTCCGTGTGCAAGAAACAAGGAGAATTTCCTTCTGGGAGAGTCTGAGAACTAAAGAATACCAAAGAGACCCTGGAGTGGAGGGGGAATATTCCCAGCCATGCACTCCAACTTCTCTGTAAGGAAAGCTGTGCATGGCCTTATAGGTGCAGGTTTACTTTTCCTCCTTGTCTTGTTTTGAGAATGCTTGAAGAGTCTAAGGCATGGAGTAGTAAACAAAATTAAAAACTCAGGATTATTTCTTTTTAAAGTAACTTTGAAAAGCTGAAAGCAAAAAGCATATTTGTCAGCATATTATTGTCACTGCAGATTTTAAACAAGCTACAGCAGACAGCAGATAAAACCAACCTGACAAACCTAATGCATCAAGTTAAAAATAGCAAAACTCAGGCTTTGAAAACCTTTGAGCTTGCTTTTTCAAGAGAAAGAGGAAGGCACCTTTCAAAGAAATCAGCTGTGCTGATACAGGCCACAAGTACCCAAGAAAATTCTTGTACCACCTGAAAGAACTTATTATTCTTTATGACTCTTCTGGGATTTCTATTTATCTGTTGCTGTTCATTCTCCTCACACATGCAAACCACGCACTACCGTGCAACAACAACAAAACGTCATCCAGTTACATATTTATAATTTTTTAAAGCACTTTCTTTGTGATCGGGAGAATAACAGACAGAAGAGACACAGGAGACTTAAACAGTTCACCATATCCCAATGTGTCATGTCCAAGTCCTGCCTCTTGCAGACTCCCACCACTCACTTATGCGGCTGATGTTACAGGAGGTACATAATAATGACACTTTAGGTAAGCAGGTCATTTTGTGAGCCCTTTTTACACAACAGTTTTCAAAGACCTGCTTCACATTCAGGACATAGAGCATGGCAGTCTGAGATGGTTCACACCCCTGTGCAACCAGAAATTTGATCAGAAATTCCTGCTTTGTAACCTACTTCAAGTTTCCAGAAATCAGCAGGGTACTTCCACATCTACGTATTTCAACACAGCTTTGTAGGAGGGCATTATGGTTTCAGTACCATATCTACATGCTACCTGCTGCAGGAACAGGAGGCATTTTGTGATTCAGTTGTAAGGCAGCACAACTCACAGACTGTGCACATCATTGCTTTGAACCAAAGAAACATCACTAATATTCAGACTAAATCATCAGCACACACCAAACCCTATTTAAACACCTCTCAACTGAGACCCCTAGTTCAGCAGAGCTTTGCTACCAAATATGAGAAACCAAAACTCAAGGTGTAAGAGATACTAAGGTAGTAGTACCTTTCCACCAATGTCATCTATCTTCTTCCATTGTCCCTTCACCACCACCAAACAAACTGTTCAACCACACTTTGCTCTCTTCCCTCAGCTACTAGCACAAAAGTGGGATAAAAAAGAAGCCCAGATCCTCATAGTTTCATGCAAGAAATTCCCTCTTTACAGTTCTTAGAGCCTTGCTGCAAAACTGGAGCAGAAGAGCCTATTGGATTCTCCAGGCTATCTCAGAAAAAGCCTGAGCACTGGAGATGGAGGGATGGGAGGGAGGAGAACACAGCCGTGAAAATAATGCTACCTCCTGGGCTGTAAATTATTAGCCAGTCTCTTCACTGTATCCCATCCATATCAAATTCCTGTGGTGCCCTATCTATCCTTGCTGGTATCCTATTTTTTCCATATTCTTCAAATTTATTGCAGGAGTTGCAGCAGCATCTAATTAAAAGTGATTATAATTAGCTCTGTAGTATTTCTTCTTACGCTTGAGTGTGAGTAATCAACTGAAGACGCCAAAACTCAAAACACAAGGGAATTTAGCTGTGGCGCACAGACATAGAAAGGCTGGTTCCTCTCTGAGCTGACACCCAGTTGTCACATCTGCAGAATTGTCACTGGAACACTGTAAAATGTTAAGTACCACAAACGTCACTAGCTGAAGTAACCCAGCTTCAGAAACAGGTTTCATTTTTCTGAAGCCAAGGAGCTTCACCACTGCTACTTTCAGTCTGCTGTTCATTATTAGAAGGTCACCTGAAACAAGAGCTCTAAAATGGTTTCTGCTGCTCTTTTTAATGGGTGCTTTCTCCTCCTCCCTGTATTGAAAAGCAGTGAAGTTTAACTCAATTTAGTAAGCACCATCTCCAAGTGAGCAAAATAAGCGGGGGAATTAATTTCTCCGGAAATCCCATGAAATTCTTTGCTAACTCGAGCAAGAACCACGTTGAAGAACCTGCCAAAGCCTTTTCTTCCTGATCAACCCAAGAGCTGAGATTACTCCCTCTCACTTCAGTTTGAGTGGCCACACATTCTCAGTGATGATTCAGCAGCTTGCTGGGAAATCCTCCCTCCTCTGCAGCCTGCCAGACTCTGCTTGTTGCCCCTGAGAACTCACTACAAAGCTAATCTATTTACCAAAGCACTTTCCCAGTGGGGGATGGAGTAAGATGTGCCTGGAAGAAGAAGAATACGTAAGGAGGGAGTGCTGCTGCAGGCATGAGTGGCTTATCTTGTTCCATCTCTTCTGCTAAGGGAAGACAAGAATGGACATAATAAATCTGCAAAATCACATTGAAGAAACACGTAACTGCCAGGAGTGGGGTGATTTGGGAAGTGAAGACAACTCTGTTGTTACCTGGCTGTTCTGAGACAGTGAAAAATTTGCATTATAAAAAGCAGTTCTCACAAAGAGAGTGGTCATCTTTTGAAGCATTTAACTAAACCATGAGATGGAATAAAGCAAGGAAAAATATTCAAACATAAGAAAAATTCCCCCCCCCCCTTTTTTTTTTTGTGGAAACATTTCATGAGGAAGTTCTCCAGACTCCTTTATGTGGGAAGAAGATGAAATCCTATGATACCATGGGATCACAAAAAGAAGTGCCATGAACTTTTGCTAGTGCCCTAGGATGTCTAGGGTGGTTGCCCAGAGAAGCTGTGGCTGCCCCATCCCTGGCAGCATTCAAGGCCAGGTTGGATGGGGCTTGGAGCAACCTGGTCTAGTGGAAAGTGCCCCTGCCCATGGCAGGGGGTTGAACTGGATGAGCTTTAAGGTCCCTTCCAGACCAAACCATTCTATGATTCTATGGTTCTGTCCTGCCTATGTGGTTTTAATCCTAGGTCAACCTCTCTTCTCCACCATCATCAAGGTTCTGGATCTGCCTCCCGTTTGATCTTTAGCACATGGCACCTCTGACACTGTTCTCCAACCTCAGATCTCTGCCCATGCCACAGTTACTTCCAGCCCTTACCTATATACCTTACTTGAACTCTTTGATGAGTTATGCAATGTTTATCCACCATTTGATCTTCTCTGATTGTAGCATAGCAACAGACAACAGTTTACTGTGGATATTGTGCGAGCATTCTCCAACAGAACACATCCAAGAGCCCTGCTGCTTTCTTGGGTAACATTACGCTCTTCGGAACAATAACACTAGTCAACAAGTTATTTTAATTTTATGCTAAAATTAGACCAGATGGACATTATTTATTTCAAGTCCACTGGTTTTATCAAATACCAGGAAGCTGTGAGAATGCAGCACAAGCATTGCAACCCACAGAATTTCATCAATGGGTTTCATGCAATGCCCTTTGAAAATCTGGGCAGTTGGAACAGAAAACACTTCATGGCAGCCACACAAAGTAAAACCTAAATGTGCTCTCCCCATTCCTTTGTCTCAATACATTTGTACAAAGGAGACCTAAAACCTTTAGATTTGGATTCAGAAGAGCTTCTTCGAGTCACAAAATAATCCCATGTTCAGAGACACCCTGCAAAGTACTACAAGAAAACATAAACCATCTTGGACAGGGCCTCGAGCAACCTGGTGGTGGTGTCCGTGTACATAGCAGGGGGTTTGAACTAGTTGACCTTAAGGTCCATTTCAACCTAAGCCATTCTGTTCTATGATTTCCTGTCCCTAAATAACTCGATAAAAACAACACAACCACCTATATTCAGCCATTGCACTAAGACTAGTTGCTATAGGCACATTACTCGCCACCTGTGTGTTGGTATTCCTGCTGCAGATAGAGGGGTGATAGAAGTGTCAAGCCCTCTCAAAATTGTCCACAAATTATCATGAACACAGCACAACCAATCTATAACACTAGCAGAACTGTACAAGCATGAACAGTGGCAGTTAAAACAAGTATCAAAGGAACTTAAGCAGGAGTGGGGTGATTATTGCTTTTCACAGGATCATGGAATTGTTGGAGTTAGACCTTAAAGCTCATCCAGTTCCAACCCCTGCCATGGGCAGGGACACCTTCCACTAGACCAGGTTGCTCAAAGCCCTGTCCAGCCTGGCCTTGGACAGTGTCAGGGATGGGGTTTTCAAGAAGATCATGCTCATTATCCTTCTGCATATCCATTTCCCACCCTGTGCTATCAAAATTAAAAGAGAAGTAGGTTTTATTTAAGTCTAAGGGAGGATCTCTCTCAAAACTTCAACCAAAAACAGCAAGCAAGGTTTAAGATGTGGCAGCTCTTTGCTTTGAATTCCTCTGAACACACATAGTGTCATTAGCTTATGTCATAAATGTGAGTCAGTCTACCCCTCAGGTAGCTAAATGTCTCCAAAGGCACTTTTGATCAGCAATGAAATACAGCCTCTTTTATTGCTAATGAAGGTGCCGTGTTAGGAAATAGCACTTAACACAGCCCCAGTGGAATGAAAGAAAAAGGATTTCATATGTCTTTTCCTACATACAATGGCGTAACACTGGAGTCACTACTCTATAGGGAGGACTGCACTGCACCCGGCCAAATTCCTCTGGTTAAGTCCCAACCCACTGCAGTTTTTGTCGCTGCTGAGTTTTAGCCTGTCTCCTGGAATAAGCTGCATTCTAGCAGCAAGCAGAACAATTCTGACCTTTCTTACCAAATCAGGCAGGCAGGTATAATACTTAGGTAATTTTTAGCATCCACATTTATCTTGTGACTGCATTCCTAGAAGTACTAAAACAACCTGTCTTTGGATTTATACGGAAAAGTGCCTAAACCTGCTCAAGTATCCAGGCTTGGAGGCAGTTTAACCTTTGCTGGTGAAGTACCACCAACTGCTAAGCAGTATATTCCCTCTCTGTTGGCAACTGAACCATGTTGTTTATGATCCTTGCAAGAGGCCCTGCTTGCAGAAGCAGTCCCAGTATCTCTCCTGCAGGTTCTAGGAGAGATCCTGAAATTTGGCTTTGTAATTCAGCGTTCTTCTCCCTTATTCTATAAAGGCCTTGTTACGCGTGGCCTCTCTTTACTGACTTCTCCTCTGCCTATCCTGAAATCTGGAAGAAAACCTGATTGTTCTTTTCAGTGTTTAATGTTTTCCTATGTGCCTTCATCTGCCCGCATCTGTACGCTTCACCTAGTAGTACAGAAACACAGTCTCATATACAGCATGTGATGCAGTCTCTTTTCACCTAACACCAAATCCTTCCCTGCTCTGTTCCTTTCCCAATAAATCAATGGTAAACTTAATAGAGCAGACAAAAACAGTTTTTCAGCCCTAAAAGACTAACTTCTCCAACTCTGAGCTGTGGTGCACACCAACTCCAAGTACTAATTGCAGGGCTGCTCAAAATCAGAACAGAACTCATTCGGCCTGGAATGTGAAAAAGCAGACTTTTCTTTTAATACCCTGCATCCTATCAATAACAGAAATAGGATATATTTGCCATATAGGATGACAGTGGAAGTGGTGTCTGCACAGGAAAAACTGGCTGCAGTTACAGGAGTACACACAGGGCATCCCATGGATAACCTGCAGACCACCAGTCACTGACCCACAGTGCTCATCACCTTGACTTACGGCTTGATACAGCAAAAGGTGTAGCTGCAGGCACCAAAACTATGTTATAATCATGTGATTACAACGTTTTATAATGTTATAACAAACAACTGACAAATATACATCAATACCCTCAGCTAGTTTTCAGCTATCCTTCCACTAAGGAAGAATTCATTAGCAGAAAAAGTTTCACTGCACTTGAACGTTCTGTCCCACACTGTCCGAACCCACTGTGGTGAAAAAAACCTACTGTATTTTGTCCTTTTGGCTGCACAGCCAGCCGAGTCAAAAATCAAAACAGGTAGAACCAGAACAACTCAAATAATCTGAAATCAAATTTCTAAACTTAAGACCTTTTCCAATTTACACATCGCTAGCAATTTCCTTATTTCCAGCAGAAGAAGTGAAGGTTTGTAATAACAGGTTGTGCTAGTATATTCAGGTGTCCTGCTGTTAGTTAATTTTACTTGCTGGAACAGGTCACTGACATCTATTTTTCTATTGTCTATATTTCAAATAAAAATATAGTCCTCAATTTTCAAATTAACCACTAATATTTTAAAACAGAAGGGCCCAAATAGACCAAATAACCAGGCACAGATACACACTTATCCTTTTGTTTTCTCAGGGCACACTGCCTTCACAGTGCAAGGCTATCAATAAGATTCTTGATTTGTTTCCATCATAAGGATTAGCACAAAGAGCAAAGTCCATACTGCTACCCATGTTACAGTTTTACAGATTTCTATGTCCATTGCATCGCCGTGATATTTATAATATGCAACATCCTTCCAAAATCGTATCTTGCAACACCAATATTTGCAATGTAATTCCTTGTAAAGTAACCAAGTGCCCTCAAAAGCAATATAGCCAAAGCTCAGATTTGACCTACCAATGAAGATAACCCCTCTGCACTATACTGAGGGCAGGAAGGAAGGTAACACCAACTCAGAGGCCGAGTCCAGCAGAGGGGAAGGGGACAGGAATGTGCCCTAGGATCAGGGGAAAATTGTCCTTTGGGGCAACAGTATAATCTCAGATAAGGATTATCCCATTCCCCTTCCTTCTTTCTTACTAACATCTCATGCCATCAGTGCACAAAAGGGAGAGGAAAGGTACTAAGTGTTCAGAGACATAAACTCTGGTTTACGGGAGAAGCTATTGAGTTTCAGACCATGTAAATAAACACCTGACTGCTACAGAAGAGCAAGGACCAGAAACAGGTTTTCTGACACATTCTAGAAATAAACACGGCTGTTCTATCCCAGTTATCAGATGTATTTGATCTGAGACTCAGCAGGGTCCACTTTACTAAGCAATCAACAGGATGACAGAGCTCCCATGACCTTTATTGTTATTAGTTATCAAGGACATCTCAAAATGGTGCTCCTTGGAAGCTCAAGTTGCCTTTGCTTTTCTAGTGGAGCAAGGACTCCTTTTAACCATTTATTGTCATAGGGACCAGCCCTTTTAAGGTGTTTGATGTTATGACCTTTTACACAGAAATAGATGCCAACTCACTGGAAGGAGACAAATGATGAAGAAAACTAAAACACTGCTGTTAGTGCTACTAGCTAAGCCTGCACCAACACAGGCTAGAGAGGTGGAATCCGAAGCCCTGGAAATATTTGGGTAACCCCTTACTTTCCACACAGCAGTCATCCTGAACACATTCAGTCCTTCAAAACCAAGGAAACAAGACAAATTTTCTTCTCCACAGCAAATAGGTAAAAACTATTTGCAGTCCCAGTACTAATGATAGGTTGGCTGCATCATCTATCCTGTTAGAAGGCTACACTCCAAACTCCCAAAACAGCCCTCAAGCAACACATTTTCCAAGCAAACCAGCAATTGCACATCTGCTCAATGAGTCTTTTAGATACCCATTTTTCTACATCATGAGAATAACCAACTATATTTCAAGCCTCTAACATGTATAAATGAGACCCACCAGGACGGCATCCCTTTTTGGTAAACCATCCTCCATCTGAAACCTCTGCTCAAGTATCCACCACCTGGTTGGCAACATAATCTCAGGCAGGAGGAAAGGGTATTCCCAGTGTGACTCTGAGACTTTGAAACATGTCACCACGGAGACAGAGGGAGAGCTGTGTCCCAGACAGGATCTCTGATTGTGGGTGACTGGCCTCCCAGTGACTCCCACTGGGTGAAGGCTTTCTGAAGGAACCGTCTGGGGGGCTGCCCCGAGCCCCCAGCTCTGCCCTTCAGCACCATGGCCAGCACCAGAGCCCTGAGGCAGGGCTAAGGTGGTTCTGGCCTCCATCACTTGAGGTGCCTCTGAGTGAAGTGTGTCCTAACAAATCAAGTGTTACAGTAACACCAAAATGGTTTGCATTGTCTGAAAACCTCACTTCCATTCTCCATGAGTAACAGACCTCCCCAGATTAGTTTTAAGCTGTTCTCCTAGATCTACTTTAAGTTATTCTCAACTTAACAATACTAAAGTTTGCACTGGATTTAATAGGCCTTAAATATTTATGGCCTTTGTATTAAGATCCTAAGACTCCTACACATCCATGGCAGCATCTCCATTTCATGATAAACATTATCAGCATTCAGACAGGAAGAGTTTATACCTACCTCAAGTTAATAAATCAAAATTATCAAATTATATTATAGGTTTCTTTCTGGCTTAATGAGGTTTTAGAATATTATGCAAGGAATACAAATGTCATATCGCTAAGTTGAACAGTTTATCTACTAAAACGGAGTCAGTGAATAACACATTAGAAAGAGGTCATTCTTAAATGCAGTTGGCCAAAAATTGAACACCACAATTACCAGGCAATTCTAAAAGTTTGGTGAGAATATACTTCATCACTCTTAGGCAGGCTTCAGCTTCTACTTAAATGCCAGTCTGAGTCTCAAAACCAGGCCTACATGATGCCTTCTTCATGTAGGTCAGTTCAAGTTAACTCTGGACCAAGTTAAAAACAGAAAGCAAAATTAGCTGTTAGCATTGGACATCCCTGTCACCACTGTGTTTTTGTATTCTTTGTCTACATTTTGGGCTGTAATTTCATATCACAAGATACTAGCTGCTGAAAAGCAAGCTTCTACTTAGTACTTTGTCCTGCTGCTCATTCCCCAGAAACCTTTCTCATGCTTTCTCTTTGCTATTCTTGAAGTCAAAGCTTAGCAAGCAAGCAGGAATTTGGACAGAAGAATTTTCCCGCCTGCAGCTTACTCTGCAGAGATGCCCATGTTAACCTTCCCAACGACCCTAGTATGCACCTAGGCATAGCAGACTTAGATTCCCAGCCATGTTATTTCTACTCACGCTTTGCCCAAGTGCTTACTAATCTGGGAAAGCAAGGCCAGCATTGGCAGAAATAGAGGAATGCCTGTTCTGGGCAGCCACCAGGTCTGCAGACACCTGCCTGGCAGCAATCCCTGCCCTGCTGGCATCACATCCTTCCCCTGCTCGGCATTAGCATGTCTGTGTATCAGCTCTTCCCACCCATGAGGCAGGCTGCTCTGCTGTAGGGATGACTGGCTAATGATAGGCATTTGCAGTTGGCAAGCCTCTGGAATCCCACCACAGAGCTATAATAAGCACAGGGCATGAGTAAGCCTGAAGGGCTGTCTCCTTTTCCAGCGGCATCATGCCATAACCCATATGTGATAAAGAATTTCTAAACAATGTGACCCACATCCTCTTTCAATTCCTTATCCGTCCACCAGCATCTTGTCACCGACACATCTCTCTGTAGCCAGCAGTCCAAGCAGCTTTAGGAAGCTGTGCTGTGAATGCTTTTCCTGCTGGGACATGGAGACAGAACTGCACGGCCCATGATGCTCACATGTGGCTCATGAAGAACTCTGACTGAGAAAGCAAAGGAGCAGGGCAAGGAAAACAGGTCTGCTTTCTCACTGTTATCTTTCATGCACTAACTAAACATGAGACAACTGGAAATTCCATCACCAGAAGTCACTGTGAGCTCACTGCTCCACAGTTGATCCTGCTCTAATGTGAAATCAGCATTTCTGCTTGGCTGAGCAAAATTTTCATTATCCTGCTACCACTCTGAACACACCATATTTCAAAATTGTTCCCACAGCAACTCTCAAGCACTCTCTCTCACAGTTAGACATGCTGACTTCATTTCCAAGGTCACAGGAGGCATAGTGACAAGAACACACATAGCCAAAGTTTCTCATTTGAGAACAGAGGAAACAAAACTAGCAGATAAATAACAAAACAATATTGCTTGTACAACACTAAGCACTACTCTCTTATAGAGGAATAAGCTGTGGTTTTGTCCAAACTCCACCAAACAGGTAAGATAGCTGGTAGCACACTCTGAAAAGCACTGAGAGTGACACCTTGCACCATCTAATCATTTACTTTCAGCTATATTACGAGCCCTCTGGCTATTACTCGCTCCTAGTAACTCTCCAAAATCTTTGCACAGACATGAACAAGGAAAGCTTTGAACAGTCAGGTAGGAGTTTGTAAAGAGGAATGTCAAGACTGTGAGCCGACAAGGCAGAGTTAGCTCTTCCTGAAATGCCAAAGCAGATTTTGAAAGCAGCCCCATTCTAATCTCTTCCTCTCCAAGAGCTCCATGCCTTAAACACATACAGTGTGTCATAAATGCTATTGCATTTCTTTTAACTCCTAACCAGGCAGACAACTGGCAATGGCCCCATTTTAAACACATGGTAAAAGGCAGAGAAAGTTGTATCAGATGGCCTGTTTAAGTTCAAGGAAGCCCAAAGGTCAAGTCAAACAATACGTTTAATTTGGAGTTATTTGTTTGTTGGTTGTATTTTTAAATTTCAATAGGTTTTGAAGAAGTGTCTTCCCTTCTAGAAGTATCTGCACCTCTAGAAAAAAAAGGACAGACCCTTTAAGCCACCTGAGATTGTATGCCTGAAAGCAATGGTACGCAAAAGCACTGATCATATTAAAAGATCCCTCAATGAATATCATTGTCTAACACTAGAGCAAACTGCATTTTCAGAACTTCTTGCTAAAAACCACTTTTCTTCAGGACAGAGCTTCAAACCACCACCTAGAGCTAAATATAATCTTGAACCCTATCCTGGGTTCAGCAGTAGCAGTCTTTTTCTCCTTCTTAGTAGCTGGTGCAGTGCTGTGTTTTTGACTTTCAGCCTGGGAACAGCACTGATAACACTTATGTTTCAGTTACTGCTCAGTAATGTTTACTCTGACCAAGGACTTTCTCAGTCTCATGCTCTGCCAGGGAGGAGGGGAAGGCGGGAGGAAGCAGAGACAGGACACCTGACCCAAACTGACCAAAGAGGTACTCCATACCACAGCACATCATGCCCAGGATGTAAAAAACTGGGGGCAGTTACCCGGAAGAGTTAGTTCACTGCCGGGTCAGGCTGGGTATCAGTTGGCGGGTGGTGAGCAGTTGTATTCTCTTCCCTTGTTGTTTCCCTTATCATTTTTATTATTGGTGGCAGCAGTAGTGGTTTGTGTTATACCTTAGTTACTGCACTGTGCTTACCTCAACCTGTGGGAGTTACATTCTTTCCGTTCTTCTCCCCATCCCGGTGTGAGGGGGAAGAAAGAGGGAGGAGTGAGTGCGGTCACTGTGTGAGTTACAGCTGGCCTTAAACCACGACAAACCCTCACTCCATGCAATCCCTGATCCAAATAGTTTGCCTATAGATCTGAGGCTCCAACTTTGCATTCTGCTCCTCCAGGCCAACAACAGAATGAAGTCCAACCATGTCAGTTTTCACAGAGGTTATTGTTTGCTCACCATTTATAGCCTTTATGGTCTCCCAAATTCTCACAGCTAGCCATGCTGCTTTCACTTTCCCTTCTTGACCAGGAGGCATGCATGTCTCATAAAATGATATTATGTTATTACACACCACCACCACCCTCATCAGTCTTGAATCCCAGACCCTAACCTTTCATAAAGACCAGTTTCCCAGTGGAAAGCCTTAATGGTAGGGTGATGTCTCTGAAGCTACCAGTTTTATGCCGGCCAACCACAAGACAACAGCACCATCCAGTGGCCCCTTCTTCAGCCAACGCTTTCAGAAATTCATTCCAAATACTTCTCCAATGGGAATGCACATTGTGAGGCTTTCTCAGAAATACCAAGTTACCTCAACTCCCTCAGTTTCAATAGTGCAGGTTATTTCCACGAGAAAGTGGGACTCCTTTTCCAAAGGGGATAAAAGCCAACACCACAGATAACCACAAATGACGGTCAGTCCTGAAATTTTAGGAGTCTCTTGTTTTCACACAAACATTGAGATTGTTTTTCATTGATATCCCTTGCATGTTTTCCTGTGGCTGAGACCTTAAAACCAGTACTTAATACAGGTCATTCTAACAAAAAGTTCCTATATCTAAGAGATGGAATGCTTCCTCAGCAGCTTTCAAGCAAGAGTTTTGAAGAGAAACCACATATGAGTCTGTGACAGTGGTGGTTCATATTCTTTGAGAAAAATACCCGGAATAATCAGGCAAATACTTGTGAGCCACCTGCAACTGGTAGTGGGGCTTCATATCAATACAATCCAATATTAAATAACATGTAAACAAAAAGTTCTGGGAACAAAGACTACCATTTAAGTGAAGGTATGCATTAATTGCTTTTTATAGAAAAAAAAAAAAAACAAACAGTCATGTAACATCAGGTATCTCCTCCTATTGCGTGATTTCCCAGGTGGAAGTTGTATAGAATCTAGCACTGACTGACAAAGAACATAAGCCTATGTTAAAACGTCCATTTCTAACAGCTAGAAACTTTGTTAAGAGAACAGCAGACCAGACAGCTTTCAACAGTCCTGAGGCATCAGCTGCTCGCTGCCATCGCTGAAAGCCATTGCTCTGAAACCTACTGGTGACCAAGGGAGCTTCCAGCTTGGTTGAGAGCTAAAGGACACCTCAAATATGGAATTTCCAATCTGCTGGTCCCAGAGTTCTTCAGCCCTCAGAAGACCTTAACTACCCTCATGTCAAGACAGACAGAAACACGCTAATTTTCAGATGACACTCCTAACATCTGTGTATAAATGGTTCTTTTTTAGTGTGAGTCAGTACTATCCTTTGAGACAAGTCTTGCCTGGGCATCCATTCAATTGCTTGGCAGCTGGGATCGAAAAAATCTAAGGAGTCTGTATTAAATCTCTGGTCATTCATCAGCTGTCTGGATTACAGCACATCTTAGCCGTTACCTGAAGCCATAGTACGAAAGGACATTTTTAACATCAGCATTATTTTTGGAGATACCATTGTTTCTACCTCACTACATCCTCTCACCACCTACACCTGAAACGAGCCAGTCTTTTCTCGTGACTTGTTTGTTCCAAAGCATAGATATTAACAGTGGGACATCTCCTTTCACCAAGAAGCAAGTTTTGTTTAAGGTCATCCAATTCTCTCCCTAGTGAGTCCACACACTAGTTTTATGAAAAAGTAATTCCAGCTTGCTTATGCACCTCTGCTTTCTATAATTTACCTAGGACAAAGGGTTATCTCTCTGATCTCTTCATGCGTGATGTAAAATCACATTGAAGGAAGATCACAGTTGGACTAATTCCCCCCAAGAGCCTTATAATTACAAGGCAACAGTCATAGGACTGCAGTGCTTAGCTTTAGTTACTTGAGCCAAAAGACAGTTTAAAAAGAAAAAAAAAAAAACAACCCACAAAAACCAAAAGGCAGTTGTATAAAAAGTTGTATAAAAAGCAGAAATAAACACTGAACACTCTCTTTATGGAAAGAACTGGCATGACCTCATCTCAAGAGGGATTTAGGTGCTTAATTGCCCCTGCAACCAATTCAAATACTCCAAATTCCTGAGTCCTTGAAGGTAAGTGCAGATTTAATAATGAAATGTTCTTTTACCTACAAAAAAGACTGTTTTAAAAGTCAACTGTAATTAAATGCTGACAGGTCTCCAACGTAAAACTTTCTGTAACAGTAGCACAGACACAGTGTCCCACTGTTGACACTACATTTGACACTCCACAGGGACTAGTTTTTCCTTTCTTCTGTGGCATTACTCCAGCAACAACCCAAGAGTCTAATCCCACTTCCCTTTAGGTTCACAGCACCACAGGTGTTCTTCCCACAAGATATTTCCCACCAGTATACAACCCAGGGCACACTTGCTCAGCCCACAGCCAAATCTCAAACCCTGTTTACCTTGACACTAGAGAATCAGTTTCTGTTTGTCCTTTCTTCCCATCACATAATCACAAGCTGGAAGTGCCCAACCAAAATATTCAGTCATGTGCACAGCTGAAGTATACATGGTTTGTGGATTGATCAGAAAGAAATGACCACAGCTACCACTGTGGACTTCCTGCATTACCTGTGATGCATTTCTGCTTTTTCTTTGGACTTCTGGAAAAAGTCACCTTTCAGCTTTACTGCAGCATATGCTGGAGGACTGCAAAAGGCTCAGATACCACCAACCATACCAGGAGCTGCACAGGTGCCTATGATAAATAAAAGAGATTATTTATCTTCTGCCCAGAGGCCTCTGAGAGGGCGCAGGGCCAAACTGCAGCAAGAAAAGGACTGTTAGTTGCCAGCTGAAACAGTTAGCAGCCTGGCTGAGCCAGGCTTCAGCTTAAAACACTTCTCAGTTAGCTGTGAAGGCCCTGGGGCTCTGCAAAACGTAGATTCCCATTGGGACACCAGACCAGCCTATTATCAGAGAGCAACAAGGTTTTTTTCTCTCTGTGGACAAGACAAGCAACTGTGGGACTTGATGAAGGCAGTTAAGATTGCTGTTGTATATGCTTCTGCTGCTACCTATCCTTGCTTATACAGCAAACACACAAACACACACATCCCTTGCTTAACAAGTAGGCAGGAGAGGAAGGACTCTCAAGGACATGGATGCAATTAGGTAGCTTGTGCTGCTGTAATTTCAAGAGTGAGCATCATTTAAGCATCAGATTAGCCAGTCTATTCCTAAACCATAGTCACTGGAGAATGGAGGAAGTAAAAGCAAAAGACAAGCCCTAAGGCCATAGTAGCAATTGGAAAATCAAAATCCCACTGTAACACACGTGCACACAGGCAAAGCTGTTAAACCTGTACCCAAATCTGGGAAATCCAGAAGCTGATCCCTGAAGACGATTCTCAGAAGGATCAGTACATCAGTGTGGGAATGGTTTTTACAAGTTGGCGTCCTTCCATCCTGAGCACATTTTGACAGCCCTTCCCCAGACATCCCAGTTCTCCAAAGCTACAGAGAGCAAGAGCATCCTGTCACTCCTCTCCAGTACCCTCACCAAACAAGACTGGGCTGTAAGGTCATGTTGCTGAATCTCTCAAATGTTTGCTTAAGGAGTGACCACCAATCACAACCAAGAGCTATCTTCTGGCTCAGAAGTTAATGCCAGGCTTCCCCATCTCACTGGTTTGCTCAAGCTCCCTCTCCTGAAGCTGAGCTTCCCTACTCCTGCTAGCTACACACAATACCCAGGGCAGGCTGCCTGGCAAGCTCCAGTTACCTGGCCTTCTTTCCTGTTTCCCATTCTATGAGTGAAGCCTTACAGCATACAGAGCGGGGGGAAAAAAGGAGATCTGGGCATTTAACCATTATTGCAGAGTGACCTCTCTGAGCCAAAAAAGTAGTACGCATCAATGTGGCTCACCAAAGTTAGAATGGAAAGTGTATGGCAGCACTACCATACTTTTTTGCTAGTTTCCATTACTTTTGTAAGTAGTGGAAACTAGCAGCAAACAGTCTGGCATTCCAAAACCCACAAGATTTAAGTCTTAGGTTAGGACTGACCAAACAAGAACATGCAGATCCAGCCTCCTCAGCTTGGAGCAACACAGCTGCAGAGGTTGATAATCTATTCACATAGGAAATGAATGAAGGCATCCATAGCCCAAACAGGAGCACAGGGCAGTTGCAAAGGACCCGGGACACAAATGGCAGCCTCCACAGCTGGCACAGCACTGTACATGCAATACAGTGAGCACTCCTGAGGCTTTCAGCTCAGGGAGCCTGGGGTAAACAGCTTAGCTTGGAATTCCTTTTCACCTTGGGATATCTCAGCTCAGTCTGGTCAAGCCCAAAGCTCTAAACAACCTCAGAATGACTCTTCGCTTCAGACATCTCCTGCTGCAATGGCCTGGGTAGACAGCCATGCTTTTGCTACTGTGCTGGATACCCACATCACCTCCATTCCAAATCTGTCCCTATATAACAACCTTTTCCTCACTGGAGTCCCAGGAGAGCAAAGGTGTATACCTGGCTCTCAGGCTAACTGAATGTTGATGCCATTGGAGCAAAGTCAGGGTAGCAGGAAGGCTGTGCACAGACAGCAGCCATGTACAGTGACACAGTCAGGTTCTCACTCATCTGGGACAGACACGAGTTGGCCAGACTTTTATACAGAAAACATTCATCTTTCTACAGAAGAAAACCAAAACCGTAATTACTGAGTAGTAACTATTACAGAGCAATCAATATTCCATGTGTGGAATCACTGACTGATTATGAACTCTGGATAGATGCTGCAGGCACGTTTTTTCATACACACTACAATACCCTAAAGCTCCTCCTACAACACATGCAGAATGCAGAAACATCTGTCAGGGGCTTAACAGGCAGAACTGTTAGCATTTCTGAAAGCTCAAGCAACTTCACCTTAAGTGTTCACAGGGAAGCTGTGCTCCTTTGCAAATCTAAGCATCACTGAGGAATCAGACCAACAGTTTACGCAGAGAGCTGTCATAGACAAGTAACATCCCATTGTGATCAAGGGACACAAGATTAAGCCCAGTCACACACACCCTTGAGTAAGAGTAAAGAATGATTCTGGACCGTGCTAGGTTAGGTGGAGTCAGACAAGAATGGAATTAAGCATGTTAGCACAGGCTGCATTTTTCTTCTGTGACAGATAAAGAGAGTGCTAGAGGGCTCTCAGCAGGGAAAGAATACAGTTTGCCTCAAAAAGTTGTGAAATCTTTGCCTATTTCCAACCAGTGATGGGAAAGGATGAGCAATTGTTCATGGACTGGGAGGAAAAAATAATCAGCTTTCCCAAATCATTATGGAAAATAAACCCAACAGTAAGTCATATAAAAACACAAGCTCCCAATAAACCTCAAATGACATGGTGAACTTGATGATCACAGAATCATAGAATAGTTAGGGTTGGAAAGGACCTTAAGATCATCTAGTTCCAACCCCCTGCCAGGGGCAGGGACACCTCCCACTAAACCATGTCACCCAAGGCTCTGTCCAACCTGGCCTTGAACACCGCCAGCGATGGAGCATGAGGAAGAAATTCTTTAAGGGTGGTGAGGCACTGGAATGGGTTACCCAGGGAAGTTGTGAATGCTCCATCGCTGGCGGTGTTCGAGGCTGGATTGGACATAGCCTTGGGTGGCATGGTTTAGTGGGAGGTGTCCCTGCCCATGGCAGGGGGTTGGAACTAGATGATCTTAAGGTTCTTTCCAACCCTAACTCTTCTATGATTCTATGATTCACAACTTCCCTGGGCAACCCATTCCAGTGCCTCACCACCCTGACAGTAAAGAACTTCCTCCTTATATCCAATCTAAACTTCCCCTGTTTAAGTTTGAACCCATTACCCCTTGTCCTGTCACTACAGTTCCTCATGAAAAGTCCCTCCCCAGCATCTCTATAGCCCCCCCTTCAGATATTGGAAGGCTGCTATGAGGTCTCCACACAGCCTTCTCTTCTCCAGGCTGAACAGCCCCAACTTTCTCAGCCTATCTTCATACGGGAGGTGCTCCAGACCCCGACCATCCTCGTGGCCCTCCTTTGGACTTGTTCCAACAGTTCCATGTCCTTTTTATGTTGAGGACACCAGAACTGAACACAATACTTCAAGTGAGGTCTCACAAGAGCAGCGTAGAGGGGCAGGATCACCTCCCTCGACCTGCTGGTCACACTCCTTTTGATGCAGCCCAGGATACGGTTGGCCTTCTGGGCTGCGAGCGCACGCTGCCGGCTCACGTTCATTTTTTCATCGAACAACACCCCCAAGTCCTTCTCTGCAGGGCTGCTCTGAATCTCTTCTCTGCCCAACCTGTAGCTGTGCATGGGATTGCTCCCACCCAGCTGTAGGACCTTGCACTTGTCATGGTTAAACTTCATCAGGTTGGCATCAGCCCACCTCACAAGCATGTCAAGGTCCCTCTGGATGGCATTCCTTCCCTCCAACATATCAACCGAACCACACAGCTTGGTGTCTTCAGCAAACTTGCTGAGGGCACACTCAATCCCACTGTTCATGTCACCAACAAAGATGTTGAATAAGACCGGTCCCAGCACCGATCCCTGAGGGACACCACTCAGTACTGGTCTCCAGCTGGACATTGAGCCATTGAGCACAACTCTTTGCGTGCGGCCATCCAGCCAGTTCTTTATCCACCGAGTGGTCCAGCTATCAAATGTCTCTCCAAGTTAGAGACAAGGATGTCATGTGGGAAGTGTCGAACGCTTTGCACAAGTCCAGGTAGATGACATCAACTGCTCTACCCCTGTCCATCAGTTCCGTAGCCCCATCATAGAAGGCCACCAGATTGGTCAGGCAGGATTTCCCCTTAGTGAAGCCATGCTGGCTGTCACCAAGCACCTTGTTGTTTTTCATGTGCCTCAGCATGCCTTCCAGGAGAATCTGCTCCAAGATTTTGCCAGGCACAGAGGTGAGGCTGACTGGTCTGTAGTTCCCCAGCTCATCCATTTTCCCCTTCTTAAAAATGGGGGTTATATTTCCCTTTTTCCAGTCATTGGGAGCTTCACCTGACTGCCATGATTTTTCAAATATGATGGACAGTGGCTTAGCAGCTTCATTCATCAGCTCCTTCAGGACCCACAGATGGATTTCATCATGATAATCCAGTAGAGGAAGGAAGCTCCTTTTGCTAATTTCTTGCTACTACCAAAACATCTAGTAGAGTTAATTGTGGGTTATCCCAGTCCCAGTAACACCATTGTATCTGTAGCAAGTAAAAGGAAGAAACATCTTTTGCAAGCGAGGGCTCAGCAAGTCTCTTGTCTTGCCCACTTGAGACGAGCACACATTTAGATATAACCCCTCCAATCACAGAAGGCCAAATTCCATGAAAATGTCAAGCAAAGCCAACAAATCATAGAATCATAGAATAGTTAGGGTTGGAAAAGACCTTAAGATCATCTAGTTCCAACCCCCTGCCACGGGCAGGGACACCTCACACTAAACCAGGCCACCCAAGGCTCTGTCCAACCTGGCCTTGAACACCGCCAGCAATGGAGCATTCACAACTTCCCTGGGTAACCCATTCCAGTGCCTCACCACCCTTACAGTAAAGAATTTCTTCCTCATATCGAATCTAAACTTCCCCTGTTTAAGTTTGAACCCATTACCCCTTGTCCTCTCACTACAGTCCCTCATGAAGAGTCCCTCCCCAGCATCCCTATAGGCCCCCTTCAGATACTGGAAGGCTGCTATGAGGTCTCCATGCAGCCTTCTCTTCTCCAGGCTGAACAGCCCCAATTTTCTCATCCTATCTTCATACGGGAGGTGCTCCAGTCCCCTGATCATCCTCGTGGCCCTCCTCTGGAAATCATGGAAAAGGAAGAAAACACTGAAGGATTCAGGAGGGTGGAGCAGCAGAAAAAGGTAACAAAGGCCACAGGCTGCTTTTGTAAGGGGAATGTGAACTTCTGAACAGATACAATTCTGTTCTACAAGTGTGTGAGAAACTATTTCACTCTAGCCAAGCTATGACCAGGCTGAAATACTGCTAGTGACCATTTCAATGGAGCTTCTTCTATCAAAAGAAATCCACCATTCAACAAAGCTAATCTTCAGTTCTTAAATAGCCTTTTAATGACTCTCTGCTCTCTGAAGATGCTCTTTCAGCCACTAGACATTTATCTAATTCACACAGCAATCAGCTTTAAACAAGCAAATAGATGAACACTAATAAAAAACTTTAATTAGAATATTGCTGCACATCACTGGAGGAGGAGGTTTTGTAACATGATGCTGGGGCAATGAGCATACTCAATTTGTAGCAGTAGTTGGGACAAGAGGAGAAATCAGAACTGGATCTGGGGTGGAGTCTCAAAAGACTCCCTGCTCTACATGAATTACAAGCAAATCCATTAAGTGCAAGAAAATCATAACACCTTTCTCCTCTTCCATCTCCCATCAGGGATGTTTAGAAACTGAACACACTTATTTTCAAACCAAGCAGAATTAAAATACCAAGAAGGAAAAAATAAAAGACACACAACTTGTATCCAAAGCACAATGCAGGTACTTCAAATTGTACTAGTGTCAGAGCAAACCACCGCTCTAACTCCCTTCATTAAACATTTACAGAGACCTCATCCACATATCTCAATCTCAAGCAAACAAACCCAAGCTTGGAGACAGATGTGTTTAGCTGGATTAGAGATCACTTTCACTCTCACCTCACCAAACTGAAGATATGAAACAGAGATAAGAGTTTGGGACAGAAAATGACACTTTTCAAAGTCCTTCCTGAGCATGTCCTAACTGGGAGATGCTACTAAAAAAGCCAAACACAAAAATCACACACTAACTTGACGTGTTCCTCTGACAATATGCCACATGCCAGGAAAAAAATCCTCATTCTCTTACAACATGCACTTAACTACCACCTTGTTCAAATAAAGAGCTTTGCTCAGACCTTTACACTGAGGCCAGGTCTGTGCTGTGAGCTGTCAATACAGCTCTACCTTGCTTTCTGCCAGCAAAGGGCTTGCTGGGGGAGCATAGCCTTTCCTGGTGAAAACACACTCTTGCTACAAGAACTTACTCCAGACTTCCCAAGCAAAACCTGCATTGACAAAAAGATCTTTTTAACCAAAATAACTGTGCCAGCAGAAGACTTGAGCCAAAAAAACCTGCCAAATTTGTAACAGCTTTCTTCATTCTTTAACCTATTGTCAGAGAAAAATATCAGCATACCCCTTTCAAAGCAGCTCTTAGTCACTAATTCTGTCAGGGGTGTCAGTCTCCTTAGCCCCATTAGCAATCATCTACAGGGAGCAAAATACAAAACATTTCCCTTGTTAAGTGGCCCAGGGCTTACAAAGCTTCTACACAGGCAGCATAAGACAGAACCAAGGATATTGAAACTCCTCACAAGGCTTACCATTGCTTTTTCTTTCTCCCATGGTTGCTCCCTCAATTGTGTAGCATGCAAGAGCCAGAACAGAGGTTTCGCTGTGTCACTGGCAAGGCAGGAACTCGGCACCCACCTGCTCTCTGAAGGCTGAAGCTCTGGCAATTACTCAAAGAAACAGAGGTTAGTGGCATAGATCATTCCAGCTGTAGCAGTACTGGGATTACCACAAACTGCACTCTGTCCCTGTTTCTTTCCATTATGTATGGGATAGAAACTCGGTATATTGTAATAGCTCTTCAAGCATGTCTCCAAGTGTTACTTGTACAGTTGTAATCTACAGAAAAGCAGGTCAAATTTTATCCCTCCCTTCTTTAGCAACAACAAACCTCAACACTGAACAGACCTTCCAACGCAGTACTTCCAAATCTAGAAGTAAAATTCCATCAATCGGTTCCCTTCTAACATCCATAAACCTACTTCATCCACTCTCAATTCATTCACTCAGCATGTTACATGAAATGTTCTGCTTTATTCAGGTCACTGGTCATTCCCATCCCTTGCTCAGTAATTTCAATAAGGAATGCAGTACAGAAGTCCAAACTAGATTTTGTTCCCATCACTGATGTCCCAAGTCACACAAGAAATGGATGATCCACTCCACACTCTTGTCTCAACTTAGTACTCTATAAAAAGGGTGGTAATACTACTTGTATTTATCAGGTACTGTCATATTATCAGACGCACAATCTTAGTAACTCTTTCATTTAGGTTTAAAAAAACTTTATGTAGGTTTCAAAACTGTTTTCTGAGCTCAGCTTTGTTACTGTAATGAAATATCATACTCCCTTGACAAATAAATGAAACATCTCCTTTCCAATAAGACATTTCTGAAGTATTGACTTTCCCCATTTCTGGTTTAAGGTTCATATCATTTTCCACATGCACAGTAAAAATATCTATTAATTCCATCCCTTTGGACACAGGTAGCTGGTTCCATAGAAGCATATCACAATTGTAGAAGTGGTCTAAACCCATGCCAAGAACGGTCAGTCTACAAGTTCCAAATCCGCCAGCCATCTCCCAGAATTAAGCTAAGAACCTGCATTTGGGCCAGTGAAGGACAAAAAAAATACCCCCCTGTGGATGCACCTCTCATCACTTGTGCAATACAGAAGCAAATTGCTGAGAGGTTGCTGTTTGGAGAAAAGAATGCCCACATTATGGACGGTTGCTGAAGCAGAAATGGCTTTTCACTGCTGACAGCACGGCCCTGCTAGCCCCAACTGGTGTGTGCAAGCCACTAAAGTCTTGCTTCCTAAGAGGTCTTAATGGATTCCATTTAGCAATAGTCTACTTCAAAGCTAGCCTATAAATACCTCCACTCACCCTGGATTACAGCACAGCTATTTCATGTAAGGACAGACAGCCTCTCCATCGCTAGTTATGATTTCTGTTCCTTGGTTTGATTTCTGTGAAGCTATTTTGAAATGAAGCTTCAAAAATGAACGTGAGCCAAAGATTTTGTCCAGGGCATCTCATTCTCTCTGATATCCTGCCAGAGAAAGGAAACTGTAAAAGCTGTATCAGTAGGAATAAGCAGCTACTCCACAAAGGTCTCCCCTTCTTACTACACAGGGATGAGAAACTCCACTATATGAGTAGCTCCCTTTCCAACATCTGCCTGCCTCTCCAGCCTGGGGGATTGAACAAGAGCACTTTTATCAGAACTGTCTCTGGACCTTTTGTCAGTCTCTGCAATACAAGTAAAGAATTTGTGTCTCTAGGTCTACAGATTTTTAAATAAAAATTTTTAAATATGAAATACCTGGCCTAGCACAATTAAGGCTGTACCTTACAGTACATGGGATTTGCTGAATACCATGGAGATAGTCTATATTTACAACACTTCAGGACAAAATCAGATTAAACACAAAGGATTCTAAACCTACCATATTTCTTACTGAGTTTATGGAGCTTCAGCCTGACCCAGCTTCATTTTCTGATTTACTCTTCAATAAAAGACATTTTTCAACTCACACATTCATCTTCCCCTATTTTATGAGGGGCAGGTATTACCCACAACCACAAAGCAGGAGCAAGCATCTCCTTGCCTCTAGTTTACTTCAGTTAAGGTTGACAGCTCCTGACTATTGTTAACCCCTGCTACCAGGGCTGACTACACTGCTTTCTGAAGCAAGTTCTCATCTGCCAGCGGTCCTTAATTTGTACTCTGTCTCTGGTGCCACAGACAAAAACTTAGCATAAATCATATTCGTAGAAGTGCAGTCCCCTTTTCCCCATATCATTTGATAACTTCCATGCAAGCATCTCCACCTTTTACATTTCCCACATTTTTTGTGGGTTATTTTTTTTGTTGTTGGTTGGTTTTTTGCAGCATCAAGCATCATCTATAGAAGCCACATCCTGACTCCTGCTAGCGTTACATCTTGCTCAGGTCAAAAGGTACACTCCACTCCTCCGTTAGCTGTTAATTTCAGATACATCTATGTATTAATTCTGTCCAGGCTCATAACAAAACACCTGTCTCAACTCTCTCTCTTTAAAAAATAGCAACTGAGAACTTCCGTCGAGCTCCTTCCATCCTACCCAACCATTCACATTACAGACAAAAAGGTTAAAAACATGTAAAAAATCCTAAGGTACTCCTTGCTATCAGCACTACAGGCAACACCAATGGGTCGTGCTCAGAAAAGGATCCTATCCAAGACCACATACTCTCAGCAATAGGCACACCTAGAACCAAGGACTTCCAAATACTAACTCTTTTGGTTTTGGGTTTGGGGTGGGGTTTTTTTTCAGATAAAATACAAAGCCAAACTACATACAGTGACAATAGCCATTGTTCAAGCACTACTGTGGTCTTGCAACTGCTAACACAGGTCAGAGGCAGCACTGAGAAACCAAGGTGAAAGTTGCACTGAGGATAGCCTCAGGTCCCACAGTGATGGTTCTTGAAGAACCCTGCAGGTAGATGCCCATCATCAAAGGGCAGCATTGCCATTTGTGTGCACATACCTAGGAAGCTGTGCTGCAGCTGAGGTCATCTGGTAAATAAGGAAAGCCAAACACATTTTATAGAGTTCTAACTCATTACACACAAAATACACTGGCAGCCCATCAAGTTAATGGGTTTCACAACAACTGACTTTGAGAAGCACAGCAGAAAGGCAGGATGTTAGGAAAAACCTTGCTAGTAACATTAGCTGCTAGGCTTTCTTACCTAGAAATCCATACACCGAGTTGGCCACAGGAGGTAAAAACTGAAGAAATAAAGCCACCTTCTATCTCAAATAAAAGGAGGCGGGGAGAAGACAGGTGCTTTGCAAGGAGTAATGCTTGCAAAAAATCAAGTTACTTGCCTTGCTCAATGAACACAGTGCTCCCCTAGAGAAAGACTGTAAGGGCTTTTACTAAAACATACCAACAAACAAAAATATAACACTCTGAAATGAAACGGCATTAGTGGAAATCCATACTTACATTAAGCGGCTGAGAATTCTGGTATCAACATCTCATTTCAAGACCTCAAATATTTCCTAGTGAAAAACAAGCCGAATCACTGGACATACTATTCCAGCCAGCAGGAACTGTTGTAGGACAGGTCTAATCCCCTGCAGAAATGTCTTTGCAGGTCTAAAGCAACTACAGCTATCCAAGATAAGGACCAGTTTGGTTAAGTCCAGTAGTTTAGCCTAAGGATACAGGCTTGGACCACAGGATCTCAGGAGCTAAAATAACAGAGCAGCAGGCATCACCATCCAAGATATATACTGTCATAAGAAAATTCATGGGGTTCAGCCCACGGGTAGCAGCATGGCAGATCCAGAAGGTGATTTGTGTTATATTCCAGTGAGAGACACAAGTGGAGTAGAGAAACAGGCAAACAACAAACCTTCAGAGACAGAACAAGTGCTGAGATAGAAAAAAATTCCTGACAAAGTGACTAAAAGGAGGGTTCTGCAGAGGGACTTCAACAGACCTTCAGTCCATGCTCCACAGCAAGCACAGAGAGAATTGCTACATTTTCAGCAATGCTTTCTGAGCAGTATGATTCCAGGTGGATTGTCAAGGCAATCACAGAAGCAATGCTAACAGCAGTATTTAAAGCCCAAAGTGCAACCAGATGCTGGAGTGGTCCTCATTCGAGAGCAATGGGCAAGTGCAGACCATCAATAAAACATGAAACTAAGATGCATTATCACTTTGAGTGTATCATGGGTGAATGACCTGGGAAGAAAAGGAAGTTTTCAGACAGAAAGAGTTAGTGACTCATCTCTGGCACGGACAAATTTTATCAGCCCACTCACTACAGGCATAGACTAAGTGCAAGTCATATTTCCAACCCTAACTATTCTATGATTCTATGATCATGAAAAGCCATTACTTAAATGAGCTAAATATCTACTAACATGGTGGAGATTCTACTTGTGTCACACAAGTTTAAGGTCTAAAACTTAGCAGATACAGTTAGAAACAATGCCTACATTGTACCAAGCTGTAACATCTTAGCACCACCAAAGATGAGTCCTGCCCATGCTAAGCCACTGAATGGCATAGGAAGCCACCAGGAGCAGAACAATCGTCCACTAGAACACAAGTGTCATGCTGTCCTCTGAGGAAAAGGTTGATCTTGGGTATAGGCTGCGATTATGTTCAAAGGGGACAGAGAGTAAATCTCAGCAGGTCAGAGCTGAAACTGTAAGATCAATATGTACTTCACAGCTGAATGTCTGAAAATAGTAGGGACACTCATTAGCTACAAACCCATGATTGTAAGTGTACACTCAACAGTATGAGGCATGCTGAAAATAGAGACTGCCTGAGAAAAGGAGAGCTCCCAGCCTCGAGCAATCTCAGTTAACTCTCCAAGCCCTCAGGCTGCTCAATTCCACAAAATGTAGCAATATTCCTTTGTCCAAATACACAGCAAGCCTACCATTCACACACCAGAGTGTTTCAAGCATGTTCCAGCAAGAACTGCAGTTAAAGCAGGCCATCAAAGCTACAGCATCCTAACAAGCGCTCATCAGACCACAGCCACAGTACACTGCAACAGCAACAGCAGCCCCACTTGATATGCTTTTTAGTCAGTTGATGCAATACCTATGCCCTAGACAGTACTAAAGCAGACAGCAAAGAGCCTGTCAACATGGGGACACACATGAAATACCTACCCAACTACACTGGACCATTGCAGTCAACCCTCAGGAAACAAGCAGAGTAGCCCATCAGAAACAGATACCTAAAAACTCAAGCCCTGCCCTCTGGGACAGCAGGTCTTCTCCTGAGGCGCAACAGAGAGGGGACACAGGGACCAGCAACCTGCTGCAACTGAACAGTCAATGACCTGAGGCCACTGTACACAGCTGAGAAGATCAGGGTAAAGGCCATGAGCTAGACCCACAGACACAGCTAGCCAAAAGCATAGCGGAAACAGCAATAGCTGTCATTTTAGGAAACTTGCAAGGGCAAATCTGAACACCATTATGAAGAAAAGAGCACGCTGTCAGCATACAGCCAATAGGCAGTGCTGAAAGCAGGAGGGTTTAGGAAGAGCCCCAGCACTCCAGTGGGCTGATGCAGAAAGACTGCTCAGAAAAGAGGACCAGAAAACATAAGATACCAAACTGGAAGAGCAGCAGAAGCCAGATCCTCAAGTAGGCTGCATACCAGCGAAATTTTGGCTTTAACAAGTCTGTTACAACTTGTATGGGATCATGTTTTTAATACTTACTAAAAGACAAGTCACAACAACTGAGAAGGAAATTGAAGAGAAAAGCACAAAATGCAGGACAGAAGAGTCTGAAGAAAGCAGAGGAATGTACTCGGAATGAACTGCAGCAGCAGCATCTCTGTAAATAAGTCTGAGGAACCCACTGCCTTTCTCTAAGTCAGTCAGTATTACTAACCAGCAAAAACACATGGTGCAAGCTGGACAATCTTGGTATTCTGCAGACACATATATGTACCTTACACACTGCCTAAGGCACTGGGAAGAGCAGCCAGCAGCAAAGGGCAATAGCTTATATCCCAATTTAGCACGCCCACTATTCTTATTTATGCTGCTATTATATTATTTATGGCCATGGACTGAAACCTAGACCTAAAACCAAGAAAAGCCACCTACACACAACAGGCTCGACTTTGAGGCTCTGCATATTACATTCATTGTACACCCACACTAAGTACCAGCCTTAGGTCAAATAAATCACTTTACTGCTAAAGTACAGTAGGGAATCTGTGCTCCTTGTCTTTACTAGGTGCCAGTCAGAATTTCAAAGGATGCGTACCCAACTCAGGCAAATATTTGGCACACAAAGCACTGTAAGTGGCTCCAGGTAGTAGAATTGGTTATTACTTTACACTGCCAGCATTAGTACTGCTCACTGTCTGCATTCGGGCCCAATAGCTTAGCACTAGCAGACAGTTGTCACTCAGACACACCAGGATTACTGTTATCCATGCACTAATGTTTACTCATAGAACAAAAGCAGCTGCCAGCTGCAGGGCAGACGTTCTGGTGTCAAAGGCCCTCCTACCACCTCAGCTTTGACTAATCTTTCACTTAATCCAATGGGGGTATGCTTTATTCCACTCCCTCCAGAGATCAAGATTTATCTCATTCAGTATTTATTAATCACTTATATGGTTTGGTGTGGTAAAGCTCTTCCTTCTTTACCTTTTCTAAAGCCATTTACTGTTAAAAGCACTAACACTCTTCTGGCAGGCAGCGCAGTGAGAACCGAGAACAGAATGACCTCCTCTGGCAATTCTGCACATAGCTTCACCACTGCCACTAGCTGCAGGGACAACAGACAGCTTTTGACATCCATTTACATCTCAGTATCAAACTGTAACAAGTTTCCTTCCCTCACAAACAGTGACAGTTTTTGGTGGCCATATTTTTCTAGAAATTAAGTAACTTCAACACAATTGGTGCTGCACTGATGGCTTTGAGTAGCTTTTAAAACAAGTAATTCCTATTGGCCATGAACCTGGGCCAGCAGCCCTTTCCATAAGGGCATCAAAATATCCCAGTGAAAAATCCAAAACCGGGGTTTGGCCTGGAAGAGACCCTGCCATGGGCAGAGGGGAACACCTTCCACTAGACCAGGTTGCTCCAAGCCCCATCCAACCTGGCCTTGCACACTGCCAGGAATAGGGCAGCCAACCTGTGCCAGTGCCTCACCACCATCATAATGAGCACTTTTTTCCCTAATGTCTAACCTTCAGACCTGCAAAACAGCACATACAAAAAATGAATCCTCCCAGCCTTCTGAAGATGTAGGGAAATATTGATATTTTTAAGAGGCAAAGAGTGATTTAATCAGTCATGCAATGAGTTTAAATAGGAGCTGGGAAAGCACCCTGAGTCCTAACACCTAACTATGCTGAAACCTCCTGGCAATAGGAAATGGTGTGCAATTGCTAAGATAGAATTTAATTATTACTATGTACATACTTCCCTGGTCCATGCTTAACAGTTCAAGGTCAGTTTCTCCTGCATCATTTTTATTTCACAAATAGATTCTTGGATTCTTTAATTACTGGAAAAAGAAAAGAATAATCTCAATATTAATCACCTCTTAATCCAATTCCACTATTGGGAAGCCTGCTTAAATTAATAGAAGACAGTAGAAATAAGTAACAAGCACAAAATAATAGAAAACAAAGTTTCACCTACAAAATTGATTGCTGTTCTAAGAAGCATTTATAGTAAAAGAGAGGTAAGAGAACTTAAAATCTATTACTATACAGAAAACTACAAGGACAGAAAATAAAATGAGGCAATATTATGTCCCTTGCTCACACATATAATTGCACAGCAATTAAATGCTATCAATCAGTACCTTAATCTGTATCCTAACTCAGAAAAACATAACAAAACCTACATACCAGCTTTATTTCCTGATTGTGAGGACACTTGATTAAAACAACCAAGGATTTCTAGCAAGTTGCATCAAAGTCTGTCATACCCAGGAGAAGAGAAAGGGACACAGCACTCAAAGACAGAAAAAACATCATCACCAAACAGTAGATATCAGTTCAGAAACCTTTCTAATTGTCAGCAACACAATAATCCTGTTTTCTGGTAGCCTGGGAGTAGGTTTAAGCAAAGGAAAGAATACTGACAAATTTGAAGTCTGAGGTACTGTCAGAGCTGCACTCTATCAGCTGACGCACAGGCAGAACAGTGTGTCTGCCCTACATCCAAATAACTGCAGCTCCACAAAGCTCAGCCCAGCTACTTTCAAAGGCCTGAGAAGCCTGGGGGTTAGTGCGGTCTGTGGTTTGGGTTGGTTGGTGGCTTTTTTCCACAGCAATTAAACCCAGTTTAATAATTGGTCATGACTTTGCCCCTTCAAACACAAACCTGGCAGTCAGATTTTGTAAGGCTTTCTGGAACAGGATGCAGATAACCTGCCACAGAATTTCTGTGTGCTCTGTGATGGGTTCAGAAAGAAGTCTTTATTAGAACTCAGGCTTGTTTACTTCTGTCAATGAGCACTGTCATTCCAATTCTGTAATTAAATCCACAATTTTGACAGCTGGAACTGTAGGAATAATTGTACACTTAGTCAAAGTAAGTTGCTACTGTTCAGATTGTTGCCAAGAATGTTTTAAAGGCTTCTGCTATGTACTTCAAAGAAAAGCTGAACTGAATCTTCATCCATTCCACCTCACTACGTTTCTGGAGCAAAGATTTTAAAAGTTTTCCATTTCCTAAGCAATCTGGAAGTCCAAAACAAGACTTTCTACCATACTATTGCTACATTCCACAGTAACATAAACACTACACAACCATTTTCACTGATCAGTAAGCTATATACATATGACATATTTTACATAATCCTGTGTCTCTATCCCATAAACACATTTTCTACATGTGAAAAAAAAAAACCTGAAGCTAGTCACTGTGTTTCAGAAATCTTAGAGGACTTGGTATGCCCAATACACTGAGAACACATACGCCCAAATTCCTTTGCTGTATCAGTATTACATCCCAATTTACAACATCATTTCTTTTATGAGACAAGGGAGCCAATACTACCAAATGCTAAAAAAGTCTTTCCAACCACCTTTATTTTTCAGCCAAGGGTTAGAGCACGCTAGCACAATACCAACCACAAAGGAAGAGACTGCATCTCGAATTCACAGGTAACAGAGGCAACCACAGCAGACAATAAAATGCTTTACAATAAACTTCGGTATTCAAAACTCAACTGTGCAATTATTCAGAAATGTTTAAAGCAGAAAACAGCTCATAAAACACCGTACTGAGATGTATACCCCGTATAGTTTGTCTTTACTGCACCTGAAACAAAAATGGTTCAGTCAATAAAACACGATGCACTAGAGCAGCAGCTACTCCACAAAGGTCTCCCCTTCTTACTACGCAGGGATGAGAAACGACAGGGACAGCCTACTGCCAGTATCATCAGATCTCGTGTAAGCCAGAAGGACCAGTGAACAAATCGAGAAGCTGGGAGAAAAGCAGGAAGCCATCTCTGAGATCCAAAATGCAATTAAGGGAAGGGTTAGAAACACGTCATTTACAGATGGAGGCCCTTTACAAAACGTTCTTCCTTTTACGGTACCCATCAAGCAAACATACTCCTCCATAGAAGAAGAGGACTTAGCAACAACAAAAGCATCTCTGTTGTATTAAGAGCTCAGGGGGGTGGGAGGGGGAAGACATCAAATATGCTGGACAATGGAAAGCCTCTCAATATCCTCATTTGCAGTGCACAGTCAAAACCTCATTCAATACCTACAGCATGTCAGCCATATTTGGATTTGGTTTATTTCAGTGCATTCTATGCAGGACTCCATCTGTTAAAACTGTCAGATGACATTTTTTTATACCTTACAATATAAAACTCCAGGTCATATTAAGATTCCCTCAACAGCAAAAATGGGGTTTACTTTTTCTTTCCTCAGAACAATGAGACACCCATTACAAGTCAATTCCACTGAAAACTCAGTCAAGAGATCTAAAACCCCACTACTTTCTTGAACATTAAATAGCTCCTGAGAACTCATTTGGGAACTCTTGGAATTAAGAGTATCTTCAGAACTTGTGTGTGTTTCTTCATATAATACTGAACAGACCTTCACTAAACAGTGATTTATTTAATAATTTCCTATTCACAAAGCTTGTTTGTTCCTCATAATTAAACCAACAGGATTGAGTCCTGCCTCTCCAGAGGCCTTCTATAAAAGCAGAAGCTGCACTTCAGACTTTGATCGTGCAGATGTTTGGAATAGTTTGACTCTGCCTGTGCTTCAAAGACGATTATAACACGCTCAAAAATTCTTTGACCTGCAAAAAGAAATAAACATGGTCAAGCAAACCAAGTATTCATCAAGAGAAATATACAGCAACTACATTTACCTCCCCAGTGCTTTATACTTTACTACAACCTACAGAAACAGGAACTGGGAAAAACAATCTTTGGCTCAGCTATGCCATTTTTTGTCCATCAAGAACTTTTCAGTTCAGGTGCAGACACACTCAGTGGAACGATGCTCATTTCCCCCGTGGTCCTAAACTGTGGCCCAACATTGCAAATGATTTATTTTAAAAGCAGGTCTAACCTAAACACAAGGAGAATAATGAGCATCACAAAACACTGGCATGTGGAAAACACTAAGTTACACCCACTGCCAGAACACTGCTCACATGGACTTGGGGGTGTTGGTTGATGAGAAAATGAACATGAGCCAGCAGTGTGCGCTTGCAGCTCAGAAAGCCAACCGTATCCTGGGCTGCATCAAAAGGAGCGTGATCAGCAGGTCGAGGGAGGTGATCCTGCCCCTCTACTCTGCGCTTGGAAGAACTCACTTGGAGTATTGTGCGCAGTTCTGGTGTCCTCAACATAAAAAGGACATGGAACTGTTGGAACAAGTCCAAAGGAGGGCCACGAGGATGATCAGGGGACTGGAGCACCTCCCGTATGAAGACAGGATGAGAAAGTTGGGGCTGTTCAGCCTGGAGAAGGCTGCGTGGAGACCTCGTAGCAGCCTTCCAGTATCTGAAGGGGGCCTATAGGGATGCTGGGGAGGGACTCTTCATGAGGAACTGTAGTGATAGGACAAGGGGTAATGGGTTCAAACTTAAACAAGGGAAGTTCAGAGTGGATATGAGGAAGAAATTCTTTACTGTAAGGGTGGTGAGGCACTGGAATGGGTTACCCAGGGAAGTTGTGAATGCTCCATCGCTGGCGGTGTTGAAGGCTGGACTGGACATAGCCTTGAGTGGCATGGTTTAGTGGGAGTTGTCCCTGCCCCTGGCAGGGGGGTTGGAACTAGATGACCTTAAGGTCCTTTCCAACCCTAACTATTCTATGATTCTATGAAGAACCCAACATATCTAATTACTATGTCCCTTGGAATTTGAGGATGGCGTGTAAATAATAAAACATTACCCAGCAAAACCAGTTTCTGAAAAAAAATTTATACTGTAGAACAGCCACAAAGAGTTCAGGTACTGTTGAACTCCACTTCCAGTATTTGAGGAGTGGCTCAAACAGCTACAGCTACCTAAAAACTAACAGTGGCCCATAGAAAATTATCTAGAACCCAGAGTCGGAAATCCCTGATCCCAGAGAGCACCAAGACAGTACAGCACCTCAAATAATTCATGCAATGGCATGAGAACTGGATCCAAACCAAGCAGCATGCTACCATTATACTAAGTGCAGTTACTTCAGACAACTTCTTAAATTCAGGTCACGACTAAAGGTGGCAGGAAGACAACATGCTGAGAAGTCACTTCTTGCCATAGGTATGCATTCTGCCTCGTTGTGTCCCCCTACAAAATAAGAGTAATCCCTCCTCCCTTTAAAGCCTGAGGGCAGCAAGGGCCAGGCCACCTTTTTAAAAAATACAAGACCCAAGGAATACAGGGCACGAGCACACAACTTCCATCGCCCAGTTTCAAGAGCACCCTAGCAACTAAGCTGCAATATAGCCTGAACAGGGAGCATTTTCCTCTGTCCCCACAAGCTCAACTACTGCTTAGAAAGGAATCAACAATGAACTAGAGAATATGGTTATTATTCCTTTGGCAGCAGCTCTCATACACAGAACACATCTGTAACCATTTTGTCCAAATTCTTCATGTGAAATGGAAACAGATCTTTGATCATGTTCTCCACCTGTGACCCTTCCTTTCCAAGCTGAGGGCTCAAGGAGGCAGAAAAAATGAGGTCAAAATCTCTTCCTGTAGAGAAGGGAAGACATAACTGTGCCAGCACTCTAACTGGGAAAGTATTATGCAAAAGCACTTCCACTTCAGGAAGGATCAACAGCAGTAGTGCACAATGAACCTTACTTAGCACTAGGCATAGTTTCAGGATAGGTCTCTGCATGTGAACATCACAGCAGAGATGAGAAGGAAGCACACAGGTTTTGTGTCCCCACTGGACATGAGCATACATTGAAGGCCCAAGCACCCAGCCTCATGAAGACTGTAGCAGCCTGGGACTCCACTTCAAAATGCCAAAAAAGGGCTGAGGCTGTTCCCAGATAACCTGACAGCCCTGCACGAGTAAACTCCTCTGAAATCCCTACATAGATGCCTGAGTTTGACCTTATCTCGTAGTGCAGATGGGAAGCATTTTCACTCCACAGCTGCGATGTCCAGTCATTCCATCACGTATCAAGCTTTAAAAGACCAAATACCATGAAGACTGATTTTAATCAGATGAACAGTTCTACTTCTCAGAGGATCAACTAAGATCAAAGGACAAAGCTGCTCTTCTTGTGAGGTAAACAATTTATTTCCACAGAGCAGAAATATGTGCACATACCATTGCTAAGGTCTGTAACTCATTGCGACTACTCAAATAAAAGTCAAGTTGTCCTCAGCTGAATCCCAAGATTCAAATACCAAAAACCCAAACAGTTAAAATGCTGATTGTTTGGCCTAGCTTTAAAATATCCATTACACCTTTCATGCTAATGATTACATCTTCTTAATGCAACCTCAACTTGAACTCTTTCTATATCAAGTAGACAGTATTTTTCCCATGCCTTCAAATAAAGCTAAGAAATGCTTCTGATGAATATTCTGCATTAAATCTGAAACAAAGTACAAAGCCACATTTGAAAAGTACTGCCTCAAATTTCAGACCCTGCTTTTGAGGATTTTGACTAACACTCTCATGAACACAACTGAAGGGAAAAACATTCATGATAGTGCCAATTTAATAAAGAAGGGTAAAAATATTGCAGCAACCGGTAAGACTGTTCAGTATCTGAATGTAACTCCATGACTTAAATATTTTAGATGGATGGTTATACACTGAAGTGTATTTTTAGAACAAAGGATCCCTATCTGCATCAGCTGGACTGCCCTTTGCTGTGACAAGTGAACCAGGATGGGGGCAGCCCATACTCTCCTTTGCTTAGCTAGAGAGATCTGCAAAACCTAAAATCATTTGCCACTGGCTCACTTATCCTTCAGTTTTCCCTTGTACTGGTTTTGAACTGTATTTTCACAGTACAAGGCACCAAAGTTCTTTTATTCACTAGTCCTGTAGTTGAGACACTTGCACACCTAACACAAGGAAGGCTTTCAAACAGTTAACAGATACTTAAATTAGAAATCCCATTTACAAACAAAGCTACTAATCAAAGTCTTCTCAAATATGCCTAATATGCCTGGAACATTTCTTTCCCTTCATTTTTTCCTTTTTTTTTTTTAAATGAAATTTTATGTAGGAAATATCTTGAAGAACCACAGGTTCTAAGTCTAGTCACACTTCAAACAGTGCTACACATACAAGAAGTATCCTGAATTTCTCTCAACATGCTGGCAATAAACCTCACTCACCAGTTTGTTCTGCTTATGAAATATTACCTTTTCAGTCATGTGATTATATCTGTCCTTTTTGCTTTTGAAGTCTTCGTTAACATCTAACACTAAAATGGGTATTTCCTGGAGATATTCAAAATCCATTCTGTATTGGGATAGGAACATAGAAAATGTTAGTAGCTTAAAACATGCACCCACCATTGAAGTCTCTGTCAGCATTTTCCTTGTCAAGAACACAATGACAACTGCACATATAATCTACAGCCACAAACTCTGAATATAAAGCAGCCTGAATTTACAGTGGCACCTAGGATACATTACTGATTCTCAAACATTCTCTTCCCAGCACCTAAAGTTAAATTCAACTGCATATTTAATTAGCTCAGCTGAATCCTCTGCTATTTAGAGCCCTATGCAAAGAGAACTCGAGGCACATTGTGTGTCCTAGTGATAATTAACATGTTGCCAAGCCAGGACTACTAAGGAACTAGAGACACAAACATTCCCAGAGTTTAAATTTACATATCATTGGAAAAGCTCAACTTTCACTGGTTGAAAAAACATTATGAAATATTCTTACAAAGATCAATCCATCTTTAAGTAACCATTAAATAAACCCTACCACAGTGTCCTATGCTGAAGCCAACTTTCACGTTTGTGATGAAGCTTCTCCAGATATTCTATGGGAATTTCTTGCTTTCATCTCTTCCACGCAAGTAAATCCTATTTAAGCATTTCTAAATGCAAAATATAATAAGTAAAAATAAATTATTAAAAAAAAATTAGTTTCTGAACACCTACAGAGAAAATATAGTTTGCTGAAGTTTCTTTTGTCAACCCTTCCTACTGCACTCAATATGTCACTCTCTGCCAAAGATGAATATTCAACTCGCTAACTATCTTACTAGCATAGAAACAACATGCCATGTTCAGCTGATGGAGCCCACAGACTACACACTAAATCAAAGTGGGACCCACGGAAATGTATCACGTTATTTCTCCACTAAAAGTAAAGTCTCAAATAAGCTATTAAAAGAAGGGGTACCCATGTATTGCATGAAAAGAGCACAGACACGCATTTCAAAATCTCTGTATATATTTCTGGCTCTTAGGAACCTGTTTTTCCCATGTAGTTAATCATTTGTTCCTGTCCTGAACACATCCAGAGCCTCAATAAGATGTCAATCAAAACTGTTTAAAACTGTTGTACTTTCTGATTTAAATATAGGTTCTTGACTTGGGGGAAGGAAGGAAAAAAAGAGCCCTAAATAGCAAGCCTAGCAAAAAAGCCCTCAGAGAAACTGTAGTTTTCAATTCCAGTGGTATTTTCCGGTTTGTTCTTGCCATATAGTCTGTTTTTATAATTAGAAAAACATTATCATCACATTTTATTAAAAAATACACAGGCTACATTTGAAAGAACATTCTTTAAGTATTTCTAGACTGATTAGTCATAACTCAAGCACTGTAGCCTTCACGGGAATACTGCAACCTGAACTGAAATCATTAGGACTGTTACAGTAAAAGATAAGGGTAGCTCAAGATTTTAAGAATATCACATTTCAACAAGCATTTTTCAATTGTTTCTTTGCCTGTGACAGCCAAAGCAACTGCTAAAACAAAGACACAGTGACATGCAGTGATACGTAACTGTGACCTTACTGGAGTTGACTGCTAGCACACAATTCTGTTACCATAAAAAAGGTCTAAAATTATACTTAAACCCTATACTTGAAAAATACTGTGGAAGCATAAAGACAGATCAAATTTTACAGGCAAGGCACAGAACATGCACTCTCATTCTCTGTGAGGTCACACCTCAGGAGTGGCTCTGAGATTAATGATGCCATGCAGTGCCAGCCTCTGACCAAACTGCTGATTCATCCAGTTATGCCAGTCTTGGTAAATAGTCCACTCAGTTTCATTCACGCAATCAGGCTCATATAAATTAGCTGCAAAGATGTACCTGTGAACACAAAGTAGTTATGGAAACAGAAGTTAGCTTGAACACAGTTCTAGCTTTGTTTGCCTCAAGTACTGCACTGTAAGCATAAAAGAAGCTAAGCATAGTAATTCTGCAACTTCTTTGAGGTATACTTGGAGTAGAAATAAACAGCTGGTATCCTCATTCTCTATGTCCACTGCAGCTGGCCAGAGATGTGTCCTCAAGAAGCAGTAACATTAGCAGCTCAGATATCAAATCTAACCTTCTTAATTATCAAATCAAACCTTTTGAACCCAGAAACAGGGTACAGCACTAGGAAACAGCTATACCTGTAATCAAGGACCATAAAAGAAAACAAGGCTGTGACAAAGGAAGAAACAGCTTGTGACTCTTTTTGATGCCTGCTCCTCTCCTTTCTTTGAAGGGAAACATGCATGCACAAAGCATAAAAAACCTATGCACAAAGAATAAGAAACTACAAATCCTGATAATTGATAATATACAGCTAAACTACAAACCCTCTAACCAGTAATTTTACTTAGGAGAATTTTGATCTTCACTCAAAGTACCCCAGTCCAACATACCTGTCACTGTAGACAGATCGCTTGAAGAAGACGACAGGATTCTCTGCCTCCCTGAGCTTGCCATCAGGGGACCTGAGCTGAGCCCGGATCCTGCTCAGGCACGCGTATGTCTGGAAAGTGAATGACCACCTCTCTGGCTTCTCATACATCATCTGAAGCACATTTCCACCACTCTTCCGTGATGCAGTCAGCTCCTGGTTGTCAACAGAGACCCCTTAAGTGGAGAAGGTGGATGATGAATGTGACAGAATAGCTCTACAACATTCAAGCTGTACAGCCTTTATTTCAGGTTTATAGCTGCTTAATTTGCTTCTCAAGCTCTTTGTAATACAAGGCATAAATGTCAGAAACATTATTCCTCCTATGGTGCCGAGCAGAATAAGCAGCTCTCTGCAATTCACAATGCCAAAGTGTTAAAGTACCAAACCACTTTGGTCACCAATTACAAGTTTTAATAAAAGAACAATATCCTATCGGTACAAAAAAAGTCAACAACATGGTAGGAAAATCCATGTTCCTTTTACTCTGACAAGCGTGAGCTTAAAGCTGGGCTTAATTTGGTTTTTCATCTAGCAAGAGGAAAAAAAATCAATTTAATAAGTCCAATTTCAAGGATGACTGTGATGGATTTCAAATTTTATGTTACACGTACTGGAACTGACTGGGATGGAGTTAACCTTCCTCATAACAGCCCATACAGGGCTGTGGTTTGTGTTTGCAGCCAAAACAGCATTAGTAACCCACCAGTGTTTTGGCTATTGCACAGCCTCAAAACTTTCTCCCTTTCCCACTCTGCCTCCCAGCAAGCGGGCTGGGGCAGGCAGGAATCTGAGAGGAACAGAGCTCAGAGAGCTGACCTCAGCTGCCAATGGGATACCCCACACCACAGAATGTCACACCTCCATTAAAAGCTTCCATTTACTTCACCAAAACAAGCCGTACTGCTTGCCAGAGCTAAAAAAGAAAACTCTTCTACAGTTCCGCAAAACCTCCACACAGCCAGGATTGTGGCCACTCAGTAGGAGCTGGATTGCCAACAGCATTATGGACAGCTAACTGAAAAAACATCACTATAAACCACCTAGCAGTAGCTCATTACTTCCTAGACATTTTCAGAGACACCTTCCAGGGCACCTGGAGAACCCTCTGCTCATTAACAGTTGATAAAAGTAACTTCAGTCCTCTCTTTTTTCCATCCCTTGTTTTTATACATAAAACAGAACAGACTTATATAGCTTTTATAATTTACATCCTGATTATGAATAACACTTATTGTACAATTCACCAAGCAAACTATAAGAGAGGAACTCAAATACTGAGATAAGAATCAGGAAAAATGTTGCTATCACATACATTTTCTAACAGACATTGTCTGTCACATGTACTCATCGTCTGAAATTAGAAGAACATTTGACTGGGGTTTGGGTTTTTTGTTTTTAAGAAGTTGTTGGAAAGAAACTTCAGTTTCTTATGCCATACCTCACAGACCTCTTCAGAGCTGGGCTGAACATTGCACCATCTCACTACAGGCTCAGGAACAACTTCCCATTCCTCATCAGCTGGTTTGAGAATCTCACAAACGTCCATTTCCCTGCAGCTGTAGACAAAGCATCCAGGAAGAGTGGCAGTTAAAACCATTTTCACAGGGAAGAGTGGCATTATTTCACCACTATGCAACTCCAGCTTCAAGTCCCATAAGGAAGTCTCCCACACCCATGTACTTTTGACTGGATGTCAACCATCAGAGACCATCCAGTACCACAGATCATCAACTCAGTGAGCATCAGGTTTTTCTTTTTTGTTTCATACCTCACCAACAGCCAATTCAACAACAAAACAACAATGACAAGATGTCTCAGCCCAGCTCAATTATCTACATTATAAAAAGTTACATTTGCAATTAGAACACCAAGTCCTAAGTTTCTAAGGATACTGAGTGGTCCTGTCTCAGGCATAGAGTTACAGCCTTCCAAGTTATTTTAGGAAGCTAAAACAAACTCCGCAAAGAAAAGCAAGCAACGTTGAAACAAACACAGAGCAAAAGTAATGGTTTCTCAAATATAGACACCAAGGTGCGTTACCAGTCACTTCCTCCAGCACGGAAGTCATTAATCTGCCATCAAACTGAAAAATAATAAGCTCAGGAAATTTTAAAGAGAGACACTTGAAGCTGACAGAGGCCGTGAGTTGGCGCTATCGATTGCCACAGTGTGGATCAGTAAATGATCTAACAGCCCTGCAAGTCGGGTCCTGGATTTTAAACACATCCTCTTGCCAGGAAAAACAAACAAAGCAAAACAAAGCAAAAAAAAACAAGATTAAAAAAATCCCCAAAACAACAAGTACCAAACAAACTCCAAAACAAAGACCCTTAAAACCCCAGAACAAACGTAGAGGAGTGTTTTATTACGAACAGTCCGTTACTCCCGCTCTTCACAACGGGATTCTGCTCATTAGAAGTCCCGAACATGACGTTTCACTTGACAGGCTGCACTGACACCGGTGTTCCACCCTACCGCCTGGAAAGCTGTGAAAGAGCCTCACCCAAGACTCAAACGCATTTTTAATGAGGTGAATAAATTAAAATCTGAAGTAGAAAGCTTCCCCCCTCCTCCCCTCCATCCCGCCATTTTTATAGCATCAATTCATTAATTCCTACGTTGCCAACACAAAGTCACCAACGTTACCGGCGGTCTTGTCGGCACAACACACCCCGCCGGCCTGACTCACACCTCATTACCTCATGAAACGCCTTTTTCGCACAGTAAAGGCGAGGAAGAGCCCGGGAAGGAGGGAGAAGGGAAGGAGGGATGGCGGCGGGCCCGACTCACCGATGTTGCCGTCGACCGCGATCTTCTTGCTCCTGCCCTCCAGCCGTCCGCGCTTGGGAGGAAGGGCCATGGCGGGCAGCGGCGGCGGCAGCGTGAGGGAACAGCGGCCGCCGCGCCCGCGCTCGAACCTGGCGCGCGGCGGGCTCGAGACGCGTCAGGCGGCGCCGCCTCCGGGGGGCGTACCAGGGTCGTAACGCGCGTCGGGGGAGGCGGCCGAGCCCAGCGCTGCGGATCTGCGGCAGTTGCGGAGCGCATCGGGAGCAGACGGGCTTCCCGCCCGCCTGCCCGGGAGGCGGTGCTTCCCTCGGAGCCAGGTGGGCGCGGCTGCAAGGGGGAGTGCGGGGAGGAGGTTGGATGGTGCCGCGAGTTCGGCGCTTTATATAAGGATGTCAGAAGTTACATGTGGGTTGGGTTTGAGGGACCGAGGCATTTATTTAGAGTTGAAAACCCCCAGACACCCACTGAACTCGCACCGGACAGTGTGCTTCCTAGAGTGCCAGCCTAGCATAGCGCTGTCCTGGTTTCTGAGGGTCCAAGTTCAACAGGGAAGAACTTCTATCTATAGAGGAGGTGCGGGCTGCGAGTACGTGAGCAGCACACACTGTGGTGTAAAACCGTGTACGAGTCACTCCTGGCGTAGTCCTTCAAACACCCCCAGCCCCAGGACATGCAAATTAACATAAAATGTGAGATTTTCCACCACTTCTTTAAGCCAATGGCGCAAACGATTCACCAGGTGAGGTGACTTACAGCTACAGGCATGAGTGAAGGCAGAGGTAATTGCATGGGGGTAGGAAACCTGGAATGCTGCGGCTGACAGGGTTGTAATGGGCTTTGGGGAGAAAGAAAAGGGGGGGAAGGAGGGGAAAAAGTACCTGGCAGTGTTCAAGGACAGGCTGGACAGGGCCTTTGGCAACATGGTCTAGGGTCTATTAACTATTTTCCCTAAGTGTATGTGTGCAAAGTACCTGTTCATTTGGCAAATGCAAGGAAACGTCACCAAAGTGGCAGACCCAAGTTGATGCTTCCCTGTTAAAACAATAAAAGCAACTATGGAAAGGCCAAAGCAATGGCAAGACATGTAACTACTTGCTAAGCACAGGTTCTTTGTCATTTTGACACACCTTCATCGTTCTACTTTAGCGATCAAAGCTTCACCGTTGCTTTTCTTTGGAAGAAATATCTACTTTTGAAAACTTCTATGTTAATGTCTAAAAAAATAAGACAGATATTTGTATTAAAAGCTGGAGATCATTGATTTTAGCAAGTTATGGCTTCTTTTTTTAGTGTAAGCATCTATATTTTTTCCTAAAACAAGTAAGTGTCCTGGGTGTTAATTCATATTTTCTGTTTCCAGCAATGTTCAGTATTGTATGTGCTTTGCACCTCAGAAGTGAGTCTACCAAGGCACTTAGAGGATGTAAGCAAGTCTTTTAGGGACTTCATGAGAATGGGCTACCACTGACACAATACAGAACCCATTCACCAGCAGAGTCAATCCCCCAACCCAGCATCTTTCCTTTATAAACACTCAGCACCTGCTAAAATTCCACAATGAATAACAGCGATGAAAAATAAAACTAAAAGAAAAAAAGCTATTTACTCTGTGTCACTAACAGAGAAAAGATTTCCCCTAATTAAGGCACAGAAAGTGGATTTGGCTGTTTGAAGTACCAGCTCAGGGGAGTTGTTTTGTTTGTTTTAAAAAACAAATTACCAAAGCACAAATTCCACATGCTTGCTTAAAGAAGCAAGTGACTTCAAGAAATCCTCTTCCTTTTATCTGTCCTTAGAGGTGAGTGTTTCAATCAGTTCTTGAAGAGGTGCAAGTTTTCTTCTATCAATAAGGTTGAATTTCTGCAACAAGAATGAGAAGAAAGACATACATAAAGGATTTTATACGTGCAGATCTGGTGAGAAGTCTTATTCAGACAGAAGTTATTTGGTAGGAGGCTTTTAGAGTCCAGGTTTCACCACTGCAGCATTTTCTGCCGGTCTGCTATTAGCATAAACCTAAGAGTAATGGTGCACTGGAAACCTGCCAGTTAGGAGCTTTGGAACAGTTCTTCATGCCTCTAGAAGCAGGGTTTTCTTCTTATTGTTTCCAAACTGGTGGCTGATCATTATTTTCCCCCTGCTTTTCTGAAAGAAACCTCTTAAAAACTTACATCTTTCATCTTCACTTGAAAAGAAAATAAATCATTAACTTAAGGTCAAAGATGGAGGAGACCTACAAGATAAGGCCTAGGACGAGTTCCTTCTAAGGACCAAACATCTTCCCTGAATCAGAAGGCTTCCAATTTGTACCAATTACTGGTTATGTGTGTATTTCTAAGGTAAAAATCTAATGTTCAAAATGAAAAACCCACAGATTTGATCAACCCAGTCAGTTATTAAATGGAAACAGTACTTCCTGCATTGAGAATTGTGATAAGATATTTAATAGGAGTATTAACACATGGTTCAGAATTCATGTACTACCACATCAATTTCATCTTAAGTGGTAAAAGTGCCTTTATATATGTAATGTAATCTTTTAAACTTGCCCTACAGTCATATATGAGACCTTTCAATGCTGTAAGACTTGAGTATTCCTCTACAACTGTAATCCAAACACACTGTTCTATTTAACTTATTTACCTTACCTATTTTAGGAGGAAATAGCATTTCATCATCCATCTGATCCTGGACCTAAGTCATCAGGTAATCAATGTACTTCAGTGCAGAGGACTTAATTGGTTTCTTTATGTTGGTCCCATCTGCCCAGTGGTACTCATATCTGGGTTGGGACAACAACAAGACATTTCTTTACACAAGCCTGGAAGGCTGCACTTCCTGCTCCCCATAACCCCACACCCTCCCACAGCCCTTCCTTGAAACTAAGGTCCAAGTGCTCCTGAGTCACTTGCAGCTGCTCTGTGCCCCATCTACCCACTGCAATCCTGCCTTAGCCAGACCTAATTTTGCAGTCTGTGAAGGCCTTCAAAAACTTCGTCCTTTACAGCACAACTCATTCACCCTTGGTTGCAGCCCTCCTCTCAAAATGCATATGGCAGCCTGAGGCCAAACATGCATCTCTGTATGCCAAAAGGTGCTGTATGAGTAGGTTTCCCAGTCCTGGATGGCCAATAGCTACTTAGTCTCTTCTAAAGCTTCCCCCCCTCCAAGAGAAAACCATTAGAACCTGTTGAAGTGAAACATCAAGTAATTACATGAGATTCTCACACACATAGAAGCTCAACTCCAGGGCTCAAATTGGTTAAGGCACCCGACTGATCTCTAATGTGAAACTTTACCCACTGGGCTGCAACTACCTTCCCTTGCTATCTCCACTTAGTACTGTGTGGACGCTGCACAAGGTCTTCCATTTTAAAGATCACACATCTCATTTTATGCAAAGCCTCACCCTATCTGCTAAATCTGGCTCCCGGTTTTGTTTAACCAATTCAGTTTTGTCAGAACAGTACTTGGGAGAACACTGTCATGATAAACAATTTTACAAGTGATCACCAGCATGCTGCTCACAATGGTATAAAAGTTCCCATTTTTCTAACAGCAACAAATCAGAGGCTCTGGAAACATTTTCAAATTGCAGCTCAAACATGCAAAATCTCAATACACACTAAACAGTCCGCAACGTGTCAGTATTCCTCACCACCCAGCACTACCAAATACTGGTACTGATAGGGCAGGTATCAAAACTCAGCTGAGGTGCTACGTTCAGCCTGAGACAACAAACTAAACTGCATACTAAAAACCTCATCCAAATAACACATATCCCTAAGAAGCCTCCTTCTCTCCCCACCCCCCAACACTATAGGTTAACTCCGTGTTTTTTAGAGGAAGGAATGTCAGAAAAGGACCCTTTAACAAGCTCTAAAGAAAAAAAAAAAACCAAACTAAAACCACACAGAGAGAAAGATTTCCCCTGGTTAGAGTCATCTGAACTGCTACAGGAAATGAAGGGTGAAAATCACATTTCTAGCTCAAGCCTGTGAGCAGACACCTACCATTTTGATGATAGAAGCTAATGAACTTTATTGTGATATGCAGCTTACCTACAGAAAATACATGTTTAGAAACCTCTAACAGCTCAATGGAGATTCTTAAGGGCAAACAAAACATGTGAAGGATAGAGAAAAAAAATACACAGTTCACTCCAGCAAGTGCAGGGAAAAAAATAAGAATCCCCAACAACTCCAGCAAATTCTTTTATGCTAATAAACACAAGTTATTTGCCACCTATAAACAGAAAACCCAACTGTGCTTCTCACAATAGAAAATATCCCTATGTATAAACCTGCACTGGACCAGCGCCTCCACCACACGGCCCATTCCAACATCCAGCTTTGCAAAACGCAGAGCCATGTCCCTCCTTTGGGCTCTTACTGAACCCTTGTAACTAGGGAGGAAAATAAAGAAAATCCCCATCGCCCAATGCTGGTTAATAAACATGATACTTTTATGCAGGTTCTTAACTTATGATCATGCCTGTTGCACTGATGGTGATCCTGCAACTGATATAAGAATAGCACGAACCAAAAAGGTTCCAAAAACCAGCTAGGTTTGTTTGGGTAAGAAATGGTTGGTCTTTTTCTGAAGTGAAAAGAATGGACCATTACCCTGAATAATCATGTTTTGGAACAAATTAAACCAATACTTTATTCAATTTGCTAGACAAGGAGCTGTACTGCAGGAGAGGGAGAGCTGTTCTTGATCTCTGTGTCAATCCTGAGCTAACTCAATGTCCTGCCCCCCTGATAAAAGCTAAGTCAGCACTCCTTACAACAGACAAGTCCCTCCTAAAGGGGTTCTGAAGACAAAACACCAGCACTGAATACAGGGAATATTACACTTCCACTCTGTTATGCTTTCACTTCAGACATCTGGTTTAACTTCTCTACAGACTGCTACAAGTTTGTCAGTTGTACCCTGAAAATTGTGACTGAGCCACAACGCTGAACAGTTACCTCTGAATGCACCAGCACCTTACAACCCTTTCTTAAGACATCAGCCATAAATACTTCTCCAATGGAACATAAAAATCAGACTTTAAAGCCACAGGTCGCTTGCTGCTTTTGGTTCTCCCCAGCCACTCATGCTGTAGCTGCCTGAACTGTTTCAAACAACCTCATTTAAGTTGTTTCAGCTAACTCATACTCTTTTATCCAGAGTAGGTGAAGATGGAGCAATGGATGCGAGTAGATAACAACCTTCAGCCTAAAAGCACCAATGAGCACCTAAAGCTCAATGCCTTTTCAATGAACATAGCTTGAGCCAGAAAAGAACAGGAAACAGAGGTAAGAACCAGAAAAAAACAAAACAAAACAAAACACATAAATCTTGGTGTTTTTATGCTGACAGGTTCTCCAGCAGTACTTCCCTGAAAACAATGTTTTAAGTAAAAGCAAACCACACTCATTCCAACTAAAGAACAAGATCACCTAATAAAAACCTTGTCAGAATGCATCTTCAAGCATCAAGCATCTCTTTTCTACCCTGCTTCATAACTATTTGAGTAGATCATATATTTCTGTCAATGGTTATCAGTCTCTTTGGAGAGAAATAATAGTCTGGCAACCAGACAGCTAAACCTTTAATAATTAACCTCCATGCCCAAATAACTGCTTCTCAGCAGGCAAACAATAAAGCAAAGAAATATTCTCATGCTCTTATCTGATAAGTAGTCTGCTCCACATGCCAAAGCACAAAGCAGGCAATGGGCTATGGTATTGCACAAGTTCTTTTACATACTGGTGAACTTGCACTCCTTTTGTACTTCACCCCTCACCATGCTGCAGCAGCAGGTCTGCCTGCCCACACTGGTTTGGCATTTGGCATCATCCATTTTCAGTTAAGGAATGTAGTGCCAAAGCCTTTCCTGGTCCATCAAGCTGTTTCCACCTCGCAAAGCTCCTGTCCTCCCCATCTTGCCTTCCCAGCAGCAGCCTTAATCCATCCTCAGCTCTCCACTAGCAATTAACTGGCTTTAGAAAGTAACAGGAGGAGGAAGGGGAGGAGAGGACTTGGTTTCATTATTGTTTACTGGAAGGAAGCAGCGCCCTCCGTTGCTGCTCACTTACAAATGAAGGTATTTTCCTCTTTGGAAGACACTTCAGCAGCTGGAGAACGAGAGAAAATAGAGATGATGGATGTCTGTACAAAAGCATAAGCAAGAATCAAAGAAGTGAAACCTCAGCCTCCCTGAGGCACAGGGTAGGGGATTCTTACCCAGACTACTAAAATCTGTAGCCAATTTATTTCTACAATACCCATTTAAACACCTAAAAAAATATTTTGGTAAGCCCTCAGTGAATGTTTGCCAATAAAAACTTCAGCTCATAAATTAAAAAGCCCTCATTAACATTTGAGGGGAAAAAAAAAAGAAAAAATTGTTTTGGAAATAGTTTACTTCCCAGGACTAAGAGAAACAACAACAAAAAAACCCTAAAAAACCACCTTTTTCCCCATGAACCCATGTAATACAAGCATACAGTAACTTAAGACTTGTGGGACTAGCTTTGGTGTCCTTACTCATCCTTTTTTATGCATGGATGATATTCAGCAATCATATAAAAACCCAAATCAAATCTGGTGGAGTTCCACTCACTCCTATTTAACCACAGTGCTTCACGAATTCAACTGTTTCACTGCCACACCCCTACTCTGAAAGGGACCATATATAACAGACACAGATTTAACAGACTGGCCCCAGTGCCCAGTCCAGGCTACATCACTTGTACTACTAAGAGTATTGTGCCTGCCACCTTGGACAACAGGAGATTTTACAGCTTACAGCTAGTTAGACAGTTTTGTCTTAACTTAAAAAGAGAGTTTAATGAAATGAGTTTAACAAAGAGTCACCACTTGCAAGACTGAGTAGTTTGATAAAACCAATCCGCAGGACACTGTGGAATGAACATGAACAGTACACTCCTCTCAGTTCAGTGCCATGCCAAAGAGAAGCCAGCATATTACCTGATAGCCTACCAAATTTGTGTCCCTTGCTTAATTCTGTTATAGAGATTTACACGTTTGCTGTAGTGAGATGGAGATTGGCATCCTAAATGTAAGCACTAGCAGATACCAGGTATTGTGAAAGGAACTGATGGCTGAAGGAAAGGGAGGGTTAAATACTGCACGTCTTTAAACATCAAAGATTACATGAACATCATGGTAGCAAGTCACAGCTACTGTCCAGCAGATGCAGGATATGAGCTACAACTGTGTCATGCACTTCCCAGCTGTCAAAAAAGGGAAGCAAACAAAAACTGCTGTGGCATGATCCTAGCACAGCTCATCTCTAGCAATAAAATGTGTTTTTTTTTCCTTGCCTATCCCTTCTGAAGAGCCTGTAGCCATCCATTGCAGCACCCCAACCATGAGAATTGTCCCACCATGTTTATGTGATGGCCATTATGTCATGATTTTCCTGCTGCACAATGGCTGCTGTAGCACAGAACACAAGAGTTATTATATGGTTATTTCAACATGTACAGAGTACCTGCCACAACAGTATCTCAGACACGCTTCTGAAACTTTCTAGGGTAAAATTTATTTATGTAGACTGAAAAATGAAGCACTTCACTTAAAATTTAAGGAAAGCTAGATTTAGGCTGGTGTTATAAATGTCTTTCTTTATGCCTTCCCAATCTATGGACTAATGAAGCAGGGCACCCCTTGGCAAATAAGAGGCTTCCATGTAATTGTACACTGTACCATAACATATTCACTCTAAAAGGCAAAATTAGAAGCACATTTACTTTCACAGGAAAAAAAAAGCAAATAATGATAGCAAACATTTTAGAAGCCTGTATGTGTCAAGAACAGAGAATTAAAAGGCTTTTAGTATACGATTTTTTGTAACTGGTAAAAGTCTCACATTGATATTCTCCACAGTTACCACTCTAGCACTGATTGATAGCTATAATGGAAGTGATGTTAGAAGTAAGGCTCCAGGCACTGAGGCTCAAACTGCTGTCATCATCAAGGGGAAATGCTACATTTAATGGTAGATTCTCAAACAATTAGGTAGCCTGGCTGGTCTGACGGCCCATCATAGAGTCACAGAATTTGAGTTTGGGTCGGAAAGGACCTTAAGATCATCTAGTTCCAATCCCCCTGCCGTGGACAGGGACACCTCACTCTAGACCATGTCCCCCAAGGCTCTGTCCAGCCTGGCCTTGAACACACCAGGGATGGAGCATTTACCGCTTCAAGATTTTGCACTGAACTTCAGTAGGATTTTCTGGAAATGGTCTGAATATAAATTCTTAATGGGACTTCTGGAACACATTGTTCAGATCTTGTCCTCTTTTACATTTGTTTTTTTAATTACATTTTCTAGTATCTTATTGCATGCAACAAAACCCATATTTAATAATCAGAAGATGTAATTTCAAGCAGGTTTGCTTTAGTACAAACACAAGCATGCTGAGATCTAAGAGGACAACTCTCGCAAGAGCTTGTATTCACAATGACCTCAGTTGTCTCAGTTTCAGAATGAAAATAAGCTAAAGCTTTTCACTCAGCAGGTTTCTGTTCCTTGCTCTAGTAGGTGATTAATTTAAATATTAATAAATAATCATGCGCTTTTATTTTGTTCCTGTTGCTGCAATAGCAAATAAATTTTCAGTATTATTCAAAGAGTATTTTACAGATACAGACTTATTTATCAGCAACAGCTGGGAGCATTCCAATTGCACATTCTGGTTCATGTTAATTTCCAGTAATAATATTAACTACACTACTTAATAAATTAAATTGCACAAAATTGGAACTAACCTAAAATGTGCAATTCCCATATGTAGCCACTGGATGGACTTACAGAGCCAGTGAATGTTGGTTGCAGACAAGATACACAAATAGGTGAACTACTGGGAAGAACTTTCGTTTGTGGGCAGTAGGAGAAGTTTTTTGTAGGAAATGCCTGACCCTAAAAAGCAAGGTACAAGAAGGGATTTTAGCCTCTCCTCGTCAATTAATCCTTATTTTTCAACATATTAGTTTAAGAAAAATTAGGCTGTGGAAATGAAACAAGCAGAGTGATAAGAAAATCAGTCTGTAGGAGAACATACAGTTCAGTCCCAAATGTGATTATTTGACATGTTAGGGTAAAAGCACTAAAAACTGTACTAAGAAGAAGCTGGAGTGCTTTGAAAGCTCAGTTTGCAAACAGAAGCAGATCACAGTTATTTAAGTTCTGCTTCATTTTTAAAACATATGCTACTTTAAAATGCTCATATTCTTTAAGAATAAATTAGGAAAGTATTTGCTTAAGCTATCTTACCTTCTTCTGGAAATAGGAACCATATGAAAGTATGAATAACCCTGCATAGTAAGTGTAAACCAACCCTGTCTTAAGTAAGAACATGATCATCCATGAGCATAAAAATTTTATTTCCTTTTATATTACATCTGGCTATTGCAATTACTTCTGAGTATTTTGCATGTATTATTTTTAACTACTGTATATACAATCTATATAATGCACTGTTTTAGACCAATTACCATTTCAGTGTATACAGCAGTGATAAAATATGCATGTGATTCCATACCCTGTGTTCTGTTGTGTAGCTAAGAGAAGTAGTACATATCAGTTGTAGCAGGAAAAGTCAGTAAATTCACCTCAAAGAAAGTCCAAGTAGATAGAGCTGCTGTGAGGAGAACTAAGTGAAGTTGGGAAACGAAAGTATACATGTATGAGCCTAGGAGAAAAGAGAGCTGTTGCATAAATCTGCCAATACCTGCTGCTCTAAATCTATGGACACTGACAACAACTAGCATGGCCCCTTCACTCCCCCTCTGCAGATACACCCAGTTACAGGATCTAAAAGTGGTTTTACCATTTTATCTGACTGTCCCAAACACTTTTAAATGGAACCAAACATAACTATGATTGAGGCTACCCTGCATGCCTGCATTTCTTTTGTCATTGTATTGTAAAGGTCATATGCAAAGTCTGTGTAGTGAGTGAAATTCTCTGACTCTATTTAACTTCATGCAATAGCCTTACTGGGTGCCTATTCTAGCCAGAATGAATGAGATGCAGTTAAAAACAGTGTGTGAGCAGGGAAGGAAGGCTGCGTCAGGTTCACTGCTACTGTCTGTTGCTTTCAGTCCTCTTCCTGGAACAAAACATGGTGTTCCTGCCCATGGCAGGGGGTTTGGAACTAGATGATCTTAAGGTCCTTTCCAACCCTAACTATTCTATGATTCTATGAAAGGAGATTATAGACATTTCTCAGCAAATGACCTCTTCCCCATCCTAATTCACTTCTTAACCATGCACAAGATAAATGCTCTGGATAAAATGACACCTGCTGAAAAATCACTCTGCAGTTCATCAATATTTTGTTGCTTTCTGCCATATAAATTCCTGTTATTTTTTAGAAACGCGAGCAAAGCCTGATATAGGGCCCAAAACAAACTGACTTAGCAACCACATTTAAAGTTATGCATGCACTTTAACACCATTCTAAGTCAGGAGCTGATATCCATGAATTGTCTGTGATGATCACATAAGGCCATGGAATAGGATGGAATGACACCTCTTACAATTACAATGATCACTGTGCCCATCAGGTGGCATTAAATGCATGCAGTGTGTCTCTAGCATGCCAGGGCTCCTGAATGGCATATGCTGTCCTGCCCTCAGATGGGGGAATACCATCTGGCATAGAAGCCCTGCAGTTGCCATTGCAGGCTCCTCTCTCTCCCTCTCCACTCCCCACTCTGACAATTACAGAACCAATGATCTTCCAGGAATGAAGTAAGGCTACAAGAATATTGAATGACTGAGTCAGCGACTAGGAATGGGGATGGCAACTCTAGAGATTGCCTGATAAATATAATTGCCTAAAAGCAAAATTGTGACAAATCACGTTCTCCTGTACCTCTCACTAGGAAATGAGTTCCCCTCCCTGTTCTCCCCACTCCATAGTGTCATCTCACAGGTGTGTGCCTCCCTGCTAAAATCCTCCCAGAAAACATCATACTTCAGCCAAGGATGCTTCCCTCTGCAAAGCCCCTAAGCACGATGTGCTATTCTTGGCTTGTTCTGACCTCCTTTAATTTCCTGACCTTGTTCTGGAACGAGGTGTTGGTCCGCTTTTAATCATGCCAGACCAACCAAACAGCAGTCTTCTCATTCCATTGCTGATTTAGAAAGCCTTTGCTAAGCTGCTGCATTGGGAATCTTCCACCGCACAGAGATTAGGTCACAGACTTCCTTCCAGGGTAGGTGGCACCATGAGCTGCCAGATCCAAGCTGGGACAGTAAACTGGGTGGGGCTGCATCCTAATATTACAGAGAGCAGTGTAGACAGAGCCTATGGAATTACTAGCACCACTAATCTAACCACCTACATAAGTAAATCAAGTGAGTCATCTACCTTACTGGTCTATCAAGCCTCAGACACATATATGATACTGGATATATAATGGTGGATTGGCTCACATGAATTAGATTTTTTTGAGTGCTTCTAAATTACATGTTACATTTCAAGCTACTTAAAGACACATGCTCAGTTTGGGAGTGGTCTTCCTTCAGACCTCCTACAGAAAATCTAAGTAATTTATTATTCTAGATGAACCACTGAATACAAACCTTTTTATTCCTACAAGTAGAATATTTGTCTTTAAAGTTCTAAACCCAAGGATTTGTGGGATAATCTCTTTATTCTACTACCATGTCAAACTTTTCAATCTACCCTAGTTAGGAAATAGGCCTGTGCATTCCCACCTGCCCTGTGCAATGCCGCTGTGTATGTTGTGCCACAGCACAGCCTAAGCACAATTTGAAACACTGTAAGTGTGGGTGTCATATGACATTCCATATGAATATATCATATATATAATATATATATTCCATATTCCCTTTGACACACAGAAATTTTAGTAGCATATTCTTAAAATGTAGAAAATTGATTTGCCCCAGATTTCTTCTGGGGCATTTGTGTGTGCCATTCTGAAGAAGTAATGAGGTTACAGTGCTCACATTGCTCAACCCTGACGTCTGAAATGTCTACACCTTGTGCCAAATTATTTTCTGCATATCCAAAGTGCGTGCATGCTGATAGGTATGTCTTATCTCCTGACATTTCAGTGTGGGTTTCAGATTAGGTTTTTAAAGGCATAAAGACTATCACTATATGTTTCCATGTGTTCTCTAACCTATTTCTACTCAATTCTGAGTTTAATTTCTGACACCACGCACACAGCCTTTGCTCCTTGGAAGCAAATATCCATGTAAATATGAAGAAAGAAGGAATTTGAAGGGAAAAATGATATTTGCAATTCCTGAACAAGAAATGAAACAATTGATAAACCTTCTATCCTTGAGAACACCTGCTTTTCTTTGTGTATAGTCAAACTCTAAAGCCAGAAGTTGGTAACACCAGACTTCTCTACCCGCTAGCAAATGTGTATCCAGAGCTGACAAATTAAGTTCATAGGCATGCTCAACGAAGGAAGTCCTGATTCAGAGGTAACCCTACCCTTATTTTGCTAATCTTTAGTGCTTTAAGACTCCTTGTACTACGTCCCAGTGCCTGACTTTGATCCTCACTGCTTTATAATGAGGTATGTCTTTTTCTGAATCGGTTCTTTATTTAAACTTATGAAAATGAAATACAAGATGTGTGAGCATGTTACACAGTGTACTTTTCACTCGGAAATGTAAGTCTCACACTGCTTGCTAATGTGCATCTTGCATGCCACAAATCCAGCCCTAATGAGGGAATAGGTTCCTTCAAAAGGGGGGAAGTATACCAATGCAGGGTATTAATTTCATGTACCCATATGCATGGGTATGTACCAAGAGGCATACTAATTCCATCTACCAGCTTGCCTTTTCCTTATCCACAATTCAGAGCCTCTGGATGAGCTCACAGCTAATGGTGACTCTGAAAATCAGGGGAATAGTCTTTATACATCCCCTTGAGACAAAAATTTATTGAAATGTATGCCACAATTACATAGGGAAGCTCTATATTTATGTGAGTGGTAATTAAAGAGGAATATAGTGATCTAGCATAAACTACAAAAATCAAGAATACAAACAGAACAGAGAAGTGCACTGTGATCTTTTTCACCATAAGGTGTTCTTGCATTAAGAAGTTCAGTGATTTCTAAATATAGCAATATTCTGTAGCAGCATTACTTAGATAAACTGGAGTGGCATTGCTATTTAAGCTAAAAATAGAAAAATGCTTCTCCCCAGCAATACCTAAAGACTGGCTGTGGTTTCACAAGGAGTTTAAGGCAATACAAGTTTGCACAGTCAAGGAAAGCGGCTGTCCTGTCCTCTCCTCCATAACTGGCTGTAAGTTTCTGCTCTTCTCTTGCAAGGGCACTGTGCTGTAAAACACCACAACGCCATCACAGAGCCACTCAGTTCTCTGAACAGAGCTGCTTTACATGTGGCGAGCTCAGAAAACACTCAAACTCAGTGACAATTTGTACAGAGCTCTTAGGTAGCATTTAGCTTAGATATTAATGAGGTGTGAGTCAGTCTGGAATGCAGAGATCCATTTTCCCTTAAGCTCCTGACACAGTGGATGCCTGCATGCCTCAAATGAAATCCAGAGAAACTAGTGAGCTGATGAAGAAGTTGCTTGAAACCACTGTCTTAGGGAAGTACTTGCCTGCAGTGGGTCAAAAGGGAAATCTCAGTGCAGGGCTGCAGGTGCTCTGTTCCATCTACTTGTGTGTCACCATGCAGAATTTCCAGGAGGAGGTCAGGACAGATCTGCTAATGTGACCTCACAGGGGAGAACACCACAGTGGTAACACTCTGATTTACAAAATGGTATTAATCCTTGGGCAGAGGTGGGAAATTTTGCTTAATTCCTTCCTTGGACAAAGGCAGTTAAATGCAGATCTCCCTGAGGTGTGTTCTGTCCATCAGGCTAGCACTCTGCTCTTGGATGAGGGCTGGAGTAAAGTAAATGGTCAGGCACTTTTCAGTACTTGAAGTTTCTGGTCTTGAAGAGAAAACTGAAGGTCAGGCTCATTGGGCAAGACAGGAAACATGACACTAACCCTTTAATGTAAAAAGAAACAAAGAGCACATTTTAATGGTGAGATGACCAGTTGTAGGTATGGGAAACAGCTCTGCAGCTGAATGCAGGAGAGAATTTTGTGAACTGTTAGTTAGTGTCAATTAAAAACAAAACAAAAAACCCAACCCAAAGCACAGCTTTGTCTTATACAACTTGAAGAGTCTGGTCTTTTTACATGCATCCAGATGGAAGATGCATGTGTCACACATTGATTTATTTTATCAAGCTTTCATTTTCTACTGTAAATAATACTCATACCTACTTCCATCTACATGAAGTTATGTAAATAATGATGAACAATGACAGCTATTTCTAAACTTTAGCTTATCTGACTGTATTTTCACTCTCTCAGCCAGAATGCCTCCAGGGCAAGCTCCAGAGCTGCACACTGTAGCACCATCTGTCAGACTTCTTGAAAAGATACAGACGTATCACCCTTCCCATTTTTGGGCAGTTCTTTCCTGAACTGGGCAGGAGTGATGAGGCTACAGAGCAATTTCTGCTTCTTTCCCCCTCTTTTGGGCTGCAGTGATTGCCTTTCATTTTTAAGATGCTTCCAATTGCTGGTACCAAGGAGCACAAAATACATATTGCTGTTACAAAGACTGTAAACAAGGAGACTATTTGAAATCCTGTGTCATGCGCCTTCTGAAATCTTTCCACGTACACCACATCCAGAATGTTCATCCTCAGCCTTAACAGCAGTTAAAGCAACCTGAAGACTATTCGAGATTAGACTGTCCTGCTAAACCTGTATCACTGCTGCTCTTTTCTTAAGAGTCTTTTTATGAGTTGCCAGTCAGGTCACACAAATTCTCAGTATAAAGAGCACGACAATCAGCTAGCATGACCTCACATTTCCACAGGAGCTCTCACATCAACACAGAACACCTCACTTGCATGAATTCCCATGTGCAAATCAATAGAGGGGATACAGAAGAAAACAGCAAGAGTTGGCCACAAACTTTGCTGATCGCCATATTTATATTGAAAAGACAATCATAAACTGCCTGTTCTAGTTAAAGACTGCGTGCAGTAATAAAGCTTTGTTTCCTTTTGTTTTGGAGAATGCAGATCAGTTGCAGTATGTTATTTCTAATCTACTTTCACAACATAGAGTAAGAAAATATTTGAACAGGGAGACAAGGCTTCAACAGCTGCTCTTTGAAGCAGTCTATGCAGAGGGAATTGCAGCTGCCATCATGAGGTAACACCTGTATTCCTGGCTGTAAAATGTCTAGAATTCAATCAGATTTGAACTTTGCAGGGTGCTTGCATACATGGGTCAGTTCACAGCTCTCTGCTGTCTGGACAGACCAAGACAGCATGGCTTGCTCCCCTTTGAAGTCAGAAGGGGTACTTTCTTTCTGAACAAGCACAGCTTTTCTCCTATCTTCTTAGCAAAATTAACAGTCAAAAAAATGGGCAGTTTGGGACTCTACATTTGATAACTTATTACAGCCATAAACAGTTACCAGGCCTGATGCAGTTCTGCTGTATTCAATTACATAATTTGTGTATTTCAGAGTACTCCATCTTAAATTTAGACTTACAGCCAATCCATCAGGATCAGAGGAATAAAACAGACAGCGAACATCCCAAATTCAGCAGCTGTAACTAAAGCACAAGACAGGACACTGCAAATTGTTTGCCATATCTGAGAGACATTTTACAGGTCCAAGTCTGAGAAAGAAATAGAGACTGCTGAGGGTGGCCAGGGGGCTGGGAAGCACTATGGTGCCCTAAGAACAACTGAGAGGGTTTTAGTGATACTGCAGCATCTTAGAACACAAAGGATGTGTTATCTAAAGTAATTCTCTTTAGCTGACCATGAGGAAGTCAAGCGGGGTGTCTTCTTCTGAATCTGCTGCTCTTGCGAGAGCCGCATTCTGATTGTTCATAGGCAAGAACAGTTTGTAAATGTTCTTGCACTGAACAACCTTTTTGAGAAAAATATAAAATGGCTTTTCTGAACTCAAGAGCAGAGGAGGAAGGGTGGGTACCACAGTGAAAGTATTTAATTTACAAACTCTAGTTGTGCTTCGTTTTGCAAGTTTAATTGTCAAAACGTGCTAGGAACCTACTAGAAGAAACAGAGCTTTTTCTAATATTAGATCAAATTCTCTCTCAATTCTTTTACTGAAGAGGTTTTTTTCTCATCTTTTTGTGTGCGCAGCCTTTAATTAGTCTGTCCAGACACAAGCAGTATTAGCCAGAGTCTGTCACAATTACCCACATTTAGTAGCTAATTACTCCTTGAATAGTCTTAAGGCTATGAGCAATTTCAGTGCAGTTGGCAGTCTGGGGCCCCTAGGAGCTGTTCCAGCAGCCAAGAATAGCTGGAATAGAGACAGACCAGCCACGACCCTTTCTCCTCAGCCACAGCCTAACAGATCTACTATGCTAAAGGCAAGAGCAACACAGAAATGAAAATATTCCCAAGTGCCTAAATGTGCTCTCTTTATAACCTTTTTAAACTAATGGAGTAACATAAAGGGACTATGGGGAAATGGAAAATAGGACCTTTTAAATCCCAAAATATTGGCAGGACTACTAATGATTTTTCAATTTTGCAATGTTCCATTAAACCAACAGTACAAACCACTTATAATATGGGATGAGATTCTGACACAAGACTTTTATTCTAGTGTAATTTTATTCACTGATGGCTCATATTGCAGTCATTTACATCACTGCAATAAGAGTGTCAAGTGGGTATAAAATGCTGCCTTGATTTAGTGACATTTCGTATGTATTTTATGCAGGCAGAAATTACTTCACAAGGGACATGGCAGTGCCTGTGATTTCAGTAAAATGATTCCTCCTGTACACTTGTGTGACATCAGTGGCAGACTAAAATTAACATGAAAATTTAAATGAGACTGTCAGTTTTAAATGCACTGGCAATTCAGTTCCTATTCCACAAGTCCAAAGAGTGTTGCTTTGTAAATTCAGCAATACTGGGTAAGCAAAGAGCAAGAAATTCCTTTTAAAAAACTTCACAAGGTTATGAGAGGTCCTTTTTCAGTGTTTCTGTAGCAACACCCTCACTTTAGCTCATTACCTCTGCTTTTCCTATTCTCTTCAATTTAAAACATTGTTCCCACCAAAAAAGAAAAAAAAAAGATTATTAATTATCCATCAGATTCTCAAAGGGAACTGACTCTTCCTGCATTGCACAACCTTCTGATGCAGTACAAGAGAAGAAGTGCTGGCACTTCATGCACACAAGTCTGGGGGAAGAGCAGAATCAGCTCTTGCTGCTGGCTGCCCATTGTTACTCTGGTAAAATGGTAAAAGTACATCTCATTCAGTGCCACTCTGTAAACTCTTTTCTACTGAACTGTGGTGACCATGAAAATTGACAGAGATGTTGCAAGATTATTAGCCCTCAAATCAGTAGGTATCCATAGTACAGAGCTAGTAACAGGTTCTTTTAATTTAACCTTAGTTTATCAATTATTATGAGCAAACTGATCTGAGTGTACTCATTGCTGGGGTTGACTACAGAATAGACAGTGGACACTGAGCAACAGCGGTAGCTCAGCTCAGCTGTCAGCAGCAACACCACAAAGCTGTAAGTCTGAAGACACATTGCCTGCGGCAGCAATACTGACTTAAGATACTTCCAACTATTTTTCCTTCCTTCCTTTCCTATTCTTTTGACAGCCATATGACTTTGGTCAACGTAAGTGTCTGCAAGGCCACACTACGAATCAAGCCCAGGGAGTTAAACAGGTATTAAAGAAAAAATATGCAAAAAAAGCATTGTTAGGTAGTTTAACCTGAGTTAGTCTCACAATTCAGTTCCCAAACATACGCATAAACAGCTGTGTTGGCAAAACTGAAAGGGCATCAGGAACAAGCAGCTGGCAGTTGAGGCAGGTCCTGGGAATGCCTTAAAACAGGCTGCTGCTGGGAAAAGTGTGCATGGAACAATACCTTTACTGTGTTGCCTTGGCACAGCGTACATGCATATGCATTGGCCAGTTTCAGGGCTATGGACTATAACTTTATGTACTGCAGTAAGTTGAGGCGCCAGTAATCCTTTCTCAGTGTTTGTGAGGGAATCTGCCTGCCCTTCTGGGGGCAGAGCAGGGATTGGAGAAACAGCAGTTCTTAGTACAGGACTGCAGATCCCCAGCCTTCAGGAAAACTAAAGTAAAACATAACAGACTTGGGAACCACTAAAATACACAGGCAAACCTTGACCCATATGACTAACTATAGCAAAAGACACTCTCCAGTTCAGTTCCTCAGTGGATGTCATGCTTAATACCATGTCCAAGGCACTGTACAAAATCCTCTCTGGCTGTAAGAACCAGAAGCTTCCCAGACTAACTCCTTGGTCTCCTGATTTGTGATTTCCTGCCCTTTGTGCTTCCCTAACATCAGAGTCCAAGACTGGAAGAAGAGACTAGAGCAACAGATTCTAACGATGCAAAATTACTTCCTAAAATGATCCTGGTCATTAATTACATAGTAGGATAGATGAACTGTGGGACAGATAGAATAGCAATTGTGGGGAAAAAAAATCATAACAAGAGGATCTAGTGACTTTCCACCCTTGAAGATATTCAGAACTCAGCAGGACAAGGCCCTGATCAACCTGATCTCAAATGGCCCTGCTCCGAACCAAGGCTGGAGCAAGTGACCTCCAGGATCCCTCCAAACTAAACTATTCTATGACCAAGGAGCACCATGTGCATGACTGATGAGGCTGTAAGCACAAAAGGCAACATGGTTGAAACTGGGTAATGCTCAGGATTATTCCCAATCAAAGCAAACCCTCAGCATATATTTTGCCACTTATTTATTTCCTCAAGCTCTTCTTTCTCTCTTGACCTTCTCCTTTCTTAAAGTATTTCATAAGGTGACCCAAAAATTTCATTTTTTGTTTTGGGGAATTTCTTTTTGTATCATCTGTGGCCAAATCCTAAGTTAGGTGTGCACTATCATTGCTGTGCAATGAGACTTAAACATACTGGGAATTAACAACATACCAATTATAATAATTGCATATCATTATAAATTGTGTTTTGTAAAAGATTTCTATGCATTTTGCCTTATTAACACAGTTTAAGGGTTTGGGGTTTTTCTAGACTTATATCTAAAAGAGGTTAATTAGGTTTTTACTGTTTCAAAAATGCACTGGTAAGGTTTTATAGACATTGCTGTATAATGGTGAATTATCTTGTATGATCAAAATATTCTTACTCATACGTGTTTTGATGACAGGGCATGTTCTCAGGAGACTGAGATGATTGGCATGGGAGCACAAAGAACAGGGGCTAGTGCGCTGCAGAAACTACCAGGAAATGAGTTGGCTCTTGCAGGTCACATTTTAAGTGCATGTTAGAAATTGGCAGTTGCATAGAGGGCTGAAGAGGGAACTTTGAATGAAAGAGGGAAAAAAGTTTGTGGTTTCCTGGAATACTACTGTGAAAGAAACTGTCATTTGGAGCACATAAGGATGATAGTAACTTAAACAGAGCTAAGCAGCATTCACAAAAGTTAATCCACATCACAAAACCTACCCACATGACATGTTAAGAACACCCAATTGCAGGAACGAAAATAATCACCATGTGCACCCAACATCATATTTACACCAATATCCTGCAGTGTTAAGAGCAATGCTCCTTACAAACTCTTCTACAGTGCAGCTTACAAGCCAGAGTATTTCTTTGACAGAGCAGCCACCAATAGGAATTCTGGGAGGAAGGTAAGAGGGAACAAGGGAAGGAGGAACACAGGACTACATCCATATCTGAGGGATCAAGTTTCTATGCATCAAAGATCCTTTGCAGACATGGCTATAGAAGCATTGCAGTTAGAACAGCACTGCTAGTACAGATCATATCACAATGATAATGAGCCCAAGCCTGTGTCTAGAAAAAATGCTGTGAGTTCTTTGCCCAGGGATTGAATTGAATAGTGGTATGCTGCCAAGAGTCTAGGTTATTCCTCCCCAGGAAACTTTCATTAAAAATACCAATCTCTCAGTACAATCTATCCCCCTTCTGAGAACAAACATAAGCTTTCAAGAGGTGGTGGTGGAAGAAGAAAGAGTAGAAGAATTCTAAAAAGGTGCTTCAGCTGTGCTGAGAATGATTTGGGAACGTCCACCAAAACATACCACGAGATATGGAATGGCTCTTCAGCTTCGAAAGAGGAACTTCTTCATTCTCCCACAGTGCTAGCTTAGCAGCATCACAGCCCTACAAACTCTTAACTAAGATCTGCGTTATAGGAATTCTTGTTGAATTTGGGGTGTGCAATTTTTACATTAGATGGGTATTGATGATTCCAATTTTTAGGGGTCTTGTACCTGTAAAAGTTTTATTAGCATAACTCTGTCAGTTAGGATAACATTTATATTAACATTGTTATACCAGCACAGTGGTATACAGATGTAGTCATACCAAAACAAAGCTGACTTACAGGCCCCAGTACATGCTGTACTTTTCAAAAGTATTTCTGTATTCATATGATTCCATCTGCTTCAGGATAACTTTTTCTTCAGGATAACTTTTTCTACTTTAACTTATTCCCTGGAATGGAGGTACAGTCATGCTCTTGCCTTGAGTTTGTCAGGAATAATCCTTCTTTCAGTTTATCCCGCACCACCATACCCTTTTATCAGGTCTCCTCTAACTTCCTGGTTCCATTTAATTTCATACACCATGTAGTTTGGAGGAAAAGACAAAAACAGTCAGTGGCAATGCCTGTTTTCATAATCCCTACTTTTCTTGAATTAAATCATGGGCTAGCCCACTTGGCACCCAAAACAATCATGCTAGCCTAGTAAAGACCGCAGTGCAGGTGCAGAAGCAAGTAGCCAGGCTTATCTGGACAATGTTAAGCAGTTCTGTCACTGAATGTTGAACTGCAGTCAGTTACAATCCCTGGGCAACAAGGGGACAACACTGACAAGACAAGACAACACTGCAGTGATGAAAGTAAATTTATAAATTCTAATGGAACTTAAATGACAATTAACAAAATCCCAACAAAATCTTAAATAACCTCAGCCAATTTTATATCCAAGTTACTAAAACCTATATACGCCTGCTGATGGATTCGGCCCTTTGACTTAGGAGATCTCAAAAGATCTGGTTCACACTGTAATGTTCTCATTCATTGTCTTCACCTCCAGTAACTAGTGTCATGATCATTCTTCTTCACAATGAAATGCCAAGGATCCATAATATGACACAGCAGCTGCATATTAAAAAGAAGCAACATGTCAGGAAGCACAAAATCAAATCCTTTTTCTTTCACAATATGGGCCAAGTCATAACCCCATACTTTCCAGAATTATGTTCCAAATTATCATTACAACCAATTTTTTCCCATCTTGTTATTTACATTTATAGATGAGTACACTTGAGATTTCTATAAAAATCATATTCTGAAGCATTTCTGTATTTGCCTAAGGTGTAAAATATAATTTGACTTTGCAACTCCCCCCTTCTTTCGTTCTGAGGAAGAAATTGTCAGTCTATTTACAGATAATCAGATACAGGCATGCTCTGATTTGAAAGAGATTTATCTAAGGGCTATGCAGGGTTTACAGCATATTTAGGTGGCAGGCTATCATTCTGTGAGACTGTAAATACCTGGAAGAAATCATTTAATCCCAGGAGGGTTTCTATCAGATGAGATATTGTCTGTAGGAGTGACTTTATGCCAGATCAGGCATAATTTATCCTCTTCAACTGACAGAAAGCCAGTATAGAATCTGAATGCACATTGTAACATATGCTCTGGATGATTTGATAAAAATGCAGTCATGTCCTCATGCCAATACAGAGCAATTTTTTCCTGCCAGGAAATCCGGCATGCACAGATTTTATATCACTTAATGCAGAATCACAGCCTTATATTGCTTCATTTTTTCCTGCATATTAATTGATTTTTATTACATTATTATAGGCACAAATAAAGAATACAGGTTTGCTGAGAACTCCCTGACCAATACCTGTGTGGAGTGAGTCTATAGCAATACAATGGTTCTCCAAATAGGGACAAACATGATCCCCAGATGATATGTCTCTTTTGTAACACTGGCATGCATGACTTTGTGCCTTCATGGTCTAAGCAGAAATAACCTTACTCACTGCAAAAGAGGCTGCAATACACCTCCATAAAAATGATGTTGGACTGGCAGTATGTCTGCACCACTGGAAATCCACTATTGGTATTTTTTTGTGTTATTTTTCACCTCTTTGCAGCCACTAACAACACTGGAATAGAGAAAACAGGCTACACTGACTTTCAAAGGTGATAGCCGTGCCCAAGCTTTCTGCTGTGTCGGAACTCTTGCACCTTCGTCTGACTGCACAGCTGAATCCCTATTCAGCACAAATTACTGGAAGTATATGGTTGCTGTCACCGCCAAAGGAAAAGTTTCATTTCTAAGTCTACTTCTGCAAGACTGCATTGAACATAGATTTTAACAGGAAAGTTCCCAAATCCTTACCCGGGTTAAAGACAACCTTCCTCTCTTTCTGACTTTCTCCAGGTTGTTTCTGTCTAAAGCCCCTCCGGCTTCCAACTCCAACAAATTGATTTTTAAATTCTAATATTGTAGTGCTTCTTTGGAACATGAATTTCTTATTCAGTGTTCACCTAGTTCTCATCATTATTCAAAATGAAAAGTAGAAGATGGGGTGGAAAGAGATAAAATATGGATACCTACACACTAAGCCTGCTTTTCCAGTGTCTTGTTTCATTTAGTCATACGCACACTGGCTAGGTGAGTGCAAAACAGAGGTCAAGAGCTCCTATTTTGTTTTGTTAGCATTATACACTTACTTTTGAAAGGGTTTAAAAAGGAAGGATTTGCAAGGTGGTCTAGTCTATCTCATCTGTTGCTAAGGTTGTTGGCAAAACAATTGCCAGGAATATATTGTGGAAAGCGTGTATTTAACAGGATGGCATGCTTGAAAAGACTTCAGTAGTCCCTTCCCACTCAACCTCCCTCTCTTCGGTGGTGCAGGCAGGCTTGACCAGCATGATCCTGCCCGTATGATACAATAGCAAATGTGACTGAGCAGCTCTGTCATCCCAGTGTAGCTGCACCCGGTCTGACTTGTGTACCAATGACTGTAGCTGCACCTGTGACGTGAGTGATGTTGTTATCATCTACCATATATTTGGTGGGTTTAGATCTGTCTCTTCCAAGGTGAGGGATGTAAAACACATGCACTGGAGTGTTATGCTTATGCAGCATTTTGGTTTTTTAGGTACCTTCTCTTTTTCTGGCACTAGAGAATAAAGGTTTGCATCCTTATAAATATAATGAATAAAAGATTAATTGGAATGAGAGAACTAGTTAATATTACCCTTCAGGAAAATGCTTCCTGTAAAATATAAAGGACCTGGTTCATCTTTTGTGGGGTATTTCAGTAACAGTTACACCTGCCTGCTTAACAGGTTCGAACCTGCTTTTTTATGTGAATTAGAAACTCAAAGTCCAGCTTCATATATTTTCAGAATGATGTGTATGGTCAAGAAAACATGACTATAATACAAAAACTACATTTTTCTTCTTTCCAGTTGTCCTTCAAGTCATTAAATATTTAATGTATTTATTATATGCAAAATGATTACGTTTCCTCTCATTGCAGGATCTTGATTGCTCCCAAAAGGATATGACTGTCTCTTCACATGTAAGGCTTGCCTTCATAACCTAACAAATGGAGTACTCCTCCCACAAAAAAGCTGGGCCCACAATTTGTCTTCCCAAAAGTTTTCATGCCTGCATTAACCAGAAGAAATATAACTCTAATTCTGAATGTCTTGAGGAATTTGGTCATGCCTACATCAGAAACACTAGAACAGAAAGAGTGGCAGGCACTGACAAGATACTAGACAAACTGGAACTTTATTCAGAACCAGTGGCATTGCTTGCGTTGGCTTATAAGTTGTTAGCATACTTTGGAAAACCTCTATTACTTGATATTATTTTAGAAGCAAGTCCCAGAAAACACGGGGCCTGCACAGAAAAACCAGCTATGTTCTTAGCCGCTGGTGAAGTAGAACATGCATTTGAAAGGCAAGACAACATTTCTTTTTATACTACAGTTTAAGCAATTTTGTAGCATGCTCCATTATACACTTTTACTTGACAAACTGAAAATGAGGATTCTGGCAAGGTCTGGGTCCTGTAAACTTTTGCTGTAAGTTGTTTTGTGCTGACTTGCACTTCCGGGAAGCATCCATACCTTTCATAAGAAATGAGGAAGGCTAAAATTAGGAAGACTATGCGTGTTCAGATAAGGCCATTTTAGGGTGCAATTTACTGCTAATATATAAGGTGGGGTTTTTTGGCTACTAAAATGCTCTGGAACATGCCATGCACATATGTCATGAGGCTTTACAGAGGCCTGTGGTACTTCTACTTTAACAAGCTTTAGGTTAGGTGATTATAGATCTGTACAATTGTATAGCGACAGATTAATTGCATGGATTGCAAGGGATAAGGGTTGATTGCTTTTTTTAACTACATGTTAAATTAAACATAAACCTTGGTGTGTACTTTTCTGTGAGCATGTGATGCTGTTCTATCTGATCTTAGAGATTGGGTGCGTCACTCATCTTTCAAACCTTCTGGAATAATGGCCATTTCTTTATAACTAAGTGGACAACCAGGGTCTAAATAAACAAACAACTTTATTAATGTTAGAAACATAAAAAAGGGAATGTTTAAGAACAATGCTATCAAACCTTCTGTCAGCTAACAAAAGATGGTTTTTAGCTACCTAGTACAATTTGGTATACCAAGTGCAAACTAAATCTAAAGTGAAATCTGTGAAAATAAAGCCTATAAATGCATTGTCATAATTTTTATGCACTATACTTACATGCTATTGCTCAGGGACCTTGTCATTAGTCTTTATAGAACCTCTACCTGAACATAAATGTTAGAGGATGGAAACTATTCATTACCTTCTAACAAGCACCTTCTTTCCTCATTTTTTCTCATGCCATTAAGTTGTCAGAGCTTCTTAACTCTTGTCCCTGTTGTACCTGCAGCAACTCGCAGAATTTGGTGTTTCTCCTTTGCCTCTCCAAAGCAATGTGACTGGGAATGAGATGCGCTGCTTTGCTATCTGTAGCAATGGCTTTGCTCAGTCTCCTCATCTGGCCCCTTCATACTCAGAGTACCTGCATAATTAGAGAAAGAGAATTCATTAATCAAAGTCAAAAGAAAAATGTTGCCCAGTTGCTTTGTGATAAAGGCCCTAGTTTACAAATTTTAACAAATGGCTCTGCTGTCTTTCTGTGTCTTTCTAAGCAGTGAGAAGGGTTTGTGTTCCAGTAGTGGAATTTCTTCAGTCAATGAAAAGAAGATTTTGTAGACCCTGACAACAATACCACATATCAGTGAATGCGAGCGTTAACAACAGAAGTGGCCCAACAAAATTCACCCCATTAACTAAACAAATCCACCAAAATTCTGGCTGCATAAGTCTGTAAGTATGTTTATTAGAAAGTGGCAAGGACTACTGATAGAATTGCTGCTACCAAATATCTGACTATTCTTCAGCTTTGTCAAAAATACAGAAAGGGAAAAAACTGAAAAACATGGACTTTGCCACAGAGGACTTTGCCACAGGACTTCAGCAATTTGCTCCTCATTGTGAATATTTGCCAAAGAACAGGAGCTGCATGTGTGCATGATTTTCACACAACCCCATCCAAACAGCAACAATGAAAAAAATAAGGCTTACAAGGACAGACTGACTTTTGGTAACTTTGAACCCTGACATATTTTGCCCAATGAAGAGGCCCATTATCAGTAGCCTAAGTTATGACTTAACTCTATCTAGTTTTCTTACTAGCTATGAATTATGTAATTCCACAGATTATGACCACACACTAAAGAAAAGGCATCTAATTGTATGAATGGTCATGTATGCCTATTAAAAATCATTAGGTCACTATTACACATTTACATTTGGTTATGCATTTACCATTTCATCCCCTCAATAATGATGTGGACTTTGGGATGGAAGACAGGCAATAAACTTCTGCATAAGCTGCTGAAATGGCTTTTGCCCTTAACAGAAGCTAATCTTTCTAGGAAAACCAACACTGTAACAGACATGACTAAAGAAAAGAGTGTATTAGCTTGCAACACTTGTTCCTACACTTTGATCCCACAGGGGCACCTGTGAATTCACTGCTGAAATCTTCTAGGATAGCCTAGTGTCCATTTCTGAAATGAACCCCAAACTGGGGTGTGTAGTCTATTTCCCACCACTACTTATCAAACGCAGGTCTGCTGCTATAGTCACCTACTATGAATCAAAGAGGGGTTCATTAGCTGTCTCTCTGAACAATAGCCTAGAACAGTCCATTAAAAGAAATTGTGATGTCACACTGAACAGTATATAAAATGACTTAATGGAACTGAGGTGGAAAGGCAGGTAAGCAGGACAAAGAGATACAAGAACGTGGAACAAGAGAAATGCCAGTAGTGGCCTACATCTGTTGTGATCTTTAACTCAAAGCTATCAGTGTTGCATATCAACACTAACACCTACAGTGAGAACAGCAGCTGAGGACAACCTGTGGACAACCTAGCAGATGGTGATTGTGGTGAATACAAAGGAAAATTACCATAGGAATTTTTAACATAAGGGATATAAAGCTTCAGAACAAAACATACTTGTAAATGCAGTGGGATCTTATAAAGATAATCCTAAAACAGAGTTAGAATGCAAAAAAGAAAGCAAGCAAAAAAAAGCATAAACTAAAACAGGGCTAAATTAGTTTTAAAACTAAATGAAAAGTGTCTGTGTTAGTGGCGTTTCCTATGGGGGAAACAAACAAAACAACTCAGTTCTTTTTAAAGCCAAGACTAGGTCACTAGTATTATTAAATTTGTGAAATTAAAACCTCTGGAAAAGCTCTCATTGATTTCATGGGATTTAACCATATCACTGTGAAGATAAACATAATCTGGTTACTTCAATGTTTGGTTTGCAGTGTTGTAGTAAAATACACACAATTCTGCCCAGTATGCAAAAGGTCAAACCTGCACTGTCGAGAACTGACTTGGAGGAATGGAAATACTAAATTATTTGCAGTTGCATTAAGGAGTTCAAATTATTTTCTGACTTTAATTCTGCATTTTACAGACACTATTTAATCACCGATAGAGCCATACACTACCAGTGCTATGACAAGAATCCCCATACCTCAGCTCACGCAACGTACCAGCAAACAGTCTACTCCCAAATCCCTTAGACAGGCTTTATCCCCAGTCTCCTTGCTGCACTCTTATTAAGTCTGTGTAACTTGCTGGTTTTGTCTTCTTTGTGTTCCCTTACAGAGACTTACTAAAGAATATTCTTCTGCAGCACCTATGTAGTGTCCACAGGTTTTGCAGATATATCCCACAAGATGATGAGGTTACACAATCTAATGATAGGCCTGAGCATTTTGTATTTGTTCTAGAAGTATCTACAGTCAAATATGAAAACAGAGTCACTCAGTGCAGAAGCGTGCCCTATTTATATTGAAAATCTGCCTTCTTCCTTACAGCTGGCTCTGCCCAAACTCCTGCCAGGGTACTTGCTCTGCTGCTTCATTACAGACCAATTACTGCAGTCCTGAAGTTACCATTTGAGAACACAGCTGCATACATACAGTTGCAAAGATCTCAAGTTGTTTTGTTAAAAACTTTGGCAAATGCATTTGCATACATTACTTTGAAAATGCATCTCAAGTATACGCGTCAATGATTTCCTTGACCAGATTTGGAATAATATATGCCAGAGCCACTGTGAGACCAAGAGCTGAGAGCCAGAGGAAACTGTGCTTTCCGTCTTTGAAGGAAAGCTGCTCCCACCTCCTACACCAAGGTGAGCTCCAGTTGCAGCAAACCTAGCAAGGCACCCCCAGTTACTCAACTGGTCAGCACTTGACTGGTGCCTACAGGTTTCTGCTTGTCCCAGTCTGGACTATAGGGACTTTTCTGTGAAGCACACCATTACACAGAGTAGCTTTATAATGGATGAAAAAAAAATCACACAGTTTTGTTAGAGATTAACTTTATCTATTTCTGCCATACTATGACCAGGCACTTCAGATATCACACCATTTACAAAAACTAAAAAATAACAGTATGCTTTTTACCAATGAAGAACTGAGCCCCACATCAGCAACTGTGAAGACTCTGTCCCAGTCCAAACCGACACAATGGCTTGATATGAACTTTGCTACCTGGCTACTCATATCATGTAGCAAAATAAAAAAACTACTCAAAATATTTTCAAATTTTTGAAAGAAATTTCTAAGTAGCTTGTATGTGTTCAGCATCCCTTCATTAAAAGATCATCTGACATATTAAAAGATTTTAGATAGGTCTGAATGTACCACTTCAAATAAATATAAAATAAAGATGCGTGAAGGAATGCAAGCAGATACTATTTTGAAATACGACATGAAGCATCGCATTCACCTCCACAGTAAGCACTTCCAAGCTGTGTCAGCTTAAAACAAAACCATCAGTGCATCCCGTATATTAAGCTGGGTTTAAAAATATCCAAAATCAATGGAGCTGATTGATTCTTCCCTTATTTATTCAGAATTTACTGAGACATCCCTACACAGCTCACCTACTAATCTGTCCTGACCGTCACCTATCTTTGTGTAATGAGATGTTTCTCAAGCTTCAAAATCAATAGAAAATAAACTTCAGCCGTGAGAGTGGCTTGTGTCAGAGTTCAGTTTCTGTTTGCAACGTTGTGCTCTCACGCTTTTCACTGAGTTCAGTCTTCTTTCCAGAGTCTGCAATAAGCAGTGTTTGAGAAAAAAAAGTGAAGAGCATAACTCTGAGTTGAAGCAGTCACCTCCTAAATTGAAAAATCACCCAGAAACATCCTAGCTGCTCCTCTCTAAATGAAAAAGATGTTAGAGAATTATTTCATACCTAGAGCAAACAAAGTAGGTGGCAGCTGATCTATCTGTGAAATCCTTAAGAAAAAGGTGCAAAAGTCAGTCACAGTATATCTGACCCTTTATAACAAAGAAGGCTCTATCCTGAAGAAAAAATGTATACTGATGCAGAAAAATATTGAACATCTAACACTAGTGAGAAAATGACTCTGAAAGATAATACTTTTTTCTTGTTGCTAGAATAAAACACAGTAGATACGGCAGACAGACTGCTGTGGAAGTTAATGGCCACGAACTAGAGGATAAACAAGGAGCAACAGATAAGATTGCATATGACTATAGTGATAAGTTATTAATTTTCCAGCTATTCTTCAAATTGCTTTAGGTAAAAAACCCTATAAATTTAAATAATTACTCAAGAACAACAAAAGCTATAACATGTAATTAGAAACTTGCTAATATCCTTTCATATATGTTTTTTCAACTCTCACTAAGCTCTTTACAGCAAACTGGCATGCAAGTAGTACTACTTTGTTTGCTCTTCAGATCAAATCCATACAAATGAACTAGCTGTAATTTCAGACTCTGGAAAATTCTGAGGTTTTTCCCCAGGTAACCCAGAATGGCTGTTTTTCCTTTCACACCTCTAGTCATATTTAGCAATATCTGGGCTCCCCAGTCATGGATCAGGATCTATGCCAGCTGGCTGTCAATTAGATCAGAGTCAGATTTGTTCACATCAAAAGAACCACCAAGAAGCACACATGAAGAACAGCGGAAGCAACACAGTAATGGTGAGAGATTCTGGGGGACCCTTTACCAGTCATGGGTTTATAGAACATAACCTTTATACTTTGCAGGACAAACTTTTTTGTCTTGGCAAACCAAAGACAGTCTGTTTCTCCAGTCTATAACCTATGTGTTTTCAGTGGTTTCTACTTGCCAGGTTTAGAAATGTTCTAATCCAAGTATACTTGGTATATTTCGTATGTGCAAACTATTCCTAATGCATGGAGTACTGTGCAGTTCTGGTGTCCTCAGCATAAGGACATGCAGCTGTTGGAGCAAGTCCAGAGGAGGCCACAAGGATCATCAGGGGCTGGAGCACCTCCCATATGAAGACAGGCTGGGCAAGTTGGGGCTGTTCAGCCTGGAGAAGAGAAGGCTGTGTGGAGACCTCATAGCAGCCTTCCAGTATCTGAAGGGGGCCTATAGGGATGCTGGGGAGGGACTCTTCATTAGGGACTGTAGTGACAGGACAAGGGGTAACGGGTTTAAACTCCAACAGTGGAAGTTCAGTTTAGATACAAGGAAGTTCTTTACTGTGACGGTGGTGAAGCACTGGCACAGGTTGCCCAAAGAAGTGGTAAATGCTCAATCCCCGGCAGTGTTCAAGGATGGTTTGGACAGAGCCTTGGGTGACATGATCTGGTGTGAGGCATCTGATACTAGATGATCTTAAGGTCCTTTCCAACCCAAACAATTCTATGATTCTGTGATTCTATTTATCTATTTTCTAGTAATTAAGTTCTTTCAAGCGAAATTCTTCTAAATTCAGTCTTTCAAACAATTCAATTTCCTTCAGGGTGGGTTCCTGGAACTCCTCTTGGTTTCCAGCTGTTATCTGGGTATCAGAAACAGCACCAATTTGCTGACAGAAGTAGATCGAGGTATCCTAGCTGAGCCTAGGTAGCAGCATAATTTCACCCAGACACAGACAAACGAAAGTAGCCACACTTATGGTAGCCACACTGACTACTGGAAGTATTCCTTACAGAATGTGGCAGAACACCACATTCACACAGTGGGAAACCACGTGCTTTCAAAGAAATGTCTATAACTACTTTGCCAGTTTGTATGAATTTAGAGATAAGACCTTGGCAGGAAGACGGGTAACAATACTTGACATCTCTTAGTACTTCTTTTTGTTTTCTGAAGCCATCTTTAAAATAAAAGGAAGTTAAGAGAATGCTGTGGAAAGCCTAAATTAAACTCCTAAGGGAAGGAAATGAGGAGGTAAGAGTGCAACTCTACTTCTTCTGACCTGCACCATAGCTGTGCGCAGACAGCCCAAACATATGATGGTTCTGTGATAAAAACTCTCCTTAACCACAATCAAGCTGTGACTTGTTGAGTTAAAAGGACTTCCTTAATAGTGTTTACTTATACATATATTATATACAGCCTGCCTGGTTAAGAGGAATAGTAGTAGTATTTTAATTGCAGGTCTTTAACTAGCAAGAACTTCATCCTGTTTCCTCACAGAGGTAGTCATTACTGAACTGGCTCAGAGGGCAGAAGATTAAACAGCTGATCATGACACAGGGTGTTGTAAACACAGAGCTTTATGTAAATGTTAAGTATCATTGTTATTTTCCACTGGGTTGACCCCCTTGCACTGCCTACCAGCCTCTGTGAAAACATTTGCGTTTTCCAACTTTAACGTCAGAGCTACGTGTTTGTGAATTACTCTCAAGCCTGATGTATCTAGGCAGGGATGCTTCAGCACCACACTGCTGCATGGAATAAAACCATGTTTCTCAAGTCCGAAGTAGTCCTTGTATGGCATTCCAACTGCAGGAAGAGTGGCTGAGCCCTGCTTACGTTCCGTAGATCCAGTTACACATTTGTAGAGCAGCTCATCAGTGTCATCTTATGGGAGAGCTTGGGAACACGTTCAGAACATGAGAGGAGCAGATGTGCTAAATTCTGCCCAGATCTTCTCTGCAGGTGAGCATCACCCTACTGAGATGATCTACTCTTGCCTTGAAAATAATGGAAGCTTTAGGTCTTTCTCCTCACATAACTGAACAAGCTTGCTGCCAGGCATGGGCTATACTTAACAAGATATGCTAAAGCCACTATGTGCTGCCACTGCTCCATTTCACAGCACAAGGAGCAACTCTAGTGGATTAGCCTACTGTTATCAATCACCCCACTTTCTGACAGCAAGGAACGGCAGGGTGTCTCCTTGAGCCACCTCCAAAGACTTCCCTGCGAGCCCGCCCGCCGCGTCACCTCAGTGACAAGCGGACAGCAGCACCACCACCTCCGCCCCACAGCTCCCCGCAGACGTGTCGCTCGCTCAGCAACCTTCGACAGGGCGCCGAACAACGTGGCCACACCACGGTGGCCGGCACCCTCCAGCCTTCGACCCTGCCCTTCCGCGGCGGTGGGCGGGAGGCAGCGGGCGCATGGACCGCCCTCAACCCCCCTGGAGCGCTCCGTGCGGGGGAGCGGAGCGGCCGCTGAGGCGCGCTGTGGGGGGGGGGGGGGGGAGCGGCGGCACCTCTCGCGAGTGGCTGTCCGTTGGGCTGGCGGGGCGCGAGCCCGCCGGGGGCGGTGCCGCCTCTCCCGCTCGCCAATGGGGAGAGGGCGAGCGGCGGGCGCGAGCCGGGCGGGGCGGGGCCGCGGGGCGGGCGGGCGCTGGGGCTGGCAGTGATGGCGGACCATGGGGACGGGAGGCTAAGGACTGAGGGGAGCGGCGGCGGCGGCGGCGGCGGCGGCGGGGACGTGGGGGGGCCGCCGGCCGGCGCGGGGGCGCTGGTGGTGGGCGCTGAGATGCTGCTGGCGCTGGTGCTGCTGGCGCTGGTGCTGCTGGCGGCCTACCGGCTGTACCTGCGCTGGGGGACGCGGAGCGGGCCGGGGGGCGCGGCCCGGGAGGGCCAGGCCGCCGTTCTGCCGCGGATGAAGCGGCGGGATTTCTCCCTAGAGCAGTTGCGCGAGTTCAACGGGGCCCGCAACCCCCGCATCCTCCTGGCTGTCAACGGCAAAGTCTTCGACGTGACCAAAGGCAGCAAGTTCTACGGGCCCGGTGAGACCGGGGGGCCGGGGGAGGTCCCTCGATGGAAGCTGCCTTCTGGGGTGGGAGCCCCGTGCAGCCCCTCGGCTGCCCGCCGCGTTCCGGGCGGCGCCGGTGGGAAGCGGCGCTGGGGAGGACGGCGGGGATCGGCTGCGGCCTGCGGGCATCTGCTCCCCGCCACCGGGGTCCGGGTCTCGCCCCCACCCGGTGGGCGGTGGGTTTCGGGGCGGCTTCGCGGCTGGTGGGCGCCGGTGGGGCGGTCAGCGTCCCGCTGGGTTTATCTCACGCTGCCAGCTCCTGCGCGCTGTCCGCTCGCGTGATAGGGCTGTTGTGGCGGTGTCGAGGGGGAGGCTGCCGTGCAGACTGCCACCTGTGCCCGGGCATTGGGGTTCGCAGCCCCTCGTCAGGCCGGTCTGCCTGCCCAGGGCCTAACGGTAGCGTTAAATGGGTGATGCACAATGGCACTGGATCCTGTTCATGCATCTGTCACGCATCCTTTCTTCCAGTTACCAAGGTTTGGGTGTGCAATGTTTAATTACTGGTTTTTTCTTCTATCTCTTCTAGTTGGTTTCCCAAGAGCAGCTGATCAATGCTTCCTTCATTCTAGCTCTCATGACTCAGGAAGGAAAATAAAACAGCTGCTTACTTATTTAGATGCAGATGCCATATTGAGTGTGCGTTTGAATCAGGATAAGGGCAAGCAGGGACAGCCCAGGGACTGGCATATTGCTAGCATTGCAAAGAATGCAGAAATTAACCCAATCTCTTAAATAGAAAGGCAGACAATACAGTTCTTTCGATAGGAAACGTATTCTTCAGAGGTTCAGAAAAGTATGCTTCAGAGACAGTGTTATGTTTCCATATTCACATTGTAGATTGTGAAACTGCAGCATATTTTCTTGTAGTAAACAGCATTCTTAATAATGAGGGGACTTATCTTACTAGTGAGCACTGTGTTCACATCTGATGCCAAAGGAAATGAGGGTTATGACTGTTGATAATTTTCTCAGTGAAACAATGGTCATTTGGAAAAGTTGATCTAATCAAATTATGCAGGAGTTTTCATAGTTGGTATAGCAAGTGTTCTTGTATTGAGGGGTGGAGGAGATATGATAGGCCTTCCTCCACCTCTGGAAATCGTTCAAGTTAAGCAATTGTTATTTTTTTAATAATTTTAGGTTACAAAAAGAAAAACACAGAGCTGGCATGGTACAAGTCCTTGGTTCTTACCAGGGAGGCAACAAGCTCTTGTATGGTTGAAATGGGCAAGTATTTTGTAACTCATGTTACCCTCAAAAGTTTGTGATACCAGCTCTGCTCCCAGTCACAGGAATTGAAACTGCCGTGATTAATTGAATCAAAATGCTTTTCCGGCTGGACACTGTTAAAGTTAACAGTGGAATCTAAATTACCTTGCCATGCCTTATGTTTTGGGTGGGTTTTGACCAGTAAAGCTGAGCAATGCAGTCAGCTGTGCTGCAGCTTTCATGACATTTAACTGGGCTAGTTCCTTTGCCCCTCTCAGTTTAATCTTTTTTTAACTGAGACCTGTGTAGTGATATAAAATGTAGGTAACACATCTGCTAATGAAACTTCATATGCCTGTAAGTTGACAGGTTGCTTCATAAATTACTTCATGAAATAATACTGAACCATAATCTAAATATTAACTCTTTTGTATATCAAACATAGGTTACATTTTAGGCTCTTCACTGTAGATATCATCACCATTTCTGGAGGTCTGTTATGGTGAGGATATCATCAACGTCTGGAGGTCTCTTATGGTGAGGAAGCTAAAGCTTTATGTTCTAGGACATGAGTCTGCTTTTTTGACAACTGGCAGCAGCTGATTTCCCTAAAGCAGTGCTTCCAGCTTTTCATGGAAAGGGACAAAGGCTTGCTTTTCCCCCCCACTCTGTAGTGAAGGATTGCCTTTTTATAACACAACTGACATCATCTTTGTCTATCATGTAGCTGTTATTTGGTATCATGCGCATTAGGATAGTGATGCTGAACCTGTGCATCACCAGCTGTGTGTTTTCTGCCAAACATTTGACTTTTTAATCGTGCTGATGTGGTTTCTCTGTATGAATGCATATTGGGGAATATTTCTTGTAACTGTTTTGTGGCTGTAAAGAAAAAAATCTAGGTGGTTTGAAGTAGGTGGTTTGCAGGCCCTAAGAGATCTGAGAAGAAGTAGGTGGAAAAGTCTTCCTAAAGCTTCAGAAAGACTTCATTCAGGTGAAGTCAGATGTCCACAGCAGTTCTCTTGGAAATTTTATGCCTCACAGCTGGAGTGTAGCAAGAGAAGTGCAAAGCATACGAACAGAGCCATGACCAAATTTTGTTTAACAGAAGGAACAGTTGAGGGCACTGGCTTTGCTGACATGGCAGGCTTGACTGTGAGCCTTTTGTACTTTGTCAAGGTACTGATGAGAAATAGTGCTTCAGCTGTGAAGGCAGCAGAGAGCATTGGCTTAGGGCTCGCTATCAAATCTGAAGTATGTCTTGACTGCTCGGTTAACGTTTACTAACAGGTTTTCTCAGAAGGCTTCTGATGTCTTGAAATTAAGGTCTGTTCTTTTTTTTCCCCTTTTGGTGTGGTTTGGATACAAAGGTGTTCCTTCTTTTTCTACTTACAGCTTGAAGGCTAAAAATGCACCAACTGTCATCTAGTCCAGGTTTTTGTCCAACAGTTGAGATTCCATTAAAATTCCCACCAAGCTTCTGATTTTATTAGAAGCTCTCCTGGTTTTAAGTTTCCATCCACTGGATTGTGTTATCCTTTAGTCTGTTGCATTGAAGAACCCTTTACATACATACAGTTAAGATATTCTTAGATGTTGATAGACTCTTGAAGTCATCCTTTCAAACAGCCATGATTTTAAACTTCAATTTCTTGAACATTAAATCAGCATGTGTTCCAATTTTGTTGGGTTTTTTTCCTCATATTGTCTTCATTAACCCTCCTGCAATTTATCTCATTGGTATCCTGTTAGTCTTTGGTATGTCTAATGTATTTTAGCTAAGAGGAAGAATATCGCACATTTAACTGTCTGTGCCTCCACAAATGGGTTCGCTTACACTGAACTCATAATTTAAAGCTTCACTTGCCAAGTTCTTTTCCAAACTGCTGCTTCCTGGGGTGGTCCTCTCTGCTGCGAGTATACCCTTTGTTTCAGTGCTTCACTTTCAGTTGTATTAAATACCACATCTGTTTGTGCCCAAATGAGTAAGTATCCTAAAATGCTTTGCTTGGTTATTAGTTGTAATTAATTACTTCTTCCTTTATCACCCATAAACTCTGAACAATATAAATAGTTAGAGGCACACTATTAAAAATTCTGTGTAACCTGAATTTCAGAGAAGCTGTTTTGGGGTGATTTCCCCATCTGTAGTCACATCTCATGACATAGAGTCTAATGATTAATATGTGTGTGCTGTGTTGGGTTTATAGCCTTATAATGAGAGACAGACGAGAGACCGTTTTTTCAGTTTTATTTGATAGTAAATAATTTATTATCATGTTTGTCTGTATCGAGATTCCTGATAGAATATTGGTCAGTAGAAGGGCATGGTAAGACATGAAGTAATGTTAGCTAATCTTAATATTTAGTATTTAAATTGGCATGCTAACATAATGCTGTAAGCAGATTACCAAATACTTCATGCAGTTACAAAAAATGCATGGCTCTGAGCATGACAAAGCAAGATTATACACAATCCAGTGTATACAACTGTTCCACATCACTGCTTGGTTCTTAATGATTTTAAAGAAACCAGTTTCCTGACTTTCCTTCACTGCAGTACATTGTCACTGTTAACTCATTTCTCATCTCACTCTTGTCACTCTTGTCACTTGTTAAAAGTGTCATGAAGACTTTTGCTTTCCAGTTTGCTCAGAAGAATAGATCAGGTAGTAGTAGTTCCTTTCACAAAGATTTCCATCATTGTTCATTTTTAATGAGGGGAAAATTAACTTTGTTTAATGTTGGAAATCCAGTGAAGAACTGTGATTTCTGACATTAAATACTTTAACAAATTCTGCAGGAAACAGCTGTCATTTTCCCCTGTCATTTGTATAAAAATAATCTGATGCTGTTAGACTTCCTCTGGAATTGAGTGCTGTAAACTTCATTGCGTCTCTGCTTAGAAGATGACACTGATGCTTTTCAGTACATCCTTTACAAGGGAATGGTTGGAGTGAAATATTGCAGGGGGAGATCATGTATGTACTGTGTCTGGAGAATTCTGTTAAGGGTGGTCTTATCTTAAGAATACAAGTGGCTGAGGGTTTACAGATAAGTACAGAGGATAAGACTGACAGAAAGAAGTGCCTCCTGCAAGGTCTCTTCTCTGTGGTTTTGATGTTTGTCAGCTCATTGGTGGCAGTGTAATGGAGGTGTCTCTCACCCCAGAACTTACTTTTTCAAAGGAAAGGCATTTCTGGATAAAGAAGTTAAGTTCCTACCAGAAGTAGTAAAACTCTTATTAGGTATTAGGGAGACATTGTTCCCATACTTCTGATTAAAGGCAGTAGTCTTTGCTGGCAGGATGAAGGAGCTGTTTTAAGCCCTCAGTTCATGTGCATGGAGACTGGGGGACCAGTACAGTGGTTTTGTGCAGGGAGATGCATCTCCTCCTCTGCTTCTGCTTTGTGTATCTGTCAGCTCTCTGTTTGTTTGAGGTTTTTTTTTCTTCTTTTTTTTTTAATAACCTGAGTATATTCCTTAGAACTTGAACATCTGTGTGTTTGATGTAAGGTCTGTAAATCCCTAGTTAGTATTTAAACCCTTCTGGTTCCAGTCACCTGAGGTTTGAGGAAGCAGGTATGCTCAAGGCAAGATATTTTAGGATGTGATAGTGGCTTTGTTGTTAATGACAATGTTAAATCCAGTACATAGCATTGTAGCTCTTTTGCATTTAATCAAAAATCCTTGACAACATTACTTGCCTCATTCTGAAATAAGCTAGTGGCCAGAGCATTTCTCACTGAAGTGAGATGTGGGATCTAGGTCCTTCTCCAGCATGGGGCTGTCTTCCAGGAATCTCCTGACAAGTGAAGTAGAGGCTCTCCTAGCAGTGCTCATTGGCTGTCCCTTTAGCCGAAATTGGATCATTGGTTCTTGCCCTTTTTAAAAAGGAAACAAGAGAAAGGGAGCAAAGCCCTCTGGTCTTGTGCCTAAGAAGTCAAGGTTTAGAGCCCTCTTTAGTTAGTGTTAGACTTGGTGGATCACTCTCCTAAAAGCGCTTGGTTTCTGTGCAAGTTGTAACTTAAAATTGACCTACATCTTTCATGTAAATCTGGAGCAGAAAAGTTAAAATTATGTCATCTTGAATACCCAGTGAGAAATGTTATTAGAAAGCTTTTGCTTTCAAGCTGCATCTCAAAATGGCTTTGTCTAATTTGTAACTCTTTTGCTCCCTCATAAAAGATGCAACAAGGAATGACCACATGTCAGGATTCAGATGGGAAGTTTTAAACAGACAGTGAGGGTTTCACTTCGGAGTGGGAAAGGTAGACAACGTGGTAGCATAGTGCAGCTGTCAATAATTTCATGGTCTGTCTCCCTTTGTTCCTTTTACTTACACTGAAGGAGAAATTGGTCTTTATTCTTGTCTGGAGTTTAAGAAATGTTGTCTGTGAATTTCTAAGCTTCAGACAAAAATAGGTTTTATTTCCAATGGCTGCGTGGAGCCCACAGATGAAATGAATATCTGGTATGCTTTGCATATTTAGTGATAGCTTGGAAGAGCTTTCTGACTGCTTGAAGAAACTGAGACTGTTTGAAAACTGAACCTTCTTAACCTGTGTTTCTTCAGAGAACTTGTATGGGCCTTCTGAGAATGAATACAAGTCTTAGCTTACAAATCACTTCTTTAGATAAAAAATCTACCACATCTGTGGTGCGGTCCCTGTGCTGACAGTTGAAGCAATCTGGAGTTCAGTGTACAGTGTTCACCTTCGTTACTTGTGTTGGACCAATAAACTGGGATGTTCTGCAGAGCTAGTGCACAGCTAAAATGGTCAGATACCCTTTTTGGTAAACCAAGAGTATTTACTTAAAAGTTGAACACCAGCATGGGTTTTGCTGGGGGAACTATTGGCCAAACTGGTTGAAAATTGGAACGCATACTCTTACAAGATCCAGTTTAGCCTGTTTTGGAACAAGCGACTAGAAGCAGTGTTTCCAAATGAAAACTTCAGCTTGGACAGCTTCATATCTCATATTTTCAAATACTTTAATGCTTTAATGTTAAATTCATTTTTCCTTACTTGCTGTTGTTTTAGGGTGTCTGCAAAGAGAAATGAAATCTTCATTTGAGAACCAGACAGGGCTGGGAGATGCAGAAATCCCAAGTGCAGGAATTGGAAAGGTGTTTTACTGGTTGAAGAGACTTTGATTTTTGCCAATTCTCAAGCTGCTCGGTTCATTTGTGAATAAAGACAAGTGTCAGGCTGGAACAAGATGTCAAATTCATCAGGGCAGCCAGATTTGTAATTGGATTCTGGAAAAAAGTAGGATCTGTAGGTGGCAGGTAGCAACATTTTGCATGTGTTGTAGCTCAGGGAAGGACGTACTTTACCCAAGGTAGAGTTGTAGGGAAATTAAGGCTCTATACAAGCAAAAAAGCAGTGTATAAATGTGGTTGTATAGTTGTGGAGACACGTAGGCAAGTATGCAGTCTTGATAACTGGTCTCAGCACCAAAATAAACAAAGGCTCTGAAACAAAGTGGTTTAATATGTGAAAGCAGTGATGGGGAAGAAGAACATTCTTCAAGGAACTAAATTTTTCCTTCATATAAGGCTCATAGCTCCATGTAGCCAAGTAACATGTAGCAGACGTGGTTTAGTGGGTTTGACATGTGCCCGACTTTCCTTTTGTTGTTGCAAGTTGCCAAATAGGAGTGGGAGGAGAATTTTTGAAGGAAGATTTGACTACGAAATAGATAATTTGGGGCACAGTAAAAGGATAGGGTGTGATAGGGTCTCAGAAAAATCAGCTTATTATACATAGCTGTTAGCACAGGATCTCTTTTTGCAATCTCAGCATCTCTTCTTGCAATCTTTTCAGTATGTATGTCATGTCATGCTGCAATCAATTATTTAGAACAGAAGCCACTCTAAATAGGTAAGCAGACAAAAGGAAAGGAAAGGCAGCTGTGGGCAGGGCGTGCAGAGTAAATTGCATCTGATCATGAAAGAACTCTGTGGGAGTATGTCTAGGATTGCACTACCGTCTTTACCTCGGAATCATGTTCCTAAAGCATATTTTCTGACCAGGTTTCTCTGTGCTGACACCTTCCTGGATGCTCCTCCAAGCACAATGAAACCTGATATGCAAAATACCTTTTAAAGACTGTTGCACCGATATTTAAATAAAAATGAATGGTAGACTAGGGCTTATAGCAAAACCTCAGACCTGTATATTCTATAAAATCCTGCACCTAATGTCCATGTAAAAGCGTCTGAATGGAAGCTTTAAATCCTGAAGGAGATTGCTCGTACTGAGATCTCCAAACTTTTGCTTTAGCAGCCCTGCAACTAAGGCAAAGCCAGGCTTCCACTTTTTTTTTTAAAGACTCATAACTCAATATTTGCTTCTTAGGAAAGGATTAAAGAATTGGTCGCATTTCTAAGTTACATTTGCAGAGCTGGAATTTGAGGCGCTATCTACCAAGTCTAAAAGGCTGGTTTTCACTAGTTAGCATTCTGTGGGTGCTTGGGCCTGGCTTGATGTTGTTTTGCTTCTGTAGTAAATTCGCTGGAATGTTAACATCTAAATTTGATTTTAGAAAAGAAAAATAAATATTGATATAATAGCATCTGGCGTTACAATATATTTACAGGAATTTTGCATCCATTAATTTAAATGCAAAGTGATACATTCTGAAAGCACTCCGCTTTCAACTAAATACGTAATTGCGATATAAGGATGTTCAGGGCTCAATATAAATAAATATAATGTATTTCCCTTTTAATAGAAATGAATCAAGCTGGGGGAACAGAATACTGATGGTGAGAACGTTAAGTAGCAATTTGGAATTGTTCTTTGGGATTTACTGTTTGCGTGTGGTCTTTGTGAGAGCTGTTTATACCTCCTGTCTTTTTCATTCAGAACATCAAAAAATAGTTCACTTGACTGATAGCTATTTCAGCATGAATGTTGGAAGGTTCTATGTTATGTTGCAAATGATGGCACCCACTAGCGCTTGCCCTTTTTTATGGGAAGTGACTGAGCATGCAAAATGCATAGATTAAATATGTAGGTATAGGATTGATTCAGCCCGTGAATCCTGTTTTTCAAATAAACTTTTAATTTGGGCTACAAATAGGAAAGAGTTCACAAGCTTCAGTAAGGGGAAATCCTGCCAGACCAATCTGGTGGCCTTCTATGATGGGGCTACGGAACTGATGGACAGGGGTAGAGCAGTTGATGTCATCTACCTGGACTTGTGCAAAGTGTTCGACAGTTCCCACACGACATCTTTGTCTCTAAGTTGGAGAGACATCAATTTGATAGGTGGACCACTCGGCGGATAAAGAACTGGCTGGATGGCTGCACGCAAAGAGTTGTGCTCAATGGCTCAATGTCCAGCAGGAGACCAGTACTGAGTGGTGTCCCTCAGGGATCGGTGCTGGGACAGGTCTTATTCAACATCTTTGTCGGTGACATGGACAGTGGGATTGAGTGTGCCCTCAGCAAGTTTGCTGAAGACACCAAGCTGTGTGGTTCGGTTGATATGTTGGAGGGAAGGAATGCCATCCAGAGGGACCTTGACACGCTTGTGAGGTGGGCTGATGCCAACCTGATGAAGTTTATAACCATGCCAAGTGCAAGGTCCTCCACCTGGGTCAGAGCAATCCCATGCACAGCTACAGGTTGGGCAGAGAAGAGATTCAGAGCAGTCCTGCAGAGAAGGACTTGGGGGTGTTGGTCGATGAAAAAGTGAACATGAGCCGGCTGCAGTGTGCGCTCGCAGCCCAGAAAGCCAACCGTACCCTGGGCTGCATCAAAAGGAGTGTGACCAGCAGGTTGAAGTAGGTGATCCTGCCCCTCTACTCTGCTCTTGTGAGACCTCATTTGGAGTATTGCATGCAGTTCTGGTGTCCTCAATATAAAAAGGACATGGAACTGTTGGAACAAGTCCAGAGGAGGGCCACGAGGATGATCAGGGGACTGGAGCACCTCCCGTATGAAGATAGGCTGAGAAAGTTGGGTCTGTTCAGCCTGGAGAAGAGAAGGCTGCGTGGAGACCTCATAGCAGCCTTCCAATATCTGACGGGGACCTATAGGGATGCTGGGGAGGGACTCTTCATGAGGGACTGTAGTGAGAGGACAGGGGGTAATGGGTTCAAACTTAAACAGGGGAAGTTTAGATTGGATATGAGGAAGAAATTCTTTACTGTGAGGGTGGTGAGGCACTGGAATGGGTTGCCCAGGGAAGCTGTGAATGCTCCATGGCTGGCGGTGTTCAAGGCCAGGTTGGACATAGCCTTGGGTGGCCTGGTTTAGTGTGAGGTGTCCCTGTCCCTGGCAGGAGGGTTGGAACTAGATGATCTTAAGGTCCTTTCCAGCCCTAACTATTCTGTGATTCTAAGCATTCTTGACTTTGGTTCTCTTAGTACCATAAATGTAATCCCTGATCCCAGAGGAAGTGAATGCTGTTCCTCAAGCTAAATATTCGAAAGGATGAGCATAGAGATCCTGATAGTTATTATGGTCATCTCTTAATGCCAGATTTGTACAGGGCAGGCTTCCCGTTGATAATCCGTTCTTGGATTTCTACTGCTTGTGAAATTTTGCTTTTAAATCAGTTGGTTTATTTCCAGGGTGACAAGGGAATTGTCTTTTGCACACGAGATACCCTTCTGTTCTTGGGTTTGACTGTAAGTAACTTAGAATGCCAAGCACTCTGGGGTGGAGAGACAACAGCCAGTCTGGTGAGGACACAGTTGCTATTAATCCTTATGGTACTTAGGTTCTATGTCTCAGGAGTTCTTCCTGCTGCGTTCAGCCTCTGTCTCATCCCTGAAGTCAATGCCCGGCAAGAGCAAATAGGTGTGGTGGCTGGAGCAAGCGGCCTGGGAGGAAACCAGCCTCTTGGAATGCTTCCCTGTGGCTTGTCCTGGTGCAGAAGAGGTCTGAGGTGCTACAGGATGCAATAGAGGGGGTGAAGGACTGTGTGTTGCCACTTGCTTGTGTTTATTCTTGCCCATGGGTGCTGTCTTTTCTTCAGGCTGACAGCCACTGTCACCTTCTGAGAGGTAAGCCAGAGAAGGGTTCTGGCCTATTTATCTTGGAGTAGTGACTACTCTTTAGAATGCCTCAGGCATTTCCCTGTTGCTTAGCTGCTGCAGTGCAGCTTAGTGCAGAACATGGTCAAGTTTTGTTTTGGTTTCTTAATCAGGCTGAATTAAGTTGTTTGGTATTCGGTCAAGAAAATCAAAGAAAACAAGGTGCTCGATGTTCTTTAGATGAAGTAGAATTTGTGAAAGTTACAAACCTCATCCTGAAAGTCGTTGGTTTGTAAATCATCCCCTTTGTAATAATACTGATTAGACAGTCATTGCTCAATATTTTATTAGCATACTTGTGCTGCTTTGCGTCAGTCAAAAAGCACAAAGGAAGTAGTTGCTTTACATTCTGAATACGATTTGTGCAGCTTTCCAGAACAGTCCAGCATAGGTGCCTGGATGATCTGCTGCCCGAAATACGTGAGGTTATTCCACAGAAATGTGTCAAAAGACACACTGCCTGCCAAGTAGGTAGGAAGTTGTGGTGGTTCCATAAGTGAATTACTAATTAGCACTCAAGCTGTATTTATTGATAAGATTCACTGGATTTCTAATTAAGATGTCTGTACAATGTGCTTCTATTCATGCCTGACTTGTAAATATGTTTTGCTTAATAGAAGTGTGCTTCTTTTGAATTCCAGCCTCCAGTCTCTTTGGAATTTACCTCCACTGACTTGCATCAAATCAAAGGGGTTTTTCCAGATATCCCTTCAAAGCTGTTTTCCTCTTTCTGCGTCTCTGGCAGACTTTGTCTCTTAATGATACTTAAGATTGACTTGCAGTGCTGTTGAATGTCAAGCAGCCATGGTGTTTGAACTACTGCTGTTCCCATCACTGCAGAAGTTTAATGTGTGGCTTGGGCAGACTGTATAAAGAACAGAGATTGGCCGCTATAAACAAGGTCTTGAAGGTATCGATTTTGTCTTTTTGTTTTCAGATGGTCCATATGGAATATTTGCTGGCAGAGATGCGTCCAGGGGACTAGCAACTTTCCGTCTAGATAAAGATGCACTCAGAGATGAGTATGATGACCTATCGGACTTAAATGCTGTACAGATGGAAAGCGTGAGAGAGTGGGAAATGCAATTTAAAGGTAAAATCTCAAATTAGCAGCACATCTTTAGTTTAAGGAAATGCTTTTAATAAAAATGACTGATTTGGGTTTGGAGCAGCTTTTAAAGAGACATTGACAGTAATGTTTGTAATGCAGTGTAAAATTCTTGGGAAAAGACCAGGGATTTCAGGCCTTTCTTCTAATGGAGAGGATTCCACTATATCCCTCTATAGCTTTTTCAATCTTTTAGTTTTATATTAGAGAACTGTTTGCTCTTCAGCGCAGAATTTCGCTATTGAAGCTCAGCGTATCTTAGCTTGTTGGAATTCTGATTAGCACTAAGAGCTGTTTTGGCATTAAGCGTTGAACAAGTTTGTCTTGAAATAATTTCTCAAAAGCATGAAGTACGCCACTGGAGGAAGGGGAAGTAATTTTTCACATGAATTGAAATCAAAACAGGCTGGTTTTAATAAAATCCGTGCTGGTTTTAATAGCAGCGTTTTGAGTCATTGTGTGATACAGCTTGCCTCATTAGCTGTGGGAGAATTGAAACCAAGTACTCACAGTAGAGCAAGTAGGGAGCAGTGGTGGCAGCAAGATTGTTTTAGGAAGTAAGCTTGCTGATACTTTGCCATCAATTTCAGTGATTCAGGCTTAGGGCCTTAGTGTGTAGAAGTGAATGTGTGGTAGTGCAGGCTGAGTAGCAAATGCAGCTGCCTTTGATTATAACGGAATCATCGATCTTTTTCAGAAAAATACGACTATGTTGGTAGACTCCTAAAACCAGGGGAAGAACCATCAGAATACACAGATGAGGAAGATACCAAGGATCACACTAAACAGGAATGAACTTTGTAAACAACCAAAGTCAGGGGCCTTCGGAAATGCAACCTTTTATTCCCCCATCACAGAATGTCCTGCATCTTTGGGTACAGTTCATCTGCTGCAAAAAACATTCAACAGGTTTTGTACAAGGAAAATAATATACTCACTAAGGAAGATTTGAATACTAGACATTGTTTGTGCTGCCAGACTTTTTGTTGCAGTTTATTTGTAATGTCTGGTTAGGCTTTGTTAGTGAAGAGGAGCCAGGGGTTTAAAGGCAAAAACGCTATTCCTTTTTATCAGTAAGCTGAAGCCTTCAAATAGTATGTACTAGAAGCTCTCTAAAAGACTGAGTCTTCAAGCTCAGTGGAAGGTTTGAATCTTGTTTCATGTGTGTCTCCTCCTTCAGCATTAAAGTGCTTGTGTACATCAGTATCAGTAGGTTAGACTACCGAAACTGGTGTTAAAATGTGAATTCCAATTTTGTTTTGTATGTGGGCATTAGTAGCCCTGGCAGAATACTTCAGTTCTCTAAGAGAAGTTCATGTAGATTAGGATGGGGGTGTAAAATTCATCCTTTTCTCAGAAGGATTGGGTAAAACCGTGTCCTCTGCAACAACTGTTATCTGAAGCCTGCCTCTCCCTATCTTTTCCCATCCTCTAAATGAAATCAAGTATTAATTGTGCCTTATTTTGCTAACATAGACTTGAATTGGTTTAAGGAACGGCCCCAAAATTGTGGTTTCATAGTCACTACAAGCAGCATTGAGACTGAAGTTAGAATGTTCTGTTGACTGGAAAACCTTGATGTCATTCTGTGCATAGAATGTAAAAGAGGAATACTCAGTGTTACTGCCATATGTTAATACTACATATACTCAAATTAGCATTGTGATGGCCAAATGCATACTCCCATGCTTCTTTTTAAGTAATTACAAACACAAAATGTCACCCTTCCTCCTCTTCCAGAAGCTGCCTAACTTTTGGGAGCGTAGCCTTCACACCCCTGTAGAGTGAAGGGGCGTTTGCGCGTGTGGATGTGTGCGTGTCTGTCTGAATGCAAGACTGGGGAGGGATTGTTTCTGCAGATATTGTAAATACGAGTACCATTTTAATAAAGCATGTACAATACCAACCACGCTGTCAGGCTGTGTATGGAAGCTGCTGAGTAGAGCTGGAACACAAAGGAAGGGGAAAAACGTGAACATGAAGCATCCAACCCCTGTGCATGCTGTTCCTTGTCCTCAGGGTGTCATTTTTTCCTCTCAAGTCCCAGCTTTTGAAGAATCTTGAAGACTTAACTGAGGTAAGCTGTAGTTAATAAACCTATACCAATGCATTTTTGGTGGGGAAAAAATAAGTAACTGAAGGAGAAGGCTTTTAGGAAATCATGTGATCTGCAGTAAAAGGAACATGTCTTGTGGCACTAATAGGAGGATATTGGAGATTTGTACGCAGGTATCACTCAACCTGTTGCAGAAGTTTCACCATCTGTTCTGCTGAGTTTGGAACAGTGACACTATTAAGTTCATGACTTGCAGATTTATGTCTTGCATCTGTACCTCTGCTTGTGGCTCTCACCTATGACAGGCCTGCAGTAACAAATACCTACAGACACATTCTGCTGAGCTGTAACCTGTGAAATTCCAGGTAACACTTCTTTTTTATTACTATTTGAAAAGGAATTTATACTGGTGTAAATGAAACAAATAAACAAAACTCCTCCAGCCAGGAGCTAGGAGTACTTACATACCAGTTCTTTATCTGGGTGCTTCACAAGGCTGCTTTTTTAGCTAAATCTTGCTATAAAAGGTATTACCCTGCATTTCATTCACAGCATGAAGTTCATTCACTTCTAGCTTTTGTGCCAGTTGTTACACCTCCTCACGGCACCAGGATGTGAATAGCTGTGGAGTGGGAAGCGGCATTTACTCAACTGTCAGCCAGGACAAACAGTCACAGTGCTGTGACTTCCTGACCCACGTGCAGCCTTTTCCTTTCTCTTGCTGAAAGAAATCTGGTGACGGACGCTTAATCATACTGCAGGTACATGAAGTTTTGTATTATTACTGTTGCTGTTCTAAAACAGTAACACTGCTATTTTTACTTTTATGGTTTAGGCTTGGTTGAACAGCAGGACAGGTAAGGTAGGAGTTCTGTTTTGAAGTAACTTAGTGATACCAGAGAAGAATACGAACTAGGCTATGACAGCAGTATGTTCCATGATGTTTAGTGGATCTAAATTAACCTCATTCACCCTATATCCAACATCAGTAGTAATTTAAAGCTGGCAACCTAGAAAAAAAGTGCTTTAAAGCACATCATAGACTTCATTTTTATAAAAGGATTGACACGGAATAATTTTGAGTAACATCCGATCCATCAGTACAATTAATGTAACAGTGGTATGAAGGCATTCATCCTTGCAACATTTGTGTCAATCACCTGATCAAAATACACTATTAACTAAACTTACAGCTTGATATTGACCATGTGTTAAATTGTGTTGTAGCAACATAAGGGAGTTGAAGGGACTATTTCTTATCGTCACTGGAAACAGAACATACTTCCAGTTTAACATCCATCTTGTTTTCCTAGGCTAGACTTAGCATTGAACTGATTTGACTAGGCACTTGTTTTGACACTTCTGATTTGTACACCGCTTCCCAAAAGTCCTTTAATATGGCAGTAAACCTATTTTTAAACCACCTTGATTTAAAAAATGTTGTACCATGGTGTTACTTGCCCAGAACATCTTGAATTTCCACTAACAACTAGAGAGTTATCATTTTACATGCTTGTTTCTAACATTTTATTGAGTTAGATCTACTTTTCCTTGGCGAAAGTTTAAATTCTGTATCCTTCAGAGTTGGACACAACTTGTAGCAGCAGTTTGGCACTCTTCTTCTGGTCTTATTTCTTAAGTGATTTTCTAACTATTTTTCCTGCAAAATCAGTTTTAATTTCATTTCATTGTAAAGGATAAGGAACAGTTAAACCTCACGCTTTGTTGGAGTCTCCCTGATAACTTTACAATAAAAGTTTATGGGATTTTATTTCCTCCAGGAAATGGAGGCATTGTTGGGAAGAATAGTACAAAGTACTAATCAAGACCTAGTACTTTGAATAGAATGGTTACCATAGCTCTGCTTTGGGTTGGTTTTGTTTTTTAGGACAGCCTGTATAGTTTTTCATGACATGTAACTCACTGTTTTTAGCCACTCAGTGCTGCTGTGTTGCTGAAGTTCATTTATTAAGCTCAGAGCACTTCTGTGATGAAGTCCTTTGGTTCTCTCCCATGGTAACACTGCAACACAGGCTGTGGGGAAGACCCTGCCCCTGCCATTGCCTGACAGCTCTTTCAGACATGAATGGAATGAGGCAACTGCAGCTGTAGCTATGGCTATTTTACCCCTTTTCCTATTTAACATCAGTAATAACACAAGCCTGGCCTTGAAAGCTTACTTAAATATGGAAACCAGACAAATTCTGTATGAATATTACTGGCCAATCCTTCCTCTGGCTTCTACGTTATGATTAAAGGTGGATGTTTACTTTCTAAGAAGGGCTTTAAGTTCGTGCCCTGGGTTCAGCAGTAGCAGTCGTTTTTCTCCTTCTTAGTAGCTGGTGCAGTGCTGTGTTTTCGACTTTCGGCCTGGGAACAGTGCTGATAACACCAATGTTTTCAGTTGCTGGCCAGACTTTCTGAGCCTCACGCTCTGCCGGGGAGGAGGGGAAGCTGGGAGGAAGCAGAGACAGGACACCAGACCCAAACTGACCAAAGAGATATTCCATACCACAGCACATCATGCCCACTGTATAAACTGTGGGCAGTTACCCAGAAGGGTTAGATCACTGCTGGGTTGGGCTGGGTATCAGTTGGCGGGTGGTGAGCGGTTATATTCTCTTCCGTTGTTATTCCCCTTATTATTATTGGTGGTAGCAGCCAAGGTTGGTTCAAATGCAGGTGAAGAAGGGGTGTTTACCTGAACTTAAAAACACAAAGAAAACCCCAAACCAAACCGAAAGTGTTCCTCGCCCTTTCCCTTTGCACATTCTTGTGGGTTTGCATATTTTTTCCTGTACTAGAAGGCAGCAAATTTAATCTGTTCCAGAGAGGTCTTGTCTGGCACTGCAGCCTTCCTGAAGGAGTCACAATTTTAATTGTCCCCATTCTGCTTACAAAGTTCACTTTCTCCTTTTTGTGACAATCATATTTTACCAACCGCTCAGCACAGCCTACACATTAACACACTTTAGGCATCTAACAATAAAGCACCTTCTCGAAGTGTGAAGTTCCTGTGGTAAGTTGGGACTTGGTACTAGATCACAACCATTCAATTACTGTTGGTATAAAAGCTCCCTTTCTCTTGACTGACTCCAGCCCTCATTTAACAGGGATGAAGTCACTGCCCTTAGCTTTTATATATTTTACTAGAAAGAAGCCTCAACTAATCAGCTTTGAAGGTTCAAACCACAGCACAACCTTAGAACTGGTAACAAAGATGATTAAATTTCTTTAAAATGGTATAAAATTGCCACTTAAATTGTACTCTGAATTCTTTTGTTACTTGGGTCATACAACAAAGATACCTGACAAGTTAAAAGCTGTGAAGCCCATCATGGGGTTAGGTTTTGGAGTTGGTCTGTTTACAGCATTTTCGTAGTGGAGTTTGTAGAAGTGCAAATTGCAAAGGGATGTTGTCACCTCTCAATACAAGAAATGAAGACAAACCTAAACAAGGAAAGGTCTAAGACCTGCTAAGTGTTTAGCCGTAGTCTACTGTTAGAATACAACCAGTCTTAAGAAAGACAAATTGAAGGTTGGCTCAAGTGGACCTAAAATGCATTGGAAAAGATGCTGGGCACACATTATGGCTCTGCAACAGGTATGACAGCTATTGAAAGGTGCTTCCCTGCTTTAAAAGCCATACAGAGAAACAAGCTGCTTAGCCAGGAAAGTATCTGGGGTCTATTCTAAAAGTCAGTGGGTTTGTTCTCAGCTCAGCATGCAAACACCAGTAATGTAACTGTCTTTTTTGCTACCTGTCTGCAAGGGGAGAGAGGGAAGATTCAAACCTTTGGGAAGTGAATGAAGGCACTCCTGAAAGGCAGATGGAGCTGCAGATGGAGTTGAGTGGATTTTTGTCCACATAAAGAAAGTGAGACTAAGCAGTGAGGCCTGCAGGACAACCCAGCAGGTCAAGTATTCACTCTCTTTGCTTTCAGCCATATTTCTCGTTCACCTGTAGTCTTTGACAAATACCTGGTCATATGAAGAAAAATAATATTGAACTTGAAGAAAGGTGGCTCACATTCAAAGAATCACTTCATCCATTAACAGGCTGCGTGTCCCTGAGACCTTAGTGCACCAGAAGCAACAGGAGTTCACAAGCACATCTCTGAGGCACACACTTTCAAGTCCTTTTTCTTCGCACTTTGGGGTGGGGAAAAAAAGGCTGATACACAACACTGTTCAGTTGATAACACAAAATTGCATACACTGAAAGCTTAATCTGCACATTTCCCAATGAAAAACAAAGGAATTATTTTAAATCTATTACTCGTATATACAATTTCAATCTAAGTTTACATTCACATCATTTTCTTGGATAGCAAAAGGCATGGGTCAGATCAAACACGACACTGAGATGTGTCGCTTCCACGTATTTATAGAATATGACTTGAAATACTGGGATGCATTCATTTAAATTCATTTAGAACAGGCCACATACAAAAGGCGGGATAAAAATTAATGGAGTTGTTATAACCTCTGAGACTAGTTTAAAACCCCACACATGGCTGCCACGCAGCTGGGACACCTTTGTGGGTTAAGGCATTTGTGCTGTATGTCACTTTTTTTACTTCAGAAGTTAACTGAAGTCTCTTCTGCAGCTAACTAACAAAAAGCTGGAATAATTCTCACTTACCCTTGAGCGAGACAAGTTCTTTTTGAGTCTTCGAAAACAAAGGGACAAAGTTAATAAGAAATTACGGGATATAAACCTCCCCGTTTTTCAGCTACAGAAATGGATTTGTCTTTGAGCAATTTACATTCCTTGAAATAGCACTGAGACCCGTTTGAAATCGTTTGGGCTTAGCTAGCACAATTTGAGCAGAACATTCCAATGTTGCAAAATAAAGCAAAAAACAAAGTTTACAAGGAGTACCTGGTTTCCCTCCAAACGCATTTTTATTGCTTGAAATATGGAAAAAAAAGAAGAAACTTTTAAAAATGACGCCTCTCCTGCTGGAGCACTTCAAACCCATCAGCGAATTCCAACGAAGACACCTTTCAAGCTGAGAATAATGTGAGTACTTTGCTATTCTAACAACCTGCACAAACTGTAGATACTGTTTGTTAATTACCCTACAAAACCACCAGATCCATTTTTCCCTGTATTTTTCTGCTCCTTGGGTTATTAAGAATCGGTACTGAAGGAAATACCTGCAAAACTATCCCAGTTATGTCCACTCAAACTCCATACTCAATAAAATACTGTGGAGACCCTGAAAAAAAACAGAAACTGTCTCTAAATAGAATCCAGAAATGCAGTTTCATACTTAGCTGCACATTCTCAAGTGTACTTTTGCACAAAAGCATACTTTTAATAGTTAAAGAGCAAACCAATTGTGTAGATCCTTCTTTTACATTTAAGATTCTATATATAACATAATCTTTTGCTTTGGTAAAATACAAATAATGGGAAAATCTGGGTAAAGCACAGTAAATAACATGGGTGTATCATACCTTTTTTAAGAAATATGAGCTGAAATGTAAGGCATCCCCAAAGTATTTTTTGCATATGCGAGGAATGCAGTTCTTTGTAAACAAAAGCTTGAGGAAAGCAATACTGAAGCTAAAGAATCTTCCCCAGGATCCTTCCGGTGATCCCAAAAGCAAGAGCAACTCTCCTAGGGTAAATGTTTTAGAACTAAATCCTGTGAAAAAGTGAATCCAATCCTCTGTCTTCCCGTAACATTTTTAATCGCTTATTAGATTGGCTCGCCTTGAAGATCTCCAAATTGAGAGAGTGATGTAAAAGTTGATTCTCAAGGGTTCAAGCTTGTCTTCAGTCTATTTTTCCGGTACATCACTTTCTATAGATTTCGTGGCAGCACTGTTACAGCCTACGGATGCTGGCACAGTATTCCCACCTGTAATGTTTCCTGGTGCCTGGGTCTGACAAGCAGCTGTTGGTTTAGTGGCCAGAAGTGGTCTAGAAGAAGTAGACTGATGTCTATGATGACATAAATCCTCACCTGTTGCTGCAACGGGTCTCTTTCGGCCAGATTCTTCACTAATAGGAGGCTGAAAATAAACATTGACAACCTGTTAAAGGTTTTTCTGTAGGGCCAGGTATTTACCTTTGCACATACTTCCGGGATCAAAAAAGAAAGACCATTCCATAATTAGGCCCTTTGTTAGGCCTAGCAATCTTCGTGATTTGCAGCTCGCTGATGATATTCTAAAGCTTTCCTGGCCATTTAGCTAGAAGTGCAAATGTGTAATACAGCAAGGACTTTTGACAGTCTTAGAGCATTATTTATTTGTCCACCCCCCAAATATTTGCCACAACTGGAAAACGGAGGATTTGAGAGGATGATGGTAATGTAGCGTACCATAACCCAGTCAGGAAAAGCATGGCAGCACTATACTCTGGAATCACACAGCGTAAGTGTTCAGCAGTCAACAGGAAGGACACAGTGTGTCTGGCATATGAAATCTCAGCAAAGACCATGCCTGTCACCAGTCATTCAGAAATGATAGTGGAGCATGAATTCATTTACCACGTTCTTAAAGGGTGCGGAAGTCATCAGTCTTACCAGATGACAGATAACCTTTTTTTTGCTATTTATTTAATTACACGATGAAAACACACCAACACTTTTTACATTTCAGCCACCACATCTCAGCACTGGACTTTGGCTCAAAAAAAGAGCAGCTAGCCATAAAAACGCATGTTTTATTTGAATTTCATGTTTTAATCATGCTGTTTCTAGTCATTGACAGGATTTGTAAAGCTGCCTTTCTGTGCAATAACGCACTGTTCTCAGTTTACCTTGCACTAGAACTACCTGTACACCAAGTATTTATTGAAAGTAAGTATTGAAACTTACATCTACACGGAAGTCCTCCAGCCTCTTAAATTTACTCAGGTATTCTTGCAGTTTGGGGTCCACAGCTGGAGTCTTGTGCTGAGAGTATTTTAGATAAGCCCAAAATTTTTCCAGTCCATATAGCTGACCTAATAATGGGAAAAGGTAATTTTATCGATTTACAAAGGTCAGATTCAACTAAAAACTTAATTATTCACTGGTAACTATATGTTTAAGAGAACTGAAAAGGAACATGAACAAAAGCTGGTCCTGAATTGGTTAACAGGTCAGTGTCAAGGAATTGGGATTATCTCCCATCTAAAGCCTCCCCAGTGTGAGCAGTGACAGGCCTGTGATAATTACCAGCTTCATAGTCTTTCTTTGTCTCTTCTTGGAAATCCCGGAATATTTCTTGCCTGAATTTCTTCTCTAGGCCATAGCTGTAAAATCTAAACAAGCATTCCAATCCATACCTGCAACAGAACAGAGAGGCATGAAAATCTTGCACATGTGCTCTTCATTCCTCAGAAGGATGACAGTTTTCAGTCTCTCCTTGTGTTTAAAGTAAATGGCACAATCTCATTTTACCCTTCTTGTGAAAAACATTTCCTTATGATTGATTTTATTAACTTACTGTTCCGAAACATCTTCACAAATAAACAGAACTGACTTCAGAAAATCAAGGTTATCCCCCTGTTTTAACTTACACACATACAAAATGGAGACAAGTGCTTTCGCATCTTTGGTATGCCTGGGTGCATAAACAGTTTCAACATAAAACCAACCATTGTGGGTCAGACCAGAAGCCAGCCTAACCCATCATCAGTGCAAAAAACCTAGCGTGCAGAGCAGGACTCTGTTCCTTAAGTACCCACACAATGCAGCGCCAGGGTTTCTGCCTCAGATCTGGAAACACATGGTCACTGGTGCTGCCTTGGGCCTCCAGGTAACGGGCACCTCCTCCTGTTCTACATCACCTTAGTCCCCTTAAGAGCCTTCTGAAGTTTCTCCTGTTAAACATATCCTCAGATAATCACAGAGCTTCAAGAAACTCAGAGCAGAGACACAAGATGTTATTAAAGCCACCTTTGCACCCAAGGGGCTATCATTCTGCAGGCTCAGACAACATAACTGACCTCCAGGATTTCCATAGCCAGAACTTCGTATTCAAAACACTGGGCTAACTTGCCTCTGTAGCTAAGAGAGATGAGGAGAACTAAGCGAAAGATCAGGAATTATATCAAAGTGCTGAAGGGGCAGTGGCCATTTCACCAGTACTTTGCTAAGCAAGAAGTAATTCGAACGACTTGAATGAAGTTAAAAATGTCTTCACCTATGGAAGGGATAATCTTAAGAGTGTTAGGATGTCTAGAGCTGACTTGTCATGGTCAACAAATTGCGGGACTTTGTAGCATTCAGGACCAATTACAAGTCAGGAAATGCGGCACTTTTAGCCATTTATCTGCAAAGCACAAATACATACAAACAGATTTTGGCATTAAAAGAACTTACACAGACTGCTACTTTAAAGCTTTACAAAGAGCCAAAGCCAATACTTAAAAATGATCAATTCAGATAGACGTAAACTTCTCAGTCATTAAAAGGAATGGTAAGACTTCAACAGTGTGTAACTTCCACGAAGAAGCGAATACCTGTAGTGTTCTTCTGCATCATCCAGAGCAAGTTGCCTGAATTCTTCATACATTTTCTTGTTAAAGTGATCTCTCAGAAAAAAGGACCAGAAACGAAAAAGTGTGTTCATTTCTTGGGACTGGCCAATTCCCAACCGTTTCCTCTCTGGAAGAAAAAAGGGAAGTTAAACAGAAAAAACCAACCTACTTCTAGTTTTTCAGAGCAAGTGCTTTTCCAGGAGCAATAAACACACAAGATCTTCCAGCAACTTGTGGAAATTTCAGTGTAATCTTTTTTGTCAGGGTGTGTAAAGTTAAATGGAAAGCAGAGGTCATAAAATAGAAGCATCAAATGAATTTTGCTTTCTTTTCCCAAGAATAATGAAGTTTGAGGAACAATGTGGAGACAACTGGCATCAGAAGACACCTGGTAAATTCCATCTAAAATGTTAGGAGTGCATTTAGCAAAGCTTACCCATTAGACACCTTCGACGGTATTTGTGGTACACCTGTTGAGTAAAGCCATTTTCTTTTAACAGTTCATGAGAAGGATGTTGAAATTTTGGAAGAGAATTTGGGGTACACCCGTAACTCCCTGCTAGTGGAGTTCCTTCTGAAGGTGAAGTATTGGAACTCCTGAAGGAAAGAAAAAAAACCCACCACCAAAACATAAATGTATTTCTGTCTTTTAAACAGAATGCTGTTCTACAAAATCAGTTTTCAACCATTCTCTCAGAATAACACGGTCACCTTACGACCACTACAATGCACACATGGGGTCCAGTCATCAGCTTTTGGGGGCACCTCAACCAAAATCAAATTCTGTGCTAGTATGTCAAAACAACCCCAGGCAGTTACAGATGACGACTGAACGTGGCTGTAATGCCTGAGTTTAAAGGGCGATTTAAAGGCAAAATCACTGCTACTCTATCATGGATCAACAAACAACATTGTTAACATAGTCAGCCTAGCTCGCTTACTTCTGGAAAGCCTTGTATTCTAGGTTTTGTCTTTCTTCATTGCTCTTCCCTTGCTTCCACTCTATTTGTCCTTTCTTACAGCCTATTTCTGCATTAGCAGTGGGAAATAATGACACGGCAAACTAATTTTCTAAGACAAAATCAAAAGAAATTACCCCACAGAGGAAGTTCTTGGCCTGTGGTCTCTGGAGTCCATCACCCAGCCAACATGGGATTCTAAGGGAGGATTTGTGCTGTGCCGTGTTTTTCTTTTTCTTGGAATCTAAGAAAGTAAATCAAGCATTTATTTTCCTAATTTGGTTTCACTTATTCCCTCCCTCTTAACACAAAGTCCTAAAACTTTTATGTTGTATTCTAACACGTTAGAAAGTCACAACACTCCAGTTTCATAACCTAAAGGACTTTTAAGAAGCATTACAGAGAAAACGCGGAAACCATTTTATAGAAATAAAAGAGGATTAATATGGTAAATATTTTGAAGATAATAAGGTATATGCTTGTTACATTGTGGACACAGACATTAGTTTTATATGCTTTTTTTCTGGTTTAAAAAATATATTACATCTTTCATTTACCTTTACATCAATGGATTGTGCTTCTTTAACAACAGGGTAGAACCTAGGTGTTTTGTTGGGATCCTGCAGCCTCGGGGTGCGAGGTGTCCGTGGGGTGAAGCCAGGGTGAACACGGGAGGAATCTGGAACTGCTGTTGGCAGTGACTGAGCTACTGCTGCTTTTGGAGGTACTTCAAAATTTAACAAATTACAACTCAGCTCCTCTGCTAAACCTATAGGCAGGAAGGAGAAAAAAAAACTTGTTTTCAAAAGAGACTTTGATTTTCGAAGCCTAAGCTCCCCTAATACCTAGGATCTTAAAGGCCCTTCCTTTCCATCTCAAGGAAACGACACCATCCCCAATCAAATTACCATCCCCATCAAATTAACAAAAGCACTTGGAAGCAGTACATACTGCTCAGAATTATGAAATAACGTTTCAAGCATGTCTTTGCCAGAAAATTTAAACCCGCTTCTTTGTTAGCTGCTTGTTCTTCTGTACCTACACTAGCAAAGTAATGGAAAATAAATGTCGGTGAAAATGTAACCATGTTCTTGCTTTTTTGTGAGGCGGTGGGTTTAGTGAGGTGGTTTTCTTCAGCTATTATAAAGATGCTATTAGCCTGTATCCTAGTAAATGTGAATACTACTACTGTATCAGAAATACCTCAAAAGGGAAGAATTGGACATTGTGACTGCCCAGTAAGGTTATGATACAAGTAGAAAATTCTTCTAATTTCACTTTTTTCCCCCCCCCACAAAAAAATCCCGATTTCTAGAAAAGGTTTCACAATGCCACTAGCTATTACTTTAAGCAATGTAAATGCCAAGTTACACAAAAGGCATCTGCTGTTGGTATATTCTTACAACAGAACACTGCCTTTTGATGCTCATATATATCCTGATACGCATTAGTACCTGCTTCTTCTAATTCAACGGAAGCTTTGTTACTGATGAACAGCTGACAGTTTAAAAACAAAAAAAAAAAACCACCAAAACAAACAAAAAAAAAAAACCCAAAACAAACCACAAAACCATTAAAGTCCCTCAGACTACTGACTGAGCAAAAATTAAAGCATTTAACAGGAAGGAGTCAACACACCTACAGGATTGTTCTTTATCCCAGAGATTCTGAACACTAACATAGAATCATAGAATAGTTAGGGTTGGAAAGGGCCTTAAGATCATCCAGTTCCAACTCCCCTGCCAGGGGCAGGGACACCTCACACTAAACCATGCCACCCAAGGCTCTGTCCAACCTGGCCTTGAACATCGCCAGCCATGGAGCATTCACAACTTCCCTGGGCAACCCATTCCAGTGCCTCACCACCCTTACAGTAAAGAATTTCTTCCTCATATCCAATCTAAACTTCCCCTGTTTAAGTTTGAACCCGTTACCCCTTGTCCTATCACTACAGTCCCTCATGAAGAGTCCCTCCCCAGCATCCCTATAGGCCCCCTTCAGATACTGGAAGGCTGCTATGAGGTCTCCATGCAGCCTTCCCTTCTCCAGGCTGAACAGCCCCAACTTTCTCAGCCTATCTTCATACGGGAGGTGCTCCAGTCCCCTGATCATCCTCATGGCCCTCCTTTGGACTTGTTCCAACAGTTCCATGTCCTTTTTATGTTGAGGACACCAGACCTGCACACAGTACTCCAAGTGAGGTCTCACAAGAGCAGAGTAGAGGGGCAGGATCACCTCCCTCGACCTGCTGGTCACACTCCTTTTGATGCAGCCCAGGATGCGGTTGACTTTCTGAGCTGCAAGCGCACACTGCAGCCGGCTCATGTTCATTTTTTCATTGACCAACACCCCCAAGTCCTTCTCTGCATGTATTACTTACCTTTCTGTAACTCTGAAGGAACTTCCTGGGTTGGATCAGCAATTAGTTCTGGTGCAAGACTATCACATTCTTCTTTGCTAATGAGATTTAGCTTCTTAAAGTTCTCGATCTCTTGCTGAATTAAAGAAAGCAGAGTGTAAATGCAAGGCATGATAATGGATATCATCCTGACAAACAGGTGAATTTCATACAAGAGAAAATGAGCAAGCCATAATTGACACACAACTACCCATACGCAGCCAGTACAGATTTTTTTTTAAGGGAGATGGAAGGAGTGTCTAGCACACATTGTAAAAGTTGCCATGAACACTGTATAAAAAAAAAAAGCAGCTCAGGCTGCATTAGCTGGAAGAAATAGTTATGCCAACAAATGGGCAAATGGAGACAAGTAAGGTCACCTATATACAAATTTTCTTAGACAGATAAGAAATAAAAACACTGAGATCCTGCCCCTTGCCAAGCCTAAAACCATCCTTTTTCTGCAATGAGCATGCCAAGGAAGGTCCTAGCAATGCAGGTGAGGAGAAGAGGCCCCGCTCCCTTTCTCAGGCTACGTCTAAAGAAAAGCCAGTATCTGTAATTATTGTGTTCAGCTATAATAAAATAAGGTGTGCAATGTGGAGTTCCATTTGCTCACAGAGCTATCATTCCAACAACCTATAGGGCAAACAAAAATATAGTATAGTATAAAAGTATAGTATAAATATATAGGATAAAACTATTTTAAAATGAGCTATTACTTTCCTCCCTTATTAACTCATCACAAAAACATGTCCTTCTCTTTCCCTCTGGTAGGAGTTTGCAAATGTTACAAAACCAACAATTCACAGAACAAAACAACACTGGAAAATTTAAACCACCTCCAAAATGTTAAAAATAGCTCTAAAAAAAAATAATTAAATGGTTTTGGCCCATATCTGTGACCAGAAGAACTTGTTGGTTATGCTTTTGACTATAGCAGATGGCCAAAATTAATTCTGGAGCTGTTTGGACAAGCATGGTTTTCAGGTCAAAACCAAAGACAGTTACCTTCATCATGGCGTCATTTTCACTCTGCCCCATCCACAAATCCTGCTCATAATAGTATAAGCCATCATTAATAACTTTAGCAAGTCCTGATGTAATTTTTGCATGGCAGACATGGTTGCCAGTGTGATCTCCAGGATGTTTTCTCATATATGGTGGTGTCTGTGTTACAATCAAAATCTTGTTGACGTCCTGATCATCAATTTCATAATCAGAATCGCTGTCTGACCAATCAGTAAATTTATTCTTCTGACCTTGAATTTGTTCCATCTCTTCATCAAACAAAAAATCAAGTTCTTCTTGTTCTTGTTCATCTGAAGATGGTGGTGGCTGCTGTTGATCTGATGTTTGATCAGGTATAGGAATATTTTCCTAAGTTGGAAAGTGATGCATTTTGTATTTGAATTGGATAGTGGTTATCCAAATGAGAGATAAATAGAATATGTTAGAATATCTTCAATAAATGGATGTATGGGAATTAGAAACAATACAGACACTTCCAGATGTTTATTAAGTAAATTACAGTTTAAATAATTCAGCCATAAACTTTTAGAACAATTATCAACAGACATTACATTTTTCAGTTATCAACAGGTACAACAGTCCCTCAGCAGGAAAAAAATCCCACCAAAACACAAACAGTATTTCATTTTGGTGGGCTCTGGATCAGGATTTTAAATGCACTATGTTATTCTACGTCTGGCAGAATGAGAAGCACACACACAAACTGTATTGCATTATCAAGCATAACTTAAGTTGCAAAAAATCTTGTTCTGTGGTATATCTGAAAGTTGAGTTGACTGGTTTTGTATTTGTTTATTTAAACATAACTTAAATGGTTTTGATCTTACCTTTAGTTTGACTGTGGATGTACGATGCCTCTTCTTCACTTCTATCCAAGGTTCAGAGTCCAAATCAGGCAAACTTGTAGACAATCCTTTAGACATTGTCTGAAAATTACTCATTTTAGTGTTTTCCTTTGGACTCAGTAGGCTTCCCATTCTTGGAGAATTTGGTGCAGACTCTAGCAGTGGAAAACAGTAGTTCAGTTCCTGTTGTGGGTTGGTTTGATTTTGTTGTGTTTGTGGGGTTAACTGTTTCACTAGTCTTTATTTCAAGTGCAGCTACCGTTTTTCTACCCTTCTAGTTAAACATAACACTAATCAGCAGAATTCATTTTCATTCTTAGAAGATAGCTTCACTCAGCATTTTCAGAAAATACCAACTCTAACAACTTATTTATATGGAAAGTTTCTAACAGTCTGAGAGAAGTTATGTTTTACCCAGAAACCGAGGAAGGAATATCATAAGGGACGTTTTCCCCACACCGTGCACTAGCCTTATGGATGGGCACCTAACTCGGTCTTCATTCTTCCCATTTAATTTCAGCCAATATTTTAGTAAAAGATTTCCTTGCCAAGGCTAGTCAGTGAACAAAGCCATCTCATTATTAATGTGAATGAGATCCCCATCCAAAATCAGGATGCACCAAGTAAATAGTTAACTTCCATCTGCTAACAAAATCATAGAATCATAGAATAGTCAGGGTTGGATGAAGCAGATTTTATAAATAACTTAAGCTTACTAGTACTACTGCTCCTAAAGGACTGTAGTCCACCCTACTACATTCTGGAGGATGGTCACAGCCATAAGAGACATCTTCATTTACTTCACAACAGCCATGCCAGCCATGTGAATTGGCAACTGCAAGGCTGACAGGCATAGCAACTGAATCTACCGTTACCAAATGTACAATTTCTGTTATGAAATCAGTATTGAGGCAAGCTTCCTAAGTTAGATACACAGCCCTAAGCTTATATTTCCAAAAAATAAATCCTTTACCAGTATGTGAGCCAAAATTTTGGCCTGGTACGAATTCTGGACAATTGATGAGCTGAGAAAAGTCAGTTGGTGGCAGACTGCATGGAGGAGGACCTGGAATTGGCCACTTTTCTGGATCAACTCTTTTTCTTAGCCTCTGACCCACAGTTTCCACTTCTGTACTGTCCTTTATGGCCTGTGTGACAAGCATATAATAACTATAAAAACTTTACATATCCAGCACCATCCAAAGAAGAAAAACCCCACAAGCTTTGCCACTTACAGCCTCTTCATAAAATCCTTGTAACTGCAAATAGAAATCTTTAACTTCACATCACTGACTGTAAATGGCAGTACAAAATTAACCAAGCAATTTTCTACACACGTACTTCTGAATTATTTTACCTCCAAAATGAGTGCAGCATTTGTAGTCAGAGCTTGCATCCGCCGGAAGCTAGCAATCAATGAAACAGGTAGAAATCCTTGTTGGTCCATCTTTCTCCTCAGAAAGAAGTCTCTTTCCAAGTTTTCTGTGCTGAAATAATATTCACTGTGGAAAAAAAATATGCAAATATGACCCTATTATAGATTAAAGAAAATCCTAAAATAGCAACTTAGAAGTTCCTTGTTAAAGCCTTCCATTAAAAACTGAGCATACTTGTCATCAATAAAATCATTCTTTCAACAGATGTGCCATTACAAGCAAGACTAACAGAACAGCATGTGTGCATGACACTTGAAGACAGACTTATGAACCAGTACAGTACACAAGGGTATAAATCAAAGCCTGGTTACATTTGCATGTATGAATCACACAAGGAAAAACCATGCTCAGTTTTCCTTTCACCCATCCCCTCCCTTATTACTTACATGGACAGAAGGAAACAACAGTCTCTTAGCCTCCATATAGACGAAGGATAACTACTGCTTACAGCCGGGGAATAAGCTATTTCCCACAGAGCAGTACCAGTGCACCTTCATCCTCAACTGTATCTTTTCCCAGTTTCTAGTAGATTAGAAGCTTTAAGTATCCTATCTGAGTGTTGAGGCACATATATGTACTCTGAATCATCACTTCAAGCATGCTTGTGGGAAGATGAGGAAAAAAATAGTACTGTTGTATTTGACATAAAACCATACCAAAAGGCACAACAGCTCATGAAGAAATGTAAAGTCCAAAAGAAGGAATGATGTTTAGTAGATAAAGAGAAGAGGAACAAGGGCCATTTCAGGAATCTGACAATACCACGGAACAAGAAACATGAGGGACAAAGAAATAGCAGAAAGGCAAAACTTCTTAATGAAACTGCTCTACGAAATGATCAGGGTGTCAAGACCTTTTATGCTTAGTGAAGAGAAAAAGGAATTCAAATCACGATGTCTCACACAGAGAAAGGGAAGAGAAAGCATCTTATGGAAAAATAGGGAAAACTACCCCAATTTAAACATTACAACTAAAATCTAAGCCTGTCACAGAGTTTACACATATACCATGATTTTGCATATTATATCCAAGGAATACTCCTCACCAGGTTCAGGAAAATGTAGGCAGTGAAATATTTAATGGAGAGCAATTAGAATGCTATGACAAAAATAGATGTAGTACAAAAATAAGAGAGCATTAAAATGCTGAGGAAAAATAAACACAACCACATGCAAATGTAAATAATTCAAATTTCAGCAAAGCATAAACTGCTAAGTGTCTCCACTGAAGTTGGGATCAAGGCCAAAGTTACCAAGAGGAGAGGACTCTGATGCCGTCAGTGACCGAAGCAGAAGCTTGATACCATGTCTTTCTCTAATTTTTGATAGCTAAAGAAATTCAAAGCAAAAGCTCTCTGTATGAAACACTCAGCTCCGAAACAGAATGAATAAACTCTCAAAGTTGGACAAGACACACAAAAAATGAAAATATTGCCATTAAAACAGATCAAACAGTGAAGAGAATAAGGCTTTCGGAGAATTAAGCTCTTACTCAGAGCTAAGTGAACTGATCAGTGAAGCAACGGTGCACAAAGAGAAGGTTTCTTTCAAGAATATTCTGTTTACTGTTTCAAACTGCTAAGTTTCTTTTCCCCTCTCAGTCTAGAAGATAAGCAAGCACAAAAGCCATATACCAACACTTTACTAATATTACCTTTACAGTCATACAGTAAAGGTAAAATCTTGTAACGATTCACCTAATTAAAAATTCCACAAGCAGAAATGGACAATGACTGAACTTGACTCAAACTGCCTCACTTGATGTCCATCACTCTAGAAAAAGGAATGTGAAAGACCATTAATGAAAAATGAAGACAACGCACAAGTCCGCTCTGAGTAGAGGGACAAACCTAAACACACACATCCCCTCCAGCTTTGTTTTTCTTTTTCCTCAGAGTTTTCCTTCTTTGGCATAGTCACTTTAGTATTATATAACTAAATTATGAAAGACAGACAAAACCATCCCCATTTAGAAGCTAGTAATAATAAATAATAGGTAATTGATGAATAAAGTCTGTTTTCCACCATTTTTAATGTGATAAGAGAAGCTCAAGAATCGCCCTCTCTGTCATGGAAAGCAAACTCCATAATCAAACAGCCTTAGGAGTTCATATCAGACAACCAACCAATGGCTCTGGATAGCCAGCCATGCCAAGCCTTCCACTGAGACCTACCAACCTCTTGTTGCTAAAATAAAATACAAATATAACCAGAAGTCAGATGTGACCAATGCTGTAACTGACATTTTTCTCAGCAGAGGGGGACATCATCATGTCCTACCTTAGAAGGTCTGGATTCTACACTGCATGCCCAGAAATCTGGCCAACAGTGGAGTGTCTGTGCTCCTCCCCCACTTGTCTGAGGACAGTGCAGGCCGATTATCCTGACATGGGGTTACATGTCCACTGTCAGGTCTCCTAGGGGCCTGGCAGCAAAAGTAACAAAAAAAGATTGCAATAGAAGTTTTGAAGTTGATAGCCACATGCCAGATACTTTCTGCCCTTAAAGAGGCTTTTTTCTTCCTTTTTGCGTTCAACTGTAACAAAAGAAGCAAGAATAAAATAAGCAAGTTGCTTTATGGAATGCAAGGGCAATCAAAAACCACCACAAAGGCATCGCAGAGAAATGCTGTTGCAAGCACAGAAGATGAAATATCTGCCAGTGGTGGAAACTGTCTCTTTAAAATGAACTAGTGGTTTCCAGGCCCTTTTTGACTTGTCTCCTCGTGATAATCAGTCTTCCAGATGGTTTCTCATTGCCTAATAGTGTACATGAGAAAGTAAACAATTCAGATTATTGAAAAATCAAGTATCATTGCAAAACCACTCTCTTTCAGTTAAATGCTTCAGGTGAAACACTTCAAAACCATTAAACTAACAAGACTTCTCAAAGCGAAATTGAGAGCAAATAAGGGAAACATCTAGCTACACCACCCAAGAACAGCTTTATAGGCAAACAGACCAACAGTACTCAAAAGCACAAGCTCAGAGACATCCATATCTCAGTTACATGACAACATAACAAGAGGGCTAAGTACCATAAATAAAGCAGGTATATGAGATAGAGCCAGACTACAGCACAAGATGCAGAACAGCTTCCTTAAAATTCCTCCCTGTCAGTCAAGTTCTTCCACCCCACCAGTGAATGAATTCAAACTGACACTGGTAATGGTCAAATAAAAATAGGTAAATTGAACTGCCTTAATCTTCATCTTTATATGGATAACAGTGATTAAATGCTGTTTGAAACGAGTTATTTTAGCTTAACTACATCTCTGAAAATACTTGTACATTAAGCAGTCTACTTACATTTGATGCTTTATATATTCTTTGAGAAGTGCTTCATCCACAGAATACATCTGCACTCCTGCTCCGTCACCATAGTAATACATCACAGTAGCATTAAGCTCAGGTTGAAATATTTGGTCGGTGCCTTCATCATACAGTTCTTGATAACCAACTGAATATTCAAAGTTCACTTCAAAATAAAGGAGAACATAAAAAGAAAAAATATTTAGTCCAGCACACAAATATTTTAAGGCATGATAAGCACTGCTGTTGGCTTTCAGCATCTGATTTTAAAATACTCAAGCTAATTAAGTTACAGGATATGTTTTCTGAGACAACTCTTCATGTGCAAACAATAATATTATAAACACAGTTTAAAGTTTTTACTAAGTATTTACTTCTTTGCATACTTCTAGGGTTTCCTCTGCCTCGTCCTCTTCCCCTGCCTCTGCCTCTTCCTCTGCCTCTGGAGAAGCCTCGAACACTGCCACCTTCACTTCTCACACTGCACACTTCATCATGATCATCTTTTTTGTCTCTATCACGGCGCCAATCTTTAAGATAAAAAAGCATAATATTTGCAACCATAATTAAATATCTCAGTGATCAGAAGTCCACTGTAACACAGAGTTCTCAGCTTGAGCCCAGGCAATCCACTGACTCAAACATGCTGGCTGAAGCAGAAGGTCAGATCTGAAGCTGCAAGGGTGAAATGGTAAGGCTTGCCCAGCCATGCGTGAAGGTGAGTCAGGCAGAAGCTGTTAGCAATAAAGAAGGGTAAATTGGCTTGACTGGCAGTCAATCCCAAATGCTTCTGAAGCAACTGAACACTCTGGTGCCAGCTCAGGGATCACAATACCTATGATCAGCTTGGGCCATGAAGGATCATGCAATTCTCCTTCCAGGCACGACACCTCTCTCCTGTGGACAACTCCCACTACCTCAAAATAGTTAGGAATGGCTGCTAGCTCTTGATAATCCTGCTCAGGGTGGGATTTCCACAGTATTGTGTATCTGGAGGTCCTTTTGGTTCCCAGAAGCAGCCATCTACCGCTCCCCTGACTCTGCCCATTTAACACAAATCATTTATTCTCTGTTGATCATGCCCCAAACTGAGCTTGTAATTTACGGACCCCTTTATGACAACACACGCAAACCCAAGATGACTCTGTAAGAATATAAGTAAGTTTTTTATATAAATATGTGGTCTACACATAGCAAAAGAGAGCAAGAGAGAAGCAGCAGAAGAAAGAAAAGCAAGCAGGTCCAAAGCAGACCCCAGGGACCTTGGCTCCACTCACCACAATACTTAAGGACAGGTAATTTTCACTTTACTCGTGAGAGAAAATGAAGCCCTCTCTTACACCATTTCTTTCTCTTAACACTCTCAGACTTCCATCTTCAGTCACCCACCGTTGCTTAAAGTTTCTTTACAATGTAATTGGATAGTCTTCCAGATGCCGGGGGTCCTCTCTGTCAGAGGAATGCCTGGGGATACATCCTCTACTTGATCAAATTGAGAGCTACTAAATTTATCAAAGGACTGACTAAAGATATGATTCTCTGCTCATATTAGAGATCTTGTTTTACTAGCAATTAATTTTAATGAACCCTACAAAACATGTATGCTCATACACTGCAGTACTTTCTGCAAAATACTTTCTGCAAAATAACACTCTGAATTTATGAATGTCATAATCTGTGTGTCTCCCACTGGGAATTTGGACCTCAGTCTCTGCAGTCACTACCCTCACCTTCAGAGATCCCAAATGCATGGGCATTGCTTGAACTGTTTCCCCAGATCAGTTTCATTTTTGCACTCTGAGAGTACACGTGGCTTACACACAGGCAAAATTCCTATATATAACACTTTCATAAACTAGTGTTGTATTTACGCCTGAAACAAGGTTTTTATTTAAACAGCCAGTGTTCCTGAAGAGTAAGAGATGATTTTATGTTTTCTCACACTGAAACTGGTCTTGAATCACTAGATCCTTGAGGTAGAGTTCATGCTACAAGTTTCTGGTCATTTGACCATCCTGAGGAATAACTGCTGAAGAAAGAGATACACTAGCGAAATTCCTTCCCCCACATCTGTACATCCCTCAGACAGCCAGATCAAACCCTTACATCCATGTTCCTAAAACAACTTCATAAGCAAATCCCACCTCAGCAGCATCTGGCACTTATTATAATGAGAAAACTTTTAAATTGTTAATGCATATTGAGATTTTAAAACTTAGATGCAAATACATAAACCAAAGAGTTACACTCAGTCTAAGATTTCTGCCATCTGACAAGCACCTGAGGACCAGAAGCAGTACCAGCTGTGGTGCATTTCTTCCTGTTACGCTAGTACAACTTTTTGCATGGCCATGCTGAGAAATAGGTCAGGGAACTGGTCCAACTTAAAGGAAAAAACAACATCAGTAGAATTGCCAAAGCAGAGTTCAAAGTGTAGGTCCACACGCAATTGCTCTGGTAGCAACAAGCTGCAGGAATAGCAGTAGAGCAGGACAGAACAGCCACCTTATGAGACTATTTCCAAACTTTCCACATTATAAAGCTGCGGCCTCAGACTCTGTAGGGAGCCATGAAAAGAAAAATGTACGCTGCTCTGAGTTTGCCTCTGCACCAGCACACATTGTAAAGGTAGGCTGTTTCCAAACTCAGTTACTCAGCAGAGTCAGTGATTGAAACATTACAATTCTGATCAACTTGAAGAGGTTCCAAAAATACCTGACAGTAAGCTCTTAAACAACAAGCTTTCCAATTTAAAATTCGTTAAACCACAGAAACACCATTTATTTCTATTTTGAAGGTTATCAGCAAATATAAACACTAAGTCTTACTTAGTATTGGCAAAGTCAAGTTTCAACATAAACTGCCAATTTAACACCTACTCACATGGTACTAGACTTTATTTGGCACAAATAGAAAGACCCAGAGATTGAAAACCACTTACTTCTTGTCTCACTTCTCCAGTTGTCATGAGGTATTGACTTGTTTGTTTCCAGCAGGAATCCTGAGCTCGTTCGAGAGCCTGGTCTTTCTTGACTTGCTGACCTTACATCATCCAAGTGAAGTGGCACCCATTTCTGTTTGTTACCTTGAAAAGTTAATATATTACTTATAATTCTAGTACTACCTGAGGTTTTAGCTCCTGAAAAGATTCTACAGAATTTTTCTTGTAGAGCTAGTAACAGTTAATTTCAAAGTTTAAAAACTGGGAGAAGCTTAAAACTGAAATTTTAAGATATTATGATATTATGAAATTTTAAGATATATGATGAATGACTAAATAGTAAATGCAGTAAATAGGAATTTCTCAGACTGAAAGGTAACCTTACCTAAGCTTTAAATATATGAAATAAAGGTGAGCTTTTTATTTAATGATTTTTTAGATGTAAGTTCCATTACCAAGAATTTATAGCTACATAAGCATTAAATACATACAGTAAATTCATGACTATATAATTTCACAACTTGTATATAAAACTTAAAGGTAAGAAATAAGATATAAAGTTAAGCACTAAAATAAAGATTTCAATCACAAACCATAAACAATTTCCTAAGAATTTTGGTGTGGTACAGTTTTTTACCTTGAGATACTCAGATTAAGTTCTTTCATGTGCATCAAAAATTATTAGCAAAGCTTTATTTTGTCATAGGCTGGCCTAAAATCTCCAGTAACCATTTATTTAGTGATGATATTTGCTGTTCTATTTTTAACTGGTATTATAAGCTTCATACTTTTGTAGACAAGAAATATAAGCAAATACATAAAATAGGGGTGAAAATGTTGGGGGGGGGGGAGAGAAAAGGTTGTACCTATGACTTTGAAAAAAATTAAAAGCAATCAATAATTTGTTTTTAAATATATACATAGGAAGATTAACAAATCTAAATAGCAAAGGTCTTTAGCATGTGAAGAAATACCAGCAGGGAAGCAAGAAACAAAAGCAGCTGATGGCAGCAATATCTTAAAACTGTCTCAGATGTTTCTCCAGCCTACTGCAGTCTACTGACCACATGAGATACAGGTTTGCTTTCTATTTTAAATGTAACAGATTGGATCAAAAAGAAATTAATAACCTGTTTCATTTTTCACATGATCACTTCAAGGTGCAAGCTAATAGCAAACCACGAAAATATGTTAGTACGTATATTTACACGCACATATATATGAAGTTAAATTAACATAGCGCTGCCTATTTAGGATAACAAAGATATGA